>OY743099.1:2966250-4449375 GCA_963555665.1 Dircenna loreta | reverse complement strand
TGGTTTTACTCCGCTTCCGTAATGTATCTACTCCAAATTATCTAATCTAAAAAAATATGATAAATTCTTCGTCTCTCAGTATGACTTTGTGTTAATAGTGTATCTATGCAAGTTAAGTGCCACACGTAATAAGTTATTGTTATATTACTATGGAGCTAGTGGATGAAATATGCGATTTAATGCAAACGCACGCTAATCGCGATAAGGTAATGTATTCAATGCTTTAATTATTATAAAAAATATTTCTTATTGAAAATGTGTATAGTGAACACATCCTTAAAAATAATATTAAAGTAAATTAGCTTCGCCGCATCTTGATAATATATATTTTCAGTGTTTTAAATGTTTCAATATTTTGTAACACTATTTTATAATAATAAACTTCGATAAGATGATATTCGGTAAGATTCTATTAATATACATATTTACATATCCCAAAACATAGGTAGCAGCACTAGCCAGCTACACGCTAAAATTATGGGGCTCAACTACTAACCGCCAAAACTTGCTTAACGCAAGCGCTCGGCTCACCGGCGCCCGCGCATCTCTGCGGCTCTTTGATGACGCCGTTATCCTTAAAAATGCTCTTAATTATGGGCTAGGAGCACAAGTAACCCAAATAAATTGAATGTATTTTTCACCGACAGTACAATGCTATAATAATGTAATTTAATCCTTTTTAGGATGGTCTGTATTGGGGAACGCTGGGATTAGCAAACAATATTTGTACGTTGGCATATTTACAAGCCGAGAAGTTAATCTTCCTACTGGACTCGGGCATACTGACCCTGGATGACGAACGAGCTTATAAAATTAAAACAGCTCATAAAACTTTTTGGGCTCTATTTACCTTTATAGGGTTTGTTAGGTAAGGTATATAATTTCAGCCTTAGTTTGTGGATTAAATTTTAAAAAAAGATTGAAATCATCAACACGATACGACACAAAACTGCAATCTCTGGGACTCCATCCCTGTAGTTTTCCCACTGATATATCGAGATGTAGCTGACGTAATGATGTAAACGTCTTTTCAGAACATAGGTTGCAACTGTTAGGTAGATTTGGTTACCTGTGTTTTGAATATTCATTAGCCGTCTTTTATTGTATTGAAGTGAATGAATGAACTTTATAAAGTATATACTATTTAGTAGAACTTAGCGTAATGCATATATTTGTATTGTATTATAAAAGACTAAATATTTCCCGGTTTATAGTGCTCCCGTTCACCTACACAAGGCTTATTAGAACAATAGTTAAGAAATGTTATTCTAACCCGGACAGGATACAGAAATATGTATCCACATTAGCTAGATGTTATATAACCTTCCTCGAGAATAGAGCTAACAAATTCACAAATATTTGTATTTATAGAAATTACCGCTTAAAAAAAAAAATATCAAATCAATTACTTGTATAATGTAAATAGAATTATGTATATATTTTTCTCCTTTCTATTAAAAGTATTTAGTGGTGGTAATAATTAGGTATTTGTCATTCATCTCTGGTATCTTTTAGTATCTATTACGTAGCTAGGTATAGATAGTAAATTAATCTAGATTGAATTATCTTATTTCACTGTTACTGATAAATGATAGTGTTTTGTCATGGTAATTACTTATTGCAGCCGACATCTGATCTAGGTACGAAGACAATCGGCAACCCTTACCTAAATATAGTATTTTTAATTATTGATTTTTGAATGGAAAATTGCAAAAGAAGTCATTAAGTCCACACTTTATACATTACGATAAGATTTAACCTATCTATAGCTTGCTCTTTGTCATTAGGTAATATAGTATAGTTACGGCGATATAATAAAATGTTTTGTTCAACAGATCGATACGAGCTTTACACATGTCGGCACAAAACTTGAAAGATCCGCATCGATCTAAATGTGCCCCAGCACGGTTCAACCAAGCCTCACTTGTCAGTACCAAGTATGTTCTAGATATCGTACACGTAGTGAGCTGGTTACCAAGAGGCTACTTGTGGGGGGGAGCCCTTGGTACTTCATACACTGCAGGAGTAGCTACTTTATCTGGAGTTCTTGGATTGCTTATACACTACCAGGGGAAGAAATTATTATCCCGGTAAAAAAAATACTGGAATACTTTGGTGTTGTATAAGTTAGTTAGGAATTATAGGAAGTTTAGATTTTTCTGCTGTCTTTCTGCTAAAAGATAAAATATATAATCAGTGAAGGTTATTTACTTACAAGTATTTCGCATTAATCAAAATATGAGTTTATCTTTATACGCAAGTGTTGACATGAAATTGTTCATCTAATCCAAAAGATTACACGCTACGTCGTCACGTTAAGTGAAAAGTACACTGATATTTCCTTTGATGGCAACAACGGAATAGACTCGCCTTACTTTACTCGGCCGAAGTCGATTATTAAATACTGGTAGAGAGTGCAACCGGTACCACTCTCTCACAGACCATGAGAAGGCCAATATATTTAGATATAGATAAAATGAGTGACGTCAACCACATACCATCGGAGTGCTTCTTTCACGAACAAGTGAATATGTATTTAACAATGGACCTTTTAATCGAGTTATTATTTTCTTAGTATTCATATTTGGGTGGTGAGCCATTAGAATTTATTAAAAATGATTACTAAGCTAATTTTATACTAAAAGATGTCAAGTAAATATATAAAATATATTCGGGATGTACCTAATGTTATATTAAAGAGATAATTTAAATAGTAATATTATTGTATTATTTACTATTGTATTTTAAATTATATTTTGAACGTAAAATTGTTTTATTAGTAGTTCAATCTATCGGGGCGGAATGATTTACATTCGATTTTATTGTAAATTAAGTGATTCTTATATAAATTATATAGGAAGGAAACTAGTACACAGCTTCCTTCCTATATCTAACAGGGAACAAAATAACTGTGACAATGGAGCATCGCTGACATATACTGTAGTACCTATACTATAAATATAGAATTGATTGGATTTCAAGATGAACTCTTTTCATTTAAAAAAGTTACTGATTAAAATTAGAATGTTATTTTCAAAAACAAATCTTTTTTCTATTTATGATATATATGATTCTTCTTCTAATAATATTATTTAGGGAAATAAGTTAAATGAAAATATATAGATAATACATACATGCATATTTTTTTATTTAAAAATTCTCTTTCCTATTAAAAATAAATCTCGTTCCACATATTATATAATAAAACACATTGAGCTATATAAATTCACTTATATAAACACAACATATGTACAAGCGATGGGCGATTGTCGCGTAAAAAACAATCGAATGAATCGATAATTTTTCTACGCGTATTCGATTGTCGATTTAGTAGTTCACAGTAGGACTGTTGATATTTTTTAACATATCGAATTCTCGATATATCGATATTTTTAAATATATCAATATCGGAAATATATCAATATTTGATATATCGAAAAAAAATATCGAAATATCGATATATCTATATTTTTTCGTTTTTATTTTATCGGCATACTTCAAAAAAACAATCGTAAGTCGGCTCAAAAATAATTTACAAAGTTTAAAATTCAGTATATTTATTAAACTAATTAAATTATAAATGTTTGAAAATGTAAGGTTCATATTAATTATTGCTCAATTTGAATAAAACAATTATGCATACCAATATTTCTCAGTAAGAGTTTTTTAAATACTCGTTGTTTTATGTGTTCAGCTATTTGACTACTACGAATATTAGGCATGGCAGTGCAGTCGCACCGGGCATTAAAATCTATTAATTCTTCTATTTTTTTTTCAATCAAGAATCCAGAAATGTACAAGAGAAATGAGAGAATGAAAAAGAAAAATACAATCTAGAGGCAAATAAAATAAAAATAAGTGAAATATTGATTTTCTATGAGCCATTTTAAAGGCCATCAAGTCCTAAGCTGCACCAGGCAGCAAATACCCTAGCTATGCCACTGTCACCGCCATGATTATTCGAATAACAATCGACGAACTACTATTTTTATTACTAATTTTGATCTATACATGCGTGCGGTGTACTTATACGACTACAAGGTCACATGGCACGTGAGTGTGGGTGAGTTATGTTGCTGGTGTACGTGCGGCGGTGTGGCGTCGATTGTTTAGAAGTTAATTTTTTTCTTCTTTAGGAATTAGTTGTTTTTTAAGTTGTTTAGGGCAAGGTCACGCGCGCCGCGTAAAATTGCTTTAGACGATGCCTAAAAAATCGGTAGTGTGGAATTTCTTTATAAAAATTCGAGAATAAATTATTAAAAAAGTTAAATATAATATTAGATCTCTTTTAATCTTACACTGATTTTATATACTAGGAAAAACATAATTCGAATAATGAAAACATATTTTTCCAAATACTTTACTGTTGTTTTACTATCACCTAGTAACAATTAGTAAGAAACTCCTGTAATACCAAGTGTAACTGCAGTTGTAAATAATAGTAGCAGACGCAGCCAGACCGATTTTTATTTAACTATTTACTTGTTACTACTAATTTGTATCGCAGCGCGAACTCACGCGTGCTATCTTTTAGTAATAACAATAAGTATTTACTATTTAATAATACGCGAGCTAACAACTAGTGATAAGTAGTTACTCGAACAGCCGACGAGTACCTACTAGTCGTTACTCGTTCCTCGCGACCTCGAGTATAACAATCGACTGACTTAAATAATTATCGACTACTAACAACTAATTTTAACAGTCGACTAATTCGATTGTTTTTAGTAGTTTCGCCCATCGCTAATATGTACTCGTTTTCAGAATTGTAATTTTCAATAAATATTGAATAAACATTATGACATGGACTTTTTACTAATCATTGTCATATTATAACGTGAAATATAAAAAATTGAAAGAATAGAGTCCGAGAGGCAGTCATAGAGCACCTTATAAGCGTTCAGAGAACCGACCGGAGGCTGCTCCGGAAGCGCCGACTCGCACTGTGGAAGCCATGGAAGTACTATAATAAATAATACCATTTTAAATAACTTCATGCCTTTTTATATTATCCGCTTAAATTCACCAACTAAATATAAAGCAACCTATCATAGAAACGTTTGAAATTCCGCAGTCTCCAACATTGCTGCAATTTAAACATATCACGTCTGGTTCAATTACACCCATTTTATTATACAATTTCTCGCCACTATCTTAATTAGCGTACTAACGTCGCATAGTGAAATGGCTGATAGTGAGTTAGTGCTTCTTTCTGATTGACGGCACCTACTGCTCGCTATTTTTCAAAGTCGGATTAATAAATAATTAAATATGGACAATTTAAGTTAATAATGAAATGGTCGTATTGTTATCAAACGTGATTTAGTTTGATAACAAAATGAACATTTCATTATCCCATTTAAGCGGCACTATTTGACCTTGAAAAATAGCGATACACTGTATTAATGCGATGCCACCTCCGAGAATAAAGAAAGCACCGAGAATTTATCATTAAAACTTTGGCACAAAAAAGAAACCAAATAACAATAACTTATATTAATTTATTTGTTCAACGAGTCTGTACAAAATTTATCTTTTAATAATGAATAGAAAACCTAAATTATATACTATGTACGACACAGGAACAAAAAGCAAAATATAACATTCCAGTAGAAAAACAAATCATTTTTTATAAGCGCAGAAAAATAATTAACAATTTTTAAAACGTCGGTCACTACAGCGACTGTTCTTTGCGACGGACCGACCCTGAAGCACACTCTCACCAGTTAATTGTCCATATTTAATTATTTATCAACCTTCCATTTAATACAGTAAATATAATCAGTTGAATAATTCGTTAAAATTCCGAGCTTCTAATAATTTCAAGACATACACCTCAAATTGTTAATTTTACTCAATCTTCTCTCTCTCGCAGATAAAGTCGTCTATCGTACGCTACGTGTCGCCAACTCCAACTCATCCTCAAAGTACGCTTCATGTTGAGGGTAGAGGCCGACGGCAGCGCGAGGCAGAGCGCGGGGCTCCGGGGCAGCCGGGGCTGCGGGCACGTACGGGACGCACGCGACGGACGCACACGCACTCGTGTAGGAGGAGTATGTGGCCTCCGACGGACTCGCCACGAACAGCGCCAGGCGGCAGAGTAGTTGCAGTCTGGACATGGAAATAAAGTTCACGAACGTATGTTACTAACTTTTATAATATTATTGAATATTAAAGCACTCGTAGTCAGTCCACCGTGACGTCAGAGAAATAAGCAACACAGGGACACCGTAACAATAGTCAACACGTCTGGACAGACCCACAAGTGAGCCGAGAGCGAGCTACCGACCTCGCGGTGGGGCAGTCGTCGGAGGCCTGCAACGCCACCAGCTGCAGCAGCGAGCGCCGGCGCTGCGCCCAGTTAGACACCAGAGCGTTCGCCGCAGCTTCGCAGGCACCCCGCTCCTCACCCTCGGGCTCCGCCAGCGTCCTGCCCGGCCCACGCGTATCCTCCGCTCTTTCCGCCTCCGACTTGTCGGCGAGTACTTCCCGTGCGTCGAGCGCCTCGTCCGCGTCCGACGCTCTCGCTTGTAGCATCACTCTGCACGCCACGCATATCCACACTGCTACTATTTCTTCGTTTTCTGATCTACGATGAGTGAATGTTTTTAAAATAAATCCTATAATCCGCTTCCCAAGTATTTAAAACTCAAGCGGGGTGTCTTCCCGCTGCCGCACTCACAGTTTGACGCTCCCCCCCTGCAGCGCGGTGAAGGCGCCCGCCAGGCCGCGCGCCCCTGCGCGGTGTAGTGCGTAGCCCGCGTGCGCCGCCCCGCGCCGTAGCAGCGCACCGGGAGCCCACCACGCGCACCGCGACCACCGCGACGCCAGCGACGACCACCCGCCGCCCGCTGACCAATATTCAAAGTTAATTAAAAATAATGAATAATTGCAGACTCGTCCTCGGAACTCAGTGAAATGTAGAAGAGTTAGGAGAGAATCGGATCGAACTACCACCACTCAATGAAACGAAGCAATAAAACTTTCTTACTAAATTCGTGGTAACTCACCTGGGTCCCCGAGCTCGGCGCGCGCCGCACAGTCCGCTAGGGGGGCGAAGTACTCCAGCACGGTCAAGGAGCCCGCCGCACTCGCACATGCACCTCGTAGGCGGGGTGGGGCCGCCCGCACGCGACGCACCCATACCTACGGCGCGGTCACAGCGCCATTGAACATTTTGTGGTCAAGTTTTCAATTCATTATCTTTTATTGCTCTGTTTATTTTATTACAATACTTTTTAACCATTCAGTTGCTTTATAAGTTACCGGCAGAGCGACGGCGGCAGCCGGTTCGATGCACATGATGACTGCGGCGCGACTCAGTAACTCTACCATTTCTCCCTCCGATTGCTCTATGTGAGGGGCTGGAAGAAAGGATTTTAATTAAACATTTATTCAAGGTATAGAAGTGTTTTTAAATATTCAATCGATCCTGGGTAAGCTGATCGCACCTAGATCCGTGAGCACGTCGAGCACGCGCTCGCAGTGGGCACGCACGTGCGACGCCAGCGCGGGCGAGCACGCCGCGCGCACCCAATGAGACACCGCGCATGCGCGATGCTCGCAGGCGCTGGGGCTCAGATGCACGGAGGGGACGCCCGCAATGAGGGGGGCGTTGACTAGGGGAGGCAGTAGCAGGCTCGCTGACAGCAGCACCCTGGTACAGTGGATGCGCTTGTTGGTTTTGCTTATTTTTGGTATTTTTCAAATATTTTTTTTTACTTTTACTACAAAACGATCTTTATCAGCGTGTGACAGGGCTACCGTGTGAATCTTGTTTTGAATAAAGTTAGGAATTTCTATAAAATATTTAAGAACTTTTACAAACTAAATCAATATATATATTAGAAACCAAATCTTAAGTTCAGAAGATAAATTAAACGCAACTTTAGATCCTTTATCCAATGTTACTGGAAAACTAGAAAACGCAATCAAAGCCTTTGCTTGCGTTAACCATCAAACATTGCTATGCAAACTTAACCACTATGGTGTTGCGCTTGATCTTATTGCCTCTTACCTGGATCAAAGAGTCCAGACGGTTGATGTAAATAATTATAAACTGGTTCTCACCTAAGGATGGGTGTTCCACTAGGATCTATTCTTGGCCCTTCTTTTTTTTTTACTTCGTAAATGTAAATGCTCTGTGACATTTTAAATTTTACTGATGATACCTCAATTATTTTTAATGTTGAGCGTAATAAAACTAATTATGAAAACATAAACAGTGCTCTATCACGCGTTCTTCATTTGTTCAAATTTAATAATATGTCTCAATACTAAGAAAACTAAAGTAAGAATTTAAGTCAGTAAGAGTCACAATATCGTTACAACAAATAGCGGGCGTACCATGGTAGTAAATGTCACTGTTTCGTTACAGAATGGCTTGATAGATGAAGAAAAACTGATGGATGAAGAAAAACTGCTTTAGAAAAATAAATGTAAGAACGTTTCTGTTCTTTCTTTACATCCTTTACTCACATGAACTGTGGTTTGTCGTGGTAGGGCTCGGCCGGCGAGTAGTGCTCCTGGAAATATCTCTGCAGGGCTGCGTCCAGCGCGGCCGCGGGCAGGCGGTGCCAAGGGAGGAGGGACAATGTCTTGTAGCTCTGGATGGAGACAGACATGAAATTTAATGTGTATATAGAAAGACGAGCACAGATTCACCCCGATGGTGGATACCAACAGATCCTTCCCGTCAAAGTCCAGATCTTTGTAAAATGAGCGTTGGCGGAACCGTCGAGGAATAAAGAAGAACATAAAGGAATCTGACATAAAGAGAAAGGGCTGAACTAAGTTTTACTTTAAGACTACGCTGACTCTGCCTATCCAGATCTTTCTGAGGGACAACTTGATAAGCTTGAGCGCCTCCAAAACTCCTGCATTAGGTTTATTTTTGGATTACGTAAATTTGATCATGTGTCCGAGTTTAGGGCTCGCCTGAAATGGCTTCCGATCCGGTTTAGGAGACACCTATACATGCTCTACTACTACTACTATACTCTTCTTTACTCAATTCTTTATAATCCTCATACTCCTTTTTACTTAAAACGACGTTTCTCCTATCTCGGCTCGGATAATGAAAGACAAAATCTAAGATCGTGTAAAGACAATCGTTTGCATAACCCTACTAGGCTATCAGGTTATTATAGTAACTCGTTTACTTGCAAGTCGGTAGCATTGTGGAATGATCTCCCCGCTGAAATCCGACATTCAAGATCACTCTCAATATTTAAAAGTCGTTTGTATACTCATTACCTATCAATTACTAATATTTAATAATGTGTATTTATTGTATTATTATGTATTATATATATATATATATATATATATATATATATATATATATTTGTTTTCTTTTTTTTTGCACTATACCGCATTCTCGTAAACAACTTCTTTCTCCAAAAGGTTGTCTGTAAGAGATTGCTTTAGCAATAAGACTGCCTTTGCACCCCTTTTGTGTGTTTTTTTTTTTATTTCACTGTTTTGTATATTGTCTTGTTTTTGTGTGTGCAATAAAGATTATATCTTTCTATCTAAGTTTCACTACGTATCTTATTTACCTTCATGTGAAGAAAATCCTAACTAAAGTGGAATACTTGAATCTCTTTACGTCCCATACGGCAAAAATACCTCTTGAGGAAGCACAAGGTGTCTGCTGGTGAAAAGCGCCAGCAGTCCGTCCAACGCAGGCGCCAGCTGGTGTTCCTCCACCCCTTGCAGCCAGGACTGCGCCCCCACACCCTGCAGCGTGGCGGAGCACCACCGCACCACAGCGTCGCCGGGAATGGAGCACGCCTACATGGCACCATTTCATAATTATATCTACATGACGCCTTTATTTTGTAAAGTATACCGTTTTGGGATCAGCGCGTCCGCTGGTTGACGAATGGTCTTATTTCAATCTAGGTACTAATGACCGCATCAGATCGTTCACGTGACTTTACAACTCATATTATATGTCATTAAGGAGAACGGATAATTCAATACTTATTATTATGTCTAGTTCTATGTCATAGATCATTATAAATTAACTGTCAGTATCATTCCTAGACACGCACGACACTTCAAAATAACTTCTTTTTTGTGTAATACACGTAGTGTTGTTACAATTATATCTTTTTAGACACAGTAATTATGGCTACTATAATGGAAAGTTGGAACAAGGTACAATTTCACAAAAAACAGTGATTAACCATAAATATATATAAATTGTTAAAAAATACATTAAGAAAATTAATGTAATGAAGAAAATAATTTAAATGTTCATAAAATAATAGTTAATAGTGATAATAATAACCAAAGTGTTATAATTAAAAAAAATGTCATATTCAAAGTTATCTTCACCAGCGCCAGGAGACGGTTCTATATTCTTATGGCCGTGGAAAAGGAATTGTATTCAAATAAACATAATTGAACGTTAGGTAGTATTCTTCTTTCTTTATGTCTTTTCACTTTATAAATAACATCTCCATGTTTGGTGAAGAGTTTAGGATTTTTTGTAACAAATATACACAATTATTTTATATAGATACTCGGCAAAGTAATAATGTTAAGAGATTTCACACTTCATACACACCTGTAGAGCGAGAGGTAAGCTGGCGACGCGGAACCACTGGAGATGCCAGGGCAGGTCTGCCAGGATCGTCAGCAGCGTGACCATCTGCAGCCGGCACTCGGCCGGCCAGGCGGGCTCCATGCCCATGTACGTCCGCACTGTCCACTCCCAGACGAGCCGTAGTAGATGTTCTTCACAACCTGAGGGCCGATAATTAAAGGCAATACTGTTAAAATAAACATTTATATAAAAAGCATAGCTGAGCTCGTAAATAAAACTGCCACGGACAAAACAGAACGGTGATTAGACTCAAACTATTAACGAACACGAATAACTGTATGATAAAATATAAAATCAGTGCACTACCGGGGCAGCGGTGCATGATGAGCACCACGGTGTCGGCAAACCTCGTGGCGAGGTTGTGGTGGTCCGTGGTGTGGTGTGGCAGCAGCGGCGGCGCGGAGTGCGGCGCCAGCCACGCCGACCACGACTCCACGACGACCGACCACGCCAACCACGACACTGGCGGTGACCGAGGTCTCGTTACTCTTTTATCTTTTCTAACCATGTAATGTTATGCATGGCCCCTGTTATTGTCGGAGGGCCGCAAGCCCCACTCAGCGCGCTTTTCCGCCACTGAGTGGTTACGTATGATATGAAAAAATTCCAATATATACATGAGAGACCTCTTATAATACCGCGATTCCGGCATCCATAAAAAAGTAAGTCCTATAAATGTGAGACGAGCGCCGGCAATACGAAGTTCGATGTTCGTCATTTTTGAGGTATAATTCAAATACAAAATATCTTTATTAAAATAGGCCTATATACACACTATATAATCACTAACTATTACATTATATAACTGTCCGCGAGTTAGCTACCCCCAGCTCGGAATGCTGCTCTGCTGAGACAAGCTGGCCAGAAACTCAACAGTTGCCCTTTTTAAAGGAATTTAGCAATTGTAATATATATATAGACATCAACCCTGCAAATGTGTCAACAACAAAGACTCACAGCCTAAACTCTTGTACGCTGTAATAAACTCTAACAATATACTTTTAATTTTAAGTTTTAAAACTAAGAAAAGGAAGGTCTAAGATATCTGGTGGAACTTTATTATATCTGCGTACACTCAAGGCCATGAAGGATTTCATAACTTTTTCAAGACGGAATTTGAGACGTAATTTTCAAAGATATGAAGTAGGTCGGACTCAATCAACATTCGGTCCGCGGCGGTGACATGAACAATAATAAAAACAAATACCTCATAGTCCACCTCTCACCTCTTTCGGGAGTGAAGCTGCATCTCACGGCGGAGTCCACGAAGGCGTCGGTGAGTGCGTACAGCGCGTCGGCCACCAGCGGGGCGTACGAACAGACCAGAGCGCGCTCCACACCTCGCCCCGCCCCCAGAGACACCCTCGCCGCCCACAACGAGGAGCCTGTGTCACGGAGCAGATGACCTAGCTGCGCAGAAGTAACAGGCCCCGTGAGGTGAAACACGTATCGAATTATTGTGTGTTCCTATCGTGGTGCAGGTGTGTGTGTACCTGGTCGTGATGCAGCTGTGTGCAGGCACGCACGGCGGCGGGCAGGTGGCTCAAGAGCTGCGGCGGCAGGCGGCACCGAGCGGCCGCGCTCAGGATGCGCGAGACGTGCGAACACAGCTCCGCGTCGTGCACCACCGCCAGCGAGTGCACTCCCAGTTGCTGGACCCAATAACAGACACATGTGTACACATTCTGTCGAACTGTTAATATAACAAAATGTAAACGGAGCCAAGCCCACCTCCAACAGGACCGAGTGCTCGTCGTCGGGGGTCGGTCCCAGGCCCTCGGCCGCGTGCACGATGCTGTCTAATATTTCGCTTCGCTCCGAGGAGCTCGCCGTGTTCGCCCAGTTGTGCAAATCGAGCTGGTCGGTGAACTCATTACATTACTTTGTATTTAAAAATATTTTTTAAACAAATCAGTCATACTTCGACGATGCCGACATAAAAAGAAAAATATCTAATACGATCGAAATCATCTATATATATACAGAACGGCCGCGTGGTGTCAATGTATGTTTGTAAATAAATATGGAACAAATAATTTAAAGATACGGACGGGACCCAAACTTGCGATCTCTGTCCGTTTTTGTTTTCTGATATGAAACATTAAATCATAACCCTCGATACAAGAAGTGTGAAAAAAAACGTTAATTTATATAGTTCCTTGCCGATGGTACCTTGGACAGGTAGCTGAAGGTGACATGCGGCGGCAATGGCAGGCGCAACACTGCGGCGTACAGGCGCCCGCGGTGCTCCCGCCGCGCCCCGCCCACCAGCGCGCCGCACAGCCGCCGCCGCAGCGCCTCGCCCGCCCCGTTGCCGCTCGCCCCGCCCCATGCTTCCAGCAACCGCAGCGACGTGTCTATGTCGCGGCTGATGAACTTCTAAGGGTTTTGCATTGGATTTATTTAGTAAACAAAAGAAATTTAAACCTAAGCCGGGATTTTAAGGCAAGTAACATCGGCATGAGTCAAAAGTAATGTTAAATTTATATGATATGATGTAAAATATAATGACCGTAACGAGGCTCTCCACGAGCGAGGCCAGGGCATCCGCCCCGGGCCCGTAGCGCTCCAGGCCGGGCACGGCGCCCCACGCGCGGTGACACACGCCCAGCGCGAGGGCCGGGCTGCGCACCCGTCTGCCGACGCCATGAGCACGAGATCACTTAGTGTTATCTAACATATGATTCTTTGATGGAAAATAATATTTTGGAACCTGAATTATTTAGAAGAGTTAGAGAGAAGGTCCTCACCGTAAGGGATTAAACTGATTTTTTATACAATTTCTAATTAAAATATTTATCTTTAGCATAAGTTGATATTATTTTTCCGTTTTTCGTGATAAAAGACCGGACATATTCCTGTACTCTAGACAGTTAAAGCGCGTGATACTTGTGGAGCTTACTGTTCCGTGGAAAACTAACATCCCCAAAGATCACACAATTAAAGTAAACAAGTATTACAAACTGACCAGGAATAGGTATATAGTAAATTTTTACGCGGTAGAAGTGGAAGCGAGAGGTATAACAGCGAAATTTCTTTATAACCAACTTAAAGATCTTGGCCTCTCTAGAACTATCATCAGTACATTTCTAGAACGTACTTCAAAGGCGGCATTGGTAGGTTCATTCCAAATTTGGTTAGGTAGGGAGAGGAGTGCAACCAGTTGATGGTGAGCGTGAATGCGCATTTTAAATGGAACCCTTAAACCTACACTTGGGTCGCCAGTCCCAGGAGCTGTTTGCACTCCTCTCCCTGCAACGCGATGGGCCCGGCACCCGCATGGTGAATCCATGGAATGCTAAGAAGCTTCGTCTCGTCTCTTTTAAATTAAAAACCTTTTAATTTTTACATGTGACGTCATTGAGGTCTCTTTCAGCGGGTGAGGGCAATATATGGATGAATATCTCTCTGTCAGTATACTCGCCTTAGCAGTAGCTAACATACCTGGCGACAGCTTGCAGCAGGGCGGCCGCCCTGGCCGCGGCGGGGCGGGGGCGCGCTAGGGCTCGCATGCTGGACCGGGCGCTACATCTAGACGGACACACATTAATATTATTATATATGCCAATCTGCCTTACATTTTACTGTCCGTTGGGACAGTTGTTAATGACCCGGACTACTGAATCAAAGGAGGTGTCGAATCTCAAACGTTATTATTGTTTGTGTGTGTCAGGTAGTTCTCAGTGTGGGTGAGCTCGGTGTCTGTTTTTGTTGTTTGTGAAACCGGGACAGCGATTTATAACGATCGTTCTCAACATTCGTTATTATTATTATTAACTGTTAAATAAATGAAAATAGCACAATCTTGGCAGATAGATGCCTTCACAAACTAGATAATGTTTTGATTAAATATAGTATAGGAAAATTCCGAACTGGTAGTACATTTTACAGTGAAAAATAATTATTTATAGGACTTCCTTCATTCATTACTTTTAATTAAGGAATTTGATGGTTTTAATATATATATTAAAAACATCAAATATTGGTGTCTGTCAAGTCTTACTATCATCGTTTTGGAACATTTTAATGTTTGACAAGATAGGTAACACATTTTTGAGCTATTGGGATGACTTCAATAGAACGATAAATATATAAAGAAAGATAGATATATAGATATTATCTTTAACTGAAGTTAGAATAATTGATGCGGACGTTACATTTTAAGGGAGTTATTGAAAAAAATAGTACAGGTACCTGTTCTCAAAGATGCCCTGAGCCGCGCCGCTCGATACAACCCACTCTTCTTCCTAGTCATAGTCATAATAAGATAATATAATGTCGATAAAATATTGTTTATTAACATTTCATACTAATATTATGATATCTGTACATTGAAAGTTTATTTGTTTGAGTCAATCTTTAAAGAAATTTAAAAATGATCTCTTTGTTCTAAAGCCCTCGCGGACGATGTCGCCGGCAACAGCTAGTACTAATATAAAGCTGAAATGTCTTCAGCCGTTTTGGTTGCATTTCTGCCGTTGCTGTCACAGACGATATCATACTCACAGAGATGGTGACTACAATGTCGGCGCAGCCCTGCGGGCAGGGCTGGCGCACGGGGGGGAGCGCCCGGGCCACGCGCAGGCCTGCCACCAGCTGCAGCAGCCGCCCGTCCAGCGAGCACACCCGGGACACCTCCGCACTCCACGCACTGCAGGTATACGACGACGAGCACACGGGCCATGGATGATGGAGTCCATTAACAAATTAAAATGTACAGATATTCAAATTACATCAAGTTGAATATTGCTATATTTGTAGGTAACTAAGTACACGTACTCGCTCGCCTTCTTCAGCTGGTTGACACTGTTGTCGAGTAACTCGTACAGCATGTGCTCGTTCTTGAAATAGGACTCGTGTAATGGTTCCGGGAGTGTCGCCGTACGAACTCTGTGAGACAGTTGTGTAACAAGTATTCAAGAAAAAAATACATTTTTTATTAAGGTTGGTAAAAATCTTAACAAACTTGTCTTTTGATCCGTTGTTTATACTCCGTATCACTTCCACCGCCCTTTCGAAGTGTGTGAGATGTTCTTGGGAGGGAAGTTCCGTACGGGGGCTGGGGGTGGCAGGGGGTGTCGGTGGGGGGGAGAAACCCGATTTAGAAGTCGTCTTGAGGTAATCCCGCCATGCTGCATCTAATGCCTGTAATATTAACGTCTTTTATGTCTTTAAGATAATGTCATCGAATGGTAATAACGTCAATACGAGTACTGATCGGAGAGCTTAGTTGGAGCTTAGTAGAGTCATTTACACTTTCCGGGTGACTCAAATAATAGATTAATATTAAGATCACAATAAAAAATATACTAAATAAAAAAAAACATAATAAAACTTCCATACTATATGCTATGTTGCGACTATTCTTATTCAGTTATATAAATTATTGAAAGTGTAAATGTAATTCTCATCACTTTTAGTCAGTCAGACAGAGTGAATTGAATGATATAATGTGGTCACCGGTCCGCTCAGTGCGGCGGCGACGTCGGCGTGGTGCGGGCTCGCTCGCACGCTGTCGCCTTCGTCCAGCCACAGCGCGTACTGGCGACACAGCCTGGGGAAATATCATAACAATTCAATTGTAATATCTAATTTTGTTTTAATTATTTTAATTTAAATATTTTCGTTATTGAAATATGTTTTTTAATTGATTGTCTTACTGTTGCTTCGTGTATAAATATAATAATTCTGTATATTATTGCTACTCACTGTTCCACCGCGGTGTGGTAACATATAAGGTTAAATGTATCTCGATCTTCCGTAACCTGTACGTCGCTCGTATTCTCTTCTGTTCCACTATTTTCTTGTCGTTCTTCACAGCGTGACGCATCGCTGATAAAATCTGATATTTTTAGTGCCGGGAAAAGACTATTATCGATGTTAGGGCTAACTTTAAGAATAGATACGGTAGTTTTTTCGCCAGAGACGGTGGTTCTGATTTCTTTCAACGAAGCCGCCCGCTCTCGATGGTAAGTAGCAAATTCACGAAGCTTATTTTTAATCTGCGCGAGGTACAGCCGCGATTGAATCAGTCCGCTGAAAAATAAAGTTCCCACTGGCGCCGGATCCGTCCTGTTAACATTAAACTGTTTAAAATATGTTTTCCAAGTATATTTACGGCAAAAAAAGTGACGCGCGTCTGTTTTATTTATATATCTCTTCCTGTATAAAAATGTAATTGTGTATTTCGTGAGGGTTAAGTGGAGTCCGTCGATAAACGTCGCACCCGTGTCGCTGCAGGTAGGCGTGCAGCAGCAGGCGCGCCAGCAGCACGTGCGCGGGGTGTTGCGGGCCAGCACGCAGTACGGCGCGGGCGCACCCGTACACGCACAGCGTGGGGGCCGGACTCCATCCCACCGTCTGTCCCACAGGGCGTTATATTACATTATTTAGGAATTTAGAGGATGATTTCATATGCTTTATTAACCATGAGCGTCATATCGGTTCCACACGTGTGTGTCATGTTGACCGCACGGATCATCCCGGTGTCGAAAAATAGAAAAATATATATAAAATAGATTTAATATCGGCTCGGGTAAGGTTCGTAGCAGACGGGTCGCGTGGATACGGACCGTCCACGCAGAAGGACCGATGAGCTTAGATTCAAATTATTAAACGTATAATAGTTTTTTTTCCGGGTGTTTTCCCCACACCGACCTTTAGAGCGTTATCGACGTGTATCCTCTCCCCAGCCGCCCGCTGGCGCCCCAGCTCGTGCAGCAGCGCGGCGTGGCGGGCGGCGCCCCGTTCGCGCGTCATCAGCGCCCTCAGCACCGCCTCGCACAGCAGCGGGCACGAAGCCGCCTCGCTCACCGCACACGATATGTGGGTCTCGGCGTTTTCAGACTATCGACCATTTTAACTTTACATTACACCTTCCACAATTGGAAGCTATATAAACATCATAGTCACCTGCAGCAGCGCGGCGGCATGCCTGTCCAGCGTGGGCCAGTCGCGGCACAGAGCCACGGCTGCGTCCAGCATGGCCCTCGCCGGCGCCGGCAGTGCGGGAGACCACAGCGCGTGCAACCATGACGACAGCAGCGCGCTTCGACCTTGCGCGCTGGAGAGGCATCAACCCAGCGTTAAAATATTCAGGTATTTTTTCGATACCTAGTCTAATATGAAAAACTCACGTGTCCCGGAGCTGTTCCATGAGAAGCCGCCGGAGAGCCTCCTCCCCGGGTGGAGAGCGACGCAACGCGAACCGCACGATCGACCCGCCTTGAGTCAACATTGCCGTAAATATTTCTATGAATCTAGAAAATCAGATAAATAATCGTAAAATGTATGATGCAATAAAGAAATGGTTACGAAAATGGTCGAACTAGGATCGAATCCCACACCTGGGAGTGAGTGCCACTGACTCCGGCGACTGCGCCATCACCACCATGACCGGTCCCAGGCAGTGCGCAGCCTCCAACGGGCGGCAGCGCGCCAGCTGCAGCAGCGCGTCGGCGCCAGGACCGCACACCTGGGGGGGGGGATCTATGTATTTCCTTCCCATCCGAGGACAACCCGGTGCTACCAGTCGTTTTCGATATATTGAATAAAAGCTTCGAACGAATATAATTAGGGTGTGAAATTTAACAATAGGCTTTATAAATTAAATATACCAAGGGTATACAATGTCCCCAGTCACCGGCCAACAATGCAAAAGCTTTATCCAACAGATCACGGGGCTCATGCGAGGGTGCCTCCAGAGGCAGCCCCCATTGTGAGCGGTGTACCCGCAGCTCGCGGAGCACCTGCCACGCCCACTCGGGCGCTTCGCCCCTCGAGCACAACCAAGATCCGATAGCCAACTGCGTGTCCAGAGATAGGCCGCTAGAACGAACAAATTAAATTATAAGTATAAAAAAACCAATGTGTCCCGATAATATGTCACCTCAACCTGAGATGCGTTCTGATAGTGGAGATTAAACGAATGTACGTACAATGTAGGTACATGCCTAGATTAATTGTGGAAAAAGTTTTGGCAAATGAGGATACATTTTTCTTTATATTTAGGTCTATCACCAGCTATGAATTCCTTCATGTAGTCACGCGCAAGCAGTTGCGGACTTCAGCGAATGTTAAGCATGATAGGGCCCGTGCAAGATGATACAAATATGCTCTTGATAACTTTAGCCAGCCGTTACTAACGCTATTGTACTTCGGTAATGGTCCATACTACAAAAGGAAAAGCCTATCTCTTGCGCACTTTTTTACTTTTTTGCCTCAAACTCGACTTCAAAAGAACATGACAAAACACAACACAAGTTGCAGGTGACTCTGTGTCGGCAAAACGCTGAACTTTTATGCTTCACTAAAGCTATTTTTCTTGGACGTTAATAAGTCGAGTGGGCGAAATCTCAGGGAGGTTAGGTTGAGCTCATGAACCTCTCCATTTAGGCAGTCTCCGACTGGGGCGATGCCGACCTGGTTAGGTTTAATGCAGCCAGGCGTATCTTTTCTCTGCCCTAAATAGGCTTTGACTTGGCCCCAACTTTTCAAAATGTGTTCGCTCAGACCTTCTCCGTCACCTTAACTCTTCTCAGAACTTCCAGTCAGAGTCCAGTCTATCGGACTTTTATCATCTATAAGCGCAGGTCCGGGCTCACTGGGATACTGTTCTTATCTCTAGGCCAGATCGCAACGAGGAGCCGCCAAAGTTGTCGAGACCGAAGCGTTGCGAAGGGTTATTGTATGTTTATGCGTCTTCTACCTGCATGTATCACGAGGAGTTTGCAGACGAACTTTTTGCTCTGATTCCTGTCGTCCATTAACTCTGGTGCTTGCTGCAACCCGTGTTCTCGTTTGTCATACTAAAGTATGTAAAATAAAAAAAGTTGCAATCACTCGTGCGGCGCGTAGTGCAGGGCGAGCAGCAGCGACGGCAGACGCGCGGGGCGGTGGCGCTCCCAGTGCTGCAGCAGCGGCAGCAGCGCGGCGGGGCTCGGCCGCCAGCGCCACGCACACAGCGCTGGGGGGATCGCGAGGGACGAATCTGGGAATTGGAATTTATTAAAACTTACAATTATTATTTGTATGAATTCACACAATCCGGAGCTGTAGCAAAGTTGAGATCGATTCCGATCTCTATTCGTCTACGATTTAAAGAATATTACGACCTTCCAGGTCGGCCAGCATGTAAAAGACGGCGGTGTGAAGGTCGCGGTGCGTCGACAGCACCTGCGGCATCAGCTCTCGACATACTTCATCGCATCCACCTTTGCATTGTACCGGCCCGGGTTTGATTCCCGTCTAGGACGAAAAATCATTTTAATATATCTTAAATTTATTACTTTACTGGACGTAAATATATATAATATATATATAATACGGAATAATTTCCACTAATCGTATTCGAAATTAAATCGTATATACTTAGTCTGTCCACAAATACACATAAAAATAAAAAAAAATATTACATTTAAATTTCGAATCTGTCATTTTTATACGATTATTCTTTGTGTTTTCTCATTTTGGCGCCAATACATTGTACAATATTTTGCGATATTAAAATGGAGTGGGGTGATAAAGGGAACTGATTTTTCATCAGGGCTGAAGACTTACCGACGTCTAGTCCCGATCTTAAACCGCTGGATTATGATTTATATTCAATTTTTGAGAGTACAGCTTGCTCTAAACGCCATGATAATTTGGAGTTCCTAAAACAATCTATACGATTGGCAGTGAAGACTTTTCCCATGGAAAGAGAGCGTGCTTCTATTGATAACCTCAACATTTCAAGGACTGTATTGCAGCCAATGGAGACCACTTCGAATAAGCTTTATATATTTTTCATTGTTTTATATTTATGTACTTAACTAACATACTGTAAAAGTAATAAATGTTATTTTCAGTTAAAATTTATTAGTTTTATATGTAACAGTATTTATGGCTAGACTAAGTAGAGGTGTGTGTCAGTTGGACGCACAAAGTTTTCATCCCCAACGATTACACATTGCCGTAGATTACTATAATAGTTAACTTATATTTATAGAAGAGCTACATACGACAAAAGTCACGTATACCTGAAACAGGAACTCCACGACGGTGGAGGCGAGCTCGTGGTCGTGTACCCGCTGCGCGGCCACGAGCGCGAGCGTACGTGCACGCACTGCACACGAGCACACAGCCACGCACACACACAGAGACGACACCTTTAGAGGGGACGGCTCTGGCAAATAATTAAAATATCATTACTATTGTCATCGTCATCATCAAAGTCAAATTCTTTTATTTCCAATAGTCATACAATGCATTTGTGACGCCATTTATATTTGTAGTATTATTAATAATGATAATACGAT
Source organism: Dircenna loreta (assembly GCA_963555665.1). Taxonomy (NCBI): domain Eukaryota; kingdom Metazoa; phylum Arthropoda; class Insecta; order Lepidoptera; family Nymphalidae; genus Dircenna; species Dircenna loreta. The sequence goes on along the minus strand of OY743099.1, from coordinate 4,428,462 downwards.
AATTACCATGTAGGCCGTTCATAAGTGCAGCACAATAGTCTCTGGCTACATGTCGTCTCAGCAACGTCGCCGGTAGCCGGTGGATGTCGTCTCCGAGCAAAATGAGCCCAGCCGCAAAACACGCTTCTAGTTCAACTGATATCCGCTCTTCTAATTCTCTCATGTAGGAGGACCTTTACATTATAAACATTACATTTACATTTACATTATAATTTATAATAAACGCTCAAAAACACAACATGACGCGTGTGTGCGTATGTATGTGTGTGTGGCTCCACACAAATATTGAGTAATATTTACAAGACAGCAACAAAACACAGTACGGTAATTTTCTTTATAACTAGCTGTGCCCGCGACTTCTTCCGCGTGAAATTTAACAAAAAAGTTATTAGTTTTTGGTTTTTTATTTCAATTATTTTTCATTTTCAATTTTTGTATTAGTTTTATTGAAATGTCATATTATATACAATATCTGGTGTTCGATTTTTTTGACAAAAGACAATTTAAAAACTTTTATTTCTTAAAATGTTCCTTCTTATTTAGATTGTCATATTTTTGAGAATATCCAAACTAAAAAAAATCCTCTAGTAAATATTTTTTAAGGACTTTTACAATTTGTTAGTTTTTTTTAATTTCTATTTATAGCAATTAATTATAAACTTAATTTATACCATTTTTAAAACTTTGAAATTGACGCTAAAAGTTAACTAGTCTTATAGATATTTAGTCAGTAATATTTCGTATAACCATTGATAAGCAATGTGAGGGTAATATTATTTCTCACAACTGTTGAGTGCGCGCCGCACTCGCGGTATGAAACAAGATACACAGAAGTTGTGGGGCCGCAGTGAAGGTGACCACGGGCACCTCAGACGACGGTCAACTGCTCATACTCACCGGCAGTGCTGGTGTAGTTCCGCGAGCGCACACAGCACTACTACAGACACCTTCTGCAAGTGTGCGTGCAGTCGTGTGTACGTGGCGTGCGTGTGTGCGGCGCGTTGGAAGACGTGCAGCAGTGTGCGTGCACCACAACACGCCTTCAGTACGCCGTGCCCCCCCGAACTGTCACGCCAGGTGTCTTCAGATTCTTGGTTTATATCCTGAAATTAAGGGAATCTCTAATAAATTCCGTCACGATATGTTTCAGTCGTGATGTCTTGATTAATTAACTAACCTGTCGCGTAAACAGCATGAGCCTGGCCACCGTGTCCCCAAGCGGCAGGGCCTCCAGCAATGCGAGGAGGTCCCTTTCCCTCAGCCTCCCTTCCCCCACGGCACCTCCCTCCCCTCCTTCGTCTACCTCCTCCCAAGCTTCCCCTTCTGTACGATATATGAAAAGATATAACATACATTTTATGAGGACATCTAATATAAAACAACTCTTTCAATATGATAGCAGCGATTTCAATTTTAAATAAATATAGAACTAAAATAACTTTAACGTTTATGTTTCCGCAACCATGTTGAAAAACATATTCAAACATTTATTGATTTACATTGCAGAAACCTGATCATCGGCTATGCAATGTGTATTGGCCCTTATCTTTTATCAAACGTCTATATTGCATTAGCTATTTTAATATCCTTTTACACATCCATAATACATCACATGATGGTGGAGTTGCCTACCCTCGGTGCACTCGAGCGCCTCCTCCAGCGAGGGTCTGGTCAACATGAGCTCCAGCAGCGCCAGCAGCGCTGCCACCGACCCCGCGTCCCAGACACGCACGTACAACACCGAGCTGGCCCAGCGCACCGAACGAGTCTGTCTATAGAGGTTTAGATCCGGCTTTAATGTTTAAGGAAACCAGCAAAACAACCTCGCAAGATCAACACAGACGGACTAGACCGCGTAGTTTAAGCCTGCAGCGGTCTTTGCAGACATTGACGACCGAACGTCTCATCGAGCACGATGCTATTGTGTACGTGGCTAAGTTTAAATCTATAACAGCTAACAGAGCGCCATAGTTCAGCTCCAGCTATACTTTATATATTAAAGATACACTAATATTAGATATTACAGCATGTGATGTGATGATACAATTTTAAAAACCAGACCTAAGTCTCTCTGTCCGTCCGCGGTATTTTAGACTAAAAACTAGTACCTAAACAAATAATGCATCAGGAACAACAAGTGTCCCATATCCTGTGTATCCAGTAAGGCGGCTGACAGTATACCGGCCCAGCGCTGTAGGGCTTCACCGAACGAGTCAGGAGCTCCGTCACTTAGCTTCATCGCTCGGAAAATCAGCGCCAGTGCTTCCCGAACTCTATCCTTTGAATCATTCACTATTTCCGATAGCAGCTCATCTATCTAAAAACATTACTCTGATAGTTATATGATATTAATGGTAAAGTTTGAAAAAACGTCACTTGCTAAAGAGATAAACCAATTATAATGATAGGCGGGAGTAAAAAATAAATCGATCTATTTTTATCTGAGGGACACAAACGACCCCCTTATTACTCTAAAAGCTAATATACACTAACATCATAATGCGCCAGCAACGCCGCATGCTGGTGGTGGCAGTATGTCTCCTGTACTTCTCTCAACAATGATTCCAATCTAAGTCTTGCAGCCGGCAACCTTTGTTTCTGTAATTCCGCAACATCATAACTTGCTCGTAAAGTAACATTACTCCCACATGCACATTTTTCTGAAATGATCACACTACGTTTTTCAACTTTCCATAGAGTAGCTCGAGATTTCTCTTCTTCAATATACCCACAGCTTATTCTGTTACGCTCACGTTCTACCGCAATTAAGGAAGACCTAAAAAAGAAAATACAATCTATAAACAATTACAAATATGTCAGAAAAAAACACAACAACAATGGGAGTACTGTTAGTAATAAAAAGAAATTAAGGTAAGAAATTGAATAATGTTTATTATTCATAAGCCTTGTAATTAAGTTATGCAAGAGTTACACAAACAATTAAAGACAAAGGTTTAAACAATTTACCTAAAAGTAGACAAAAGATCAACCAAAGGGTTATCAGGATCATTCTTAGGTCCTGCTTCCACAATAGCCTCTTCTCTTACACTCAAAGCCCTCACTTCAGCTATCTCCCTCCCACCAAATATTCTTATTGCTTCTTCAAGAGGCAAACATGACAATTTTGGTATTTCTACTTCTTTTACAACTTCATTTTCTACATTACTAGAAACACTTTCAGGTTCATGAAATATAGGAGCTGAAGGAATTAATTGTTTTTGGATAGATGCTTTATCAACTTGTAAGTTTAACTCTGTTGATTTGGATATTGTGCTAGTCTTTGGAAGTTCTTCAGGGAGAAATACTTCTGATTCTTCTTTTACTTCTTCTGATTTTTCCTCATCTTCCTCTTGTTTGTCCGTCCCAGTCTTTGTATCTATTTTTTTTATTTCTTCTGCAATTTTTTGAACTCCTGGAAATTCTATATCAGTTGAGGTTGATGCAAATTCTTCTCTTGTACCAGACGCATTATATGTTTTAGTAGAATGTTTCTCTTTGGGTTTTCTTTTCTGTAATAAAGAATATTTTATTAGGTATGTATTATCATGATATTTTATTTTAATATCAGTGAAGATTCAGTGGTTTAGTTAAGGCGTGAAGGCAATGTGGTTATAAACTTTATAAAAATACCAAAAAAAAAATAGTAAGAATAAAATAACAAATAACTATCCCTTTAGCAATAAAATCATACAACATTCAAATGTAGACATTAAATGCATTTTACTAACCCTCGACCGATTCGAAGTTGTTAGGTCAATTCTTTGTCTAAGTTAAATGTATCGTAGTTGAAGTATAACAAATATGTAATTATATAAAAAATAAATAATGCGTATATACCTCTAATGAGAATTTCTTGAATAAAGAAACAGTTTTACTTACATCTTTACGATTTTCCTTTATCATCGTCGCCATTACTGAATCTCTTTATACACCTTTATTTAATATTGATAAACATATTGTGTTACATTTTCGTATAAATATTTTGTATTTTGTTGATCAGCTGGATATTATAAGTGTCAATATTGACATATGACTAATTGTCAAGTTTTGTGCCCCAAAACAAAATCAATATTGTTGCCATTAAAAATAATTCATTGTAATTTTCTTAAAACATGATGATCATTTTATGTATTTTATTGAAAAAATATATGAAAGAGATTTTATTAACACTGGCAAAAGTTCAAACTTAAACCTCTAGGGCAGTATGGCCATATTAAACTACAATGTAGAAGACTATAATAGTGTATGTAAAGTAGTGATAACTTGTTACACTGTGATATATGGCAGCTATCAGTGATCTATGGAGTTTCATGGTTCCCGTTACATTTACATTTAATTAATTAATATTTTGTTTGATTAAATAATATTTATTGCCAAATCACAATATACGATCTTAACCATACGATTTGACCGTGAAGAATAGTTATTAGGTATCTCCACCAGTCAGAGAAAAGCACTAACTCACTATATCACGCACTTATATTGAACGTTTTTTTTTGTATTCAGGTCTAAATGAGGCTTTTCTTATCTTTTTGCGAAAGGGTTATTAACAATAATAATACAATTGCCCGCTGGCAATAAAGCGAACAAAATTTAGACAATATATGTGTAATGTTCAAAATTGTAAAATAACATACTACATATCATTTTTATTTTACTAGATTTAAATAATAATAATGATAATAATTATGTATTCATTTTCGAGAATATGGTTCATAATGTTAACAAAATAAAATGAAGTTCACATAATCTACCGGTTTTCGTTGTACAAATACTGTCCTTAAAATAAAAATACAAATTCATCATCTTCAATAAAGACTTAATTACATAATTTTTAAATCATTGTTTTAGTAAAATATTATAATACAGCAAAATTATGTCATCATTGATTAAAATATATTTCAAACTTATGTCAAAAAAAATATATATAATTTTAAAATCAATAAATAAAAATATAACTATTATAATTTGTCACAAAAAATCCTCGATATCATAATATAATGTATAGCTAAAGCTAAAATATGTTTTAATTAAGACGGACTAGTCTTAATTAGAACATATTTCAGGTAATAACAAAATAAGAATGATTAAAAATACTATTGCAACATATTTTATAAAAACAGTTGCTCGTTGGACCAATATTACGCATGACTCAACTCCACGTTCAAACATTTGGAACAACTCTCTACAGTGTTGGTCACCAAACACCAATATTTTTGTAGCAAATTGTCTTTTATAATACAAACGGTACGTATTTTTTGGATATAAAATTTTAGATGGTGTAGTGTTAAATCGAGGTTTTCATTTATATAGCTATTTATACGGCTGCATTATGTACATTGCATACACAAGCTTTACGAAACGAATAAATGAAAATGACTCAAAGAGAGAAAAAAATAAGAGTTTTAAAAGTCGTTTCTAAAAGAGAATTTCATGATTAAAAGGTAATTAGATCCTTCCACTGAGAAGTTCAATATATTTTTCAGGTAAATAGAAAAAAGACAATGGTTAAAGGAAAACTATTGTATTTTGTGATGTTTACCGATCTTCTTTTTTTTTTACAAGAACTCTTAGTTATACGGAGTCCTGACGAATCACCCTTCGCTCGGAGTGGTGTTCGTGCTTTACTTGTGTTAATTATTTAAAATCAAATACTTTTTAATTGCTTGCAATTTATTTTAATTTGTTTATAACAAACTTCCTTGTAGTGTACTTTAGTTAAAACTCTACCATTTATTTAATAAAGAACAAAAATATAACACTTAACACTACTTTACTTACAATAAGAGATTACAAAATAATCTTTGTTTAGTTACACTTGGGTAAGTACAATTATTTCTTTAACTTTGTACATTAATACTAAAATACATCCTATCATGTACATTTACTTAAAACCATAAATTCATGTAAAGACAGGTACAAAAGTTTAAAATGTATATAAAAAATAAATAGAAAATGTTCCTCTCTTCTGCTAACCTAGAATATGATTCTGTACAGATCTGAAAACTGTCGATAAAAATACACTATGATAACTGTTGTTCTGAATACGATATATTCTCATCTTCATACTGGACGTGGTTAGCTTGCGCCGTTATTATGAAAACTGGTGACTTTATTTTTCTTGGAACAGGGGAAGGCGATGAAGGATAACTTTTGGAAGGAAGAGGATCGCTTTGTATTTTTGCTTTAAACATTATATTATCTATTTCATGCATTGCAAAATCACGTTGTCGCTCGTCTAATTTCCGTAACTTCTTGGCTAGCAGTTGTCCGTACAGGTCGTATTCATCCATGTCTGTTTTGCAATCGGAGGCATTTTTAATAAAATGAACAGCGTCATCTATTTCCTTCTTCGCGTACATGTATTCGGCATTGTTTGCTGGAGTATTGGAACAAGATGGCTTAATTTGTCGTTTATTTGGATATTGACGCTCTGATGGAATACTCGTGTGTGTTATGTTCTGAGAATCGTTATGATCGTTTATAGGTTGAGCGTTGTATGATGTATTTTGGAAATACTGAAATTAAATAATAAAAATGTTACAAAACCATTCAGTTTTTTTGTAACTTAATTTGTATTTTGGGAACAAAAGAATCGAAAATTAATAAAAATCTAAAAACACGGTGAACTAATATTACTGGAATTGGTACTAGTGTACTATACTTTCTAATCTCAGGAATTGAAACGAAGGAATAAAAAACTTATTGAAAAGTATGCATATTTATGATAGATTTAAAAAAATAAACCCATGGAATAGAAGTTGCCCAATTAGTGAAAAATTCATACAATTGAATTTACAAGACACACTGGAGATGAGATCTTGCAATTTAAATCATAACGAAAACAAGTTACGAATCTTCATTCGTAAGCTCACAACTTATTGAATTTGTTTAGATGTTGTTAGTAGTTGAGTTACTTTTCTTAACATGATATTCTTCACCTTGTAAATACATTTAAAATAATAGTACATAGACAGAAAAATACTCAGCTAAACTAAGACAACAGTCTTAGATTAGCTGAAGATGGTAAGAATAGTTGAAGAATTGATTGAAGTTTTTTTGAGCAAAAAGAATTTAAAAATGGCGAACTTCGAAAAATGTCTTTCTTGAAAAAAGCTTTCAAATAAGATGAACTTTAATTTTTTGAGACCTTCTATTCCGAAAAGTAAATTTCAAAACAAAAAGAATAAAAAAAAAACGATACCAAACCGATAATTTTTTAAAAAGTTCTAGCATTTGAAAAAAAATGCCGTTTCTTTTTTTAATTGTAACCTTTTTTAAGTTGGGTTATTTTTTTTTATCTAAGAAACGTCTTTCAGCCAAAGCTTTCAGCCAAATCTGAAAAGGTCGGGTTCAAAAGTGATCGATTTGGTATGGAATTCTATATAGGTATACGTTCTTTTATATGATTGTCAGAAAATATGAAAATAAAAAAAAGATAGGTTGTGTATTTCCATAAGGTTTTTTTTAAACGTCTAGACATGTTTATAATAAAATATTGATAGGTATATAAAGAAGACAGCGTATTATTTTTTAATATCAAAAACACTTAAGCAAAATTATTAATTTCTGAGTTGCTTGTAAAATCTTTGTTTCGTGAATAAAGAAAATTACAGTTCTAGTTGACGTATGTTATATTACTATGTATATTAGTATGTAGTGTTATATTTGTAACCTACATCGATTTTATTGAAACTTACAAGCCTCGAGAAATATTTAAAAAAATCAGCGTAGAAAAAACTAATAACGAAGCCTTCAAAAATGGCAAGTGTTAACTAAAATGTCTCGAAAAAAATATTATAACTTAACTCAAAAATTCTTGTTTATTTACAAGAAAGTATTGGATAAGATCCACCTATTACCTCATGATCCGTATGATTCATATTATAATATTCATATTTGCCGCCTAAGAAACTCTCCATTGTTGAAAAAGCATACCACGACGTTTGATATCCTGGTGTTTTCTTTTTCCTATTAATATGTAATCTAAACGATGTCATTAATGACTCTTTTTTCTTTTTAAGTTCCATAACAGAGCTCTTTATGCTCATATTGTGTTGTATTCGAAGCCAGGCATCATTAACCTCATTTCGATTTTTATGCGATAAGTGTTTTGGGTCCCATAAAAGTTGTTCTATGCGGTAGTGATCCAAAAATTCTAAAACCACATCATTTGTCCAAGACATCACAAATGTTTGTCGACAAACTTGAACAAGTAAATTTTCGTCCAACTGGACCAACCATACACTGTCAAATACAATTACTAATGGAATGAATGACCAATCTAAGCCATTCATTCATGTTTGACAAGTTGGTTGAGTTAAGTATAGTTTACACGGTAATAATATACATTTTGTAGACTCATGGATTTGAAAATTTAATTAAGACATTTACTTATATTATATATTCCATATGTTTGTACAAGCTCTATTTACTTTAACTTTTACCTGTCACGCTGGTAGAGAAATTTAAGGAAAAGAGCAGAACTGAAAATAATTTACTAATATTAATTGCCCCAGTAAATAAAAAAAATATTTTGTTATTACATTATATATTTAGTATTTATGAATAAACTAATATTCGTTTCCTTATTCACGACTTCATCTATCTTAGCTATTAAGATAATTATGTAAAAGTTTACAACTTAAGATAATTATCTTCAGCCTAATATGCATGTCTTTTTTAATAAATATACCTATCTGAAATACATGTAACAGTGTAGTTTAGTATTATAAATAATTACTCTAGGAAAATGATATTTAAATTTTGACGTATACTTTACTCTGGTTTTGATGTGTCTTCACTCTCGTTTAGTTCAGTCGTTCAGAAATTTCTCGCTGATTAATCATTCGGCTATCGCTGCTAGTTACTTATATTAACTAAACTGAGTATTCAATTCTCATTGTACATTAAAATTTTGTAATAACAACATCAAAAAATATTAACATTAATTGTAACTTTGTGATATTTTGTATCAGAATTTAAAAGTTTAATACGTGTTTTACATTGTTTGATATACTTGTTGCATTGAACTTTAGAAATTAGAATATTCTTAAAGGTAAGGTTTAATTTGTTATAAATAATTTTACCGATTTATTTAGTACTCTAGATTACTACTACTACTATTACTACTAGATTTATGTAGTAGTTTTTTTTCGGTTTATGAATATATTTTACATAAAAATTCAATACTATATGTATAATATTTGTAATAGATGGCTACAGAGGTCGGTTCAGCACCCGGGATTGCATCTTTGCAGTCGGTCCAGAAGGTGATGGCTCTGCCTACAGTTGAGGCTGCAGTGGGTCAAGTAGGTGCCTTCTATACTAGAGTTAAAGGTAAGTTTTTTATTATTTATATTTTTTCAATATACCTTCACATATTTTTTAATATAAAACTATACTATATATTTTTTACTGTAACTATTTTACTAAGGTAAGAATAAAGAAACTTCAAAGTACCTGGCAGCTAGAAACTAATTACCCAGGCAAAACTAAAAGTGTTTTTATATTTATTACTAACTTAAACCACTTTTACAGGTGCACATTCTCTACTAGAATGGGCACTCTCAACTGCAGAAGCAAGTGTGAGTCTAGCAGCACACACTGCAGCCCCATTTGTGGCGGCCCCATTAGCTGCAGGTGATGCCAAAGTTGCTGCAGCACTGGATGAGTTGGAACGTAGAGTCCCACTTGTCACAGAGCAACCCAAAGTGATTGTGGAGACCACTAAACAGGCTGTACTGTCAAGACTGGCTCCACAGTTGAACAAGGTCAGTATTCTATTTTTTATTAAACTTAACCATTATTTTATAAAGATGTCATAGGTTTTCCCCATCATACCCATTGTATGTTATGTTACAAATCATGTTTATGGTTTATTTTATTTATCTTCCCTCAAAGTTTTGAATATTAAATATTTTTAATAAACATGTATGTATGTATGTATATATTGTGAAGACATAAAATATGCATGTCATGCTTTTTTTTATTGTACTATGAAATATTAATTCATTTATCCAAGTTTATAGCATAAAGATAATTAACATGAAATGTAATATATATGTATTGTTGTTATTAATATTACCACTAATAAGTTTAAATATATTAATTGTGTCATAGTTAGAATGTTTTATAAATATAATCAATAAGTAAATATTCTGTTGACTTTATTTGATTTGGCATACAGAAACTTCGAGAATGTCAACAAGTAATATTATCTAATATCTAAAGGATTAATAAACTGATTGTTATCAATGTTTTAATATGGTCTAATAACATTGAGTCCACTTAATACCGGCAAGATTATATATATCTTGAAAGCACCTAATGTTCCTAGGGACTAGAGGTCAACAATGGCACAGTGTTTTAAAATGTTCACTCTAGTGTTTTATATATTGCTAGTCATTTGAACTTTAGAATTTCCTACTAGTGACATTCCTAAAATATGAAACTACTTTTTTTTTTGAAATTAACCTTTTATATTTAGTGATTGTATTAAAAATATACAATGCACTCCTTGAGAAAGGCTACTTGAAGAAAACTTTGTATCTTGCTAGCAAGTGATCTGGCTTTATTCTACTTGTCTCGAGTCTCGTTGTGACGGAAAGGGCTAACAAAAACTTTCACAGCCATATTATAAAACAACCTTTTGTCTCTTTGTTTATGGGCTTGTAATTTTAAAACCACTGGTCCTAATGTCATGATTCTTTATTTAATAGGAAAGTACGTTATCTGAAAAGGTTTGCATATGAAATCCAGGGATAAAATTCGATTCGGTCAAATTATTTAACGACATGGGTGGATCCACGAACTTGAGTAAATGTAATAAATTAACAAAATGTTACCCTCGAAATATATATATATATTCCTAAAATATTACGTAAATACGTTAGGATCGCATAAATTATTTTTCTAGCTATATTTGATGTGTGTGTGTTAAGTCTAGTTTTGGACTAACGGGCAACTTTGTATTAACAGTATATTTCGGTTTATAAAAAATATTTTCGAGTTTTCAAAGTAAGTTTAAACAACGATAATCGTTAACATCGTACTCGTGACGGTCATATTCAGAAATTCCCAAGACTAGTATTTTCCTTGGGAACCAATGCAGGTGTACATAATGGAGTGCAAAGTTCACCCCGCGTACCGCAAGTCATCGACATATTAGTCACATTGTACCATATTTCATAATATTGTAGTGTGACTTAATATCCAAAGGTCGGCTAGATTACAACCGCCTTTCTACATAAACTGTCTGGTTAAATTTCCGGGTTACTTATAATTCTGGTTAAATAAATAAAATATATTAGGTATATATAAGGGGCCTTCAAAAATATACGATTTCTTTTAAGTGCTAGTACTCATAAATTTCTATTCATGTAAATCTGACGGATATAAAGTTAAAGATGGAAGGGTCCTTTAACTTTATATCTTTAAAAATATATATTTCATTGTTCGTTCATAGGAGGTATTACTTGGATAGAGGTAATTTAGGAATATTCTATTAATATATGCGGTATCCGTCAGGCAGTCAGTTTCTCGTATTTTATATATAGATAGGTATTCATTGTTTATGTGCATACGAGTTATCTTTGAAGGTTGATCGGCGATCGATTCGAGGATATGTGTGCAACATTGATAGGTATACATATCTTTCAAATTATCGGTTGCATTTAAATTTGAAGCTTAATTAATGTGTCATAGCATCCGCTTCGATAAGATAATTTCGATAACACCCATGGCGACGGATATTGAACCGGACTCGTTACATTTGACCATCGAATACAACGAAATACTAAGACAACTAAACTAAGCCTCTATATACAATCATAGACGAGTATTATAACATCGGTGCCCGTTATTATGTAAACGAATAATATTGCTAAATATAAAACTCGTTGAAAGAATTATGGATGAAATGTTCATTGTATACAATCGAGTTAAGTATCAGGTGCATACGCGCCATGCAGCCGACCATAAACCAGTTCCAGAATAAAACAACCTCGATATTTATCATCTACCTATAATTATAATAATACAGTCATAATGGTTATCGCAGATCAGGTGATATTTTAGCTTTTATTGATAACAAAATAAATAAAATGCATTCTTAAAAGAGGTTTGTAACTTTTTGCAAGTTATACGCGTTTTCGGTATTCGTTCTATTAATTATTATATTTATAATAATTGTTAGGAAGCATCAAAAATAATTACGTTTTGGAACCAAATTATTTTTCATGCTTCCTGTAATTAATTATGCAACATCGTGCAGGCATCTTTTATTTTTGTATGATTCGTGAATATTATAAATATATCTAGCGATATGTTTATATATAGGTATTTCTTTGAATCGTATGAAATATTAAAAATGCTCAAATTATTAATATTAGGTATATAATAAAATAAGGCAATTTATATTTACTTAACTAACTAAAGTTATAACTTAAGAAGCTTCTCCTCCAGGAATTTGTAATGTCTCTAAGAACAGATCGACTTTGTAAGTGACATTGTTGACTATAAAATCTGGTGTTCATCAGGTATACGGAGCCCGCGATGTCGCAGAACAACGCGTGAAGTCGCTTAAAGAGCTGACATGGGCCAAGGCCAACACTCTACTGTCCACCGCCTACGGACAGAAGGCCATTTACGGAGTGGACACGGGCGCCACCTACGCTATGCAACTGCTGGACCACTACCTGCCCCCCTCGCAGGAAGAGGTCAATGGTGAGTGTGAATCTTTTTATGCTAGAAATAATGTTGAACATATTGGTTGCTACATCTCGTTATTAAAGCTAGTCAACTTTAACTTTGACCTTCACATGCCAACATTTAACTGTTAATTGAAACTTTTTTGTTCACACACAATCTAAATGAAATATTCTAACTTCTATCAGCTCGCAGCAATGAGATAGTCCCAGTGGTAAACGACCCCGCGCTGCATACCGTGCAGACTGTGGGGCGGCTCAGCGCGGTGGCCGCCAGGCGCGTGTGGGCCAACCTGGCGCAGCGCCTGCACCAGCTGCGTAACAACGGTACGTTAACACGCACACCTAGGTGTTACTCACACACACCTGCGTGCTCACTCACACAAGTGCTCACATCCGCTCGCTCGCTCGTCAGACTCGTCGCTTATATGGCCATACTTGCAACTAGCTGTGATCATTCAATTTTACGTCCCTTAAATTTTCCACTATTACACACAATTTAAAAATATTATCGTTACTTATATTTAAAATTAGTAAAAAATAATATTATTACTGAATGATTGTTTCATAACAGGAATCGAACTAGACGTCCGTCGCTACGTCACCGCATTGTTGGCGGCCCTCCACCTCGCACGAGTCACGAGCGAGCAGCAGCAACAGGAGGCCGGACGGGAGGCGCCCCCGCAGCAGAGGGCCGAGCCCGCGCCGAAACCCGTCACCGCCGCCCCCGTGTCCACCTCGCCCTCCGCCCCGTTCGCCCCCACCACCACCGACAAGGTCAAAACCACCCCCGAGGCAAAGTCGGAAGGCAGTGAACAACAATAATTTTGTACTTATTTTTATACATATTATTTAATTGTAAGCAAGTACCACCGTGACGATACATGAACGTACCGTCGCGGTTCTGGTGATAGTATTCATAATAAAGAATAATCAAGACTGACGGACGGTCTTTTTGATGTGTTTATTAATATTAATGTTTATTGGAAGTTTATTTTTAATTGAAAAATATATCTTTTTATTCTAAATGTTGTTTCATTAAAAGTCGTTTTGTTCGTAATATGCTTTATTTAAAAAAAGGTATGTCTAATTTATGCATTCTTGTTGATTGTCAGGCCGGTTACAGAGTCCGTCAGATATGGATCGGAGATATGATTTATTATTGACGACATTATTTTTATCAAAAGACTAAATTGGAGATATCAACTTTAATACGATAAAAACAGTATACACGACATTTTAATAAATCTATTTAATATTGGAATGAACAATACTATTAACAACTTTTATATCTCAAAACTAATATCTAGGTTTATACTTTACGTACACGAGTACGTCAACAAGTACAGTATAGAGTAATAGTACAATCAGACAATCGAGAAATTAGTATTAATTTGAACTGTTTCAATGATTAGTAACGCCTCGTGGTTACTTCTTTGTTAGTGAAATGCGATGAGTCTTAGTTTAATATAAATCTGGAATCACAAGTGAATACAATAGACAATATAGATAATGTAGGAATACTAATAATAACTAACAGTCTAAACGTCTCGACAGACATTAAATGCAAACCTTTTATACTTGCTATGTACGATAATAATAACACTTTGTTCTACATACATATTTTTTCTTCATCCCACATAACGCTTTATAAATCAATTACTATTAAAAATTAAGTACAAGCTGCCATTAACATAACTAAAACTGGAATTATGCTTATTAATTCTATATATTTTATAAGTACCTACATATATAATTTAGAAGAATAATCGTAAAACAGCTAGTTGAAACGGATACTTATGGACGTATTATAATTACTAATTTCTATAATTATCTTAAACAATATACCTAAAATAAGTGCTAAAAGCGTGCAAACATTTGTTTTGGATATAAGACCTTTCTGCAAGCAACTTATTATCATTGATTAAAGATCATAAAAGCAATAAATCATACATAATAATTTAAAAACTATTGCAAAATATATAACTACTTCTTCCTGATGATATCTGCTGTGTTTATGCTGCTTTAGCCGAGTCCGTGGTCCTCGAAGAAGCCCTGCGGCGTCTCCTCCTGCAACAAGGTTCATCACTGAGCCAGCTTCGCTCGTGGCCGTGTTAGCCGAGCCATCGCTTTTCGAAGGCAAATTTTGTTAAAAAAATAAACTACAATTTTACCGCCAAATTCTGCTTGGGGACATTTAGAGTTCCTCCGTGATTCACAATCTCTAGTCGGTTCAGTTTTAACGAAAAGGATATAATGAAAACACTACTCTTGCACAATAATTGCTAAATATGATTGTAGTAAAATTACGTTACACCAATAAGAGATTTTAATTGTTAATGTTCGAAAAAAATAAAAGAGTTAAGATGCAAAATTTTTAATAAATTCATAAAATATAGGTAATTAAAGTACAAAATATTTGTCACAATATAAATGACATTAAATCGTAATGTTTGTAATAGGAATGCATGTATTTGTTAAGATGTTATAAAATGTGTATCTTAAAATTTGTATGAACATAGATTTATCAAACACTTCTTGAATTACGAATATAAAAAATATATCCAGACGAGTTGTCTGGGTAAAATTACAAAACAAATATTTAAAATTATTTACATATATTACCTTAATTATAAAAATAACAAAATAATCTTTTAAACTTTAAATTCGTTAAATAAAAAAACAAAACGTAATATCATTCTTTAAATAGAATAATATAATAAAAGTCAAATTTTAATTGTAATCCAAAAAATCTAGAACTAAATTAACTGCACAGTATATATTACGCGAAGCCGGTTTCCGCCGATATTAAAATTGGCTCTAGTGTTAGAACAGGTTGGGGTCTGAAGGTTATTTTAATATTATAAAGGATTATTATATAAAATAAGTTAGTAGTATTGCACTCTATGAAGATAGCAAGAAGGCATAGACACAACGAGACGTTTCTGGACACAGAAACACGAATACAACAGGTTATCAAACAGTTAATAATTATAGAGCCACGAAATATTTATGCAATTTTAAAACAAGTTTTCTAAGAAAGAAATTGTTTTGAGTATAAATGTATTGATTTTATTATTGTTTTGTATTAAATTTGACATAACTATAGGTCATTTTATATAGACCTACATTATTGCCGTGTTTGTATATTTTCATAAATATAATTAAAGTGTATACTGTGAAGTGTAAGGTATCTCCTTATATTGTATGGCTCTAAAATTATTTAACAAATTAGTAAAGTAGTCAACTTAAACAATAAAAATCATTATCTGTATACCAGTGTTCAATTAAGAGATAAAATGTTATCAAACAATAAATATAAGTACCTAATTTAACAAAACGTAATAATAAAACCTAGTCAAGAAAAAACATATTTCAAGTCCTCAAAGTTATATCGTTGACTCGCTGTCCTCGTCGCTTCTCGGGCGGCGTCAGGGGACGGGTTAGAGGAGACCCACCTCCCGCAGGGCTCCGTCCACGGCCTCGTCCTATATCACATCCCCACCAGTGTGAGGTTATAAACCAACCACTAAACGGCCTTACTAATGTAAGGAAACCATCCTAATAGAGCCTACCCACCCACAACGAATATGTTGACACCACCAATTCAGGAATAGATTTTATATTTTATATTTGATATATTATTTATTCTTTACGTTTTTTAGCCAAGCGTTAAACTGTAATGTAGGTATGCATGCTTTTAATAAGTTAGTTACACACTAGCCCACACATTTAATTTTTTATCTGTTTTTGCAACTTCCACCAAATATTTCATGAAAGGAGTATCATAGCATGAATTTTTATATTATGATAATAATATGTTTGTGCACTTCATACAAAAATATTAACATACAATGACCAATTCATGCTGTGACGTAGGTTAAGGAGATGTACCATGCAAGAAAACATGTTTTAGTTATAAATCAATGTATTTAGATATACCAATACAGAAATGCACGGACAGCCGAACTTACACACACAGGGCACTGATTTATGAATGTTAACTAATATAAACTGCTATTAATCTAATAAATTATTTCAATAAGAAATATTTTATAAGTCAGTGTCCTTTTTACAATTAGTTTAAAATCTAAGCTACATAAATGAAGCATTGGTCACTGAGCCCATATATTCATAACTATAGAATAAAATTTACAAAACAGCAATGGTCAGCTATCCACTCACAATCTTCAAGGTCTCACACTTATTGTTTATCTTGCTAGTCCAAAAGAATAACAACACACAGGTGATGATGACAGAACCATAAGGACCAAGTTATAGCTTCAGTAGATGGCCAACCATGAATAGCAACAATTAGATATTTTACTATTAAGCTCGTTATTCTGCTTATATACTCAACAACATACAAATGAAATGAAATTATCAATGATTTTTAACATTAAAACAACAGTGGACTTCATATGGTGAAATACTTCAATTTAAATACAATATACTTGAGATAAACTTAATATTAGATAGTATGTGTTTATGTTCTGTGATAATTTAAGAAAATGATTTGGTATGTACCACTGTAAAGTTAAATAATAGTTTGCAAAATAAAAAAAATAGTAAGGTGTGATAATATATCTTTTTTTTTTTAATGTTTGCAATGCAAGCATGCAATAAATTAATTGAAAGCATAAGCTAAAATTATAACTACACCTACAAATAATACATATGTAATAATAAACTCTTTTACACATGCTGTAAGCTTTACACACTTTATATATAAACATATACAAGCCATTGTGTGATATATTGGATAACACTACAATGACGCATGAACTGCCTTTAATTCAAATGAAATAAAAAATATATTTTTTTAAGACATGTATGTTGTGGATATAAATAAACATGTGAATAAGCAATGGTATTTATTTATGACAAAAAAAATATAACCAATTTATTTATATAATAGCAATGTGTAAAAGAGTTTAGGAATACAATACTGTTGAGTATAGTCTGTGGTTTTCATCAGTGCAACAGCCCTTCGTTCAAGTCCTGGCCGCCACCAGAGCATGCATATTCACACCGAAATATAAAATATTAGCAGAGTGCAGTGCCACAATGAAGCTAAAGGATCAAGGGGTCATCTCAATCAGCACACAGTGTAATATTGACCATCGGTGAATAAGAATTTTGTTTTAGATTAAAAAATAATACTGATGACTACTAGGGGCTGTCTTTATCTATCATTCTTATTATGTTCCCTAATTTTATTCTCTGTACAATTAAGATATGTTTGGAACATGTGCTTCATGTTTAAATTTTATCCTAAAAGGCAGTGCTCCTAATAATAATAATAATAATAAAATGTCTATAGACATTACAAATTAAAGGCACTACTCAGGCCACTGTCTTCTTACTGGTCCTCTTTACATTAACTTCTAATAGAAAAATTAATATATACTTTTATTAGTCAGTGAGATGACTAGAATTTACATAGAACACCAATCAACAACAATATTATACATAAACATTTTGAATTATTCAAATCTATATTAAAATAGTGAAATAAATAAAGACAGTTTAAAACCATCACCAAAACAGTTATAATATGAAAAACAGTGATTCATCTTGTCTAGATTATTATTAAAAATATAACTTTCAATGATAAATAAATGAGCCAAATTGGATGCCATGCTATTAATATTTGCTAAACAAATATGTAAGTGAGGGGTGTGTCTTAAGTTTGACTTGTACATTTTGAATTTCAAATAAAGTTATATTGTTAATTCTTGTTCAAGTTTGTTTAATTTAATTTAGGTTTTAATAGAAGATATATTTTAAAATGTACCAGGTCTAGCCCATTTTAGTATTTCAAACTATTTCTAGGCAGTATACAGCAAATAAACATTTTCTTATCAAAAGATCAAAAAGGATTTAAGATTTTGAAGATTCTATTCACTTATACAATTACATAGCAAAAATTCAAACCCCATAGTTTATAAAAACACACGCTCATATAAAATATAAGAGATAAATAGTGTAAAGATTGAGTCAAACTCTTCATAATAAACACATAATAGTTCACACAAGCTCATTATCCTGGCTACTGACCTCTTGCAGCAGGTCCTGGGCAGCAATGGCTTTCAGCACATTTTTCTTGCTGGTCTCCTGCAGCTCTCCACCCAGCACCAACTCATCCAAGATAAAGTATGCCTTCTCAAAATTGAAGATTATATCCAATTCACATACCTGTAAAAAATAATATATATTTAGGATTTATCAAGTGAAAGGGAATAAATTTCAAAATTCAACTAGATTATCACTAGACTGAATTAAAATTTTGAGTGAAAAGACGTAATTCTTTGGAAGGAATTCATCAAAATGAACTACCAATGAAGTAATACAACACATACCAATGAACCCATTCAAAAATATTCATGCCAAAATAAATCAATAATATTTAAAATGAACACTGTTTTAATGTTCAAGTTCCTTTGAAAAATAATTACTTAAATTAAAAACACAACATACTTTTTAGAGATGTTATCATTTGTTTAAATGTTTTGTTTTATTTCTAAACAAATGTTATGAATGGTGCATGGTTAAACAATATATTTTTCTATCATGTGATTATACTCTACACTATTTCTCAGAAAACTTTTTATAAACCAATTTAACTGGTGGTTTATAAAAATAATAATTATGCTGAGACTTATGTCTTAAGCTGGGACTCATGGAGTCTATACTTATATTTTTTAATTAACTTATCTATGTATATTTCTAGAGTAAATGTCAATATTGAGAGTTAGTTTTTTATAGTATAATAATACATACACTGCCAAAATATTTGTCGAGCAACTCCACATATCTGTGAATGAGCTCCAGAGTGAGTAATTCATTGTCTTCCTGTTCCATGGCACAACAGAAGTAAAGGGAGGCATACCTGGATTATAGTTGAATAAATATATAACTTATATAAAGGCATACCTATACAAGTATTTAAATTTATTTCTTATTTATCCACAAATAAATTGCTATACTTTTTGAAATATTCCCTTCTCATTAAGATTGTTTAGGATTATAAATATTGTTTTTACCTTTTATACACAACTTTAACATCTTTCCATTCTAAAAAAGAGCACATTTTAGGTTTCCGAGCCAGGACTGTGGTGATCAATTCACGGGTTATTTTCTTCTTCAATTTGTCTGGATGAGCAACATACCATTTCTGAAGCCTCAATTTGCCTTGTCGGCTGAATAGTAACATAAATTGCATCTGAAAAATAATATACACAAAATTGTAAAAAACATTTGTGAAGAATATAATACTATGGTATTTTAAGGCTTTAGAAGATGCAAAAAGATATATATCCTGAGTAGTGTTTATGTGTTATTATATGTTACAGAGTTCTGAAATTTAACTCACCATTTTGTATACTAGTATGAATGTGTCGTTCTTATTCTTTCAATGTGACGTGACAATTATTAAAATATTACTATTTTCTTATATCTTTACCATTTATAATTCAAATAATTATTCAATGATGTATTTTCTTGTTCATAAAACTAGCATTTTTTTTTACAATATAATTAATAATTTTACCGCAAGACAATTTATTTCTATAATCCAAACTTCATAAATAACCAAATGACAACAACAGATTATATATACCCGTAAAATGACAGCTAAGATCAGTGGGTAAACATCATAATAAAAGCATAAAACAAACAGTAGGATGCATAATTCTATATTTGTTATTTTTATAAAGAGCACTCGGCAATCTGCAGCTGGGGCCAGTCATTATGATGTTCCTCGGTTTGTAGTGTCTCCCTTCGATAACATTATAAAGCTCGAACTAAGTAGATTATTGTTCCTAACCTCAACAGTCAACAATTGAAGTTTGTGTAAAATTGTTAACACCTTGTTTACAGTATTTAATAAGCATTAGGTGTCAATTATTCTCAAATCAACCCTCTATTTTCTGAATGTATCTTAAGCATTCGTACGAAATCTAGTTAACAACATATATTTAAATAGATTACCTTTTTCGCTCCTCACGTCTTGAATATTGACACAAAAAGATAATAGCAAAAGCTATACTGTAATCTATGAAACGAATGACATATTATGACGTGAGTTGTGATAAGGTTGTCAAATGGTTTTAACTTTTATGTCAAATTAATAAATGTTAAAAAGATTGCAAATTACAACGCTCAACCTGTAATTTGCATTAAATAATTTACCACAATATTTAAATATTCATATTTAATATCACCTTAATATTGCCAACTACTAAGGAAAGGAATATTGATAGATCAACAACTATTAAAATAATATCCTTTTTCTGTAAACAATGGTAAAAATGCATTTTTTACAAACATAAAGTACTACATGATACATATGTCATAGTATATTAAGCTTATCTTAATGCTTATTGAAATATATTTATGTTTTTCCTCATAAAATTGTATCGTCCTTTTATTTCTTATAAATCCCAATGTAATGTAATACATGTAGTATTTCTGATTGTTCAGGTGTATGTTCATAATGTTTAAGTGTAAATGATAATATAAGAATATGTAAGACATTTTGTAACCAAAGAAATGTGATCTGCTCTAAATAAACACTGCATCAATTTTAAGGCAAAGAAATATTGCAGGCCTCTGTTTCGGGCACGGGTGGCGGTGCAGGGTCGGGCAGTGCGGGTGACTGCGAGGGTGAAGAACAGGAGGACCCATCCTCCTCTAATCAGACCCTATTGGAAACCAAAGATCAGTTGGAACGGCTGAACCTTGATGATGGGGTATGTAGTTAATAACAAAATTTAAAATTACTTTAATGCTTTCAATCATGTGTAATAGTTGTAAATGATAAATCAAGAACAAATTAAATCCCAATATTTTAGGAAATGTTAATGATAGATGATCATATGATTGTATTATTATCTGACTGCAATTTTTATTTTAAATTATTTTTTCTGAGTGGGTAAAGGTAAATATTGTGAGAAAACATGCATATCTTAAGTGGAATTTAGTGATATCTGAAAAAAACATGTAATATGTATATAATCCGGTGTGGCAGTGTGGTGGGTTATACCCTTAACTTTTTCATATTTATTTTGGAGGTTACTCTTATTTAAAAAAATAAGGACTCTATTGTGTAATAATTCTTTTCAATAACTTATAAAGAAGAAATACATACAAATTTGAAAAATATATATAAAAATAATTAAGGAGCTTCTAATATTTACCTAAAATATATATATGATATTGATAATGTTCAAATTAATTTATTTCATGTTGTAGTTAAAAAGAAGTACATTAGGAGGGCATATAATATATTTAATATATGTGTTTGAAATTTGTTCTTTTTGAGATGATAATACAACATAAAAAAGTTTTGGTGATTTCTAGGATTTATTAACAATATTAATATATATCTTTTTTTATAGAAAAAAAATATTGAAGATGAGCTTGAAGTCTTCCGCCAGCAATGGCAGCGGGAGCTAGGATCCAGTCTATCGCCATACAAAGAGAGCCAGTCTTCAGTGAAGACAGAAGTAATTAAGAAAGAGCCTCTTACTGATGAAGAAAAGGTAGGTTTAAAACCAAAAGGTACATACACTGCAGGCCACAGTCTGGTAGACCCGTTCTATGCTCTTGAGCACCATTGAGAGTTGTTGTTGCCACAGTCAATATCTAATATTTTAAATCAACTTGAGGAAAACATATATTATGGTTGATAAATGTGATCACATAACATACCAGAAAAAAATGATTAGGCTTTCTGTTACAGGCTAAGCAGCTGTTTCTGGTTGGTGTAGAACTGGAGCGGAGTGGAAAGCTGTATGAAGCCATCCAGCACTACAAGCGTGCTATACAGATTCTCCCCGATGTAGAGAGCAGACTCTATGAGGATGTAGATGCTAGATCTGATTCACCTGAAGGTGAGTAGACATTGTTTATACATAGACAATTAAATAACTGATCATAAATATTCACAACATTGCTAGTTTTGATTAACAAGTCATAACAAAAGAAAAAGAAAATACAAAAAAAGAATGACTTGAGATAGTGGAATTGGATTGCAACAGAATAGCTTTGGAAAAGAACTAACATAGAGATTTGAAAGATCCCTGAGTCAGAAAGACAGACAATGAAAACAAGCATATATTTAGAGTCTAATAAAAACTGCCAACATCACTGACCATCACCATATTTTCTTCAGAGTCTTATATATTTAACAAGTGCTTTTGAACATAATGTACTTTAGTAAGTACCTCTTTTTACCAGTCACCCATAAAAAAAAACATTCTTTCCGTGTTTTATGATAAAATTATGTATTACAGTTTTTTTTTATGCAAATGACATAGTTAATTGAATTATAAATTTAAAATATCCTGCAGAGGAATCGGAAACCGAGGAGGTGTGTCCGGTCGACCACGTGGAGGACAGTGACGACGAGGAGGCGGTGGAGGGAGAGGACCTGCTGGCCCGCCTGCAGAGGATCATGGCACGGAAGGGATATCTATTTGAGGCGGCGCACTCCACTAAGGTACGGGGACTCGAATATGTGATCATTCACAAGTAGCTACAATTATTTATTTTTATTCAATTACTAAGATATGATAAGAGATCATTGAGTCTAGTACTTTATTAGACGTAAAAATGAGATATATTCTATTTGAATTTATAAATTCCTAGACCGGTACCGGATCGTCAGGAGTTAGCTCCTTCTCAAAACAAAGATACATTGACTATGGATAATTATGTAAATATAATAAAATTACAAAAAATAAATATCATAATATATTTATTGGTGCACATTAATAAAAAAAACTATCATAGAACTGTTTATCACAATATTTTCTCTTACAACATGATTTTCTGTAGTCAGTCCCTCGTCTTACTAATGAGTGAAAAGAACCAACGTGGTAGTTTGGTGGTGAGCGATCTGAATCTTTTAATGGCATAAGCAGTAGAAGTAAGTTTACCATCCATAAAGAAAAAAAACTATCAGAAGGATGCCGCAGTGACGCTCAGCATACATAAGTGTAAGAAAATCTACGATTCAAGCAACTTTATTGGTCTCCTAGTTTTTTAGTAGTTGAGTTGGTTGTATAGATCGTCCAAACTGAAATGACGCGCCCCACTACTGGTGCTAGTAGTGATTGGTCATTCAGTCATTAACTAGTCACAGACCCAGGAGCACGCACCGTTCGGTCGTGAAGTTAGTGTCAGCATGTCAACTAAAAAGCATCTTTGTCATCATCAAACTTTGCACAAAATTTAAGCTCGATTATGGCGTTCATAATAAACGATTCGAACCAATTGATCTTACAATGTGGTCAGATATATGTCAGCGTGTTGTAGAAAGAGAAATA
Organism: Dircenna loreta; assembly: GCA_963555665.1. Classification (NCBI taxonomy): domain Eukaryota; kingdom Metazoa; phylum Arthropoda; class Insecta; order Lepidoptera; family Nymphalidae; genus Dircenna; species Dircenna loreta. The sequence goes on along the minus strand of OY743099.1, from coordinate 4,404,422 downwards.
CAATATTTATAATATTTTGACATGGATGATGAATTCATTAAGTAAGAAATCAGAAGCTGGAGAGTTGTTTCCAGTATTGTCATGTGATGTACCTCAGTACCAACTAGTTACCAGTTTTTTATAGGACAATCTAATGACTTAGAATTTACATGCACCAGAGAATACTAGATCTTCAAATATATTTTTAATTGTGCATTTGCCTGCAGCGTTACTGGTTTAGCAACATTTTAATGCATAATAAAAAGCAACTGTTTTTATTATGCATTTTTCCTATATTTAAAAAATATAGTAATGAAATGAATTATTTTTCATATGTACTTGTTTACGAATTTTTGGCAATACCGCTATTTGTCTATAGTTAAAAGGATCTTAAACGTCACAAGATAAAAAAAGAGTAAAAACATTACTGTGAAACGTCTCACAATTCAAGAAAAAATAATTAATTACTTTCTTTAAAAAATATATACCGGGCTTAAGTGTGGTTGCCTGTAAATGGCCAGACACCACATTTGTTTCCGTGTTTGAGTAATATACTTATAAATTTCAAATGTACCGGCCGTTGGATATCTTTAAATAAAAAAAAACAGTACGGCAAACAATCATTTTAAAATGTTCGTTGATAACCTTTGACAAGTTGACACTTGACAAGTGTTAGAATAATACTCATGTGCTCGTCGACGCGCGTTATCAAGATGATCTGACCGTTGATATTGTGACGTAGAACGGGCACATCTCTTGGCTGCCGTACGAGGTGCTGCAGCTGGTGCTCCGCTGGGTGGTGGGGGCGGAGCTGGATGCGGCGTCGCTGGAACGCGTGGCAGCCGTGTGTCGCGGCTTGTATGTGGCGGCGCGAGAGCCTGACATATGGCGTTGCGTGTGCGTCAAGTGAGTCGTGTTTTTTAAATATTTTTATAAAACATTAAATATTCTTAAGTGTCATAAGATCTACGGCCTCCTTTGTACGAACTTACGTGACCTCTTTCGACTAAGACGCCTCTTTCTTGTCTATATACATATAAGTGTCGTCGTGTCGTGGTACAACAATAAGACTTTACTTCACGGAGACAAAATTAGCAGGAGTTTACTTCCTAGATCTTCCAGTGTGTCCGTAATTTCGGTATTGAACCATGGACGAGGTTTGCCACCGGTAGGTACATCAGCAAAAATATTTAAATACTCCATTGCCTGATGCACTTCATCAGTTATAGCAACTGCGCCACTCGCCAGATCCTCACAAGAGAAACAGACCTGCCGCCAAGGATAAGATGTAAAGAAGTGCCGCATCTCATCCCAATCTGCTGATTTGTATTTTCCATGTTCGCCTAACATCATGGAAATCTAAATCAGGCTGGGAATAGGGAATTACAGATTTCACCAGACGGTGATCGAAGGTTCCCAAGGGGGAGGAAACTGCACGATACCTGTCCTGATCAGTCTTCAGCAGAAGGTCCAGGCAGTTGACTGTATGTGACTCCACATCAGGCACCCTTGTTGCTTGCCTCATCAGCTAAAAGAAGTCCAAGGAAAACACAAAGTTCCGCGCCTCTCTTCCATCATGATCTGTCCTCTGGTACGGGAAGAGCCAGTCCTGATGACAGGCATTAAAATCCCACAGAATGACGAGCTGCGTTGAAGGGTACCGATGTACAGCCATATCAGCAGCTTAACTGAGATACGCAAATAATCGAGTTGTCTTCTGATCACCTCTTTGCAAACGGTAAACATAGGAATATAGGATTTTTTCGTTTCCTGTGTCTACTAAAACGTATAGCACTGAAACAGTGGGGACTTCAAGGTGACGGAGACGCTGGATATAGAGATCGTTTCGTGTGTACACGCAAACCCCGGTACGAGGGCCGAAGTTGTACTTTAACGTGCACCCAGGGTAATCAAGATATGCAGCTCTCAAGGGGATACGGCTTCATCGAGCAACGTGTCGGAACATGACAGTAGCTTTTGCGGCACGACTTTTTCCGAAGGGTGGTAACCTTGCCGGCAACCTGATGTTATGGTCTACTTACTTACTTTATCATTTATCTTTACTAACTTTATCTGCTATATTTATAGCAATGTTAGGAATATCATCCAATCCAGGGACTTTATGATTTTCTTTGTAAGATATCAGCGGAATGCTCCTCTTTTGGGCGAATGATGAGTGCATTGCCCTTATTCCCTTCTTCTTGTTGGCTTGCTTTTTGACAACTTTCTACTCAGAATATGATTTAGTTATAGCATGCATCGGTAACATAGTTGCTCTCTTATCTTTTTTCTTTTCGGCTCCTCTGTCGAAATGCACTCCAATTTATTTATTTCACTAATTCTTCTATTTCTCGGAATTGTCGTCTTCGTGTTACTGTCGTTGTTATTGTCCTCCTTCAGTTTGGTATTTATCGCTGTCGTATCATAGGTAGTAGTAACAAGGGATGGTGAGGTTTGAGTTTCTATTATCATATTTACTGTTTCTGCTAGAGCAGTGATAGTTTGTTCCTGACTGTCCTTCTTCATTTCTTCACCTTCTGTAATTCTTCTTTAATAATTTATTTTTTCATTTGTATCCAGGTTGTTCCCACGGGAACTTAGGGAATAAAAGAGTTGGCTGCCGTAGAGGTCCGGTTGTGTGTGATATGACAACTTAACCTTATCTTGCGTTCGCAATTCAGCCGAGTTTGCGAGTTTTTATTTCATGTACTTTTAGTAGTGCTTAATTTTTATGAGGTAGAATGACTGACTATCTTAGGGATTCTTTCGTAAATTTAAGGTTATATATTTTTACATTAGGACCTGGGGCATAGAGTGTGGGACTCCTCGTGCGCACGGCTACCTCACGTGGCGACAGATGTATATAGAGCGGGCCAGACTCAACCTGAACGGCGTGTACATCAGCAAGACTAGGTACCTGAGACACGGAGAGACCAGCTTCCAGGACCACTTCTACCGACCCTGGTATCTTGTCGATTATTATAGGTACCTTAGGTGAGTATTACTTTCATGTCTATACTTAATGTGAAAAATCCAGAACAATCCTACAAAATCCATTTAGCATTACATCTCAATGGAACCTTGTGACCACGACGTCCACTCCGGCAGGTTCTTCCCGGAGGGCCACGTGCTGATGTGGACGACGGCGGACGAGCCCGCGGCGTGCGTCGGACTCCTCAAGCACCGAGACCACAAGAGCGGCCTCGGCATACAGGCGGGACACTACCGCCTCGTCGGAGATACGGTGAGGGTCGGCAGCAGATGATCTATCATTGTATTACGGATGTCGTATTGCCTAATAGGTATTAAACGACGTCTCACACGTGCCGTTTATTATTATCCAGCAATAGCTAGCTATAATAATAAAAATACTGATAAGTTAATTTATTGCTACACCATTAGGTACACATTTGCCAAAAGTTTCCTTTCATAGAAAATCCTATCCGTCCATAAAACTGCAATAAAATATTTTAAAAAGCAAATAGTTAAATGCCGGTACGTTCCTCAGGTGGTGATAGTCATAAAGAAGGCGTGCGAGAAGCGCGTGAGTCAGTCGTCGACGCGCTTCAGGCCGCGCCGCAAGGAACAGAGCGAGCCGCAGGAGCACGTGTTCCACATGGTGCGTACTCACACACCGCGCACCGACACGTAGCGTACAGATCTAACGACACGGTTACTCCCGGCACTGTCTATAAGTGTGTGTCCGTGTGTCACAGTAGTACGTCGTGGCTGAAGTGCTGCTTATTTATTTATTTTAATTCTCGATAACGTGCTGGGCACGTCGTTATAAAATCAAAGTTTCGTCGAATGTCGTATTACCCTCGCCAAACAGTGTCAAAACGTAGAATTTAAAAATACTTTAGTGTTTTATTTTCTTAAAGTTTTCCATTTTGTTTAAATTTTCGTATCTTTAACACAAAAGCCAAACTGAAAAATCCTCTGGTATTTTTTTTTATTATAATTATTTTTCTGCTTATATCAAAATAATTATAGGGATTTTAGTCTTTGAAATTGACGGAAAACTTAAATTATGAATGTTTAGTAAACATAATAATTTAGAATAGACCAATTCTGAATTTATCCAAAGTTCATTGATTTTCCTTTGTTAAATAAATCATAAATAATGTAATGATAAGAAAGTAGTCAAAACAGGACAGAGCTGAAACAAATAGTATATTGTTAAAAACGTCTAATTCGCGATTAAGATCTCAATTCAGCCAAAGAAGTCGTTTCTAAATTGAAAAAATGTAAATTAAACATGTTTCCGGCCGTTTTATATCGGTGGTGTCCCCGCAGGAGCTGGAGCTCCGGAGCGTGCGGTCCCGCCGCAATGCGCAGCTGGCGTGGCGCCGCTACGCCGTCAGCGCGCGCCGCGACGTTTGGACCGCGTTCGACCTCGCGCCCGCCAGCTACCCGCCCTTCGCCTTCAGCCGCGTGCGGGCCTTCACCGCGCACGCCGACCAGCCGCTACAAGCAGCCGGATAGGTAACGTACCCCTGCCGTCCTACATGCACACTGCGGGCCGCCGGATAGGTAACGGGTACGCACCCCTGCCGTCCTACACGCACACTGCGGGCCGCCGGATAGGTAACGGGTACGCACCCCTGCCGTCCTACACGCACACTGCGGGCCGCCGGATAGGTAACGGGTACGCACCCCTGCCGTCCCACACGCACACTGCGGGCCGCCGGATAGGTAACGGGTACGCACCCCTGCCGTCCTACACGCACACTGCGGGCCGCCGGATAGGTAACGGGTACGCACCCCTGCCGTCCTACACGCACACTGCGGGCCGCCGGATAGGTAACGGGTACGCACCCCTGCCGTCCTACACGCACACTGCGGGCCGCCGGATAGGTAACGGGTACGCACCCCTGCCGTCCTACACGCACATTGCGGGTCGCCGGATAGGTAACGGGTACGCACCCCTGCCGTCCTACACGCACACAGCGGGCCGCCGGATAGGTAACGGGTACGCACCCCTGCCGTCCTACACGCACACTGCGGGCCGCCGGATAGGTAACGGGTACGCACCCCTGCCGTCCTACACGCACATTGCGGGTCGCCGGATAGGTAACGGGTACGCACCCCTGCCGTCCTACACGCACACAGCGGGCCGCCGGATAGGTAACGGGTACGCACCCCTGCCGTCCTACACGCACACTGCGGGCCGCCGGATAGGTAACGGGTACGCACCCCTGCCGTCCTACACGCACATTGCGGGTCGCCGGATAGGTAACGGGTACGCACCCCTGCCGTCCTACACGCACATTGCGGGCCGCCGGATAGGTAACGGGTACGTTCCTTTATACCCACGGTGCTACATTCTCTAAATTTACAGAAATACTGTAGTACGAAACCATTTAAGCTTATATTACAAAATTTATTGTTATTGGAAAAATTATTATTTATTTCAGAGTATCAAATGTGGCGAGAAGATTTATTTTGGATTGCTGTTTAATGTAGAATATAAGAGTTGAAAGTACCACTGCTTTAAATAAATATATATATATACTAAGCAAATTAGTATAGGACTCTTTGTGGGATATTTTATTAAGCTTCAAAACCGAATGAAATAAATAATGTATGTAAAATAAATATCATTTAAATAGAATTTTTGATTCCTTAGTGCTTCAATGTTAACATTGTTTCCTGTTTTACGCCATTCATTTCATTAGCGCGTAACTGATGAAGTACAAAGTATTGTGAAGATTTTTCCAATTTTTCTTTTATAATAAAATATATATTATATATAGTTTTACTGTATGTAGGTATGACTTACATATACTGATAAGTACATCACTTTATATCGTTAATACACTTTCGTTTTACCTTAAAAGTGTGCAAATTGTAAATATTTATATTTTATAACATATTTTCTGCAACATATTAACCATTGGCAAATAAAAACATGAAAGACGGTTGAAGAAATAGCTAATCTGCCGTCAAGTTTATATGAGATAAGGAAATTGAATATTTTGATTTTAAGGGACTTTTAATTTGGGCTTTCAATGTAACTTTATTGTATGCGAAATGGTATCTTTGTTCCTGCGGTTGCTTTTTTCTGATGTCCATAGTCTGTACGTTACTATTGAATTTCGCTTTATTAATTTGTGTAATAAAGTTCTTTTAAAATGTTACGTTATTTTCCTATAGACCTCTCTTGAAGTCTATTATCATCATATTATTATCATATACACATATATCATCTAACTTCATACATGTCCAAGAAGTGGTGACGTCACACTGCGGCCAGTAACCTAAACCTAAACCTAAACCCTGTTCCCAAATCCAATATTGTAGGAGTATTGCGCCGACCCCAATTAATTGTGACAAGGCCAGGCGGCTCTAACTGGTTAATTTTTTTTGTCGTCCACAATCTGCCAATGAGAATTACGGTCGAGTTAATAATCTATTTATTATTTGAGATTTTCATTTACGTTAGAAACTTAATCATAATGTCGGTTATAGGCAGTGAATGTTCAAGTAAGATCAATTTTTGGGCATAGCTTGGATCAGAATCGATTATGTTTATGTCGGTTGTAACCTCAGTTCTGGATTAACAGTATACGTTTTTATAATAAACTCCCTATTGAAGCATATAAGCAATACATTAAAAGAAATTTAATAAAAAAATCCTATTATAGTGTAAAGGATTACTTTAACGACGGTATTGCCTTAGAATAAATTGTATTGTAAGGGGGTGATGACTGACTCACTCGTGAACGCCTGCTTGCGGTGGCTGGTCGTGTTGCAGGCAACGGTTTTTGTTTCCTGTATTTCTTAAATTATTAGGCCTTCTTGCATTGCGATGCAAATTGCTTATTTTACTTTTATTGACATTTGTGAAACAGTGATCACAATAAAGAAACACCCGGCTGAGTTTGGTTCTTCTCAAAACGGCGCGTTTGGAACCCTCGTAATTTTAACTTTAAGTTCAGAGGTGTTCTTGTAGAAGGGCTTATTTCGATAAGTATGGCATCAAAATAGGCCCTCCTGACACCTCTATTTGACGTACACAAGTCATCACTGATAATGATTCAAAGTGGAAAATATTTGAATATATAAATAAATATACATAACCCTCGATGGTTATAATGGATAAAACCTACGGACTAAATGATGTAGGTTCCTCCTTTATTCACGTAAGAAGAATTGAACCAGAGACTCTCAAACTAATAAAAGTAGGTTTACTGCTTTCTAAAAGCAACATAAAAAATATAGAACGGGATGGGCTAAAAGCAGTTGACAGAAATATAATTCATCCTAATCTTCAGCAAAACTCCCTGAAAACTAGTATTATTTTAAAAGCCAGGCGACTTAACCGCAAAATATAAAATGAAGATACTTTGTCATGGATACCTACTGTGTGGTCTGTTGTGGATCTGCGGTAGGACCTTTAGTGGTAAAACTTTACAAGACTTCACATATGTATACTATACATCCATGGTGGTTAAAAAACATCTCTTGTCAACCATTTAGAGTCATAATTGTTGCTGATCGTGCTGCATTTAGAATCAAATTGATGATGTCTGACAACAATATCTCTTATAGTGAGGCTTCTTAGTTTGGGGAAGTTTGGATTACCCAAGCACGTAAGGTCCTATGCAGACATGGCTACCACAATGATTGCTCCAGTTTCTCTAATAGTATATCAAACCCCTTCTTTTATAGAAAAGAAAAGTAACTGTTTATTACATTCCACGTCTTGGATCCTAATCAACCAAAGGGTATGATAAAAAAAATACAAAGCTCTATTATTAATACTCCTGCTAGTCTCCTGTCCTTTGATTCTGTTTTAAAAAATCCATTTAGTGTCACTATTGAAGAATTCATTGAAATATTAATAACTCTATTGAACAATTGTATTTTAAAATTAAACCATAACATTCGGAACAACGTAGCAGAAAAAAATAACAAACTGACAAACCTTTTTTAATCGTCAATATGGCCCAGATATTTCAATGGAACAGCAGTCGAGTTAAAAATAAAAAGCATGAATTAGTACCTACTATTTCTCAAATAATATTCCATAACCATTGCTGCAATTTCAGAAACATGGTTGGTTCTGGAATTCAATTTTAGGATTCCTGACTACGCTTGTCTCAATTAACAACATCTTTGTCACAGGCAATATTCTAGTATCCTAGAAAACACATCTTATTATTTTTGTTTTAAACCCAGGAAATCCAGTAGAATCTACCTCATATCGTCTTCTCTCATCCACCTCTTTTAAAAGTCCTCGAATCTGGTATAAAATAGACTTGAATGATTTGTTGAGAGCAGAGATATTCTGGGGAAAATCAAGTTTGGGTTCCGAAAAGGCAAAAGAACGATGGATAACTTAATCATGTTAGCCACAAATATACACTTACAGTTTACAAACGAAGAATACTTTGTAAGTATTTTATGAAACATATCGTCTGCTTACGATAGTGTTAATATTCCTCTACTCAGGCAAAAGATGCTTAATCTGAGGATACCTGCGTCACTTCTTGTCACTTTCTGGCCTATGGTGGGGATCACATCGTTATTGTCAGAAATTGCTCTATCATGTAGTAAGAAGTCATTATGACTATGGTTCCTTTATTTTTAAGCCATACAAGGCATAAAAAAGCTGAACTCAGTTCATGCGAAATGCTTACGTATCATTATAGGAGTCATGAAATCATCCCCCAAAAACGCATTAATGGTTGAATGTGTAGATAGATAGATTGTTGTCAGATAGATAATCCCAAAAAAGCTTTCAACCATTAAAACCTTACTTACAGCTTCTATCTCAAAGAGCTCTCAATGGTAGCTATTGGAAGAATAAGGATTGTTAGCTACCTCCTAGAATTACCTCTTAGAATTGTTAGCTACAGGATATACAAAACTTTACAACAGACCATACCTCAGTCTGCTTTGCTTCCTATTTTTAATTGTAGTTTCTATACACTTTAAACCAAAGATTAGGTACTCTTTACTTGATATTGCCAAAAATGAATGTCAAACCAAGCAACTGTTGAGTTTCTGGCCAGCTCTTCTCAGCAGAGCAGCATTCCGAGCTGGTGGTAGCTTACTCACGGGCTGACTATACTAACAGTTTTATAATGTAATAATTGACGATTCAAAAGTGCATATAAATGCCTACTTGAATAAAGATATTTAGAATTTTGAAATATATCACTACTATTTAAAAGTCCTTTCCAATTTACAGGAGAGGCACTTGCAATTTTGGAAGCTGCTTCATATATACTAAGACACATACTTGGACTCAAATCTGAATTCTATCTATATAAGAGTTGTTCACAGGCTTTATCAGGCTATTTTGAATAATGTCGGGACTATTTTGCGATAAAAATTATTAAAGGTGACCATTTTATTTTCTGATGTTCGGCCGAATTTCAGCAGCCGTGGTCACGGGATGTCTAATGTGGCATGTCTCAGCGTCGTCTTCGTGACGCGTGAGTCTCGGTAACCATCCTCGCTTGTCCCTCATTATTTGTTTTCAAACAACATTCATTGTTTTAAATTTATATTGTTTTGTGTAATATATGTCCTAACTCCAAGATTAAAGTAAACCATATATTCCTACTGTTATGATTTACACTTTTTGTGTAAATTATCGATTGAAAAGGAAATAAAAGTCTCCATTTTTTTATTTTAGTACAAAGGAAAAAGCACAATTGTACAAACTGCACGCTGTCTTTTCCACCACATTGACATTGGTGGAATTATGGCGGACCATTTACCGCAGTACAAAAAGCCACAGACAAGCTACAACAACAAAAACAACAATTTGAACTGTAAATAATGAAATTATAGTATTTTCCTTTGACGTCAGAAATAATTATTTTTTTGACAAGTGTGCCTTTAGATAAATATTTTTTAATTATGATATTTATATATTACATCAGGTATATATTTACCAATAAAATGGTGTGAATACTTGACCAAAGCTGTAGGTATAATATAGCTTTATATAATAGTATCTAGTCTACAGTAAAATTAAAGTATTCAAATATAAACAACCGATCCCATTATAACGTTTAATTATAAATTTCAATCGTTTTCTACTTGCAATAGTCACTGCGATATCAATAAAACAACAATAAAATGAAAGACATACATACACATTTTACTTTTTTTATTTTATACACATTCTCAAATCGTACTCGACTAGAAATGAAACAACGTCTAATGACTATAAATTTATTTTTTTTTCAATTATAGTTATATATTATTCTTTTGTTAATAATTTATTTACATATTCACGATACATATCGAACGTTCTACAACTACGGTCGGGAATCCCGTCCCGGCGAGCGCCCGCTGAGCGGCCTTGAGCCCGAGGCGTCAGATGAGGCGCTCGCTGAGCCAGATTCAGGAGTCAGGTGGCGCGGGCGGCGGCGGGGGCGCCGGGCCGGGGGCACCGCCCGGGGGACCGGGGGCGCAGCCCGGGGGCGCCAGCGCCGGCTCCGTGCTGCGGCGCCGCACCTTGCCGCGCTTCTTCAGCATGGTGGCCTGCGGGCAGCGCGCCACTGAGCCGGGCCGGCGTCACGGGCCCGCTGCGGGGCCCGCGCCCGACCCGCGCTTGGTTTTCTTCAGCATGGTCGCCTGCCGGTCACACACACCCGCTCACACACGCCCTTACGCCCTAGCCTACCCCGGGACTCTTACAGCTGAGCGATATAGTACTTTGAGAGTTGCGATGTAATATATATATTTTAATATTGATCTATTATTGCTCTCGCTCTGACTGACGGTTGACAATTTACCCACGAGATTGTAAAATTTATACTTTCGAATCCATTTGTAATTTAAAACAACATTAATAGCGCTAGCGACATCGATCAAACTCTGGCATACACCGCGTTTTCACTGAGTGAACACTGGTAATACACGGACGCACGAACGAAGCGAATGTCGGTTCGCACAGCGCCGGGGCTGTGAACGGCGAGCGGGCGCACGGACGTACGGATACACGAGACCGGCGAGCGAACGTACGGCCGTACGGAGACACGCGACCGCAGAGTGGGCATACGGACGTACGAACGCACGCGACAGCGTGCGGGCGTACGGACGTACGGACACAGGCGACCGACGAGCGGGCGTATGGACATACGGACACACGCAACCGGCCGCGAGGGGGCGCGGAGACTCAAATCTGAATTAAGACTGGTCAGTGACTGCTCTCAAACGATTCTATCTCTAAATGTCGCGTGCGTTGCGCCGTGGTGTGCTAAATGTATTGATAATGTTACCGAAACCGATAGATTAGTTAAATTAAAAAAAAAGTTGGAATCGTTCAGGATTTTGGAGGTTTGCAATGAAACCATGCTATGATCACACCGAGATATTGCTGACATAAATGTATCAATCAGTTCAGTAACATTGCAGTAAAATAGCAAAAACAAGGATGATCGTCGTCGGAGGCCGGCGCTGACTCGACAGTGAAAACGCGAGCATAGCGGGGTGCGGATGACGTCACTATATCAAACAACGAACAGAGGGAGGATACAGGAAGTATTGTCTTATTCAATATTGTAACACCTTTTATTAAATGTTATTAAGCTGATTGCCTCGCTCTGTTCATCTACTAGCTCCGATTTCTAGCTGTTATTTGCTGTTCAAAGCGTGTGAAATTGAGGAAATATGATTTGGAGTTCATGCATTGATGCTCGGACCATTCAGGTAGGTATAGCTAGTCAAAATGTTGCATCATCCGAAAAAAACATATCTTCTAAATAGATTTCTTATTAAATAGCTACGGAACACAGTCTTAAGATGCACTTTTTTTTGAGATTTAGCAAAATACAACCTTTTGCATATATTCAGATGGTACAACAAATAAGCGCACATTTACACACCACAACAATTAAAGAATATGACGGGACGCGGGCTAGTTTAGCCAAAACATAATTCCAAGAGAAACACAAAAAAAAATTAACGTAGCGCAGCAGCGAGACCCAAGGGCCCTCCCCTCCCCGTACCGGCCCTCGTCCCGGTTACTGACCTTGAGCGCGGACTTGAGCACGACGACCTCACTGGGGGCCGCCACCCACGGCTCCCCATCCACCTGCACCGGGATCTCACTCTTCAGGTTGATCTTGATGTGACCCCCCTGAGAGATACAACCGGTTACACACCCACATACGAGAGGATCGCTCTAATTGAAACTGTTAGTGTGATCGAAACGAGGTCTTTATCTAATCAAATTTCAAGTTTCATAGACAATTTTTTGATTGAATTGAAAATGAATTGTCCGGTTCGGTCGATCGAATCGGCTCGAATCGATCGGATTGAATGCTTGGTGCTGGGTCAGTGACCTGTGCTATTCGCATGGCGCCCCGGAGGCCGGATTGTATTTGTCCGAGATGTACGACGCCGGTGACGCCCACCACCTCCAGCATGCCGTCCCAGTGGTTGGGTTTATTGAACTGGTCATCCTTCTCCGGGCCCCAAGGATTGGCGCCCGAGCCCCAGCTAGGGTATTGGAACAAACATTATATTGTGTATATCAATCATATATGAGTAAAACCTGAGAATAATATTGTGTAAAAGAAAAGTGACAGGAGCCCGCCTTATTCTATTATTCTATATGCCCGCCTTATTCTATATGAGTAAAACCTGAGAATAATATTGTGTAAAAGAAAAGTGACAGGAGCCCGCCTTATTCTATTATTTTTTATTTATTTATTTATATATTTTTCCCAGATACAGAGAACAACAAAATTAAACAACAATTTACAACACATTTAAAATACAGTGCAGGAACAGGAGTCCAAACTAGGTAGGCCCTGTTATATGGATCTCTGTGATATGGATGGATGATATGGATGGTCTCCCTTACCCTCTAGAGTCTAGAAATTAACAAAATAAAATAACATAATATTGTGTTTGTAACAGTAATAATAATAATAAAAAATGACAAAGAAAAATTATAAAATTAAAAAAAAAAACATAACAAAAATGCTTATTTATTCAATTTGGAATACATTAAGATAACTTTGGGAAGGTATTAAAAGGTGTGTATGAATGTGAAGAATGCTTTACGCATCTATGAAAGATTAATTAAGTGTAACTTGAGTACAGGAGTTTCTCAGTTTTCTCGTAATTAAGACCTAATAGCCATTTCTTTATAGATGTTTTTATTTGTCGCCTCGTGTAAGAAGTAATAGTAAATGGTACCTGAGTATATTTAAAATGATGATGCCCTCGACGGCGGGCAGGTCCACGGGCCTTCCGTCTACCTCCAGTTTCACGGCCTTGTGGAGGTCCTTACACATCTTCCGTCCCACCATTTTACGGAATCCCATCTTCACGTATACACCCTTGTTACGGAGCCTTTGAACATTATAGTAAAATAATTTTACGAAAATAAGTCACATCATAAAATTAAAAAAAATAAGCAATCTATTACAAAAGTGGTTTTGTGACGAACCCTACTGACCTGCTGTTGAATTTGTTCGGATTTTCCTCACGAGCATTATGGAAGTCCAGGCAGAGATCGGCGTCGATACCGATGCCGAAGTAGTTGTTCATCACTAAGATCTGGGAGTTATCTTCGCTTTGGGAGCCTGAGATATAGATCCAACAGTCAGCTAGAGATAGCTTCGCTCGGAAACTAGATTCGAGGGAGGGTATTTCTCCGGAAGATAAAATAAGTAGCAACCTTACGAGAAAATATTAAAAACGTCACAAGAAATGTAAAATCCAAGCAAGTTTACATTTCTTCGGCCTCCTAGAGGTGGTATGTAAGCGCGTACCGGGCAGCTGCTTGGAGAGCTCCTTGGGCTCGTCCTGCTTGTCCTCGGGGTGGAACACCACGGTCCAGCGGTCGAGACGGATTTCCTCCGCATCGATGACGTCACGCAGTAGGGACTGCGGGTCCTCGCAGCCCGCGTACCCCGAGCCCCAGCGGAGCACCCGCGCCAGGTCGTTGCCTGCGCGCGGGAGAGAGTCACAATCAATGTTTCTTATTTCAAATAGGCATACATTGCAAATGTTAGACTCTAGTCGCCCGGTCCCTTGGCTACATACGGACAGACGGGTCTTAGGAAATGTTTCTCACCTCGTGCCGAACACAAACCATAACCAAATGCTAAACACTGACCGGTTCCGAGAGGCACGATAGCGCAGGGTGGGTTGGAGCACTGCGAGTCCTGGCCCACGTTGTCGAGGCACTGGAGCACCCAGCCTATGGTCCCGTCGCCGCCGCACACCAGGATCTTGTAGTTGGGAATGTGGCGAAACACGTATAACCTGGCATTTACATAGTGAATGAAAAAAGGCATCGTTAAGCAATATCAGATTTTCTAAAAAACAATAGTAGTACTAGTATATATAATATAAGTATATGTTACTATATACTTTTAACTTGTTATACTATTATTAATTATTTCTTCTGAAGGTTATTATGCAAATATACGGGTATTATTTCTCACCCCGGTAAGGGTCCGCCATTCTCCAGATCGAACACCTGGTAGGGGTTGAGGAGCTTGCGGAAGGAGGAAATCAGCTCGAGACCCTGACAGCCTCCCGACTTCACGTTCACGAATACCAGCAGTGGTTTGACCCCCGCCGGTACCATGGAGGGCTCGATGCTGGGTAACAGCATCACTGTTTGGGAGGATTGGGTCGTCTTTACCGTTCGTGTAGCGAAATGGAAACTTAGTGTTTCTATTGCGCTAATGGCACCTCGCAGTTGTCAGATCGAAAATATTAAGATCGACGATTGGGTAAATATTTAATATAAATATATCATATATTTGTTTTATGTTATTTGTTTTATGTTTTATGTGTAATTACTAATGATGTGTTATCGGAGGGTATTCCCCAAGCTCACCCAGTAAGTGCTTGTCCTCGTAGCGCGCCTCCCGCAGTGCGTACAGCGCACGCACGGCCTTGCTGGCATCCTCGTACGTGATCACCATCGACCCGTACTCGTAGTAGATGGGACCGATCGACGTGAACTTGTTCTCTGCGTAACGTATACACGAAACTTTAATTATTCATACATATCGCTACATTTTTACGCAGAGTCTTTAATTACAAAATATTAAACATTCAGAAATTTAACAGGCGGAACCCACCGTTAGGGATGATATTCATTATATCATGTGAAATTATCTCTCACCGGTACCGAGGAACTCCACCAGTATGTTTTCGTAGTTCCTCTCGGAGAGGCCGGGTGGTAATGAGGCCACGAACAGCGCCAGGGTGGGTCCGTGCGGGTCAGCTCGCGGTTGTAGGTAGAAGCGCGCCAGCTCCATGCGACGCACGGACTCCCGCGCCAGACGCACCACTATGCGCCACGGACGCTCCGACTCGTCCAGCACGCGCTCCGATACTGGGGGGTTCGAATGTTCGTTCGTATCGTAAGAGAAATTGCAGAAATGCATCGCTCTTTTTTGGGACAATTCTATTAGTGAATAAAATTTTGCGGCGGCAGGCAGTGAACTAGTCCCTCGTTACCTCCTCTGTCCAGTAGTATCTCCGAGCAGCGGTAGTCCTGCGTGGCCTGGGCCGGGTCGAGTCCGAAGCGCTCGAGCGCGGCGGCCATGAGGTCTGCCACGGCGTGGTCACCCGTGCACGGAACCGTTACGAAGGCGTCTCCTGCGCCCGCCACGCGGCCGGGGTACACGCGCACCGTGCCCCCGCCTGCCTCGCCCTCTCTAAATACACGAGAAATACAGTACATTCTGTCCACAGTATGACCACTGTACGTTTTTAATTCCTTTTGGATAAGTTTGAACAGAAATAAACATCTCCCTAACCAAAATTAATGTCTCATGATTCAAAATGATCAGACTAACTTGAACCGCAGGAAGAGCGCGGGTCTCTTGTTGGGCAGGCGCGTGACCCTTGCGAGGGGCGTGGGGTCCCTTAGCGGCGGCTCGTCACCCGCCAGCGCATCGGTGAGTTCGAACTGGTCGGGGTCTCGCGCGACGTGGAAGGCGCGCAGGGCGGCCGCCACCAGCTCGCGCTCGCCGAAGTTGCGTCCCACTACCACCGGCCGGTACAGCCGCCGCGACCACGCTGCCTCACCGTCGTACACCTTCACCACCTCTGCGGGAGTCGACGATACGTTCATGTGCCTCAATGCGGATCTTATCCGTCAAGAGATTGTATGTATTAATAAATGGTAAAGTTCAAAGCCCGTTCCTACCTTCGTCTCTATCGTCGGGCGTGCGGTCGCGGTGCTGTTTGTGGTCGGGGCGGTGGTCCTGGTCCGCGGGTGCGCCGGTGGAGCCTCCGCCGGAGCCTGAGCGGCCCTCGCAGCCCGAACTGAACTCCTCGCTCACGCTGCGAGCTGCATCAGAACAGGCGAGTCGCACACATACCCTACCGCTGAGTTTAACACCGATTTATATGGATTTAACGGTTTAGGTTTAGATTCAGGTTATTTAGGAAATGTTATTATAGTGTTCGTTAAAAATAATCTTATGTTTCATTTATTCCTCGTCATAGCATAAGGTAATTTATTCTTTTAAATTATTACAAATATCTACTTGAATTACTCTTAATGTTGGATAAAAAAGTAAAGAGTATTTTGTACGTAAATATTTGAGTTATTAGAGAAATAAATAATAAACAGAATGCTTAGTTTCTTACTACATATACTTCAACGTCATAAAGTCAGAATATAACGATGGTATATGTACAGTTGTAGGTATATCGATGGAGTTAGGAAAGATACATCTCTGAATATATAAAGCCCTAATTTAATAAATCAGATATTTATTATTTATTTTTTAGTAAAGCGTATCTTTTTATATATGTTTATTTTAATGAAGCACATAACTAAGTAACACATTTTAACATTGAACTCTACACACTTATTTGCAATCAAATTTTATAATCACGTTTGGGGTAATTAAAGTCTAGATATGCTCTTACAAAAGTTATTTATTGAGATATAAAATAAATGAAATCACACGTCGTCGGTCTGGAAGTCACAGGCATATATAGGCTTTAAATTGTAACCGACAGAAACACTGTGTCGAGTGCATGTTACCTGTACCGGTGGAGTACTGCACCACGAGTATCCTGGAGTCGCCCGAAGACATGGTACTAGCTCAAGATATAAAGTCTACTCGAAAGACTGAAGGTGATAGCGGTGCTCCCAAACGTTGAGTGGACAATGATATGATTCGGTGGACTAACTCACCTAATGAAGAAAGTTTGAATGTGGGGTTTTCGGGTTATTAAGATAAGATGTTAATAGGATTCTTACAAGATTTGAAACGTACTTTAGTCAAGGATTTGGAGAGACGTGCTTTCATATGATATCTATGTGTAAGACAGAAAAGTAGTAAGTAGGTAAGCGTCTTTAGAAAAACCTAGTGCATGCGACGTACTCGTATTAGAGACTATAGTTTGATAAAATCATCTTCTCCGGCAGAATAAAAAGAAGTACAGAACCGCCTCTAATTAAAAGTATAGTCTCTAAAACTGAAAGTGTGTACGGAAGCTGGTCTCGGTCAAAAAAATAGCATGAAAAAAGCTGCTCAACAAAAACATTTCTTTCACCAAACTTACGCCTCAATCGGGTGGTTACGATAAATCAATTACAAAAATCTGTCAGCAGCCGTATTTCACCAGAATAGGCATAGGTCGGCAAATCGAACCGACCAGGGTGGGTACCTCTGGAATACGGAGGCGAAGCGCCGCCGTGCGGGCTGCAGGCGGCCGGCAGCAGGCGGCGCGCCAGAGTCACAAGCCGCGCCGGCGCCCAGCCGCCGCGCCGCCGCGCTGTCCAAAGACACCGCTCACACCGGCTCGGGCGCGCCCCGCAGCCCCGCACGTGTGCCGGGCGGGGCACACGTGCGGGGTACCGGCCCGCTGTGGAGGTACTTACGGCATCCGAAGTCGCGCTGGGACGGCGGCGGTCGCACGTGCACGCCGATGATGGCCTCCATGGGCACCTCTGTGCGTGGAATCGACACCGCCGACGGCGGCAGGAAAATCGGCTGCAACGCCCCGAAGTTGCATTCTTCGGGAATGAGGGCGCGGCAGCCAGCGTGACACTGCGGAGTGCGAGGACAGGTGTAAGTTGGCGGTGAGAGGCCCATTCTCGACGCAATCGCTCCGGCGGTACGTACCGTGCTGCCGCACCACTCGCAGCGGTAGCCCGTGAGACACTCGGTGGACCAGCAGGCGCGGCGGCAGGCAGCGCACTTGCTGTTGGCGGGCAGGTTGCCTTCGCGCCAGTGGTGTACGTGGCGCGGCTCGCTGCCCGCGCAGTATGTCGCGTTTTCCTTGCAGTCCGCCGCCGCGAAATCCACGCATTCTCCGTGGACGTAGTACTCGCATACTGCACATTATCATGTTTATGAAAAGCGAGCACGGCTTACGAGTCCGAGCCTGGAATATCGATTCTACTGATGATTGACATTAGCGAAAATGTTTAAATTACAATGACACTTTATGATCTACGTTAAATTTCTTGCGACATAGCTTACGAGGGATTAAAACAATAGTGGTAGAAAATTAAGTACGTGCTTTCTCCGGAGAAGCGCCTCCACACCTGGTAACATTATAATAAGATTAAGTGTTTTCGAAGACGCCAATGCATCGTTCGTTTCTCTACACAGAAGGTACAGAGGTGCTCGCTGTGATACTCACTCATGCAATGTAAAGCTGGTAGTTCGTCGAGCCGCTTTCGACACACCGTGCAAAACTTCCGTTTATGGTGTGCTGGCTCTGACCAACAATGAGCCACGGGATTCTGTTTACATTATAAATGTTCTTATAAACATATTTTTCTTGGTGTACAAATATTTGAAATAACTTTTTCTTCATATGTATTGGGTACGTTTAAACAATTATAAAGTAAAGTACTTCAATTTATAAGTAACACTAATGATTTACTGTTTTAAGTAAAAAGGAGCCAAAAGGTGGCATTTACGGGTGGCTTTGAGATAATTAAGTATCTAGCCAGGAGGTCAGATATTAAAGAGTGTATTCACATCACCTTGATAAGGCTGGGCGCCACCCCGCAGCAGGGTGTCACGACCTGCCCCACGCATCGCTCGTGGACTATGAAGTTGCACACTGCAACCATTGTTATTGTGAATATAAATAATCTAAAAAAATAAAATATTTATCTCGAAAGTATTCGGGTAATTTTGGAGATTTGTAAGAATTTTAAAGTTTTGTAAGGATTAGGTAATTAAGGTAGCTCGAAAATTATGTAGTTAAATTTAAAAATTAGTTTTACATGGAGTTTTTCACTACTTAAAGTAATTATACGTTGTTTATCAAATTCTATAGCTTAGAAAATTGGAACTTTTCTTCGAATACGGGTTGCAAAAATTTTGATATTAAGAGGAAAACCCCACAAATGTTTTAAGTCAATCAAATTATGTATACTGGAAATAAGTCGAATGTAAACAAAAACAGTCATTACAGTGCTAAAAGCTGTATGAAGCAATACCGGGTATTTTTTGGTAACTAAATTCAGTTATAAGAAGGTACAAAGATAAATTATTGCCAAACAGCATCAACTCTTTGTGTATTTATTAAGCCAGTAGACCGCCGCGTTCATGCCACACCTTACCGCAGAACAATACGCTAAGTAATTAATTTTTCAACCAGCAACTTGTTGATTCCAGCTGAAGCACGGTGCTAGTTAGTATAGTTACATATCGTGCGACAGCAATTTACGTTGAGTGTGTTCTAAGGGCGTTCATTACTGAGCACGCGACCACGTTCAAGTTCAGCCATGTTGGTGACGTCACAAGCCATGTCACGAAATGGCGAATTCCTAAAGTGTTTTGTAAATGTTTAAGTCAACTAATAAAACTCTTTTTATTTTAATTAGTGATTTCCTTGTATAATTGTTATGATTTATATGTTTTAGATTCTCTTTTTCACGAGCACCTTAATATTTATTTGGTATTGTTCTAACATACCTGAATATTACAAAAGTAATGTCTAGCTTTACTAGTTTTGATCTCTATCAAGAATATAGCAGACTTTACAAAATGAAAATAAAAAATGTATAAATTAGGTAGCTATAGGCTTAGAATAGAATAAAGAAATAATTTGCAAAACTAATACATATCTAAAAGAAAATTTAACATCTTCAGTGCGATTTGAATGATAGCATAGACGAACGTAGCGGGCGACCATCATCTCGAGGGATCGATAGCACCGCGCATGCCCGCGTCCCATGAATAGACGTACCTTATGATATACGGTACGTGTTAGGAGTAACTGTACTGCGGTGTCGACGTTCATTCTATCCTGTGTCATTTTGCTTTGAACGTTTTTCTTACTTACAGCAGCTCCTCCATTTTTTTTATCCAGTACTTGAATAGTAATCAAATATTTAATTTACAATCCTTATATTACAAACTGACAGGCATTATATTATTAATTCTTTATTAATGAAACTCAATTGTTAGTTCTCAAAATAATTGCAAACCACATCCATGTCTACTCGCTTCAATAATGTACGTTGAAAAAACTTATATTTATGTAACTGTAAATAAACATGGATTAGGAATATCCGTGACTTCGTTCAGATTGCTACTGAGTATTAGAAAAAAATCACCTAAAATATTATATATTAGGTTTATTTGTATATATAAATGTCGTGAATTTATCTACACGTTTTGTTAAATTCAATGCAGCTGTTTCACAAATTATCGCGGACGAACCTACAGAGTTCTGAGTTTAAGGAAAAATAGCCCTTTTATCGAAATATCGGGAAAACAATTTTATTTATAACTATAGATTTGATTATACAGTGAGTATATGGTTTTAATTTGAAACCATACCTAAGCAGTTTCTCAAATAAATGGAATAAAATTACTATAAACTAATTTATGCATAAGTCCTAATATGGTTTGGTAGTTTATGTACGTGCGAGCCACGAGCGAGACCCAACAATGTTTTTAGTTCAGAATACCAGGAATTACCTTTGGGTGATTTTATAATGAGTTGTCCGTCGCTGGATTTGTGCCAGCATGTGATGTCTATTTGGTCATGGGACAGAACACCGGTGAAGGGTAGTTGCATATGCCGCCTGTTTGGGGACAGACGTACGAAGATCACGATGATGTGATAATAGTGACATAACGGACGATGTTGTAAATTGATAAAAATTGTTTTCATAATAGTAGATAATAAACACATATCATTACTGTCTCGAAACAAGAAAAAAATATATTAGACGCAGTATCGCAGTAACAGTAGGTATTTTAATATGCAGCTTAGTGTCTTAGTGAGAGCAGCCAATGTTAGTTTTGAGCAAACAATATTTCAAATTAACTCCTTTTTGATTAAACGACCGTCGAGATTTTTTTAAATATTTATGCTGTAATTATCATTATTTAATATAATTATTTTTTATTTAAACAGTATCACTGTGTTCACAGTTAGTTAGGAAATTCAGGTTGATTTGATTATTATATACTTAGAAAAGTTTATATTCTAAACAAGAATGAGTCTTTGTTGTCTTCAAAAAGTGAAATAATATATTTCTCAACTATCAAATATTTCAGAGTATGGGACAATAGAAACCACATAATATGCCAACATTGAATTACTTTATTTATTTTTTCTTTATTTTATGTTTATAACATTCCAAAGCGTTAGTGATAAGGATTTAAAAATACACTCACTCCTCTGAGGATAACTCAGTATACTGCCACCCTTTCTTAACGCTGTACTCAGAATACTTGTCATATGAGACACGATGTCATCACACGACATCTTCAATCATTAATTATAAACCAGTCAAACAGTCGGGTGCACAGAGTCTTCTCAACATAGCAACACTCTTTAATTTCTCACTATTATCGTAACAACAGAAGACGCTATCTTGGTTTGCGTTTGTCAATACGAGCTCGTAGGGAGGACACTGATGGACGGATCAAGGAAACGTATTAGATGTGTAGTTCAGACGATAATACGTCACGTTATATTTAAATAACCTCGGGGCGGGGCCGAGCGGGAATAGAAGCTCTCGCAGCCCGCACGGCACCACCTCCCACGTCCAGTGTTACCACTTTGAAAAATCAATATATATCATTTGTTATTGTCCACTAACTTCCTTCTTTGTGAGAACAGCAAAGGTTTTATAGCTCTTCGCTATGTGCCAAAATAAACATTTAAAGTTGGAATAGTTAGAGGGCAATAGCCTGTTGGAACATGGCGAAGTTCAATGTCTTCTGTCAATACAGTTATTTTATTTCTTGAAAATAACTAACGAAATATAGAATAGGAGTCTTTACCGCAATATTCATTTCGGTAGTAACGTAAACGCAGCGGTGTAATACAACTTGTCGAATGTCTCACGCACGTGCACTCAAAACAAAACACGGTGTAGTACTGCAGGCGCGCGGGGTGCGGGAGGGGCCGCGGGGCGGGGTCCGGGGGCGGGGGACACCTGCGCACGCGTTCGCGATCCCGCCTCGAGCGTCTCTACGTCTCCACTACATCACACACTACACGACATGCGTACGAGACGAGATTCATTTAATATAGTACTAATATATAAGTACTACTAATAGTAGTAGTAACATAGAAATTAAATAATTAATAGTCTACCTTTAAACTCTTAAAAAAATCGAAAGCAAATATGTACTATTATAGTAAAATCTATTTAAAACGTGTAGAGTAAGAAAGTTCTCATAACCAAGCTCTATTTTATATTTAAAAAAAGGGGGAGTATTAAAATTAAAAATATATATTTATCAAACTAAAAATAAAATTTGAAGATGTTAATGAATTTGAATGATTGTTTTAAATAGGTTTCTAAATATGGAGCAGGCAGATGGTGAGACGCGCGGGCGACGGTGCCCTTAATAGATGTTTTGAGTTATTTTTGTATTATGATTTTTTTCACATTTTTAGTTTCAAACGATAATAATCATTACGAAGTTCTTTGATACGAAAATATATGAGTGTTAATTTGTAGCTTCTTGATTAGTAAGTGCTAACGACATCTGTGGCGATGTCTTAGTTTTCATTTGATTTTGTATTAAAATCACATTTATTAACAATTAGAATTCTGATAGAATCGCAGTATTCATTCAAATTGGTAAAAATAAAAGTGAATATAAAATCTGTCTACAAGGAATTATTAAATGAATTACCGTTCAATACTATGTTGTTATATTTATTCATAGAAAATATATAAAAAATATTTTTAAAATAATATTATTAAAATATATATATTTAAAATATTATATTATATTAATGAATTAACTAGTCGTCTACTTTCATCGGTCACGAGTCACACACACACACACATACGAGTACATGCGAAATTGTGACATATTAAATTACGTAGTTTATAAAGAAAGTATAATGTATGCTGATGATATTACCATACATATTACAGATAAAGGAAGATACAGGAATATTATCATTTATAAATTCTAGTTATTGCATCGAATTAAAAACCCTTCAATTATAATCAGTGACATTATTGACCTCATTGAACGGTGTCGGCTTCGATACAGCTTTTAATTCATTGATTAAGTTATAATGCTTCCGTTAATTTGAGTGTTATTTAACTACTTAGTATAGGTTATAATAATTTTAATTCTTCATTTGTAAATAATATTTATCAAGGTCACTTCCTTACCAAAAATAATTACCTACTTACTATTCAGAGAAATATTAACAATACCTTTTAATTAATATTGTAAGAAAAACAGAATATAGATGAAACGGTCAAGTATGGTTTATATGAAAGTACCTATATTTTTCTTTCTTTCACGGCGAAAATATTTGACATTTCGGTATAGAGCAATCTTTAAGCGCCGTGTACAGGTGACTGCTAATTTTTGCCAATCTATATAATCATGCAAGCGTAGGCACTTATAAAAGCTAGTGTATTCGTTAAAAAATAAAAATCGTCCCGTCCGAAAAGCGTGTATATTTTTCAGAGGCGTGCGGCCTTCGAGGGTCCCGAGGCGCGCGAGGGGCGCGGAGCGAGGAGGGAGGTCGGCATTGACGTCACGCGCGTCAGCCAATGGCGCGCCCTCGCTCGTTTGACTTTACCACGAGATGCTCTTTCCCCATTCGGGAGCTTTGCTCAACTTTGTATAGGCTATGGTATAATGAGTAGTTGGACCTGTACTTATTACATTCGTAAGTAATAATATATTAATAAGATATTACTGTTAACAGTATGTACTCATTTTACATGTCGGAAATTGGAAGGAATACTCATTAACTATTCAATTGCTAATTGGTTTTTATTAAATTAGCCAGTCAGGTCTTATATTTCTGTTACTAAAAGTTTCTACAAAACCTTTGTCTTAAACGCAAGTTCTGACAAAAAAAAAATAACTAAACCTTTGTGTGTTTTTCCAACGTTGTTTTTGATTTTCAATTAGATGTTAGGTAGTAGAACAGTTATGGACATACCTAGAACTAGACTGCTACAAAGATCCTAGATTAGCAGCGCTTATTATAGCAATACCGTTTAACTCGATTAATTTATTTTAATATAAATTGAATCATCATGATGAATATACATGTTTTTTATGAAGATCCGGATAAAATATAATGTGCAAGAAGTAATAGCTGGCTATTAGTTGGAGAGTTGATAAACTGTTTACCTCAGCATTGAACATCAAAGAACCAGCTGACCCGGAACTGGCGACACCTGCACGAGACAGTAAGTAGGTACTAAACGGTTTGTTTTATGGATGGAAATATAATTGTTCCAAGTTTAAGGTAACCTGATAGTGTTTGAGTTTGGTGAACCACTGCCAAGGACAGTCACTACGCACTAAGTTCAGGTGTATTGGTTTAGTATGATGAGCTGTCCATTATCAAAGTACCAAAAGTACCACAGTAATTTGTGGACACTGGTATGGTTCACTGTTCGGTTCATTGTGGATTTCTCATATATCGATATAGTTGACGTGTAGTCTCCAAGTAGAAAGTTTCAAAAAAGCAGCGGGACGGGTTGCTCTTGATGGTAAATGGTCCTAGACATGTTAGAGAAGTACTTCAAGGCAATATTGTAATATAAAAATAAAATTATCAACCTTTAATAAAAATACACTCGAAATACAGAAATACATTCTGCAGCGTTAGCCGAGTAGGTACGTACGTTAACTGATGTTCCTCGCTGACGTCACGGGTGACACAGTTAACGGATTGTGCAACGAACACGCAACAGTTTGTAAACTAACGAGAATATAGTAACGACCAGACGAACAAAATATCATTACGTTACTTTCATATTTCATAACATTATATGTAAAACCATTCCGAAGACAGTTCAGTTTTTTAATTACGTTACAGTTTTTTTTTATAAAGAGTTTTCAATAGATCATTTAATATTACCGAAACGTTTTATGCAAATAAATAAAATGATTGTATTAAAGACTTTTAGGATACTTTTATTATTTTGACAATTATTATGCGTTAATTATTGTAATGAATAAAATATATCATACTAAATTTTGAGGCCTACAAAAGGCCTATGTGGACGTGGAAAAAAAATGTTATAATTTTTACAGTCTGTCAGTTTTGACACACAAACTGATCCTATAAAACTCAGCGTGTGAATAATAGTAAAAATATAGGTACATTATATTAAAGTAAATTAAATACAAATTAAATTTAATAAAATATCATTAAATAAAATAAAACGAGTCATTCATAATATGATTGATCAATAACAGCCACACCAACGAATTAATTATTTGATTTATATTCTAAATTGTATAACTCTACAGGGAAGATGAAAAAAAAATTCATATAAAAATATCTTTAATATTATTGTCTCAATAATAAAAACAATCAAATATTCCAAAAAGGATAACTTTCAATAAGATTAAAATATTAAAAGTATCGTCTATATTTTTACTTCCATACTTCTTAAAAACTTTTAAAATAAATTAATTTATCGTTTCATTAACGTATTAATATTATCTTAATTATTGTGTTTCAAAAGTTAAATAACTATAAGTAAATTTCAGATAAATTTAGTAAGTTCTATAGATAGAGAGATAAATTTAGTTCGTTTTATAGATTATATTATTTTTTTTGCTAACCTATATATTATAAAATATTATTTAATGTGTATAAAGCACTTGCAACAAAACGAACTTGTAAAGTGTAAAGTATATATCTGATTTATTAATGGAATAAACTTACAGAAACAATTTTTTTTTACACTTTTTTTATTTCAACAATGATACACAGATTGTTTGATAGTTACAATTATAAATAGCTAATTAGATATCTATCTCCTATCAGTAGTAAAATCTGATAATAAACTAAAAGGAGAACGCAGCCCAATAAACGTAAGTTATTTCTGTCTGTGCGTACAGGAATACTATATGTTATTTTAGCTTTACTTGGTATAAATAGATGCATTGTGAGCTTTAACCTATAATTAATACGAAATCCGCGTTGAATTTCGAGTGATAACTTTGATAGAGCATTATTTAAGATTACTTTCATAAATATGGGATGTAATAAGCGTCCAAATGAGTCTCTTTTAACTTCTAATTTGATGGAAACTGAAATATAAAGAATATTTAATATATCTTTTGTCTGTGATTCCATTGTTTGAGAGAATGTACCGAGGGGAGCTCGTTATAAAAAGGTAAAGATACAGGTCGTATGTAATTAACACAATGTTACTAGAGCTCTAGAACCGTCATTAGACTGCACTGGGGTCATTCATAATTCAAAGTTGTTCTTTGTCGTTGTATAAATGCCGTCGTCATTGTGACTGCGACTGTTGCCTTTTATGCCCTGAACGCTTCAAGTTTGAAACAAAAGAAACTTGCTCTGTTAACTGGCCGCCTTAAACTGACTCTACACGACTATTATAAAAGCACTAGTTTCAGACATTATGTTAATTATTGTACATTTCAGCGTGGTTCTGTAATATTCTTTTTTTTTCCCAAATTTTGACACACCTTGACGTGTACAGTCAGTAGGGGGGCACAGGCCCCATTCACGTGCGTATCTCAATGGCGTAGGAACTGGGTCAGCTCTGTGACGTCAGGGCTGGCCTACTTCGAGCGGGCGGGCCCCGCGTGCTTCAAGTTGTATGCAAGTTCTTCTAAATATAGAATGCTTAGTTTGTTAGATTCAGAGGTTACTATTTGGCAACAGAGAATATTTTTCATATTTGTTTATAGCTAATGAAGTCTTGAATTAATGACAAAGGTAATATATGACCTAATACACTTTTAATTTAAAAGCGTATGTAATTTCCCATGTGGTGTGGTTCATTTCCTTTTTTGTTGAAAATTATTTTGCTAAAACACGAGTAATTGAATTCTTCATTACCATATTTTATATATAATTTAGTTATGGTGTTTTATTACATTTTTTTTCTTAACATATAAAAAAACTTTTTCAAGAGTTTAAAAAAAGTTAAATGAACTTCTGTAATAGAAATTAGAATTAAATCATATTTGCTTTGAATTGCATTTGTATAGGCCAGTCACACCCACGTCTCTTGGGTGCGGGGTATTGTTTCACCCACAATGTAGCTTTGTTGAGTGTGGGACAGAATAACGCCTGTCAAGGAAGCTCTATTCAAACACCGTGTATGTTAACAGAGACTGTTTTATTGTTTGTTTTTCTGTTCTTAACTAGGTTGTTTGCTTGAGATAAAATATTATTTATAACTTAATAAAACTGCTGCATAAATGAAGAAAATGAGGGAATATTAGTTATATTGTAATTGATAAGATACGTTATTAAACCAGCGGTAAGTATTCTCTCCTAACTTCGAGCTCTCTCTTCTGTACGCTACGTCGTGCTACGAGTCTACGAAAAAATGTTACGTGACAAAAATGATTGCTAGAATTTCATCTTAAAAATAAATCTTTTAATTAGCTATTACCCTTTTTATAATAACATTGAAAAATAGGGATTTCAGAAAAGTTATTCTCTATATTTTCATTATATGACCTTTTTTAAGCTAATGAAGCTTTTTATGAGGAAAGAAGATATATATGTATTTAAAATAAAGTTTATATCAGCTCACTTATTGGATGAGCTCTTTTATAGAATGACTATATAATAAGGACTAAAAAATATTAAACTATTGTATTTCTTGGCCAGCAAAGTCAGGGTACAGGGTTTTATCAGCTTTCTTTTAATTTTGTTACCTCGGACAATATATACATAACACACTTTAATTTCATATACTTTTATTTATTTAATATATATTTTATTTAAATATTTGATACACAATTCACATATTTATTACTTATCCTTATTCAGTTAAAAATAAAAATCTTTCATACTAATTCACTCCATTATAAGAAATTAAACATTTTCAAGATAGAGTTCTCTGATACACCCCAGAACGGCTCTATTCGATTTTTGGCAAACCACTTTTTGCATTATAATAGAAATTGCGTTTTTTATATTTTTTATAATAAATCATATCAGTGGAATAAAGTAAATATGCAAATTTTAGATTAAATAATTATATTCTGAGTTAATATGGTTTGTTATAGATCAAATTCTAATAAAATCTATATAAAAAATTTGTTTATATCTTTAAATGTATGTTTTTTGAACATTTTTGTGATAAATATGAAAGACTGGCGGACCCATATTATACTATTATTAATTTTTGTTCGTTTTTCTGTCTGTATGCTAACTAACTATAACTCAAAAAAGGCACACCTAAATATTAAAATCCAAGAATATGTTGATTGTACAAATAATATATTTATACATAAGTACTCATTTTTAGAGCAAAAATAGAGAATAAATTAAATTGAAATCTTAACACAACTTACGTTTCTATACAAGTCGTTTTATATTATTTCCCTTTTAATTCCGAAGTTTCCGTGGACACAGCATTCCATGCGCACGAAGACCCGGGCAACGATTTCTCAATTATTAAGATTTTGAGCAAATTCACCAAAATATAACAATAAGTGTCTTTTCCAAAAAATCAGTCTCTCTTTTGAGTGTTTTGACTCTTAATAAAATTACTAGTACGAGGCAAACTTGTGTGGATTAGTTTTCTACCGTGGGCGAGTCGGATAGTCTGCTACGGTTAGCTGTTTTTTATGAAATGTATATTTTATCTCACTAGTTAAAAAATATATATCCATCATATAAATGACGTTCACATGACATTGAAGGACAGATCCCATGTAAAAGTAGTTTAATTTTATTTTAATAGATAATTTTTAGATAATAATGTCGGACAGGACTCGGAGCAGAAGTGCAAGAGCGCTCCATTGTAACATTTGAGTGTATGGGATTTACGATATTGAGCTGTCTATCGTTAACTAGAGATAGATAGATACACAGGGACACATCCTTGATTTATTGGAACGTCTTCAATAGACAGACACATACTGACTGCCAAATATAGTCACAATCTACAACTCCAATTAGATTATTGGGAACGCCTGTATGGAAGTGATATATGCTGCTTTTTTTTTTGGATTTTTTTATATATTTATAAAATGTTCTAAAAATTATATATATTATAATAAATAGCTGAGGTGCTTTTTAAGGTTTTGGTTATGTATTACTTAGGATTTAAGGCGGGAGGGGGGGGGGGGGGGAGATGAAAGTTTCTATGGAGATCTTTAATTTTTTAAGATAAGATTCCGGTTTCATTTTGGTTATCTGAGGTTATTATCATTATTTTGTGACATTTATACAAGTAAATGATTTTTAGTTACAGTTTTTTAAATGCGAAAATATAAGACCAGGTGTCGCTTATTTTACCTACTTTTGCTTATTTTTAATAAAGAGGAGAGAGAGAAAAGTCATTTTAGTTTTTAACATGTTATTTATCCATGAGTTAGTGAAGTCATAAAGTTCGTTCATACTCATTTAAGACTATAGTCAGATCGACAAATGTAGCCGGCGCTAATGAAATAATGAATGTTTAAAAAGTTATTGTAAAAACTAAACATCTATTATATATAGTAAAGTATTCAAAACGTATTGTATGGTGAATATCAGATACAATTGTAATACTCTAGTATGAAAAATAAAAGTTAAATCGATTGTTTGTAACGCTGTATTTATACGATGTGAATTAACATCAGAGCAATGTTTAATATTGCCTTTCTTGAAAAGACTGAAAATGTATATATTATAAGTAATAATTAGATAATTTAAGTAACATCAATCACACATAATACACTAAGCTACGAATATATTATTACTATAGAGTGTGATGCGTTGGAGAACGAACGCTACCATTTTTACTTTTATCTCGCGACGATGTAATCAATACGGAGTACACGCGCTGGAGATTGGATTATTACATCATTCAGAAGGAAAACAATAGCTCATATTGATAACTGTTCTAATTCATTATTATTGTGTATTTTACGATTATTTGTTTTCTTCATTTGCGACTTTTTATTTTTAAACAAATGAGCTGCATTAACTTGCTAAACTTGTAATTCTTGTGGGATTACAAAACAGACTTAAATCAAACATTTGAACATTGTGGAAATGTTGAATACCTAAAAATATAAGAAATATAAATGTTTCATTGTTAGCATACGGAGCTTCATAGAGCTTTCGTTGGCGGCGCTACGCCCATGTTTGGCGTTACGTCTCTCAAGCCCTACCGCGTAATTGAACATCGAAGCCCAAAAGGGATCGTCACTTACCACAAGCGTGGGGCTTATCTAGTGGGTCGAGATCAGCACCTCCGTGCCGGGAGGGGTTGCAGCGCCTCGCCCCGCCCCACCCCGCCCCGCGCCGTTACGATAAAACCTCATACAAAACAAATCGATCGATATGTACCTCACTGTTCGCCGACACGTTCCGTTTTTACATGATACTACTTCTCTAGCTACCTTAGATACACAATTAATAGGATCTTGCTTTCGATGGAAAATGCTGAAACGAACATATGTATTTTAGGTTTTTGAAACGAAAGCGGATCGAAGTTGCGCTCTGGAGTAAAGGTGAAGATCGAGGTCGGAAAATGGCGGTCGAGGGTGTCGTGGACGTAAGGACAGGTTTAAGAACTTACACGTAGTAACCTAGAGTAAAAGAAAAGGATTTTAGAGGGTGGAGGAAAGTACCCCCGAAGGGTGCGGGTGGGGTCGGAATAGGCACGGGGACACGCCCGGGTGGGTTGCATAACCCTGGTCGTGCTGAGCGCGCGGGGATATCGACGCGCCCGGGGCGCATGCGCGACGCGTACCTTCGCAACCGTAGCCCTGCCCGATGAGCCCCCACAGCAGATCGGAGCAGTGGTGGCAGTAGGTGGGCTTGTGGAAGGTCTTCTTGGCGAAGGAGTGGGTGCGTTGGGGCGCGGGCGCGGCCTGCGCCATGGCGGGCGCGCGGGCCGGGCCGGGCTGGCGCGCTACTCATGCCGCGGCGCCCAGGGGCGCGCCGCGCTCTCCGAGCGGCTGTCGCGGCCCACCATCGCGGCGCGTCTGCCGCCCGCGCCCACCCCGCCCCGCGCACGCGCCCGCAAGCCCCCCTCCGCGCACCCCGCGCCCGGACGTTCTTCTGCGCGACGCCGAAGCTGCACACGCGCTCACCTTGTCCTGTCGTCCTAATTTGACCGATCGATTCCTTTATATCACATACTAACTAATATTAGTTAAAAGGATCGGTAACAAACAGTGCTAACTATGATAAACGTATATTCAATATCACAAATTTAGAAGATGACTATGCTCTTGTTATTTATAATATCATCTTTCTTACTAAGCACCTTTTTAATCATTTATATGCTCTTGATTGAATATAAATGTATGAACTTTACTTAGTCACCACTTTTTTAAATATACCTAATGTTACTGGTTTAACCACATTCTTTAATTTAATTTCAAATTACTACAAAATGTGCCGTAAAATTTATTTTATACTAATTCTTTTTGTATTTTATACTATGTTATATTTATAATATGTTAATATCATTTAATGCTACAAGTAAATAATTAGTTAACGGGAATAAAATCTTAACATATATTAAAGCGGACGTTCTTACAAGCATACAGCAAGACGCGCGTGCGCGTTACCGCCACCAATCGAAAAAGCTCTTGTTTACAATATCAGGAGTTTCAGGCCTCAGCATCCTAGCAGCGACCGGCAGACGCCAGAACTACGCGCCACTCTACCCATGCGCACTACTGACACAATTACCAATACTATACAAACATATATATAATAATACTAACTCATAAGACCGCTGTTCATGTAATCCAGAATCTAAATTGCATTCGTTTTCCATATATAGATATAATCCAACATTTTATACAATATTATAGTATTTAACCAATATTTTTTTAAGAGCAATTTTAATCTCTACCAAGAGTCAAATGTGGAATGTTATTATTATATATAATAATTTTTCCTTATTAATCAGATTATTACTAGTAGTCTGTCTTTATTACAAAAGTGATATTGCTACATGTAGTGGTAAATTTATACATATATATATATATCACTAAGAGTTGCTTTTGTAAATTGCTGTCAGTGTTATACTTAGTCTGGCCATAAATACTGTTACACTTAAAAATAAAAAAAATATTACATTTGAATTTCGAATCTGTCATTTTTATACGATTGTTCTTTGTGATTTCTCATTTTGGCGCCAATACATTGTACAATATTTTGCAATATTAAAATGGAGTGGGGTGATAAAGAGACCCGAATCGCTGTGATTGCATTACACAAAGTATAATAGTAAAGTATGGAGCCAAATGCAATTTTTAAAACTCTTCATACACTTGTTATTAGTAAAATGTTTGTGTACCGGGCTATTAATAGGAACGATAAGATTTCCTCTGTTTGTGACTGAAAAAGATCTGACCGTCCACGTAGTGTTCGTACGAAAAAGGTGGTCAAAGCAGTAAGGGAAAGAATACGAATAAATACTGCCCGAAAGCAAAAGATTTTATCTCGGGAAATGAAGATAGCACCTAGAACCATGTCGCGTATTTTAAAAGATGACTTAGGACTTGCAGCCTATAGGAGACGCACTGGTTATTTCTTAACTGATCATTTTAAGAAGAATAGGGTGGTAATATCTAAACAACTACTGAAGTGGTACGCAAAGGGAGGCCACAGAAAAATTTTGTTTACAGATGAGATTTTTTTACAATTGAGCATTATTTTAACAAACAAAATGACCGTATTTATGCTCAAAACTCTAAGGAAGCTTCCCAATTAGTCGACAGAGTGCAACGTGGACATTATCCGACTTCAGTGATGGTTTGGTGGGGTGTTAGCTATGAAGGAGTGACTGAGCCATATTTTTATGAAAAAGGTATAGCTCTTTTTCTGTTGTCAGGTGTAAATGTTAAGTAGGTAACTCCAATTTCTTTTAAAACTTAGTTACATTTATGACTACTGGCGGCCCTGGCCAATATCTTCGCCTCCATAGCCATGCCTCATACTAGCCAGCCCTAGCAATATTTAATGTCTAAAAAATGTTTAACAAAAACAATATCCGATTATGAAATATGTAGGCTTTAATCAAATTATTTAACATTTTACAAAGTGAAGAAAAATTTTGAAAGAAAAGATGGAGGAAGGAAAATTATTACGCGCAACTTCTGAACCACTGAAAGATGCTGTTAAGGTCGTAAAAGAGAGACGATCGACCCAGTGATGAGCAGTTAGGCATCTGAAGTACTTATATAGAGAGTTGTGTTGCCACTTGCTACCATTGAGGAAATCAATAGGGAGGGATGCAGTTACCTCTATGAGACCATTAATCAGCCCTCTCACTCACTTTAAGAACCTCATTTATAGAGATTTGTTTTGATTCGAATTTCTTTAAGAGATTTTCACAGTTAAAAGAAATAACGTTTTTCGTTGGACTGAGGTCGAGAAAATTCGACTTTAATTATATGACAAACCATAGACGGTCCATCTAGTAGCATGTGGTGCCATCGCACATGAACTTTTCCAAATTTGCATATAATATACGTTACCTTTGAAGAATGTCAACACACACCTGCATCCTAAAGGACATTCGAACGGAGGGGAATTGGGCATCCGGCTCAATCGTCCACTATAATAAGTTTCGAGGGTTGTCCCAACCCAGTCGAGCCACCCGAATACTAGAAGCAATACAATAACTACAGGCACGTTAGAAAAACTGTATTATCAAATTAAATAAAATCAAATCAAAACTTTGGACTTTATTCAGATGGAATTATTATTTCGGTGATCAAAAGTGCCCAAAAGTAATAATTATAATATGGATTTACAAATATATATACCTTAATATATATAAATTAAGTGTCACAGTGTTTGTCCTCGATGGACTCCTAAACTACTTATAGTTTGATTTTCATGAAATTTTGTAAGTAACTATAGTTTGGTCCAACTTAAAAGATAGGATAGTTTATATCTCAACTTATTTATTTATTTTATTGCAAATTACTTATTTATTATCATACAGACTTAATTATCGGTTAATTCCATACAATTCTAAGAGATGGCGGTATTTGTTGACTGGATTGAAGAAGTATCCAATAGATGGCGCTTTGATATTGTACAAACGATTTATATACACTAAAATTTAAAAAGATAACTGACTACGTGTTGCTGAGACTAAAGTATATTTGAAATTTATATTTTATTAAAATCAATACTATGAAATTCAATATAAATATATTATACTTTTTATTATATTCATTAACATTAGAAAAATATATAGTTGACAATGACAGTGTGAAAGTAAACAAGGAACTTATTCATTACGAATTGATAATAAAATTTCAATTTTCAGCACTCCTTTTCAATATAATCTTAAACTATGACAAATCTCATAATTTGATCTTAGTCTTTTCTGATAGTATAGTGAGGTAAAGTTTGTTTGTATGTTTGTGAGTTTATATTTCATAAGCTAATTTGTTAGAGGTAATCTTCAAAGTAATTTATACGAATCCAATAATTCCTTAAAAAATATTAAGAAATGACTTTCACGGTGAATCTAGGAAATAATAGCGTATAATAGTTGAAATAATAGTAGAGCTTTTCGTGGAGAGCAATTTTGGAAATAAAGTTGACCAAAAAAAGCTCGAGAGAGATTCTTACGAGCCCTGTATTCTAAATCTCTCGCGGACGGAGTCGCGGGCAACAGCTAGTAAATATATATGATATATAATAGGGGTCGACTAAGTTTTGAGTAGAAATTGTTTTAAGATCGATAAGAAAATAAGTAGAAGACCAGCAGTAGTCAGTCAAGTCAAGTAGCAGTAGTAGTTCAAATTGTTAAAGTACGTATTTTTAATCGATTGAGTTTCCAATAAGACACATGTCGACTAGAAATCATGTACCATTACATTTATTTTCTAACAGTATAGGTATTCGTGTATAAATGTATTTTTAGTTCCCTCTCGAATGGGGTAGTGTTTAAATTAAGAAATGTACGTATTCTGTGAATGATGTAATATACCTTCGTTACCTACATAGATAAGCGTACAAGAAATAAATATATTTTTTATTATATTAATAATCTTATAGAGACGAAGCTTCTTCGCATTCCATGGATTCACCGTGCGGGTGCCGGGCCCATCGCGTTGCACCCACACGGTGAATCCACAAAGTATTTAAAAAAATACGTATTTTATAATATTTTAAGTGATGTTCTTGTGCCTACTTTGTGTTATTCCAAGAGGTAAAACTAGACAGGAACTCGGATGGTCCTCTTAAAAAAGTATCAATATATTTTACTGACCATTGATCGGACAATCGATAATGTTAATATAATATTCCATTGTTGATATCAATAACAGAATGCGCTAAAGATGTAACAATATCTTGTTAAGTAATAGGACATAGCAATAATAATTGGAAGACATATTTACAAGGCAACGCAGGCTGAGAATATCTAGAACAGTTTTTGAACGTTCGGGGTGTAACGGGTGTAATCGCTTAGAAACCCACACGGCTGGCTCGCTCGCTATTTATACGACACCCAGGGCTGCCAACCATCCGGAATGAACCTATCACCAGCTTGTGCCAAGGCTTAATGAATTGCTTTCTGAACCTTGTAGTACCTTTTTTAAAGTGGGTTAACATTTTTTAAGGATCTACTCTAAATATTTACCTATAGATCAAATCTAATATTTTATACCTACACTTTAGACACACCTTAGTGCTAAAAAAAGTGTATTTAGTAACTAGAACCTTTTAGATTGTCTATCTTTAAATAGATAGATAGATCTTCAGAAACATTAAGTGTTTACAACCACAGTACCTTTATTTGTGACACGACTAGAATAGTCGTTTTAATTTGAATTGCCTGTCTCTAAATTGCCTTCAAATATATTTAGAGCAAGAAAGTAAAAATAAACTATTGCCTCAATATAATATAAGTAACAGACAATATAAAATATAATTTCAATTTTATAGTTTAGGCATGACAGTATATTATACCTATAAAAGAGTTATATTTTTAATATCTATTTGAGTATTTCTTATGACATTGATGAGGATGACGTTTTTGATTTTTTGTTGGGTTAAACTTCATTCTGTCATTAAATTATTATTTAAAAGCTGATTAAGGAAAATAAGACTGACCACTCGTAATAGCAAATATTGTAATTTCCTTTTAATAGTAAATATGATAGTAATCATACTCAATGTTTTTTTCAATGGTTTAGGAACAGTAAAATCATAAAAAAAGACATGGCCATTTTATGTAAGTACATACATGATTTAACTAGGCGAATACTTCCAGTGCATTTAAAAGAAAAGGTAAAGGAGAAATTCTGGGGTTTCTTCAGCTTTTTCTATCTTATATATATTTCATACCTGTTAAATCTGTTAAATTAATACATACCTGCTAGTTAATACGTGTTAAATTATAGTCACTTTTTTATAAGGAATATAAAGATATAATAATTGAAAACGTTGATCACGAATATTTTTTTTGTTTATTTTATGTTGTAGGATGGACAGCGGCGGACTAAATACATGATGAGAAGTGGTGCGCCTTCGCATATGGGCATGGCAAATTAACAAATGTTTTGCGACTGAGTATATTTTTGTTTTTTTTTTTTTGTTCTGTCTCTG
The DNA here is from genome assembly GCA_963555665.1 of Dircenna loreta. Lineage (NCBI taxonomy): Eukaryota > Metazoa > Arthropoda > Insecta > Lepidoptera > Nymphalidae > Dircenna > Dircenna loreta. The sequence continues at coordinate 4,367,468 of OY743099.1, read as the reverse complement.
CTGTTAGCCCTTTTGGCTGTTACAGCGACTAGCGGGTGGGTACTTGGGACCCACCCTGGGGGGATGAGAGGACCTGAAGGGCCTCCCGAGGAAAAGGGGACGGGGGGCCTGAAGGGCCCCAGGGGAACGCACGTTCTAAAGACGCCTCATGTGAGGCTCGGACAGCAGCTTAGAACGCCGCTTAAGGTTAACACAAGTGATCACTGAGAATGATTCAAAGTGGAAAAGATTTAAATAAATAAAAAAATAAATAAGGAGGGAAGCTGGATTTATCGGACTCTAACGTCCTCCGACGACAGAACGCCGGAGCAATGTGTGGGGGGGACCTCGTCTTCACCGGCGAGGACGGTGATTGTGTGTAGTGTTTGGTGTGATACCCGCGTTTCCTACCGCGTTACCTAATGTTATTGCATCGTCGAGGTCTGCGTGCGACTGAGTAATGACCCGCGAGTAATGGGAAAAGGATGTTTGAACATACAGAGAGGAAGGCAGGGGTTTTGGCTAACCTCTGGCCTCTTCACTTACCGAACGAAATGTAGCTAAAGTTTATACTGACGCCAATTATCTGTGAGAAGATGGTATTCTGATTGAGCCAGCTCCATATACCAACTTTCGTCAAATGTTAGACTATCTACCTACCTACCTACTGAGTTACTGTAAGGCACGCTTAAAATCAAAATTAAAATCAAATCAAATCAAATCCAAAATCTTTATTGAAAGTAATTTCAATATATATTTTACTATATCCAATTATTTTATTGGTTTGGTTGTATTGGTTAAAATCTATCTATACCTACGGATAATAAAATATTTACGAGGAAAAATCTTATGAAAATACTAATTCAGTTCAGTTCATACGTCATCTACAAAATTCAACGTTTCTTTTTTCGCGCATCATGGCGCAACTACTCAACGGAATTTTATGAAATATAATATAATAATCAACAAACATTACACAAATCTGTTGTTTAGGAGTCATATACATAATACATAGCAATTTTAAAAAATATCCTAATTTATTTGTATAGAGATATCGAATTCTTAAAAAGCGTGGAAAATAATATATTTTTTAGATACTAACTGTAGTCTACTGAGACGACCGGCGGTAGATGGTTTACAGACGTACTCCGGGTCAGCCATTAAGACTAGAGTACCGCATGACACCGGTTTCTAAGCCCTCCGCGTCGACGATGCTTACAAGTGTGCAAACAGGCGGAGTACCAGTTCTGAAGTCGGATTCACCGTGTCTGGGTTCCTACAACTATCTGAGTATCGTCGGATTTCACACAAGGAGGGAATTGGAAATTACCAGTCCAATGCGAAGGATTGTCAGTCTTCCGTAAATTAAAAGTATACTGTTAAATGGAGCTTTGAATTTTTAGTTGATCGTATTTCGATCAACTAAAAAGTTAGGTTGTAGAGCTTAGCCTGTTGACACATTGAGTTTCTGGCCAGCTCTTCTCGGCAGAGCAGCATTTCGAGCTGGTGGAAGCTTACTCACGGACTGACATACTGTCATTTTTTAATGTAATGTAATGTAATTGATGATTCAAAGTGCATGTAAATGCCTACTTGAATCAAGATACTTTTGAATTTGTAATTTGAATTTCAGAGCGAGACATGCCGGGAGCAAAGGTCCCTCGAGCTCGTTTGGCTTCTTGTTTAGCACTTATATAGATGGCCTAGCATCTATTAAGTCACCAGACGATGGTGTAGGTCTCTCTTGCGGAAAGACTGGAAATAAAGAATTAAGCGTGGCTTACAGCTTCGGCACCTGCTGAATACTGGCAGTTATCATGTCTAACGTTGCCGTTTCCGATGTAGCAAGTTCTCGTCAGTGTACCTTATAGCTCCAGTACGTTTCTGGAGGAAAGGTAGCAGGGTGATTGCGATATGACGTCGTCCATGACGATTGCGAGCTTACTAGTCTCTGCAGGACCCTGCGCCTTTGGTAACCTTGCTGCGGTGATAGCCGCTCAACTTAAATAACCGTGAGGTTTTGTGGTGCTATATACTTATATACGAGAGAGCGTAGGAGAGGTGTGTGGTTGGTCCTCCCATCACATAGAAGAATGCGTTCTTTAAGGTACTTTAAGGTACGTATGTCTCTATCCAGGCGCGAATACAGTAGGGGGAGAAGGGGTAGCATGTCAATCAGTGCAATTTAGCTGTGCGTTGATACTTGGTCATCAATGACCAGTCTGAACAAACGATACTTCAAAAATATGTTACCTATTAAATAAAAAAGCTTACTATATTTTTAAAAAACTTATTAAATTAAAAAACACTTACTTAATATATTTTTAATTAAGATGAACATGGATATAACTAAAAAAATCCTTCATTAGAACGAATGTGTTTGATATATAAAATAAATTTAATTAGTGTAACCTAGTAACCAACGAAGCACGTATTTTATAATAGAGTTGTATAAATTATAGATTTGCACAAGAACCAAAAATATTTATTTAATATTTGTTGCAAGTACAATACAAAAACAAATACGGAAGCTAATAAAGCAACTGTATCATCCTGACAATGGTGACGCATACTTTAAACTTAATGTGAGAACATAGCGGTACTTTTATAAATCTAGACAGAGGCACCTTTATTTTATATTAAAACGGATTCGATATTGTAATAACAGATCCTTTTAATATTGTTTATGTCATGATCAGTTCATTCAGACAGTTTAACTATTTAATGTGAACTATATTAATATAACATTCGATTATTGATTGATTGTTTATATTTTGAAACACTAATTGCTTTTAAAGTTAATCTTATAAAATTAACTAAAAATAAAACCAGCTTATGACTTTCAGACAATTTTATTTGATATATAGAATAATGTTTTCTTATAATAATACTAATTATTACTAACAAGTAAGTAAAGTAAGTAAGTACCGTTATCTTAGAATGAAATTTATTACGATAATCGCGACCTTCATTAGCTTATCAATTATACTAAATAAACGAGTGACAAACAAACGAGTTTAACGCCTTTTAGCAATAAAAGTAATGAAATGATATCTTTTAATAACCATAAAAATAATATTATATATTATATTCAGTCACGAAGCGTGCGTGAAAGTGTGTAGGTTTTTGAACGAACTGTTTCAAACTGTACTGTCAAAATTTCTAATTAAAAAATGATTGATGAAACAAGAAAGAAAACTTTCTTAGGTTTTGATTTTAGTACTCAAAGGGTAAGAATTTGCAAATTAATATGGTAATGTTCTTTATTAAAATTCTTGATGCTTTGAAGTGAGTAAACCAGTGCTTGTGTGTAATTTGTGTTTTACTCGATTGAATTGAATAAAAGCTAAAAAATTTAGAATATGTACAAATAACAAATTAATGATTAATTATTTTTAGTTAAAAGCAATTGTTATTGATGATAAATATGAGGTTCAACAAGAAGCAGATGTTGAGTTTGATGTGGATTTACCAGAATTTAGGTAATATTACATTTTTATTATCATCCTTAAGCTCACTGAGGAAACCCTAAAATAATAATTGATAGAAGATTCACTATGTAACTAGTATATGGTAAATTATAAAAACCATATTCTGAATTATAATTTCTTTCTTAATTAATATGTGTTTTGGGTCATATTCATTATCTTTCTTATTCTAGAACGGCAGGTGGAGTCCTCAGGGGTGAAGGTGGTGAGGTGACAGCACCACCTTTGTTGTGGGTGAAGGCCTTAGACATGGTGCTGGATAGACTAGTGGTAGCAGGGGTTGATTTCTCTAGTGTGGAGGCTTTGTCAGGAGCTGCACAGGTTTTGATCTTTATTTTTAAATGTTTAGCTTTATTTAACAAAGGTAGAAAAAATAAAATTAAATGGTAGAAATAAAGAAGTATCTTGTATAATGGCTATAAAATTAATTTAGGCTTTATTTAAAAGTCAGTAATTTCATATAAATTAACCTTTTAATTATATTTTTCTAATGAAGAATAATAATAATAACACATTTTTTTAAAGTTTCTTGAAAATGAAACTTTCAACACTTAATATAAGCATGGATTAATTATTTCTTAGAGGCTATTATTAGTTCCTTTTGTCTGATTAATAATATTTTACATATTAAGAACATTTTTCTGTTCCTTCAGCAACATGGATCAGTATGGTGGGCAAAGGGAGTACAAAGCAAGCTATCAAGTTTGTCATCAGATGACTTCCTGCACACACAGCTGGCAGCTGTGTTTGTGACTGACTCTCCTGTGTGGATGGATTCTAGCACTAGTGTTGATTGTAGAGCTTTAGAGGAGGCTGTTGGGGGCCCTGAGGTGAGATGACATGTTGGAGTCGGTTTTAATCCATAAAGTAAATGCTCAACTAACTGTTGATATTTAAAAGCATTTAATGATTTTTTGTGTTTTAGCAACAAATGATACATTTTCAAATACTCCTTCTTTCACCACATAGATTACTTATTAATTATTATAGGAATTAATTCTGGCTAAATATCTACCAGAGGAAAATGACAGTTATTAGATAGTTTCTGGATTATGACCAGTTAACTAACCTACCTAAGGGTATTGCAAATTTCACTTTTAGTGTGCAATTAAAAAATTTAAAAAAACCATATATCACTTGCATATCATAAAAAATATTTAAATATATTGTAAGTATCCTTAAAAACATATTGACTAAAGGATTTGTTTTACTTTGGCTTTTCTTTAAAAATATAAAATTTTCAACACAAAGGATCATTTAAAAAAAATAAAGTACAAAAATTGGGTATTATCTGAAAAATTTCTATTTTTAAATTGGTTCAATAGAAAAAAACATCCTATGTATGTGTATATGTGTAAAAAAAAGGGGAGTAGATAGGTTATTCTTTTTTAATATTTTAAAACAAGTACTTATAATTGCTACAAAACTGTACGTCCAATCAATTTATATGAATGAATTTTGCACCAGAATACCTATATACATACTCTTTATAGTTATAATACATATATATTTATATAACTTTTAACTTTCTTTTTGACCTGATGAATAAAGAAAGTTGGATAAACAATATATACTTGATAAAAATATTTCAGGAATTAGCAAAAATCACAGGATCAAGAGCATATGAACGCTTCACGGGAGTGCAGATACGTAAAATGTACCGCACTAAACCCAGAGTGTATGCAGCTACCGAGCGGATATCTCTGGTGTCATCCTTTGCATGCTCGCTATTTGTAGGCCAGGTGGCATCCATTGACCTGGCTGATGGATCTGGGATGAATCTATTAAATATTCACACCATGAAGTGGTGTGATAAGGCTATGAAGGTATGGAATTGATATATCCATTATATTATGTTTATCAATCCTTTCAAGATTTCTTAAATCAATAATTATTGTATTAAGATTATTTAACATTTGAATGATAATCTAATGCCATAATGCTTTCTAAATAAGTTAAAAGTTAAAGTTTCTAAATAAGGCTTCATTTACTAATCATTTTTCAGGCCTGTGGGGATGAAACCTTACAACACAAGTTAGGCGATCCCATAGCCACAGCCTCGGTGGTGGGGTCTATAGCACCCTACTATGTGCAGAGATATGGTTTCAAACCTGACTGCAAGGTTGTTGCTTTTACTGGAGACAACTGTTCTGCTTTAGCTGGTATGGAAGTTAACATATTTTTTTTAAATATTATTAATAAATCTAAAGCAAATATTATAGTCAAGGGTTGTTGTTTCTCCTGTTTCATAAATTAAAAAAGAATTATTGATATAGTTAATTAACTTATTATTATTTAACCCATAGTTTTTTTATTTGTAGAAATTATGAAACAAAACAAGATAGAGGTATCTCTCTAGATTGGGATTAGAACAGATAAGACATAGTTAATGTTTGTTTAATCATTGTGGTATGTTGGTATATCTGTTTGTTTGTTTTTCATATGAATCCGTCGTAGTTTCAAATATGCATCTTCCGGCGCGTTCATGATGCGAGGGCTTATATCGATCTCAGGGCTTCGTCTCCGTACGGGCTGGGTGGGTCTCAGCCTCGGCACGAGTGACACGCTGCTGCTGGGACTCCGAGCACCCGGGGCGCCCACGGCCGGCCACGTGTTGGTGGGGCCCACCCGCGCGCCCTACATGGCGCTCCTGTGCTTCGCCAACGGATCTCTCACGCGGCAGGCGGAGAGGGACAGGCTGTGCGGGCCCAGCTGGGAGGCCTTCGACGACCTACTGCGGGCCACCGTGAGAGGCAACATGGGATACATGGGTCAGTGCTCATCGACGACCTCTCAATCCTTAAAGCCACTGATGATACGAATCCCACGCCTTGTCCTCAGGCGTGTACTACAACACGAGTGAGATCCTCCCGCGCGCCCCGTGCTGGCGGCGCGTGGTGGACGGGTGTGGACGCGCGGCGAGCCCGGCGCCGCAGTACGAGGCGCGCGCGCTGCTGGAGGGCCGGGCGCTGGCCGCGCGCGCGCACGCCGAGGACGCGGGTCTCACCATGGGTGAGGCTACCGGGAGTCAAATCGGCGGGCATGGCTCGAGGTACTTTCTGTGAGGATGTTAGTGACGTAGGAAACCGTTATCCGCAGAGGCCGGTTCCCGCGTGGTGGCGACGGGTGGAGCATCCGTCAACACTTCGCTGCTGCAAATCTTCGCCGACGTCTTCAACGTGCCCGTCTACGTGCAGGTTCGTGACAATGCCACTCACACACGCGTCGACCGTCACATAACGATCTTAACGCTATATGGACACATTTATTTGTTGGTCTGCTGAACCGTCTCATAGCAGCGATAGATTACTCCTTTTCGTCCGACTCACGACAGGATTCTTGAGTTGTCGTTGTAGATAAACGATCCGTGCAATGAGTTTAGATGTTGTGTTTGAAATGTTATACGTCCGCTAGAAAAGACAACAGACATATTCGTCGTCGTATCTATCGTTAATCTTTAACTGTAGGATCGACACGCTAACGCGGCGCTCCTGGGGGCTGCAATTAGAGCTGCCGAGGTCTGGACGGAGGTCACGGGCATTACACTCAGTGGTAAGTATTATTATTGAATGCTTAATTAATATAACTTTTTGAAGTGAAAATTCTTTAGAATCCCTGTAATATGAAAGTAGATAAAACGAAAATGTGTCAAAGAGAAATAAATATATAGGATTAAGCCAACGAGCTAATGCGATTATTTTATATATACAGAGAATACTGTAATCTGTATACAGTGTTTTATATATTTTTTTAACAATATTAATTGACAATCACGTGACAGACCACCGGCCTTGTTAGTGACAGTGACAGACAAGTGACAGCGGACATTTAATTTAATTCAATATCCGAATGTACGGTAGAGGAGTATATTTTAAGCTTGCTGGAAGTTATCTCATATCTAAAAACATATTAAGAATGTAATCTTATTTAAAAAATAATATTTAAGATTGGATGTTGGTTTTTTTACTCATAAATAATACTGTACTAAACTTTTTTTAAAAGGCACTAGGTTTATTTGCAGAGGCAAGTCATCACAAGTCTTATACTTATATTTTTTTTTATCTTACATACCTATCTTTATTTATATAAAAAACATGTTATATTTTAGCCCTGGATTTTTCAATTACCTAAGTAAGTTGCATAACTTATTGAATAATAAATATTTCTCTTGTTATTTAGTACTTTTTTTTATATAGGTAATATTCCAAAGTGGACCTATTTTTAGCAAAACTGGGCATTAAAAGATAAATCTTACTGTTTTTCACTTCCGGTTTACATTTATCTCATTCTGTCGCTTATTTTTTTCACTCATATGTGTGGGCAATTAATTTAATTAAATTTTATTATTTGACGTACAACTAACTTGTCCAGGGTCAGAGCTCACTGTATCTCCCGTGGCGACGCCGTACCCCGACGCTGAACGCATCTACGCGCCCATGCTGCAGCGGTACAGGAAGATCATTGAGGACATTCCCAAACTCAACTAACATATCACTATACTAATATATAGAAAAAATATTTCAGAGCTTCCAAAGTGCTTTAGTTTATTTATGTATTTTTTAATATAATACAGTACATTCCATGTATGACTGTCGGAGGTTAAGTCAATCTCGATTTTAATAAAGTTACTTCATAATTATACAATACGAGAACAAAGTAATGTTTAAAATATATAGTATATATACATTACTAATTATTTGGGAATTTAAGTAATATCATTGTTCCATATTTAGTTTCTCTGTGTCACTGCGCTTGTAACATTGTAAAAAATGGTAACTAAAAGACTATATTAATTGTAGTATTGAGAATGTAACATGAATATCTTTTTACATATAATTGATATTTAGTAACTGATATATATAAAACTTAAAATAGTATATTTCCAAAATAAACTATTATATTGACGTCCAGTTTTAAATCACATTTGTTGTGAAGTGAAATAACTTCTTAGATAATATTAATATATAGCACGCTTATTAATTTATAATATTTAATATGAAGTAGATTGTTTCTTTTTATCACCAATATTAATACAGAGCTTAAAAAGCTTTAATTTAAGAGCACTTTGAATAATATATATTTTTATTAGATAGTTTATGAAGTCGTTATATCGAACACCAACAGATGATTCCAACTTATGAATTGTATTTAAATGTTTTGTTAAACTTATTTATATTAAAGTAATAAAAGTGAGATTATCCAATGATCTAAATGTATTTATATTATTATACTGGCATATTACTTATATTTACATTCCAGATAATTTTTATACTTTATGTATTGCTTTGTTATCATTTTTACGTTTTTAATAAAAGTTGCTTTAAAATTGTTTTTTTATTTAATTCCATTAAATAGTATAATATTATTTAATTACATTTTGGGAAGAAAGGATATTATAACAGTAAATAAAATATCAAACATTAGAATACCACTTCTCGTTATAACAACAAAACAAAAGCTGGCTGAAGCACTTCCTGGCTGAGATCTTCCGAGTTCCGAACGACCCCGTACCCACGACCACACCTGCTGCCAGCCTGTTCTCACAAATCCTGGACATTGGCGTCTCAGAGGAATTAGTGAAAGCCATCCACTCAATCGAGAATGGCAAAACGTCATTTCGGAGTCGAGTTTATTATTGTGGAAATACTAAAAGCTGTCGTGCCAAACAAAAACAAAAAAATATCTGGACAGCCGAAGATTTACCCGACGACTGGAATAACAGCTTCCTCATCACCGTTCCCCAGAAAGTAGACTTCAGTGAAAGTTACAATTGGAGATTTATTACTTTTCACTAGATCCCGTCTAATATGCTACAAGATCTTCCTACACAAACTGTCGGGAGTCGGTGATCCTTTCATTCACAAAGTGCAGGCTGGCTTCCGCCGCAACTGATGACGTGCATGAATCAAACCTTAGATCGGTAGAGACGTCGATCGAACAGCAATTTAAATGCCGCAAGTGATACTGTATCAGTCATACGCTCTGAAAGGACATACAACAGGGCAAGCCCCTGAATGTAATCTACAAGGAAACTGTTTTGGACGCCTTTTCTAAAATCAAGGCAATGTCGCAAAAAAAGAAAATCATTCATGATTTATTATTATTTACAGGATTCAGAGGATTTAACGTAAATAAAGGGATAAAATTATAATTTTTATAATTGAGTAAGGTATTAGATATAAATCTTTAGTGTAGGTACTTAAGATTAGTTTAAAAAAAGGCTGGTAATTCATTATCATATTTAACGCCGCTTTTATAGACAGGTACTACATAAGAGCTCTTCCTTTGAGAAGGCGCAGTGCAAATCCGAAAAGTATAGACAAAAATAAAAATAAGAGAAAATTTAAGTTATCTCAGTAGCACCTTAAAACTGCAGCAGGTATCCTTTCCGGTCTTAAATAATATTTAAAGATTTTTGCTATTTGTCTACCATCAATATTAATATTTAAGATATTAATATTATAACAATATTAATATTTAAGGGAATAATATAATATAGTCTTGATCCAACATTAAAGTTATTTCTAAATATAAGACATTTTGAGATTCGGATAACTTACTTTGAAGATTACAAGACAATAAAATGACATAAAGTATAAACATACAACCTTTACCTTTTTTGTAATATTAGTATAATTTGAGATAAAATTAGGAGATTTTTCATAGTTAAAGTTTATATTGAAAAGCAGTGCAGAGAAAATCTGAAAATTCATTATAAAGTTGTAATGAATAAGTTATTTGTTTCCTTTTACACTCATCAATGCTAAGTATATATTAGTCTGAAGTCTAATGGTCGCTAAATACTCGTAGATTATAACTTGGCGCAATAGAATAAAAAGTATTATATACATATATTGAATTTCAGTGTTCTGTTTTCAATAATACAAATTTAACTTATAATTTACCCTCAACAACACGCGGTCGCTTATCCTATTTTAGCTTATATGAAACGTTAGTACTTTTATAAATAATAGTTTTAAAAAAACAAAAAACTCTCTTTTCATGCTACTCGAACTAAACAGGAGAAAATAATGTTTAATTATAGAGGCTGTTACAGCGTCACCGGAAGAGAGCCTGTTATTTATTAATCCTGGCGGTCCTAATAAGGATAAAGGGAAACTGTTATCAAATTATTGCATTGCCATCGATCCTTGACACGTAAGCAAAGTTTCAATTCAATCAGATTTCTGGAAACCGGTGAAGATTGAGCTCAAAGATTCCGTTACATACATACATACAACCCAAGCTAATAAAAGTGTGTAAAAACGCCGTCTATTAGATACTTAATCCAATCAACAAATACGCTGGTATCTATCGCTATCTATTAGAATAGTATGGAACTAACAGATGATTGTGACTGTCGGATGATGTTTCACTGTGAAAAAAATACAATCAATTTTCTGGACATTGATTGTATTTGTTTTTAGTTTAGACGATGTATACGTAAGTAACTTAATTGCAATAAACAATGGTTTACATATATATACTGTTAAAAATCTTAGTACCCTGCTCTCAGCCTCAGGTTTCAGAACACCTATATATTTTTAAAAGGCTATAATGATTACTTTTTTTTTGACAGGCCCGTTTTCGATCAAAATAAAAACATTCTCTAGCTAGAGTTCAAACTTTGACTTAAGTACGAAACATTACTTTTCAAGGTCTTCGTCGTTCTAGAGCTTCAATAGTCGATTATCATATTTCTCACAAAGAAAGCGAATGGATTGCACAGCGTCGATAGTTCTTCTCTTTAGTTACGTTTTTCTTAAGTGATAATAAAGTTTTCTTAATCTTCGATTTTATTATGGACCATATCGATCTACAGACAACCTTACAAGACTCAACTTACGTTATAGAGTGGTCAAGACACTTTTGTCCTTTATCTTATTCTTTACCTTAAATTACTTTTGTTTAGAGAGTCTCGTAAGTATATTGCAAGGTGTTTGATCGCTGTCATACGAGAAGAGGTACCGGTGTCAGGGTCAGCGATGACAGCGACGACCCTGACACTATGAGAACTTACAGAGTTACCGAAACTTCAAATAACTCAAGAATTAACCAGCAACCATATTCCATTCAGGATAACTTACAAAATAAAAACTCAGACTCGATATTTGTGAACTATTAATAATATAATTAAGAAAATAGTCATTTCTAGAATTGAATATTTTATTAATATTTGTAATTCTGCCAAGTTACATGTTCTACTTCTTCCTGCCGCCGCGCTCCTTGACCTGCAGCTGTATGACGGCGCCGGGCGGCACGTTGTAGTAGGCCAGCGTGTTGGTGTCTTTGAAGAACAGACCCTGGGTGCAGCGGAACCAATGTTAATAAGACTCATTAAATTAACATACTTTTTGTATGAAGCAGCGTGTAACCTCGTAGTGCAGTTTCTGCTTGGCGGTGGGCATGTTGGTGGCTCGCTGGAGCGCCGCCTTCAGGTCCGACACCGGAGCCCCGAGGGCCAGAGACAGCGACACGGCGCGTCCGTCAAGGCGCCACTCGGAGCGCTCGGGCGCCAGCGGGATGGACACCTGGGGACACCGGGTTACAGCTCTTTACTTCATTGACTACATTGACATCGCAAATGGCAGTTTACTTTAGAGTAAAAACAAATATCATGTATCTTTCTCTGTTCTTAATAGATGACAAATGTACCTGTATCGGAATGGATCCAGGATGGGCAGCGAGCCAGGCCTGCTCGGACTCCAGGGCGTCTTCTGTCCTCGCTCTCTTGGCGGTCGGTTCGTCGTCCTCCGGGGCTCCGGGGACGCTCACCCCGGGGACGCCGGGGACTCCGGGCACCGCATACCCATAGGGAGGACCCACTTGCTGCGGTATCAACGGCGGCCTGGGCGCCATCGGCGGTATCACCATGAGCGGCGGGATGGGTTGCAGCAGCACGGGGGCGGGCGCGGGGGCGGGGGGCTGCGCGCGGGGGGGCGCCGGGGGTGGCGGGGGGCGGATGGACACACCCACGCGACCTGGCGGCACCGGCTTGGGACCGATCTTCTCTTTCTCCTCATCAGGTAGAAGACCCTTAACCTGAGCAATAACAAGATAACAATAACTATCGCCTCTCTAATGTAACCACAGTAATTGTAATTATAGATACAAGAGTACCTTTGTCCGCCTGTCTGTCTGTTTCACGACCTTGCTGTAGGCCCAGTAGAGATGAAATTTACTAAAGAGGTGTGAGAGGGGAGAGGCTACTTTTTGTCGCGAAAAAGAGTTTGAAAGTGGTAAAATCGCGTCGAGTCAGTAAAATCGATCGTGTTATCCGCGAGTGGAGTATCAGGCTACTGAAAGTTAATTATTATCGCGAAATAGCTCGTACCTTATGTATCTGCTGTATCTGGTCCTCCAGCGTGATGTGCGCCCGGGCCGCCCGCGTGGCCGCCTCCATGCTGGAGGTGTGTCCGTCCCACGTCACGCGCTCGTCGCGTCTCTTCTCCTCCTCACCGATCTTCTTACCGATGGCGGTTTCCTCGTCTCCCACGCCGAAGATATCGGTACGACGCTCTGCGAGCTGGAATTGGATATATCGTTAAAATTGTATTCTAAGAGAAGAGAATTATTAAACTGTCACGGTGATGATGTCCACAATCCACATTTACTCCTATTTACTTATTATACTTAATTTTAGCCCAAACACAACTTCAAGCAACTATTATCGAAGGTCTGTCTCGAGGGTGGTGTGATGAGTCTTATAAAGACAACGCTACTCTGTTTTTCTTCGTTAGACTCAAGTCACATCTCAGATACTTTACAAATAAAATCAAAATTTAACATAATTGAAACAGATATAGAAATATAGATAGGTGTGTGAATTTATGTGCAAGTGTGACAAATAAAAGATCTCTTCCGGCCCAAGACAGGAAATTGAATTTTAAAGCATTCAGTCCTCACAAAAACCTTACTAAACATTATTGCAAAATCAAATCGACGGATATGGCATTGACATCACGCACCTGTTTAAGCGAGGCCTCGATAGCGGCCCCCGGCGCTAGCGCCTCATCCCTGTCGGAGCGCTCTGCGGCGGCGCGGTCCCTCTGCTCCAGCCAGCGCGGGTCCAGCAGACCGATCCTTACGTGGTCCGTCACCTTGTTGGCGGGGATCTTTTCTCCTGTGATGGGCGACACCAGCCACTCCTCGCCGGCGGGCGCGGGCTGCGGCCGCGCTCGCTTCGGGTCGTACTTCTTCACGACCACACGGTCCGGGCGCGGAGGCATCAGTGCCTCCTCTCCGCCCCGAGACTCTGGCGGTCCGTCGTCGTCGGACGAGCTCTCCTCCTCCATGTCTTGGACCCGATTGTCGTCCGGTCGCTGTTGCTGGTGGGTCCGGTCCTCCATTTCCGCGAGGTCCTCGTCCGATTCCGATTCAGATTCCGATTCGAGCTGCATCTCGGTGTCATCTTCCTCGTTGGGCTGAATGATGTCGTCGCCTCGCTCCTGAGCCAGAACTCGGGCTCCGACTTCCAACGGAGTCGTGGGCGGAGGGAAGTCCCCTGGTTCCCCGGCCGGGTAGTCTACAGTTTCTACTACGACAAAATCGTGCCAGTCGATAGACGCATAAGCCAATCTCTCCTTTTCGATTTTTGCCTCGTCGGCCGCTTTACGTCTGGCTTGATGGGAGTGCCAAGCCGCTCTACTTCGGGCCTGCTCTAACACTCCACTGCGAATTTCTGCACTCAATTTCGATACTAATTCTTTCGGAGGCAGCAGTACTTTGGTGTATTGTTCCAATAGTCTAGTAAAATACTGGAATAAAGAATGTTGAGGACGCAGAAAGTCAAACTGATGGTTTCTTTCCTCCTTCTTCATTAAATCGGTTAAGAACTGTCGACCATTTCGGGCTACGAATTGTGCTGTCAGCTTGACGATATCCAGCTCCAGCGCCGATATAGATGGAGGATCAGCTATAAACTCGAAGTCTGGAGGTGGGTCTCGTGGCGGAGGGGGCTCAACAGGGGCAGCTGCTTTCAGAAGCTCCTGCTGGCGGGCGGCGGTGGCGGGGGCGAGGCCTGGACGCGAAGTTGGAGGTCCGACTGGAGTTGAACCAGTTATATCTCCTGTGACGGTTAATAAATAGTTTTCATAGTATGTTTTCAATATCAATATATGTTATATTATAAGCAAGGACACAAACATTTTAAACTAATATTTTTGGTAATGCAAAGACAATTTTAACATTAACATCATTTCCCTTGTATTATTTCTTGGGGTTGATCTCTTAACACTTTTATTATGAAGATAAGAAGAGACTTTATCATATTTTCTAATTTGTATGTTTTCATGTAAGTATCTCGTAATATAGTACTTTTTTCACAGGTCACTTCAATTGCCTAGAGATTACTCTAAGAACATTCCTATTAATATGGAAAAGTGGTACCTATAAATCAACCTTAATGTATATTCCATAAAAAAAATTGGTTCATTTTTCCATTAGGATTGAGACATTTATCATCCTCATCTTTATTAAAACACAAAAAGTAAACATATTTTGGAAATTTAACATCCTCTGGAAATGGATTAAAAACATGTAATCATATTTTAAAAATCTTCATGGCATTGGTAACATACCTAAACTCTTTTTTAATCTATTAATATTCATTTTCTATCAATTTTTAAGGTTTAATGATTTTAATGTTATTGAGTTTATGTGATATTTAGCTGTTAAGGTAATAATAAGGGTATAAAATTGGGATTACAAAACATTGTTGATAAGTTCATTTGTCATCAGAGCTGAATAGGTTTGAACCTAATTTCCCAAAAACAAAACCATTAACAAAGAAGAACATAGTTATTAACTATTATTATCTTACCTTTTCCTTCCCGAATCTCTTTAACCTTGTGTTGATAGTAGGCATGGTATGGGTCCCCGGAGTTGAGAAAGTTGAACTTTGGATTGCCAAGTTCATTTTGTCGAATACGTGCCTCAAACTCAGGTCCATTACGGGCTACAAAGCTTGCAGTCTTGTCCACAATATCTGTATTTTTTAGTTAAAGAATTGCTTTGTAAAAAACTGAAAACAAATTAACAATCATTCTATTCTAATAGATGCTACTATCTCGTTTTCGCACTTTGACGGAATTACAACATTTTTACTTAGTTTACTTAGAATTAGTAAACTAATACTTTATGTATTTACTATTCCCCGTAGTTTGTACTAACGACAGTGGCCATAATGAAAAATATCTAAAGATACAATTTAAATTACTTTTTAAAGTATAACTGTTCGTAAAGGATACTCCTGACTTCAGGTGGTGGATATATAATGCCAATGACGGGTGGAGGCGGTGCTTGGGGTTCCTCCGGTGGACCGTCAAGTTGTTGCCCCGGAGGGACCATCACGTCAATAGAAGGCATTGTGCCTCCTTATCTTGTCTTCACTTTTTGATAAGCATATAATATAATACAGTGCAAGGATAAAATTCAATGAAATATAAATTATTACATTAATGCACGTTTGTTAATAATTTGATTTATCACTTTTGACGTAGCTTTGAGTGTTTGACAATTGACAACGCTGTTTCGGATGCACAGATTCAGTAATCCGAATTTGTCATCATTTACAGATTCAAAATATTACTACTATAAATCAACGCATGAAACGCGATAAACGCTTTTAAATAATAAAAGGGTAGAAAACATTGTTCTAAGCTTAGTACATTTTAAAATTTTCCTTTTTAACATTTCGAAAAATGTTCGTTAAAAAAGATTTTTTATTTATATATTTTTCAATCTGAATTAATACCAGTGATCAATTTTCTATGCAAAATGTAAACCAGTAGGGCATATTTTGATACTGTAATTATAGAAATAAGCCTTTTTAGGAGGAAACTACTTAATTTCCTAAAAATAAAATTAATTCCCTCCCTAAAATTAAAATTACGGGGGTTCCCAGTGTGACCTTGTCTGTTAAGAAACCACATAACAAGTTGAGTATTTCTTATTTTTTTATGGAATAGGGAGGCAAACGAGGAGACGGGTCACCTAAGCGACTGCCGTCGCCCATGGACGTCTGCAACTCAGTAGCTACAAATGTGCTGCCAGCCTTTTAGAAAGGAATAGGCTCTTTTCTTGAAGGTTTGAATGTCTTATCGGTCCGAAAATACCTTAGGCAACAATTTTTTCCACAGATTTGTCGTGCGAGGCAAAAAGCTTCTAGAAAAGTGCACTGTGGTGGAACGCTAGCTGAGAAGGTCACGGTGGATGTTTTGTCGCTATAGACTATTGCGAAAATTTGTGGGTGGTATAACTCCGAACAACTCTTCAGAACAACCCCCATAAACGATGGAGAATGCAGAGGGAAGCTGCATCATCCTTTTTGAATTCGGTGTCTATTTGCTTATGAATTTAATAAATTTACAACAGAATCTA
Source organism: Dircenna loreta (assembly GCA_963555665.1). NCBI lineage: Eukaryota > Metazoa > Arthropoda > Insecta > Lepidoptera > Nymphalidae > Dircenna > Dircenna loreta. Next base: position 4,350,621 of record OY743099.1, on the reverse strand, counting down.
GAGTATAGATTAAATATTTGAAATTTGGAGTTTTGTAAATATATTATCAATACAGGTGGAGCTACCAGCGATAATTCCAGTGGGCTCTAATCTCTATAAACATGTGGGATATATTATGTGATGTAAACAAACCAAAAACTTTACAGTTATAAAATTATGATCTAAAATATTGATATTAATATCTTCACAAATAATTAGCTGTTTACATAAATTGGTTAGTTTAATTAAAACCTTAGCCACGATCTTGTCAATTCGCTTAAAGACGGTAGCCTGAAAACGTATATATATTAAATATACAATAATTTATTGTTCTAATTCTAGTAAGGCTAGTTCAATTGTCCGTTCAGCCGAAAGGCTCACTATGTTTCTAAGTTCTTTAAATTAATAGCCAACTTGTAAAAGTTCTGCTGAACTAACCACCAACCTAGTAATTGTTAAAATTAAACATTAATTTTTCACTTATAAACCAGTGTTCAGTGACAAAAAAATATGATTATTAAATTTATTAATGAATACCTCAATTTCTGACTTTCTTTACTTCTCATACACTGAATATTCTGTTGCACCAGGTTGGTACAGTTAACATTATCATTCTTATTAGTCATTTTTAAAATGTTTGTTTTTTCTTAAATGATTATTAATTAATGGAATATTATTTATTTAGCTAGAGGTTATCTCTATTGTCTTATTATATACTATATGGAATGGATTATTATATATTGTTTGTATTGGATAACTAATATTGTTTGAAATTACTTCCAAACTTTTTTTACTTGTATAACTGTACTGCTCAATAGAATAGAATAGTTTTTGTAGCCAAATTATTGGCCGTCATTGTAAAAAAAATGATAACAATGCAGATACCTGTTTATTCAACCCCAAATTTAGATAAGTATGTATATGAATATAGATATTTTTTAATAAATTATTATTATATGTTATTTCATTTTCAGCTTGTGGCAAACTTTTATTATAAGGTAATTAATGTAAGCCACACAATTTTATTTATATTTAAGTTACTTAAAGTTTAAAAAAAACTTTAAATTATAAAACATAATAATAGAAAAAATATGCAAATATAGAGAATAAAACATTTAATATAATAATTCAAGATTATCTAACTTTTTCTCATCGTCACAAGTATCATTAAGCCAATAAAAAACGTCCAACACGTATACGGATTTGTGTCCCTCATCATAGAGAGACATAATTCCCATAACCAAGGTGTAGCTGAACACCCACAGTATGATGGCGATCACCATTAGAAACAAAACGCTGTGTATGCTCCATTCCTTAGAAAGCCGATGAGAGCCAAGTTCCAAAGAGTCGCTACTTGTGTCCTAAAATAATATTTAACTGAAGGGATGATTAATTATTATTACAATAAATATATTTTTAATCTATGGCTGTTTAAACTCACGTAATAAGCACGTTTCGACGCCTCTTCTAATGATTGCATTTGATTGGTCATTTTGTATTATTTTCGGTATAAAATTTAGACATAATATTTTTGTTACGGTGTTTTTTGTTATTTACTACACTACTAGTTTTACTGGGATTTTCGACATTTATTTTACTATAATCAAAGATTTTCCAATAAGTCTGATTTTTCTGTCAGTTTACGAAATAAACAAAAAGGTTAACATCTCAACATAAAAAGAAAACAAGCCTAAATAACAATATGAATGAAATCAGTTGTGGTTTTGTGTTAAAATTCAGATATTTTATTTATGAAATAGTCTTAAATATTATAGTCTCATCAATTTAAAAGTAATAACTACTTGTCTTTGTATGTTTACAAGGGATTAAAAAAAAAACATCCCCTTAGTAATAGGTATTTTAATATTCATAATTATTTATAGCCATTTATCGAAAACAAATACCGTTTTTTTTAACGTCCCTTCAGTTTAGAATATTATTCAATTCTAATATAACATTTGGGGATAAATAATTGTCAAATGAACATAATTTAATTTAAGAGATGGATGACAAATATAGGAATGTTTGTGATCTAATTTACACCGTTGTAGGCGAAGTCGTCAGCGCGTTCGTAAGCGGAGCGCGGCGCGATCTTCTCTCTCTCCTCGTTTCCTGCTACCAGCATAGCCAGGTGTTCCTTAAGTATTCGTTAAGTAAACATTTCAGTGTTTATAAATCAAAGAAATTGTGAGATAAAAACATAATCTAAGCTAAAGTTTGGTTTGGAAGCTAGGTATTTACCAAATATATTTTGGATGTCGCTTGCAGCTGTTGGAGAAGGTCTTGTACCTTAGCGCGCAGACCACGTACTTCAGTCATTGCAGATTCAACTGGCAGTATCTGATCAAAAGTAATATTCACAAACAGTTGTATAGAACCGGTATACAGAAATTATGATAGCAGCCTCATGGGGTGTGTTCAGTGCTTACCTTGAGCAAAGCGTTTGCAGCCGTTATCAGATGACTCGTCACTAGAGTGTATACTTGGCGGATGTTGCTGGAAAAAAAAAACAATTTTATTTGAATTTCGCTCCTAATAGACTGAGTAGTCCTCGTCCCACCCATGTGAGAAGCATGAATTCTCCGAATTTAACTCTGACACTTGCAACGATTATCCTTTTGCTTTGGTGATAGTCATTGCGAAAGCTCTATGTAGCCTGCTACGGAAAACCTTCTCATTTATTCTGTTTACGCACCAGATGGAAAAACAAGAAATATTGTATTTTCCACAGCACTTCAATAAATATCGAACGACGTTGCAACGTCACAATTTTTTAGAAATGAACAAAATCAATAAAATGACTCAAAATTAATTAATTGAATACTCGTCTTTCTTTCAAATTTATTTAGCTCTATGTGGCCTGCTACGGAAAACCTTCTCATTTATTCTGTTTACGCACCAGATGGAAAAACAAGAAATATTGTATTTTCCACAGCACTTCAATAAATATCGAACGACGTTGCAACGTCACAATTTTTTAGAAATGAACAAAATCAATAAAATGACTCAAAATTAATTAATTGAATACTCGTCTTTCTTTCAAATTTATTTAAGTTGGTGGCGTAACAACGCGCAGGGTACAGCTAGAATATTATAAAACAAATAAAAAAAATCTACTAACAATCGGTGACGATATCGCGTAACAGATACACAAAAAAACATGACTGGTATAATATCCCCTAGACATTGGTAAAAAACGCACTTGGGTAGATCCTCCTGAGTATAATTGACGAGATGCACGAGCTTCCTTGCAGACTCCCTCGCCAGTAGTACGAGAAGCTGCTCCAGCGTGTCTGGGCGCGCCTGGTTCTCCGGCTCCGGCTGCGACAGCGACGAGTAGAGTTGCTTGGCCTTCTGCCACGCGAGAGCCGGATCCGTGGCCACCTGAGCGTTCAAAGCTTGTTAGATTATCTAAACAATCGACACAGCAGCATATCGACTTAAGCCCCTCTTTTATTAAAGTTATATGCAGTAGAATATTTATACAAATTCATTGTAGGATTGATTTTCAAAACTTACTAGTTCAGCGACATACGCCAGCACGTGTATCTGTTCCTTGATAGCCTTGGCCTCGGCGAGTGCCTGTCTCGTCAGGCGGCGCTGCAGCTTGCGGCGGAGCCGCGCTCCGTGCTGTACTGCGTGTGCGGCGCGTGCACGACCCGACTCCTCGCTCTCCACTTCCGCGCTGCTCACTATGGTTACCACTATGTAAGAAAACCGGTTTACCTAGCGGCAGACTGCATGGTCAGGAATTTTAATAACTTATACGGTTGAAGTTGCATTTGTGTTCTAGTTGTATCGGCTTTGAGTTATAAATGAATTAGGTGATGGCGGACAATTCAATCAGAATTAAGTCGAAGTGTAATGCGAATATTGAAGAATAAGAAGGACTCGTATATTGAAATTAACGGATCAGTGCATCCAGTCTGCAGACTGCAGTTATTTGGAAGAAAAATAAAGACCACAGAGATGTTTTCTTTGATGATTAAGCAACTATTTATTTGGACCGCCCTTTTATAAAGGAACTGAAACGTTAATGTATGTTATCGGTGTCTATGTGAATGGATACAGAGTCCATAACTAACATGATACCTATAGTGTCAATTCAGATAACCCTACTTGTCGTTAAGTTGCATTTGTGAAACTTCCATCGTTTGCGTGCCGATAAGAGTCTGTCCTTTAAAATAAGGGCCAGACGTCTGATGTGTGATCGTTGTATTTAGACATTGCTCAGACAAAAGATAAGAGCAGCAAAGTTCAGAAGTCTGTATAATTGGTATGTAACTTCTATTACTTTTCCAGGGGATACCGACGGTATACATTTTGATCTCAACATACCTAATTAATTATAGTTATTTCTTACGATATAGTTTAACAAGAATTATCTTAAGCCATACAATTTATTATTAATGATAAACAATGGCATGATCTCACCATCAGCAACATCTTGATAGTCGGGTGGTAGGTACTTGTCTACATATTTGTCTGCGGTGGTGAGTGCTCGATCCAGCGCGCTGGCAGTTGCGGCCGTCACTCGAGAGTCCAGCACAGCGGTTCCCAACTGTTTCACAGAATCTGCTCTACGCAGCACGAACTGACGGGTTTCCGAATACATCTGGTAATGGGTAGACTTGATGTAGCAGAACACGTGGGAGAAGATAAAAATAGAAGTAAAAAAGAGAATTTCATTTATTCTATAAGCACATTTCACTTTTTGTCAAATCGTTCCAAAGCAGTTTACATTCTTACGTCCAAAAACTACTAATTTAATTACATTTTGCTTTGCTTATATTTTAAATGTCTTTCTTTAAGTTTCTATTTGTATGATTTTGATTAATCTTTGAGCTCTATGCCTCCGTTTTGTTTAGCAAGTACTGTATTAAAGCTTAAAACTATAAAATTAGTAGATGTTCAGCACACTATATTATAATAATTTACTAGACGTTTAGACTAAATAATCAACGACAATTATAAAAAAAATATGTATTACATTTAAACTTACGGCTTGCGGCGGCAAGTAGATGGAAGGCACACTCTTTTCCACGACATCGAGAGATTTGCAGAGGAATCTGTCAAACTGATGAATCGGTGTCTCCAGTAAATGTACTGCAGGTAGGGCCAGTTGTACTCCTGTGGCTAACGACTTCTCTCCAAGAGATAAATACCACCGTATTAAAGGGTTTGATTCCTGAAATAAAATGTTTATTGTAAACGGTATATTTACATTTTGCATTGATAACAGGAGTACCGATTGAATTTATTATCTTTTCAATTGGGAAATAGGTTATCTGTTCATATTTATAGTATACATTAAATTATATGTTACGCTCGTCAACTTAAGGCAAAGCAGACATTTTAGTCACCAGTAAAACTAGGGCGCATCACGTGATGTGATAACGCTAGTAAAGAGAAACTTGTGGGGATGAGACGTATTTATCATAACCAGGGCTGTGCTTTAATGTATGACGCATAAAATACTTCGATTTTTTTTTATCGCATACTGGAAAAGGTCCACTAGTCCAGGTCCTCATAGGTAGGTACCTATGAGGTATCCGCTTAGGTAAGCGGAGTAAAAAACACAGTTGGTGTTTACAAACAGATATATAATTTTTATCTCACCCTTATTCTGGAGTATATTTTTTCGGTAACTTCGATCCCTGATTCTACAATGGGTATGTGAGACACCCTCTCCAACGCTTCGAGTCTTGGTAAACCTGGCTTATGGACCTTCGTCACTAAAAAAGTAATCATTAATTAAAATTTTAACATATTCACGTTTTTAATACAACTATAGATAAAATTATAGGGCCAAACTCTAAAAGTGGTAAAAAAATATTTCAAAATTACATTACAATTGCGCTTGTAACACTATCAAATTACGGAGAACCCTTATTGAATGTACTATATAGTAAATATTCCGTTATATCCCATTTTATGAGCGTGAGGATGTTAGCTAATTAGTAACCGGATATTGGCAATCGTGTGTGCAAGATTCACTCACACAGATGCGCATGTGAATGTTTACATAGAAGTATGAAGACTAATCGTATAGTCAAACTAACGCTCTTTGATACTTTTGAGATATTAATAATTTATACATTAAATAATTGCGGACTCTTTTTTGTTTGTTTCAAGATCTAATAAAATGTACAGTACAGTCGTATGATTCACACCATTTTTTTATAAATATCCATCCATCATCCATAATCAGTTTTTGTTTGCGCGAGAAAAGACAATTTTCCGGCGTGAAAACTCTCCTATAGGTTGACCGCGGCAATAACCCATAACAATGATAAATTGCATCGAAATAAATACACCATGAATATTTTGTACAATACGAACATGTGAACAAACAAACAGAAAAACATTTGTAAAACTATTGTTTTGAATTCTGTCTCATGTTATTGAACTGGCCACGTAGAAAATATTTTTTCCAAAATATTTAATTCACAACTTTATTAACTCGTTATTAAATTTGATATGTATCTACTTTGGCTGCTTTCTAATGTTATTGGGCTTAAATAAACAATACTATAAACTAATTAAAGTGAACGAGTCAAGTTTAATAAAAGGAACTATGAAACGTAACAAATAACTACATTATTTCTGACTAACCTCTAGGTCTGTTGCTTTCTTTTACTGCCTCTAGGTACGCTTCTACTTTTTTGGCAATTGAACCCGTTGTGTTTGTAGTAAAACCTCCATATTTACTAACAAAATATTCCCTTTGTGCGTACACTTCTATAGTCATTATAATAAAATTAAATAACAATAGTAAAAACTGTAACTACTGCTCTCGTATTAAGTAAATACACGTCCGACACTGTATTGATTGTATCGATTTAGGTTCTTTTAATATTCCTGCAAAGGTTATCTAACAAATAAAGGTGAAATATTAATCAGATTTTTTATTTAAATGAGATCATCACTATTAATACTCACTGTTACAGTTAATACAAAGGTGCATGAGACATGTCTTTTGAGAAATAAATGAAATATTCATACCCTACTAAAGACATCTTGACTGTTAGACTGATTTATCGAAAACTGAACCGCTGTTAAAAATGTCACTTTGGTTAAACCTATTATGTCAACATGTACAACACAATTATTTTGAAGACCTTATTTTTTTTTAATATCCTCTTTGTGTTATTAGGTTAAAACCTAAAGGTCAGCTATGAATTATTATCGGCAATTTATAAAATTATATCTATGTCTAGAACCTACTGGTGGGTGAGCAAGTGATAAATACCTGCAAGTTTGATATTACTCGCGTATTATTAACTTAACGGGAATTAAATATTCTCTCCGTAATAAAGTACACAGCTCAATAATTCTTTGACGACGTAAGTGGAGCGATAAGTAACTCTAAATTCATAAATATTGTAATAACCTTTCATATTTAATAACTTTGTTTATTCATCCGTATTGATAATACATAATATATTATACAATCAATAAAACTATAAAAAGTTATTATTGAAATTCTACTTCAACCGTGAAACACAACGGTGAGAGCTAACTAATTTAAATTGAGTATTGAGTAAATACATACGATGTACAAGAAAATGTTATGAAGTACTTAAATAATTCATTTAGAATATTTATAGAAAATGGTGTCAAATAGCATACGAATTTATTTGGAGTAAAAGAAAACAATAAAAATATTTTTTAAACTTGATAATCAAAGCATAAGTTCTAAATAAAAAATTGTCATCTGTACGCTTTCGTCAGCACGAAGTACCAAGTCCAGTGAGAAACAGTCACAACTAAAACAAACAGTGACCCGGACCTTGTTTTATCTCTAACTATCGCTGTTTCTTTAATATTAGAATATTAGTAGTATATTAAATATGTTAGAAATCTAGTGTACGTTCATTGGGGACCAGGAAAAGTAGGTCTCGATGATTTCACATGGAGATGGCTACTTACACAATTTTTATTAATTAATACATTATAACACTTTTTTATTAGCCACATTACAGATTAAAAGTACACAGAATACAAAAAAAAAAATATCTTCACCATACCAGTAAATACATATTTTAGTGAAGTTCAAAAACAAAAAAAAAACAAACACTTAATCTTCTCAAGTTATTAGTTTAGAATTAACGCCTAAGAAAATGTAGTGCTGTTTGGTCTAAGTCCATAAATAATATAATATAAAATTAATATTAAAGCAAATTATATTAAAATATTTAAAAGTCACAATGATATTATAAAATGGTAGAAATTAGTTTTTTTTTTAACTGTTTATATATGCTTAATATTTTTTAGAACCGAAGCGTTATCACCATTAATATTATGATTCAGTATAAAGTGTCGTTTGAATAATAAAACCTAAAAGAAAATATTCAGTCTTTTCTTTATCTAGATTTATTTATTTTTCTTTTTCTGTTTTATATATTTCAATTAATCAATTAAATTATGAATTATTCTTTCGAGCCACATAAACCCAAATAAAGGTTTAAGTCTTGTTTCATTTGCTATAAGAATTTTATTTTTCTTTTTACTAAGTATTAGGTATTTATTTTCCATTAATAAAATACATTCAACATTTTGAATTTAATTTATAACAATTAGTGCACCAAAGTTTTTCTTACTTTAAAAAACAAACCAGTCAAGCAGCACTACTAAAAAAAAAGGAGGTAGAATTTTTGGACATATTTAACAAACAGGGAGTCATATTTTATACCGTAATTATTAAATAAGAATATTGTTAAAACAAGTGTTCACAAACTACACGCAAACCAATAAGATATATATATATATATATATATGAATATATATTTTTTAAAAGATATAAAAATATAATATAAACTTACTAGTTGCTGACGGTTTCTAAGCTTCTAACGACCGCAGCGCACTCTCTTCTCAACTAACAACTAAAATGACAGTTCTCGACCCCAGCGCGGAGCAGGCACATATGTGCTCAATAACAAAACGGACTTATTATTAATACTCATATTTTATATTGTTATCATTGGAATAAATAATCAATATTAGTTTTGATATTAATGATGTTTTAATAAACAATCTAATCGGGTAGTTAAGTTGACATCATGGCGTAATCCAACGTAGTCACATATATTTCCGTTGGTTTCATAAGAGATCATGATACCCTTTGCGGTGGAGAGGTTAACTATGGTTTGTCCTGATAAGCGCTTTACTTGTCTCATCTGCTATCCGCGACTCCTTCTCCTCCTACTTCTAGTAGTCGTTAGAGTAGTGCTATATTTAATCATAACCTAGAACGGAATACTGATCCTTAGACTTTAAAATGTCTATTTTAAAGTTTAAAGGCTGCTAGAATCTAGCAACCGCTATTTGACTGCAGCTCGTAGAGGTCTTACTAGTTTCCAACCTTCTCTATTCCATTCTTCATGTTTCTTTGCTCCTCGCAGTGTTCCTAAAAACAAGGGAGGTAATATACCGACCCCGTTGTAGTCTTTGTAGGTGGTGGCTACGATGACTGTGGGACGTCGTGGCTCTTCTAAACAGGCCGCAATCATTTTCATGAATGTGCTTATTTAAAAAAGACACTAGTTTTAAGTATTTAAAAAAATATTCCAATTTTTCAAATCTAGTTATTAACTACTTTATTTTGTTTTGTTCCGTATATAAGAGACGTAACTTGACAATCAATATAAAATATATAATTTCAACAAAATGTCCCCTTTGGTGCTGTGTCAGCGTATAATGGTGTTTTGTGTCCAGAGTTCGATCGAGAAAGAACTATGCGATAAACGAAGATAATGTATTTGTTTATTTAATTTTATATCATGTTTGTGACTAATAGAAGTTATATATATTCGCATTCAAATAACTATTTCAAGTTACTTTACTATATATAAAATGAACAAATAATTTATTTCATAGTTATAATAAATCCTACATTTTGAACTATATTTAAGTAAAAAATATCAACAGCTGTCTTAGTTCGTACGTCACAATGTCGTTTTTTTATTATTAAGCGACATTTTATTGAACAAGTAAATATAATAGCGATGACATACCAACGTGAAGTGCTACCGCGTACTGTACTCAATAAGTATTTATTATCTTTAGACGAAAAATGCATAATATCATCAAGTAATAAATCATCAGACATATTCGTCTCCTAAAATAAATAATTAATAATTAAAATCATACAAGTACCTATAAGTAGACTTTAAACGCTTTCTGTTATGGCGACAAGGCGTGATGTAGCTCTCCTCAACTACAATGAAATCAATATAAGTATTACTGAAGTAGATATTATAATTATAACAGACTAACCACGTAATTAAATAGCACTAATATAATAAAGACATTCTGAAGGAAACGCAACGAAGTAAATTTAATATTCATATGTTGTATTTAATATATTATATATAAAGCAAGCTTAGTTAGAATATAAGTCTATATTCTTGGTATCAAAATATTTCCATTTAGTCAATGGTCTAGAATCTGTACATATTTTGAAGCGCCTGATGACGAACAATTAATTAAAATGCGATAAGAGCTATCAGAGATAATCGATTAAGTAGAAATACTGATACCATATCTTTGAAACTATTTAAAAATAAATGTATGAATGATTAACAAGCTTTGTGATTGAAAAAAAAGGAAGATAAACCCACACAATAACGTTATATTTTTGGATACGTCTTACAATGCCTGTGAAATGAATGAAATTGTTTTTAAATATACAGATATGCGCATAAAGTTTAAGTTGTTTGACATCGATACGTTATACACCTATCTCATACTTTAAAATATCCTTAACAATATTATAATGAGCTATTATCATTATCACAATCTTATCACACTTCAGTTTTACCACAAAAGAAATATCATTTTTCATTTCTATTGTGAAATATTGATCGGTCGACATTATTGTGATTTTAACAAAACAGATCTGTGTGAATAGTTATAAACAGAAACAGTTATTTGTTTGGAATTAGTTTGCAAGGTTAGTAAAGTACAGTAACAGTGCAAAAGTTGATATATTACGTTATTTATCGGACACTTCAGGTAAATTTATTTATGGATTAATCATCAAACATTTGATAAATGTGTTCCATTTTCAAAAATGTTATTTAGACGTGTTTAGGAAATGATACTGACCTCGTACAAAAGTAATTGCATTTTATTTTTTATGTATGTGTCTGCGCATCGCACTAAAACTACTAGACCAATTTTGATTTCAATAAATGTTATTATTAAACTAAACAGTATTATTGAAACTAATAGATATAAATAATAAGATACTTTTACATATTTTTTTTCCTTATAATAATTATTAAGAAATAGTAAAGTAAATTATCAATTATTCATTTTTGTCTATTCTATTCTTATTAAAATGATTTGTATGAAAATTATATCATTTATGTTACATTACGTAAAATGGTTATGACCCGAAATGGTTATATTGCGCAAAGTTCACTACTGAATTCTTAGACATCGGTATTAATTTTTATTTTTCAACCGAAGGGATACCAATGACATTATTGAATAGAAGCGACTAGTGTCTGACATTTAATATTGTCTCCACTAATATGTCTATACAAACCTTAATATAATTAATTTCATTTTATATAACAATTATTTAAGAGTCTGGCTTGAATTCCGGTTTTCCTTGTCTTCATCAGGGTTTTATCTAAATGTATAAATATTTTTTACAGCCATATATTATTTTTAAGAATATTAAAACTATAATACTTTAATAAAGAATCGAATATTTATTTATTTATTATTTATTGTCCAAATAAATTGTACAATGAGCGGACAAAATGTTGTTACCAAGTTGCTTTTTTGCCTCATACTTGATTATTTACTTTAGTAGCTAAATATCTATATATACTAAAATGCCATTACTATTGTAAAGTGACATTTTTTTGAAATATATATTGTCTATAAGATGAGACAACGGGTGGAGAATGGCAATGCTACATAGTTTTCCCTGTTAGTTAGTTAATCCGGTAAAAATAATAAAATGAAAAAAAAACACCCAAAAAAAATATATGGCTAAATCAATCATAACTAAATGTCAATATTTAACACTTATAGCTAATACACGACACAATTAATTATTTACAGGCAATGCGGTGAAAATATAATATAATATAAGATGAAGACTAGATTGGTTATTATTTTTATAATACTTCATGGATCAGTAGTGAATGGTCAAGAAGGTAAGCCATTTTAAAACCTCTTTTTTTAGCTCATTCTATTTTTTTCGACAAAAAAAAAACTAAAAAATATATGTTAAATAAGTACACATCATGCAGGAAAATAGAACAAGAAAGAAAAAGGTTTAGTAAATATTCGTTTTGTATCCTCGTTTTTCTAACACTATAGATGGGTTCTTGGTTCGAATCCCAGATAAGGCATGTGATTGTTTCACTCCCTTATCGCCTCCTGTGACGGAAGAGTTATTTGAAAATGGAAAACGAAAACCGTTAAAGGATTTTTTTTTAATATTAAATATTTATTTTTGGTTTCATTAGCCGACCGCTGCCAGTATATGGTCAATATCCCAAGGGAGCCAAAACCCGATGATTTGCCGATATTGGACTTCGATGGTAAGAATATATTAACGACATGTTGACTAGTAGAAAATATTTTTACACAATTCGCATTATTTTATTCTCGATTCATTGTGACTTTCATTTTTTTACAATGTCTTGTAATAATGTAGCTTATCCATTCAAAGTATTGGAGATGACATAAAGAGTTCTTTCTTGTAGGAGTAACATGGAGTGAGCGACAATTCCTGCCTGGTCCTGAACGTGAGGATGTATGCATGGACCAGTATTTACAGGCTTCTAAGTCCCAAATTATATATATGGATGAAGAGATAATTGGAGATGTGCCCATTGCTGAACTTAACTATAAAGGTCAGCATATCGAGAGAATTATAGAGTGAAGAATTCTAATTAAGTGAATACAGAAGGCGGCAGTAATTTGATCGCTGAACCAGAAGTTTTCAGATCGATTTTCACAAGCAATAATAATTTGTGTGATCATAGATCGTCGTTCGATTCTTTTTTTCTTTTATTTATGTTTGTGAAAGCTCCACGACATAGGGAGTAACTTCTTATTCTCTAATGAGAAACTGGTTTAAAAATATATTATTTCACCTCCAGGACCAGCAACACCCGTTATAGTTCGACCGCTCACTGCCGGATTATTTCATTTGTTGGGACCGGAACTGAGGAAAGAAAATGATACATGGATTCTTTATATTACCCAGAAGTAATAAGTTTTCTTTATTAAGGTTTATAATTTAAAATGATTTCAATACATATAATTCAAAATCTTAAAAATTATCAGGCAGGATTACGAGACACCTGAAATGGTTATATATATGTTAACGATTCGGATAGAAGGGGAAAATGTCGAGGGAAACATTGCACTGTCCATCGTCAACATCGATGACAATCCGCCAATCATTCACTTGCTTGACTCTTGTATAGTACCGGTATTTATCAAATTTTGAAAATATTTTAACCGTCTATCAGTCAATAAGGCTGATTTACTTGACATTGAAGTATTCTTAGTCAGAACAGCGTCTGTAATAATGCAATTTCCTTTAATGTGATAGGAACTTGGGGAACCTCGTGTAACACACTGTACATATGAAGTGACAGACGAAGACGGTAGAATCAGCACAAGTGCTATGACCTTCAGGATCGATAGCGAGCGTAATGATGACAGCATTTTTTATATCCTCGGAGAAACCATCGTGAATGACTGGAAAAGAATGACCATGACTATTGGACTCACCGAACCTCTGGATTTTCTAGCCAATGCGCTACATATATTTAGAATAACAGCGTTTGTAAGTTTGATATAGTTATTTAATTTATTAAGATACTTCTATTCATAATCACTTCTATTAGTTTTCTCGTGGAACTCCTCATTTTAAGTTGTAATGTATTTTTATGACTGTAAGATGAAACGAGCCTATGGTGCAACTAGTGGTAAGATATCGTTCTCCCAAAAACATTTGCAACACAAAAGAAATCACAGATTTATAATCTCAAGGTACAAAAAGAGGATGAATGAGAAAGATTCGGCTAGCTAGCTTTTAATTATCTATAATAATTACTTGAAACTTAGCGTTAGCTATAATAAATACTAAAAATATGTCACTTTAACATTAAAGTGTTAAAGACCTAAAAGACATGGACAATATTCAAATGTTCGCAATTTCAATATTAATAAAGCTATTTATGAATATTTTAGTATCCTTTTACTTTAACCAAACTTTTAACCAAAATCTTTATGTTATGACTACGGTGGAACTATTTCATAAAATAAATAAAGTCGATTACACCGGCAACAACCGGCGACATTGATCGTGGTAAACTGGCCAGTTATTATACTATCTGGCCTTCTTTTGATTTGTCTATAGGAATTGTTTTAGGGCCTACATTAATGTATTTTTTTTAAACAATAAATTCCAGGACTCTCTCCCAAATAATCACACAGTCACAATGATGGTGCAAGTGCAAAATGTAGAGCATCGACCGCCGCGCTGGATCGAGATCTTCGCAGTTCAACAGTTTGATGAGAAGACTGCTAAAAATTTTTCTGTCAAAGCTATCGATGGGGACACAGGCATCAATAAACCAATTTATTACAAAATAGATACGGCAGAAGGTTGTGTTATGGAAGCATAATTCTTATTTTTTTTTTTTAATATATCGTGTTTTAGCTATATGTAATAATAATATCCTATTTTTTATTTGAAGGCGAGGAACACCTATTTGCAATCAAAAACTTTGAGGGTGGTCACAGTGGGGCTATTTTCCAAGTTTTTCCAATTGACAGAGACTTTTTACAACGGGAATTGTTTCAAGTGACCCTTACAGCTTATAAATATGATAATGATTCATTCTCGACGTCTACCAACTTAGTTATTATTGTCATCGACATTAACGACAATAGCCCGGAACCTCTACATAGCGAGTACAATATTGTGATTCCTGAGGAAACACCCCAGACATTGTATTTTGATAAGGAATTTGGTTTTCATGATAAGGATTTGGTATGTATTTTATAATAAAATGTCTATTATTAGTTTCATATAACAAGGTTTAAGTATTTTTTGTTCACAACTGACATCTCCATCAATTTTAGGGTAAAAACGCACAATACAAAGTGCATCTGGAGAGCGTCTATCCCCCCGGGGTTGCCGACGCGTTCTTTATTCAGCCCGATACAGGTTATCAGAAACAGACCTTCATCATGGGTACTACCAATCACAGTATGCTGGACTTTGAGTTGCCGGAATTCCAGAAAATTCAGATTAAGGTTCTCTTATCTCATTTTATTTACTCATTTAAGATCATAGATTCTCCAGTATATTACATGTCATTTAAATACTTAACTTATACCAAAAAAAAAAAAATTAACTAATATATCTTTCTATAGGTAATAGCAACTGATTTGGACAATCCTGAATTCGTTGGAGTAGCAACGGTGAACATTAATTTGACTAACTGGAATGACGAGCTACCCATTTTCAAAGAACGGACTCAGACTGTATCCTTCGATGAGACTGAGGGTGAAGGGTTCAGGGTTGGCCAAGTCCTAGCTTTGGACAGGGATATTGATGATAAAGTTATGTAAGTAACTCACTACAAAGCGGTATTTCATAGAACCATAAAAATACCTATTTACGTCACTTTATGTCAGCTGTATATTTTGTTTATTTTTATAAGGTCCATAACCTGCCATATTTTTCTGTCTAACACTTGTGACCGATAGGGGACGGTTCCCTTATAATAGAGGTCGCCGGTTCGAATCGGCTGCTCGTATCGGTTTGTTTATCATTTTACATTTATTTAAGATTTTGGTCGTAGGTATATCAAACTGAAAAATTTTTTTTGGCTTAAAGCTAAAACCCCAACTTTGGTCACATGGAGTCAGAATGCGCATCAAATGGTCAAATGTTCGACCTGAACTGTTAAGTGTCTATATTATTCCCTTTATTGCTCTTTACTTTTTAGCTTAGGAGTCATATTTGATAAAACTTCATCCAGGATACCGCGTGTTAACGAAGTTAGTGATAATCTTTCTATAATAAAATTGCTTCGCTCCGAAGACTTCGAAACTTTTACCTATTGCGATAACAGAATCTCTCTTGCCTCAAATTCTTGACTATGTCGATGTCGATGTCCTTGGTGAATGTTTGACTAATGGAAGACCAGCTGAATTAACTTAAACGTCTTAAAAAAAATTGTATGTGGTTTATACATTTGGCCATCGTAAATACACTCTGAATTTCGTACTTAGGTATATATTTATTTATACTTAAGAATTCACTTAAATATATAATGTATAAGTCTGATAAAATATGTATGGAAAATTAGTCATACATATGTTCATTTCAAAGATTATATTAATATTTCATTTTTTTTAATCTATTAATATTTCATTTTTTATATTATATCTAATTATTTTATTTATACATAAAAAATGCTACACACATAGCGATAAGGCCTTTTTGCCTATTTTTATTTACTTCTTATGTTATCTTAATAATAATAAGTTTTTTTTATGACAAGTATCAAATTTATAGAGCTTTTGCCATGGGTTTAAGTTGTCGTACCCCTTGGAAAAAAGCAATTTCCCGAAGAATAAATGGAAATTTAAAAAATAAGAGACAAAAGATGTTAGGTACGTCAAAATTAATTGTATTTTTGTTTCAGTCACAGTATCATGGGTAACGCGGAAGAGTATCTACGAATAAACAATGATACTGGAGAAATCGTGGTGGCCAGAAATAATAGTTTTGATTTTCAAAGACAAAATGAGATACTAGTTCAGGTAACCATATTTCATTCGATGCTATTCGACGCGGTATGCTCGTTTGGCCTCCTATAGAAACTGTTACTTTTGGATAATCACATTTTTAATACTAAAATATTATTATTATGCTATGTGAAGGTACTAGCAGAGGATACATTAGGAGAGCCATACAACACTGCTACTTCACAGCTCATTATACAGCTCAAAGACATTAACAACACCCCACCTAGCCTGAGACTGGTCAGTATACTTATGGGAATATTGTTATATATTTTATCTTCTACTAAATGATCTTGATAAAGTTTTTCGGAATCCAATATAAACCTGATTTAATATTCTCGAATGCAGCTATTATGGGGGGGTATTTACTTAGCACAGGACTTAAAATACTACTCAAATTCTTTGTTGACATTGGCAACTTTTGCTTAGCCGCGAGGTAGCATGCAAGTGTATGAGAACGTTTTGGACGGGATAATCATCAACGATGAGCCGCATCAGTTCATCAACGCTACAGATCCAGACACTACAGCAGACCTGCACTTTGAGATAATATGGGAAACCTCGTATGCTCAGAAGCGCGGTGTGGAAACTGACAAAAAAGAAATTGAAGGGTAAGAAATAAAAGTTTTATTGGTCTTAATATTTGTGACAACTTAAGATGCTTCAAATATTTTTGTTTTGTATCCATATGTTACGGACGTTTCCTTGCCACTTTTATGCGGTACCATGGTCTCATGGTTAAATCCGAATTTACGTCACCGCTGCGTGAGAAGCAAATAGTACCTATGGACTAGTCCAGATACAATTAATATTGATCATTCTTTTGCCTGTCGATTACTGAAAGATATTGATTACTGTTTAAGGTGTTTGGAGATAGTAACGTCATATCCGAATGGCAACCGAGGTGAGGCTGTTGGTCGCTTGGTGGTCAGAGCGATCAGACCAGGCGTCACTATCGACTACGAAATGTTCGAGGTGCTGTACATTAATATTAGGGTTGTCGATAGAAATACCGTGATTGGATATGATTACGATGAGTGTAAGACAATCATTTCTTCGTAAATATGAAAATAGCTAAATATTTATCACGATTTGGATTTAGAAAATACATTTACTTCATGTTAATACTTCAATCACTTATATATACAAATAAAATTCTTTTGGAAGTGGCACCACTGTAATTAATTTGTAGATATTAAAAAAGTTTCCAACTGGTTTTTTTTCATAACATTCTTGAAAATATCTATAAACAAGTATAACCATGTTAAGCTTACTTTAAAATAAATAAATTATGGATTCTTAACACCATATTTTACCCCCAATTGCATGAGACAGGATGGATGCCATTTTGCAGAGAATCTGAGCGAGTCAATGCTAAGAAAATATGCTTTAAACTTCTAAAATATTTTAAAATCAACAGTAACTTTCACAATCACAATCTTGGACATGAATGACAATCCACCGGTGTGGGTCACTGGCACACTAGAGCAGGCTTTCAGAGTGCGTGAGAAGTCCAGTACTAACACCGTCATCGGATCTGTTATAGCCACAGATGCGGATGGACCTCTATATAACCAAGTCAGATATACTATAGAGTAAGTTTTATAATTCCGTAAACGGTTATATGATTTTACAATAGAATTACCTACCACAAATACAAATTTTAAAGACCCAGAGAAAACACGCCAGCCAGCTTAGTGAAGATCGACTTTGAGTCAGGTCAGTTGACAGTGGACACTGAAGGTGCTATAGACGCGGACGAGCCTCGCGAGCGGCTCCACTACACCGTGCTGGCCAGCGACCGTTGTACGCGACCCCCCGCAGAATGTGGACCAGATAAACATTACTTTGTGACGGAGGGCAATGTAAGTTGTATACTGCAGGTGTTGTGATATAGTCTCAAGAACAACAATTTTACAACTACAGTAAATAACAATAAATTATCATCTAATTCATAAATTATATTAACCGCAACTGAAAAACAGATGGCACTTAACATTCGGTCATCCAAGTACTACGGAATAAGTGACTAATTAATATAAATATTTTTTTATCAGATAACGATACAAATTATTGACACTAACGACAAAACACCATTGGCCAGAACTGACAAGTTTAAAACGAGGGTGTACATTTATGAAAATGCCGAAAACGGGGATGAGGTCGTAACTCTTGTGGCTGAAGATGAAGACAGAGACGGTGTGGCTTAAAATAGATCACATTACAAAATAAAATAATACGTCCTGTTAGATATATTCTTCTCAGTAAGGTATATTATACCTTTTCAGTAATGTACCACAGCATCCGTCACCAAATCAACTACGGAGTGAATATGCGTCTCAACAACTTCTTTGCTATCGATCCTGAATCCGGCCGCGTGTACGTCCACTACACCACCCACGAAGTTTTAGACAGAGATGGGGATGAACCGACTCATAGGATCTTCTTTACACTGATTGATAACTTCAATTTTGAAGGAGGTTTGGGAACAATAGTTATTTTCAAACCGGTATTACGCCTACGGCTCCATTTTAGTAGATTAAGTATTTTTTATGAACCTGACTACCAGTCTTTTTTTTGTTATCAATAAGTTCGATATTAATCTGAATTGTAGACTCTTTCGAAGGACACCAATATTAAAATTAATATTTGAAATAATAGATACCATAATATTCTAACCCAAATTTAAATAAAATTAATATTAAATGTATCAATATAAGCAGGACTCAAAAGCCGTACGTTATGAAAACTCAGTTCATCATTTGGTACATTCAACATACGTTAATTCAGGCTCAGTTGCTGTACTAACTTAAGTGGAATGTTAGAGCTCTCAGGTTCGAGTCGAGTGAGAGTTTTTGTTTAAATGAGACTCAGAGTTTTTATTGTTCAGATATTTCACAGTTATATTCCTAAACTATATACTAAAAATGAAAGTATTTTGCAGACGGAAATCGCAACCAGAACGTTACGGATGTGGAGGTAATACTATTAGATATAAACGACAACGAACCAGAGCTTCCCTCACCCGAAATATTGTTTTGGTCTATCTCTGAAAATTACGAAGAGGTAATTATCAGTACTCCTCAGAAATAAATAATAATCTTATAAAATTCCAGTTTTAACTTTAAAAAAATAATTTCTAGGGTAAAAGATTATCACCTCATATCTTTGCTCGAGATCGCGATGAACCAAACACGAACAATTCCCGCGTCGGCTACGAGATCACAAACTTGACTATCACCAATAGAGACCTTAACCCTCCAGAGCTCTTCAAAATCATCCATGTCCTCCTGGCCGATAACTTCTACAATGTTTCGGGAGAATTAGAAACGGTTAGAAATCTGAAGGGCTATTGGGGAATCTATAATATTGGCATCCGAGTAAGTGAAACACATACTATTATCACCGCTTACATAATTGGTTAAGATGTGCCAGTTTTATAGTTTTTCGAGGTTAACAGTTTAGCAGAGAATGCGTTTACCATAAAGTTCGTCTACTGCCACTAAAACACGAAACTGAACGAAAAAATCTATTATATATCTTACAGTACGATATGGATCCAAATTACAAAAGGTTTTTCGCCATGTTTCGAAGCATTTGCAACAATAAATATTTAATATAATTAAAAATCCTTAGGCCTTCGATCACGGTGATCCTCAGTTGGACTCAACAGAAATCTACCAGATCACTGTGACGCCTTACAACTTCCATAAACCGGAATTTATCTTCCCACTTGATGGTGTTCTACTACGACTTTCTAAGGTGAGAGAGAATAAATATTTTAACATTAAAATATCAATACTACATAATGACATGACAGACAGACATGAAAAAGTGTTAAAGTAGACAAATGGCTACTAGTTGTAGCCGTAAACAGGGCGGTTCGATATATACTTTCACAGAAGAAGTAGCTGTTATAGCCGCGTTTAACACAGTGAGAGAAAAAGCTTAACGCCTTATCCCTTCCTCTGCTACGTCTTCATCTCCTTCTTGTAAACTACTTTATTTCTTCCTCCGTCTTCATCCGTCCCTGTTAATTAAGTTTGGTTGCAATGCATCTGCAATTTCCCATGTTTACAGATGTCCAAGGAAGGTTACTAAAAACCAGCACATGGGCCACTTACTTGTTTCCTCTAACATATAAAAACAAAGTTTTATATTAGGTCATCATCTACTGTATCTGTTCCAGGAGCGCGCAGCAGTGAACACCGTGCTAGTGTTATCCAGTGGCGCGATGCTCCAGCGTGTACAGGCTTACGACCCTGACGGTTTACAGGCGGGAGAGGTCACCTTCGAAGTAGTGGGAGTTGGTATGTATAACTGTAGTTGCTGACATTTATCATTGCAGAATCTGAATTCAGCAATGCGTACACAATACTAATATGGTCAAACTATATTTATATATTTTTTATTTATTTGTTTATTTGTTTGTGCAGATCAAGCAGTAGAGTACTTTCGTATCTCAAACGACGGCGACAACACGGGCACGTTAATGTTGATGCAATCACTACCAGCAGATGATATTATAGAATTTCAGGTGTGTCACTTTCCTGGATCAGAACTTTTTTTTTTCTTTTTTTTTTTTACACTTAAACTAAGTTGACGCTTGACTACATTCCACCTGATGGGAAGTGGAAATGCAGTCGTAGGTGGTAAAGCGCATCAACTTAGTAAAAGCCTATTCACTCTTGCCTTGCCACACCCACATTGTAATCGGACGGAAATACCGACGCAGGCAGTTGACGCTTGACTACATTCCACCTGATGGGAAGTGGAAATGCAGTCTTAGGTGGTAAAGCGCATCAACGTAGTAAAAGCCTATTCACTCTTGCCTTGCCACACCCACATTGTACTCGGACGGAAATACCGACGCAGGCAAGCTGTTCCACTCCTTCGCTGTCCGATTTAAAAAAGATGAAGCGTAGCGCTTCGTTCGGATATGCGGCGCGTCTACTACATAAGGATGGATGCTCGCCGTGCGTCGGAACGTCCGGTGATGGAAGGGGGATGGGGGAATTAGTTCATGTAATTCCTTCGCACACTCACCAAAATGTATCCTATAGAATACTGAGAGGCTAGCAACTCTACTACTCTACTCTACTATTATTTAATTATTTTAAATGCAAGTAATTTCAGCATACGTTGAGAGCTGAGATAATGATTTATTTTAATTCACTTTTTTTTATTATAAATTCCTAATTTAAATACTATGCTCAACATATTTTTAATTATAAATCGGGTCCAATACCTATAATTAATATATTACTATACAATGAAACTTCCCAATAATAAGTTACCTTACTGCAGATAAGGCTCCGCGCAACCGACGGCGACCCCAATCCGCTCTCGTCGGAAGTGTCAGTACGCGCGGTGTTCGTGCCTACACAGGGAGACCCCAAATTTGATACACCTACTGCTGGTGTCGCTTTTTTCGGTCAGATATTTCTTAGTTTTTTAAAAGATATATCAAATGTAAACTTATACCTACGACAGATAATTATTTTGCTTTCTAGAAAAAGAATCGGGTTTAACGGAAATACACCAGCTCCCGCTAGCTGAAGATCCTAAGAATTATCTATGTGAAGAGGACTGTCATGATATATTTTACGCCATCGTCGGTAAGCTTACACGTTACCTGCTGCTGCAGAGAATAGAACAGTACTGTTTTTAATATAATATCATCAGAGATAGGACTCGAATTCGCAAATTGTGGCCATAAATTAATTATTCGATAGGTGGCAACGCGGAGGGTTACTTTGCGCTGGATAGTACAAGCAACAAGCTGTCCCTCGTCGAGGCGCTGAACCGCTCCGAGAGTGTGTCGCACACCCTGCGCGTGGCCGCCTCCAACCAACGAGACCTGTTGCCCGGCCTCGCCACCTCGCTGCTCACAGTCACCGTCACCGTGAGTGCATACACGTAGATGTCATATTAAATTATATAATATTAAATATCGAACTAAATATCGAGTACACCCGTGATCCAATTATTGTATCCTGTGTATTTAAGTCATAAATATTGATCTTCGGGTCAGGTACGTGAGGCGAACCCTCGTCCCTACTTCGTGAAGCCGCTGTATACCGCCGGGATCTCCATGCAGGATTCAGTCAACAAGGAGCTACTCACCGTAGCGGTAACTTTCAATCCCAAGAGCACATATTAAACTGTGCTTCAAATAAAATGTCTTTAATATAACCTTGTGCTTGGTACTGAACATAAATAAAATGAATAGTATACTTTCGATAATTACTCACAGTGACTCTTGTTGTTATCTCATTCAAATGATTGTACTATTTTTTGCAAGGTTCTTAGTAAAATGATAACTTCTAGGCCACACATTCAGAAGACGCAAATATCGCATATACAATCGACATTTCCTCTATGACAGTGGACCCCAGTCTCTCGAATGTCAAAAATACTGCTTTCAACTTAAACACAAAAACCGGTGTATTAACCCTCAACATTCAGCCCACCGCCAGCATGCAGGGCATGTTTATATTCAATGTTGTGGCCACCGATCCCGGTAATTATTTAATAAGTATTTTTCCAAACAACCCAGAATGTAATATATTCCTTCTGTCGCCTTTTTAACGTCTAATAATTTTACTGTTTATTTTTCAATTCAAGTTTACATCTTATTTCACAACAATTGTGTTAATCTGAGTATCAAGAACCATATAACATATATTTTCCTATCCATTATTATGTTATGTACCTGCAAATAATAATAAAAGCTAAGACATTAATTATAAAACAGTGGGAGCTATCGACACGGCTGCCGTGAAGATCTATATTATATCGGCCCAAAATAGAATAATATTCTCATTCCTCAACGATCTCGTTGAAGTG
This sequence comes from Dircenna loreta, assembly GCA_963555665.1. Classification (NCBI taxonomy): domain Eukaryota; kingdom Metazoa; phylum Arthropoda; class Insecta; order Lepidoptera; family Nymphalidae; genus Dircenna; species Dircenna loreta. The sequence continues at coordinate 4,326,990 of OY743099.1, read as the reverse complement.
GAGCAACAGAAGGACTTCGTAAGTACATTTAATTCATATAAGTATATGAAGGGTGCAACACTTTAAAATAAAAACTATTAATGTGTTTCCGTCCTATCAGATAGCGATGACATTCGGTGCCGGGTTCAACATGACATGTAACATCGACCAGGTGATCCCGGCCGTGGATGGCGCGGGCGCGGCGCGGGACGACCTCACCGACGTGCGCGCGCACTTCATACGAGACGACGCGCCCGTCGCCGCCGATGTCATCGAGGGGTACTCCATTCCACACTACCACCATGCTCCATAGCATGCAGACTTAAGACGATTACTCGACTACTGGACCTTTGGTCTTGGACTTATTGCTTCGATAAAAAATTTGACTTTATATGTATATCATTATTATCATGTGCAGACTCCGCGGAGAAACGAGCCGCCTGAGACAGATCCAGCGCACGCTGAGCACAGAGCTGCTAGTGCTGTTGGACCTGGTGACGGACTCCAGCCCCTCGGTGCTGAACGACGGCCGCGTACTACTGTACGTGCTGGCGGCGGCGGCGGGACTGCTGCTGCTTCTGCTACTAGTGATGCTGGGATTGTACTTCTGGAGGACTGGGGCGTGCGTGGCATTTCTATAAGTTTATGGAAAAAAAATAACAAATAAAGTTACGGCATAATTTCAAGTTTTGAAATGGTATAACTGGATACAATTGTTTGCCTTTTCGTTTTAGAAAGGCACTAAATAATAGAGGTTTCACTTAAGGTCGTATTGTTGTCGCCTCTTATATAATCTCTTCCGTGATTTATTAGAGTTATCTTCGATTTTCAGCCTTAACCGCCGTCTTCAAGTGCTTTCGATGACCAAATATGGATCCCAGGAATCAAAGTTGAACCGATTAACTTTAGCGGCTCCCGGCACTAACAAGCATGCAACTGAGGGCTCCAATCCTATTTGGAACGAGGCCATCAGAGCACCTGACTTTGACGCTATGAGGTGAATTATTTAGATGAATTTAAAAAAAAATAGAATACGATAGTAATACTTAGGTATATCAAAACAATATAATAATTAAGAACACACTATAATAAGAAGTAACTATAAATAAAATGTAACAAGTCGAAACACTTTGACAAGCTACTCCAACCCAGTAGATAACTTCAATATCTGTCTACTTAGCGATACCTCTGATGATTCTGACCTTGTCGGGATCGAAAACCTGGATCAATTCTGCGAAGACTATTTACCTTCCCAAAGCGGCCAGTATCCCTCACAGGATACAGAGAATGTAAGTACTAACCTTACCTTACTGACTATTGCCATAAATTGAATCTTTACTGTCTCCATTAATTGGTTTATAAGTACCTACATGAGTATTTTTTTAAGACTTCGAAATATTATGTGTTTACAGACGGTGGCAACTCATGACAATAACTTCGGATTTAACGCAGCTCCCTTCAGCACTGAGTTCACTAACACGCCGTTTAGATATAAAACGTAAAATAATAAAGCTGTATTTTTATATGTGTGGTAATGTAATGTACATAATTTTATTTATACTATTTATGGATTTGATATTAAATAGACATAACTTTTCACTGAACTTTATTTTAGTCTTTAAAACAACATAAAAAAAATAAACCCAATATATTAATACCAATTCTATCAAATTTATTTCATTATTATTATTATAATATATTGGTATTAAATTAATGGCTGAGAAATTATATAATTTTCAAACTACCTTCAACATTAAAAAAAATAATACAATATGTTTTTAGAATAGGCAGTTCTACAGAATTGGCTTGTTTTTCTTATGAAAATTATTATAATAAAGTTTACCCGTTAACTCCTTTTGTCGATATAAAGGAAAGTGTTTAATTTTGTAGAAGTAATGAGGGTTATGTGTCTCATGAAAATAAATAAAGCTATTCTTATAATAGGTATGGGGTTCCACAAGGAAGTGTATTGGGCGATTATTGTTTCTTCTATACATTAATGATATGACTGACATTATTAAACATGTTTCTTGTTTGAAGGTGACACCACAATTATCATTAAGTATAAAAATAAGTTTATTCCTCGAGAAATGTAATAGACTGGCTAAATTCGCAATAATCTAAAATATGTTTCCAATTCCAGACACGCAATGCCATCATTATTACAAATAATTTTAAATATAATAATAAGATAACAGAAAATGCAAAATTGACTACATTTTTGGGTATCACATTTATTTTATTTCGAAGAATAACAGCCAAGGAGTATGAGGTAGGTTTTTTTTTAAGTCGTTTCGTCGTCATGGTTATCATTTTTTTAATTTAAATTATATAGATTAAAAACAAGAAACAATATGCTATTCATAATTTATTAACAACTTTTATACATGTGTGATATTTTATATCCTCCAATATCCGTTATTCTGTTAAGGATAGAAAGATGATTTGTTATAAACAATAAAAAATTAACCTTACTTTATGTATATAATTAAGGTTAATTTTTTATTGTTGACAAAACAGTTCATATGTTCAGGGGCCGCAGCGGCTGATAGAATTGAAGAGGCTTAAACCGATCGTACCTCTCTATCGTATTGTACCGCGCTCTCGCTTGCACGATCAGCTCCGGCAGAACGGGACAATGAATCATAAATTTTGGTACGTGCAACAGGCGGTCATTGATTTTCCAGACGTTATCATACAATATTCATAATAAAGTCTTTATTTATATTTCGTAGGATTTGATCATGTATTTTTCATAAGGTAGTGCTGCTGAATGCTTGAATCTATATTTATGTTAAATGGATGTACACTATGCGTGATATATTATGTTCGCAAATTATTATAACATGAGTGCTTTGTTGTTCAATTATTGAATAATAAAGGTTTTGAAACATGCATATATTATCACAACGATGCCTAATACAGATAAGCGGGTAAAAACTGAAATTATTTCATATTCACTATTATTTAACGAAATAGATTTCAACGAACTTTTCGGTTTTATTCACTTTACATAATTAGACGAACTTAAAATACAAACCTCTTTGCTATCCAGAACATAACACTAATTACAGACAAAAAAATCGTAGGTATTACTGACATTTACATTGACTTATATTTCGAACTACATCTGCTAATAAACAGATAAAATATGGTAATTTTTGCCTAATGTCCATCACTTTTCTCTGCTTTTCAAAACTGCAGTTGATGAACGTAGGACTCCGTACCTATTAGGTGTTTTTAAAAATCCATTTAAGATGTCACTATCTAGCCACAAATGCTTATTGGGCCTTGGTGAATATAAGTTTTTTTTTCTCGTTGTCTTATCTAATGTAATGTAATATATAAAAAATAAATAATATTAGCTTTACCCTAAATTAGTAATAATTCAACTTAAATTCTTAGATTCCAGTACTTTCTTGCCCAAAAAAGGCGATTTATGGTCAAAGTTCCTTCGATACATGAAAAAGCTAAGGCTCGTCTCATTTGAACACCCAGAGACTTTCAAACATTTTCGCAGCTACTCCACGGTGGTGGCTGAAAAACAGCGACAGGTCCTGGAAGGAGGGAAATACATTATTCATCCGTTCAGTCGACTCTGGTTAATAAATAAAATAAGTTAAATTTGCCAATACTACTTTTAAATATTCTATATAATATATTTTATTACTATTTACAGCTTGTTTTGGAACAGCTTTATAGCTTTCATAAACTTAATACACATGATCGCAACAACATTTCGACTCTGCTACGTTCTGGAAGACGTACAACCTTCACTACACGTACTTGATAATGTCATTCTCGCTCTTCACTGCATTTGCCTTTTTGATATAGTTGTAAAATTCAATATTGGTTTCAAAGAATCATTTTATTCAAATATTGTCTTTGATAGATGGCGAATTGCTTGGTGAGTAATATAAAAAATACTTCATTATGTTGTTAATTACCATTTTATAGAAAATATTATCTGCAGTCGGTATTTCCGCTGTTGGTTTTTCTTCGACATCGTCTCCAGCCTTCCCATAGCGTACATCCTACTCTTCATGAAACTTAAATACAATAGGCTTTTGTTGTTTGCGCACATCTTACCTGTACTGAAAGGAACGAGACTTCGAACTTCTTTAAATGATATTGTAACACTGATAAAGGTTCGTATTCCTTTTAATTATATTTTTGAATACATTTTTACTGGGCAATACATATTTTAATATAAATTTTCAATTGTAATTTCAGGTAATGTCTAGCTCTTACATAGTGAGCTATGCGACACACCACATGCTGTTGTTTATTGTCACGATGCACTGGTGCTGCTGTCTAGTCTACAGCCCACCGATATTTGCTCAGTACTGTAAATAGCATAATATATTATCGGTATATTTGTCATTATTGAATTTTAATTGATATTAATTAACATTTTTAGGGAGTGGAAAAACTAAAAGATACAGCGCGTTTTTTCTAAGCACAATGAATAAAGATTTATCAAAATTATGTGAATCGTACAGATATCAGAATGCTCTATTTCTTTGTCTATCCTCATTTTTTGGTTAGTTATATATGTAAATCAATAAAAAGGAGTTTTGTAAGCCAACCAATATACCCATTTGTAATTAAATGAACACTTTCTTTATATAAATTATTTTGTTTCAACCAAACTGACATAAAAATTATAGATATAAATGTTATTAGGTACGAGTATGTCTATGTATAAGGTGTACAATCCTGACGAGTACATCGTGCATTCAATCATTACGCTATACGGGGCAATGTTCATGGTATACACCACGGGTAAGTTTTATATTTCTTACCTTGTAAATTGCTACCACAAATACTGTTAAGTTACTCATCGAGACAGTACGTACCATTTGCTAGCGCTTTAAATATTGTCAATTTATCATTAATTTTAACAGCGAGTTATTATATTTTTTTGGTTTCAAATTATTTATACTTTTATCTTGTCATAATTTATTTCGGATTCTAAAATACTTTATCATAAACATGGATTAAATATCATCAAAACTAACCGTCGCTTTTTCAAGAGCTTCCGTTTTTAGCGTGAATTTTCAACCTTTTATATCTCTCGTATTCCCTACGTATGAAGACTTGATTTACAATATAACAAATTTCTCTAGTATTTATAATTTGAATAATTGTTGCATCTACTCTGACTCGCTTATAATATATGAGGTTTAGATTTTGATGCAGCATTTTTGCATTTTTATGCAGCGTCCATTGCAATGTTGACCATATAAACAAAAAGTAAGTAGATATTAAACCTATCTACCTACTATTTTATATTACCTACCTATTAATCACTCTTTTACTTATTCTAATTGAATAATTCCAGGGGCCTCAATACAAAATAAACCTTTATATAAAGTCAAAACTCCCTTATTTTAAAAGCTTGCTTCCCTAAACGGATCGATTAGCAGTCCATTAGAATTAGACAATTTTTATCAAGACCTTGAGAACTCCCTTCATATGCTTGTTCTACTTTACATTTCAAATTTATTACGAACAATTTTAATTAATGAGGTAATGTTGCAGTTCTTGTTTTAACGATTTACATTACGGCGTACAATTCGAAGGTGCGCTACCATGGACTCATAAATCAAGTAGAGGTATAAACAATATTAAATATACAAATTCCAATAGAATTTAATGAAATATAATTTAGATAAGAAACGATTATTTCTCAAGGAAATGTATAAAAGTGCATGTTTCTAAATACGCATGTAGATGGACGTTATTTGGCGAGTATGGATAAAGTAAGAAACATGTATGTTAGTGTTAGTTTGAAAGTTGGATCGGTGGTGCAAAAGGTGTGAAATTATCGTTTGACGTAAAGGCAACCGAAGAAGACACGAATGGAGTGCGTGTTAAATTATATGGTAAAGTAAACCAGTTTTCATTAGAAACTACAAAAAAGAGCTCGCAGAAGGAATTATAAGTAGTACTATAGGAACTATAGTAATATAATTAAATAAAGCAATTATAGTTATAAAGCAACCAACCCTGATTATTGTAGTACTCGGAATCATCTGTCAAGTAACCCCCAAAACTTTTCAAAACAACCTGTGTGTGGACCGTTATTACATAGTAGAGAAATTAAACTCCGTAAAGATTTGAAAAATATGTTGTCTTTTTAAATTTACAGGCCTACATGCAACATAAACAATTCCCGCTGCCTCTAAAAAAGCGCGTACGCATCTTCTTCAACTACAAATTCTCAGAACAATATTATAAGGAAGACGATGTACTTGACTGTTTATCAGGTGGATATTATACCATGTGAATATTTTTTACCTTTTTTTTCTTAAATAATTACGGTTTCCCAGATCAACTTCGTAACGAAATAATTCTGCAAACGTATCACAAATTCGTGAACAAGGTGAAGTTGTTTGAAGCCATACCACCAGAAGTAATTGGAGTATTACTCAGCCATCTGAAACCCGAGGTATATCTCGCCAACGACCTGATCGTTAGAGCAGGGGATTTTGGTGACTGCATGTACTTTATCGGAAATGGAACTGTTGCTGTATATTCTCTTAAAGGAGCTGAGGTTATTGATTCTTTATATACTGTATTCATGACTTAATAAATGCCATTAAGTTCTTCTTCACTGACTTCTACTAGATTTGTCATCTGGAAGACGGCGGTCACTTCGGCGGGGTGGCATTGCTTATGAAAGACAACAAACGTATCGTTACCGTCGTTTCCATAGAGATATCGCAGATATACCGCCTCGAAGCCGTACATTTTCGGTTATTAAAATGCTATTTCTATTATAGCTACTACTTTAGGGTCAGACCGGAATAGATGCCCCAGTTTTCAAAAGTGTCATTATTTGAATGCTAAATAAATTAACATGAATTATTCCTATTATATAGTTAGTTTAATCATTCATACAACTTTGGAACCTGAATTTGTTTACCTAACTGATTTTGTAAAAATAAAGATCCTGTCATATACTATGAGATACTAGATGGCTACAGTACTGGATAGGTGCCTCACTATGAAATCGCTTAGAGTCAGTCCTTTTAAATAATCAACAAAAATAAGTAATCACAATGTAATAGTTATATATAATCTTCATATATAGGTAATATGACGCGCATTACTATAATTAAATGTATTCATCTCTTTAACAAAAAAACCTGGTTTCCATTAAAAATATGTTTTGTTAAAGACTCTACGAAAGTTTTAATTTTTTATTAAATTTTAATTTAAGCCAGCTGGAAAACTTTTAGTTTTGTTTCTTTTAATTTTGTAGTAATTATTGGGTAAAACTTTTGATCCATGCACCTCCAGCCATTGAGTTTTCATGGTCAAATTTGTTTTAGCCCTAGCGTGGCATGGTTCTTATACAACTAGTAAAGGGTCCAATCATTAATATAAGTAAATACTTTGAAAACATACCGAAGCACTCAAAATATTTGAAAAATACACTGACTGTAGATAAAACCTTATTTAGGTATATGATAGGATAGATTGCCCTAAGGGGCATCTATCCTATCATATAGTGGGTGTGAAGACTATTATTTAAAATATTAATTTTATTTCGCGACTTTGGGAAGTGAGGTTTTTGTTAAATAAGGCATCTATCCCACCGAAGCATCTATCCCGGTTTTACCCTACTTATTAAAGTAGACTACTGTTCTGTTTAAAAGGAGGAGTTAAAATAGCTATTGAATTTATAAAAGTTCAATAGTTCTTAAATCGTCCTTTTAAAACCTTAAAAAAATTTAAAGGTAACAAGACAAAAGTTTTTGTTTTAAACAGAGGTCATTTTAAATTACAAGAATTAAACCACATTTCCAACATTGCTTGAAGGTAGTATGTATAACTTCTTGAGGCTATTTACATATAGTTATAAGAAATAGAGAGTAAGCCATTTTTTTTAATAGATTTTGTTATTATAACTTCAGAAAATACCTAATGTCGAACTCCATATTGCGCGAGCGCTTAGAAGTTTGGACGGCTAAACGTATGCACGAAACTGTGGTGCTTGATGAAGAGTTTCGGAAGCAACAGAAGAGAAAGATTGACAAACTCTCCTTGGGACTTCAGTCAGAAATGTCGAAGGAAAGCCTAAGAAGCACTGAGCAATGATTACTGTATGTATTTCTTAAGAAATTAATAATGAATGTTTCATTGAAATGACCTGCACTAGATGTAGGTATAATTGACAATCTTCTCAAAAATCTGTCCTTAATTGTTTTCAGCAGCTCCATTTGAACTACAGGGTGCTGTTCCAATCCAGGAAAGATTATTTTCCGCATCCTTGCTTTATTTTATATAATACTACCATAAGAAGTTTAGTGTTAACATTATTCCATAAATGAGATATCAGATAAAAACAAAATTTTACTAATCCAACTGCTTTTACGACTTTGCTCTTTGCTTTTATACAAATGATAAAATATCCATTCATTCATTATTAAGATTATCATATTTAAGAGAAAAAAATGGAAACCATAATGAGCCAACACCTCATAAAAAAGTATTCATATGGATTAAGAAGATTGATAGTCTTTTTTTTCAAACATAGAGATAAGTGAGAAGTTTGTAGTTCTAATTAGTTATAATTGACTGTGAAGCTTAATGCTATAAATAAATACATTTCAATGTTATTATTTTTTTTTAATTAAAAGACAATTCTTATAAGGTCTGGAAAAAAAAAATGGGAAACTAAAATATATTTCAGGTTTATTTTATAATAGCAGTTAAAATAGAATGTCATGGATAGATAGACGATTGTAACTCAACTATCAAATATTTGTGGAATAGTCGTTTCCAAGATAACTTGTGTGGTATCACTAGCATATATACACTACACCTCTTTGGCTTATGTCAATAATGAACAAAATGCCTAAATTATGACCAGGATTCCTTGTTGATAGCATTAACTATTATATCAAATACTTAGTATGGTTTTAAGTGCTGGTAATTATTATGATAGTAATACTTTCATAGCTGGAGATACACGAGAGAACATATCATACCCCAGTTTGTAAATTTTTCATATCATATATTTTGTTACTGTAAATAAACCATTCATAAATTGAAGTGTAAATTTATTTTTATCTTAACATATACAAATATTCATAAACAGGAATGATACACTAAAACTTATCTTTTGCTACACGTAAATGCCCACCCATAGCAGTAGAAACAATGTGCCGAACCCAGAAAATAGAGCTGCCACTAATGATAAAAGCAGTTCCTTGAAGAGATCTCTCGACATCTTTGTGCTTGTGACTTCGTATACAAAGAACCATGCAGTGAAGAATATACCTATGCCAAGCAGCAGCATAGTCAGATGCGGGAACACTGCCGGGTTGATAGGCGACGCGTAGCGCACCATGGACTCAATTTCCAACTGGAAATATAAAGAATAAATAGCATATTGTGCGGATCTATAATAATTTAAATACAATAAAGATTTACTTACACTCATTTTATATTATATTTAGAAGATTTTTATATTAAATGTATTGACAACGCCGGCCAATAACCAAGCAAAACGTCGATCGAGAACGTCACAACATTAATGTCATTCTTATTTATGACTTACATTTTACAATATCAGTAGTATTTTTTTCTTGGATATATTAACAAAACCTAAGGGATAAAAAAGCATAATAAAAAGATCTAATATCTTTTATTAAGTTTTTTATTTATATTTATATAAATTACCAAAACAATTTGAAAATTCAATTGTATAAATTTATAAACTTTAGTTTTATGTCATCTCACAGCTGTCATTTACATTGAAAAAGATGTCAGATGTCAAATCATTCATATATGTCAGATAATTGATATTATATATTTACAGGTCAAATAGAGCAGTAGAGTGAAGTTAAATATTTATTTATAACTAACGTCTTAAAATATTCCCGTTTTAAACAATGACCTAAATAAAAAAAACATGAATATTAACAAGGTTCCCCAAATCGGGCAAGGTAAATTGGGTTCATTAATGTCCCAACTAAAGGAAAAGGTGATGTCTTATGAAGAGAAATCGGTCGGATCGACACCATTTTTCCAATGCGAGGCTTGTCCGTATATGGCTCTTGCCGAAGATGATATTAAGTTTCACTTATTCACGGCCCATCCCGACTTAGCCAAAAAAAATGGTTTGGCAGATAATATACAGATTGCCTGCCCTGGATGTACAAGTGTGTTTGATGCAGAAGAAACCCTGAGAACACACTTACGAAATCACCATAAAATGGGAATTAAAGATGTAAAAAAAATGGTCAAAAGTCTAGTACAAATAGCTCTCAAGAATACCAAACTCAAAAAAGAGGTTGCTCCAAGTCCTGCACCAATGCAGGCACAGTCCAATATATCGGAAATAAAAATACCACAAGTAATAGAAATAATTCCAGATGTTGTGAATGCTAACAACGAGCAACTGCCAAAGGGTGTTGCATTTATATCTGTAGATGAGTTACACAAGATGAGTACACCCAACTTTGAGAAAGTTGATCCCAAGGAGGTCATTCAAGAAGCTAGTATAAACATTGTATATACTAATGATGTTTCAACTCAGTATGTTAATGTATCCAACCCAGGAGTATCAAGTTCAACTTGCAATTTAATTCCTGTATCCAGTGTGACACCAGATCTAATATCCTCTATACCTCACATTCCTATTAATGATAAAAATACAGTATCTTCACAGAATAAGGAGCCAGATTCCTCACATATTTCGTCCACAATGACTGAAAATACTAGAAGGCAAAAGGTTTCTTATCCTAGTAACCCAGAGGATAGAGGAGCTTTATGTTCTGTTTCAAACTGTGTTGTTCGTTTAAAAGACCCAAACAATTTGTCATATCATAGAAAATGTCATCAAAATGGTAAACTACAATGCCCGGAGTGTACGAGAATATACTCGTGGGTTCATCAATTGCACATGCACCTTTGGAAAATACATGCAATAGATTTAGAACTACCCACTTGTAACATATGTGGATATAAGAACTATAAACGACACATACTTATTAATGTACATACTAAGTGCCATGGAAAACATAGAACATATACATGTAAGAGTTTGATTATTTTATCTCTTTTACATACTCTTTTCTTTTTCTCTCTTTTACATACTAATTTGTTTTCATTGCTTATATTGAAAATCAGGACACTCTTCTAGTAGACATGGTTTTGAGAGCATAGTGCAGATGTAGCCTATCCAAATGATTCCTTTGAGACAAGTATCCTTACAACTGAAATTGTGTAACAAAAAACAATTTAATGTTAATAGTGTTTATTATAATACAAAACATATAGGGACTCTTGTGGAGTATATATTTTTTTTTTAGGTTCAATTTGTCAGAAGAAGTTTAAAACTTCAAATCAGCTCTCCAAGCATCGTATGATCCATAAGTGTAATGTAGTTCACCAGTGCCAGATATGTCAGAGAGAATTCAACTTGGAACGGCATTTAAAAGAGCACATGGCAGCTGTGCATGAGAAACTGAAGCCATTTAAGTGTGGTCATTGTAATTATACAGCAGCTAGGAAGTGCGAGCTAAAACTACATCTCAGATTGCATACAGGTGACGGTGTTATACATTTGGTAACCTTATTTAACTCAAAAGTTTTATTTACATAACGCATTTTCGTACAGTAACACAAAATAAATAAAAATGCTAACATTATTTTATACAAAATCACTGAAATTACTATACAAATAATATCCATCTTATAGTCTGTGTGAACTAATCTATACAACAGATCAATTTATTTAGCAGAAATTGCCAAGTAAATCTGCAAAGCAGTTCTAGCTCAAAAATTATATGTTCTAGCAAATAGGTTAAAATTAATTATAACTAAGATAAAGAATGAAACGACTAAATATATATATTTTAATATTGCAGGCGACAAGCCCTACGCGTGCGATCAATGTGACTACTGCACCCGCGATCACAATTCCCTCCGTCGCCACAAACTGCAACATACCAATGAAGGGGTTTACAAATGTAAATATTGTCCATACAGCGCCATACAATCTACCACTTTTGCCTCTCACATGATCTCCAAGCATCCTAACATGAACTCCGGTGATGTTCACCGATGTCCGTTCTGTAGCTTCAAGTCTGTGAGCAGAGACAATTACGTAGTCCATCTGACGACGCATAGAGACAAAGAGGGGATCAAGATTTTAATCGACATTGCTAAAAGTGTCAAAAGTAAAAAGCGAAGTTGGACCATACCGAGTGAAACATCTGACAAAAATAACGAACAGGGTGTAGTCGACGAACAGACGGAAGATAAGAGCTCCTCAGTTAATATACCTATCGAAGTATACGATTGTGACAGCTTACCGGAATCGGTGCCTCAGGATTACCCCAAGAACTACTGTACTTCGTCTGGTGAGGTCCAGCAATCCAACTTCAACAGTGAAGAAGTCACAGATCTGAGTAAAGACAATAACTCCGATTATCTTATATCTGAAAGTTTTATAATACAAGACAGGCAGTATAGCGGTCAACATCCGTTACAAATGCCGTACGAGCCCTCTCAAACCAATCTCCATTTCCTGAGTCCGTCCGTCAGCCTCGATCAAGGATTGTTACAGAACAGTAACGGAAACTCTCTTACTTCTAGTCCTTCCCCTATCATTAATAGTATAACTAATAATATACTTGGTAATTTTCCTATTCGTCTGCCTCCCGCACCAATATCAGTTCGCAACAACATCACATTGAAACCCGTTGATAAAATTTCACTTCCCGTTACAAAAGTAACTGGACCTATCATTAAACCTATGCAGATACTTCCTGTACCATCTTCTAGTCACTCTCCGATCGACATACCCAATGAATCGGACGGAATGCCGAGGAAAAAACCTAAAATATCTGTCAAGAGCAACTTAATATTGAAAGGTCCAGATCAAGTCAACATGTTCCACTCCCAACAGAAGATGGCCTTCAAAAGACTGGAAGATAACGAAAGATTTGGTTTAGGCGTTCCGGTTACTTTCAACAATTTAATAACAACTCAATTTATGCAACTACAACCGGAACCGGATCTAAGCGAGTCTCCCAACAACATCATGACATACCCTCAAGACAACATGATGGTGGAAGCGGTCACGACGCCGGTTGATAATGAAATGAATGACGATCCACAAATCTTTGCGTTCAACCAACAAATGAACGTGAGTTCCATAACCATGCTGCCTCCGCCTCAGAAAGTACAAACGACTGACCCGAGTTACATTAAAATAGAAGCTACCATAAAGCAAAATACTCAATCGCCAAGCTTAGAAAGAATGTGCAACGCAAATTTATTGACAAACCCAGCTATAGGCAGAGAATACAAGGCTTCGCCACCTTTGGAGGATATTCACAAAAATATGAGCGAAATTAAGAATGAAGTCAAATCGGATGCTTTTTATAGCATGGCTCTCAGCAACACTGCCTCGAACCCACCGATAATAGATCAATACATGATAGATAACATTATCCCTGAACAATATCCAGCGCACTTGGACTTATCCACGGTAGTGTTGCCAGAAATTACAGATCAGCAGAACGATGTAATAGAAATAGATGATAATTCGGACGATAACAAACTGCTACCACGTTTCGACATGAATTTTTCTCTCGAATCTTTTTACTTGATGCAAAACGATTTCCATTTTCTGGAAAATGATCTACCATCCAATATGCCATCCGAAGTACCCGTCAATGAAATGAATAGGATGGTCACCGAAGTGCCTATTATAAACCAGAAGGACAACTTAGACGTAGTACCGGTAGAGGCTAACAATGAATGCGTTAACTTCATACAAGGCAAGAAGGATCCCATGATGAATACATCTGTCAGACCATCAACTAATAAAATTAATGTGAAAAATATAGAATTAATGAAAAATTAAAACATCATTTTTTTTATTCTGATATAAAGGGGGGTATACACTCTTTTATAAGTCTGTCTCATTATGATTATTTTATACGAAATATTATTTTAAAGGAATCTCGATTAGTTACTGCCTCTAGTGTTAAAGTCTGTTACAATATAATATATACAGCTGGTATGGCCAATCAACATATAGTAAATAATATTTCAATGATACTTACGTTCGTTTTGTTTTTCATTAATTTCCAATATGTCCGATATTTCTGATATTCCGGAACGCGACGACCAACTAATACGCCTAGTTGTTTTTATGTTACAGATAAACAAATTGAAAGACAAAGAGGGTAGTTTCTTATTATTATTCTATCCTTTTCTGTTACTATAGCTGCAGTTGTCAAAGTTTCCTGCCTTCGATTCATTAAAAGTAACAGTGATAGTTGAAAAGACAAATTATAATATTTTTTTAAAAAATCCTTTACATTTATAATGTCGATATTTCAGAATTATTAACAAATATAATATAAATAAATTTTATTTTAAATGAATTAGATGACTATATTTTTATTGTAAACTTATACCCTTTAATAACACATTATTTCTATAATATACAGCAATGAAGTCTTTCGTGTTATCAACCTCCTGTGAAACATACAAAGTCCACTCAGCCGGCATGTCTCCAAAAGGCTTAGGGTCAGTGTGTACCCCCTTACCTTCTGGTCCAATTATTATAATCATTGAACCTGAATAATGTTCCAAGTATAATTTTAAAGCCGGTCTATTATTAAAGTAGCAGAACAATAAAGCAGATCTTTTCCTGTGTAGCATACATATTGCATCTTTGTCTAAGTCCATTGTAGTGAAAAGAAGGGGTATAAAAGTAGGAGGGGCATATTTACACCTCCACCAAGCGCCATCTACCTCTACTCCAGATACAGGAAAGCCTGTAATCACCAGAACTAGGAATTAATAAATATTGATCGTCAAATTGAAATGAATATTTAGTATATTAGTATTATAGTATTTTATTACCAGTAGCTGCTGTGATCATCCACTCCAAGAGTCCGCTTCCACATCCTATGCTCACTATCTCATCACATTTAAATTCTCTCATACAATTCCCTATAAACTCAAAGTTCTCTTCCGTCGGATAAACCCATAGCAGTCTGTTTCTGTCTGGATGGTCCCGGTACGTACTAACAATGGCTTTCCAATTACCTTGTTTGTACAATTGAACAACTTCTTGAATTATATTTTTTTCCATTTCGTCTGTCATATTTAATTATAAAAAGTGTATTTTGGCTAATCCTTTTTTTGATTCAACACACCTCTTATTTAACACTCGTCTTTAAAATTCACACAAGTTGTAGGTCTTCTCAATATAGAAACAGCATTGACACTGAACCAGTACTTTACATAAATAACTCTAGCAGTGATTGATTCTGAATTTACGACAGGGATGCACTAAGAGATAGATTTATTGGTCATATAGTAAAATATGTTAAAAAAAAAAGATACCTACATCCATAAGTGTTTTAAAGAGATTCATACTTTTTGTTTTAATAAAATGTTCTTTAAGATTTTTAGTGCGCTGGAAAATTCTGAATTGATTACTGACCATCTAATACAGTTATTCTATTCTTGGCTCGAAATACTGTTATTAATTAGGTTCACTAAATCAATAGGTTCCAGTCGTCAGAAAAAAAACATTTTTTTTAAATTTAATACATCTCTGTTTATTTCCTATTCAGTGATAAGAAAAACTGGCGATCGCCCAATTGTTATTTAGTTGTGACGTGGTACAATATATTTTAAAATGTACCAAACTTTTTGGGTATGTAGCGATCTATATATTTTGCTTTATAACTATTTCATTGACTAATGGATCATTTGAAACCACACAGCTGACTAAAATATAGGCTTGAAACAAAAAACAGGACAATGCAAGACGCCGGAAATACCATAAAGTCTTTAGCACATATAGTTAAAACAAACGGTATGTCCCATGCTAAGTAATCACCATGGCGCGAACGTTTGTACCATAGCGGTGAGGGGAAAAAGGGAGTAGAACAACGGAAGGAAGCAAGGGGACCTAGACATTTAAAAAACTTAAACTGTTTGTAAATTCATTTTATTTGTATCAAAGTATTGCATGATTTACAACCATCGCTGTATTTGCAAAATAATTAAATGCAACAATAACAATATATAAATGATGTTTATTCGAACATTTAAATTGTATTCTGAAAGTGACATAATATAAAAATAGTAATTAAAGTTATTGCAAGTTTAATTATCTGTACCGAAGAAATTAATAACAGAACAGTACATACTTATATGGATATAAAAAAAAAGAAATTTCTTATCTATGGTATAAATGTACGAATGGCGTTATCTGTATTAAAAAGCTCTTAAATAAACGTTGAGATCAATGTAGAGTAGAGATCACGGTCAGTCGATACTATTCACTAAAATTTCAAAGAATCCAAGTAACATCTATCACAATTTTTGGCGGACCAAGCTCGATCACCGAAAGAGGTTTTACAGATTACTTTTTAACGTTACCAAATAAAACTAAATATATAAATTGCCTGGTTAACTATTATATCCAGTTAATATTGATAAAAATATAATAAGGATTATAAATACACTGTCAGAGCCAGTGGTCAAGTATAGTAAGAATCCATGCTTAAAAAAGACCAGCTCTGTAACTCCCCGGGTGGTTGCTTTAATACATTTATAAAATGCAGCCAATATTACACTGGTACAGGTCAAGTATGGTAACGTTGATTGCATAGGAACATACTCAGCATTCATTTCATCTCGTTTACTCTTTAAATAATACTTCATTTGAAAATTTCGTAAAGATTACTCGAGTTTAATAAATTTGTACATGCGTACCTATAAATACGAATTTCACTGAGTTATTATGACTTCTAGTTATATAACTCCAATACATGGCCCAGCCCACTTAACAAAATAAACTATAAATGTATTAAATTTAATAGTTTTTTAATTCATTAATCATATTAAAACATTTATCGAGATCAAAAAATTTTCGGTCCTTCGAGCCGGTAAATTAGTTTTCATCCAAACCATTAAATACCAAAAAGATATGAAAGGAATAATCAGCTAACACCTAAACGTCTTGGACGCACTTACAACTAACATTAGTTATTTCTAAAAGTATCAAAACTTACATCATGTACTAAAAATCGTTCAATTCAATGACTTAGAGGCACGTATCTCAATCACGCTTACTTTATAATCATTTTCTTACAAATATGGCAATAGTTATCTACGTAATACAGTTAAGTGTAAAAATCATTTCTTTTAATAAATACACGATAGCTCAGTTATCAGAGCGATGTTATTCTAAGAGCAGTCGCAGATTCGAATTGATCTTTTGACAAAATTACAAACCTTACTCTTACGTTAATACCATAGTAAAAATAAAAAAAACTATTGCATACTTGTAAGAGAATATCAACAAGTGAATTAAGTCCCATATATAACAGACGTGTTTGCGTTATTTATACATTTGTCGCTAATTTAACACAACATTTGTTTACAATTACAATGTCGAGTGGTCTCCAGACGACGGACCACAGACGAACATATAAAGTCATTACAATAACGTTATACGTACACTAGCGACAATTACCTTTTTAATTATTTTTTTTTTGTATATATTATAAAAGTAAAAGATTAAGAATAAACATTACCAGTCCGGATCGCTTTGCCATCCATTTCAGCCTTAACATTTTATACCTGCAAAAAATAAAACGGCTCTTGTTTAAAAAATGAGCTACCTCAGGTCATCGACCCCTACTTCCTGGTCTGACAGAAAATATTCTATGAATAGAAAATCAATGTATGTTTTTTTAATTATATGTATAAATATGCAACTTACTAATTGATATCCTGTTCCATTTTCCTCCTCCAATGCATTTTCGGGTTTTGTATGACCTCGGCGGTGTCCTTCTCGATCTTTTCATACAATATCTTTTTATATATCTCCATATTTTTAATGGGCGCGTCTCTCATCGACTCGAACTGTCCTCTCTGGACGCTCCTGAACTTCTCCTGGTCTATCGGCGGGAGGGGTATGATGGCCTTTCGTATCTTATGAACGTACTCGTTCTCCGGCATGACTCTCTTCTCGTCCGCTCTCTTCTCGACTATGACGCTCTCTCTCGCATTGTTGGCTTCCATGATGGACTTCTTGTCGACGACATCGACGTCTATGTGTTTCCGTATGACCTCCTGCGGCAGCGGCGGCAGCGGGTTGAGGATCTCGAGGCGTATCTTCTCATGTATCTCGTAGGCGTGGTGGGCCACGCTCTGCAGCGCGAGGTCGCAGTCCCTGGCGGCGGCGGGCGCGGTGTGCGGGTGCGCGTTGCGGATGTGGCGCTCCAGGTTGTCCTTGCGGCGGAAGCGACGCTCGTCCGGACACGCCTTGCAGCGGAACGGCTTCGAGTCTGCAAGTGGGATTATTCAAATTGTCTTTATTAATTACTAGACGAGATGGAAGCCGCTTTGCCCTGGAAAAGATCAAGGTACGATATAGGACATCATTAGGTATACACCGATATTTCTCTGGCCAAGGACATACAGCATATCATACAATAATACACATTTAGAACTAACCGGTATGTATAGCCGCGTGTCGTCTCATGTCTTTCCTGGAGTGGAAGGCCTTCCTGCAACGGGGGCAGGCGTGCGCCCGCGGGCCCCCCGGCCCTCCCACGCCCGGGGCTCCAGCGCAGCGGTGGGGGCCCGACACGGGCAGCTCCACGCCGCACGACTTGCACAGCTTCTCTGTGGGATTTTTCACGTTATTTTTTTTTATATCACTTAAGGGCAAAAGTCTATTCGACGGTCAGGAGTTGCCGTCGTCCGTGGACAGCTGAAATTCCTACCCTCTACTCTTTCCCTAGCTCAATTAAAGAGGGCACCGCATACTATCAAGCGGACGATGCGCTCGTTTGTCAACCGATGACATCTAATAGTAATAATATGGGAAGATGCCGTTAGTAGAAAAAATATATTGAATGGCGATTTTCTGTAGGGCCGCGATAGGAAGGATGTCTCACTGTGCTTGTCCACGTGTTTCTTGTAGTTGGAGCCATCCCTGAAGCGGCGGCCGCAGGTGGCGCAGGCGTAGGGCCGCTCCTCGGTGTGCGTGCGCGCGTGCTTGCGGAGGGACGACATATTGTTGAACGCCTTGCTGCACTCGCTGCACGGGTAGTTCTTCTCCTCTGTGGAGATCAACGACCTAAACTAACATCCAGTATTCACTTTTTTATGGAAACATTTTAATAATTAACTACAAATAGCCGATATTTAATCCTGTATAAACAGCAACCTTGTGTTATAATAATTTCCATCTTACAATCTGCAATTAATAGAATTATATAAACATCTTTATTTTAAAATATATTATTAAACATGGAACATAATCTATACTGATATATAAAGCAGAAGAGTTTGTTTGTTTTGTTTGTTTGAACGCGCTAATCTCAGGAACTACTGGACCGATTTCAAAAATTCTTTCAGTGTAAGATGGATCATTTATCGAGGAATGCTATAGGCTATATAACATTACGCTAAGATAAATAGGGGAGGAGCAGCAATAAAAAATGTTGCGAAAACGACAAAATTCAAAACTTTCCTTGCGTGCGCTGAGTAAACGGTGAAAGTTACGCAAAAACCATGTATTACAAAACTTTAAAAGTGGAACCCCTTTAAAAGTTCTAAAAGAAAGTCCGCGACACCATATGTCTATCTTTTAAGATTAACCCACAATAACCATTTTTATGGTTATCAAAAGAGTTTTAAAATAACACATTATTTGCGAAGTTGTTTTAATAAACATTATATTAATCCTTATTCAAATGAATAAGTTATTTATCATCGCCCTTGACAGTATTTGATTTCAACCAATACGTAAGGAGTTATTATAGTTTTTAAAATGATAATGGTCAAATACCATACGAACACGGCGTGCATGTGCGGAGTGCGTGGAGCGGTGAGGCGGGAGAGCGCTGGCCGACAGCTCTATATAGAATTCATTAATTCCACTTTGATATTTTTAAAATATTCACTCATAAATAAAAGAATTGAGTAAGAAATTGACAGTAAGATCAACTAATATATATAAAAGAGAGTCGTTTAGTTCAATTATTTATAACTCAAGAACGGCCGAACCGATTTGACTGAAAACTGGTGAGGAGGTAGCTTAAAACCAGGAGACGAACAAAGGATGCTTTTTAAATCGTTCGACCACGTTATTTATATATTTTATTTCGAATTATTTATTTATTATCCGACGGTCACAATTATCTGTTAGTTCCATAATATTCCAATAGATAGCGATAGATACCAGCGTATTTGTTGATTGGATTAAGTATCTAATAGACGGCGTTTTTTTAACACGCTTTTATTTGCTTGGGTTGTATGTATGTATGTGACGGAATCTTTGAGCTCAATTTTCACCGGTTTCCAGAAATCTGATTGAATTGAAACTTTGCATACGTGTCAAGGATCGATGACAATGCAATAATTTGATAACAGTTTCCCTTTATCCTTATTAGGACTGCCAGGATTAATAAATAACAGGAAAAACGCTTATTGTGTTATTTGTCACAATCATTCTATTGGCAACTATCTATAAGAGAGTTACGAACTTGAACTTCTCTGAATTGAATTATTCTGTTTATAACTTACATTTTCTTATAATTTCTTTTCAAGGTGATTAATTATGATTGATTGTTTAACCTCCTACTACTGTAATGTAACCTTTCAAAGTTCGAGTAGCATGAAACGCGAGTTTTTTATTTAAAACTATTATTTATAAAAGTACTAACGTTTCCATATAAGCTAAAACTTAATTGGATAAGCGACCACGTGTTGTTGAGGGTAAATTATTATAAGTTAAATTTATATTATAGTAAACACAATACTGTGAAATTCAATATATATCATATTTTTTATTCTATTCTTACAACCTACGAGTATTTAGCGACCATTAAACATCAGACTAATATATACTTAGCATTGATAAGTGTGAAAGTAAACGAGTAACTTGTTCATTATGAATTTATAATAGATTTTCAGATTTTCTCTGCACTCCTTTTCAATATAAACTTTAACTGTTTTTTTTTTTATGTGATAAAAGGGCAAACGAGCGTGCGGATCACAGGTGTGAAATGATCACCGCCGCCCACGAACTCTTGCAACGTCCGAGGACTCACAAGAGCGTTGCCGGCCTTGGAGGTGGGTATAAAAGCCTTTTTGAAAGAACTCCTATTTTTATCTTAAATTATGTTAATATTATAAAGAGGTAAAGTTTGTATCTTTAAGTCAATTTATTGGAGGTAACCTTCAAAGTAAGCTATCCGAATCTAAAAATGCCTTGACCAATATTTAGAAATAACTTTCATTTTGGATCTAGGCTATATTATATTATTCTCTTGAAATATTAATAGGGCTTTTCGTTTAAAACAATTTTGAAATAATGTTGACCAAAAAAAGCTCGAGCGAAGGAGTTTCTTACGAGCCTTATGTTCTGAAGATGTCGCGGATGGAGTCGCGGGCAACAGCTAGTTTTTTTTAAAGCAATAATTAAGTAGTTAAATAGTATATTTTATTTCTAGTAACAAGATATTAAATAAAGGTTTATTATGTTGTTGAAGCTATTTGCTGAATTGTTAAAGCTATTTTAAGGAAATGTCTTAAATTCTGACAATGAATTAAAAAATTAATTTGTGGCTGTGCTTGTGCTTGAATTAAAAATTAATTTGTGGCTGTGCTTGTGCTTGAATTAAAAATTAATTTGTTGCTGTGCTTATGCTTGTGCTTGAAATCTCTCAAATAAATGTACCATGTTTAAGAGACTTGATGGACCCGGAAGATATAGGAACTGTTTTGTAGGAATTAAATCAACTCACTAGTGTGTTTGAGTTTGTGTCGTTTAAGTTTGGACATCTGGTAGAAGGCCGCCCCGCACACGTCACAGGTGTAGGAGCGCTCCTGACTGTGCACTCTTGTGTGGTATTTATAGTGCGATAATGATGCGAAACTCTGTAAAAAATATGTCAAATCTGTAGGTATATATTTTTTATTTAGTAGTAAATTTTTTAATATGGGACAGATAATGGAAATGTTCAGTTTAGTAAAAAAAATTGTGTATACAAATGACTTTTTAGTTGAGTTGGGGGCACCAGGTGAAGTTAATGCATAAAGCTAATATTTATATTATTAATTCTAATAACCATAGGGTTAAGAGTGCCGAAGTTTACCATTTAATATGACATTTAACCACCAGTTATTTATATTTGTCTATCTGGGTAGTAACATTCTATATTATGATTTAGATAATTATTGAGAGAGCAGTTTTATTGACCAATATTTTACTAGTTGGGAATATAGCTAAAATATCCAAAAGCTGAACTAAGTCTAGTCAATTTTTGTTTCATAAAAACTATAGTTTTAAATAATTTATAATTTATTGATCAATACAATCAAAGCCAGTTGATAAATATTGCAATTGTTCTTTAAATAATTATATTCACCTGTTTACAGAGTTGACAATTATAAGGTTTTTTCTGTCCATTGCAATAAGCATGGTAGGAGACTTGGCTACGAGCATAAAATTTCTTTTTGCACACTGTACATGTATAGGACTTTTTATCACCATCTGAAAAGTACACAAAATTATGAGTCTATATTGTTTAAATTATAATTATAATAAAACTAATGAAGTGATGATATTAGAATTAAATATTAACTAGCTATATAAAAGTCAGATTTATGACTGATGAAATAAATATTTTCACTTTTTCCTATGTGAACTAGTGTGTTGAAATATGATTATTTTTTTTGCACAGTTGTATAAATTCATAGTCATTGAATTAAGTCAATGTATTATGATTTATAAATATAATAGTTTATTTGACAGTAGAATATTTATTTAGTAAATTATAATGTTATAAATTATAAAGATACAAAATGAATAATAAAAGATTTATTGATTTTTGAAACATCAACAATCATCATCATCAACAAACTAAGAAAAATAATGAAACTAATAAAAAATATTCAAGATGTTCAACACTTGCCCATTTCAACTTTGATGTGGGATATTTCCAATTTTTTTCTGACATTTGGGTCTTCAAGGTCTGTCTCATCTTCTTTAGGAAGTTCCTCACTTTGCAATGGTACTTCAAGGGGTTCTATCACTTCATCTCTTTCAACATCTACAGACTCAGTGTTTGTACCATTCTGCTTACAAGCAACACAGCCTGATTTCTCATGAAGGAGACAATCCATACATTTTACATGACCACAACTTTCTGTCACTAGGCGGTTGTCAGTCGAATTAACAATCTTTTTATTATAACAATTAACACAAACTTGGGCATTCATTTTGTAAAAACTTATATATATAGGTTATAAAATATTATATTGGAGTATTTTAGGATTTGTTACATTTCTGAAGTTACTAACGAACAAATATACACACAAAATAAGTGTTTAGATATAAACATTTACGTTGAACACTGCAAACACATAACATTTTTGTCAAATCTCCCAAAAGCGGAATACAAGTTCATTTTTATGTCAGATGTTGACTTACAACTTTTCATATGCTTGACATTTAAACAATAAAATTACAAGCTATTTCACAAATAATAATTGATAAGTTATAATAGAGGTTATCCTACAAATTATGCTAAAACTATAAATTAATAGAATGGTGTCTTTGAAGATAATTTTTATTGTGATTAAAATAATAAAACTTTGTATATAATAAAAATAAAAAACTTGATTTTTGAACGTATCATTAAACATAATACGCCGAATGACAGCGCTGAAGAGTGACGATAGTAAGGACTGCGTTCAAAACGACTATCCCTTTTAAAATAGTAAACATGAAATAATTTATAACATAGTAGTTAATATCACATACTTTTAAAATTTAAAAAAAAAGTTTATGGCACAAAATACTATATTACTATAGTATTTTATTTTAAGTGGCTCACAGATGTCATAAAAAATGTTTTGATTTTGTGATTAGTTCATTAGTCATCGCCAAAGAAAGATGACTATTTTGGCAGTCTGTGCAGTTAGTTGTCATTCAATATTTAATTTCGCTTCGTACTTTTGCAGTACGCCTTTAAGCGTTTTTTATATAAATTAACTAATAGTTTGTAGTTTTTTTTTAATTATAATATCACAATGGTAAGCTTTTTTACTGAAATGTGTTCAACTATATTATTTCTGGTACCTATATTTACCATAAACTGCCTACATTTAACATTTAAAGATGTAACCTCAAAGTAAAATTTGTTTTAGGATGTCTTTCTAATGATTAGGCGAAAAAAACTAACCATCTTTACGGATGCGAAGGACACCACGACTGTTCTGGAACTGAAGAAAATGATAGAGGGTAAATGCGATTTGCTCGGCGTTCGAAAATTCTATTTTTAGTCACAAGACAATATCTGTCTAAAGATTGCACGTATTGGTGTTTTTACAACAATAATGCATAAAACCTTATCTAAAGTTGTGTATGTAATGGCCTATTGGTGTATTTTTGTTTCTTATTTTCATGTCAGAAGAGGTCATTAACCAGACATTGGAACATCAAAGATAATATAAATTTTATACAAGTTTAATATAATTTACCCATATACTTTTGTGAATACTCTATAATTATTAGTTAAATATATAATATTCTCAGAGGATAATTATTATGTATTTGTCTATGTATAAACAAAGAGAAATGTTTTTATCTGAACAAACATTATGTGATTATTGTTTTCAACCAGGAATTAGTGAGAAGGAAATAAAGATAATTGATGATATATATCTAATTAATTATCTTATTTTAAAGGATATATTTCAATTGCAACAAGTATTTATTAGCTATTGAGTGAGAATATTTTCTTAAACTTAACTAAATACTTTTAATAAATATTATTTTCACTTATATTTCAGGCATCTTAAAAGTAGCTCCACCAAGTCAGATGCTCTTTAACAAAGACAGCCAGCTTATGGAAGATGAGAAGACCTTGGCAGAGTATGGCCTCACATCTGCCACTGCTAAAGCTCAGTGCCCTGCACCGATTGGGCTTGCCTTAAGGTGAACATTATTTCATTACATTATCTTTAAAGATGATAATGCTTGGTGATGATTATATTATTTGTATAATCAAGTATCTAGGGCTGAATTTTGTGTGCTTTATATTGCTTTCTTCTATATTTTATAAATATATGAAAAGTGGTCTCTGTATACACATACTTTCACTCTCATGTCTACAAATATGAATTATTGAATTAACATACATAAAAAATGTTTTAAATAATATGTAGATAACTGACTTATTAGAAGATTTACATTTATTACAATATTATAAATATTTATTAATCTATATCTGAAACATTTATAATTTGGTTGTATATAATGCTCAGTTGCTATGTGAAGTCGGTGAAGACATAATTAATACAAGATTAGATAACCACAATCAGAACTGGTTTCAGAAGCATATTTATTGATTTTAACATGTGTGATGCTATCTTTTTTTTTATTACTTATAACATAAGATATATTAAAAAGACAAGTCCTACTTTTGCATTAGTTTTTATATTAGTATTTGTATGGATATTCAAAGAAAACTGCTTTTGTGGTGTGAATTTTTTTAAATATATTTTCTTTCTTTGATAACACAATACATCTAGTTTTCTCATGCACATGATATTTCCAAGGTCTGACATTGTGTATTAAATGTAAAGGAATAATACATTTAAATAAAACTTGCAATATGTTTATTTTAAGTATAAATAAACTTAAGGCCATTGTTTGGCCATAGAAACATGTTTACAAAGAATTTAAAATTCTCCAATATATTATGTTGGGTGAATATTCAAAATGGATTTGTGAATGATTGGATTCATTAATTAAAAATATAAGACTTTTGTTAGAACAATAGTAGAAAAAAATATTAAAACAAAGAATTTAAATTTTTAGAAAAGAGAATGGTGAATTTGAGGCTCTGGAACTAACTCCATACTCTTCACCCCCCGACCTACCGGACGTCATGAAGTCCCAGGAGACAAATGGACAGGAACAGGTGAATATATAGTATATTAAGAGCAACATTTGTTTCTTTATTATAATTTTTGAATCATTATATAAAACAGTTTACATTCAATAAAGATTTCATATTATAGTTATTGTATATAGGTTAAAAAAAACAGTTATATATTTAAATATAATAACAAAATCAATGTTTTTAAGATGTTTAAAAGGTGTTGAAAAATAATTAAGAAATAGTTTACATAGTTTACTTTTTTTTTATTTACAATCTACATAATTTTTTGCTGCCATTTGTATAGTTTTGTCAATTAGTAACTTCAACAAAACTATATGAAGTAAATTATATATTTTTTTCCAATTCCCAAAATAATTCCCATTCGCACTTTCTATAATGTGATATGTGTATCCACAGATGGATCAACACTAAACGACTCGGCGAAAATAAATTGCGAATACCAGCTCAGTATCAAAATGATTTTCAGTTTGTTTTGAACTCACCAGCCACTGGACGGCTACTTTACTAATTTTTGCATATGAACATATTTTGTTAACAATTTATTAATTTATAATATAACCTACGCTGGTAATGTACACTTGGTTATATGATGAAGTCGAGGAGGGTGTGTGATTTGCAGATCACCAATGTTTTGTGGTCTATTTTAATTGTTTAATTTTTATGTTTTCCCTCCATGCTGGTATTGTATTACTTTTAATGAAGCTTCATGCAGTGGGTTTTGGAGTTATCTACATGAAAGCAGGTAATATTAATTCATAGAGCCCGTCAGACTATAACCGGGCAGGCAACTGGTAGTGTGGGTGTATTATATAAAATGTCAATACCTCCTAATGCATCGAAAGGATGCATAAAAAATTGCGCAACCAGTAGTCCAGTTGCGCTGCCAGTATTGGGGCTAGTGTGATACTTGTATTTATTGCGACTAGTGGTTGCGAATCGTCTATATCATAGGAATAATGTCACTACGATTGTCGCTATTTTATTCGGTTATTTTAGATTACAATTATATTTCGAACTCTCAAAGTTCATCTCGATCTGTATATGTTGACTGTTACCTTCAAATTATATGCTTATATTATTTAGTGCCTTCCCTAACTAATTCTTAACTAACTCGATCAGCTTATGCTTTAAATCTAAACATATTTTGGTATAGGCGTCATGTAATTAATGTTTTATATGAACTATTTGTCTGTGTATTTTTTTTTCTCGAAATAGTTCAATACCTCAATGATATAATACTATAACCGATATAATTTTTTATTCATAATATGTTTCGCCGGACAAATAGAATAAGTATGCGAATTAATTCTTTGTAAAATAGAGGACTTGGTAGAGCAGAGGCATGCTTATGTCGTCAAAAAGACTCAATGCCCCAAAGTAATACACATTGCCGCACAGACATATAAAAAGTAAAAACGGAGCCGTCGCAAACTATTGAATCGACATTTATGAATCCTATTGTCGGTTAGTGTGTGTGGTTACTCACACATACACTCTGACAGCAATAATGACACGTTCGATGAAATTGTACTAGAGGATAGTTGCTAGCTCCAAAGGGAATGATATAATTTGATGTGAAGTGATATACAGACCTAATAATGTAATTTTAATTATTATAAATGCAGGAAAATTGTACGAAGCTTCCGGATTTTCGTGAAAAAAAGTGATAACCGGCCATTTGCGAAAAGTTATCCGTAATTCTAAATGCCTTTGAATTGTTTTTCTACCAATTTATGAAAGACATAATAATTTCGCCATATTTGTTGAAAATTATTCACAAACTAAGATGCGGCCGGCTTTTCAACATGATATTTATAAGCTCGCTGCGCTCCGTCTTCACTTTTCAATAGGTCTGAGTGCTGCCGTTTGGAGTTCTGACATTAAAGATATCGCGATATTTATCTGATAGTAGTTTAGTATGGACTATAGGTAATAGCTAATTTAATAGGGTAATATAGGGGCTTTTATATTTTAGAATCCATAATGTTCCGGACGTTACGTTTGGATTCTTTTAAAATGAATTTTAATAACTAGTTCCTGAAAATTTGTGTTGATTTTTCATTTTAGTATTGGATTTTATATATTTTTTGTTCTCGCCTTTGTATGTTTGTAGTTTGTACAACTGTAGAAATCAATGCTCAGCACACGACGTGGCGAGGTGACGCCAATAAAATATTTAAAATTTACTAAAATTAATACACGAATTGTTTTTTTTATATCGCCATCCATGTTGTTTTTTATCATTAAAATATAGTCAAGTCAATTTCAGTGATTTAGATAGTGAAAAGGCTTCAACGATTTAAAATTATTTTGGTACCAGATACGTTTATTTAAAAACTGCGTTATAAATTACACTGTATCATAACTTTAGGTAAACAATGTAAAAATGCAATATTTTATTTTCTTTATTTAATTTTTGTAAAATTTTTTTGGTTACTTTTTCAAATTCTCTCTGCTTGGTATATTTGGACGTTTGAAATAAAATTTACATTCACAGCAATAAAAATGTTCTACGATACCGTCGTATTTTTCTTATGATACCCAGATTTATATACATTTGAAAACAACAATATGTACCAAAAAAATGTGACTTAAAATACCAATGTAGTGTTCCATGTGCATTATGAAAAATCTTAAAAACCAGCGGAATTAAAGCTGTTTTGATTTATTTTGAAGTGTTTTATTTTTAAACTCTTAAAATATATTTATTTAAAAACCATTTCGAACGATTTGGTCTATAGACATTGACAACTGCTTAGCTCCATAGAACTTTAGCACAAGAATGAGAAAAATATATTCTACCATAGACAGAAATGAGATAACGATATAATTCTTTGTTCTCTGGATCTGGCCGTTATATCTTCTTTCCCCTAAGTGCTTAATAAATCTTGACAGCTTATCAATGAATTCGGTCATTATTGAAAAAAAATACAAATTGATTGTTTGCAAATTGTGACCAGATAATTATTTTAATGAATTCGATTGGTTAAATGGTTCGATGCAGCCTATTGGGATGTAAAAAAATATAGTGAACGGAAAGTTTCCAATAGTCTTGCCAGTCGTAAGTAAAAGGCTTTAAATTATGTAACAAGTTGTAGAATCTTTGATATTTATATACTTTTTATTACAATACAATTTGAAACTAATATTGTTTTAATTATGTAAATTAAAATATAAGTAACTTAAATACGATGATAGTTCTGTTTAATGTTGCATTAATTTAAAATTGCCCGACTGCATTGTTTTATTTATTGAAAATGTTCTTGAAACACAACGTAACAATTTCTTTATTGATTTATTATGTTACTTATTGTACAATAAATTACAATCTGTGGTAATATTAATATTTTGTTTAATTAAGTGGAAGTTATTTTTATTTCAATCTATTTGATGGTAAAAAGTGATAATGTTGCCTAATGATATCTACAGATGTAGGCTTTATCTTCGAAAATGGGAAGAGAAGGAGATGAAGACAGGAAATGGAAAGGAATTGATCATCCATTCCTCTCATTCACTTTATAATATCCAATTATATAAGCCAAATAATAGCCTAAGCAAACATTTCTGGGTGAGCATGATACTTCCCGAGGAATTATTAAAATATACAAGCTGCAGCCTATTGTTTACAGTCTTACAAATATTTTTTAACAACATTTTATCTGTACATAAATACATAAAAAGCACTACTCCTGGCTCCCAGATCTATCAAACTATTGCATTTAGGGACTTATGGTTACTAATGGTCGATTTAAATACAATATGATTCAATGTATTTTCCATATATCACTATCAATAGTGTATGGGGATATTTCATCCGTGTTTCGATAAAACTAAAAGTACTTATGTTATTAATAAATGTATTCTTTTTATTTCGTGTAATTTACTATTACATATGTGAAACATCACTTCACAATTTTTAATTATTTAATAAATTAAGGTAATTATTAGGTACATATTCACAATTACATACTATTCAAAATCACTCTTATACTTATATATTATACTTATTATCAGTAAAAAATTGTGAATAATCGAGCCATTTGAAATCCAGTTATTACAGTTATACAGTATTATAGATTTTAGATCAAACTTTCAGTTAATATTATACTATAAAATTATCTTGCGCGCATTCTATAATGCACATTAGCATGGAATAATTATTTATATATTTTTTATGTATATTATTGATATGGCTCAAAAGTTTTTTTTATTTTTTATTAATTTGAGTACTAATCAAATTAATGAAAATTTAATTGATTTGAATACAGTAATTCTTAGTTTATATGGACTATAGTTATTTGTTTTAAAAAATCTTTTCATCCCTACAGAATGGTCGATGGCGCAGTCACAAAAAATCTACTTAATTTTACTGTTTTTTGAATCCCATAACTATGATATACCTTTACGGTAAACAGACACATTCTCCGTTTACGTAATTTTTGAATTTTTTGACAATGACATTGACATTTGACATTTCAGTTTTTATGACTTTGAGATTTTTGACATAACAAGTATCAAGTTTTAACTTACAGTTTGCAGCATGCAATTTAACCTAAAACAAATTTGTTTATATTTAATTAAGAACTAATTGATTGAAAAATGGGTAAACGTAAGGGAAAGTGTGTAAAAAAAAATAATGCCACTAAAGAATCTTTGGAACCGGAACACTTGATTAAAGCACCACATTCATTTGTTATACATCGTGGTAAATGTACTAAAGATCTTATGGATTTAACTAAGGATTTTCGGAAGATTATGGAGCCTTTCACAGCTTCACAACTAAAGGTACTATTTAATAATCCCTAGAGCTTTTTAAACTAAATCTCACATACATCGTATTCTTTGACAATTATTCTATTAATATATATAATACTTAGTATTTGCTACAAGTAACTAGTGGTGTTAAATACACTACATTTTTTGTAATCTCGTCTTACAAAAAGCTTGGTCGTTATGAATGTAGAAACAATCATTATGTTTATGAATGTTTGTAGTAAAATATTAGTAAACAATAAATCTTCTTTTAAATTTTAGGAAAGAAAAAAAAATACAATAAAGGATTTCTTATCAGTCTCTGGATATTTACACGTGTCTCATATGATGGTGTTCACTGAGACAGAACTGGGCACATACATGCGACTGGCTCGGCTGCCTAGAGGACCAACACTCACCTTCAGGATACATGGAGTAAGTTATTATATTTTAGTTTTACAAAGTGTATTAAAACATAAATATAAAATATTTAAAATTACTTGCTTAGTATTCAATATTTTCTTAGAATCATTTTGTATTTTTTTGATATTTTATAAGATTTTTTTTAATGGAACACAGTTAACATCTTCCTTTTAAAATGGAATAATTATTCATCTATTAACAATTAAATTTTATAGTTAACTCTTTGCCTCTTTACAGTACAGTCTGTCACGTGATGTAGTTTCTTCACTTCGGAAACAGTATGTTATAGAGAAAGCCTTTAAGAATGCTCCTTTAATAGTCCTTAACAGCTTCTCCGGCGAGGGCATGCATATGAAATTGATGGCGACAATGTTTCAGAATATGTTCCCTACTATCAATATTACCACCGTAAGTGTTACCCCATGGGATTTTGTTACTATGTATTATATATGTAAATAGTACTTATGTATGTTAGTTCACACTTAAAAAAAGTATATTAAACATATTTTTTTATTTAAAAAAATGTAGACATAATTAATCATAAAGGCTCATGTAAAGACCTGGGAAATCTGTTACTGCAAAATCAATTGATAAGTGATAAATACAGCAGATTTAATAACATTAATATTTTCACTATATGTGACTCATATTCTATGTAGATTACGTTTATTTGCACCGAGGGTACAGAAAATATTTCGCCCATGTCTTGATTGACGTTATAGAGATTACGAATTGATCAGTGGTTGTTACCAGGAGATGTAGGAAGGCAGGAATTATCCAGTGAAAGTGGCCACCTTAGCACATGAGTCTGCTATCTCATTTTATAATTCCAGAGTGTAGATATGCACAATGTTCTGTCCCATTTCTACTAGAAGAATACCAAATCCGTCCCATTAATGAGAGCCCCATTACGAATAGTGAGCTTCTCCCAAGATAATTGTAATTATCAAGCAGAGAAGAAGAGAGAAAATAGATTGAAGAGATCATATATGAAGGGGGCGTGATGTAAAATATAAAGATATTGAATTATCAATAGCTGCAACATTAATATCTGGTCTATAAGAGGAAAGGGGAATTTGCGAAAATAAAGAGAAGAGTTGAATAAGAATGGCAAGACCACCATCTCCATTTCTGTCATCCCTTTAACAGTAGTCACCGACAGGACGCGAAAGCAACACTCTGGCACCAACATTGTTGCAGAGTCGGTAATGACGAGAGGATCGTGCAAATTAATAAGAGAGATGAGTGCATGTTGTTTTGGCCGGATACTATTCCACTGAAGGAAGCTTAGTGGACCAATTTAATAATTTGAAACCATTGAGATAGATAATAGACAATGATAAAGGAATATCATCACACGTCGATACATAGTAATAAAATTTTGAGTCTCTAAAAGAAAGTTTGAAGTGAATTATTTGCAATACCTGGATGAATCAATGTTTTCTTAGACATTGTACTGGAAGTCTTTTAGTGCAATCGTTTGAGTTACATACAACCCATTGTTACCATCCCAATCAGGAGGTTCCAAAGGAGGATCAAGTATTTATTATATACAAATGAAGGAGGTGGTATAATAAAATAATAATGTACATAGAAAAACTACAATACGAATACCATTTAATAAATAAAAATAGCACATAACAAACTATGAACACAACTGTACTCAAAATTAGAACTTCTGTTAGTTAACCAAGCTCCACGTCAATCAAAACTTATGATATTATAATATTTATGATATTGTTTGGTTTAAGGTCAAACTAAAGAACATCCGTCGCTGTGTGTTAATGAACTACAACCCATCAACTAAATTAATCGACTTCAGACATTATGTGATAAGAGCTACACCTGTTGGACTCAATAAGGGAACTAAAAAGGTATAACAACATGTTATTTATTTTAATTGATTCATAATAATTGTTCCCTTTACTTTTTTTTTTATATTAAGAAGCTTACGAAAATATTTTAAATTAAACAGATTCAATTAAATTGTTGAAGATTTATATTATTTTCATATTTACAGATGGTACAGGGCAAGATCCCTAATTTAAACAAATGCAAAGACATGTCGGAATTTTTTGACAAGTAAGTGTATTTTTTAATAAACAAACCAAAAATATTATAATATAATAATAAATATTAAAATAATGAATCTGGGTAGGTTTTTCTTGTTCACCCATTTTATGTCAATTCAAACAAAAAGATTGTCTATTTTTCAAACCACCAACACTATAATTCCAGAGCTGCGTTGCTATCAGAGAGCGAGTTTGAAGACGATGGTGCCAACCAGGTGGTGCTCCCACAGACCCTGGTCTCTCGGGCTGCAGCGGTGCATTCCAAATCCGCGTTGCGGCTCGTGGAACTAGGGCCGAGGATATCATTACAGCTCATAAAGGTACAAAAGGGGAATACTATTATGTAAAAATATTATGTACTGGTTTTATAAGCACACTTAAGTATAATGTTACTATTGGTTCTTTATAATTAATAGGTTGAAGATGGACTCATGGATGGAGAGGTACTATTCCACGAGCTAGTTGAAAAAACAGAAGAAGAAAAGGCTTTAATTAAGAAAAAACGTGAAGAAAAACGGTAATATATCAATTTTATTTATGATTTATCATTGATTCATGTCATTTAACTTATTTTTGGTCTATTTGATTTTTAGGCGACTAAAGGAGAAACGCAAGTCCCAACAAGCAGAAAACGTAAAACGGAAGGAGAAAGAGAAAGAAGATTTAAAACAGAAGGCTCTAGATGGTATTAAAAAGAAGAAAGAAATGACCGAAAACCAAAGGTAAGATTTTTTTTTAGTAGCAAAACTTAAAAAAGAAAATTAATAATATGGTTCTTAAAATGTAAAAAAGTAGTCATAGTGGCGTAACTACAGTAGTTGGACATTGGTATCTTTCATTAATAGCTATAAATAATAGCCTTATTTACACATATATAAGTGTAGAAGCGTTCAATTCTGTACGTTGAATAAAAACAAAAAAAAAAATACATACAAGGTCTTCATACAATTATCACAAGCCAAAAATCGTTATAAATTTTTGTCTGTCCGTTTTTCGGCTTTGACACAAAAACTATTGGACGATGATTTTTGTTATATAGATATTAATAAGTACTCGGCAAAATATAAGCTATAATTTATATTGAAGATCTGAATATAATCTAGAAATTGTTGACTTTCTGTGGTTCGGCTTTAGCGCAAAAACTACTGGACAAGCGCAAGCGTTATGTTTGTCAATGTCTTTATGCCCTAGAGTAACTTAAATACCGGGTAGTTTGAATCCAGCGCCATCTACGCCACTACCTGTCAAAGTACAATATAATATATCCATATAACATTTACTAAAAAAGTATTGATTAGAATAAATTTCATCACGTTATATGGTGTATTATTTGAGTCTCTGGGTGGAAGCTCACGAAGTCACTCGTCTTGAATAAGAACACAATGCGTTTATTAAAAGTTATCAACTCTTATAGTAGTAGTAGTCTGTGTTGAAAAAGGGTTCATAATTTAAATGTGGACCTTTTTTATAATACAGTCAGTGTAGGGAGCAAGAATCAATAATTTACGAATCTAAACACAGGTTGATGGAGCTGGCCGCGGCGGAAACTCAAGACAACGAGCAGGACGACGATGCAGACTACTACCGACAGGAGGTGGGGGCGGAGCCCGAACACGGTAAGTGGAGGGGAGACCCCTCGTCTTTAGACTTATTCGTGTTAATGAAGGGCACCAAATATCAATATATCACAATAAATATTGGTTTATCAAAAAATAATCGATATATGTGGGCGATATTTTTAATGTCGAAATAATTGATATTGGTTTATGAAAATCGATATCGATTATTTTTTTAGAATTTTTATTTATTTGAATTCTCCTTATTATTGCAATATTTTGTGCGTCTTATCCGTAAATGAATAAAAAACAGCGCGCGAGAGTTTACGAGTTTTAGTATCAGTGTTTATATCCCTCTGTAGCTTGTGTAGTTTATAATAAATGAATATAATTACCAAATATGTATTATTTTTTTCACGTTCAAATATCTTCACAAATTTTTGATGTAATCGCAATTCGTAGTAAAAATATTGATATTTTATTCAGTTTACATCGATATTGTTTAAAAATATCGATACGATAAACATTTTTATGGGCTACACAGTTTAGAATTAACGTTTACAAAAAAGAAAGTCTAGAATTAAATTTCAGTACATATGTCTCATATTTCGTTTTGTACAAAATTTTAAGTATCCCTTTTGATATTTCCGTAAATGTGATTTATCAATATTGAAATAAGGATCACTCCATTAAATATAACTATTAATAATAAAATACTTCATTGGTTTTCATTGTACCTCACTTATCATATATAAGGCATATTTTAGCTCAAAGGTTTACAATCTGTCTTTTTTTTTTAGATCTCTTCAGTCAAACTCCGTCAAGAAAAAGAAAATCCGATGACGGAGAGGAGGCGAGAGGATTCAAAAAATTGCGGTTAGATAATAAACTGAAAAAGAAATATCAAAGTAACAGCACAAATAAACGCCAGGACAATAGAAGAGGACCGGCAAAGGGACAGCACAGAGGTGATAAGAGAAAGTTCGAGAATAGACAAGATGGCGGAAACCGTTTTGCGAACAAGGACGGTAGGAGGAGAAATTTCAAAGAGCAGGATGGAAAAAATAATAATAGAAATAATCAACCTAATAGGAAGAATAAGAAAGTTTTCGGCGGAAAATTTAACAAGGCTAATAATAATAATAAACACGGTGGCAAAAAACAAGGAAAAGGTGCAAAAGGCAAAGGAAAGGGTAGGAAATAATGTTTTCTCAATAAATTATAGAAAAAGGAATTTCTTTTATTTCTAACAACAACTTAACACAGAAATAATAGGAGTAATATTAAAACATCCAGAACATTATTGATAATGCTTTAATCATAATAGCTTAATAATAGCTTGTAAAAAAACTTCTCATAGCAATCATTATTGCTTAAGGCACACAATTTTTACTTACAATTTAAGATAATTTTGGTGATTATCTAATTTGACTTGAGGTGTAACACATTCCTTCATATATAACAATACTGTAACAGCCGTTACTATCTAAATAAGAAACACGATGTCGTCGGCCATCATGAGCTGGTTGTCCTGCGTCATCCTGTCGAGGGCGGCGCTGATCTCTCCGCTCTCGAATATCTCGTGTGAATACTTCTCGTTGACGTAGCTGGTGATACGGTCCAGTGGGAGCGAGTTGGCTCGTTCTTCGCGATATAGCTGCTGAAGCGCCGATTTGAATTTGGTCAAACTGAAAATAAATTAAAATATTTTTTGTACGTTATATTAATTGTTTAGAACACATGGGAATTATCAACTAAATTAAAATTTCAAAGAGTATTTAGAAATAATTATCTTTATTTTTTGCATCTTTTATATCTATCTATGAATATTATTTATTTATTTTTGTTTGGAAAACAACCAATATAAACATTTAAAACAATAGAACCTAAAATAAATGCAGAGGTCAAAAATATACATTTAAACAATAATTGTGTCGGGAATGATACTTCGGTCACGAGCTAGTAACGTATGAAAGCATTTAATATTGAATGTTAGATTAGTGACAGTTATACAGCTGTGACCCACCGTGCGTTGTCTATGGCGGTCCGCGAGCGCGTGGCGGAGGCGGGGCCGGGGGCGGGGCCGGGCGCGGACGCATGCGCCTCGCGCAGCACGGGCGACGCCTCCTCGTCCGACGTGTAGTCGTACGGGTCCTGAGTCCCGCCCGTCTGTAAATTCAAATTAAATTATCATACCATATATTTATTACAAGCGGTTTTCTACTTTGTTATTTACTATGGATATTATTAGACCTGAAATAAATTTTGTGCCTTGGGGTTCAATTACATTGAGCTTTTCGTGTTACTGGTACTGATTTGTCAACCAAGACTTGACTTGTGGAAAGCAATTTAAGGTAGTTTAATCTATATCATTTGTTCGACCGTATGTCATACGAGATAAACTATTTGTGTATGAAAAATGTGATTTGAGTTTACCACGATGAATTAAATAATTTACAAATATATATAAAACAGTAGTTTATAAATCATCTTTTTGCAATTCACTACATTTCTTTGAGTATGATAAATAATGAACTGTAATATTGTTTCCTACCGTCCGCTTGGTCTTCTTAGCTCGAGGCTGCGACGCCTGCTCGCTATCAGAGCCGTTAGCTTCGTCGCCGGATGAAGCACGACGCTTACGACGCTTTTCTTTTGTCAACACCTGAAATATTATTAAGTTTTTAACAAATTTTTAATGAGATTCTCTATATTTAGAAATGCTATCACCTAGATATAAAAATAAACTAGTTATTTTTTTTATATAACCTAATCTACTATCAAAATTAACGGACCGAATAAACACTGTTAAGCTGTCGCATTATATGGTAGAATAGATCTTGATTTTTATATATATTAGTGTAAAACTTTATACATTACAAGTTAACTTGTTTTTTATTTAAACAATAAATTGTTGTTTATAACCGTTTAGATAGAAACTAAAATAAAAATGGTTTGCGATTATGTTAATGTTGATGAGACGTCTGCTATA
The DNA here is from genome assembly GCA_963555665.1 of Dircenna loreta. NCBI lineage: Eukaryota > Metazoa > Arthropoda > Insecta > Lepidoptera > Nymphalidae > Dircenna > Dircenna loreta. The sequence goes on along the minus strand of OY743099.1, from coordinate 4,289,225 downwards.
AAATTATACATGTTAATAATCAAGAAAGCTTGAAGATGGGCCCGAGTCTATTAACACCTGCGAACCTCCCGAATTGGATATGTACCATCACTTGCAACATTCTGTATGTATGTATAATGTATATATAACATTCTATTTATATGTATTAGGCTATCTCTGATGTAACCTTCTTGAAGTAGGCGTAGTGCACGAGGTCGATGGCGGCGAGCGCGTCGTCCTCGCTGACGGTGAAGCTGAGGCGGCACTTGGCGTGCGCCGTGGAGAGGCGGATCAGCGTCTCCAGCGTGCGGGCCGTCACCGGCTGCGTCTGCGGGACCACATTACGTTTTATTAAACGTTAACAGTTTTCAATCATCAGAGCGCAAAGATTAATGCAGGGTACGCCAATGGAGCGTGTCAGGACTTTTGTTATTTATTCAGTGTAGTAAAGAATACATTTTGCGTGAAATACGCAAGGGTGGCCCCGTTCAAAAGTAATGATATTTAATCCAAAAGAAATCGTAGAGTAGTATTTAAATATATAGACTATACATCTTCTAGAATTTTACCACTAAATGCAAAATTATTTTTTCGATAGACCAATCTGAAAAAGTAACTATTAGGTAAACAAGTATTATACATTCGTAATCTGTATTACCCGCGCCACATCGCTTTCCATCATGTCCTGATTCCGTAACCTTGCATATTCATCAGCTATCGCATCTGAAGCCTCCTGAGTCAACTTTGGCTTCATCAATTTCGCAATATGGATGAATTTCCTCATAAATTTGGTACTGAAAATTTGATCTTTCTTATTACGTAGATTTCCGTGCAGGAGAGGATCATATTTCTCATATATTGATTCTTTCGCGTCCTGAAAATATGTATATATATATAAAGATACCATTTTAAAACGAATTCAGCATTTTAGGTTGGATATGTATATTTTCGATCCTTAATAGTTATATATATAATATATTTACCTCTGCTTCATCATTTTCTGGATTTTCTGTAGAGAGCATTTCCACAGAACAGCCCATGGGTAGAACTTCACCGTCTTGTTCTTTAGGATTTCTGACAAATTAAATGAAGTTTTAGCTTTGTTGTAAACAGTTATTATTATGTTACATAGATTATTACACTTCACTGTACCTGTATCGATGCATTCTGAGCACATGTTCGGAGATCAAGTTGTCATGGTCCGCGTCCGCGATGTCCAGCATCACGAACAACAGGTCGAAACGGGAGAGGAGAGAGTCTTGGAGCCCGATGTTCTCCATTGGTGTTTTGTATTGATCGTACTGTAGGAATTTATATATTATATTAAAGGATTTTCGATATTATTAATCCCAATGAAATTTTGTACAGTGGCGGCTTAGAACAAGACCGCCCATTATTTATTATAGTGCGACGTAAGAGCCGGGGAAGGGATGATAAAATCAAGTGTATTTATTAGGAGCCCTAACGACTCACCCGTCCGTACACAGGGTTGGCGGCGGCCAGCACGGCGCAGCGCGCATTGAGCGCCGCGTGCACGCCCGCCTTGGCGATCGTGACGCGGCCCTGCTCCATGACCTCGTGGATGGCGGTGCGGTCGATGTCAGACATCTTATCGAACTCGTCGATGCACACCACGCCGCGGTCGGCGAGCACCATCGCGCCCGCCTCCAGTCTGAATGTAGGTTTTGATACTTATTTACTTCAATTGAGATATTTAAGCGAATTATGTTTAAATTTGAAAATAATATAATTTACGCACCTCCGGTCTCCCGTCTCGGGGTCGGTGGTGACGGCGGCGGTGAGACCGACCCCGGAGGAACCCCTTCCTGTGGTTGTGATGGCGCGGGGAGCCGTCATTAGCACGTACCGGAGCAACTGGGACTTGGCCACTGATGGATCACCGATGAGGAGGATATTGATGTCACTGTTTTGTGTGTGAATGTTAATAACATATAAAATTATAAAAACTTTGAATGTAAACTCTATATTCATTAAATTTATAGTATTATATTTACCCTCTTAATCTTGTGCCATTAGGCAGAATCTTCTCCATCCCACCGAGCAGTTGACATAGTATGGCCTTCTTGATGAAATCGTGACCGTGTATGGACGGTGCTAGTGACTTACCCAGCAACTCAAACATATCTGTATTTGACTTCTTAGCAAGTCGTTTACATAACTTGATGTCCTCTATTGTAATATTGAGATTCATATCTTTATTGATTTGAGTAACATTATTTGCTATTAGGATAGTTCTGAAAGTATTAACAAATTTTAATTTATTATAATGTAATAAATATAATGTATATATTATAAATTGGTAATCAACTGAAGTTAAACAATATCCTGCTGATCTGAACAAAGGAATATGTAATAAACATCTCACCTAAAGGTACCGGCGGTAAAGCTTCCTTGCTTAGATGGCAAACATCTATAATTTCCAACTATCTGGACCCTGTCTCCTGGCTTACACTTATCAACAAGGTCATCATCGCACACTATGTCCACACTCCTTGGTAGCTGACCAGCTGGTGCCCGCTCTGGCATCTCCTGAACTGTGAGAGTCTGGTGGTCTTTGTAGCGGGACAGACCATATTCTGTTTCTAGGGGATTGCCATCATCATCCTAATTAAATTGAATTGAATGTTATTATTTGTAATAACAAATAACCTATTTAAAAGTGCTTATATTTTTATTCAATACTATAAACCAACAATTTAAAATTCCTAGAATAAACTAAAGGTAATTGAGCTGCTTTCCAGTATTTTCCTTTATTAATATAATTTATTACAGTAGATCCTGGATAAGTTAAAAATCTCAATAATTTATTTATCTATAATATAGTAATTGATAGTATTTTTAACACAAACTCTGTAACTTAAATTCAAGATTTTAGTACTAACCCTCAGTAACTTCAAGAAATGTTTAGAAAACCTTTATAGCATATTGCTGGCATTTAAAATGGATGTGCCAAATCAAAAGATTGGTTGGTATAGCATCTCTCTTGGAAGTTAATTTACTGAGATTCTACTGTATACATTATTGTCAGATGCCACTAGAACTCAAAAGCAATAATAGTGCTGACGCATTCAGCGAACAACTAAGCATCGCTATCAAAAGGAAATGGAGCCAGAATGTCAAACATGAACAAATTTCAATATACATTTAATTATAATTTTTATTATATTTGTTAATTTTAGATTTCTAATTTAAAAGAAAAATGAAGTATTTGTATATAAGTATTTTGCCCTGTTAATGCAACAGATTAGCAAATGGCTTTTAATAACAGAACCTAATAAATAATAAAGATAAATCAACCATTCACTTAACACTATATCTTATAATGTAATGAAGAGTAGAGGAATGTACTTTATTTGGTTCTTACCTTAGTAGGATATATGGCAGTGGTGGGGAAAGCCTCAAATGAAGTAAGATCTGTGTACTTGCGCTCCATCACTTTTTTAGTAGCCGGGCAGTAGTGAACACTGCGCACTACTTTGGGCCTCACCAGGGACACCCTAGTGACTATGCCTTCAACACATATTAAGTTTCCCAAATAACTGTAAATGAAATAGTTTTAAATACCTTTCTTGATACTTTGGTATGCTTTATTTAAAAAAAAATAGATAACCTCGATGTCAAACTCCTTGGTGTTACGTGCTTAGTTCCAAAGCTTCCAGAGAATGCAACAAAAAATTCTTCTTGCTCTTTAGCATAAGTAGGATCAATAGACGACACATACTCTTTTAGAGCTCTTTGAAAAGCTATAAGCTCTTCAAAGGAATTCTCCAAAAGGCTTTTTACTCTGTCTGGATTTTTACGTCTCAGGTCATTTATATTTATTACAAGTCTTTTTGAATTTTCACTGACCATTTGTTTTACTTTTTCTGTATACACACCTTGATCTTCCTAAATGTAAATAAACAAAGTATATTAATATAGAATACAATAGTATTCAGATTACATACATACAAATGTAAAGGTTAGGAGAAATTACTTCATCATCTAGAAATTCAAGATATTCTCTTTGTAGGTCTCGTAAACGTTGATCAAAATCACCTTCTTCCATTTTTAATTCACTAGAAATTTAAAGACACCTACAAAACTTAAATTCTGATGGAAATTTATAGCAAGTTTCAAATTTGTTTGACAACTAAACAAAGTGTTCCTAAATTTTGGCGCCATTATTTTCCTCTGTCAAGATTTAATAGTTTTTTTAAAGCTTTGCGCTCCTGGTGCATTGAGCCAAAAAATAAGAATACGTTTGTATCAGAAATTTTAAAATATGGATCATGTATCGACATGGAATTTGGAATATAGGTATACTAGAAGTGTAATAAAATAACATAAGATTAATTATTGAGTGAATAGGTATACACTATACTAAGTATACTAACAAATATTTACAAACATTTTACAATTGAATATTAAAAGATGTTAAACATTTGTATGCTAATAAAGGGATTATTACTACTGAGAAGAGTGGGTGTACATTTGGTAAACGGAATGAAAAAGGAAATGAAGTCTTCTAAAGTAAGTAGTGACTAATTACAGGACAAACCCGCAGGATCACGCAGAACTTGAAAAAATGTGCAATCTGACAAGGAAGGATGCAAGTCTGTCTAAGGCGCATGCGGTTATTAGCGCATGTCAAGGCTTAAAAGGAATAAAGAAATGTATCGAATAGTAAGTTCTACCGTCTAAACTACTAATCTTGACTCAAAGATTATTCTATGAATTGTACATATAATCGCTGTGCAAAGACATCGAGACGAGAGTCACATTTTTTTAGAGGAAATCTGTCACTATACGGAATTGATTAAACCAAGAAGAGGACCAACATATTCCATTTATAAGGTATTAAAAGGGCTGGATGTCATAGCACCTGCGATATTTCTTAATGCCTTTAATTTAAAGCTATCCAATTTCCTAAACTCAGCTACAATAAATATTAGGCCTTCTTGTTATTAGAGCTTCATAGAGAAGCTTTAAAGAAAAGGGATCACGTACCAAACACCAGAAAAATACCTAAGAATGTTAATATTTTTCACAAATTTATTTACAATGTAATGACAACGTGATAGACCGTTAAGTTTGGAGTTTAGTAGACTAAAAAAATACACTATTTTTACTAAGGATAGAAATGTCACTATATTTAACAGTGATAGGTATATGATAATGTGTTAATAAGTCTACTGGAAAAACAACTCGTCTCCTTGGAGGTCTTTATTATTTTTTTTAACTTGGAATTAATATATTCTCATAGAGATCTATTTATTAAAGAGTGGACATTATGAAGAAAAGCAGACTTATACAGAAACCCAAAGGATCCGTATTTTTATCTATAAAATAATATAAATATTTTTTTCTATAAACCTCTTTAAATGGAACCGATAAAGTTTTTTTTAAATGCTGACGGCTTACCTTTATATACATGTACCTAATGTAATAATTCAGTTGAGCTGGCATATGTTACAATTTCTCAAGCGGGTTGAATTTGTCAAAGATTTGGCTTGAATCAAATGGAGTATAACTCTCTGTCTCAAAGAGCAGTGCAAGTTTTTCTATTAATACGAAACTAAAAAGTTCCTTTGAATTTCTCTGTACAAAAAGGAGAATTCAGACCAGAACGGTGAATGGTAGATGAAATAACAGGAGGAACGGAAACAAACTGCTCAGGAACTGAAGATGTATCTAAATGGCCTAAGAATTTATCAGAAGGAGACGAAGATAGAAACTGTTTTAAGCTTCTGTTAAAAACTGGATCTAAATCTCTTTGTCCAGACTATTAGAACTTTTACATTTAGAGAAATAGAAAGACATGCTATGTCTTAAAATACACTATACATTGAAATAGGAAGATAGATAGATAAATTTATATTTTCAAAGCAGCAAAGAAAAATGTGAAGAAAAGAAAGAAAAATTTGTTTGTTTGTTTGTTTAATACATTCATTCAGTATTATAACAATTGTATTTTGTGAATTAGTAGTGTAATAATTGTAAACTTTGTTAATATTTCAATCTGAGGTGGAATGGATTCGAAAGAAGAGAAGAGACTGGGCTTTCGATGGTTTACAGTGGAAGACAGGTTGGGATTTAGAACTGTATGAGTCTGTATAAAGATGTGGCCAGCGCGGAGAGGACGCTTACGAAGAGACAAGTGACTAGCCAGAGCTCTACGTTGGACCTCAAGGATTACGCTTCGCCAATTCTAGTCCAGGAGAAACGACTGCCTTTATCTTGAAAGATTTACCTACTGTAGCACTTACTTAGCACTTAGTACCTACTGAGAGCAGTATCTATACTTATAACATTATCTTATTGCCACGTTTTGACCGCAATTTAAGTTAACATGACCCTTCAGGACTTCAAAAAACAGAATTATATGATTATAGAAGTGAAAGCATCTGCATATTGCGGCGGTGTCTAAGGATTAACATCCTTCGAATAAAATGAAAACGATATTGAGAAATATTATTAAATTATCTAAGCTGTAGATAATAAATATTCAAACGTATCCGCACAACACAATCTAGTCCAAAATTAAACAAAGTAATACATACCCTAACACCACCAAACTCTAAAAATACAAGATTTTATTGCAACAGAAAATATTTCTTTTGGGGTATCGAACTCCGGATCAGCGGCGCAATATTGGAGTTACGGCCATTGAGCCAATCAGTTGTTATAGATTAACTTGACGTTTGGATAGCAACAATCTGCGTGATCTAAAGGCGAGATTAAACTATTGCGTCTTCATTTGCATAAGATGTTACCAACGTTTCAAGGAGCCAAATATTGTTCCACAAACCTCCTCACCATATCTCCACCATCCATGTGTACACTCTTGTGTATGCGTATTTATATAGTGTCTGTGTTAGACTGATTGAACAAAGCAGTTCAAGTCATCAACTATTTAAGTAGTTTAGGTCATCGGCGTAAAGTTGGAAAGACGGTGAAAGAAATCGTACTTATAACACTATTAATAAAGATAGAGAATAGAAAAGGTGACAGTAATCTACCTTGTTATACACCGGTAGTAAGTTATAGAAAGAGATTTATTGACAGCGTGACATTAATTGTCCATGTATTGCCGTCTTAAACCTTTAGAAGAGGGTGCTTTGTTCGCTTCAAGAGTCAGATTGAAATTGGGAAAAAATGAACGACACGTTCTAATAGTTTAGATAAGACTGTAAAAAATAAAATAGGACGGAATAACACGCTATATCCTCAACAATTACAAATATTAATTATATACATAAGTAATAATTTAAGTATCATTATTTTTGAAAGGACAAAATTAAAACAGCAGTACTTTATATTTCGTATATTCATTTCACAATACATTTTATAAACAAACCGCTCGTCATCGCGTCGTATCAAATCGATTCGTTGGAAACAATAAACCATTGTAAAAAAATGCGCAAAATATATCTTAAATAACTTAAGTATTACATAGAATAGTATTAAATAAACATAAGCGCACGCTCGAGTTCCTTCCGCGAGCGCGCGCCATCACAATAAATAATAAGGAACCTACACGTCTCCGGCGCCCCGACCGCGCGGGGACTTCTATTATAATGACGTTTCTTTATTAGGCCTCATCCACCCGGCGGTCTATTCATTTTATTAATATTATAAAATCTTGAGGCGCCGGACTTGACTCTTACTATCAAAATAATATGTGAAGTCTTCCTTCAATACATTCTCAATGATTTCTACTTACGTTTATTATCTTATTTGTATCAAATCTAAATAATTGTATAAGATATAAATCATCTCTAATATAACGTTTGCCGTCAACTAGTGCGGACGTCGCTCACGCCGGCGCACTTGCATACATTAATACACGAGTCCACCGACATACTTCACTTGACGTACGTCGACACGACGACATACTTTGCCGACATCCAGTCTTGCGTACGTCGACATGCCGACATACCGACACATTTGTCCTCAGGCAGCGAGCGACGCCGTACATTTAATCTCGTACTAAATGCTCGTTCATTCGCAAACGTGCTTGTGATGACATTTGTATTGGACGTTTGTGGGACAAGAAACACCAACAGACTCATTCCTGATACGGAGATACATCTGATTTGTATTATCCTGACAAGAAGCTAAGGACATCGACACCGACATCACAAGCACTGCGCGCAACATTTTGGACCAGTCTCAAGTAGCTCATATCACAATTTCATTCATTATATTAAAACATTAGTATATTAATAAACGTCAAAATCGTGCGAAAGTCACTAAGAAAATTAATAAACAAAATCTCAGATTACGCACCTCGGTATTAGATCGACAGATATGTTAATAGTTAAGTACACCTCACGCTACACCCAGTACAGGCATACGGTCTCACGGAGATATTGCACTGAATCGTCTAGTCACTGCATGGGAAGGGGAGGCTGGAGGCGGGGGGGTGGTTGCGTGTAGCGGGGAGGGTGCGGGGGGCGAAGCTGCAGCAAAGGGGGCTAGCCTCATCGTGCCTCCTTGGCGGTGAGCTTTTCGATGAGTTCCTGGAGTGGCGCCAACTCCCGGCGCTCAATCAGGTTGAATTCCTGGACGAAGAAGATGAAGTGTTTGAAGGAGGTGTTGAGATGCGCCTCCTCGCCGAGTTGCACCACCTCCGGGAAGTGCTGGTGGTAAATATGAGCATACACGCGGAACAATCGCTTCAGGATTGTCTTTGCCATCGATAGGAAATTCTTGGGGAATGGCACGCCTGTAACAGTTTACATGTGGTTAAAGTAACGATTTCATATTTTGAGTAATAAAAATGAAATACAATTGTAATGACATAAACAAAGCATAGTCGTTACATGAGTGTGTGAGTTACCTATTTTGGAGGGAAAGAGCGTCTCGTCATCGAGCTGGTCCTGTGCCCATGTCATGAGGTAGTCGATATACTTGGGCGCGGAACACTTGATAGGTTTCTTGACCGTATGTCCGTCCGCCCAGTGATACTCGTACTTGGGCCCCGCTGACATCACGGCACACGACTCCTCCGTGCAGAACTCCGTGATGGTGCCATACAACATGTTGATTTGATTGAAGAAATCTACCGCTACACACAAAACATATTTTTATTTAAATTTAATGTTGCATTTTTTTAAACAGATAAAAAAAAATCCTAACATAAATTCAGACATTCAGACAATTGCTGCAAAGCAACAATAACATTGGGTTAAATGTAACCTTTAACAATTAAATGCGAATATACCATTTGTTTTAAATATCTAAGAAAATACTAAGCTATATAACATTTTGGGCGCACAACAAAACCACACACACTAAAAATTAGTTAATGTAAATGAATAAACTGAACCGGAAGTTAATGGGACCATCACACTATAAATTCATTATGTAATCCAAGATATAGTTCAAGTAATCCAGGAGGAAAGTTCAAAAGATGTTTAAAAGATGTGTAGAAGTAAGAATAAATGGCTGAGAAAAGAGCCACAGCAAAGTAACAGAACAGCTTGGAAGAAAAATTAGGGCATTGCTAAAACTGAGCAAATAGACCAAACATAGTTCTTCCTCTCAACCAACTTATCTCTAGTATAATATTAATTTATGTAAAAAAGTTATTCAAATGTGTTTACATGCCATGAATGTATGTGTCCATTTATAAAATAAAAGTATAATAAGTGAAATATAAGTAGTAATTATTAATTTTCTTTACCTAGTTTCAATCTTAGAGAGTAATAATATATAACCAACACTTCTGCAGGCTAATTCTCCATATAAAAAAATATATATTAAATGTAAATAAAATAGGTTTGATTTAATGATACTTATGTTAGAGAAAGATTAATCTTTTAATTTGTAACATCAAAAGAATAATGTATGATTAATTTTAATAAAACAGAGTTAGATGATACTTGCACAGAAATCTGATAATATTTATTAGTAATAAAGGAAATCAATGAAGATAAAACATTGACCAACATCACAGAAATAAGGAAATAAATGAATTATTTACAACTTTCCTGTCATTTGTATATATTCATAAATGTTGTTGAACCAAATTATCCAATTACTCAATAAATGTAACATCATTTATAATAATAATCTAATAAGCCCTGTATGAGTAATACATACTGTTGACTGCAACCCATTCATTTAGGTCCTCTCCCTCAGGCAACATGACAGCCAGGCGCAGGTTCCCAGAGCCCAGTGTGGCCGCCGCATGCCGCATCAAGTCATATTGATGAGTTCCCTCGGGTATATTTTTCTTTGGCTTGAAAGTTTTGTTGGAACGACTTCCACTGAAACAAAAAATTACAATTTCTGAATTAAATTTAATCAAAGAGAGTGAGCCGTACACAGTGTGCTGATATTTACATACAATAAGTATTTAATAATGATATAAGGATTATGTTCACCATTGTTTTGTGTTAGCTTAGTCACATCTAAACATTTGATAATATGACTATGTGCATCCATAGCTATTTCATTAAAGTATTTTTAATTTAGGAACTTATTGCAATAGGGATCTCATTTGTACAATATTTTTAAATCCTACATATATTTCGCCAACAATATCAACAAAATGTCAGTAAACTAAAGACATTTAGTTAAAAATAGACTCCAAAAGTCCCAACCATTAGTCCAATACTTACAATAGAAAGCTCATTTTGTATCTTATCCGTGTTTTATCAAAATGTTTGCTATCTTCCACTAAAATAGCACCAAATCATTAAAAATAGGTTATTTTAATAACACTTTTAATCAATGGATCAGCTTGTCAAATTACTTCATTGAATGACAATCAACATAGACAATATTATTTAGATCTAGCGAAGTAGTAAATTCAGGTTTTTAACTTTACCAATGACCATAAACAAATTTTGGCTTAGTTATTATTTCAGTTAAATTTTTTTTGAAGTTTTCTTTCCATTTAGGTTTTATTTTATTAAAAAGTTATTTAGACCGCTGTATTTAAAAATGGTTAATCAATTTTGTAACAATATTCTGTGTATATATTTTTTTCTACAGCAACATTTTTGCTCATAACGTCATTTTTTCTTAGTATATATTTGTCGATAAAGATTTTATTAGAGAAGGAACTACCCAAAAGACACTTCGTAGTTAAAGTTAATATTGTTCAGTTTGTGATAAAAATAGCAAGATGCAAGGATTAAGCCTTCAAAGTTTGAAAAAGCACAAAGCTGTAAGTTGACTTAACACTGCGATAAATTATTTAAATACTACGTTTCTGCTTACATAACTAACCTCTAATTTGTTTTTATCTTTACTATTTATTTTCTGTTTATTTATATCTTCACAATTAATAGAAACTATAATCATTTAGGTTAAATTTTATTCTATTCTGGTTCAGTTGACATCTAAAAGAATATATTAAAATTAAATTTCAATATATTCGCAAAGTTAGAGTTATTGTTTGATTTTTATCTGTAGCTAATCCCACTGTACGTATGCGTGGGTCTGGGGTGCGCTGGGTCAGTGTTCTATCTTGCGCGGCTGGCTCTGCGGTCACCTGACGTTTCCTGGAACAAGAAGAGCAACCCTGAACCTTGGGAAGAGTACAGGAGCAAACAGTACAAGGTATTAGTACCCCTTTTAATAGTGTATGTTCAGTACAGCTAAACGAATACGACATGTAAACTAAGTAAAGTATGATAAATAACCTGATGTTTTTAATTGTATATTAGATAAATTGTTATTGGGATTGTTTAGCAACCAGATACATGTTAGGTTAGTACATTTATTCGGGATTAAGAATACTCAGTAGAAAACATTCAAAATATTGAGTTGATCAGTGAGACTCAGAGCCAGCTATCTGGTTTAGAAACCAATATCATAGTAAACAAACTGGGATACAGCTAAAGTTATGATTTTTTTAATTTTAATTACTTAATTTTTGTACTGATATATTGAACTCCAGTTAATAGTAGACTAATACTGGTTAATTAGAATTTGTTTTATCTAATATAATCATGGTATCTCTAAAGTATTAGATTGCTTGTGTATATGTATATGTCTAAGTAGTTTTTAACAACTATAATTGATTATATTATACATCATACATTTAAAACACAATGCAGTAATTACAATTAATCTCTAGTAGCATATTGTTATTATAATATCAACAAGAATAATTTTAAAAATAAATGATTGTAGACATGCTATAGTTTTAAAATATATTCAGAATAGATACAATATCAAAATGGTAGCCAGATTTCTAATTCATAATTTAAACCTAAGAAGATAACAGTAAGAACTGTAGAGTGCATAAAAGAAGTTCAAGTAACAACAAAAAAAGAAATCATATACATGGTAAATATATATATATTACATTCTTTTAAAACAGACAGACAACAGAGGTAGGGAAGGTACAGTAGAGAAGGCAGTAGATTTAGTAATAATTTACTCTTTATATATTTATTTGAACATATACTTATACTGAAGAGCATTATAACATTATAATAAGACAATTTCTCCATTTATTGGATTTAGATCAATCACAAATATTTACTGTCATATTAAGCGACGTAAATCATAATTATTAGCAAAAACTGCACTACTTTGACGAAACTCAGAGACATGCCAAACAAATAATAGGTTAAAGAGGCCCTAAAATCCAAAATAGGACATAAAAGGCCATTTAAATCTCCAAATTTCTATTAGACCTAGGTTTAGGTGGGATAGGATTAGAGACATGGTTAAAGACACAATAGACTTAAAGATTCCCAAATATTTAAAATTGAGAATTAGTAATGATTGAGATATCTCAATGATTATGCAATTTTGTAAACAAGTATTTTCTCTTTGCTATTGAATACTGGTCTCTCTAAATATTCATACAACTATAATTTATGTATTTGTTTTCAGTTCTACTCACCCATCAGAGACTACTCCAAGGAGGAGTCTCCTGCCCCCAAGTTTTAAGTACTTGTTACTGCAAGTCCTCTATTGAGTTATGTATTAGAGAATTAATTTAATAAATAGTACTATGTGATAACTTCAGTTGTGTTTTATTCATACTACACAATTGATTATTCCCCCACCACATTATAATTACAATAAATAACACCGGCCAACATGATTTTTCTTGTTTATAATGTCATTATTATTTTCAATTGTAGTTGCAACAGCGACACACCCATTTGCAACGCGTTACAAGACTCATGTGGAAGGTTTTAATGCAAAAAAAAAAATAAGCAGTCTCAAAAAAGTAACCTTAGTCATAAAACTGGTTCCGCAGTTCCAGTACCCCTTCCAAATTAAATACTTGAACTTAGTTGTCTATCATCAGACATACAGTGTCAATGGAAGGTTTCAAACTTATCTTAAATCAACTACAAATTTTATAACCAGATGAATTGATTTGATTTGGGATTTAGTTCTTTCTGAAAAATCTTCTCAAGTCTGGATCTTTTTTGATAGCTTTAGGAAAGGTGAAGAAGAGTTTGTGGCTTTTATCACTCATTCCTTGTTCCATTGGAAAGTTAGGAACATAATATGATCCTGCAGCATGGAGACTTATAAGTTCTTCGAAACGAATTCTGAAGGGTGTTCTTCGGAACGATTCTAATCAGTACGTTTCTGTACGTGTTAGTCATTGTTAATTGTGTACATTTAAAAGAGACTTATGAACATTTGGACACAATCGCTAAAATTTAATATGAAGACCCAAAAAAATTTACAATGGGCCAATTTACTGCTACAGAGCATTCTTTACCAGTCACCCGAAAACTACAATTAAAAGAAAAAAAATGGCAATATTCTGATAGGTGAACAATCAGGATATACAAACTATACTTGTTTTTTGTGCGAATGGTACATTAGAGCATGATAGAAGCACTACGTACAAAAACAATGGGGTCCGTGAAAAAAACTTGAACTTGGAACCAAGAACGTTATAAAATAGAATATTGATCCTACAGAAAATATATGAACTTCATGTTAAACTCGGTATGATGAAACAGTTTGTAATGCTTTAGATGAAGATAATTACAGTTTTAATACCCGTCTCAAAAAAAAATCTATACAAATATTGTGCCAAATATATTGGTTACGTATCAAGACTTGGAATGCAATATGAGTTTAAACTATTCTATGTGGATCATTTTCCTAATAGTGATTTTAGCGGAGAACGGGTCTACCAAGATATAAAAACTATGCAAATAACGTACCAAGGTTGGATACTGAATCCATATTACTGAAGTTCACGAATTCAATCCTAGACACTATTTTATATGAATAGTCCTGCAGTAATGATGGTATTTGATATTTCTCAATAAATGTTTATATATTTGATTTTAGATTAGTTTTCTTTTTATTTTCTATAAAGGTTTTTGTCTCTTTTGTAGAAAAACCAGATGTGATACCAGCACTATGTAGGTAGCACTATATTTTGACACAATAATAAATTAATTACAATTAATTTATTAATAATAAATTAATAAATAATAAATTAATTACAATTAATTTATTATTGTGTTATAATATAATTAGAATTAATTATATTTAAAATTAATTATATTAATTATATTAATTTTAATTAAATATAATTAAAATTAATTATATTTAACACTCAAATGAAAACTACTACGTTATAAAAATTTACACACAATATATAATATATGATATATTTAGTTACCTGACCTAAAATTCTACAGAAAATTATCTAAACAAGTTCAGATATAGATGAGACAGCTACAGTAAATGAAATAAAATACAACAATTTAATTAAAAAATATTTATATTCAATAAAATATTTTATATAACACATTGTTAAAACAAATGTACTTTGGAGATTGTAATTGGATAAGAACATTTAGAGTGATAACATTTCTAAGACCACTGAGCATTACAATTGAATCTTAATACAATAGAGCAGATAACCTTATTAGCACATTAAGAGTTTCAGTATACAACGGTGAATAGCATTCAGCTCATGGTGTTTATTTTGAACCGATGACCGCTTGATAAATATTATAAAAAAAAACCTTATTCACATATCTTATAGACATATATTTTCCAAATATAACATTCATTTTAGTTACTCAATATTTCTTCAACAATTTCTCTAACATTCAACATATATCACAAGCACAGACAATAAATGCTATAAATGTTGGATGTCCAAAACAAATTTTATGTTTATTTTAAGTGCAGAATATTGATTATTAGTTCCTAAACCTTAGTAATATAAAATAAATGTTAGTGAATTAGTTACATATTTTTTCCTTCACTATTGCATCTTGCATTCCTCGCCGCTCATCACCCTGTGTCTGTTTAACCATTACTTATCACCTTATTTTCTCACCATCAAAAAGTAATCATAATTATAACAAAGAGTTTGATAAACATATGTTATATTACTTTAAATAAAATTACATCAACCTTTAAATATATCAACTCGCTGTATTCAGAGTTGAATAAATTAATTAGCACAAAGAATTAAATGTGTGGTGAGCTCCCGTCGAGCACCGGCCGGTATGTGTGTGTTAGTGTGTGTGACTACTGCTGGTGGTAGGGGTTGTACCCGGCGGGCGGCGGCTGCGGGTAGGCGGCGGGCGGCGGAGGGTACTGGTAGGGCTGGTAGGCGGGCGCGGCCGGGCGGTGGTGCGGATACGGCAGCGTGGCGTACGGGTTGTACATGGCGGGCATGGGCGCGTACACGGGGTACGGGACCGGCGCGCTGCCGTACGGCAGAGGCATGCCTGCACAAATAACACAAATAATACACAGGAATCGAGATAAATACAATGGCCTCTTCTATAAATACGATAGCAATAAAACAATGGGCGGTCAAGAAATCGAGATGTCGTAGATCATTGCCAAGTAGTCACCTTGCGGTTGCTGCGGGTAGGGCAGTGCGGCGGCGGCGGCGGGGCCGGGGGCCGTGGGGGGCGGAGGACGCGGCGGGGGCTCACGCTTAGCCACCACGGCCGGCTGGAATACGTACGAGAATTAATAAAGATCCATCGAACATCGTGAATCGCGATTTCACTAAAGTGAACATACCTCGTTGGCGGCGGCCACGTGGTGCTGTGGCGGCGCGGGTGCAGGGCGCGGGGAGGAGCGCGACGCCTCGTGAGTCAGATCCTTCAGGAGCTCGTCCTTTTCCGTCTTGCGAGCGAAACAGAAATCGGACACCTTATTCTGGAACGCCACCAGCAGCTACGGAACAAAACGTGGAACATGAATTACACATAGAGTATGATGAATATTTTATCATTGATACAACTGTCCGTCGCGTACCTGCGTGAGGTCGTTGTAGAACTTGACGCCCTCCTTGAGGTTGTTGGTGAGGTCCTGGTAGGCGTCGCTGGCGGCCCCCAGGCGGGTGAGGGCACGCTCGCGGCCCGAGGCACCGCCCCGCGCCGCCATGAGCGCGTCGTGTGCGTCCCGCAGGCTCGCCGCGAGCTCTTCTTGCAGCACGCGCGCGTCGGCGGCGCGGCGCTGCAGCGGGGCCAGCGCGGCGCCCAGCGCGCCCGCCGACACGCGCGGCTCGTCCAGCGCGCCGTCCTCCGCCAGAGCGCTGAGGAACGCCTCCCGCAGGTCCACCGTGGCGCTTTTCAGCTCGGACTCGATGCCGTCGCGCTCCGCCTTTAACTCCTCTACCTGCTCGATTTGAGTGGAAACGGTGTGACTTCATTTTATTACTTTTTATTGGCGCTCGCTCGTTGGATATATAAATACCGTCCGCATAAGCGACCGCAGCGTGCGTAGGGCTCCCACGTCAGTGGAGACGGAATTGGGAGCATCGGGGACGTCCGCTCCAATCTCTCCGTCACTGCGGCTCAGCAACTCGATGCTCTACGAAGAGCGGAAAAATATTATTTTTTCACGTTTCGATTGAATGGCAACGTACTGTAAGGCAACCGACCTCTTTGTGCTGTTGGAATTTCTGCTGCACGATGGCGTCGGCGCGGACGGCGTTGTCTATGATTTGCGTATATTTTGCGGCGTTAGCGCGGAAGGCTTCTGTGAGTTTTTCGGACTCCGTACGAGACCAGCGCGTTCCGAACTGATTACGCAGCGCCGCGTCCGCTTCGGCCTCCTCTCTCAGCATGCGCTCCGCCTAAGAGGGTGAAAAGAGGTTCGATCACAGTGCTCCGGACGAATAAGACATCAAAAACACAATAACACTAGAAGGTGAACGGAACGAGCCTCGGTGAGTATCTCGCGGTTGCGCTGTAATAGCTCGGGTAGCTCGGCCATGAGGCGCTCCAGCGCAGGCAGGCCGCCGGCTTCGCGCACGGCCGCCGCCTTGGCGCGAATGGAGTCGGGCAGCCCGCCGCCGCTCGCGCCCTCCGCCTCGATGCAGGCGGGTAGGTCCAGCGACGCCAGGATGCTGTTGAGCATCTGCGTGTCCTCCCGCAGCTTGTTGATCTCTGCGCCCACGAGGTCGGCGCGGCGCGCGGAAGAAGCCTGCAGCGCCTGGTGCACGGCCAGCGGCACCAGCCTCTCGAATAGGTCAGGCGTGCCGGGCGCCCAGCGCTCCTGCGGCGGCAGCGCGGCGGCCACGGGGGCGCGCGCCACGGGCTCCAACGAGCGAGCATCGGGCACACGCTCGTGATAGATGAAGTCGTTGTCGCGCTCTGCGGCCGCCAGCTGGCGCACGGCACGGGCGCAGGCCTCCGCCGCGGGCCCGCCCTCGCGCCCCGCCTTCAGGAGCTCCACAGCCGCCTGCAAACCCCGTTCGGTTACACCGTTGCATCTTTTTACGACTCAAGAATCACGAAGAAGAATCGGCACCTTGAGTCGCGCGATCTCCTCCCCGAAGGATTTGTTGGCGCGGCAGACCTGTGCCTGGTAGTAGTGCACGAGCCCGCGGAAGAGCGCCTGTTTATTCTGCACCTGAAATGTGATCGGACGTTATAATCGTCCTTTGATAATAAAAAATGAACTACTCTGCGAGGTCCACCGACGGTGAGGAGCCAGTCGCGCTCGAACAGCTGCCTGGAGTCCTTCTGCAGCGCGCGCGCCGCGTCCGTGTACAGCTCCTCGCACTGCGCGCACACCTTCGCCACCATGCTCTCCTTCATCTCGTCTGCAACAGAACACGGACAGGTGGTAGAAGTTGCGGGTGGTTTTGTGCTACTTGATTAGACTCATTAGAGAACAATGGAGGCCAATAAGTAAATTATATTCGTTGGAAGGCACGCGGTGGCGCTTTTGAAACGTGACCGACCGAAGCATTCGTTAATGCAAAGTTAAGAACATTTTGGTTTAATCTTGTAATATTTATAATATTTATATTTTAATACATATATAAGAAGTAAACTACTACCAAAACTTAAAAAAATGCTTTTATTGGGTTTCGCGAGTTTTCAGAGAAAAAGTGTACTTTTTCAAATACTCTCTTTCCTTCAATCACGGATCTTACCATCATAATGTTTAATAATTATTTTAGGAAATAATTATGACTAAATATACTTTAGTGGAAAATAATAGTTATTGGATAGCTTATGAATTATGACGACACTACATGTAGAGATTTTAACGACGATTTCAAAGTCATATCATGTACACATATATCATATTTACATAGTTATTTTCGGACTAGGCAAGCTGATATGAAAAACATAAAATACTAGAATAAGAATAAAGAAAATACTAGAATAAGAATAGAATAGAACTAATTGAAACTTTAAACACCATTTAGTCTTAAATATTGGGATGATATTTCAGAAGATATATCATTCAATTAAGAGTTCGATATAAAGCCAATGTTAGTATCGTTTCATACATCTTATTATAATATGATGAAACAAACAGAATATTGTTTACATATACTTCTACACACACACACACCAACACGCGCCCGTGTGAGTGACTTTTTCAACGTAATAAATGGTATGATTATAATAGGGTACTGAGCGCAGTGCTCCCAGGTCCATGTCTACATAATATTGCGGCACACCTAAAACCATACACGCTCTTAATGTTTTCTATTAAATTATTATTTTTTTTTCAATAAAAGTGACAAACTAAATTAGAGCTGAGGGCATGTGTCGCAATTTATAGTCAAAGTAATTGTATGTTACCTTTCATGCACTTGTAGGCAATGACCTCCTGGGCCTGGGCCAGCATAAGCTGTGCCAGTGCTGACAGGGTGTCGGGGCTGAGGTCTGGAGTGGGCTCCTGGTGCACTGCTAGCATTATGTTTGCCTTCAAGTAGCTGAAGATACCAGCTGATTGCTGAAAGTGTAACTCAACATAGAACTCACAATACTTCGTCAGATTAAATACATTACATCATCTAATTGTTAAACACCTACATACATGATGTTGACTATTATAAGATGTCTCCTAATCATGGTTGAAATGATTGTGATATAAACTACTAGTGTATTTGTGACAACCATTCAGTTAGGTGACTTCAAGTTGCTAAACAGTTACTAAAATAAATATGTAAGACTATTGACAAATCTAAGTTTAATGGCAGCCAAAAAATAGAATTCATAGTATCACCTGCAGCAGCTTGGCAGCGAGTTTGAGTGATTCCTCAGTATCCAGAGTCTGCTGAGCGGCCAAGGCACTCTGCATCGCTGCCATGTTGAACATTATGCACATCCTCTCATAAGCCAAGGAACTGATTGCTGCAAATAATTGAGACAATAAAATAAAGAAATGGCCTTTTTTTGTTTACCAATTTATGCTTAATACTAGTTATTATAAAAAAAAAACTTCTATTGGACACAACACCTCCCTTATATAATGTAAGCCATTTAATGTCTGAAAAAAAGCTAAATCTAGTCTCTACTTCTTGATTCTATCTATTTTACTGTTCCTTACTACTGGTGGATTAATTGGAAATAACAATTTTACATGTTTTTATGCTTGATTGAATAATTTATATTCATTTAGGTTTAATAGACAGGCTATTGCAATTTCTATTTATCCACTTGGAGTAACAATCTCTCTAAGATTGTTGTCTCTATCCATCTTTAATTGATACCTCTACCATATTACGGCAGTCTTCCTATAGTTATTAAAGTTAATAAAGATTAAAGAAGACTCATCTTTATACTATCAATGTCTTCGACCTCAAAATATCCCATTTTTAGTTGATACTGCTCTCAATTTTAATACTTGTTAGATATTTGGGCTACACAATTTAACCAGGTAGAATGTTCCTAAACAGATTGTAGTGAAACAATATTAACTTAAACCATTACTTCTACTGAGTTGGTTATTATTAGAGTATAACTCGGTTGCATTGAAAGTGGTTTGCAGAGGTACAATCTCTAGTACCAAAAAAGTTGTGCTGACATTATTATTTAAAATAATAATAATGTTTGTTTTTAATTATCTCCATATTGTGCACTAATTATAAGAGACGAGATGATGCTTCTTAGCATTCCATGGATTCACCGTGAGGGTGCTGGGCCCATCGCATTGCAGGGAGAGGAGTGCAAAGAGCTCTTGGGACTTGCAATTCAATTGTTTTGTAGATATCTGTGTTTTATGAATTGTTGAATACTTAGATAAACTAAGTTAAGAGTATAATATTAGAACATATTTTGTGGGTGTAAACGGCTGCAACACAGTTTATAACTTTTGTAGCTGTGTATGATATGTATAATTTTAAAATTTTCAATAAATCAATAAACAGATATAAGTGAAGACCTAGTTTTCTTGTTTCATATTTGTGTTTATTAAATATAAAAACTATTGTTTGTAAGGTGTAACATAATAGTAGTACGTAAAAACATTATTTGGTAAAACTAAAGCCTTAAAACAATCAGATTCTTGGTAATTATTCTTTCTGTTGCCTGGACTACTTATTATTAATTAATATAAATTATAGATTATCAGAACTCTATTGTATAAAAAACATTAAAATGAATAAAAAAAATAAACTTACTAAGACTCATCCGGCCCCCAAAAAGAGAGCCTTTGTCAAAAGCATCCTTCCATTTGAAAGGGATCTGCACTTCTTGGGGCGGGATTTTCCGCTCCAAGCACACCAGCTGATCATAGTAGCTGCGGAAACAAAGTATATAATTTGATAAATTATTGTGCAAGAAGTTGTTCTAATTAAGTAATTGAAGAATAGAATTAGGAAGGCTATTTTATTCAAGTTTGCATGACTCATACAATGCTTATACCTGTAAATAACATCTAATGACGACTTCTCAAACACTTTCCATATAGCATAACTTCTTAGTCGACTGAGCTCATTGATAGCTTCACTAAAGTCTTCATTGGTGTCCCCAGTGTTATACGTAGAATGTATTAGGTTTTTCAGCGGTTTTACAATGTCTACGTCGGATGATTTTTTCAACGGCACAACTAGCAATTCAGCCATTTCTGCAAATGCCGAATGACATTTATCTAACCAACTTTGTTTGTGACTTTTGTTTTTTTATATTGATATTAGTCATCTCTGACGACTTATTAAGAGTGTTGCTAGCTTATTTTACATTGTTATTGTTAGTTCCTTCATGAAATCTTGTTAACCGCTAGGTATTTAATGCATTGCAAAAGTTCAACTTCATTAGGTTGAACAAATAAAAAAAAATATATAAATTCTTGGTGGGAGAGTTAGAGTAATGTAGTCTTTTTGTTTCCCTAATTTGATAACAGTACTAGTTTAGGTTAGGTTAGGTAAGTAGATTGCTCCGCTGACGATAACCTTTACTTTGTTACGAATTGATGGCAGGCTTCTGATCCGGAACGGAGGTTTCCAATGGAGAAGTTCCTGACGGGGGAAGTTCCCGATGAGGATATCGTACCTAATCCAACGCTGACAAGAGATGAAGAGAGAGTAATATGAACTTCTCCTTTAAAGGTCGTCGGTGTTGAAGTCACTAACACTAGAGACCTGTCGGGTCGGGTCCGGTCTGCTGAGCTCTTCCTTAGCGAAGCTATCCCAAAGATGCAAGGGCTTCCACACCGAGGTGATGTTTCTTGTGCCGCTTCTCCTAAAGGATCGGTGGAATCAATCCCGCCAACTTCCTCCACCCATATAGTTAGGAAAATAAATATTCTGTGTCTCAAAAGCACCAGAGAACAAGATTCAATATTTTAGAACCTACTAAAGCCTAAAGTGAAGGTTTCTAGTAATTGCCGATAATAACCGATAACAGCATAATGAATAGTATTCATTGAATACCTATTAGGTATATTTGTTCAGATCTTTTGGTTGTAGACAAACCAAAAAGAGAACGTGTTAGAAACTTCCTACAGCTTTAATAATGCATACCTTTTTTGAGTTAAAGGTTTGGCTGCTTTTTTAATTGAATTGCAACGGTATGTGAAAGTTATTTGGTAGAATTTATAACGATTGTAAAACTTATTGCTAAATACCGTGTTTTTTTAGTTTTTAGTTAACACACGTTCCAATTACAAATGCTTTAGGTTTCCATAGTAATCATTATTTGACTTTAAAAATACAAAAATAAATTATACAAAAATTATTTGTCTCTGAGTTCATATTTTAAAACAGTTACGATGGTAATTGGAGTTAAAACTACCCAAAAACTGTAAGTAGTTTTTTTTATGAAAGCCTGAGCAGCTTAGAATTTTATTGTTAAGTAGAATGGCAATTGCTTGGAAAAAAATCTGGTTCAACACATCTTGTCAGTTATATTAAATATAGAACTTACCCTGCCCTTCTATACCTTCAGCACGGATAATTAAAATCAAATTGTGCGTAATTCAGAAATTGTATAGACATATGATTTAAATAGCCAATAATGGGAATGAGCGATGGGCATGCGCGTAGAGTTGAGTCGTAGTCTTGGGTCTTGGCAGTCGAGAAGAACAATACCGCCGGGCGAGTTGTCTCTCTAGGTCCCTCGAAACCGTGTTGGACTGAACGTTTTGAGATTCACAAGTTAACAGAAACGTAAGTAACAGCTTTAGTGTCTAATGTTATTTTGTTATTTGTATATTATAGCGAAAACCCTTATGGCAAGTTAACGTCGCATGTTGAGGTCGCGGCGCAAACTGTTGCTCTCGCAATCGATACTTGGTGTGCTTTTGTTTTGATTACGTTTAACGTGCTTGATTTACGTGGCAATTGTAGGCGCTATTGTTTCGCGAATGAAATACATTCGCAATTGCTTAATGTTTACTTTATCTTTTACTATACAGATCTTAAAAGAGGCTTTTAGCCGCTCATATCTTAACTTATCAGTCTTGTATTTAGATAGTAGGAATAAAAAGTAATTGTAGGAGTAGTAAAGTAATTAGAATTCCATCAAACTGATATCGTTTATAATATCAGAAGATATATACGTTGGTAGGTAGATACTTCACCACATACCTACTTAGACGAGTTCAAGTTTAATTCCTTTGATGAAATGTTAGTTAAAGTTTTAACTCTCTGATATTAGTGAGTGCTGGAAGGTCATTATTATATTATAAATGTTCCTATGAAC
Organism: Dircenna loreta; assembly: GCA_963555665.1. NCBI lineage: Eukaryota > Metazoa > Arthropoda > Insecta > Lepidoptera > Nymphalidae > Dircenna > Dircenna loreta. Next base: position 4,265,868 of record OY743099.1, on the reverse strand, counting down.
AATTTTTACATTTGCTTCGAAGATGTCATGCAAAAGTTTTATTTAGGGATTTTTAATTCAGTATTATTTTTTTAGTATTATTATTCTCTTTTAAATTTATATACGTACGTAAAGCGATTTGTTTTGAGTATTTTATAAATGTTATCGTGTATATTTATTTTTGTTATAATATCTATTTATTATGTACATACATACAGTTAAAGCCTAAACAATACTTTTCTTCAAATAGCTTGTGCGGTTGTACGAGCATTACGCAAAAAATGTTTACCTTTTTTACATTACATTACATTTACATTTAAATTCGGTGTGGTTATACACATTGTCTAAGTCAAAATATAGGATTATTTTTATTTCTTCGAAAAAAGTATTTGGAAAGTATATAATTACATTTATCTACCCAAAACTATTTCAATCATCCTATTTGAAAAACTTAAAGACACAAAAACTAATTTGTGCTATAATTTGTGCAAAATTACTAGATCGATTTTGATGCATATTAATTTTTAAATTCTCTGAACCTACATTTCTGACGGTTGAAAGATTAATTAATCGTTCGCTAGGTTTCTGTTCGAAGAAACACAAACACACATACATACGTATAATATAGCGTCGGGATATTTTAAGGATAACAATTGTTAACCTCTGTGACAGCAAAGACATTCTCTATAGATTTCCAATGTCTTGTTACATCAAAATAAGATATATATAGGATCCTTATTTAACAAAACACAGGAGAACTCGCTGAAGCCTCATTAATTCGTTTGAATGTTTAATGGTAGCAGTTACAGAAACTAAGAAGGTACAATAGTCCAAAATGTTTTAAACAATGTTCACTTTAACTTAATTATTTAGGAGATAGTTATTGACGGAACCAAAGTACCTAAATATACAATAAATAAAATAAAAACGTGGTCGAATGTTTATCGTAATGCATAATTAAGTTGTGGTGGGTCGGTAAAGCCAAAGAATACAAACCTAAGGTAGGATTTAATATCGATTTAATAGTAGAAAATTATTTGCAGCCTGACTTTCCCACTGAAGGAGTAATTTTCTTTGTGACAAGTCACGAAATGGAAATAGCTTATTTTGGATCTAGATTTATAATATGCCATAGCATGTTTCTATTTTGACAAGTAACAAAAGTAGAAGAAGCACAGATAACAAATAAAAGACCTTGATAGAACTGTTCGTTAAATTACTTTATTTAAGGATGGTTAAGTGTGTGTGACATAGATAGATTTTGTTGGGTCTTTGCAGTCTTTTTGTGTGTGTCTACGACAAGTGAGCCCGTTTGTCGTTGGGTATACGAGGATGGAGATTAAGGGAAAGGGGTTTGGGCATCCTGGTTTCTTGCGAACCTAAGCAAATCTATTTTACTCCACCCTTTTGTAAGAGAATCGGACTATATCCATCGAGCACAGCTATATACAAGATGCATCTAGATCACTGCAGCAAGCCTCGACCACCTGTAAAATCTTAAAATAATTTAGTATAAAACTCCTAATATTTTTTTATACCAACAGGAGAGGGCGCGGTGACGAGTCTTTCCACAGCAAAAGGAAGGAGAAGGTCGTGGAATCGCCAAGCCGCCGATACCAAGTTCACGTTCCGAACACTATAATCCTGTCAGTCTTTATTTTGTACTTCTATGCTTACTTTTATATTTATAAACTCATTTTCACCAAACCCTTAGGGCCCTACATAGGTATTACGTAAGTTCGTTAATTATTTTTTAGGAACGAAATTGCTACGTCTAATAAACATACATATATACAAACAATAACTTAGTTTTCCCGTTTGTTGATTTGTTCGAATGTTACTCTGAAACTACTGGACTCACTTCTAACTGGTAGCTACTGCGAAAAATTGTGATTACTAAGTTGTAAAAGTGGTTAGAGGTTAATATACTAAGTTGAATTTTATTTCATAACAGTGATAAAAGATTATAGTTATTGTAATAATACAATAAGATATATCTTTATTTATACCTAATTTTATAAATCTATAGTTTTGTCGTTTGTGACTCGCACACATATTTTCAATGGTATTCGTAGTTTGTTTCAAGCAAAAGTTCCCAAAGTTATAAAAATGTTATACATTACCTAGTGCTGGTGTATATATTTAAAGTATGTTCTGTCTGTCGACTTCCAGCGAGCCGCGAGAGTCGTTCTCTATTCATTAAGTATTTGGAGAGATGCACTCGTCGGCCCGGCGTTGTTTTTTAATTATTATGACCTACTAACATTTTATGAGACTTATTTTTTTTAATACACTATATTAATTTATGATCTGGAAAATCATATATCTGTATACGTATTTTTTTTATTATGAGAATTAACTTTTTCAATTTCGTTTTGTAGGAACGTTATTAGAAATACGTTTACTAAAGTTCGCTGAATATAAAGGACTTAATAGATTGACTTGACAAGTTAGTAGTTTTCATTAAGTGCAGGCAGGCACTATGACGAGCGAGCGTGGTGCATCGATCGTTTCTTCTGGGTTCCTTCACCTTAGTGGATATTAAGGCCAGCTGATAAGTCTCCGATAATTACAAAAAATTTACATCACATAACACGCACAATATGTAGGGTACTTTTGTTTATTATCTAATTTTTTTTTATTATTAAACTAAAGACTATGTTGACGATAGGATCTGGCAATTATCAAAATTATAACCACTTCTAATTCTTTAAAAAGGTTTAAAGTAAGAATCTTTAAGCCCTTGGAAATGTGAAAACATAAAAAAAACTGATAATGGCGTGGTCAGATATTCTAACTAATTATAGTACTTTATTTGCTCTCACATAACGAGTCAATAGTCAATATAATAATAAAAAATATATAAATTGAGTATCCATAGACTAACATTTAGAACCGTCAACTTTCAACATTTTGCAACACATAGCTCTTTTTTTTTTTTCATGTAACTAAGTTGATGCTTGACTACATTCCACCTGGTAAGTGGAAATGTAGTCGTAGTTGGTAAGGCGCATCAACATAGGAGAGTTATTCACTCGGAAATACCGAGACAGGCAAGCTATTCCAGTCCTTCACTGTACGCATTAACAAAGACGAAGCAAAGCGTTTCGTACGGACAGGTGGCATGTCTACAACTCTACGAAAGGAAAGGAAACGAAGGTACGAAAGGATGCATGCATACCGTGCCTCGGAACGTCCAGTGATGTAAGGGGGATGGGGGAATCAAGTTATGTAATTCGCTGGAATTCGTATCCTATAGAATACTGAGTGGCTCGCGAATCTACGTCTGTATTCGAGGCTATGGAGTTGAGTGTTAACCAGCTCAGGGTCACCAATTAGCCTTTTTGCTCGCCTCTCAATTGAGTCCAGAGTAATTGCGGCTGTCCGGTCTCCAGATGGTGGTGGTTCGGCAAGATATTAGAGTGCAAACTTCTGATATTAGCGAGGTGCACTTTGAATGAGGAGGAGTGCAACCGCTGTATAACCTTCTCACTCTTTTTGAACATTTTCATGGGAAAATACGATAGTGGAGTGAATAGGATGGGAAATGGCAGTTGAACGAAGCGCTACGTATGGAACCCGGCGTCGAAATTGGTGTTGTCCACGACTAGACGCCCGACACAACAGACACCAACTTGCCGCCAGAACGGTTCGCCAACGTAACGCACCTATTCAGACCCATTTCCCATGTACGGCTTCATTGTACAACGTGCCGGAACACGACTAGGTCGTTTTGCGGTATGACTGTTTTCGATGGGTAACCTTGCCGTCGGCTGGATGTTAAAGCCTACCACCGAGAAAAGCTTTTTTATTTACTTAAAATATTTAAAGAAATTCTCTCAATTGTGTGACTTAAATAGGTAGGTACATAACATAAAGCTATACTTAAATACAGAAATATTTTCGCTAAGTCGTGTTAATAAGACCTGTAATAAATAATTTAAAAATAAATAGACAAATACAACTTTCATCACATTTCCTACAGTATGATGTGATTATTTTTTTCTGTGGTTTGATGGAAAACATTATTTTACCAAAAATATTTACAGAAATCGTGAATCTGAAGAAGAAGAAGACGTCATAGACCTTGGAGCACCGCGGTGTCGTCGCCCCGCGTCAGCACCGCGCCTGCCTCGACTTTACACACCCAACCCTCGCCTGTTAGTATTTTTTTCATTTCACGATTTCCGAGTGATATGTTCTCATTTCAAAAATAACTGAAAATAAACCAATCATTTGTATTCAGATATCCCGGTCCGAAAATCAAAACCACAAGGCACAAGCGACGAAGCGGTCGCACCGAAGATAGTCGTCCAAAACAGCGAAAACGCAAATTCACGCGGCCCGTGCCCAACTCGCGACTGTACCGTCCGGCACCGCCCCGTCCCCCGCCGCCCGCGCCCCGCCCCCACGCCGCTTGGCCGCCGCCCGCCCCTCGCGCCTTCGAGAGCGCGTCGCGGGCCGCCCTGCGCGTGCTACACGCGCGCCGCCTGCGCGCTCGCGAGCCATCACCGGAGCGCCCGCCGCCCGGCCCTCACACGCCGTTAACCGCGCGGACGCCCCGCCTCGTCGTGACGCTGCCCGCGGCGGGGGACGCGCGCTCCACCATGGCCACCCGCAAGCACTCTACGAGTCCGGACTGCTCCGATGGCAACGACCCCTCCTCGGCGCCCAGTGAATTCCTGGCTGAGGTTCCGCACACTCAAGTTATTCAATATAATATAATGAAATCTTAGAATACTTTTGGCTTCCCTATTTATGGTTTATTTTCCTATATACTGTTAATGTTATTGCCATATTCTAAGTTTAGTCGTATCTGTCGGCCGGATTATTAGCAGCGTGTAGCCCCCCTTCTAATAAAATAATAACTTAATATCTACAATCGTCTGCAAATCGTAGAAGTTTGACTGGTGAGAAAGTGTGGGTTTAATAGGTGGATGTGCATGTGGGCAGTTCCTTTCGGCGATAATGCGGCGGCAGTACGCGGAGGCGCTCAAGTACTGCCAACTCATCCTGCAGTATGAGCCTCACAACGCCACGGCACGGGGTTTTTACCCCCTGCTGCGTCACAAGCTGCGGGCGCACGAACCACTGCAAGCCTCCCCCTCCCCACGAACGCACGCCGCAAAAGGTGACTGATTTTACTACACCAGCTATATTCCACGATGAGATGTGCTCGGTGCTCGGTGATAGTAATAAAGCATCAACCATGATAAAAATAAAGTTTACAAATATGGTTTTATACCTAGTCTTGCCATAAATACTTTTACAGGGTTTTTTCTTTTGCATAAAACTTTTAGTACTATTATTCAAATGATATCCATTGGCCTTAAAACGTTGAGGCTGGATAGAAACACGCCCTCTCGCATTGGTAAAATACTTCACTGTACATCTTTTAAATTATTTCTGGGACTCTCAAATTCATGATGTTTATAGCATGTTATATTCTCGAAAAGTAACTTTAAATCTAAATTCAGGAGGATTAAGATCGGGTATAGATTACGCCCGTCTTACTTTATGTCTTCAGCTTTGATGATGTCCAAAACAATGGTTTCAAGCCACGCCTGGGTGGATCAAGCTTCATGTCTTTCTGAAAGTATCATTCTTGGTTGTGGATCATGATGTTATTGAGAGGCTTTGATACGTTCTCAAGAACCATATCTTGATAGGTACATTAGTGCTGATGATATGTCATCTTTTTCACAAAAGTATCGCTTGACTACTCCTCTATAGCTGACACACCACCAAATCTTCACTGAAGTCAAATAATGTCCACGATGTGCTCTGCTGACTAATTGGCTTTTAGAGAGCTTCTATAAAGTTTAAGGCATAATCTCGGTCATCCTGTTTGTTAGGTATAATCCTTGTCAAAAGTAATTTTTTTGCGTCAGTAAATAAGATTTTTCTGTGACATTCCTTTGCGTACCGCGCAAGAAGTTGTTTCCATTTTACCAGCGTATTCATTTCTGGATTATCAGTTCAATAATCACCTCTCTTAACGGTTGCAAGTCCTAAAATCTTTTAAAACCAAAGAGTCATCTTTTAAAATGCGCGACTTGGTTCTGGTACTATATTTATTGCCCGCGATAAAATCTTTTGCTTTCACTGCTTTAATTGCCTATTTTTATATTAGTGTACGTGGACGGTCATAAACAGAGGAATTTTCTGTCACAAACAGAGGAATTTTCTGTCACAAACAGAGGAGTTTTCAGTCACAAACAGAGGAGATTTCATTGTTTGAAAATCGCGGTACACAAATGTTCGACTAATACCAAGCGAAAGCATAATTTCAAGAATTGCATTAACTTCATACCTCTCATGTGTAGGTATTGCTATCTCTTTTTCACCACATTATTTATTTATTGCAACAGTATTTATAGTTAGACTAAGTATATAATGTCTAATATTACCTACTACTTATAAAACCAAAAATACTAAATAATATATAATATAATAATACATTACAAACGAACGTTTTGTGCTAAATATTGCATTCGTTGATGAATGTGCACATAGAGATTAAAATATTTTTAGGTAACGAAGTTTTTAATTATTTAGATATTTCCATATTGTGTCCAATTTCAGAAGAGAGCAGTTCAAGTGAAGGGACCAGTCCTCGACACGATAATCTACTTGGTCCCCAATTAAAACAGGTAGGTTTAATACTTTAAAATAGCTTGCAAAAAGAAGCTGCAACCTAACAGGGCCACGTATTGCGGGATTGTTTTGATGGTACTTTAATGGGAGATGTGTGAAAGATGTTTTCGCTTTACAGAGCGCTGAGACGGAAGGTTCGGCGGAGGGTTCGGGTTCGGAGGAGATGGATCAGGGCTCCGGATCCGCCTCGGGTTCCGGGTCAGGCGCGTGCTCGTCGCTGGAGCTGGACTCGTCAGATGCGCGCTCGGCGCCCACTTCACCGCGACGGACGGACACCACAGATCCTTCTGACAGTAATATATTTTTTCTTTTTTTTTCTTTAGATAAACAGATTTTTCGTCGTTACTATTATATAATAAATAACATTTTAATAACTCCAATAATTGTATAAGTATACAAATATACAGGTACGTAATTTAAATTATAAATGATGAGGTCTTCATACATAACTGAAAGTCGAAACTCATATCAATGCATCGTAATGATTCTTATATTTCCTGTGTGCCGGCAGGCTCGTCGTGGCGCTGGGACAGCGGCGGCTCGCACTCGGAGCGCGACGACAACGGCAACCCCGCGCCACGCCTCGGTGAGCTCACAGCGTGCACTGTCACGCACACACTTAAGCACACGTACCTGTGCCTACACACTCCACACCACACACACAGAAACACGACATTGTTACGCGCTTACAGGAGCAATTCCTGTTTGATATTTGACCTATCGCTAAATATGATATTGATTGATTGTTTATAACACGCGTGTACTGCGTAGCCGCGGACGAGGCCGAGGGCGCCGCGGCGGACGTGCGTAACGACAACTCGCTGCTCCAGGTATACTATCATACATACTTTTACTGCGTGCTCGGTTGTTTTTTTTATTATGAAATCGGGTAAGAGGTGGTCGGTCAGTGGTCATCGCCGCCCATAGATCCGTCAAAAAAAAAAATACTTATGATCACCGTCACCAACTTTTAGAAATTGGGAGTACCATAGGAGAGTAGGATTTAGGGACGGGAAGTACTGAGATTCCGGTTCACTGACCCAAAAAAAAAAACTATAGTTATAAATACCGGTTTATTAATAATGTTATATTTTTGCACAGGCACCGAGCTCTTCGATGACGTCGTTGCAGCGGCTGAGAGCGCACTTCGCGTGCTCTATTAAGTGAACACAGTCTCTAATATATCGTCCTTTGTACTGTTATCCTTCTGTCTTTCATTTTTGTTTAATATCCTAATATATATTACATAATAGGTATTATATACATGTAGTCTTAATGTGTCTTAATTGCAAAAGAACAACAGATTGTAGACTTTTTCTAATATATTTTATACATTAGACAACTTGGATTACCTGGTACCAAACCTACTACCATCACTATTATTGCTTCAGTGTTAAATTTATGTTATAAATAAGTTTAAAAGATGTCAGCCCTTCTCTAATCACGTAGCTAGTATATCTGCAATGTAATGGCTACCTTGCTTAATGTTATATGTTTTACATATAGCTCACTAAATTATTTTCAAAAAGGATTATATATCCGACATTCGTTCCTATATCGTGGAATTGGATGAAGTTATATCTAAATTACGGAACAATGCATACTAGAAAATGATAGTATTATATCACTTATTATATACATGTACAAACTAAAGTATTAAGTCTCGAGTATTATGAAATTATTGTAATTGTAAAAAATAATGTCTCAGTAGTGTGCCGACTGCCGCCAACTATGAGAAGAGACATAATTCTCTAAGGTTGAATGACTCATCCTTTATCCTATTTACGACGGGCCTACTTTATAAAATACGTAAAGCTATCATCGTAACGGACTAATTGATTTATTACACCTATTAGGTGATGTTTGTTATTGTCTATAAACATTTTAAAATGAATATAGAATGAAAAACTTATCTACAGCGGCAGGACTTGAGCTTGCGACCTTAAAGAATGTATCCACGAGGTCTTTTTTCATTCTATATAATTTAAAATCTATTAGATCTGTTTGGACAAAAACTGTCTTTTCGGACAGACTGATGGTTACTAAAAATATATCGTATGACTAAGTCTATTAGATATTTATGCGAGCTGAGAGCTCTAGAGTATAACTTAGTCTTAGATACATCTGTGAGTGGAACTTATGAAACACTGTAATATTCTTATCGAGTGATACAAGCTTTGTTTCTTTGTTAGCTAAGAGAACAATTTTACTTATGAAGTTTTATATCTTCATAAAATTTTCGTTAAGCTGTACTGGATATATGTATTTACTACTTATTTAATATATTTTAGGGAGTGTTTAAATTTGTATTAAAACTAATGCGGTTGTCAAAGCGCACCGAAAAACAGTTAGTTGGTGCGACCGTGTATACTGAGCTGAGTGTAACGAGAAGACTGAATGATTTTTGTCCCTTCGTACTTACCTCTATTGTATTTAACTGCACTGCACTGTACTGTACACAGGTAGGTAACATCAGAACACCTATTTAGCGTCTCTTAATTTTAAAATGTCAATCAGAAACAACAGAAACAGTTTTATAAAAGGTAGAATGCAAAAACTAAAAACTGTTTTAGCTTGTAATTAAAGCAATGATAAACACCTGCTATAGCGAAAACGATTTTACCTAATTCGGTATTCTTATTAGACATATCATTATAATTACAAGGACCAATGTGCTTAAACCCAATATCTATTACGAAAGTTTAGTGTTAGTATGTATGTACACAGTGTTGCTATTATCTGACTTCGTTGAAAATATATTAACACTTCATAATTCATTTAAAATTCGTCAAGTTGTTCCACTCTGTACGCAATTTTGTATAAAAACATCGTACACAGCTTCGGTTAAAATTAATCTATTGTAAATAAGATATGGAATTATAAGGCATTCAAAGACTGTTTTATCAAAGCTAATACCATCCAATTGGTACCTACAAAGTTACATCACAAAATATTGATTTCAGTTTTTGCATTCAGTAGCTTTTACTAACCTAAGCTTAATATTAGTATGAGTATGAATTTCATAAACCTTGTATAGATCGACATTCATTAGCGCCCTTATCCTGAACACGTGCGAATGTTTGACAATTCTTTCAAATATGTAACTTTTGTAAAGGATTCTAGCAGTCGAAAATGTTAATTATATATTTATTTATTTACGGCCTAGTTTAAGTTGCGTTTGGTAATTTGAAATTATCGTAAAAGTTGAAAAAATATTTTAAAAAACTGTTTAATATGTGTTGAATGTACCTGTTATTTTGGTAGTGCTTATGGAGCAGGCGCTAATCCTATCTAGAATCTATTATTGTTTTATAAATTGTATGAACGATGAACGTGAATTTATCTTGTAACGGATTATCTTTAATATTTGATGTTATTTTTAATTGTATAAGTAGATTGTTATAAATGGTGTGAAAATATCTGAGTTTTATTTGAAAAGTGCGACGCTATACTTGTAAAGAGTATCAATAGAGTATATACTTGTCTTGCCATTAATACTGCTACAATATGTTAGAACATCTCCAGAAGTGTATGAAGATACGATCCTAAAAATAGTCCTTTTGGCAAGACTCAAGAAGAAGAGGCAAGACGATAAGATTGATTTATAACCAGTTTTAGAAAGTATGGGATGCCCTCAGCGTCATGATAATTTGGATTCCCTAATACAAAACATTAGATTAAAAGTAAAGTCCCATCGAGAGTGCTATTTATTTTGAGAACTAGCCTCTACTTTTAAAAAAATATATTAAAGCCAAGGAAAGACATTTTGTTATTATTTCATATATTTTTTGTTATTCATGTATTTTTTTTATTATTTCAATGTATAAACTACCACATCCCAGTAATAAACGTATTATTCAATAAAACAATATTACCGCTAGTGAAGGGACACTAAATAAATAGAGAGTATTATAATAGTAAGAGAAGAGTACGTAGGTTGAATATACACGTGATAAATTCATGTCAGTCTCCAAGTCTTCGGACTGGACAGCAGGTAACAATTAACTGGATGTGCTGCTCAGGAAGTAAATAAAAAGTCACTAATTGTAAAAACCTTTTTTTAGTTTTATTAGAAACGATAAAACATTTTTATAATAAGTAATCGTTGAAAACGTAACATGCATATTACATAATTCGCCTTAACAGAGATGCGGAGAGCGCATGTGACGTCACACGAGTGCGCGAAAGTGGGCGTCACCCGCATGAATACCGTCTCGCTCGCGCGTTTTGCACCAATTTCGTGTGCCGTCTCGCTCGCGTGTGACGTCACTGGTGTGTGCGCTCTCGCACGATACACTCAACGACGCCGCGCCGGTACTTTGTCAGATACACAATACTCACTCGGTCTAAATGCATTTTTTTGTCTTTGAGCGATATTATTCGTAATAATATATGCTAGCTACATGAACACATGAACTCGAACTCACTCCGAGCACGCAACGGATACTCTATTAACAACTGACCTGTTTTGAGCAAACGGGTAGGTATCTAACGGCACTCAGGCACGACCTGATAACATCTGTATATAACATATTACTTGAATGTCGGTCTGTCTCCGTCCCTGCACGCACGAGATCGAACTGCACGCAAATCTCCTAACATGGTTATTTTGTATACGAAAATGTAAACGTCAACAAACGACGTTCAAAACAAACAGCACACGGAACATCCAGCAGATATATCGATATCGGCGACGAAAAATACCTTGTAAATAATAATGCATAGGTAAAATGTGTTAAAATTGGCATTTCTTAAGCTAAAATTGGTTGGCACTGGCGTTGGCACTGGCACTGGCTACCCTACGTACGTAGTTGAGCCTAACAGACGGCTAACTTGCGACGAACAATATAATTGCTTAGGCCTTTATTAACTATAATATTGAATTATAGTAGCGTTGATTTTAAAATTAAAATTTACTTCACTAAGTTATATTTTTAATTACCCTTAGCTATCAGGTGCCTATTCACAGTACTATATAAATACTCCTGCTATATGAAGCTGACATTTTTAAACTTATAAGAATTAAGCAAATCATGGAAGCAAATTACTATAATGCAATTGTAAGGCACTGATGAAACGGTGGCGTTGCATACAATAACAAATATATAAGTACGTGTTGTTTTAAAAATACCAGAAATAAACTAATCACTCTTTATCATTTTTTACTTACTTACTGCGCCTACAGTGGGACTGTCGCCAAGGTTGAGACACAGGAATTGGATAATAACTGACAATCAAAAAATTAATATCCAAAGTGAGTATTAATATTGTTTTTTTTTATTTGTCATATTATAGTATTGGCAGTTTTTCATTTATCATTCATATTTTTGTATTATTAGTCAACACGACAATATTTGGCTGTCCGGTTTAGAAAAAGAAACAACTTTGTTAGTTTATAATAAGATAACCCGTTTCTGGTATTTTAAAAATCATCCTGTATATTACTTTTAATCAGAAGTTTGTCTTCGTCTGCACTTCTGGACCTGCTTGTAAATTATTTCAATATTTGCGAAGCCAATAGTCTTCCATAGTAACGAACAAGACACTAGTACCTACTAAACATTTCTGTACCGTCCTGTTGTCGTACGTAAGGTGAGGATCGAATTATTAGGGAAGTATACGATAGAGGTACAACTATAAATAGAAGATATCTAGCATCAGAGAAAAATCTACCTAATTCTGAGATAAACGCGACAAAACAACGTGATGCGAAAGAAAATCACTAGGTGAGATCGACCCCGGGACGAGGCCAGCGTTAAGTGTTAAAGTTCAGCCGGGTGAGGTCGCGTAGGAAATACGACTTAGTCTAAGTGAAGAGCCACTCGCGCGAGCTCCGTCCGCACCCGGACCTCCGGTAACCGTCTTCGTGAATCTACATTTTAATTCGCTAAAACAACTCATAACCACAACGTTACACAGACCGGTGCCGAAGAATCTTGTTTAAACTTCCGAACCGTCGATCGATATCACTCGTCGAACTCTAAACAGACGCGGACGAGCGGTACCGGTCCCCCGGCGGTCGCGCAGTCACAGCCTGCAGCCCCCTAGCAGTGTGAGTCGCGCTACAGCAGCACGTCCATGCGGCTGCCGCGCCGCAGCACGCGCGCCCCGCCCGCGCCCGCGCCCGCCCCGCCCGCGCCCGCCTCGCCGCCGCCCAGCGCGTGGAACGACACCGTCACCAGCTGCTGACCGAAGTTCGCCTCGAATCTGGAGATCGTTGTCAAACATAGTAGTCATTGTAGATGATAAAATATATATTTTTAATTTTCATTATATATTATTAAGTATCGATCCACTGTTACGAATAATTTGTTATAATTGATTAATTAGAAAATTGCATTTTAAGTAACATCATTTACATAATCATTTAAACTGGAAATAAATGTTTGTAGATAATTTAAGCTGAAGTATAGGAGTGTGTCGTGGCTCACTCGGTGGCGATGTTGACGTGAGGCGGCGCGCCCACTGCGTTCTGTACCACGAGGAATAGCTTGGTGGCGAGCTCTAGCACGTGGCAGGTGCGCACGAGGACGTCACCGCGGCGGCGCCAGGAGCCCTCGCCCCCGAACAGGCAGCCCGGGGCGTCGCCCGCCTCGCGCACGGAGCACTGCGACAGCTCCTCGGCGGAGCTCTCCAGAGCGCCGCACTGCAACGGTGCGTACTTTAATATACTTTAAGAGACGACGCTGTTGGATTTAAATTTAAAATTAAAATTTTAATAATTCAGGTAGACAAAGACAGACGAAATGTATTTTTTTGTACCTAATACTATCGAGTAATAATTTATTCTACACATTTTCCGGCCAAAAAGAATTTATAAAAATTGCTAATTATTAAATTAAAAAAATACATATTCAAAATATATACAGGATGGATCATCGAGATGGACAGCGACGAGTCGAGATACTTTAATTTACTAAGAAAGTTAGAAATAATAGTCCCCCGTACTGACCGCGCGCACGTGCACCGCCAGCAGGTCGTCGGCGTACGGCGACAGCGACAGGCGGTACACGCAGTGCGCGGGCACGCGGCGCTTCAGCCGCAGCGAGCGCGCCTCCAGCAGCAGCAGCGCGCCCGTCGACACCACGGCCAGGCAGCGCGACACGCGCCCGCTCGAGCGCGCCACCTTGCCCACCACGTCCGCGAACACCACGTAGCGGTCGGCGGCGCCAGCGCCCGGCCCGCGCCGCCACGCCGCCGACGCACGCAGCCGCACGTAGTCGCCCACAAACGGGTGCGCCACGCTACGCGCGTACGTCAGCTTGCGCTCCTTGAACAGGACGCTGGCGGTCACCTTCTCGCGCATGCGATTGCGCGCAGTCTGGTCGAATGCGCGGCGGTAGACGTGGCAACGCCAGCGGTGGTGCAGGCGTCGTAGGAGCGCATCGGCGCGCGCCAGAAGGCGGGGCTGCGGGCAGGGCGGCCAGGCGGAGCATGCGGGCGAGCGGTGCCGCGCCGGCAACCGTGCCCACAGCGAGCTTAGGTACGCGCGCCGTGCCTGCATACACCACCAGCGCCAGACGGTGGCAGCGGCGCGTGCTCGCCCAACCGCTACCCCCGGGGGGCCCGCCCCACCCGCGGTGACGGACACGCTCGCGGCGGTCGAAATTCGCCTCTCCTCCAGAGCCCGCCGTTCCTATGACCGAATTAAAAATGTATTTTGCTGTGTGTGCGACCGTGTGTACGTGTGTTGTATACGCACGCAGCGGGCGCGGTGGCAGGCCCAGGCGCGTGCGATGACGTCGGCGGCGGAAGCGCGAGCGCGTGCGCGGTGCCGGCGCCACGCACGCTGCGCCACGCGCACCAGCGACGACACGCGCGCCGCACGAAGCGCTTCTAGTTCCCACACCTGCAACACCGGAAGATAAAGATACCGAACAAATTAAATACAAAAACTCATCTCATGAAAACCATGACCGTCACCAGACCGTGGGTAACATCCGAGGATACGACTGTCTCTAAGTCCACTTAATGTTAAACATTTACAAAAAAAAAAACGTTTTGCTAATGCGTTCACAGCCATGAGTAATTAGAAAGAAAGATGCAAGGGACTAGGACGTACGGACAGGAATCCCGCTGTCTAGTTAACGTAGCTACAACAGCCACTTTTAGCTGATTTTTTGTAGAAGGGTGATACAACCACGTATACACATACAACCCAGTCATGTGTCTACAGCTAGACTCTGACATCTGTATGTATACAATCAAATCAAAATATATGTATACATCAAATAAGAGATTGGTCGTACCGTTCTCGGACTCCGGATGAAGACTTTAGTTCGTCCGTATGCGAACTCCGCGCTGGGAATGGGTAGAGAGCGCAGAAGAGCGCGGGCGGCGCGCACGGGTTCGTCACGGCCCGTGGTACCTGGAGCGCCGGGGGAGGGCGGGGCGGAACCCGGCGCTCCCACCCACGTCGTTCCGCTTCGCCCCCGAAGTAGCCCGTACCGGGACAACACGCCACGAGCGCACATCGATTCGCACCAGCCCGCGCGCCGTAGCAATGCCATGTCCATGATCCTGCAGACGGCGGAGAACCGGTTGGATACAGCGAAACGACGGGTTAGAGGTCCGGGCCGTCATCCGACTCACCCTTGGGTGCGGATCTGATGCCGCAGGAGCGCGGCGTCGAAACGGTGCGGCCGCAGCGCCGCGTCAGCACGAAGGCAGCGCACGAGGCGCGGGGCGGGGGGCAGCCGGCGCACCAGCGCGCCAACTAGCGCCCGCTGACGACACGATAAGGCGCACGGCCGTCGGGGGGACCCCGCGCTGGACGGACAGTCACATAATACGATATATTTTGTGTGTGACTTCTTGTGTGACCGCACGGACTTAGTGTCATCGTACCCGGCGGGCGGAGCCGCGGCGGCTCCAGGCGCGAACAGCGCCGCCAGTAACGGCTCGCGCGCGGCCCCCAGCGCACACGCGCAGCGCCGACACACCGCGTCGCGGTTCTTGGCCACGATACCACGCGCGTTGTACACCACCGCGCCGCCGAAGTGTACGACCCTGCGGCGAGGTCCAGAACGAGTTACGGACGGATCTCATCGGAATTGTAATTTGAATGGCATTTTGAATATTGTAGACTCGAAAGCGGAAAGGTTATTACTGAAAGCGATCGGGAGGCAGCACTATGAGTCGGGGGTGCCTGCGGCGCTGCAATCGCTGCAGGAAGACGGCATCGCTGGATCCCCGCGCGGCGCACTCCCGCAGCGCGCCCAGCACGCTCTCCGGACCCTGCGCGGAAAAGCTGCATGAGTGTCGGTTTTGCGGGGTTTTTGAAAGGAGCGGCGCACTCATGACCCGCTGACTAGCTCACCGCGTCCAGAAGGTCCGCATATAGCTCGTGGTCGACGTAGGCCAGCGGCGCCCAGGCCAGACCCTCGCGCGCATACTCCTCCTGCTCCCGCCTCAACGAGGCCGCCGTCACGGCCGCCTGTACGCGCTCGGCCGCGTAGTTGATGAGCAGACGCTCCAGCCCGTTGTGCGCCAGCGCCTCCAGTCCGTACAC
This sequence comes from Dircenna loreta, assembly GCA_963555665.1. Classification (NCBI taxonomy): domain Eukaryota; kingdom Metazoa; phylum Arthropoda; class Insecta; order Lepidoptera; family Nymphalidae; genus Dircenna; species Dircenna loreta. The sequence goes on along the minus strand of OY743099.1, from coordinate 4,249,721 downwards.
GTCCAGGATGCCCAGCGAGCGCCGCGCGCCCACCGACGCCGGCTTTAGTGCGTCGTTGACGGCGCTCACGAGCCAGTTGAAGAGGCGAGAGTACAGAGAGCACAGCAGACGGTCACGCAGCGCACGCGCCCACTCCGCCCCGGCGCCCGCGCCTCCTGCCTCCGACCCCGCCTCCGAGCACTCCTCCTCCGCCGAAAACGATTCGTCTGCTGTAGAGCGAGGAGTGAAGGTAAATTCCGAGTCGATAGTGATAGAAATAAAATGTTTGTCGTAGGACAGTACCGTGCGTGTCGTCACGGACAGCGAGCGGGGGCGCGGCTCCCAGCGCCAGCTCCAGAGCGTCCGCGTCCACGCCCACGAGCGCGCAGGCTTCCCGCAGCTCTGGAAACGAACGAGCGATCTATGATTATACATCGGCGAGATCGATACGGACGTCGCGAAGGGTGCCGTCTCACCGTACTCGTGCTGGAGGCGGGTGCCGATGGAGCCGTCGATGTTATGCTGCGGTTCGAACTGCACGTTGCCCAGCTTGAGCAGAAAGGCGAGCACGCGCAGCACGGCACCGCATTGGCCCGCACTGAACCCCAGCGCGCCCATCGCCGCCTGTGGCTCGTCATTATGACTATTGTTTCTCTAAACTAAATAGTCGTAAGTCGTATGAAATGTTGTGTGTGAGCTAAACATACCTTCGTAAAGGCGAAGTGGTCTCGGTCGGCCTGAGGAGCTCGCGGCCCTGGAGGAGGCAGAGGAGTGCGACGCGGTGAGGCGCTCCCGCCCGCACTACCCGTACCTGATGCTCCGACTCCCGGAGCCCCGCAACCACCCGTCTCCGCACAGCAAGCACCACCCCGAAGAACGCGGTACTGCTCCCACGAGCGTTGCAGTTTCAGTCGCTCTGAAACAAGTGCGAGGTCAGTGAAGAACGCGTAAATAAGTGTCGTCGCGGTGCGACTGCGTGTGTGTGCGTGTTAGTGTGTACTCACTGAGCAGGTGTGCGTCGGCGCCGGCTAGCAACTGGTACAGCACGTGGAAGTTGCGTTCGCCCTCCGCCGCACAGCACACGCGCTCCTGGGGGTCGGGGTTGGAACTTTAATATTTCTGAATAAATATTTTTAATATTTTTATATCGACCGTTACATGCTCACCTTTTCCAGGAGGTCTGCTTGGGCAATAAATAGAGTATTAAGAGTACGTTTTACCTTAATCTTTAACAAAGAGGGCTAACTTATCGACGTTGAGTACTCACAGTGGGTTATGTGACCGCCGACGGGTTCGCCCTTGAAGTCGAATTCTATATCCAGCAGTTTGCCCTGAAAACGTATTCGACATGATCATACGGACCGGCGCAAGAGCTGACGTCGGCGGCTACGTACGAAGCGGCTTGCGTTGTGGTTACGGGCGGTGGCGGCGTTCCCGAAGGCCTCGAGCAGCGTGCCGGCCGCCGCCAGCGCGCCGCCGCCGCCGCCGCCCCCAGCCACCACCGCGCACTGCAGGCACACGCGCGCCGCCTCCGTCTTGCCGGAACCGCTCTCGCCTGCGCACGGACACGGGATTAATCGGGCTGGGATCACTTATGACTGACTCAAAACTGTCAAAACTAACATCAGGCTATATTAAGAATGAAAGAGACGAAGCTTCTTATTATTCCATGGATTCACGGTGCGGGTGCCGGGCCCATCGCGTTGCAGGGAGAGGAGTGCCAACAGCTCCTAACACTTGAGACCCAGGTGTAGGTTTAAGGGGCTCCTTTAAAATGCGTATTCACGCTCACCTCAACTGGTTGCGCTCCTCTCTCTACCTAACCAAATTTGGAATGAACCTACCAATGCCGCGAAAGGAAGTACGTTCTAGAAATGAACTGATGATAGTTCAAGAGAGGCCAAGATCTTTAAGTAGGTTATAGAGAGATTTCGCTGTTATACCTCTCGCTCCCACTTCTACCGCCTACAAATTAACTATATACCTAATCCTGGTTAGTTCGTTGGTTAAGTTAAGAGTATTCATAGAGTTATGGGTTTTCCCCAATGACCTATGCATGCTACCACGGAGCATACAATAAAGGTCTATTGTTTTATATAATTTAATGTATGCCTGTATAATTTTAAAAGTTTGCATTTTAAGACTCACCTGTTATCACAATACACTGATTTTCATTTCTGTCCCGAACCCAGCGGTAGGCGGTTGCAGTTATCGCGTATCTGTGGAGTGATTAAAATAAGAATACTTTCGGTTGTTTTTGTATATGTGTGGTTGTATGTCTGTGTGAGCTAATGACTGACAGATGCGGCGGCAGCAGGTAAGGCGGGCGCGCCAGGTAGGTGCGCACGAGCTCGGCCGAGTACAATGGCAGCGCACGACACGGGTTCACCGACACCAGCGCATTCCCCACGTATGTCTGTAAAGGATGGTGACTAAAAAGTCGTGATCTATGTAACGACAACATTGAAAGTCAAAAAGGAAAATATAAGACGAAAAAATCAGGCAAACTTTAGGAAGCTACCATATTGTATTTTGGTAGCCACCATAGCTAGTATTTCACATAGACTGAATGAGCCAACTTCAAAAAACATCATTCCAACATATACACATATACTCTATTAATGGTTTATAAAGTTTATTGTAAACCGTGAATATTTCATGGCTTACAATAAACTTCCTCCAATAAACCTTCGTTTTTATTTTTATTTTAAATAAGTGAAGAATGAAAACCTAAGAATATATAAAAACCTATACAAAAACAATGCTAATAGTGATTATAACTTACATATATGATATCTCTTTTATATCGCACATGTAGGTTGTGCAGGAAGGAGTCTTCAGTAAGTGGCGCCAGCAGCACGGCGTCGGCGAGGCCGGCGGGCGCGGGCTCGGGCTCCGCCATGGCCCCGCGCCGCTCCTCACCGCCCCGTGCTTCTCCCAGCTGCACCCATGCTTTTCATGCCGCTTTCTGCTTCCAACACACAAACCTCCAAGTTAGTTACCTCATCCCTAATACCAAATTGCTTAAGTATACAATTTTAACACAGAGACATTTCCACAGATATATTTGCAATTGTAATATGTTTAACACTATTAAAAAGATTAGTAATGTTCTGGTTGGGTAGAGACATTTGTTTTTTCCAAAAAGGTTGATATATGTGTATTTTTATTCATACACAAAGTATTTGAAATTTTGATATTTATAATTGGTCAACTGTATTATAGTGTATAAATAAACATATCATAAAAAAATATTCTGATTATTTGAACTCTATATGTTTATATATACATTGTACTAATTTTATTTGTATAACTACACAAATTTTTAATTTTTATTTTAAATAAATAAAATATTGATTATTCACTGTATTAAATTAAGTTTCATAGATTTTTAAAACAACATTGCCTTGACCAAGAAAAATTATATGAACATAATTTCATTTCTAAATTTCCAATTAACTAAATAAACAAACTCACTAACAAATATTAAAAATAACTTCTGTTAACGAGAACTTGGGTAACAAATTAAATTCATAATATATGTACTGCCTAAATTTCTGTGATTTGTCATAGGAATATAACAATGTAATACAAACGGCCATTTATTTATCGTTTATAAATAAAATTTTTAAATCTTTTATCAATGTCTATGCTTTTTAAATTGAAATTAATAGCAAACGAAGACTATTTGTTTAATTAGCTAAAATCCTACTTAACTCTACGAATTATTTGCTACATATAATTTTATAATGATTAATCATTATCATATTCTAATATACTTACATTTGCATAAAGTTTGAGGGGTTACTTTTTATTTCTAATCATTTCTAATAAATAACTATGTTAAACATTAAAATATAATCCAGTACATTTATAGGCACTGATTTTATACCTACACTTGTAAATTGACAGCCAGGGTTGCTAGACCTTAGAACAGATTTGAAGATCTAGGTCCATTGTGGGACAACATACAATATGAGAGTTTAAAAATGTATGAAAATACACAAATTCATATATTTAATATTGATTAGTTGTGTTTGTTTATTTCTTACAAAGTTTTAAGCAATAAATTAAAATCAATCATTCTCTTTTGCAGACAGTTTGAATTAGACATTTAATTTCCTATCAGCGATTGGATTATATTTTAAACATTTTTTCACGCTACTAATTTTTCATACCTTGGGCTACATTATTGCACTTTTATTAAAGACTCCTATTGTTTTTTTTTAATGTAATATAGCCTTTGTCTGATACACAAGAAGATGCAGCTTTCTAATAGTGAAATAATTTTTGAAATCCGTCCAGTATTTTTTGTTTAAAAACAACACATCCTTCAAAAAAAATATTAGTATGGATATTAATTATAATATTAGTATGGATAATATTTTGTTGAATAATTTATTAGATTTTCTGGTAGGTACACAAGTATTCTCTTATACTTGTGTACTTATTTTTTGTAGAAACCGTTTATTTTTTATATATTATTTGACATCAAAAATATTAATTGTTACTATTTCGTTACATTCGTCAGTTAAATCATGCAGGTATATTTTGCAACTAGCAACATTCTTGACAGCTGTAAACGTATATGTATTTATGCTAAATATGTATGGATGACAACGGTCACAGAGAAAGTATGTACTAAGTACTATAAAATGAGTATGTACTACGTACTATAAAATGAGTACGACAAGAAGATCTATAGATCCTCCATACCGAACCAAAATGCAGATCAAGCCAGATATAAAATTTTGGTGTTATCCATATTCTAACAAATATTTAAAAGACTTGAAAAGTAAATAAACATTTCAATTTTAAAAAAACGTTATTCAACTTTGTTCTCTATATATCTGCTTCTAAATAAAACTTTACAGGAGTAAAATTATAGCTTAAATTATCACATTTATTTATACAATATTTATTTTGTAAATACATTTTGCAAGCTGATGTGTAATTGCCTTGAAATTGGAGTTGTTTTAATTGTGTCAATATTGGGTCAGATTTCTCAATGTGTAATATTTCAAACATTTTATCATCATCAAAAGATTTGAATGGACAACTCTCGTAATTCTGTATTTGCTGGCAATTTCTAGACATATAATTCTTTCGTCCTCCTTCTAAGCCATATAAATGCCTTATACTATAGATAAATTTATTTTCATCTTGTTCCCAATTGTGGCAACAACTATGTTGGCCATTTGGGACCTTTGTATATTCACTTCTCCAAAAGATAATGGCTTCTTCAATGGGCATCCCCAAATCTTTGAGAAAAAGACTGTAGCAGAATCGTTGATCATGTTTTAATCTGTGCTTTTTTCTCAAATGTTGGTGCAAATTAACCATACAAGGAGGAAAGAATTGTGATTTATTATCAACTTCATTATTTTTTAAAGTAACAACTTTGTGCTCATCTCTAAATATGGTTGTCTCTTTTTTAATTTTATTATTAATTTCTATTATTCTTGGATCATTTCTTAATGTTTGTATATCAGGGTTGTAAATTTTTTGTTTTAAACTCATAGAAAATAACTGTGTTAAGTAAAGCTTCCAGTATTTACAAGGTATTGAAGCTGTACCATAATTAAGTTCTATTTGTCTTTTAGCAATGAGTTTCAGGCAATGTTTAAAATTTATTTTAATATTATAAAATAAACAATTCTGACAACAACTTGTGGTCATGTGTTGAGCAATACTCTGAATATTTAAATGTTGACAGAGGATTCTTAGAGGCTTAATAATGTTTGATTCTATTTCCAGTTTTCTTATACTTTTTAGTAGATGTTTTGCAAAACGTCTTAACTCATATGCGGAAAGAGTTTCTAATCTTTGACTAAACAATTTTTCTTCAGATTCTATAAAAAAATGTATTAAATCTTTTGTCCCTTCTGTACTACAAATTATACACAACATAAAATGTCCAATCACATCATATAGACTTCCTTCTATAACATATTCATTGTACACCTTTGGCTGATTTTTACACACTGCCTTTAAAAATTCCAGTCTTTTGGTGACTATAGTTTCTAATAAGTGCACTGTTATGTCCCCTTTAACTGGAGATAAGTAGAAAAACGACATAATGGACCATATTTATATGTCTATCCTATTTATACACACACTTTCCTACACTAAAATATAATGCAGATAAGTTTCATTACGCCATTATAGTTTATATCACAAATCACTATAGTTTAGAAAATAGTAAAATCAATTAATTATTAGGTACTTATATTTAATATTCGATAAACAATAGCAATAGCAATATATATTAAAATAAATGTAATTCTTTATAGTTAGTATTTGTTTTCATTTGTTGTTACAATTTACAAATGCCATAGCATAATATCATTATTGGAAAATTCTAAATGTCAAATGTCAATTGTCAAATAGTTAAAACTATTGAGAGGAGGGTCTGAGATGAACAAGCAACTTACGGTTTATTCCTTGATATGTAATTTGAAAGTTTTTAGAAACAAATTAAATTGTCTTAAACCTAGAGATTTTTTATTATATCTTAAAAGCCTCCTTCTTTCTCCCCTTAATATAACGATAGTAGCGTTCCAATTCCCAGAAGACATGAGAATGAATGTTTTTAAGCACAGGAATTACTACCCAAGAGACATTTCTTTCAGATAGGGTAGGTAGGGTAGGTCGGTAGTAATTCCTGACTTACACAAAGCTTCACCGGCTTCTTTACTGGGTGGAGCTTAAAACTCGTTCTTGCGGATTATAGTCGTAACCAAAGTTTTTGAACGCTGGCATTTCCCAAGGCTGCGTGCTATACTATTCAATGTTCCTTCTATTTTTTTTTTATGTTTTAAGAGGTCAAACGAGCGTGCGGATCACAGGTGTTAAGTGATCACCGCCGCCTACGAACTCTTGAGCGTTGCCGTCCTTGGAGTTGGATCTAAACACCTTTTTTGAAGGTACCCATGTCGTAGATTTGGAAACACTACCGAAGGAAGTCCATTTCACGTCTTTGTGATAGGTAGAAAAAATGTTCTTGAAAACCACACAGTAGAGGATCGCCACGCATCCAGGTGGTAAGGATGGTATTGAAGGCGTTGTCGTGCTGTGCGGTGGTCAAATTCGGCGGCGGGCATCAGATCAAAAAGCTCTTCGGAGCACTCCCCGTTGTAAATGCGGTAGAAAACGCACAAAGAACCCACATCTCTACGCAATGCCAAAGAGTCCAACCGTTCACAGAGCACTAGGTCCCCGATAATCCGGACGGCTCTCCGCTGGTCGTGGTCAAAAGGTAAAAACTTGTTTTGTCACTTTGTTCCCAAGAAAAAACCGAGATAGTTGTTTTCGTTCGATCTATAATCTCCAGTTTTATGTCTTGTCGATTGTTAGGTTTTTAAAAATTATATCTTTAAAAGGGTTTACAAGAAATATATACATTTTAAACAATTTTATTTACAAGTTGCAACTTTTTTATAGTTGTAGATTTTGTAAGATACATAAAAAAACTCAGTAAATATGTATCTGAATGTTTGTAGAAACACAGCTGTTATCAAGGTAGCTGTATATATCGATTTCCGAGGGTGTGGCGCTGTCGGCGACTATACGATGCATGAATATTAATAGTTCCCTGGAAAATTTAACTGTTAAATCAGTTGGGTAAAAGCCCTTTAAAACTAGGCCGTTCTGTACTTATTTGTACAAGGCATGCATTATAGTTTTTGTAGTTTTTAACTTTTCGTCTCCATTTCAGTTGCAGTAGTTTATGAAAAACAGTAATATATTTTTAGTATACAAATTATTCTCGATAAATTCAAATTAAGGGATATTGCATTACACAACAAATATGTAAACACTGTACTTGTCATTTGAAATTATTTATAAACATAAACTAAAATCATGAATTTTTGGAAAAAAATTGGAATGAAAAATTAACAATAAAGGCGGTTATATACTTATCAAAGCCGATAACTACACGGTAGCGGAGTTTGTAGAGCAACTGGGAAGGTATCCCAGAGATCATAACCGCGAGACGTACCCGAATTGATGATTTTTTTATTCTCTATTGAAATAAGTTATGTTTTATTTTCTAAATCAATTTCGATATTTTTTTATTCTGTTTTAACAATACGTTTTTGGATAACAATGTTGCTTTTTATTTTAATTGCAGGCTCGTACCACTTTCATCCATCAAGGTAAGTTGCACTTAGCTCAAGAGTACTTACGTAATGCCATGCCAAAAACTTATAATTGTTGATAATCGTTACACTTATTCATATGTTGTAAATAGCTTTTTAACGACATATGTACTTCATAATTCAGGATAAGCAAACAATCACTTACAAGATGGATGAATAACAATATTCTAAAATTAACTCTCATTCAAAATATTGCTGTTATTATCTAATATCCTCTAACAATTATTATAATATATATACTCACTACATTTATTATTTTAATGACATCATAATTGCACATACTGACATAGGATTTGCATAATAATACAATATTTATTTCCATGCAACACTATATTATTTATTTATAGTGATTAATTTCTATGATTAGTAAGATTTTGTCACGACGTTGGAAAATCCAATTTTGATTTTTTTACAATTTTATATTAAATGTTTTCTTCGTAAGGATTTCAGTTTTGATTTTTAAAGTCAATGTTTTCCTATTTCAAATAGACATATCCTACAATAAATGTATCTTCTGAAATAGCAGACGTTAGTAGAACCGTCCCAAAGGCTAAGAGTGGGCGACTCTTCTCTGGGTTGTGGCTAGTAATTTTCCGAGCTGGTAGTAGTTTTGACAATAACAAATGTTTTTGTATGAAACCGACTTTTTTTTTTTAGCTCTATATAGTACCATGGTAAGCACCAAAAATATTTAAAATCTTCCGTCAAATTTATTTATTTTATACTTACTGTTACCAGAGACTGCAAATGCCACTTTCAAACAGTATCCTGTCACAAAACGAAACACACACCAAAAAAGTCTTACAAAATCATATTTTTTTTGTTTTTTTAGCGGGAATTTTCAAGATATGGCAATTGTTTTTATCCTTTATTACATATTTAAAATCCGAGCAAGTTTTTCCATAGTCTACGTTATTACTTTGGAATAGTTTTTAGAACATCTTAGAGACGGTTCTTAGAGACGGAAAAAATCGTATTTTTGTCAGAATGTTAAAGGTGAATAACATATGTATGTTTACTAGTTATATAAAGATGTGTTTGTGTTATAATAAACATATTTTTTTACCTATTTATTCTATGTATTTAAGAATATTTTTATATTTAAACTTTCGTGAACCATGACTATTATATTTATATTTACCCGGCCGTATTCACGTAGAATTATTAGTAGTAGAATACTCGGCTAAATATAAATATAATATTTAAGAATATATTAGTTTGTATGTATTGATACTATAAATATCCTCTACCATAACGAACATAGCAAAGTAGGCACCTTCATAATTATACATTTTAGTTAGGTATCTAGTTTTATTTATTTTCTTAATGAAATAAATAAATTATTAATTAAAACAACATGATCGTGGACGACTTACCATCAGGAGGGCCACCTGAAGTAAGTATACTGTTAATAAGAATTTTTTTTTTCAGGTCGATAAATATTTTTTACATAAGTATATATAAATAGAGATTGTTGTTTTGACATCCGTTGTTAAAAGTTATCTTAAATGCACAAAAAAAAAACAATTAGAAGACAATTGCTTTTTTTTATTTTTCATTTATAGATAATAAAATAAATGATAACGATCACAGATAAAAGTAATAAAAATGTAATCTATCAAGTCTATTAAAACAACATAAATTTCAATTTTATTTGTTCTATCATCAAGTTATGACATGTCTGAAGAGTAGCAGAAAAAGACATATGAATAATATATTATAGGTACGGAAAACATTCACAAGGACAGACAAAGCGACGTGACGCCTGGCAGGTAGATAATTAACTGGAATGATATGCACTTTTAATCATAATATATATAGACAAATGTATGTCGGTCTCTATAGAGTTCTGTATGAAGATCTACTGCAAGTTTCTTTGTCGGTTTAGGACCAGGTACTCAATTCAACTCTCATACAGAAAATCAGACAACGCATAACCTTAAATATTTATTAAATATTGTTTAGGATTTTTTAAAAGAACGGTAATGTATGTTATATGTTTTTGTTTTGTCATAATAAGTCATCGATTAAAGTTACAAATTGTATCCAATTTTTTTATTTATGACTGATCCTCAACCTGATGTAATAATTCATCTAAATTTGTACACAATACGTACCTACCTGTATTTATATGTTTATTGTAATTATTTCTCAAAGCAGTTGTTAGTTCATCTAAATTTGTACACAATACGTACCTACCTGTATTTATATGTTTATTGTAATTATTTCTCAAAGCAGTTGTTAATTCATCTAAATTTGTACACAATACGTACCTACATGTATTTATATGTTTATTGTAAGTATTTTTCAAAGCAGTTGTTAATTCATCTAAATTTGTACACAATACGTACCTACCTGTATTTATATGTTTATTGTAAGTATTTCTCAAAGCAGTTGTTAATTCATGTAAATTTGTACACAATACGTACCTACCTGTATTTATATGTTTATTGTAATTATTTCTCAAAGCAGTTATTGTTGTTTTTACGGGAAATTAATTATATTTCCGTTAGTATATTTTGTTCCTATATGTATAAGTCTACAACCATACTCAAATTTCATTAAATATCGTAAAATGCAGACATTAATTCTGTTGTACCGTATCTCCGTACATGACAATTGATATCTACGTAACAATTGCTTTTTAAAAACATAAATTTTGGAATAGTCATTATAATATTATTTTTTGAATAGTTTGATTAAGGTTTCTGTTGTGTACCAAAACTGTAAAATTCAACTCCTATATGGTGATAGTGTTAAGTAGAACCTACGAACTGGAACTCTACAATAAATAAAACTAAACATTACCCATACAAACATAATATGTACAAGAGTATATATTATGTTTGTATGGGTAATTCTCATAGGTTTATATTAATTACTGTAAGCTCGTGGCTTCAGGGGTCGCCCTCGTGAATTAAAAATGTATTCTTGACAATACCTACTGTCTGCTTGACCGACTTTTTTGCAACATTGATGTTATACGCAAAAGTAGATCTCTCAAGACAACCCGTTGTGTCTGTCCTTCCAGCCTCATCGAAATTTGTTAAGTAGTTTGTATATGTTGTCATGTCAAAAATATTCTAAGTAAGTGACAATAAAATAAAATAATGTGTTCAGATAATCTTAGATGACATAGTGATTTATATTTTTATCTTTTGTTAGATTTTATCTTAGATAGGTACTTTAAATTGCCTTATACTAACTTTTTTTAGAAAATATAACAGATATTCTAACGTTAAAACAGCACAGAAAAAGAAATTAACGTAATTTTCCAAAACATGTTTACGTCCATACAAACCATATCTATTTCTCAAATGTGTGGTAAAGACTAACAAATACCAACCATTACCCGCGAAAGTTATGTGACGTCGAAGCCAATAAAGCCTTATAGGAAAATAGATTCCATGAAGTAAGTCAATGATATACCGCACGTCACCTTGAACCGATGGTTTCTTAACATCTGCATATAGCACACGGAAAATATGTAACACTGATAACAATTTCAGTTGCCGCCGCGACACCCCAGCGTCATGGCTTCTAACGCGTTCCCGGTGAATTTCGCGGGAAAAATATATGACATTCGACAGTTTATGAGAGACCACCCCGGCGGCGTGCGTACTTTAGAGAAATATAGGGGCAAGTCTATAGTGCATGCTATGAAAGTGTTCGGACACAGTAACAGTGCCTACCACATGTTGAATGACTTTAAAGTTAGTGATTGTAACTTGACTGGGGCAGTCAGTGAGAATGGAAGAATTATTATTAAGAACGACGCCGATTTGGATGAAAAGGAAATTTTATTTTTAGAGGAGTTGGAGGTAAAATTAAAGTACTATTTTATATGTAAATTAGCCAAAAGTATTTTGAAATAAGAAATCATAATACTATAAGATACGAAACAATTATAAACTGATCGCTATCAATGGTATATTACTCCATTCAATGTCCTTGAAATAGGACTTTTTATAGGATATTAATAATATATCTCGATTAAATATTAAATAAAAAATGTAATTTATATTATGTATTTATAATAACTACATACATATTGGTATTTAATTCGTTTGATTCAAATAGCTTTAATTATTAACCGACCCACTGGTCGGTCGAGAACGTAATTAAATAAACAATGGATTAAGAGAAAGGCAATGGTTATTTTATAAAAAAGTAAGATGCACGGTATACAGAGTATGGATACGCGAATAAAATAAAACATATTGAAATAGTTCAGTAATATATATATATATATTTATAAAGTACACTGATTATTAACTTTAGAATTGCTTTAAACTTTTGATTTACTTATTAAGTAACAGTAATAACTTTGGTACCTTGCTTACTTGGACGAAAATAATGTTGACGGTAAATTGTAAATAATAAATTATTTACTATCGTACCATTTTTAAAATTGAACTTAAACAGAAATAATAAGTACAATTATCCAAAACCTCGTGAAGAAATATTATAAGAAGCTTCATACGTTACTCTGAAAGCTTAGAATGATAAACATATGTGAAGCATTTTCACAATAGGAATGTTGTTTTTAGATTTTTTACCAAAATTGTTTTATTTACCATAAGTTAAGAATGTCTTACATTTATCATAACCCTTAATATCTTAATTCTATTATTTAATATCTTATTAATAGTTTAACATTTAATTCTAATTCTAATCGAATATTGCGGATCTATGACCAATTTACTTAAATATGTCAACCCTTATTATTTAACACTACTGAATTAGAAATTTATTATTATGAGTATAGTATTGTAATAAACAGTTGGAACTAAGATTACGAAAAAATATAATCAAAAAAGTACCTAAATGAAAACATGCCGACATTATTATTTAAAAAAAAACAAAATTCTTAGTATCTTTACTCAAGCATTTACATTTCACACGCACATTATTACAATCAATTATTACAATAAAAAATGTCAGTGTAGTCAGGCCGTGAGTATAAGACCACCAGTTCGGAATGCTGTTCTGCTGAGAAGAGCTGACCAGAAACTCAACAGTTGCTCTTTTTAAAATAAATTTAACAATTGATTCCACAACCAAAGTTGATCAAAATACGATCAACTAAAAACTCTTTTACGCTATAATAAGCTTTATTTAACAATGTACTTTTAATTTTAGATTTCAAAGTAAGAAAGGAAGGTCTAAGATATCTTGTGGAACTTTATTACATGCAAATGGTACTCAAGGCCGTGAAGGATTACTTAACTTTTTGAAGACGATATTTGGCCGTTACAAGTTTATTTTTATTTATTGTATTTATCGTGTGCCTTTCACTGTTATATGGGTATCTAAATTTTGACGTATAAATAATATGTTATAAGAAAATAATTGAGAAACGACAGTAAGAATATCATTTTTTTTAAACACATCTCTCAAACAATCTCTAGCTTTTAAGTTATAAATTTAGTTAAAGTATATCCATAGTGTAATTACTATTTTTTAATGGGTAAGGTAAAGTCCTAGTCGTCCGTCATTTGTTCGACTCCTCATTGATTAGTAATTATATAGAAATGTATAATTCAGCAGTCACCTTAAATTCCCATAAAACATTAATTCCGTCCGTGGTGTTGTGCGTTATGTTTTGGGTGTGAACTGTTGTTGGAAATATTATTCTTGGATATTTATTTGACGGTTTATTAAATTTATTGAGGTCATGAGGTTATTTCAGCAAAATGACATTGAAACTTCATGAAATTTAGAAATTAATGTAGAGTTTTTCAATTATTAAGTTTTTTTCGGTCAGTCTTCAATACCCAATATTTATGTTTGAAAATATAGCTATACATGTTTATAAATAATAAACATGTATAGCCACGTTAAGCATATTCAAAACCAAAAATTTATTTGAAAAAAAAAAAAGTTATTTCGTTCGCCTAATGTCGAGTTCCTCAAATGAATCCGGATCATAAAGAGCTTTCAGTTATTATTTACAGTTTCAGAACTTTCAGTACTTGTTACTGACTTAATGTATCTTACTGCTGTATTTTAAATAAATCAAAAGTATTTACTATTTATTAATAATTTACAGTCTGTTGTAAATAATTTAAGATGAAATATTTATATTGTTGTATTTTATTTTTCGATGTTTTTAACAATTTTAAATACAATATTATTCCTGTGAATCATTATCATAAAATCAAATCATTAGTAATGGCCACATTCAAGGTAAAATCGCATGGTTTAGTTCGTCGCTATATGATCTAAATCTAAATTTCACTTTGACGAATAACTAATATGCGTTTTAACTAATCAGAGAAGCACTACCTCACTAACAGTCATTTTACTATGCGATGCGATTTACGTCAGTTAAGATAGAGTGGCTCAAATCGTACGATGCAATGCGACCATGAGGTTACGTCAGCCTGTATTATCTTTATCGATGGCCGAGTCTTCGATATCGTCGCCGATAACAACTACGTATCTTCATTTTCGTGAATATTACACGGGTTTAAGTGTCTGATTGTTTGTTATCAATCCACTGAAATCTTGGTAATATACTATGAAAGTCTGTATTTGGTTGTAGCGTGTATGAAGCGGTATGTTCAGAAATATGTCACAACGCACTTACAATGAAAGCAGCACAAGGGTTTCACTGTTTTTTTTTATTTCAAATGCACTCGACATTGTTTCACACTTAAAATACACACCCAAATATTTTTGTGACATCATTATTACCAAAAAATATAACTATGCGAAAAGCCAAATGAAGTGGACTTTGAAGTGCGATGTAAAAGCTATTTTTTATTTTCTTTTTTACTTAATATGAAACATCTTTAGGAACATACGTTTTCAATACTGCTTTAAGTAGTTAAGTTTTATGTACATTTTAGTAAGAAAATATAAGACTCAAGTCATTCAAGGAGTTTATTTATATCCGAGTATTTGAACTCACAACAGTTTCAACAATAATAATATAATTTAACTTCCGAAATAGTTCGCTCTACCTTTTCGCTGGAGATAAGAGATATTGAGTGTTTGATAAATTAAAAAAAATGTTCATACGGTTGTGTTCTAGGGTCACTTTGACACTTTTGACACTTCATCAAAATTGAGCAAAAGTGACCTTGTAACCCACATTATAATTTATGTCTTTACAGTTAAAGCTGACCAATGGTTACCTTTAATTTAAAATACCTACATATTTATAGTAATGTTGTAGAAACGCTTTGTCTGTCTTTTGAAAGTCCCGGATCGTAGTACGTATATTTTAAGACACAAACAGTAACTTTTACTAGGTTTAGTCCCCAGTCTATCTGTCCATGTACAGAATTCTCATTTATTTATTAGTATCTAACATAACTTTAGATTACACGTCAGTGTAAAGAGAGCTATAGTAAATGTTAGTGCGATCATCGTCATATTCTGCTCTAGATATATTTGTATATAGGAATATATTGGCCGGTTATCTCCCATGGCATTGGCCCTAAGAATTTCCTTTTTTAAATCTAATTTTTCCTCTACATTTTAAAACATAATTTAAATGTATGCACTTTATTCTTAATATAACGATTTTGAGATGGATAGTGCTACATTAAAATAGTCGTAAATAGTGTTTGGAAGAGTTCCTACTTGTGCGTCGAACTCCTTATTTGGGCTCTACTAACAAAGCCGTTATATTCGCCGCGTACCTTCCAGGTCGGTCGTTTAACATTGGAGATGATAACATATCTGGACGACAATGGCTAGATTTTACAAATACGAAATATCCAAAAACCATACACATAATATATACATATATAGTAAATAAATTTATCAAAAAGATGTTTGAATTTATTTAACTTATCAATAAGTATATTGATAAGATTCAGTTTATACTATCAACTTTAAAACTAATTTTAATTTCTAAGTCAGTTTAAACGTTGGTCATATTAATATGTCAGCCATCACGATACAAAGAAATAGGTTACGTTATTTACAACAAAAGTCTTCTATTTATCTTCTAATTACTTGATGGAACCAAACCAAGGCCGCTTTGAATAATTGATTAACCCATCGTTGTTTTTGATCGACGCGTCATGGTGTTCGATAAAAGATAGCCGTGTTCCAAATATTTGTACGTTAACTGAATCAGTATGAGAAGTATTATTTTAAAGAATAAAGTTATATACTTTTATTTTTAGATTAAGTTTAATGTATACTTTTTTAACGCCAAGACAAAATATACCAGTTCAAAGGCATAAGTACCTACGACTTCATAAACATATAGTAAATTTAATTAATAACAATGAGCTACAATTAATAATATATAATTCTTGTATTTTTTAGGTATAGTCAAGTCATATACTTGTCTTTTTTTTTCTGTCATAATCCAAGGATACCTATATAATTTAATATGAGATACTTTATATGCGTATTTGTTGACTGCCAGCGAACTCGATTGTCGTTTTTAGCCATGGCATATTGATTTGTTGTCTATTTCAATTGTTATCAAATGATATTTGGTAAAAAAAATAATTCTCTTTACTTCGAAATTTCTACAAACTTCAGCAGGAACAACCACGTGTTCTTAAATATATATATATATATCGCTTTTGCACGTTCGAGAACTATAGAATATAGTTTTAAACTTCATTAAATTTAGGACTTTATAAAATATATTTTAAAATAGTAGCCGTGGAGTTCTTCTCCATGGACTCTTTATGGACGTTTCATAAGTGCTATTTTAAGTAAAATAATTTGACTTTGATCCAGTGGTTCACTTATAGTTCAGTCACTTTTTAAAAAAAGGGTACCCTGGAAAGGATTCCGGAAGTTTTTAATATTGTATATTTTATGGATTTAGGTACGTTCTTTTCGAATGCTTTGCCACCTCGTATCTCCGTCGCTCGCGCCGCCATTTTGTAAAAATGGTACCGAGTAACAGTTTTTGGGAATATCTCATTTCCGACGACTTTCACGAGAAAAACATTTATGTACAAAATTCGATAACAATTCCTACAATTTATGTATTACTATATTTTTTTTCTGTAAAATCAATAGGATTTGCGTACCAGCGTCACAAAATAATATTCATCTCCGCCACCACGTGTTTTTCGGATATTTATATAAAATAAAATAATAGGGCTAATTCTACTATTGCCGTATTAAAAAGCCGGTAATGTGCTGCTCTGGTGTCACTCTCTCTCGACCTTCAACGAAACATCTGATACGTTTATCATCAATACCGCAGTAAGAGCTTCATCATCATTCGAAACTGTTAATAGTGGTCGGCGGATATATAGATCTTCGGATGTTTTTCAACAGCTCTATGTACGCAATCAAACGTGTATTTTCTAAAACAAGGAAAAGGTATAATTTCCCAACAAATATATTCCATTAAAAGTATCATAATAACTGCAAATTATATTTTATTTTTGCATGCTTTCAGCGGCTGTGATTTAACATTTGTATTTATCAAATTTTCTTGATTTGAATGAGGCTATTGAGGTAAAGTTCAAACGTTGATCCAGGGATGATTGCTAAAGCAGGGGAACGTTTTTTCCTTGAATTACGAGTATACAATT
The DNA here is from genome assembly GCA_963555665.1 of Dircenna loreta. Classification (NCBI taxonomy): domain Eukaryota; kingdom Metazoa; phylum Arthropoda; class Insecta; order Lepidoptera; family Nymphalidae; genus Dircenna; species Dircenna loreta. The sequence continues at coordinate 4,232,053 of OY743099.1, read as the reverse complement.
ACAGTGTTGGGAAAAAATATGTCTTTAAACGAATATAGATATATATGCTTACGTAAACGATGTCTGATAATCGCATTGCAGATAATGCGGACGAAATTTCGGTCTACGATATCTCGACCGATGCTCAAGACGAAGACGTAATGCCTGGTCTATCGTGAATAGGCAGGCCAAGGAGAGGTGCATCATATGTGGAATAGGCCTTAAGAGGAAAATACGATAAAAAAAACGCGCCACTTTCTCTCTCTCTCTCTCTACCTCCAGGAAATGAGTATTTTTTCAAAACGTATATTGTAACGTGCAGCGCTCGTACGCTAAAAATTTATTCTATAAATTTTATTTAAAAAATATAGAAATATGTAACATTGTAGGAATTTTTATCTAGTTTAATTTTGCATAAATGATTTTCTTGTGAAATGGGTCGAAAAGGAGATATTTCCAAAAAACTATTAATAGACGCCTCATCAAAATGGCGGCGCGAGCGGCGATGATGATACTGATAATTGCCATAAGAAATCAATAATTTTAAAATATTTCTATTTAAGAAATAATATTTCTAAAAAGAGTTAAGTTGTCAAGAAACTTCAAGTTATAGATACGCGGTGTGACTATTGTTATTCCATTATATTATTGTATTTTTAAATTCATGTATGCTGGAGAAACGATGACGGAAGAATTCCAAAACAAGGGAGAGCTAGGCTTCGGGGTCTCTTACTTTATGTATGAAACCTGGCTACCATAGCTAGATCAGCTCGATCTTCTGTAACAGGGTGTTCAGGATGGATTCTACCAACTACATATACCAGTAGCATATTATGCCAATCCAATAATTCCATTACAAGTATGGTCGGAAGGCCTGTGTGCGTCGAGTCGTGACTGATTAGTTGCCATCTCATTCTAGTAAGACTATATTTATCTTCATCTGTATCTATTTAACTTAATTTAACGAGTGAATGAGTGTCTTTCCTAATCAGCGTCAAATTATCGACTGATGGGAAGGTCATCACAGCTCTTCGATTTAAACATTAGAAACTAAATGGGTTACATTATCTTAACATTTAATAGAACAAATATGTATATATATATAATGATACTTACAATATTATATAAATTATTTGAAGAAGTATATTATTTTTTACCCTTGTTATGATTACCACGATATGAATACATTCCGTATTTTAAGTAGTTAGTATTAAAATTCACTTAATTGAATAGAAAATTTGTTTAATTTCGTACTCTAGCTAGAGTTAGCTAGAGCTAGAAGTATTAAAGTATTATTCCTGTAAGATAATTACATAGGTTACATTTCCCGATGGACGAGCAACGAACTCGCGCCCTGTTTACCAAATGTAAATATGTATTCAATTGAAATAAAACTATTTTATGAAATTAACTCGCGTATGTTGGATTACCAACATTTTAATAATGTTACATAAAGAAGTGATGTAGATGCCTGAATTAATTATCTGTTTAATATATTATTGATCAATTTATCTTATTTCCAATATAAACTAAGATCTAATAAATCTATCAAGTCACTATAAAATCACCGACGTCTTATTTTCCGTAAAAGGTACAAATAACCGGCACAACTGTGTCATGATTAGTATTTGAATGGTATAATTATACACTTAGTATAATAAAATAATCTATTGATTTAATAATTCAAATGTTTCAATGAGTCTGTTTTAATGGATTACTACGTTACCGACAGACACACCTCTGCCTCATTTATACTTATATACATACACACGATAAGGTATTGCTAAATAATTATAATGTCGGATTAAAATAGATTTTTTAGAATAATCAATAAATCAAATAAACAGTCGTAATCTAATCTACTAGATCTAGATATAGAATCTAGATCTACTAGATCTAGAATCTAGATCTACTAGATCTAGAATCTAGATCTACTAGATCTAGATTCAAATCGAATTTGTCTAAGTTTGATTTAAATCTCGAATGAAACGGGTTACTGCAATCTAATTGTCTCTCGTATAATAATACTTTACCATACCGAGACCGGATCTAAAGTCTATCACTGATTATTCAGAACCACATTGTAGTTGAACTGATGACTCAGAACCAAAAATTGGATCAGGATCGTATATTAATTTCGACAGGAGATGAAAACAGTAATCTAATGTATTTTTCCAGAGTAGGTTGGACTGGTCGAGACCCATATTGTCTCAGCTTCATAAAATCGCGCCTCACTATGAGAGGTGGGTCAACAGCGCGGTGTATAGAAAGTGTAGACTCTTTGAGAGTCCTGTGTTAGAGAGCCTGACCTTCACGCCTTGGTATTTGGTGCCCATGTGCTGGATACCCATCATCATATATATGTGTGTCAGCCAGTTTACGGAACATGTACGGTGTGGGGGTAAGTGGGTTTATTAATTGTTTTATATTCAAAAATATAATATAATATGATTCTTAATGGATTCAAAGTATTATTTCGTTTCATCATTTTGAAAAAATCTTGCTATCAGATCAGAAATCTTAAGCATACAACTCAAAATGTCTTATAAATGGTTACAATTTATTTTTTCTTAAAAGAGAAAGGTATTCTTATGTGCATGTTTTCCAGACGCCTGCAAGGGCAGCCCCATCACAGAACTCGAATTTCTATTCCATATTGTAATCGGTTTTATGGTGTGGACGTTCCTGGAGTACTCTTTACACAGATGGGTGTTCCATTACGACCCGGGATCTTCGATAACGATGATTCAAATACACTTTCTAATTCATGGAATGCATCATAAGGTATACAACTTCTACCTTCTTAAGCATATTCTTGACAACTATATTTTTTACAACAACTAGCTTGCGCCGGATTCACTCGCGTCCGAACTCATAAAACCTTTTAGGTAGGATTTTTAAAAACACTGAATCAGTTTTCTTTATTCCTAAATAGATGGCAGAGTTTTTTTATGAAATAAAATAAAATTCCGAATTTCTTAAAAGCTTTTATTCCCTTTTTTTACTGATAATAAGTTTATTTACTAAAAAGCTTTCCACGTTTAATATAAACTAATTTAAATTTAATGTCACAATTTAGCGATGAAATCTCCCAAAATCTAAAACGTATGTATAGATTACGTTTATATACATATACGTAATCTATATGTAAATAATATATACTTTGCCAAAAGCCTGGTATATAATTGTAAAAAATTACGTGGTATTTATTGTACACAAGTACTAAATGTAATTAGACTGCCTTCAACATATAGATTACCTGATCTCATCTACATTTAGGTTCTGGTATGAATATAGATATATTCTCGAAGGTGACGTAAGAACCTTTTTCGACACTCATCCGAAATTGGGTGGAAATCCCACCAGCACGCACTATCAAGGAGTGTTGACGTCATACCGGCGGCCAGTCGTAATAACTTTAGCCACGTCTCTTGGAATGTCAATATTGAATCGGAATACATATATAGTATATTTTTTGGTATTAGTTAAATATGTACCTAATTAGGTACTTATGATATGATATAAAAAACATCAGTCACATGAAATCAATCATTATAATAATGCTGTAAAATTGTTTTATAAGCCTCTAAGGGAAGAAACGGCGATTAATCGATAAATTTGTCGATATCTATGTTTAATGACAATGATAGAATGTTTAAATATTATCTCAGAAAAATAGATACCTTCATATGATTCATAATCTATATCTATGTATACGATAGATAAAAGTCTTATCTTGCGTGACGGTTCTTGGTTTATTTCAAGTGCGCCTGAACTTAGGTATTTCGGTGCCAAATTCTGAGTGAATGAATGAAATGAGAACAGACGGACGGGTGAATGTAATGAGAATGTATGGTAGAAGTATTAATAATAAAAATAAACTTTAGAAATTAAAGAATAATTGACATTTTCCTTATAGATATTATAATTTGGTAAACAATGTGTTGGTAAGGTTAGGTTGATAATGTACAGTGTATCGTTCAAAATTCAAGAAAATTTATTGAATTTTGCAAGTTTCTTATCGTTAGCACTCTTTAAAAAAGTTTTTCTTTAAATTCATTATGTATTAAAGATATAAATACTATTTTATTTTAAGAATATAGGTATGTATAACGTGTTCGAGGACAAACCAAAAGGTTAACGAGTATGACCCTAGAACAATTTTTTTATCTTAAAAATAGTTTGTTTTTTTCTGTGAATCCAGGTTCCCTTCGACGGTCTGAGGCAGGTGTTCCCTCCAGTACCGGCGCTGGTGATAGCGGTCCTGTTGTTTGTGCCTTTCTGGTGTGTACTGTCCTTCCCCTTCATCAAGATGGCCGGAGGCATCACCGGTGAGATCTATACGCGTAACCTAGAAATATTAAATCTAGAACTATATAATGCTTTTTTTTAAATTTATAATCAAAGCATCTCTACCTTGCTATATTCTAGATATCTTCATTCTTATAATTTACAGTCATTTATTAAAATAGGCCAGGTCTAAGTGATATTTTAGAGCGTACTGTGAGCTTTTCTAAATTTAAATAAATAAATACAAATGGCTACCTACAATTAACTAAATAATGTGTTTAGTTAAACGACGTGTGTTAACCATTTGGAAAATATCTACTTCGATTTATTAATTATAGTTTTTAATATAAAAACTATTTAATACTATAAATAAAATAAATACTGATGTATTATTATTATATGTTTTCTATTAAAATATATACTAATCACTTGCAATAGTTCATCAGCGTAGTGTTAAAAGAACAAACTCATATTATCCTGTCATACTTTTTTTCTTGTATATGTTCCATTTCGAGAACATTTTATTAAACACTGCTAGTTTTAAACAACCAATTTATATGATTTTCGTAATTTTTAATATTATATATTTTGTTAAATGAAAGAAATAAAAAAAAAATGACCACACTTCCATATTTTAAATGACACAATATATATCATAGATTTAAGTTTTTAACATTCTATTTTGTCGGTTAGTGCGAACATATTATATATGTATTTCTTCTGTACGATATATATATTTTATATATAAATTTAATCTTTATGTTCACTAGACACGGTATTCGGACGGACACGCACACGTGAAAAAAATACATACTACAATACAATACAATACAATACAATACAATACAATACAATACAATACAATACGAAATAACTAATAATTATTGAATGTCATTGACTAATAATTATTGTATTGGAAAAAGTTCCAGTTAGTAAATAATATGTATAATTATTTATTAAATATATAATGGTGGGTACGTAGAATTAAAAAAAAAGCATTCATTCACATTCATTCATAATTTGTACAAAGGAGATCTATTACCAAATACAATGTTCAATGTTCAATACACACTGGATGAAAAAGTCTAGGTAGACTTTTTGAATATTGTGTTATTTGAAAATAGGTATTTTCAAATATTTATATATATGTATATATATATTATGTTGTAAAATATATTTTATAGTACATATGTATATAATTAACGCCGAATGTCATTAATATGATTTATTTAAATAAATATAATTAGTTAATGCAGTTTCAACTTTTTTTTTCTGTCAACGCTTGAATATGTCTATATATGTCTATATATGTATATATCTTTAAATATGTAACAAGTTGTATAGTATTAATTATTTATTAAAATGATCTTAAATGTGATAATAATGTTTGCTTTTGTAAGGATGTTTCATTTAAAGGTCAAAATTCATTTTTTTCTTTTTAATTTAGTTTTACTTTCTATAGTAAATTTCGCGGAATTCTCAGTAGGCTACCTAGACCTACCTTTTTAGACCTATTTTTATTTGTTATTAACTTTAACCAATGTCAAATTCATATGATGTATGACTACTTCGAAACAAAACATCGATTATTTTAATATATTGAGGTCAAAGTCGAAGTTTTTTTTTCAATAATCAAACATTGGTCTTATAAACGACACACTCAAGTCTCAAGGCTCCAAAGGTAGAATAGCCGGCAAGGAACTACAACGTTCTCAACCTATATATAAATTTTATTCATAAAATTATTGATTATTGAGTCACAGTCACAATTGATATGTAAGAATAAATATAATTCAAAATATCTTTATTCAAGTGGTATTTACATGGTCTGAATCGTCAATTATTACATTATAAGTCTGTTAGTGGGGTCAGTCCGTGAGTAAGCTACCACCAGCTCGGAATGCTGCTCTGCTAAGAAGAGCTGATCAGAAACACAACAATTGCTCTTTTAAAAACAATTCAACAATGTTTGATGTATACATTAGAATATCCCGCAAATGAGTCAACAAGCAAAGCTCCACAACCTAACCTTTTAGTTGATCGAAATACGATCAACTAAGTTATAAGAATAACAACGTCACTACTAGTTCCATGATGCTCCAAGATTAACTAGGGTTTCAAATATTGTAACTCCAAACATTCAAAATAATAGTAATTATATCTTCGAACTAAAACGCCAATAGAGAACACCTTAAAATGAGTCTTAGTGAAGTATATTGTGTAGAATTATGGACTAGTTGGTTGTTAACAGATCTTCAACATGACCTTAGAATTATAATAAGCTTTGGATAAAAGTACGCCTGTAATGTAAGTTTTAAAGTTTTTATTCTGATAGGTCGGTGATAGATTTTGAGTTTAATTTTATGTGTTCTAGTATTTCTAATTTGCAAGTCGTTTTTTTGTTAAATGTTTGGTTTTATTTCCGGACGAATCGTAATTATTGTATTGTCTTTCAAAGCCGTAAGGATCTCTGTTGTATATAGCTAGAACGGCATTGAATACAGAATACACCGTAATTATAAATTAATTCATATTTAAAACTAAATAAACTAAAATTCCTTGAATACTACTCTAGAAATATTAATTAAATAAACAGACAGACGCTACCTATATGTAATTCAATTGAAAGGTTCTGTGTATGAGAGGGATGACTATATACCTTACATACGTTATTTTCAACCTAGTTATTTTGTGTACAATCCTTAATATAGGGTTTTGTTATCCTATTAAAGCACTCGGGAAATATTTTTTTATCACAGTGCGAAGTAAAAAACACCTCGTACCGCACGAGCCCTATAGCTGCCGCACCCTGCGGCGGCCGCACGCATCTAGTGCTGTACATATTTGAGAAACCATAAAAGTCAAACATCGAAACTTTGCCGTCGAAATAAATATTTAGATAGCGTTTTTCGTGACAATATTTATATAAATTCGTAATCTATTTAACTGATCCACATAAAAATGCAAAAGTCATTGTAATTTCGTATCAATAAATCAAAATATAACCATATTCTATTATATTAATATTTCCAGCAAAAATATGTAAAACTTCCCTTATTTAATGCGATACGGGGTGTGTAAGACATGATATATTTCACCTACAGACCGAATAAGCGAAGGTCTATTAACGGTTTCACTTTTATGTTTCCAATTCATTATTGATAGTGATTGAAAATTATTGATTCATCGATGATTGATAATGACCGCAGCAAACATCCATGGAGCCAAAGGCTTTAATTTCTTAAAACATGGCGGTGTTTATTAAAAACCTGCACCGCCATTTTAATAGTTTTAAAACAAAGCTTAAAATGCTACTACCAGTTGATAGTATTGAAAGATCAGTGCCGCTGTTATACATGTACGTTATATATGTACGTGTACATATCTAATAAAATTTTAAAATAATATTTATAAGCTTCAAAATTACTATTTTATTCGGATCAAGCGATTTTTCGAACAGCATTTTGGTAATATTTAAATTGATACATTATCGTAGATATGACGAAATTTCAGTTTTGAAGAAATTAAGAGATTAATGTTTAAATTGTATTTATTATAACATATTATATTAATAACACCAAGATTGTAAAATTTATTACGTCAAAAGTAATTGCTACATTTAAAGTAGGTACTTATATGATACAACGTATTTTTTATTCAAAATATCTGCTTAGATGGCTTTCTTTAATATTTGGTGTAGTTTAAGTTTATTATTAAACTTATTATTATTAATTTTGTAATAATGTTTACTTTGGAAAAACCCTTGATTACAGAAAATAACAAAAGCTCACATTTATTCTGATGATAGTTAATTTATTAACGTATTGACAACGCTGAAGTTTTTTAAATATTATCTATACATATCAAAAACCGGTAACGGAGCCACTCTTTATTATCTGTACAATCTATACAATATGATAAAGCTGAAGGGCTTTTCTTTTAATTTCGTTAACTTCTATGGTACAGTTAGTTGAATTTAAAAAAGTATTTTTGATGTAATGGCCCCATGGCTACTACTGAGCTAGCGCTTGCCTCTGATTTGTGGAGTAGGAATCGCTATATTTCAAGATCAAATAGTGCCGCTTCAATTGGTAAAAAAAATTGATGCATTTATTTAGATTATATAATATAATACTACGACTCTTACAACTACTACAAGAAAGTAACTTCTAGGCTGTTTCTGGCTTGGGTTTCTGAACGTTCCTAGCATGTCGCACTGCTGTACATGAAGGCAACATCTAGTATTAAATCTTTTTAATAAGCCATATCTATAATAAGAACACTAAATGAGTCAACCCTGACGTAATAATATAAATTTCATCTTAGACCATTTTTGAAACCAGCACGTAATGGTGGCAGAGTGGTTTTTGAGAAAAATTAAATCAAGTTGCTGCAACCTTTGTCACCTTTTTTGTACAGCTCATTTTATTATTTTGCGTTATCAATATAGTTTTTAATCAGCGTTAGTTAAATTACACGTCATTATTTTAATAAACAAGTGTAACAAGTGTTTGAAATGTGTCATCCATGTTAATGTTAATTAAAAAGAGTAAGTCAGTGAGTCTGTTCACTTCCAGGTTATTTAATATACGACATGATACACTACTACGTGCACCACGGCTCGCCGCGGGACGGCAGCTACTTGTACCAGATGAAGCGATATCACTCAAACCATCACTTCCTTAACCACGATAAAGGTACTTGATACTTTCGGCGTCTAAGATAAGATCACTACAAGTGCAACACAGACCTACATCTATACTCACACACACATGTAAAATGTATATTTATGTTTCAGCATTCGGGATCAGCAGCCAAATATGGGACCACGTTTTTAAAACATTCGTTAAAGTCAAGAAATTGGGTTTTGGTTTGCACTGGTAGCGTCGTTTAGATCAGTTCAAATATCGAACATGTATTGGATCAAAATAACTATAATTTAATTGTATCGAGCTCGAAGGAATAAATAGATAATTATTAATATAATTTGTATTTGTTGTTAATCTGTTATTGCCTTTGTTATTAATTATAAGAAAGTCTAATTTATTATTAGCATTTTTATAATGAGTTGAAGAGCCTTCAATGACAGAACAAACAGTACAATACACGTGTGTTGAGTACCGTTGTACTAAATAATGAATCAGATTAAGTTAAAAATGATAAATAAATATTATTTGCTTAATATTTAACAGCGATACACTTAACGTACACACATTTATTAATTTTGAGTGTAGCGTTATCATTGAAATAATCAATTGTCAGAAATACGTGATAAATGATAAAATAGTTTTAAAATGACGAAATCTAATATATCAACTTTTAAAATATATTCTTTCTATATGAATAAGAACAATAACTACTTTTGATATTTATTAAGTTTATCGCGGATAATATTTTGCCAATTATGTATTTAAATAAACTAATAATTGTGAAGTTGATCGTCACTTCCTAGATACGGCTATGACGTTCTTGCTTACGACCTAACATAATGTTATAAAGGTCTGTAATTAGTTTGTTTTTCCTTATATATATATATATATATTCTATACATAAACTCTTTCAAATTACCCGCCGGGGTTAAATGTATGTTGTTAAATAACATACAGATCTAAATTAGAATGATAAATAATAAATTTGCTATATTTTGTAATCGTGGACAGATTATGTAAAAGAAATATAGATAGATATAGGTTTTATATGTAAGTAGTATCAGAAATGTCAATAAAATTGTATTTTTTTAAACAGTTATATTATTGTATATTTCCCATTACATCCATGTTTTTTTTTTGTTCTCAATGATGGAATGAAAACAAGGATAAAAGTTTCGGAGGTTAGTTTTTTTATTTAAATGTAACGTATAATACGTATAAATTTTATAAACTTTGCAATCATGATTAATCATCAGTGAGGAAATCAGTGAAAGATATTATGAAAGACAATAACAGTAAGACATGTCCTATCCTCGTTTTAATTAGAATTTACGTAACAAGCATCTGAGACGTGACATGATACAATGACGCCATATTCGATTTTTTTTTATTAATTCTTAAACTGTTCATTACAATAGTGCCTTCTTAATTTATTTAATTATTTAATTGATACATGTAAATAAAGTGGCGTTTATGATGTAAATATTTTTTATCCAAAATGACGGAAAAGAGGTTCTATAGAAGCACAAACTGTTTAACGATTTCAGTGTTGCTATATTTGTTATTTAGTTCCGTTAGTGCATGTCTTAATACAGACTGGGATTGTTTATTTGATGATTTTTTGTCGGATATGTGTCCGGTTCTGACCAGTGCTACAAATAAGTTAAAAAATATTTTTATTTCTTCAGGTAAGTTATTTTAATAAATGCAACCTGTACAATCGTACAGTGTTTGTCGATTTTGCATAGGATTGTTCTTTTTTAAAGTTTTTTTTAATCTTGAGTAATGAAAGTAGTAATTATAATTACAATTACTACTTTTATAACATTAATTATAGTAGTATTCCGTAATTGGGAATTGTTTAGTTTCACTTTGAAAGCATCCTAATTATTCTCTAGACTAGTGATTGTTTATACTCATTAAATATTATGATGACTTATTCTGAAATTAAAGAATTGCTTTTGCATAATAAAAATACACGCGCGGCAAAATATATATTTTTTATTAATTACCAACAGATTAAATTTGAAAAATATTATTCCAATTATGTGATTGTCCTTGTTTTATGTTACGTAATTTAATATTATAGAAAGCTAGTAAAACATTTTGACTAAGGCGTCGCGTCCGCCGCACCCAGTGTGTCCTGGTTTATAAACGAGATCGTAAAAATCATTACTTACCAACTGATTTATTTTACTATAGCTTAGTAAATGTTTGTCTAATTAAATTGTCACATTATCAAACAAAATGAATGGATGGTTTTCTAAATAACGGTCTGAAATTAAAAACTTCATATTAATACTTTTTGTATTACTATAATAGGATATAAAGTATTGAACTAAATTCTATTAATTTCTGATCTGCTATAAAGCGAATCGATAAATTAACACGGCTGAAGTTCAATATTTTATAATAATTCTTATATAAAAGATTCAGTGTTATATAGTTAAGTAAATACATATACCATACATATAATGAAATTTTTATTCATAAAAAGTAATCAGACTGCATTTTTTAAGTTTTTATTTTGACCTCGAAAATGTTCAAAGTTAATGTAATGGTAAAAGAATTTCTATTAAATGATAATTTATTAAAACAATTAATGTACTTTACGAAGGTCTCTTATATAAATATAATAAAGTCTCTTATATAATTACAGAGGAAGATGATTGTCCCATATCATCTGATTTGATTTCTGAAAGCTTTAAATGTGGTCGTGAGATCGCCAGAGCGGCGAAAAAACGCTCCAACCAGTTGGTTCGCAGTGGTGTCAATTTAGATGAGTGTTCTCCAGCATTATTGCATTTTTTTTCAACAAAATTACCAAAAGAGGCGACGAAAGCTTCAGAACTGTCAAACGAACTTCTCGCTGCCACTAAGATTATGCAAATAAAAATATGCTCCGAGTAAGTTTTCAAAATCATTTCAATAAAAAACTGTATACATTTTTGAAGACATCTTGTATTTTACAGATCTGCTGTCACTCCAAACACATTTCTCGCGTTCCTCGAGAGTAAATCAGTGTGTCCTCGTGATATGTACTGTAAGCCGGCGAAGGTGAAATGTAAAGATTGCGACAAATATAGAAGTTTTGATGGCTCGTGCAACAACCAGCGGCAGCCGACGTGGGGCAGACGAGGTGCACCATTTGTTAGGATCTCGAAGCCAAGATATGCCGATGGTAACACATACAATTATATGTACTTAATAAACAATTCACTTTTTATATAAAATCTACATCAAAACGCCAGACTCGTACTTGCAATACCTGGGAATTGTGATAGGATACTGTTGATCTTTTTATTGTGTTTAATTTTTGTCATTTTATGTTCTTTATTTTTCTTATTTATTTTCTAAGCCAATAATGTAAAGTGAGGAACCAAATACCTAAGTATCTTTTATTTATTTATTTGAACAGTATAATTTTAAATATATTACTGAAATGAAAATACATAAAAAATGTATGAAAATATATTTTTTCAGAGTTTATAATCAGTAATCAGACAGGTTTACTACCAATCACATTCAAGTACTAATTTCATGATTGCTTGTATATTATCAACGTTTTGTATGATCACAACGCATATTTTTTATTTATTTATTTAAATCTTTTCCACTTTGAACCATTATCAGTGATCACTTGTGTACGTCAAATAGAGCTGTCAGGAGGGCCTATTTTGATACCATACTAGGGGTACTGATGGATAGACACACAAAAACACACAGCATGCCGCATTTCGTTACGTGACAATGTCTACCAAGTCTATAACCGCAACCCGACGAATCAACTTCATTACAATAAAATATACAACTTTATATACACTATTTGAAAATGGAACATAATATTTATGCAGGTATTTACGCGATGCCAGTATCTAGGAGCGGCCGGCCGCTGCCGAACCCTCGCGGTCTGTCAACACGCCTGTTCCCCGACCGCAGGGTCTCCAGCCACGTGCTCAGCTTCCTCAACATGCAGTGGGGACAGTTTGTGACCCACGATATTGTGTTCCAGGTCATGGAAGTCACCGGTAAGATCGTACCTATACTGATACCAATATAGTCGTATTAAAATTATTTATAGCACTAAAAAAAGACAGTAAAATTAAAATGATGTTATACAATTTTGTGTGTAAAGAGGGCTTTATCAATTTTTATCTCATCCAGGCAACCCTTATGATTTAAAAGGAAGATATTGACAGCTTTTTTTTATATTGAATATGCTTTTCTCAAAAGCAGTAAATAACTATATGCGAGGTATTTATTAACTATCTAATCTATGTAATCTAATAGTGCTCGTAAATATAGTTTGATAAACAAACGTACGATACGGATATCTTGTAATAACTAAATATCACTTAAATGTACGTAGGCAATTGTTTTTCTCAACGTGCAGAATTAACGATATCGTTTTTTTCATACCATATCACAATTACAATCAGCCATTTATTATCAGATATTACTTATTATGTATCAAGAACAGGTCTTATGTATAATATTACCGATTTTAATCGAAGGTTTTTGTCGTAGCAATAGTTTAAATTATAACTGAAGTTCAAATATGAACTATGTTCACCGGAATTATTAACCTAACAATATTAAAACTTATTTTATTTTGTGTTTTGTTACAAAGTATAGCTTGCTTCAATTATTTTTTTTTTAATTCGTCTAGTTGTTTCGTTTAAAAACCAACACAAATAAACATTTTAAAAAACTATTGTTTTGAGGTGTGTGTTTATTAATACTTAATGTGTTAATTTCAATCGTAGTTATTTAATTATATGTATAAATAGGTATTTTTTTACAATAAATATTTTAATACTGTTAATAGAATTTCATATTAATGTATTTCAATTCAACATAATAATTTCTTGCAGACGAGGGCGGTATCCAGTGTTGTTTAGGCGATGGGAGAGACGTCCTACCAAAGGAATTACTAAATGACAAATGCATACCGATTTGCGTGTCTGATGACGACCCTTTTTATAAACATCACGGTATTAAATGCTTGAATTTTGTGAGAAGTGTCACCGCTCCTCGGGATGACTGCAGCTTAGGACACGCGGAACAAGTAAGCATAGCTTAAACACAGTCAATTCTCCGAAAAAGTAATCAAAATACAGCCCGTTCTCCTCTTCTCTGTGTATCTTGCCCAGTTGCAGGGAAATTTTCATGCGACTTCCTATTTATAGATGGCCACGTTTACTATTTAACTACCATCAGATAGATCATATTTAGTTTTCGATAACTTATTTGAACATCATTTCATAGATGAACATGGTAAGTAGTTACTTAGATGGATCACAAATATATGGTAGTGATGCGAAGCTGGCTTCCAAACTCAGAAGCAAGTGTGGAGGAAGGTTACGGGAAGAAACAAGAAAGAACTGCAGAAGAAGCTTCCTGCCCTCTGTGGATGACAAATCTGCTGTTTGCGATTTGAGAAATTCGTCGGCACCTTGTTATATGGCCGGTATTGGATTTAAATATATTACTGTATACTTAGTTTAAGTTATCGAGTATAAATATGCTTATCTCAAATATGGCGCTTCCTGTAACCTATATAACTAAACATTAGTAAAAAATATTAGTAGCTACCAGATATTGAATTATTCTGACACAGGTCATATATTCAGTAATTATCTAATCTAAAATAATTTTATTTTAACGAATTTCAAGTAATAAGACATTTGTCGTATACATATTTACCTAACCCAAAAACCACAAGACGCATTTACGATAACAACAAAAATATATCTGTAATATTTAGGTCGTACCATATTTGCTTAAAACCTTATGTGTATCAGTTATGCCATTAGCTCTATAGATACAAACAAAAGTTCAAACATTTTCATCGCAGGTGATAGCAGAATCAATCAAACGCCGACATTAGCTGTTTTACACACATTACTTCTTCGAGAGCATAATCGGGTAGCAGACATATTGGCTTCCCTCAACCCTCTCTGGACTGATGAGAAGATCTTCCAGGAGACCAGAAAGGTGGTTGTCGCGGAAATACAGCATATTACATATCAGGAATGGCTGCCTTTGAACTTTGGTACGTAAGTAGAGTGGATCAAGATGTCAGAAATTTTCCACCTGATAAGGATCCAGCTGATAAGATATTTTAAGTTATTAA
Source organism: Dircenna loreta (assembly GCA_963555665.1). Taxonomy (NCBI): domain Eukaryota; kingdom Metazoa; phylum Arthropoda; class Insecta; order Lepidoptera; family Nymphalidae; genus Dircenna; species Dircenna loreta. The sequence goes on along the minus strand of OY743099.1, from coordinate 4,216,999 downwards.
AATGTTTCGGAATGAGAAGGGAACGAGTAGAATAGAACTTTGACCTATTTTTGTACGAGTACAGTGTTTGCCTGTAGGTCCATGTATCACAACTCGACACACACCTTTCCAATTATAGAAAGAGTGTAAATTTTAACGTCATGTCCGTTGAACGTACCTTCTAAATGTATCATATATATCACAGATGTCTTTTAATCTACAAAATGCAGATTCCACTGCGTGTACCGATTAGATACGAAACAGAATATACCTTATTATTCATCAAACAACCATTCTCCTCTGAGGATCGAATCCATCGACAGACGTCGGTGTCACGACCAAAGAACGTCGTTTCAAAGTGCGATTACCGACAAGTAAAATCCAATTTAGTGGCCATCCATAAATTTCTTGTCACACATGAATGTATGCCCCCCCCCCACACATTACCGGAAATATATGTCACATGTTAAAATTTTAAATACTATACACGAAATTTATATGCATTCACATATAAAACAGAACGAAAACAAAAGCACATATAAAGCAAAAACGCGTTTGTTCTTTTGTTATCAGAAATATTTGACTTAATGTTGATTTTACTAATTTTTGAATACCTACATGCAAAAGTAAGTAAGAAAATGTGTAACGTAATGTTTCAATGACTTATGCGAAACTGTTTAGAAAATATTGGTATATTGGTATTTAAGCCTGTTATTTATAATTGGTAGATAAACCTGTTATAAATATATAATTAATTAAAGGCGAGAGCTACGTCCGCTACTACCGCGTGTCCCCCGGCTCGCTGTTCAGCCGCGATTACTCCCCGTCGGTGCGCGCTGACGTCATCAACAGCTTTGGAGCCGCCGCCTTCCGGTTCCTCCACACCGCCGTCACCGACACCATCATGGCCTGTCCCAACAACTACAGACACGCCTACCTGTACAAGTGCGTCACGATTTATAAATAGTTTTGTATGTGAAAGATAAACTCTACGTTATTGAAAATTGGCATATCAAGATATAGCAAATATTGTGTACAATTGTGATGAGAAAAGATTTCCAATATTTTTCACCTCTGTTTCCAAAAGGGAAAGGAGACAGGTGATTGTAGTCGGTTACGTCCTATGAGCGCAATATATATCTCTATAAAATGTAAATCATATTCTATTTCAGACTTAGCGACTATTATTTCAACCCAAGCCTCCTCGAGTCGCACAGAGAATCCTTTGACGATATAGTCCGTGGTATCATCACGCATCAAGCGGGGGAGTCCGACCCGCACTGCACGACGGAGATAACCAACCTTCTGTTCAAGTCCCACAACCAGTGGGGTCTGGACCTCATTGCGATGGACATACAGAGGGGGAGGGATCATGGAATTGCGTCGTATAATGAGTACAGGTATGTCTTTATCTTTATTTCATTTTTAATAAATAGCAGTGGTCACTTGTTTACATTAGTTAAATAAATAAGCCATATAATAGGCCATTACTCGTTAGTAAATACCAATATTGTTTCAGAGAAACTTGTGGTCTGATGAGAGCGAGGACATTCCAAGATTTATCTGGAGAAATATCTCAAGACGTGAGTTGTAGTTTACTACGTACTAATAAACAACTAAAATCCATATTTTCTAATTACTAACTTTAACGATGACGACATTTCACATAAAAGTATTTCACTTTTTCTCCCCCTTTGGGATGGAATTTCCAAAAATCTTCTCTTATTGCTCCGTTACACTCTCTAAGGAACATACATGCAAAATTTCATCTCTGTATTCAGTAGTCGGCTGTGCGTTGTCTGCCAGTCACTCAGTAACGGAACAATTATATATATATATATAGATTTATTACTATAAAGTTATCTTTTTTAGCGTATCAATGCTCTATCCCAACTATACGAATCCGTGGATGATATAGACTTATTTGTGGGAGGAGCCATGGAGCGAGACGTACCAGGTTCGGTTCTAGGACACACTTTCCAGTGCATCGTCGCTGAGCAGTTCTACAGGACGAGGGTTGGAGATAGATTCTTTTATGACAACAGTGAAATGCCACATTCTTTTACTCCTGGTAAGTTAAACAATTTTAATCACATTTTTGACGACAACATATTTTTAATTGTTAGTTGGAAGTCCTCTGAAAATAAAAGAAATCCATAATATGATATATCTGCCAACCTAAATTCCTTGGAAGCTTTAAAATTTGCAAAAATAAATAAAATTTTTAATTAGATCAACTCAAAGAAATCAAGAAGGCCTCAATGGCACGCCTAATATGCGACAACACTGACGTCACTCACGTGCAGAAGAGAGCATTTGAACTAGAGAGCCCCTACAACCCCAAGGTCACTTGTGAAGACTACACCACCATACCACACGTCGACCTCACTGCTTGGAAAAGACCAAAGTACGATATATATGACTAAGATTATTAATAAAACTCAATATATTTAAGTAATTTATTTAATAATGTAATAACAATAAAGTTAGTAAATTTATATTGTCTTTAATATATGCAACCTTATAGTTTAAAAACAAATTACTGGAACCTAACTACATATAATAGCAAAATCATCGTTGTACATAAAGGCCGCATAAGAAATGGCTCGTAGGACCAATTAATTACATTAAAAAAATATCAATTAAAAAATGTATATAAAAAGGCACAATTTATTTGGCACAAAATGCACAACCTAAATATAAATAGAATATAATTAATAAATAAATTCGAATACTCACTTAAACGTCTATAGAGTGGTCACTCATCTTACATGCCATATACAATGAAAACTCTTCACACGAAACTCAAAGTTCTGAATAAGTTTTGGCTACGGAGTTTAGTTATAAAGAGTTTATATTTAGTATTTAACTTAATAGAATTAAATATATGAATTTGCGTATACTTTATTTTTTTTTCTATAATTATAAACACTTTTTTCCTAACTATTATAACAATAATCGAAATAGTTTAATAATATGATTCTTATAGACACTATTTATATAAAATACGACTTGAAACTCTCAAAAGTTTAAAAAAGCGATTTTGAACCGTAGAGCAAAATGTCAACTGCTACTGTAACATAACTAATATTGTAGTATAAGATAATAAAAATAGAAATTACGAAACATGTATATATATTAAATCTTATATAAGTAAATTTCTTCCTTGACCTTTATCCTTACTCCACAACATTGATAGCTTGGTATGGACCGAGTTCCAAGTAATGGAGCTGCCCATGAGGTGGGAGAGGCCTGCACTGCCTGGTTTGATGATTCTCTCGATTAAGGGTCGTTTGTACAACCTATGGGCTTCTGAACGCTGATCGTCTGTCACTTTCCGATCATCCAGGTGAGTGAGGGACGGAAATTGGGATATAACAAAGAGTCTGAAACATTTTTTTTTTCGTTTATAAAATGATTATTAACCACCATATTATTAGAAATAACTTGATATTAAATAAAAAGACGAATTCTACTATTCTATAAGTCTGCTCAATTGTTAAAATATTTCAACACGAAAATCAAAGAACATAATAATTTGTAAATAAAATGATCAACAAAACGACGCCAGATTACTTTTTTTGTAGTAATTATTAAGTAAGCTACAGTATGTTATAAAAATAACTAAGATTTAATTGTTAATATACCACATAAAAATAATATCAACCTGTACATATTTTAAACTATATTCACCTATATTGTAGATATTCATAGAAGGTACCACCATTGAAATAGCTAGGGGCTGCTGGATTGCCCATAAGAGACAGGTACTGTAGATTTGGACAAGACTCCTTAAGTTTGCCGACCCATGGATATAAACTGGATATCTTGCACCTATTTAACCTGAAAGTCACATTCATATTGTTGCTTTTTTTATCAAATTAATAATTAATAATGTATATAAGATGTTGGCTTAGATTCATCTAATAAGTTATATATCAGAGTTTTGAGTAAAGTAAATTAGACTATAAATAAGCCAGAAAGAAAGGTACTTAGTTTTGTGAAATCAGATACCCTGCAGCCATTATCAAGAATTAGACAAACAATTTCAAGAATTAGACAAACAATTTAATTAAAGTGTTTGTCAAATCCAAAAGTTCTATAATTAGAATTAAACAATCAATAAAGAAATCAAAGCAAGAAAAATATTTTTTCATGTTATTATTAGTATATACCTTCATTTATTTATTTGGTCAAAAAGCATATTTAATATCACATTATGATACTTACCATATCAGCTGTAGCTTGGGCATTGGAGGCAGCAGGCAGTTCTCAGTGATTGGATTATCATCAGCTATGAGTGATGTTAGGTGTTTGAAATGAACTAGAGCATCTAGATTTCTGTGTAACATATATATAATATTAATATAATGATGTATACATTATAGATTAAACAGATAATATATGCATTGACTTTTATCAACTTAATCTATAAAAGATAAGAATAAATGCAAGAAGAGTTATTTTGTTAATAACCTTCAAAATGCAGTCGCCATAGTAGACTTATATATAGAAAATATAGAAAAAATAAATAAATACTAATTTGCTGTTACATTATAAGTTATCTTTTCTGATTGATTGATGTCTTAATAGGCAATAATATGTCAAATCATTTTCCTTTTAATCATCTTTTCTGAAACTGCCTAAACAATAAAATATATTTTTCTCAGCAGTTGAATGACCTTATATATAAGAGAGTAAGAAACACATATATGATAACATTAACTTACGTAATTTTATTATGACTGATGTCCAAATACCTAATGTGATCAGAAAATCTCTCTACTATAGTTCTTGGTAATTCATATAAACTTTCATATGCCAGAGTTAGTTTTGAGGAATCCTCTTCGATGCCTTCATTTACTGACCTATAAGAAATATTAATAAACATGAACTAAACATACACTTTGGGAATAATTAAATGGTGTATATATAATTTCCTATTATTATATGTTATTTGTATCAGTTTTGTTTTTCAAACTGGTTGTTCTGGAAAACTGCTAACTGGCAGATAAAAAACAAGCAGTCCTTTGCTTCATATATCATACTATAGTGATATTATTACTGTATTCAATTTAAGTTTAAAATATATATTTTTTTACTTACTGTATTAAATCTGGAGGAATCGCATTTTGAGACATCATCGTTACAGAGTCTACTAGAACGTCCTTTGAAACATCCACTGTAATAAAGCCTTCGTCGGAACTGGGCAGAATAATTAAAACAAATTGTAATAAATAAAAACAAGAAACGACCGATACACAAGTACTTATTGAATAACAGTAGAATTGAATAATTGTAATACTTACTATATCAGTAATTAAAGACTTATAAAAATAATGAATGCAAAAAATATTATAAATTTAATGAAACACAAATGCAATTTTTTTTAATCTTGGAAAAACACTGAAACAGCTGACAGTTTACTTGGCACTTGACAACCTGACATTATGTTTATTGACTTTGAAAGTTTAAGTTAGTAAATCTAGATTAGACTAGCTAGTAGGCTAGTAAAGAAAACCTTTCACCTTTGCTTGATATTAATCAAAATTGAATAGATTTTTTTAAAACACTACAAAATATTTATGTATTTCTAATCAAAGAAACAATAAAATAACTCGCTAGCCAATTTTCTTCTGGGAGCGAATAACTGAACATTGATAATTGTAATACAATAAATGCAACTTACTCTTTTAATAGAGAATTTTGAAATTCCATGTCGCAATAATTGTTATGAGAAGTACGTTGTTTCCTTTTTTTCTATAAAAATTATCTGAATTATATTTTTGTTATCAAATGTTTATCGATCGGAAGGCGCCAATATAACATGTTGAGAAATGAGATAAGAAATTATTTATATTTGGCAGTCCGTGCTAGTGACCCGATAAGAAAACTACACAGTTACTTCAATTATAATTGTAAATATTTTCATTTAATTTGTTAAAATTATAAGTACATATTTAAAAAGCAATTAATTGTTATTGATAAATCTTATTTACAACATTTATATGAAAAAATAGTAAATTTCCTCTAGATCGGTAAAATTGTAAAAGCATCAATTAAATTTATAACTAAATGTTGATACATTTACCTTTAGTATAAATTTCCTTTGTCAGCAGCCAAAAGACATATTAAATTATGTTATCCACTTATCACTTCAACTTTACTTTTATTGTACTTACAGTACAGTACACAGTACAGAGTGAATAATAATACCCCAACAGTCAATTTTGTGCGGATGCGACTGCGAATGTAGTATATACCGCCGGTATATACTACACAGGGAGTCTGGAACGTCCGGTATAATACTGGACCTTCCAGACTCCCTCAGGAAAACTTTGATAAGTGCCAAAAGATATTTATGTTTTTCTTTTTAATCATCTTTAGGGCAGGTTTCGGAGTGAGTTGAACTGAATCGTACTCAATTTAATATTCATCAGAGATGAAAATTTTAGGTTTCCACTAAAATGTTCATTTCTGTATACTAAAAAGCGTGGTTTGGACCATGGTCTAGCAAGATCCACAAAGATGTGGAATGAAGTTGCCTCAACGGTGTTTCGTTGGAGTCCCGTCTATTCTACTATCTGTGTTATATCGCATTCTCTGTCAGCTGTCATCGGTATTATGTATACGTAGTAATATAATTTTTATGTTTAAGTTTATACTTTATTATCTATACATGATAATCGACACGTCGCTGGGCAGTGCTCAGTAATCAGTATAAAATTTAAATCTAAAATGTAAAAAATATTAAATAAAATATAAATTAAATTTTTAAAAGAATATATTTTTGTTTTGAAAATTGAAAGTGTTTGAGTACTGCTAATATGGATGTAAGTAAACGAAATAAAAACCTATATGAATATGTTTATCTTTATCTTTGTAACATATTTTCGTTTTTAGGAGAGTAATATACCAATCGATATAAATATCGGTAAACTCCAGGATTGGTTGGTAAGCCGCCGTCATGTCAATAAAGATTGGCAGAAAAACATTATAGCTATAAGGGAAAAAATTAACAATGCCATACAAGACATGCCTGCTCACGATGGCATTGCCGCTCTGTTATCTGGCAGCTATATCAATTATTTTCACTGTGTTAAAATCATCGAAATATTGAAAGAAACCGAAGCAGATACAAGAAATCTGTTTGGCAGTTATGGGTCACAAAGAATGAAAGACTGGCAGGAAGTAGTTAGAAATTATGAAAAGGATAATATTTACTTGGCTGAGGCAGCCCAGATCTTTGTGAGAAATATCAATTATGAGATACCAAGTTTAAAAAAACAAATTGCAAAAGAGGAACAAACTGAAGCGGTACCTATATTACTATTTCTTAATATGGGATGGTTATAACAATATTATCGAGTTTGTTATTTTTTCTAAAGTTACTATAATTACTAATAAAATTATTGTTATGTTCAAGGAATGTCAAAAGAAACACGCAGAGTATTTAAAGAATGAAGCATCATGTAAGTCGGAGTTCCTGGTTCTATGTAAACAGCTGGGTATTAAAGGGGACAAGATTAAAAGAGAACTGGTGGAGAGACTGCAAGAGCTACCAGAAATTTATGATAAGGTCTGAGAGTTTTTATAAGCTCAATTAGGTGATATTTTAATTAAAAAAAAGTAATAAACATTAATCTGAACTTGAATTTTATTAAATTATATCAATATAATTTACAGATTGGAAAGTCCCTAAAACCAATACAACCAGCTGTTGACTTTTATTCTGCTTTTACCAAGTATGTCCTCCGGGAGCAAGCAACGGAGCGCCTGCCGCTGTTAAAATATGTGGTAGAACACGGCAACACAACTGTATATGAGTGGACTTATGGAGAGCCCCCTTTGACTGTTGAGCCTGACCCTATACATATTGTGTTGGAGGATGAACAAGGGTTGGGTGATGGGGAACAGGTACCAATAAAGTTACAATCATTTTATATTGTAGATTACAAAAGTCAATTATTATACTGAACTTTAGATGTTTATTTCAGATTGATTTTGAGGACACTGCTATAGATTTTGGGGTAGATACACCAGTGGAAATAGACTTTGGTGACGGCGATGCAAACAAGGAAATTGACTGGGGCAACCTCGACACTGAGCCCACTGACATAGTAATGACATTATAATACCTTTTCTGAAATAAATAAAAACATTCTTTTAAAATTTCTTATGTATGGGATGTTTGAAATAATATCCCAAATCGATAATTATGATATATATATAGAGACTCAATTGATTAAATGATCAGTGGAAAGTTCTATAATGAAAGTTCTATAATTGCTTGGAGCGTGGGTGCACTTTGCACTTGCACTTAGGGTTATTCATCAGTACAGTGTCTGTTTGCAGGACGTATCGGCGGACTTATCGTCTGTGTCGCTGGAGGGCGCGGGTATAGTGTGTGAGGGTGGAGGGGTGCGCGGGGGGGCGGCGCGGGGGGGAGACGCGCTGGGCGTGCTCGACAACACGCGCACCAGGAACCAGCTCATCGACCAGCTTGTTGAGGTAAGTTTTTTCCTGTTGTTATTGTTATGTAGCCGATGTTTACCATGTTTACCGTTTTCGTTTTTGATACTAGAGGCCATAAAACAAACAGTCTAGCTTTTTATTTTCGGCTTAAGAATACTTTTCCATAATTAGTAATGTAAACAAAAAAAATAATTATTGACATTCCTACTATAAACCTTTAGTGCAGTCATCTCCACTTTCATGTATGAACTAGATGAATCTGATTACTTAATTCGTTAATTGACAGTTGGAATCATTCCTTGAAATGCGACTCTACGAGATAAATGCAGAAGAAGAGAAATATATATTCTACATCGAAGAGGATCCCCCCACGGAGAGTCAGGAGGTTCTGGAGGCCATGTTGGCTGCTGTTCATAGCGTGAGCAGTACACTGCTGGCTCCGGAGATTACTCACCTGCATAATGTAAAGCACTCACCCAGGTATGAAGGCAGACTAACGTAGTAAGTTAGAAATGAAGTAAATAATCCAAACAATAATCTATCTAACTTAATATTTTACGTATCTTTTGCGCAAAAGCCACTATTGCAAACATTACATTGAATTCCATAGTATTAATTTGAATCGCATCTACTCAAAATATATGAAATCTGTAGAAAGGAGAGAGTCATGATTTAAAAAGTACGTAGTACCATATAGAAGCTTCTCATTATATTAGCTTATTAGGCCGTGTGTCACCCTCATTTCCACCTAGGTGTCATAAGTTGACTCAGGTATCTTGGTTAATGTATCATCAGACTGTTTTCGGCCATCGCTGCCCGAACGGCACATTTAGACCAAAAACATGTCTAAGGTGGGTTGACGTCAGGCAGCCACCGGTCATAACATACTTTGACAGACTAATTTCAATATGACGATACAAATAGGACTGCTAGACCGTGTTTGGAGTAGGACGGAACACCATTCCGCCACGCACCGGCCGCTCCAACACCTGCAGGCCTACCATTACTTTTAAAAATATATGTCAAATATATGTTACAGAAATTTTAAAACCTGACAAGTTCTAATTCGTATCGTGAACTCTTTACATCTGACGTACAATTGATCTTCAACGATGTCGTTGGTTCGTTGTCATTAACGTTCGCTGGTAGAACATTCTGAAATAAAAAATATCTATCGGTTACTAACCTATCTATCGGTAACTGTTAAAATTCAGTTAGTCACCAAAGAAATCTTGATAAATTACCTGATATAGATGTGATAATATGTGTGTATGCGACGTGCCGATGATATCGCGTCGGGTCGTATTGAGTCGCGGAAGGTAGTATATATTCTCGTAATTATTAATGTCTCGCCCGCGTCATCCAATGAATGTTCTCCAGGTACGTGGACCTGCTGACGGCGCAGCTGCAGCAGAAACTGGCTCTGTGTTCCAAGCTGTCCCGGCTGGCGGAGCGAGAGAGCGAGCGCGGGGTGGCGGCGCGGGGGCGGGGCGTGGAGCTGCGCCCTGTACACGCGCGCCTCCTGCAGCGCACGGGGGAGCTGCAGGGACAGGTAGAGTGTCATGCAGTGCATGTGTGTGTGTGTGTGTGTGTGCTTGTAACTGTGTGTGTGTGCGAGTGTGTGCGCGTGTGTGTATTTCTTTTTTTACTCTGAATGGATATAACAGACACGGTGAAGATGCCATAATATTGTGCTGGATAGTAATATTGTTATATTGTGCTTATTTGTATACTCTAATTGAGCGGTTTCATTAAAGGGAGACAATAATTCAATATGTATAGTAGTCAAAGTACTTCGACTTCAACCGTCACTGAAGCAGAAGGCGTGACGTAGTGACATATATATCTTTACGAATCATGGTTTACTATAATATGTTTGTTATTTCACAGTTGGAGAGTGAAATTTCAAAGAAATACAAAGGAAGACCGGTCAATATAATTGGCGGGGTAAAATTTTTGTAATAAAGTACAGAGTAAAATATATTCAATATTTATTTTTAATAAATGTTAATAAAATATTTTATATTTGTGTTTTTATTTCTTCACTTCCCAAAAGTAGATTCTTGTATATTTTATTGCGTAGTGTGTATTGGGTATCTCTTTTATATGTTGGTTTCTGCAAGGTTTTCTTAAAACTGGAGTGGTTTTCGTAAATAACATTATTTTTGCTCTTTACGGAACTTTTCTTTCTCAAATACTTTGGTCACTGTCCTATCGTCCGTGCTTATTTGTCACCTATAGTGTAAGCGTCACCTATATATATCTTATGAATTAAAATAAATGCCAAATGAGATTTATTAAATTTAAAATAAATGACGCTGTTGATTAATTATTAAATGTATTTAACCATAGATATAATATGGATACCCATAGTAGGGGTATCCATAAACAACCGGATAGTAATATGGATAGTAATAATAAAAGGGATAGTAGTAATAGAAACAGATATTGTTTTTATCTTTATAATCTGTGGGTTGTTTCTGACATTCCGGAGGTATTGACGCGCCATTTATATAATCCAGTAATAATGAGATTATTATAAGTGCACACGAAGCTAGTTTAAGAATCATCCTGAAATTAAAAGAAATTGTTTTTATTTATTTTCAGTAAACTTCTAAAAACATAACTAGGTAAGAATGAATGATTTTAGTAAGTAACAAAAAATATTTTTCTATTTTATTGTACTCAAATAGAAAAAAAATGTTATAAGTTTATTTTTTTTGCAATATATGTAACATGGTTAATTTTCACATATTTCATACACTAAAAATTCTTCAATGTTAGAGAAACCAAAGGATTTTCAATTACCTTTCCGTGAGTGAACTATTCCAACACAAAAACTCACTATAAATTAACAACAAATGTATTTATACGACAATACATATATAATCCGTGTAAATTGATTAGTTATTGGCTATAGGATTATATGGCTTAATTATTTTTGAATGAAAATCTCAGAAGATCGTGATTATAGTTTTAAATTGCTTATGATTGTATTGACGGCTATAATGCGCTAATTAATCTACGGAATGCAATAACTCTGCAAGTGTATTGTATAACCTTTTTTGATTTTTAATATTGTGATCTACGGATTTGAAAGTTAGTTTTACCGACGAATAAAGGATTTTTAAAAATGTATATGTTCAAAATGTTAGACTTGAAAGTCCAACAGTAGCTTTCGAAAAGGGATATACATATTTAAGTGGAGATAAGCAGACTATGACACACAGCGTAATCGTTCAAAGAGCAGCACAACTTCAAGGAATTCCTTTCAAAACCTTGGCACGACTCTCGACCGTTAAATATTTTAAAAATATTACTATCGTTCATCATTGATTGTAATATTTATGGTAACATACCAAACTGCGGATAGTTATGTAATATCAAGATAATGTAGGCTTGCAATTTGGCGAAACATGATGTTATCTCTCGGCAGTCGGCAGTCGTTAAGTATGATTTTTATCAAGTACTTTTTAGACAGGCATTAGCTTTATGTTAAATCATAAAGCGGTAAATATTCTATGTATATGTTTGTCCATTTTTTTTATGTGTATGTGTAGCTTGGTAGTTTAAATTCACAGTAGGACCTGGTAAATGGAGCAGCGATTTTATTTTTTATTTTTTTTATTTTTAGGGCACTACAATGTCTGCCGGGCCCGCTAGTAATTATTACATCATTTAATATTATTTTTTTATTTTGAATATTGAAATCAGGCATCGTAATATAATTGAAAAAAAATATGACATATTGACAAACTTATTATAATAAAATCTTAAAACATTGTACCGTACTCGCCTCACAAAACTTCTTATTACTTTACAAGTAATAAAAAATATTAATGTGTGAGAATTATTATTGTATGATATGAACTATACATATGTAGGTAGGAGACATTAAATAAACGGGCGGTTCTCGGTTCCACTTTCACCGAAAACCAAAACATTAATTTGTTACAGAAGATTATATCTCTATTAAACTCCGATATTATTTCTTTGACTATTACCTAAAAATGAATTTAAAATTCGATGTTGCGATAGGCACATCTTATTTAATTATTGAAAGCGCTAGTAAAGATATTGTTTTAATTATATTTATGTAATTATACCTATATATATATTTATTATATTTATATATATATATATATATATATATATTATATGTATATATATACATTGTGCAGGCGAAATAGTATCGGTGAAAATGAGGCATAACGGCTTTGCCTTTGTCATCAGTTGTAATTAGTAACACGTTGACCAAAGTTCATCTGTGTTTATCCAGACTTCAACAAATGTGCTGAGTTATTAGCCATACTCGCATAGTCTGATTAGGAAACCACTTTGGTAACTTCCCTGGGTTATCAAAGTCTGCTACTGCTAAATTAGTTGCACTTTTGTTTAGATGCTTAAGTACTAAAATCTGTACCAGAAGTTATAATACGACGTACTGGTGTACGTGCCTAATTAAGAGCAATGAGGATGGATGTTACAAAGCTGATCTAAAAGTTGCAGAAAGTTTTATGTTAACTCCTTGTTTATTCAACAATTATAATAAAAAAATTAAATAAATAAAGAATATAAGATAAACCGATACTGACAGACATTCTAACGTGACCTTTGGGAAACCGTCCCGTCGCACTACCAATTGACCTACCGTATCGCTGCCCGACTCGGTGAATTTAGAATTCTACATACTCGTCTTAACAGAAATTCGAACCTATGCTTTAACTTTGCAGTAAAGATTAACATTGAAATGCCACAATCGATATGAATGTTTGAATATATCTATAAACACGTATGTTAAATATAGAATTAAAAATAAACTGATACGGGCAGGGATTCGAACCCGCGACCTTACGGATTTTTTCTTTCATTCTATATTTATTTTTAAAAATCTTGACACGGCTTTACATATATACGTATAGATATTTCCAAACAGTTATAATTAATATTCAGATTCGATATTATAATATCAAACGTGCAACATTACGATGTCAGCATCTCTATGTTATCTGCCAATAATCCGTCCCTACATCAGAATACGTTAGTGATCGTATAACATATTGTCATAGTTGATATTTAGGCTCTTATTGAGTCTTCTGGAATCAGTCGTTATAATGCCATGACTTTGCATCCGGTATCCGGTAAAAGGCGTAAAGTTTTACTAAAGGCAACATGCATTGAGGTTTATATATCATTAGAGCCGGTACGACCCTCGAGAATGACGGGATTTGTAAGTGCCACAAGTGTGCCGTAATGAGAAATTTATTAGGGATTGCATGTTTGCCCATTCAATGAAATTCTTGGCTGATGAGATGCAAAAAATAAAAAAATATATTAATTTGGTTAATTTTCTGGCTTTCTTACCATGATTTAAGGTTAGAGGAGATCTGGTTGATAAGGAACATTTTCGATATACAATTGAAAAAAATGTTCTAAGTATACAAAAATAGTGTCTGTTATTAGACGAGACAATTAGAAAGCAAATGAACTTAATTATCTGGACTAGATTTATAACATCAAACGCCTTGGGAATTGTACGGAAAAAAAAATTAACAATATACTTTTTTAATTATTTTTAATATACAAAATATATTTATACAATATATCAGAGAAAAAATATTTACAGAGCTATGTACAATTCTAATACTAGCTATAAGAGTTTAGTCAGAGTCTTAGAATACCAAATAAATGATAAATACAAGTACGTAATAAATTAATAATAAAACAAATAGCACCTAATAAAAATTGTTCAGTGTATTATATATAGATATTAAAATAACAACACACTATACATACGTACTATGCGTATGTACAGTGTGTTGTTTAATTATGATGATTATTGTAGTTTTAATAACTGATAAGTCTAATACATTGCACTAGTACAGGGTGAGGCCAGAAAGACGAATGAGATTTGAAGCCATATTGCTCACGACAGGCATCCTGGAGCGAGGTACGGGAATAAGTAGCTTGGTTCTTGGTTATTTAGTCGCCGTGGAGCATTTCAGGCGAGGTTATAGCGAAGCGTCAATTACGCTCTGATTTTATTTTGTTAAAAAATTATTCAATTTCATCAACATAAACTTAAATAAATGCAAATGCTTAGTTATGAAGCCTACAAAAGTAGGATCTAGTTTCAGCAAGATGGTATTACATTCCATTTATCGAATGACTCAATGGCAGCTGTGGACTAAATGTTTAATGGAGAACTGTTATCGTGACGAGGACACATTATTTGGCCTCCTTGGATCCAACAATTTCACACCCCTGGATTTTTTCTCTGGGGATACTTCAAGCGTTTATGCCAACAATAATCCAACCACAATTATCCAGCTCTAAAACAGCATTCGACAGATGTTCGCTAAAACGAGCAAGCAACCGACAAACCCTGTATTAGCATATTACCAAGTCAACTTCTAAATATAGACGAGCTGGCAATAATTTCGTCTTGATTGATTTTTTAACGAATTTGTTATAAATACACTTATAAATATAAATAATATAATAAAATCACATTTCATAATAACCTAGCATATACACTGATGACCCGAATTATTTAAACATAAGAATATTTTGTAACAGCCGCAAGGGCGATGATTTACATAAGGGTCTGCCACGTGGACAGGAATACTTTCTGACACACATAGCGAAACGTCTGTCACACTCACACAACCTGCCAGCGCAGCCATTCACTACCTGGTTGCGGGTGTGATAGTTCTCGAGAGCGCAAAGAGGTTGCCCATTGTAGCACTTCCAATAATAGGGCTGGAAGTAAACAGTATAAAACGGGCAGTAGACTTTCTCGTAGCACTCATCGTGGAGCTTGCAGCAACTGTTGATGAGGATATAAGATAGAAAAACGTTTAATTGGTACCTAGAGTATTATTTTGAGGTCCAAGTTAAAAACTCACTTGTCGATCCCATCAGTGGGTCGTCCCGAGCCCAAGAACCCACAATAGCACCCATAGCCCTTGTACGAGATGGGGTCACACCCAGTGGCACAAGTTAACATATTGTAAAGATGCACCACGCCACGCTTACCGCGATCCTTGTTGAAGCTTTCTGGATTTATAGTCCTGTAGATTTTTTGAACTTCTTAAGATACATTATACTTACAAGTACGTGATTGTCAAACAATCATCAATATTTACTAAATAAATTATTATGTCTATAAGAATTGATAAACATTTAAGCTTTTAGCACTTTACAAAATCAATTAGCATCTTACCTGACTCCCTTGGCGTAATCAGGTTCTGGTATAGATTCCCTGAAAGGGTCGTGTGCAAAACCTACCAGCAGACCTTCACTGCTGCTGATTTCATATCTATCATTGAATTTAAATACTTCGTTATCTTCTTTGGTATTGTCTCTTATATGATTATTTTTATTATAACTATTTCTCTCTCTCCCTCGACTACTAAAACTCTCTCTCTGTATATTCTGCGGTATTTGAGCATACCTTGTGGTGTTGTATATCTTATCGTAAGACAGTCTCACATCTGTAACAAATAATTGGATTTAATATATTAATGAACTAGTTGAACTTGTGAATTATACTGTTAATATATGTCACCAAAATTATTTTATTCCAATGATTAATGCATTAACTGAACATACATATAAAGTTATAATTATATGTTTGATAAAAAAAACTAGATAGTAGATCGATTAAAAGAAAAGCAAAAAGATATAAAGCTTACAAATATAAACAAAAATACCCAAAAACAGTTAATAAACATTTCAATATAATACGATACCCATCTATATGACTCCATCAAAACAATTGACATAGAACAAACCATTGAAAAATAAGCGCATTTCATGCACTAGTTGCTCTCGCAATCACAGAGTGTATTGAATGTAAGCCAGCTATGAAACTGAGCGGGCTATATTACTAATTTACATTTTAGATGATTACAAGCTGTGTCTTGTTTGAGAATTTTATGAAACATTTATTTTTTATTATTATTACCAATGAATGGTTTATTAAAATTATTTTTACTCTCAATAAATACTTTATTTTATAATTTTTGAATGTTATTACTGGGTGCTGAACCCATGGGTCTATTGTGGTCCATCATTCTTTAAATTTCGAATGAATTTGTGTATTTTTCTATATTTCCTGTTATATTATAGGCAATTAATGATACAAGCAAAGAACGATGATTGTTTTTCTTAGAAATGTCAGGAATATGTCATTAATAGAAATATATCGTATTTAGATGTTATTTTTAATTTACTTGATAGTTCATAAACTGTAAATTAATTGATTGAAATCATTGTTTTGTGTAACCGTAGGTAAATAATTTAATTGCTATGTATTTGTTATTCAAGTTTTTATTACAGAGTATTAAATGCTAATTATATTTTAATTTGCAATTTATCACATAAATTGAACATATGCTATAAAATGGGAAATAAATGTCTTAAATAATCCAAACATTAAATAATGACAAAGTATAAAAGTCAATTTTATAGAATTAAATATTTATTGACAGTAGTATGTTTTTCTTTTTTCTAAAGAAACTATATAGCACCTAGTATGAAATTGCGATCTTCATTGTTTATCTTATGTACTTAGATGTAGAGTTTCTATAGGCATGTTTACCACCGGGAATATACATGAATGAAAAACTGTGTTTAACTCTATGTGATTTTAATTAAAATATAAAAGTCATCAAGGATCACGAAAGCTTAAGTGCAAAAATATAAACCAAACTAAATATAGGGTCGAATAAAAGCTTGTAGAAGTGAAATTTTAATTTTAATGGATAATGTTCTTAACTGATTTATAACTATTTCTTATTGTTCTTTTAGTAGATGTGTGTGGTCAGAGATTGTGCTCTGGATTGTGAGTCATTGTTTCGTAAGATATGCCGTTCATCGTTATCCACCTTGACCTTAAAGGATTGCAATATATCTAATGTTATTTGATAAAGAGAGGACCTGTCGACATTCTTTGCATACGATCGACCTCATTTCTTAATAAATGTATTCCGCCATTACTCTGCTTGGTTTTAAATTATGTCTTCTTTATTGGTTAATTATTTGATAATTATCAAATATTTAACTAAACTCAGACATTAGCATGTATAAGTTGTACAAGAGTCACTATTCAGTAAAACAAATATTTCCACTACAATAATGTTTGCCGACTACCTGTGTTACATACTTCAAGGTTTCATTCTCGTAGTTGATTTGTTTATATATAAGAGTGAGTACATTTGTCAATTAGTAACTATACATTGGAATATTGTTTTAGTTAGTTTTAAGAACAAGGACGTCGATAATAGAGATACATTTAACAGAACATACATGAACAGAATAAATTATATGGACCCTGGCCGTGATTTGAGATCAAGAATACGTAAACACGGGATCAAAAACCGCACGAGATCACGAGATCAATTAGTTTATAATTATTATTAATTTTAACGCAAAAACTACTATTAGTAAATACAAATGACTGGTTTTTATAGCTAGTATTTTTTTAAAATCGTTATCACAACGTAAAAATACTAGTTCGTAACGCAATGACTCGTTTATTAAGAGAAAGTGTAGCTGAGATCAAAATTTCGTTCTCGAAATTACCGGTTGACCGCTAACGAAAGTAGTTTTTATATTATATCACGATGGTATGTTATTTAATAAGCTTAGGTTGCGTTCTGCGCAATTGTGAAACTTCCGAAAGGGTTTGAGTTATATTTTTATTGAATACCATTTACGGTTATTATACGAACTAAAAGTTCATTATGGATGTATATATTGGCGGCATAACCAGCTATTTAAAAATAATAAACCTGAAGCTAAGGGATCCCTCTGAAACCAACGGTTACCCTCATCGTCTGAGTGGGACGTCAGAGGATTGTTTTCGCACTCGACAGTGACAAATACTAAAGACAATAAAGGATAGAATACTCTTAAATCAATATTGAGATTAAATGTAAACCTGTTAGAAATTACATATCAAGAAATCTCAACTCTCCTTTATATAATTTAATAGAAAATTACGAGTGATTTTATATATAAGACAGAAGTATTATAACAATGGTGATATTATAACATACATATAATATTTTACGGAAGTAACAAGATGTTACATGACTTTAGTATCGCATTTTTGCAATAATCTCATATTTAACTTCCTCGTTTCATCGTTCACTGATATATTAATGTTCTTTGTGTATGTGTGAGCGGTTTCAAGCGCATATTATTTAAGTAACCAGGTTTTATATAGTTATCTCCCACATTGCATAATTCAGAGCATATTTGAGTCGTAAAAACAGATGAATAACTGATATGGAATTCAAACTATGAACTTAACAGAAGAGGCACTTGTGTACAATAATTATAATAAAAATATACAGTATATCCGTTGAAGTGGATAATTGTTTGTAACCAAGGTTGGAGAGCGATCTTTGTTCTTGTAATTATTAAGTAACATTCCAGTAATAAGTGCTAAGGTGACCCCTGCGTAGGTGATTTTTGAAAATAAATAAAAACACGCGTATACAATAAACGTGAAAAAGTAAATGTTCATAATTGTTAATATTTTTAAGAAGGTGCCTATAAAGTTTCGAAGCTATCACTACATTTGTTATTAGATTTACGTCTTTAATATTAATATTGATTTATTTGTTCTTTGTCATCGAGTCGATTTATATTTTATAGTTCGTAGATCGGTTTAAGTCATCCAAATTGGTAAGCTAGTCGTTTACCTTAACCTAAATCGATACTTAGTTTGTCAAATTAGTAATAATAATAAATTTAATATTGTTTGAATTATCATGAGGTCATTACAAAATTTTTATTAGGACTGAGCTGATAATGGAAGTGTTGAAAAAGAATTTGTCAAAACTGGTTTGATATTCTGGCATTTACCATCAAGTATGGTATTGTATGATGAAATGTATGAAATGAGAAGGTCAAAAGGAACCAAGTTTGCATCAGACGATTCAATTTTGCCCAATCGATCAATTTACGAGACTGAGATCAACGACGATCATATATAATGACCATTTATGTACTGATATTGTTCAGCCTTTACCTTTATGCTTTACCTTTAAGGTATATTGTTTAAACAATCACCAAGTTTTGGATTCAACCTACATTTATAATTACCTAAAACATTTACAACATTTGTCTTCATATATTTCTAGTTAATCGTAAGTGAATAATATATCTAGGTTCAAAATCTTGGACTAAAAATCTTATGGCTATATATGCTTTGTTTGTTGTAAATTATAATTCAATTAGTGTATAATATTAAACATAAATCGTGATATAAGGTTAAACTTTGTCGTGTCTTTATCTCTGATTTGTCTGTTTGTCTTAATTTCAAGATTGGTATATAAACTTATATGTTTGCTTTGTTTTTTTCCGCACTAATTTTATGCGAAATAAGATTTTCCAGCATAACAGCTGGTTTTCACTTACGATTAGCATTGTTTTAATTATATTCAAAATAATTATAAGACAATGAGTTATAATTAAAATTGCAATATTTACATATAATTAAACATATATAATATGTATGTGTGACACGATTACACCAGAGTGTGGTAAAAAGTTTACATATATCATCATTTTTATTCATTTTGTATTCATTATTTCAAAAAGAATATGAAATCGTAAATATTCTTTATTATGATATATTTTATAATTTATTATATTTATAACTGTTTATATTACGGTAATTATATTTATCAGTACTTTGTTAAAACAAAGATATAATCAGACTATTAAAAAAACATTAAAAAATAATAATTTTAACGTAATTTACAGAACATTACATTCAAATAATTATCATAAACACGATTATTATTTTTATTAAAATAATGCAATAAATAATATTCTAAAATACGAACATCAATTATTTTAGAATATATTATTAAAATATTTTTTTAAAGAGTTATACAAATGACTTAAGTATATAACGGATGATTGAAATTAAGAGCCACGGATGGACTGGCGAGGTCATTTCTCAGAGTTTTAGGATTACACATCAATCATTCTCTCATCTCATCTCTCATTCATCAACTTTAATATTTATGAAATAAATTCACTTTATATGATATTATATATATATATATATTAGACATACAATAAAGTACATTTCAAAAGATATACAGAAAACAAAAAATAACTTCACACTCACGTAGGTACTAAGGAAACAGAAAATATATATTCATCTTTATAATGCAGGAAATACTTATATCTATGTCTCGTAAGGAATTTTAATCACATAATTATATAGAAATAGTGTTTATGGCTTTTATACTCCATAATAAAACGAAAATCAATCTTTCATTAGGAGTCTTGAAGTTAAAGGGAGTTGTTTGTTTAATGCATTTTAGTTTATATTTAAAATAAGCGTTCATATAAATCTATTATGAAGAGTTTAATTGGGACTTGAATCCGCGGTTACTATATATAAGTATGATGCAGTTTGAAGAGGTTGAAATGTTAAATCTTACCTACATTGAATCAAATTCTAGAGCCAATAACGATACTGAGCATGATAAACATATTATTTTAGTTATATCGATGTATTGTTATTATAGTGCGTCTCTGTCTTGAGTTTACAATACTTTTTTTTTTTTTTTCTTGGAGCTTACAATACCTAAGTCTTAAATATGGTATTATTAAGTAATTTACTAAAAACAGTGTACGATCTGAGCCTTGTATTGCAATCACTAGAGTTTTGTAATTCTTATTGATTTGTGTGACTTCAGCTGTAATCATTTTAATAACTGCTATTATTTAAGATTTGTATAGGGATTGTGTAATTTATGTTAAGTGTAATTTTTGATTTAGTGTATTGGTATGATCGTCAATTAAATGTATATATATTTTTTAATTTAATTGACCACATTATCTATGTAAATATTACATATGTTGTTCTTTTACTCGCGAGTTTTTAGTCTAAGTTTATTCTTCTTCTTAAATAAGTTCATTATATTAGGCAAATGGTTTTTAATGTTTTTTGTAAGTACATATTTTTTAATTAATTTGGATAGATCCCAAATATGTTAATATTTTGAACAAAATAAGTAGTAGATATAAATAATCTATTTTCGTATATAAATTGAAGATTGTATGTAAAATATAAACAAATGTTATTAAATATCTTGTTGAAGTCGATGTTATGTATAATCGATAATGTAAAGATACACGAATAAGAACCGCACGACTAAAATCATATTAACAGATTATGTTTTGAGAGTTGATTGTTTTAAAATTTTAATTTCTTTAATATAGTCTAACGTTGTAGTTAGAGGAAATTAGAGAAATTAAAATTAGAAAGGTTGTCCAAAATCTTTAACTTGTTTAATATTTTTCTGGTTGCTTTAAAAAATAGTTTTATATTAATTAGTGTATAATCTTAGAAGATATAAAACTTAATTAAGGGATTCAGATGGTTATATTATGGATTTAGAAAACAAAAGATTATCTTGTTTTTATTAATATTGTAATCAAAATGTATTCTAAAAATAATGGAAACGGGGCTGCGGATCGCGTGTGGAATTGAATTCTGATCACTAGTACAATTTTTTCAGGAATGAATTAACTTCTCAGTTCATTTTTAGGCAATTATGATAATTGTAGTGGAAAGGATATTTCAGAGATGTTTATAGATAAATAAAATATACCAATTTTTAAACTTATTTGTACCAAGAACACGTAAATTATTTGTAAACACTCTTCATACCTGGATTACTTAAAGTAGCTGGCACATGTACTAACACTAACACTATCAAACCCGCATAAATTGTTTTAATGGCCGTTCTACTTCCATTATTCCGACACCACTTTTGGTTAAAACACTCCATCACATTAAATAATAATTTATACTTTATATATTAATAATAGTAATTTAAACTACATATTTGCACGTAAAAATATAATCACAGTAAGCTTTTTCTAAATATAAATTTTTATAACAATCGTAAAATCAAAATTGGCGCGATAAAAAAGTGTGGACAGTGACGCGCATGCGCGTTGTCTGTGTGCGTATTGTGAATGAAGCACGGATCTCCCGCCATTCTGCCTTTTTAAAGTCATTCATAACAGAGCCCTGAATATATTTGCATTAATTACTAGATCAAGATGATAAAGTCTTTGTTAACTTGCCTTGGATTCTGGATCTGGATAGACCTTGTTCTCTTTTGAACAAATAATAGTATTTTTTAAATTAGCTGTAAATAAAAGAAGTGTTTGTTTAATTTGTTGTTGATTTTTTCATAAAAAATTTTAGAGGTACATATATAAACTTTGGAACCCATCACAAATGAAAAACGTGATGTTCACTGCATAACTCACTCTAGCTCGTTTCTCAATATATTAAATAAAAAAATATAATACTTGTGTATGTAATAAAAAATGTACTAAAACGAAACATTCATTTCTTCAGGTATAATAAGAAATAACAATGTTAATATATTTTTTATAGGACGTATAAATGGTGAGTACTCAATAATGTAATTATTACTGGTGAGTATGAAATGTAATAAAACTATTTGAGAAACGGTTATATAATTAGAAATTCAATAGTCTTTTATAAGTTTGGACAGTACAATGACAGCCCGAGGTCGTTGGTATCTGAAGCTGCAATTAGTGAAGTAAAAATATTTTATTTTCTAATTATCAATATAGCTCTTAAATAATTAATACAAAATATATTTTTATATCGATTTCTTCTTTTGGTCAATATAATGCAAAAGTAAGGGAAAAAACACGTTGCTATCTACTTATAGATATTTTTTTAATGTATGTATATTTTTGATTATCGATAGAACTTAATATATTATAATAAACTTATACATATAATTTAAAGAACGTTGAAGAGAGCTTTCAAATTTAATGTTATGATATTTAAAATCACAGTATCTACTAAGTGTTTAACGTCCTTAGTGGTGAGGCCCTCGTTACGCCACTCACATTAATTGTAAACTGAAAGGTCCTGAAACATAATTAAGAAATAATTTGATAATTTTAAATAAACGTAAACGTAACGCCTCATAAAACATGCAATTATATTTTTTTATTCTCCGTTTAAAACGCTTTTTTATAACAATGTACGGACATAACATACTTGTTAAAAGAGTATTTATATTGATAATATTTTTGAATGTTTTTGCTGTATCTGTGGAAGCTAAAGACAATTCAACTAAAACTTTTTTGGCACAGGTGTTCATCTATCCCATGTACTACCCTGTTTATTATTTACCGTATTATGTAGCTCCTGTTATTTACTTTGGTTAATATAATGTATTTATATTAAAAAAATATTTATGAATGTCTAAATATATTAAATCATTTAACCACAAATCTTGTTTGTTTATCTCTCTAATACTATTGCTAAAAGCATATCAACATTAACTTTCCTAAATATTCCTAAAATACCTCCAACTAGGTCATATATAAATAAATCACTTTTTATAGTTTAAACTAATCAATTCAATTTATTGCTAAGAGAGAGTTTTCTATTTATCTGAATAAACAATGTTTGTTAGTAGATAGTAGAATATTTTAAATTCGTATAAAATTGAATAAGATTTAAACATATTAATAGCATTTACATAATTTGGGCAATTAACGATTATATAATAAACTTTTTAGGTATACAAATTCCTCATAATATTAACAGTACAAAGTTCATTGGAGGCATACCACCGTGATTGGGGCCCAATATTGGCTCCATTTACTCAAGGGTATGTCTCAATCGCCCAAGAATGCAAAGAAGAATATGGTAAAGTATGCTTGGAATTACCTACCAAGAAGGATTGTAAGGAAAAGACAAAAACTTTGAATCCATGGCTGCCGATACCTTGGTGGTATTTCTTTTGTCAAATGCTTTTGGCACCAAAAATAGCGCCAAGACTGACGACAAGAAGTAGCACAATACACCCGTATTATAAAAAAACATTAGACGCTGTTATAAAATATAAGAAACAAGGGATTAATAAAAATTATATATTATAGATTATTCTTTTAAATTCCCGTTTTATTTATAGCGTTAATAGTTTAAAGTATTGTTGAACTGTTTTTAACGTTTATAAATTTATATTTACAACATTATTAGGTACAATAGTGAAGTTCCAAACTATAATATTGCGACAATAAAAAAAAATATATGAAAAGTAAAGCATTAAAGTGATTGCAACAAACAGACCGGACTATACATTTGACTTTTTAGGGTTCCGCTGTCAAAATGGAATATTTATAATTTTGTCCCATCGGTCAGTCGCTCGTCGTCGTCGTTGTATCTGTATATTTGGATATCTGACTGCTGTATGTGTGCATGTATGTATGTCTGTCTGCCAAAATTCTGTCCGTGTAATTCGGCCGTATTGCTAAAACGTTTATGAAATGATTTTACTTTTTTAAAAATGGCTTTATGAATCTCAAAATATTATGTAAAATGAAGAAAACAGATATATTAAGTGCTTAGATAAGATTAATTTGAACATAATACTGTTGGCAACAGTGAGTGGTGACGGTTACTGTTGGCAGCTGTGCGATGTGTGTGAGTTTTCACGCGAATGTGACGTCACGTCCGGAGTCTAGGGACACTCTAAGCTTGACCGTCTAGCAGGCTAGTATTGTTGAAGAGCTTATTTAAAGTAAGTTCATTAGTTTTCCACAAACAAACATGAGTTATGGAATGCAAAACTATACTTTTATTTGGCGTTGTCGCTGAATTTTATAAACTGTATTTTGTTGTACGGAATCCTTCATGCACGGCTCCGGTTACCTCTTGGTCGGTTATTAAATGACAATGGCTGACTATTAGTCTACTTTTTTACTTACTGAATGTTATTCTACTTACCAGATTGATGTTGTGATGTCTTTTATCTATCATTTCTCGTATTTCTGGGCTACATTTTTGCTTAGATAAAGTGTACATGAAATAATTAATGGAATTGTGAATAAATGAATAAATGAAATTTAAAAATCTTTATTCAAGTAGCCATTTATACGCACTTTTGAATCGTCAATTGTTACATTATAAACCTGTCAGTGTAGTCAGACCGTGAGTAAGCTACTACCAGCTCGGAATGCTGCTCTGATGAGAAGAGCTGACCAGAAACGCAACTGTTGCTCTTTTTAAATGAATTCAACAATGTTTGATGTATGCATTACAATATCAAATTATTCTAGAAAAATAATTGTTTATACTCTATTGATGGTATCGTATGTATATTTATATAATAAATATCACTAGTTTTTCTGCGGCTTCGTCCGTCTTCTATAGTTGAAAAAGTACCATCTTGTTATGATCGGACGGTTGTCTTAAATTTATTTTCCACAACTACCCCAATTATAAAAAATACGAATAAAATTATATTAAAGGTATTTAATTATTCCTTGTACCTTTAATAATTATTTTAAAATAAATATATCAAAATAGTATCAAATAACATCTAACTGGCAGTACCATAATTTAATACAAAAAATGAACCTCTGGTCAGCGACTTTGGTATATTCGATGGGTCATTTTTGTCGTTAAATGTATATAAAAGCGAAGGGTCTAATGTACTCCTGAATACGCAGCTGAGACCAAATATACGTTATGAAAATTGGAACAATGGTTGTCCCTCTGGCTTCGTTCATTATTCCAAGGGGGAGTGGTTAAACCTACTCTTACTTTTACTATATTCAAGTTCGTATATACTCGGGTGGAGCAAAGAGTTAGAAGACTTTCAAATTAGAATAGGGTCATGGGTATGAACAGTGCCGGTTTTAGCACTACTAGCGCCCTGGGCGAGAATTCTTCGGCGCCCCCTAACTGCAATTCAATTACATACGAAAAAAGGCAATGTGTACAATGAAATAACTATCTATTTAAAAAAAACATTTATTTAAAAAACTAATAAAATTTCACTTTTCTAGCCTTTACATCGGCGAACTCTTTTATTAGACATTCAAAGTCCATGTTTTCTGCAATTTCGTTTTCGATTGATAAAGTTGCTAAGTTTGTTAATCTAGATTGAGAGATTGTCGATCGTAGATATGTTTTAATCAGCTTTAGCTTGGAAAAACTTCTTTCGCCACTAGCAACCGTTACAGGTATAGTCAGTAATATTCGAAATGCTATCCATACATTTGGATACAGTTCCTGTAAGTTGCGATCTTTAATAAAATTTAAAACATAAGCAGGGGTAGCCACATTCTGATCAGGCAAAAAAGATTTCAGGCTTATGAGTTCATCACACAACATACAACCATCTATATCTGATTTAGAATTCACAGTTAATTTCAATTGGAGATCACTACAGAGTTTGACAAGGTCGGGTTTTTCAGGAATCTGTTTTATATTGTACAAAAAAGACCAGCAATCCGAGTACTCATTGAACTGTTCAAATCTTTCATTAACTGAAATTAATGTAGCGTCCAAGAGAGAGTTGAAAAATTCTACCTCAAATTTCTTTTCAGGAGAAACAATAGGCTCGTCGCGGGCAGTTTCATCAGCTGGACGCTTAACAAATCGAATTCTTTTTGTGGCCTTAAACACAGGTTCAACTTCCAGTTCTTCAGCCAATTCTTTTGCAGTTGAAATGGCGCTTTTAAAGCCTGTATTTCTATATTCTTCCAAGAAAGTGCAGCATTTTTTCAACATTTCTGTGCATTTACTGAGATCTATATCTGGTGATTGTAGAGATTTACTAACGACGTTAATTTGAAAAAGTATGTCATACCAAACAACCAATGAAACTATGAAACTGAAATCTTTTAACTGTTCAGCTAGAGTAGTAGCCTCATGAGAGACTTGAACATCAGTTTTCTGAGTTTCAATTGCCAAAGTAATTAAAGCGTCATGGATGGCACTAATTTGATAACGAACTGCTTTGACACTGCTTATTCTTGCTTCCCAACGTGTGTCACTGAGCTTTTTTAGAGTATATAATCCCAGGCTATCGGTTAGAATTTTCCATCGATGAACAGAAGCTGAAAACAATGTGAACAACCTCTGAAGTACCCCAAACAAAGTCACTGATTTTACGGAAGACTTAGCGGCATCGCATAGTACGAGATTGTAGCTATGACAGCCACAAGGTACATAAACAGCTAAGGGATTTATGTCTAGAATTCTCCTTTGAACACCAACATTTTTCCCTTTCATATTCGCCCCGTTGTCATAACCCTGACCCCTGCAGTCGTTCAATTCAAGTCCGTGTTTATTTAAAATATCAATAATAACTTCAGTTAGTTTTTCACCAGTCGACTGATTTACAGGCAAAAATTCTACAAAATGCTCTTTTACTGATATTTTATCGTCATTTGATGATATATCAACAAATCGTATTGTCAGTGAAAGTTGTTCTACGTGACTAATGTCCGGTGTACAGTCAGCTATAATAGAATAATATTTTGATTTCTTTGCGCGTGATATGATTTCTGACTTCACTTTTTTACCCATCAGCTCTATTAATTCATTTTGAATGTCTTTTCCGCAGTAGTGGTCTGCAATATCACCCTTCATAGCTAATCGCAAGTGCTCCTGCATAACTGGATCAAATTTAGCTAGTAATTGTACTAAGCCCAAAAACTTTCCGTTATTTGGCGTATATAATTTGTCAGAATTACCTCTGAACGCCATATTGTTTTCAGCTAAATAAAGTGTAATATGCATCAATCTAGATGAAACATTATTCCATCTTGTAGTTTCCTTTTTAATCAAATATTGCTCTTGGCAATCTATTGTTTTGCCTATTTTTAAACGTAGTTCAGTTTCAATCCATGAAAGGTAAAACTTCTTATGTGAAGTGCTATTCTCGTGAGTTTTTAACATTTCAGACAAGTGTTTCCAGTCGTTATATCCTTCAGATACTAAACTCGACGTTGAGCTACTATCAAACAGCCGGCAACAAAAACAATAAACTCGATCCTTGGAAATGGAGTATACTAACCAACGACGCTGAATTGTCTCACTGTTTGCTAGTTTTTTTATGAAATGAGAATTAGAAAAATGTCGCCCTGTATCATTTTTCGGATAATCATCACAGTGAGTTTGCAGTGGGCCGGTATTTATAATATAATCAATTATTTTGCTATTTCGAATAGGTGGCCAAGTAGCTGGATCCGCTATATTCGGGACAACAGTATCAACATCATCTAATACATGTATTTGTTGTACATCAATAACAGATTCTTGAGCAGCATCTGTAATCGTAGCACAACTTGCTCCCTCACTTCGGGATTTTTCATCCACAATCTCTTGAGTAGCTATTCCATCGGACTTGCCAGACAGAGGCTCCACTGCCGATGCATTCGTTTGTATTGCAGATGTAGATGCCACATTCAACTCTTGATTTTTTGTTCTGATATATTTATCTATATTCATAAACTTCTTTGTTTTTTGAAATTCCTTTTCTTTTTCCGCTTTCCGTTTCCTATATTCTGACCCAGATGGTTTTCTTTTGATAAAATCACCCTGTTCAGACATTTTGTACCTTCTAGTTGTAATAAATAAAATCTGCAACAAATTAAATCTGTATCAATCGAAACATTTATAAAAATAAATTGATTGCAATAAAACTTCGTTACAACGCTATTGACGTTCCAGAGATTATGCTGCCCAAACGTATAAACATATAAACAAATTTTATAAATATTAATAGATAGCAGAGACCGAAAAACATAGTATTTATTTATTTACATTGCACGTCTCAAAGTTACAACAATTACACAAAGTTATATAAAACAATTATGTGACACCCTGTTAGGGTGTTACAAAGATAGAGAGCCTGGAGCCAATTTCAATAATTAACCTGTTATTTTAACATCTTATATACTTTAAGTATTAGGGCGTGTGTAGTATAGATAGTTAAAATAAATTTGTACTTACTTATTGATGTGATCCGTCAAAAATTAAACACCTACTTATACACTATTTATTTGTCTACTTTTTAAATAGGCAAAACTAATGTCACTCTGTAGTTGGAACAAGAGTACACGAACAGTAATCAACGACGAACAGTAATCAAACGTTTAACGCTACGTTACGATAACGTAGCGTTAAACGTTTGATTACTGTGTTTGTTTGTTTTAAAACAATCGAATAATTATTTTAAGAGCGTCCACTTATGTCAAGCAAGAAGATGATTGTGTTCTGTTTCGTCAAAAATTAAAAACAGATAGATCCCGGGGAATCCCCGACCATAGAAAAACACATTGTTTCTGTATGTTTGGGAAGTCGGGGATTCCCGAGAAATTAAACCGATTGAACACAACGTTCTAGTGCTGCCAACTTACAATTTTTACCTAAATTTTGGGAAAATTACAAGTAAGTAGGCTGGGTCGGCGAAAAAAGACAAGAAACTATATAATATTTTTTTGTCGTTAAGTTAAATGACTGTTACCATGTATTAAAAAAAAATAACTCTAATAGTAAACCTCTGCTTTAATATGGGAAATTATCGATAGGTGTAGTTAAATACGGAAAAACTCGAATTATTGTTATGCTATAAAATAATATGCTGTTCTGTTTTACCATAATATTTTTCATGTTGAGTTTCCTTTCAATTCATGCTGACAGTGAGGCAACTTGAAAACAAAAAAAATCCCTCACGGTTCTTGTCTTTTTTTGACCTAGTGGGCCTTGCTCAATGAGCGAGGGAACAATAAGGGGGTGCCTGTGGAAAATTATAAAGAATCAGATAGAGGCGCCGGACGAAAATGGGCGCCGCGGCCTGCGGCCTGCGGCGCCCCTTTTGATCCGGCGCCCCTGGGCGGTCGCCCAACCGCGCCCTACCCTAACGCCGGTACTGGGTATGAAGTTTTAATTCGGGGAAGCGGAAGGTGGAGTTGTGCGATCTCGTCCCTTATTGATGCTGACAATAATTCGGATTCAATGTTTTTTTTTTGCCTTATCGATTCAAGAAATCAGTGCCTGTTTTCCCAAAAAAAAAAAATTGTAGTCAAATGTCGATGTTTCAAAAATATTTTTTCATAAACAATTTTATTAATACCTACATTAAGATAAATCTACACTCAAATAATAATGGCAATGTAATATTTGTATGAATAATAAAATCGATACAAAATCGTAATCTTTAAATTGTTACGAGTAATCAAATGAAATGTTATATTTTCTCGAACGTTACGGCAGTTATGAAAAAGGTAAACTGAAATAAACTTAGATTTTTTTAACAATAATTTACTCAAACAATGTTCAGACCTCAGTTGTTAATTTATTAGTGATTTGTAGAATATTACAGAGGTCCAACTTTTTATTATATTTATGTAGGATTTTATTAACATTTTTGAAAACGACGTTAATTGTTTAAATTACTAGAAATAAATTATTAATATATTTACGAAATAATAATACGTATTAAGAAACTAGAATAAGCCTCATCTAATTATTCATCTTGAATGTATATCTCATTTTTTTTTATTTACAGCTGTATAGCTTTATATTGATATTATATTATGAAGCCGTCTCATCATCCTTTATGCCAGTCACCAAAATTCAGGGATCTACAAAACCACCCCTTCTCCCATCAGAGCTGACGGAAGATGATCTTTATAAGCTAAAAATACCAAATAAAAGGTTCTGCGATGAGATGGAAAGAAAGCTACAAGGGAAGTATCTTGTGGTACCTTGGTTGTTCCAGCACTGCCAAGTTATAAAGGACAATACAGCCAAGAACCTGTCTCTAACTGGTACCTTGCCTATCCATAAGGCTGTGGTAGAAAAGATCCATCTCTACAGACGCAGTGGCCTGTTGAAGCATCATAGCAAAAGCAAAATATCTCTCTTCACGAGAAGAATTTGAGACGCAGATATAAACATTGCTTTTTCAGAAACTCTCTTATTTTATATAAATACAGTATAAGTATGCTTATAAAGTAGATATTTAATTAAATATCATCTATTACGTTTACCATATGTTATAAATTACTTTTGATTGAAAGTATTTAAATATATATTTTGCGTTTTATTCACCTGAATCACAATCATACCTAATATTAATAATACTAATTATAAAATATATTTTATTTCACACCACGAAGATAAAGTACAATAAAATAACTGATGGGTATACAATGAGGCAGTTTTAGCGTCAGGCAGCCATCTCGTCCAGATAATCATATTCAGGTAGGATCAGATTATAAAAAACGTAAGGGTGTGCATAATAAAATATAAATATATAACTAATACATATATAAACATAATAAAATATATAATATAATATAAATAAATCATATATAAATATATGAATAATAAATTACAACAGTATAAAACCTACATACAATTAATAATTCACAGTTAATAGAATTCAGGAAAGAGGTTATACACTAAATTAGAGATGAATGATAAATATAGAAGGAATTACTTATATGAATAAGTATGTAACTAGATATATCAGTATAACTACAGAGTTTAAGATACTGATGTGATTGGAGCTGGTTAAAATCCTAGTGGCTAATATTAATGCATTCCATGGTAAAACTGATTGTAACTTAAATGTATATTTAAAGACCGCGGAGTTAAATGACAGACGCAGAATACCGTTACCAGAAGACCTAAGTACTTCATTATGAGTACGTATTCGAATTTTGAGAGGCATAGAAAAAGTCTGGAGTCCAAAAAAGACTATGTACCTTTATTTACAAAATACTACCAGTATTTACAAAACAATCACGATAAAACAGGCTTGAAGATTACTTTTCACAAGCGTTATGAGGTTGTTAATAATGGTAGGTTCAATACATTTTCTGTATATAATTGTTTAATTTACATTACATTACATTACATTACATTATTATATCGATATAGATCTTCTTATAATATTTTTTCAGATAACAGTACTCTCACAACTGACAAATGTGCAGCCAAGAAAGAAATACAAAGAGAGGTCGTCAGAGAGCATAGAAAATATCCTGTACTACAAGGACTGTAACCACAAAAAGTCCACAGAAGCGCCCCAAATGCTAAGAGCACCACAGCCACCAGAATGTAAAATAATGTGCACCATGTGTTGTGGAGATCAGTGCGTGAGTAACAACCAGTTGAGCTCGGGAAGACAGGCCCAAGGGGTCAACATAGAACCCATAGTTCAACCAATTCTGCCCAATATGCCACAGAGAGGTAGAAGGAATAAGAATAAGCCGATTCCTTTCCAACCTCTACCAAAAAGGCGAGGTCTGAGTTTCACTAGAGAGAATATAAAAAGCCTGATTTCCTCTGATGGGGATATTCGGAAGATTTTAAAGGATTTAGTGAGGGTGACGATGCAGAAGGTGGATTTGATGCAGATTATTAACGCCAAGAAGAACGTCAAAACTAATCCACAACGATCAGCGGACTACAGCGACGCTGATAACGATTTATGATTGGAATACTTTTTCTGGTTTAGTTTTTTATATAATTTGTAATTGATTAATTTAAATATAAAAGAAGTATTGAGTTTGTTTAATAATATACAAAACCTAGGGAAGTTAATGCCTATAATATTAAATGTATAATTATTCTTTTAAATCATTCATTTTAAAGAAGAAAAAAAGGTTATTAGACTTTTTGGAACAATTATCATGAATAATAAAGCTTGTGGGAATCAAAACATTAACACAATAATGTAAATGACGCCAAACAAAGTTTTAAATATTCTAAAGTTATACTTGCCTTTCCAAATAAAGTATCGTTTGTATTTTGTCAAAGTCGGTATCATAAATATTTAGTTATTTTATATAACGTTTCTCTATGGGAAAAATAAGGATTTATTTCTAATTAAATAAAACGACAGTAGATCAAAAACCAAATATTGTACATTGTATTATTAAAAAACTGGGCTTTTGTCTAAAATTTAAAAATAGGCCGTCCAATGTCATTGAATATCTTAATTATGGACACTTTGTTTTTTCTTACTAATAGGTATATTCCTTCTACTTTATTATGCACAGAAAGACAAAAATATTTATAAATTAATTTTATGGAAAAAGACAACATAGGAGAAGATACAGGACTTACTAGAAATTGGTTTGTAATATCTGAAAATATTCTACACATACATAAATAAATATAAATCCCTTCCTTTAAGGTCATTTCATACCAATTATTCTTCATTAAAAACATTTTAATTCTTTTCACCGCAATAATATGGTAGTTTCTGTAATATGTGATTCTGTAATGAACGGTAAATTGCTGCAGTAACCACGTTTCTGTAAAAACTAATTTTACAGAAGAATAAAAAGGAAACTAAAAACACTATTTTAGTTTGGGAGTTCATATATTACATGTAGACTGTAATACTATGAGAAGTTTACAAAATATGAAGACCTTTACTTTACTATTTTACGTAACAGAAGTACTTAAAAATATTGCGAAGAAATAAGGTTAATTAGAAAAAAAGCTGAAAGCTGACTTGTCATTAACATTGAAAAATTCTATAGAATTGGTTCAGGGAAATTAAAATAACCATGTTTAATTTCCGGTCCGAGGGCTTTCTTCCTAGTATCCGTAACATTAATTATTTGTCACTGATATATTATAAGGACAAATATAAACATTCTGTTAAGTAAAATAAATGTTTAACAATGCCTAAAAATGTAAGGAGCAAAAAGACAGTGAGTAGAGTTCGACAAGTTATTCTTGAATGAAATTCTTAAAATTGCATTTCCATATTTTAGATTAAATTATGATACATAACCCAAACCCACAATGGAGTTTTACTTATTGGAGAGAAGACAATTCTTACTTATATTCACTTAAAGGCCCCGATTGAAGGAAGGTCTGCGTTACCAATTGTAACTTGAGTTGATGAGTTCAACACTTCAATTCTTATCAAGAATATATTTCATCAAATGTTTACAATAACAGAGTGTTGTTTATTTCAGTGTTATCTAGTCTATTACAGAGATTAAACACTCTTATTATCCGATTTTAATAAACACAATATTTACTCAGATATGTTATTTATACTAGCTTAAGTCGGCGGAGTTGGCCGGCACTGTACAGGTAAGACACCAGTCTTGATTTTTAAAATTTAAAGGAGGGCAAAATAAGCTTGCGAACTATCTGATGATAGTAAGCGATCATATCACGGTCTCTTGCGGTGACGGAGAATATTCATTAGCATTCGCAGTCTTTTCGGTAGGGGTGCTTGCTTTTTCTAAAGGCGTCCATGTTGTATCGACGTGGGGTCCGAGCAAAAACCGTGTTTAATGGAATTTTACGCTTCACCCGGTAAGAAAAATGGTGATCCAGTTGCATAAACTCTCGGAAAACTCTTAGGAAGGTAGATACGAAAGAAGCCTAGTGCCACATACGATCGAAGATTTCGAAATAGACAGACTAACTTACAGGCCCTTTCCTTAACTTTCGATGGGCCATGTCAAAAGCCATATTGCCGGTCATTAATTGACTAGTGAGATAATGGCAATAGACTTGTTTGTTCAGTGATAGAATGGACCATAGCGGTCTTCCAAGAGTTCGCAATAATGCCTTTTAAATAGGAGTGCCAAAATAGATGCGTTACAGGAGTAGATTCAGAAGCATCCATCAGCATATCCTAGGAGGACGATTGGGGAAATGACATCCAGCTGTGACAGTTGGATTTCTAGCCTTTCCAGATACGAAGGGTGGTCCAAGATGTCCTCCAGGGGTGTATTCTCTTGAAGGACTGCTATTATAATCGGGGTAGGAGTTGAGGGTTGAGCTTCGGCACTCAACACCCACCTATGCGAAACACAGTGAACCAAGGATACTGCTGCACCTTGTTTTTTTAAAGCTTTAAGTTTTTTTAAAGCAAATTGAAAGTAAAACAAACAATGGCCACAAACATTATAGCTTAAATAAGAGTTTAATATAATCTGTTGCTAAATATTATTTGCAAATACTTTATAGTAAGGAATTATATTTGTTTGAAAATAGTAATGACAATACTAGCACTGAAATAACACTTATTGGATGTCTTACTAACAAGTGTCCACTACACTCTACAGTAACAAACAAACATACATGATAAATTCTCACATTTGAGTAATAAGAACCAACACGTATTGATATATAGATATTTCATAACAATTTTAATAAATAGTGTAGGAAGTGTAAATAATTACGTGGGATTCAAGATCATAATGGAACTGCAGAGAGGAAAATGTCGTGATCGTTTATTACACTGAAAGAGCTGACAAATTACTTCTAAGATGAAATCTGCGGAGTGAAGACTTATTTATGACGTATGTGTGCTAATGTGCTTGTGTGTGTGGTCAAGAGAACTTGTATTCATCGGATGTCTAAAGAGCTGGTGAACTGCTCTATATTTTCAAAGATTAAAAATATTTGAAGAATGATCTATGAAAAAAAATTGGAGTGTTAAGTTATAGTTGCATTGCAAATTCAGATTGTATGTGTGTACGAAAAAAATATATAAGTACCTATATAATAAAATAGTAATATGAAAAATTCTGTACATTAAAAAAAATACTTCAAATCAATCAATTTCTTATCAGTTTATCAGTTTGTTTGTTCACGCTTCACACTGAATTTACTGTTGAAATTTGGTATGAATACACTATTGCCTTGGTCAACATTTAAAAAACTTTTGCTCAGGCTGTCACTGACAACCAGTTGTCATTATGATATACTATTTTTGGATAAGACCTAACTTTTAAGTTAAATGCTTAATGCAAAGGTCCTCAATATAATTTATGATTATGTAATATTCTAATATATAATAACGTGACAACTACGGTATTGGAGTTAGGCAAAGTCAAACTTAGACTTAGAACTGCGCTTCGAACAAGAATAGCCGATAGCAGTTGTACGTTCTAAGATTTGTTAAATACATTTGTCAGCTTCAGGACATCTTCATGTAGTAGTAGCTGGTCTAATAATTAATAAATATCATATTGTGAATTGGCTACGATATAAGAAGGTAAACATATTTTAAAAATAGGAGACAAGATACAAAACTTCTTAGCATTCCATGGATTCACCGTGCGGGTGACGGACCCATCGCGTTTCAGGGAGAAGAGTGCAAACAGCTCCTGGGACCCAGGTGAACAGGTGACCCAGGTGTACGTATAGGCCCTTGAAAATGCACATTAAACTTATACTAAATAATTTTAAGAGAAAATAAAGCAATTTCTGGTTTACTTTGGATACTATAATCTAGATACTCACTGACATATATACGAAAACTTTTCTTTATCTAGTTAATCCAATACATTAGTTTAATTACTCGATAGGACGGGATGAAAATTTACTGATATATTGATACGATAAAATAAACTTAAAGGTCAGTGTAACTTTTATCTAAGTATATGTTGAAGTTCCAGTAAAGTGTTTATAAATAATATTGCAATCAAACTATTTATTTTATTTTTAAGAAATAATTTTAAAGAGAATAGATCAATCTGAAATTTATATGAGTGGGGTGAAAAATATTTTAAAAAGTTGGGTCTTAATACTACGATGACAATTCTTTCTTTTAATTTGCTTTTTATTAAAATGGTGATAATGTCAGAAATATAATGATTTATAAAATGATATAATAATTATATAAGATATATTTATAATGTCTACTAATACAAGCTGTTGTCGGCGGCTTCGCTTGGTCTCCTCCCCGGACCTCGGCCCTGGAACTCAAATCATAATCTATTATCACTTAAAATGTATACAAATCCATATATTTATTTTTATATTAATTAGCACATCCATTTTCTGTTTTTACAGTAAAAATAAAACAATATCCGGAGAGAAAAGCATGCTTTATATTTTTATTTTTTATATTTTTATTTGTCAATAAATTGATTTTTCAGTCTTATGTTATCCTCTGAAAAAAGTGTATTTTCAGAAGTTAAATACCTTGTTACGACACCTTGATTTTGACCGCGACAAAGAGACCGGAATTGAAAAGAAATGCACTTGATATTATTATTAGTTCGATATTGAAATTGTTTTAGGGCTGTATGACATTACAATACAAAATAATACTATATTAAAGAAATTACTATGAGTTTGAAAATATCTATAAACATGGATAGCCAAAAAATATATATATACTACTATAAATTTTTACTCCTCAGCTATTTCACGTAGAGACGGGAGAAAAAGTTTGTCATTTTATAATATTAGCATTATTAAATAAGCAGCTTAATATTAAGATAAAAGAATATACAACTCAGTTACAGCAGTTAATATATATGTATTTTAAAATAAAAACTGAAATATTATATTATTTTGTTAAACCCTGTGTGTAATAAACTAAAACGATTTTGTACCGCATTACCATTATACCATAGAATATAATTTTAAAATCAATATCAGACACGGAATGTATTGAACACGTTTATTCAATACAAATTCATAGACAATATTTTCCGACCTAACTAGAATCAGTTTTGTATGTGTTTAGTAAAAAGTCTCAATTAAAAAAAAATATATAATAATAATAAGAATACAGATTGAGACCATTGAAGCAGTTTACTCCAATGTAGAGGTATTTTTAGTTTATTCTGAGTTCAAACTGTATTAGATTTCTGTGAATCGTGAGTATCAGGATGAAAGGAATTGAAGCCTGAGCATGATGAAGCCCTGAAGACCTACCATGAATTCTTAAACACTATTATAGTTTTAAGAAGTTTCTTGCAATATTACAATAATATTGATTAATACCAAGAGCTCTATGAAACAATAATATCTTATTTCTGCTTACTGACGTAAAAGAATGAATGAATCAGAATGAGAATGCTTTCTTTAAATACCAAAATGTGGCATAAAAGACAATATTACATTAATATTTCAAATGTCAAAACAGACTTCATGGTACGAGTTTATAATGTTTCTTATAGTAAAGGAATGAATTATTTAAGATGACGTCATCAAAACTTTGAAAGTATGATTATTTAAATTTTGCTATAACAATTCACGGTAGGTCTTCTGTACTGACTTACTATTTGAAACTTATTGATTGTTTGAAGAATTATTTCGTTGTATCAAGAAACGCTTTACCTCTGGCGTATTATAATCTGATCTTTTGTTTCCAAACTCGTACAAATGACAACTATTTCCAATTTAACTAAGGTTGTTGGAGGAAATACACCAAGCCAGCTCCACCACCACCATTCAATTACCAGCCAGCATTTCATTATTTGAGGCACCCTATAGAATGGTTCATTTAAATAATTGTATGTATGTGACAGCAATCATTTATTTAAATGTGTGAAACAAAGAATATTATGATATTATTTGATCCTAAAAAGAGAATACACGATATATTGATACGAATACTTTTACGAAAGTCTCTCCAGAGATCAAATTGTCTCTTGATATACAAAGCATTGAAACAATAGGAATTCTTTATAGCCGTTATATTTCGAACGATCTAGAACGTAACGAAGATACTAACACTAAAGGAAAGCGAAGCTTCTTAGTATGTACATCAGATTCTTAAAGATTTTTTTCACTAACATCCTGAACAGACCTTCCGGGAGGACACACCAATGAAATATTTTTCCAATATTCATTCAAATATTTTAATTTAACAAGGCAAAACATATTTATTAGCAATTCATAAATTGTATTATTATATCAAAATAAAATAATATGCTTATTCGTGAAGACATGATATATTTTCCTACAAATGCCATAAACAACGCGAACGGAATGGCGCGCAACAGCTAGTATTCAGATAAAATCTGAATTAAACAATAACTGTTTCACAGAATTATCAAAAAATATTAATAATCTATTAATAAAACTTGTTTGTAGATAAATAAAACTCTGAAAAACAAATCCATGAGAACCAAACACGCCGCCATGACACCAATTAGATAGATGATTAAAAAGCTTCGAGTGCTTATAAAGTGAACATAATCTAGTGATTGTTACTTTCATAACTTGACGTTAGTGCCGTCTCTGTCACTCTTCAAATCTGTGCAAATCCTAGGGCGGAATGAAGAGCTTGTAACTATTGGAGGCGGCATTCTATTAATCTTTGATTTCCTAAATTATAATTAATATTGTCTTAAAAATTGCCAGGTTGTTAATGAAGTGTTACTTTATATTATATTGTAATGCATAATTCAAACCAAAATTATATTTAGTATAATCATTGTTTCTAGAAATACAGTGATTTTAACTTTAAAATAACGGCATGTTTATCAACCTAAGTAAAAAATTATCAATTTTACAATAATAAAAATAAATAAAAATTGCATATAACTCATAAAATAATATAAAATACTTAATAATCAGAATAATAAATACGATTCAAACGAGAATAATACACAAAAACGTAATCAATTTATCAGTGTTAGTCAACCTACGCGCTGCAAGCTCTATGGCAGCTGTTTAAAAGCAAGCGATCCGCCCGCCCTGGCGCACTTGGAACACGCGCGACCGCCGAGTCACTACACCTCACTACACCTGCCACCTGGCTACACCTGGCACCGACACATGTAAGTTTTATTACGTTTTTATTATTTTCGATTTGTTAGGATGATATAAAGTTTTTGCAAAAAAAAATAATTTAAACACAGTGGTTTAGATTTATGTAGGTGATACTTTTTCAAAATTGAACTTATATATTATCTAATATAGAAAATTAAGGTATGTTTTAAACTTTTAATATTTTTCTATAAGACCTAAAGTTACAAGAAACAATATTTTCATTAACAGTTTTTGTTCTAATTAAATAATAAATATTTTTCCGATAATTCTAGAAAATATAGAATTTAACTATACATATTAGAAATAATTTATTTATACTTTTAAGAACAGTTTAAATTTTAATTCAAATATAATAAATTTGAATTAACTATCCAGTAATAGTAAAAAAAAACGAGTGGGTTACCATTTTCTACAGCTAGTTCGTATTTTATTATAATTGATTGAATAATTTAAAAAGCTGAATTGTCTTGTGAATTCAACCTGTGAACGCTCGCGCGTCGTTGTTTACATTTTACAAAGTTTGAACAACTCTTACAAATAACTTCTTAACGAATTCGCTGTAAGACTTGTGAGTTGCGTGTATCTTTGATGTTAGGTTATATGTTCGTGTAGGCTTACAACAAAATATTAGCAACCACAGATCTAAAAATAACTTCATATTTCGGAAAACTCTTTCAAATCTAGTTAACCGGTCGTGTAGAAAATATAGTAAATATATTCTGTGTATTTAAAGATATTTTGAGATATAATACGAAAGAAAACGTTTTAAGATAAATTAGTTGTTAGACGATCAACTTTGATAAAATGAAAAAAATCTCAGCCACAAATATAGGACTGTATAAAAGTAATATATCATATGAAATATCGAGATCGTTGTGATAGTCCGGAAATATTATAAATTAATTTGATCTTAATATTAATTTTATATAATTTTGTCCAATATAATATAGAAAGTAATTAAATTAAAATATGTAAATATTTTTTTTTCATAATTTATTCATTTAAATTTAATCTTCACTTAGAAATTAATTTAATTACAAAATATCCTTTCCGCCATTTTAAACAAAAATAATAAAAAAAACATATTGTGAAGAAAATTTGATTGATTAAATAGTAATATGAATATTACTTTAAAAATCTAATATAACAATAATATATCTATATGTTTTATTTATTCGATATTTTCTCTATAGATTAACTTTGAAATACTTTTTAAAAAAATCATATTTTTTATTCAAAAACGCTATTATAAATGAAAAAAAGTTTTGTAGAAATATTTTAATATATTCTTAAGATTTTGTTGTCTGTTTATTTTATAACTGTATAAGATATACATAATTTTCCACTAAAATCCAAGTTAGGAAAAATGTGTTCAAAAGAGTCCATCATCGTAAAACTTATTAGAATATAACATACTAATATAAAAGTTCTATTAGTAGATGTATTTAGACAGTCTAAGTTGGAGACAAGTGGTAATATCTTAATATATCTGAATAATGTATGCTCCACACGTACAGACAATAATTTCAATATTTCCTGCATAATGGATGCTTATGAAGTCTTATAATTGTAAATATATACACTAAATTTGCAAAACAGATCTAATATCTTTAAGAAGGTTATTTTGGGATAAAATTTATTATTTGTGTCCAAAAAAATTCTCAAGTCACCAAAAAGAGGTGATACGTACTTCAAATAAATGAACATGGCTAAGGGTAATATTATTTATTTTAAAACTGAACTATTTTTCATTTACTACTTACTTAACGGTTAAAATAGTTTTCAATTGTTTTTTTAATTACCTCCTAAGCAATTACTCTCATAGTCTTAAACCACTAATTAAGTTAAAAATACGACGTAAAGTAAATATTAATAAATTTAATAATATTTCTTAACCGACCTTTAAACACCCGTTAATGTTAATCTCCATTTTGTAAATTAAAAGCAAAAGATAATCCCTTGGAAATTTATTAAGTATCCGAAAAACATATTATAAAGCGAAATAACCTCGTTCGTTAAAATTATTTAAAATACTTTGGTATAGGTTTGTATAGTTTTATTAACCTGATAAATTTACTTTGAACTGACTGACTAATGGTAGATGTAATCGCATATGTGTGCGTAAATTGTATTGGATATTGTTAAGACAATGGCTAAATGTAGACAGTAGGTATAGGTTTGTCTCAATAAACGGCATCGCTTCAATATACAAATAATAGCCTGATTAAAATATTTAAATATTAGTTACGTTTATAAAATGTTTCTAGTCAATAATCATAGAGTATTCATATTTTTATTATATTTTAATGCTTTTAAAAATACCTCATAATATTATATTAAATAATATATTTTTTAATTAAGTTTTTTTTTTAAATATTAAAGAAGATAGTTTTGTAATGTAGTCTCCTTATTTTTTATAAATATTGCTATAGTTTATTATAAATATTTAAACTACTTTGTAAAATATATAAATATTTTAAAAATTAATTCATGCAGAGACAAAAAGTATTGATAATATATGTATTGCAATATATATATATATATATATATATATATATATGTATATATTTTTTTAAAATATAATACCATATATAAATATATAACAATACAAATTTTATTCCAGACAGTGAAACTTCTTTTCAGAGATCTTTTAACCATCGTGTAAAAAAATATATATATTCCCTTCGTATTTGATTCTCATCGCTAAATAGAAGCTTTTTAATATAATATAAATATCACGTACTGTTCAGGAATTTACTAAAGCGGAAAAGTTTTTAAAGTTGTTTTCTTTGTGCTCATAGTGGTGGAACAATCGACGCTACGGTTTTCAGTTTCAGAGCTTACTTAATTTTTTGTGTCTTTTTACTTTTGGACATATTATTTTTTTTTTGCCATAATTTTGTCTGTGTCTTTATTTAAGTAAGTTTGTTTGTCCAAAAAAATATATTTTTGCAGCATTTTCAAATTACAATTTATGTATTTCTTTAAGTAAAATATTCCTACAAAACATCTAGTACACATAAAATTAAAAATAATTCTACAGAACTAAGTAACAGAGAACATTTTCTAACCAGCATTGTACATTAAGTCTAAATTATGTAAACTGCTCATTTGTTTCAATCATGTCCAAAAAGTTTTACACGCGCCAAACTTTTTGCATTTTATCAACTAGATTTCGGGGATTTATTCTGTGGTATTTATATGACTACCGTGACTTTACTCGTGGAGTAGAAACTTTCTACGGTGGAAATTGACCAGAAACTTCCCGGTCTTTCTAAAGTTTCTGTGAAAAAAGAGATATTTTAACTTTTAACATTAGTAAACTAATTAAATTAAACTATCCGTTTCGTAGTATCCACGAAATTTCTGGCCAGGTCTTCTCCATGGACCTACACTTTTGAGCCGTGCAATCATAGTCTGACGTTTCATAAATGCATGTGTGCCTTTTTGAAATAAAAAAAAAACTCACTCTATGAATGACATTCCAGTGTTATTTTAACTCTGATGCTACCTTTTTATAATTTGAAATGAACAGTTTAGTTTATAATTAATGGAACCTGATTGTTGCTGATCTTAAGTTTTTTTATTTCATCCATAAAATAGTTTTACCGCTACTCGCAGTTAAAGATTCACATAAAGTCACACACGAGTCGGTCGTGTGTGTCGAGATAAACTCGTCGATATCATTTATGTCGAGTTTATTGCACAAGGAATGCTGAATAT
The DNA here is from genome assembly GCA_963555665.1 of Dircenna loreta. Taxonomy (NCBI): domain Eukaryota; kingdom Metazoa; phylum Arthropoda; class Insecta; order Lepidoptera; family Nymphalidae; genus Dircenna; species Dircenna loreta. Next base: position 4,173,420 of record OY743099.1, on the reverse strand, counting down.
TAAAAAGTGCATATACTTAAGAATAAAAAAAGAAAAAGAGTTTATAATTCATTTAAACAAATATATTTGAGATTATAAATTCTGTTTGTTTTAAACCTTTGCTTAAACTAAAAGAGATAAATAAAACTAAGCCTGTATTTATACAGAAATATTATAATATAATTTAATTAAAAAAACAATATAGTAATATAATACGTTATATACGAATTATTTATTTGTTTAGGATAATGAGTAAATGTGTGGTTACTTAATTAATGATAAACTTGACACCAACAGTATATTATTTGATTTGGGCCTTACTAATTCATTTCTTAATAGAATTACTGTTTTTTAGATTACAATTTTATTTATCATCTGATTCCATATAATTATTTTTGTAAATCTATTTCATGATATAAAGATGTATTCTTTTTATAAGCTAGTACTAGCTGCTTATATTATTTGCATCTTCTTCAGATAATAAGCCAACTGTTACAATAACATTATATAAAAGTCGTGAATATCTAGTTATATATTTATTTTTACAAAAATACAATTCTCTTTTCAATCACATCAGAAAATCACGTTCAAAGCTCACGTTCAAAAAAGGAGTTCACTGTTACATTTAGAATCATATTAGAATGTAATATTTATTTTGTGTATTTATCTTTCGAAGTCATTAATATTCATATAAGTATATATATATTTGTGTATACAAATATAATAATTGCATGATACTTTCTTCTAAATTCTTATCTTCTCTGTAACTTCCTTCTTTATTGTGCCGCCTCTTAACTCTCTGCAACTCTCTAAGGTTAAGAAAGTGAAAGTTAAGTTAAGAACACTATTTATCATTAAGTACGATCTTTGTAATTTATTTTGTGTTGGAACAATAAAGTTATAAGCAAATAAATAAAATATCTGGTTGGAAATAACAAAATATTCATACGTAGAAATTTTCTCAGAAAATAATTTTATTAAAATCTCAAGCAGCGTTTCAAATAATTAATAATATTTAAAATTTTAGTTTGTGTTTTCCAAATAAGCTTTCTCCAAAATGTATTCAGTAGTTTTTATGCGAACAAACGGACAAACATTTTAATCAATTGTTTACAGGTTTGTGTCATGTACATAGATATTACGTTATTACTTAAAATATTTAATAGCATAAATATATTACTTGGCCTCTTTACTATTTTATTAAATGTATGGATTTATAAGAAAATTGAAATAGAATTGAATGGAATGTTATGTTACTCATTTATTTATTATTAAAAATATTAAAATATCAAACTGTGCGATCTTTGCATTGATTTTGAACATCCTGCGTCGTTCAAAAACAACAACACAAATAATTATTAATTCGAAAAATTAAATATACTAATTATATAAATTATGAAACTAAAAATAATTGTTCTTCTAATGTTATTAGAAAATAGCACTACATATTTATAATATGTTTACTTAAGTATTCATGAAAACCAACACCTGAAATATTCATCACAATTTTTCGCCAACTTTCATGAAGACAGACACAGCTTGATATAAACAGGACGGAGTTGGTTCTGGACAAACAATAAACCGTATAGTGATGCAATTTTCAAGTATAATTATAATAAGGAATATTCAAAATAATAAGGAATGTTCAAAAATAATAAACACAATATATGAAATAATTTAAAGCTATGTATATTTTAATTATTGACTAGCTGTTGTCTGCAACTTTGTCTGCTCGCCCCATCCTCCCCTCGACTCAAATAATAAGACTTCAAATCATGACTTATAACTGTACACGTATAGAAATTTCACCTTTATTGTTATATATGTATGTCAAAATCAGTTTGTGAGTTTGTCCGTTAGAATATCTTCCACCGTGAAAGCGTCCTATATGTTCACTGAGATAATAAACTAACACTACGCTATATTTAATTAAAATCCGTCCGTCAGTTTAGTTTTTACGTTTTAAGTTAAAAATAATAGAATTTTCTGAACTAAAGTAAAGTAATAGTCAGACAAATAGATATACCGACAAAAATAAAAATTACGTACGAATAGTTAGACATACATGTGGGTAATATGATTTTTAAACATTTACTCTTTACCCTTTTAAAAACTTACATAATGTCAGTATGTACAAATGCCAGTTTTAAAAAGGTCTCTTGTAGAATATATACAGTAATTTGATAAACCATTCTGAAATGACATCACGAGATCAAGCCATTACCACCTGCAGTTTACTCTGAAGTTTGAGGTTGAAGTTCTAAACCAATAGCAAAGACGAAGCTACTGGAACGTACAAACTACTGGAACAGAACAATTTGATTTACAGGAGACGCTCTTGATAAACCAAGTCAACAGTATGGATAAGAAATATTATTTATAGAGAGATATGGAAATATTTTTTTTTTGTCAAAATTTTATTTTATGGCAATACTAAATGAGAAAAAAATCTTAATTGTTATAGTAAAACCTTAGAAAAATAATAAAATAAGTAATAATAACAAAATATACGATTCCTGTTCGAGTTTGACTTTGATCTTTGAAATTATAATTATTTTTTTGGGAAACGGATAAAATTATAAGAAATAATAACAGAAATAGCTTCTTTAATTTTCGGGAAGCCTCTCCAATCAAAGTTCATTAAACAAAGAGGTGTTTTAATGTTTTTTATTGTGATGAAATTCGTTCCCGCGTGCTATTTACAAACATCGTTCTAATAGTACGTAATAGTTTTAATGAGGCCACCATTTTAAAAATCTTTATTTATATTATTTGCACTAATATAGCTAATACAGTATTTTTTATCTGTTTTTGTGTTCTATACCTTTAAGAGACTTAAAACGTGGAATAATGTGCATACAGAGTCGCTGGCAAAAGCCGGTATTGAATAAACCTACCCTAAGACGTCGCAAGTTATATTTAACTAAGCTAAATATTAATTATTGTTTCAGTTAAAATGGCACAAAACATTCTCAGTCTGTCTGTGATAGCAGTGCTGGTGTTGTCAGTGGGAGTCAGCGCGAAGCGTGAGTATTGTGCTTTTAGATTTGAAGCCGCGTCCCTTGTGGTGCTTGTGAAGCTTTGCCAATGAACTACAGGTTCACTGGATATTTAGCGTTCGTATGAATTGCTTTTACTTTAATTATAGTTTAGTCTCAATTATAATTATTACGTAAATTGTACTTATATTAATTTAAATTTAATTAACATGCCGTGATTATAAATCTGTTTCAGAAAAAATATATAAAATTCATTTGTATACAAGCTAAACGAATATTGGTCAGGGACTTTTCATATTTTTTTAAAAATAAAAATATTGAAATGGAGGTCCTAAAATAACAAATAATTCAAAATAAATGACCTTCGAATTTTACAAAATGATCATAATGTATGGAAGTGGTAGCCTAATTTGTACGAACATATTGAATATTTTAATCTCTGGAGAATATTAATAAACTTTTCGATTTAAACAACAAAACCCCTGGTTACCAGTTCATTGGATTCACCGCAACATACGACCAGACAAAAGATACATTATTACACATTCATTGTTACCTTTTACGGTATTTACGGTCGAATATGGATTACTTAAATAATAGAGAACAAAATACATTTCGGTTACATTGATACGCTTTTAATAAATCCATCATATATATATATTTATATTATTTAGACCATGGAAATATTCTGATCAAATTGTAACATCATTTGGATTTGGGGAGAGGCTACTAAGTTAGTACATTTTATCATATTAGGCCGAATAAAATCATGCATTGACTTATATATATATAAAAAGTTTTCATAAATATACATAAACATGAAATATGTTGGATTTTAAATAAAGTTCCAGTTTATTTATTGACAATTTCCAATTAAGTGACTCCAGCTAATTACGTATTTTGAAAGAGAGTATTGTAATTGTATTGTGATTGTCATAAATAATAATAATAGTACTATATTAATTTATTATCTGGAATATGGTGTATTGTATTGTATGTTAAGAAAATAAAAATGAAGTTCGCTTATTCTACCGGTTTTCAGTGTTATTTTTTTTTTTATAAAAGAATAAACTCATCTCATTATCAGTTTAGAATTAATTAAATATTATTTCAATCTTTGTTTCAGTAAAATAACATGAAAATGATTTTATCATTGAAAATTTATAAAATTATCAAAATTATGTCAAAAAAAATCAGAATTCAAATATAATAAACACAAAAAAAAAACTATTAAAATATATCAGTATATTTGTCTGACAAATGGTTATATTTATATAAAGTCTATATATATACATATATATATACTAATTGTAAAAAGTATATAATAAGTAGATAGTAAATACAAATTAAGCATGAACATACATCCTTGTTAAGTTTTTAAGAGCATTCAGTGGAACGCAGCTGCTCTTGTGTAAACCGGTGCCTTTGGTTTGACTTCCCTCTTACCGACTTACAATTTAGAGTATATTTCGCAAAACATATTCTAATTATATATATCATTATCTTATTTAAAACAAAAATTACAATGACATTAATATTGTAAATTGTAAGACACATATAAGATAATTATTTAATCTATAATATTGCATTTTATTTAAAAATATATAATAAAGTCAGATCGCGTGAAGGAATCAAATAAATTGTTTTGAGAATTGGGAATTGAATACATGATACGATGTTAGTCTCGCAGTTGTTTATTTTTTGTATGTTGTATTTGAATCTGCTAAGAATAAGATTTAATAAAGTTTTTTGTATAGTTTGATAATGCTTTATAATTATTTTGAAGCGACTGAGAGATAACTGAGATAAATGCTTATTTATATATATATTTATATATTAATAATATGCATACCCTTCTTAGAAATAAAATTGTTATATAATGACAAAGGTTACTAGATATATGTGAACGTGCTTTATCTCAGTTTCGGTAAGATTTGTTTTCGGCTATTGTTATGTCAAGGAGTTGTTTTCTTGATTGTTTGTTTGTTTCAATGAAAAAAAGTGTAATCAATAATCTGTGGGTGAAACTGTATTTCAATATAAGTGCGTGGATTTGATCATGTCAGTACACTTATATAGTTTAGAGCTGACTTTTTTATTCATATATATCTCTTATCTAAGGAATAACTTTTATATTTTGAAAGATATTCCAGAAGGAAAACAGTTATGACTATTTTGTTGTTTTATTAATTGTACATTATTTACTTTGAAATCGAAATATTACTTGTTTGTTATTTTAAACACAGACAGATGTATAATAACCTCGTATATGCATTTCAATGAGTTACTTATATATTTAACAGTTATAACTACATTGGTATTCATATTAGTGCTACTTGCAACGTGTCTCGTCTACAACATCTCGGAACAATGTGTTTAAAGATTAAAATGACCCAATTCACGAGATGAAGCGATTTACATTATCAAATATATTGTTCAAATAAAAATTCATATTTAAAATCGAATATGTATATTTAAATATATTATAATACAATACAGTTTAGAAATATGTTGTCTATCGCTGTTTTATATGTAAGAGGCATTCCGCTCGTCACTTGCACCTCAGTCTACAAGATTATATGTCACGGTTCGTTAGAGGTAATCCCTTACTGTGTATCACTGTCCTTATAAATCACTGCACTTGGTTACCTAATTTGTGAATCCCTTAGTTTTTAAGCTGTCAATTACGTAGCAACTGACTGACTGAGTGAGTGAGTGAGTGAGTGTATGAATGAGTGAATGAATATGCGAGATGCGAGAGAACTTAGTGACAAACATAGCGTCAATATTCAAGATTGATTAATTAATGTATCCTTGGTGTTTTGTGTCTCCTACGTGACATTACTATAGAAGGAAATTAAACATTTACCTATTCTTTTAAATAAAACAACTTAAATAAAGCCAGAACCGGGAAGTAAAAGATAAAAATAATAGAATTACGGCCAAAAAGAAACCCTCCCTCTTTAACGTCATTAAATTATAAAATCGACTAAAATATACACTTTAACATAATGTAACTTGATTATAGATTCCCAGTCATTTTATCAAATCAATCAACATCCATTATTTTTCAGTTTTCAGTTCAATTCTTTCAGCCAAATACATGTTTTATATCTTTTTTTATCCCAGCTCCTTTTATTTTTTAAACTTATTACATATTTCGTTACTTTGGTACGTAATTCTTTTTTTATTATATTTATTATAATTCTTTTTTTATTATTATTATATTTGATTTTATTATATTATATTAGGAAGTTGTGTAAGGGACTTGCCCTGCTCCCTGATTGCCCCTTCTTCTGATTTTTGTTATTTAAAAAAAAAAAATTAGAGAACTTTTGGAGCGAAAATTCCAGATTATTGACTCAGTTAATAAGCTAACTTTACTTGTTCCTAAATATATTACTTGTAGCTTTGTTGTATTATAATTAAAGCCCAAATTGACTGTTGATTTTGTCCGTTTTTTTCTTGAGTTATAAGTAATTTACATGTTACAAACAAATATATGTTACAAAACAACAAACAACTAATAACCCAAAATTCCGCAAAAACTGTTCTGTACTGTTGGCATATACTGCGTTCAGACAAAAAGACACAAACGTTTAAAGATATAAAAAAAATAAACGAAAAATAAAGAAATAACTTCAGACTGGGGTGTAAAAATGTTCTTGAATATACAGTTCATTTATATTACACGTATAGATTTTCAATTAATTACTGAAAAAATAATGACTGAAAGGAATGTCGTCAAAATTCCAGTTATCATCACATAATAGACTTTTGTGGAGAACACTCCACAAAAGTCTATTATGTGCAATTCCCAGTAAGTTGTGAATGCTGTAATACCAATCAGATAATTGACCCACATTTTTAAAGCTAGTCATGTTTAATAGAAATTATATAAAAGAACATTTAACATGAATCGTAACAGTTATTGGAACGTTGATAGTCCATGGCCATGTATTTTCATTTGATATGTCATTTAATAAATGTAATCTATTTCATTGTACACTTGATTTCTTACCATTGAGTTAATTCGTCATGCTTCGTTCTTCTATAGCGCATTTATTTAATTAATAATAAATATATTGATAATCATAAATCCAAGAGTGAAAGTTTTCAAATTCTTTATCTCTGAGGGTAGTTGTTAACAATGAAATGGCGTCATAACATATTTTAGTATTGGAATCAAGTGCGATGGTTTCAATAAATGAATTAGGTTTTATTTGGTATGAGACGATAGCAACTTGACCACAAAGGTCACGTGACCAAATAAAGGAACAGAGTAAACGAACTGAAACAGAACATTCAAACTGTATGCAAACCGCAAGCCGGTAACGAACTGCTCTTACTCTTTTTTTGGATTGTTCTTTTTTCTTTCGTTAAGATAACTATTGCTATGGAATATATTTATATTAAATATATTAGTTATTCTTCATCAGGACTTCGCAGTTATTTAACAGTACCCCTAGTACAACTTTTGGCGTTACGAAACGTTTATAGTTTTCGAGGACTCACGAAACAAGTTAATTGTTATTGGTAGTAAACTGCTAGTAAACTATCACCATTTCGTTTTGTACTTGGGATACTAACATCAGTGTCTGATAGAGAGTATCCCCAAGTATATAAATCTGGCAGTCATGTAGTATTTTATTCCAGGTGGATGTTCCTCGTTCGGTCATTCGTGCTTCGGTGGTCACGGAAAACGTTCTGATTCAGGAATGGATGTAAGTAATATTAAAATATCCTTATATAAGTATTAATTACTAATTTATATACATATATAAAACTAGCAACACATCCTGGCTTCGCACGGATTTAATTATCCAATGGAAGATAATTAGAAGTGTGTTTTGCCACAATATACAAACCTATTTACACAATTCCGCCCACAAGCAATATAAACACTCAGATCTGTCCAGTTGTCAATATATGCCACAGTTGATTTACGTTCATATATGTTCATCAATAATTGGATTTCTAAATACAATAAATTTAAATATTTATTCATAAATTATATAAAATACTTTATTAGGATTCCGGTCATTACTTTTTTTATAAACAATTTCAAGATTCATTCTTTCTTATGTAACAAAACAAAAAAAAATGCTCTGAATAAGGTTAGGTACTGGGGGTATAAATAATAGCAAAATAAATACCTAACCTTATTCAGAGGTTTAATGTTCACCTATTCTGCTTACTTATAAAACATGCATATAATTTAGCTTATTTTTAATTATTATCAATAATAATAATTAGTCAAGTATAAGTTAGTTCAGTATTTATTAAAACATTCATTATAAAGATTACATAAAAATACTCCAAGTTAACAATGCAGTCAATTAAAACACACATTGACATACATCACACACAACACACACACACACACACAAACACACACAAACACACACAGACACACAAACACACACAACACACACACACACACACACACGCACACACACACACACAAACACACAAACACACACAACACACACACACACACAAACACACAAACACACACAACACACACACACACACAAACACACACACAAAACACACACAAACAAACACGAAGGAAATTACATTCTTCTTGATTTATTGTGTTTTTTATTTTATTTTGTGAACACTTAACGGATATGTCTTCTAGTTTGTAAAATATTTTAGTCCAAACTGTGTCATCCTATTTTAGTTTTTTTGTAATTTTTATATTATATTTCATGTAAGAACTTATATAGATAAACTGTTGGATAAATAAATAAATATTTCAAATAAATATCATTGGTTATAAAAACTTCCTTTAAATAAGGAGTATGGCAGTATTTTAATATTTTCCGGCGACTTATACATTTAACGTAGCAGTTCTGTGGAACAGAGACACTTTGAGCTGGATGCTTTGTATATCTCGGGTATATGCGTGTTTTGCGGTTTTGGAAAAAGATAAATATTTTCGAACAAAAATACAAATACACGCCTCAACAATGTTCATGGACGCAATAGTAAAAACTACTAGCTTTTGAAAAAATGGATGGCAAGTTTCGTACAACAGATATAAAAAGTATTTTTCCGACTGACGGTATACTACCGACACTGAAATTCTGAACATTTTTTATAGGTGGCGTTTTTACTTAAAGACAGGATATTTTGAAAATTAATTCTTTGCTGGTAAAAAAGTTTATAAAAGTCGGTCATTTGGAAATAGGTTAACGGGTAAAGCCGCGACCAGAAGCTAGCAATATTTGCATAAATGTATTTCGTTAGCAAAGTGCAAGTTAAGGACTCAGTTAAATAGCCCAGGGCGAGTCAACAAGTTGTGTAAACAATCCAAACTTATAGCACGAGTCAAATGAACCCCGTGCATTAAGTAAATATATGGTTTACTTTAACTATACTTAGCTTAGTAGCTATAACTATTAGTCAATGTTCTTGATTTAAACTTTGATTACGCATTGTTCCTTTCAGAATACATATTTTAACTGTTTTTGATGATCTGGTGTATATATTGTGTGAAATTAAAAGGAAAATATGCTTGTTTGTATAGAGTAGTGGACAGTTTGTCTGGTATTGTTAGCGTATATTATATTTAACACGCATTTAAGGATAGGTTATTTAACGTACAAACCGTGCGTAGTATAGGACCGTCCAATTTATTCTCAAGGTTGATGCCAACACAGGGGCCGGTCTAAGACTCTTTTGCCAAATCTTATTCAATATATGAAAAAAAGGAAAGAGTCTGATTGTCTTTAACATATTACCCGACCTCATGAGGTTTGTATTTATTTAGTATCACACTGAGGTACTTTACGCTACTTTTCTTAAAAAGTACCTTTGTAAAAGTTCTTCTACGGGTATACAATAATTCTGCTCCGTTTTCGAGAACAACAAATACCGTTAATATTATATTAAAATATGCGTGTAAATAAAAGAGCACATACATTTTTCATATTCAACACAAAATTGCTGATAACTTTACCCCACACTGACATACAATACACATCGTAATTAGGATTTCGAATCGTACATTCTATACTCAATTTTATAACGTCGATAACTAAATAGAAAGAAAATATTTCTTATAAATAAAGCTTTATATTTACTTACACATTTACTAATATACTAAAAACTGTAGTTTATTTATTTTTTTGGCATTTAATGCCTAATAGAAAGATAAAATAATGTAGCAATAACATTCAGCCCAACAAATTAGTATTCTGATCTGGTTTCCACTTGTAGGCAAACGGAGAATTGGTTCATCAGCAGCCAGGCCAAGAGGAAACCCCCCCTCACCCAGGCTACCCGCACTCGTACGGGATGATGCCAGATGATATCATACCTATCAGAGATGGAGGTAAGATTGAGTTGTACATTTACAATTACATAGAACATAATTACTTAGTAGTGGCAGTGTTTATCATTGTGACGTGGGTAGTAAGTAGTGGGACATCTATATACTGATACTTTATTACTGTATTATATATTCAATGTTTTAATTAGTGCTAATAAATATTTCAAAGCTATCGTAAAGCGATAATCTTTTCTTAGAGGGCGATAAGTGGGTATAACAATGTGAGTGGAGCTTTAAAGAAAACCTTTACGACCGATTGGAATTATTTTATGACTTAAGCTTTATGCTACGGTCTTAGACATGCTACGAGCTACGTCGTAGCAAGTGGTTATATTGTCGAATACTTTGTTATTACTCCGAATAAAATATTAATGACATTTACGAGTATTTCATTCATTGAATTCTTAAAGAATGATTATGAATGTGATATCATCATCAAAAGCTGTGATTGGTTGTTTATCACGCCATCATCCAATCAGAACGATTATCATGGGACTTGACAGTAGATATGAATTATCTTTTATGAATAATCCTTAAGAATCCGGGTTCTAATATGATTTGACTTATTTCCCAGGTGCTTTTGATCGAGATGAGAGTAATGTAAGAGATGTAGTGAAGATAAAGCTGCGGAACATACTCAAATACTGGGTAACAAATTATACTTCAAACTAAATAAGCTAATACATTAAAATACCTATTTATTGTAATGTTTCTGAACTAAAACCTATTCTATAGTTACATATTTATTTTATTCTATATATTACATGTGCAATGTCGATTTAGAAAAATACCGTATTTGATATCATATTGCGGTCTTTCCTATTATTTGGAGTACTTTCAATATGTCAATTTCTTCCACGCTCTACCATCATATCTCAGTGGAAAGTTGCCTCTTCATCAATTTTCACTCCACCCATGGCTTCTTCAGTCGCACTCCACCCATGGTCCTTCATCGGTCATGGTCATTCACCCTTCTTAGGTCGCGATCTTCTCTTATATTCATCTACATTGATACATATGTAATAACATTCTTTCACTCAACCATTAATATATAACAAGACATAAAGAAAGACCAACATATCCACTGACATAGGTTTTAATGTAATCCGGGGGTATCTGTAAAGGATCTTTCCAACGGAAAAAAAAAAAAAAAAAAAAAAAAGAAAAAAAGGTTTTAATGTAATATTTATTTCAGATGGACAACTACAGGCGAACAAGACTGAACAACGACGACGGCTACTACATTGATACTTTGTAAACTACGATACACGAGCTCGATTTAATAAACATAAATGAAATAAACTTGACATACATTTAAAATATAAAGAAGTTTTTATTTTACATTTTCAGTCCGCAGCAACAAACGAAAATTAAAAAAAAATAACATTAAAATGCAATAAAAATATATAACATACGATCAAGATTATTTCATTTAAATATGACTGTTATAAATGTAATTGTAGCTTTTTAAATCTTTGAAATTAGCATTTATCTTGTAATACCGTCAATTATAATTATTTTTAAAGGGTGGCTGGAATTATTTATTTTAATATTATGTAAATACCTACTGTTCTTCGTATATAACTGTTATTTCCTATTAAAGTTTATTTATGAGCCTTTCAGTATTGATCTACTAATGTTTTGATTTATTTATTTACGTATGTATTGCTTGTAGCCTTACACATAAGTTTACCATCGTATAATTATCAAAACGTGTAGTATTTAATCTTAATAAAGATTGTATTAAATGTTTAGACTTTATATTTATGGTTTTATTTAAAATCTATAACCCAAATGATAGCTTTACTTAATAAATACAGAAAATTTAGTAGGAAACGATAAAATTTAAAAATAGAAACAGAAAAAAAAATCTATCACATCTTGTATTGTTATTATCAGAAAAGAAAAAGAAAAATTCTAACAAAAATAATAACAAAAAGTGTAATTTTTTAAAAAATACTAAAAATATTATAAATTGTACAAGACCCTTCACGTATATAAAGAAGTTTCTCTATAATATAGAAAGACATAAGTTCTTTCAGTTCTCACATTATTAAAATACTGTTTTTAAAAACGTATATTCTACAATTTATTAATTTAAATACCTCTTAGATGATACGTGCTCAATAGCAGTAATATTTTTAAGTTTATTTTTTTTAAAGTTAAAAAATAATAAGTAAAAGAAATTCATTTTTCCATTTGTCACGTTTTATTATTTTAAAACACATAATTCTAAGCTGTAATAAATTCTTGTATAACAAAATTTATTAATCTATAATAACAGTTCTCCTAAAAACTTATTTTATTTTTATTTTTTTTATGTATATAAATATAGAATGGGACGGTTTCCCAAAAGTAGCGGGTTCGAATCCCTGTCCGTATAGGTTTATTTTGGGCTATAAACTTGTACGTATTTTCCTAGTAGGTAAAAAACAACACAATCTATCAGTTATAATGGTAGAAATACACGACACGGAACTATTCTTATACGATGTATTTAGCGCAGATATACCTTTACTATTCTATTATGAAATAATGACATGTAATAAAAGTTACCTGTTGTTTTAATATGAAATATTATGGATAAATTTGGGCTTTTTTTAGATAATTATTTTGGACATGTAATAGTGAATGATGACCTTCACCCACCCTCTTGCAATATTATTATACATTACGTTATTCATTACGTTATACATTATATATTACGTTAGAATTAGTCTCCATATAACAAGCAAGCATAGATATAAAATTGTACATCCATATCAGCCTCAGCCACATGAAACCTATGTATGAGATACGTCATTATTTTATATTGAAATATATCTTAGATTAAAAATAATTTAACAATGCAAGTTTTAATTATTTATCAAAAAACTAAACTAGAGTTATGTAACTGTAGTTTAGTTTATTTAGAATATTGAAGTCACTTGTTTTAAAAAATAGGAAGTTTTATTTCTAAATAGTTTAGATTTTCCATAATAAAAATATTTTTAGCCACAGTCCACAGTTAAAAACAAATTGCTAGGTAATTAATGATCTCAGAGCGTAATAAAATATCTGTTCGTAAAATAAAAAAACTTAAAATTAATTAAGAGTATTAAAAAACTTATTTAAAAAAATATCGGTAGATGTGATTTAGGTAATCTATCAACGGATTTGGTAATCACATAATGGATACTAGCGTGTACCGAAATACATTAACTCAATTAACATTTTAATTGAATTAATTGTGTTTGTGCTAAAAGGGTTCTTCATCCCACTGACTTGGTGTAATTTATGGTTAGAGGTTAGCCCTAAATTAGCTTGACGACAATCTTCATTTGTGCTGCAAATAAAAACTAATTGATTACCAATGGCTAAGTAATTGAATTAATTCAATTAATAATATTTCTATTTCTAAAATATGATATATGAATTAACAATTATATTCAATCTTCATGTAAATAATCAATTAAATGTTATGGTTATTAAATGCCTGTGGAATAAAGTGACGGTATTCGAATCATCAAACAAATGCTCTCGACTTTCAAGGTCACAGATTTGTCCACAATTTTCCCTTCTGTTATGAATGTCTTACTTTTACAGTCTTAAGATGTTCGTAAATCAGTATATTTTGTATATCAATAGAAACGATTAAAGGTGATACCTTTCATCAGATACAAGGGACTTAATAAATACTCCCTGAGATAAGTAACAAAGTGGGCGAGTTCAAATAATATTTCAACAATAACGAAGCCTTTCCACGAATATTGACAATTGGTTTTAATTGAAATACTTTTAACGTAACTTGAGCCTTGTTAAATAAATAGATTTGATTTATAGTAAAAATATGGCAAAACAATTTTACTCAATTATATTTCTAGATTTTTCTTTGACTCTGTTGGTATATAATTTTCAGTAGGGTTAGTAAGTAGTTATTTATAATATTGGTAAGATTTAAGTAACTTCTTTCATTTATCAAGAAACTTCTTATGTAGTACTTCAGTGGGTTGTAATTTGTCATTTAATGAATTCACTAATATTAATTCCATTGGGTTGTATTACAATCTTTATATTCGTAGTTTATTTTTTTTGTCAAAACCAAGTAAATCATAAAGAGTAAGTAAAAATTCCTAACAATAATAAATCCTCTATATATAATCATTTTATTTATAATATGTATATAGAGGATATATTAAATGCATTTTGTATGTTTTATATTTTCTTCCGGATGACTGAATTGGGCAAATAATAAACTTTTCATGTTACGTTCCAAAGCGGTATAAATATATTGATAATATTTCCTTCTGAAGAAATACAATATTTGAGCTGAGAGTGAAATGAGCATATTGTCACCACATTTATAATTCAATACTAACTTACAAATAATTCTCGAAGTAAATCAAACAAGTGTTTTGAAATCAAAGGATTGTAAATATGGAGTTTGCTTGTCATATAATATATTTCACACACACATACATAGATCTTGTTGTTTTTACTTGTGGAAGCAATAAGGGATGGTGTAATTTCGCTTTGCTGTTACTTTTTACAAGACTTTTTTGTGCTTAGGTTGTCATTCACTACAATCATCATCATCACAATCACCATCATCATCATCATCATCATCACAATCACCATCATCATCACCATCACCATCATCATCATCACTGTCATCACCATGATCTGCGTGATATGTCTGGTTTTAAATGAAAATCGAGTTATCTTTTGTTATCAATATCGCTATGGAACTGTTTGTTAAAATATTTTAAGTTATATGCAAATGTCTACTCGTAATGTCGGGTTTGTTGGTTTTGTTATAACAGCTGAAGTACTTATTCAGTGCTCTGTAGTCAGCCTGACGCCACGATACAAACCAGTCTTGACACGTAATGATTGGTTTTTTTGTTATTTAATTCTGAATGCATTTTGTTGAGTTAAAAAACTATATTAAATTAAGTTTTACGATAATGAAATATCAAAATTGTTTTTTTTTAATCCGATAAATACAATTTAAATCCGAACGGTTTAATTCCACTGTTCGTTAAAAAAGTTAATTTTTGGAAGCCATCAAACAACGATTTACGTTAAAATTGTTGGACCAGTGTCCAGTTTATTTAGAAGAGAAATATAAAATAACTTAACGTTTTATTTCATTTCGAAAATAACTGAAAAAGGATTCGATATCGAATTGTGGTATTTGTTTAAAAGTTTTTGTTTAAGTACGACAAAGCTTTAAAATTGAATCACCAGTTTCACTTGAGTTTATGAACAAATTGAAACATTCTTCAATAACAAACATCTAGACTTAAACAGGATCTTACAAATATATGTGATTCTAAGATAGGCATCGTCTATAAATACGATGATGACGACTCAAACCAAAACAAACATTACCCACTAGCTAGAGGGTCTAGACAAATTGTATTATAGCCTGTCGAATAGAATGGAAAATGTATATATTTCACATAAAAGTACGTTATACTATCACATCCATACATTTAAGTAGAATCGACCATGAATGTGTGAACATGTCTAGGCCTGTTTTCTATTGCCTATTGTCCTTTCTAAAATCTACATCAATGAAATATTAATAATTTATAACAAACTGTTATATTTAATTTAAATTCAATTATTTTTATTTGGTATTAATGTAGTTAAGATCAGATACCAAAAAAAGAAAAACATAGAATTCGTTAAAAGTGCCGTAAAGTATAAAAAGTACAATTTATCATCCTATATTAATTTACTATCCATCTTACATATAATTTAGGCGCCTCTTTCGTGTTCTAGTTGTAAGACAATAGCAAATTGGTGAAGTCCATCAACAACACTTCTTAAATGTAAATATTCACACAATAATAATATATAATTATATTACTTAAATGAAACCCGTAAGCAAATACGTAAGGAACAGACATGTCATCGAAGCTTCTCATGTTCAGTTGCTTTCCAATTACCTGCGGACAGTTTAGTATCGACGTTCAGTTCCGTAGCTGCTTCATTTTCCGGTATTTACGACTAGATTTTTTTAGGGTTGTCACTTATTTGATATTATTATTATTTTTGAAAATCTTTAATGACCGTAATATTAATATGTGTTATGAAATCTGTTAAATATAATACAAATATTTTAATATTTATTATGTCTTTACGTTTCGTTTTCTTGATGACATTGCTTTGGTTTTCGAGGCTTTTTATTAAATTGACACGATATATGACAAAGGGAACAAAATATTAATAATAATTTAAAATCTATTAATTATCCTGCGAGTGGCAACCCTATTTTGTAGTCTGAATAAGGAAATGAGGAATGTTAACGATACCTTTTTTATAGCACACATGACGGCCGTACTTTTATACTTTTATACGAGTTTATAATAATTTACAATGTTCTTTTTTGTTTGCGGCTGATTTATTATGTATGTTATAATTTATTAATAGATTTGATGAGATTTAAACGTATTATTTTGGTCTTAGATATTAGTTTAAGAAACAATAATAAAAGAAAGAAGAGAAAGTTTATAAGATACGCGCTTGCTTATAAAATAACTTTTTTCCTTCTAAAAAACAGTTTTGTGTACATATTTTTAATAAAATAATATAATACCTCGTCTAAATATACTAAAAACAAACAAGCAATTTCCAATAAGGCGTTGCGTTGTCTTCATTACAGAGACAATTGCTTTCAAATGTAATTTCGTCCCCTTCTATTCAATATTTCGCATCATTAAATGCCTTAAAATAAAACAAGAATATTATAAGTTTATTAGTGATCTTAAACTTAATATTAATTGATTAAAAGTTATAAGACTATTGAGAATAATATATATATTAGATGAAGCCTATAACAAACGATGTGAAGTTTGTTGAAAAAAATTGCTTTGAAGATTTAAAATTCAACTGAGATATATCCATTGCACAGATTTACTTCGAGCCTTGAAAATTCAATTTGTGTCCCGTGATTCCTATTACCGATGTTCTGATACTGGAAGAGATATGTAAATTAATAAATAAATTATTTAAAAACATTATTTTATAATGATTATTCATTGTAATGATAAAAGATACATTTTGAAATATTAACGATAGAGAAATTGCATTTTATGTAAAAGTACAAGGAGTTTAAAGGACAGGTTAGTTGATGGTTTATATTTGTTATTAAAAAAAATATATTAATTTTTTCGTAATATGTGTTTATGAATCTGTGTTTCACTTCAGCTGAAAGTTTCAGGTATCAGACAGCTTGCAATTTAGAATGTCTATCCTTTCCGTTTGGATTTAGCACTTCACTACTGATTTGGTTATTTCACTTAGAATTCGACGTTCCTAAGTATTTTATGAATTGATATGAGACACAAGGTACTATATTTAATATGTTGTATAATAAATAATTTATTAGCGTTCATCGCTAGCTATATATCTGTTTTATTCTTTATAGAGATAAGTGGGTAATATCTTTACTAATATAATAAAACTGAAGAGCTTGTTTGTCAGAATGTGTTGTTTTCTGGATCCGACTAGCAGCGGAGTAAAGTATAAAAGGAAAATTATCATCTATATACGATATTTACAATAAATAATAACACTTATTATTTCCCGGATTTGATCAGTAGCTAATATTCAGAATTTGTTCCGAATGCTTTTTTACTAGAAACGCGGACGAAGTCGCTGGTAATAGATAGTTAATAATAATGTCAAAATATACGCCGTGACAAAAAAATATCCATAACATACGTAATATAACAGACGAACATAAAATATACATTTATATATATATATATATATACATACACCATCGCAAACGAGGTAATTAAGTAATAGTTGGATAAAGTAAGTTTCTAAGTAGTAATATTTTAATTACTCTTTAACTTACTCAGTAACTTGGCTTTCGCACCAACTAACCGTAAATAATTATAATTTTAAACAAATAATTATGATTTATTTGTTCATTATTATAATCCATGTCGTTTATTTCATTTAATTTAAAAACCTGCAGAGTATTTTTCTTTAACATTTAAAGAACGGTTCATTGTTTTTAAATGTTAAATCTGTTTTTTCCAATACTCTATTTTAAATAACAAAGTAAGCTGTTTACTCGCGGCGCTGGCGGTGAATGTGAAAATCAACAAAATGATTTTGTATTGTTATAAAGAAATTGCTTGACCTTAATAATGGCGTTTTGAAATTAATAAAAATATACTAGAATAGGTACTAGAGAAATAATTTATTTCTGCACTGCAACCGATTATTCGATAATAGTTTTTTAATAATATTATTTACGGATTTTGCGAACAGGACATTCTTTTATAATTTCATATGATATAGTATCTAGTGAAGTGAGGAGAGATTACAGCTAAACGTTTTATTTCTATGGTATAAAATATTATTTACTTATATACTATATATTTTTGACAGTACTAACGACATTGGTTAAGGATATGTTACTTACGGGTCTTTATGAATAGTTAAAATAGACACGGTAGTATGAAGAGTTTGTCAGTCACTTTACGAAAAATCATTGGAACGTACAAAATAACACCAAATTAATTCTACAGCTATGAAGTATTGCTGTAATTAGGAACGATGAGTTTTTCTTATGAAGATTTTATCTTAAAGGAATGTTTAAGCGTCTTGGCGGTTCTTCTTTGGAATCGTACAACTAGAGTTTGAATTTTCATAAAAGTAATGAATCTAAGCCTTAAATATACACATAATATGTTGATTTTGTATACAATTGGCCACTCGTCGCAACTTTAACTAAAATGTGAGCAAACTGATTATTAATATAATTTGTAATTGACAGATAAACAATTTGCCTAAAAGTATACATACAATGGCATCCTTTTAACTTTCTATACAAAATATGTCTTTAATTTACAAAAGATCAGCGGAAAATTATGATCGATGAAGATAAATAAAAAATCTATAAAAACGATGACTTTTACTTTTTCATTTAGTTTAATTGAATTATTATTTTTTATTACTTCATGTATAGAAGTCCAAAAGGAGATAAAAAGGGTTTTCTTACGTCTTTTTTATCGCCATCGCGTCTGTTTTAAACCATATTCGTAAGACGCAATTAAGACTACTTCTATCCTAAGGGATACAAGTAACAATGCTTTTAGTGAAGTTACCTTTATGTTGGCTGCAGTGGGTTCGTTTGCTTTTTATCACCTCTACCAACTTAGGATTACCGTAATTGGGGGTAGGTTAAAGTATTTTTTATATGTTGGTATATTTTATTTTATTATAGTATAGTATTATTTTATTATTGGCTGGTTAGATTAGATAGGTTGGGAGATTAAAAAAATAAAGTTTATGTATTTTTCACGTACGTACATCTGAAATTGAGTTTGTGAAAAATAAGTATGTAAAATTGTCTCTTTGTATTTGTCTGTTGTTGACTATAAATTTGATATCCGTTTTCTTATGTATAGTAAAATACTTAATTGAAAAAAAAACATATATGCCTCATATATTATAGGTCATTTTATTTTATTTCATAATTAACACCAACAGTGAAATATGTTCTTAGACATTAATAGAATTCATATATAGGATGTAATCTATAACGAAGCTTTGAGCGACAGCCGATTGATCTAATATAAATACAACTTCATATAATTTCAATAGGAACAAAGATTAAACAATGAGATGAATAAAATGTATTAAATTATTAACAAACATTTAATTATGTGATAAAATTTTCAAGAAACATAGTATGGGATTTCAGTTATATGTCGTTTTTTAATTGCGATATAAGAATTATTATTACCCTAGTATAATTAAAGGTCGTATTATTTTCACTTCATTGTGTATTATAGATGCATTTTATTGAAAAATACATATAGTATGAAAATTTACTAACATTATACCGTCCCACCGCTCTGCGAATTGAGATACCGTGTCTCTACCTCTGGTAGATGATTTCTTTTTAGATTATAGGTTTATAAATGATATATTTTAATTTTACTAGGATAATTGGAATAGAATTTTGTTATAATATAATAATATTGTAATGAAATGGCACATTATCTTATGCTATATAATACACATCAATTGCAACCCAGCCTTGCGATTGATTCCGGAGTATTTATTAAGTACGGTGAAATCAGTCAGTGTCTAGTTATCATCTGCGGCTGCTCTCTGGAAAATAAATTATAAGTTATTTCGAATTATCTAATAAATATAAAATATAATAATATTTTTTGCAAGTAACGTGAATATCAATGATAATTATTTTTCTATTTCCTTGCCATGATTTGCCAAAATTTCATGTTAGATAGAAGTTCGTCGTCCAACATTGGTTTCGCTTCTTGTCCCATTGAACCCAACTCTGTAGGTGTTTCAGCTTCAACCCTGAAATACAATAGGATTGTTAAATTAAAGGTCCAAAACAATTGATTATCAAGTATCATCTCATTAAATTAGATTTATAAAATATAAAAACAAAGAGTACATCCGGCGGGACGGCATCGCAGGGGTCCTAGGTTAAAGTTTTACCAGTGTTAACTTTTTATTTTATTATGATTTGAAGCTAAATGTGTTTATAAACAGTTTCAAACAAAGGCTACAATTATTTAAAAAAATATTACTTTGAAATAATGTAGACATACAGCGGCCTCTGATGTGATAATACGAGTATTAAATGCCAACGCCATCTATCTTAAGATTGATTTAAAGATCGCCATGGTGTGAGACGCCGCCTTATGACTAAAGACGGTGTGTCACTTCCAAAAAGTGGCACTTCTAAAAGTATAGTTTTCGGGATCGTACTTCACCTCTGGTAAGGCGGCTTCTTACTCGGAAGCCATCTGTCGAAGCAACTGTTCAATGTACTTACACAAACTTGTTGGGAGAGTCGTCTTCAGCCATCCGATAGATGTCGCCATTGTTACGAGATTCAAGGTTCTTGGAATTGTTCTGAAATTATAGATGGCGCTGTATAAAATTATATCGTTGAAGTAAGGAACTTGAAAAATATCTTTATTAACATATATTCTGATCTTAGGTTCTACACCCAAAGATTTTGAATTTTTGAAAAAGTGTGAATATTAGGGTCAAAACTTAATTATTACCATTTCGTTGTTAGCAGCCATGCGTCGCAGAATCCTGGTGATGTACCAGTCTGGAGCGGAAGCAGGCACCTTGCCGGATCGCTTGCCATGAGCTAAAACATATGACACGATAGGTCAGTTGAAGAGCAATAAAATGCTATTCCAGAAGTCGTTGGCTCGAGTACTATGATAAAAAGTATAAAATAGATTATTTACACCGTTTAAAAGTATAATGTCATCAAAGGCATGTTGATAATGACAAAAAGAGCCTTTTTGTTTATGATATATTAAGGACATAAAATCCAAATTTATATCCTAGTCTTTCGTTTATATAGTCTATACCCCCAACAATTATCCGGGTATATTACCTTGATCCGTGAATTAATGTCGTAATTGTGTTGAAATATTAATATTTACCTCACAACGTAATACGGCACTGTATTCATGACTTTAATTATCTTTTAATCAGTTTTTTGACAAACGGTATTATAATGTCAACTGTTATTAAAAGTGCGGCAGCCATTTTGGAAAAGATAATTAAAATGAAGTGTAGTTGTTTGTAGTTTATAATATTATTAGAAATTACTGTTAAATTTAATTGACTTTCATATATCGTCATAAAAGTTCGATGGATATAATAACGCATCGTATAATGGAGTATTTATGAATATATAACAATATTGATATGGTTCTTATGTGTACTTGTATGAAGTTACAGGTTAGCCAACATTAAAATATGACGTGGACAGGTGCAATAGCGATAATAAAGGCTTAAAAGGCTTTCGATAAAAGCCCGTGAGTATATTAGATGCTTATAATTGCAATCATAAACAGTTTCAAACACGCAAGTACTCTGGGCAATAAAAACAAATTAGTTTACACATATTACTGAATGGATTAAATGTATTCTTGCATTTCAATTTTATTTAATATAATTATAAACTTCAGGGGCATTAATCTGATAAGATATTGCAATAGTTTTTTCAATCCTTATTATCAAAAAAACAATATATTGTTTTTTTGTAATGAAGCGAGGATGAAACGCATTCGAAGAGTCTCATCAAAGCTTTGGTAAAAATGCTTTCTGGTAAAAATTGTACCTCTATAAGTCTCATTTCTACGAATTTTAACGAATTTGTGTAAGCAGGTTCTATAGTTATTTTTTTCAATTATACTCTTTTTCAGAAGGTTCTTTTTGTGGAAAAAAATGTTATCGGATGAACAATTTTAGGGCGTCGGCGGTGTGAGGTAAATAATAAAAAAAACCGCAATTATTCTGTCAAATCGCGAGGTATACAGCTCACAGAGCAATTTAGTATAATCAAGCATATACTATCTACTTCTGAGTAAATAGTTTTTTTTAAAGAATACTTATTTAAGTAGGAGGTATTAAGGAGTTTTAGGGGGGGTGAAAGTTTATTGGAAAGTATATATATTGTTACAAGTTATATCTAAGCGAGTTGGTTAGTACGTAATATAGCAGTTAGATTTATGTACATATATCATTTTAGACCCAAATTATTTCACACATTTTCGTTGACTTTACTAAAACACATTTTAAGATATATTTTGAAAAAAATATTTAGACCGAATTCCTTTTATAATAGAGTTATTTTGTGTTGAGTATTTTTTTTATATATTATTTCACAACTTAACTTCTTAAACTAATTTAAATGTCTAATAAGACCCACATTTAATTATCACACATGGTTACGCATAATCACAACTTTCAGGTAGTATTTGGGTGTTGAGTCTCTCCAGTCATGATTCAGCTCTCAAATACATTAAAACATATAATTATCTTAACTTATATTATTTTTTTTGTTAATATCAAAATAACTTACCTCCCCAGCAGGAGTGGCCGTAACTTAGGCAGGATCCTGTTAAAAATAAATAAAACATTACACGTTTTTAAAATACCTAGCAATATGTAGAGCTTTTAAGCTCTACATATTAATATGGATTATTTGTCTGTATAAAACAACAAACAGTGAGTATAACATTTATGACTGCAGGACATATTTATATGAAACAACATTTGAAATGAGAATTTGCTTACAAACAGAGAGTTTCATTTGAATTTAAAAATAAAACATTCAAAACTGTTTTTAACGAAGTCATTAATTACACCCTCATAGTTCTAACGAGGAATCATGCCGTGGTTTGTGGTTTAAATACATTTATGGCAAACATAATATTTCCAGCATAATAATATTAAAATAAATTGTCAATCCTTAAACACATCATCAAGATCTAAAACGGTCTAAAACTTCAAAGTGCTTTCATAAGCCATAAATACAGCCATGAAGTGCATTAGGAGTCTCCGGATAATGCATCTGTAACTAAGTTGATCTCACTCCCATACAATGAGTTTGATGGGGAAATCATACCTGTTACTCCGAAGTAATGCATACAATGTCGAGGTTATATTATTTTTAAGAATATTTTAATAGTTTTATATTTTAACGAGCTAGATTTATCTACTTTTGTAGCAGTATAAATAAATATATTCAATTTTATTTACAGGTGTTACAATCTAGTGATATTATATTAAAAAATGTTTATATTGGAAAATGTAAATGTGAGAAAATTTCTATACTTGTTAGAACATAAATGTCAAGACAAATACCTTTAATATATCTGATTGTATGATTGTGTGATTTCCCTGGCGGTCATATTTGTACAATAATCAACTGTTTGTGACGCATTGCATTTTATAGTGGCTTTTGTAAAAGTCAATTGAAGTTATATATGAAGATATATCTGTTAGAATTTATTAGTTGAGCATAAATTAACTTTAAAACATTTATTGTCTACATAGGGACTCATCATACGTACATATTCATATATAGAAATTATATTTAAATGACGGCCATTTTCTGGAAGGATTACAATAAAAATATATGACGACATCGTCGCGAATTGTAATTGGCTGTTTATCACGCCATCAACCAATCAGAAAGGTTAATGAATGGTAATATTTATGTGCAAAATACGAGTCACGTATGCGTTTGTAATCAAGTCATTTAAAGCAAGAAAAGGCCATCACTTAACGAATTAATGTTTGGATGGCATGTCGCCCTGCAAGAAGACGAATGGCGTCAATCAATAATATAATTTACTGCATTCGTCAGCGGAATTACTAGTATTTTCAGGCTGTACTAAAACAAAAACTTTAAAATTACATTCGTTTTAAATATTTTATTTACAATTCATTCGGTCATACGCATTCCTTCCAATAACTATGACATCCAAATTAGCCTTGACAGTGCACTATTCTATAACGATATACCTAGAATTAAAACAAGGCTAGTTCCTATGAAATATAATTATCATACAATTAGAATGCTAACATGCACAGTACATGCCTTATTTTTTTATATCGTGCTAATTTTCCTTTCACAGTGTGTTTAAGCTTAAAAGCACAGAATAATAACACCATAGAGGTAACGTGCAACGGTTCATGCTGCTCTAATCTGTAACGTAAATATATAAAAGGTGACAATTCGTTTTTTACAGAAATTATAGATTACATTGAAGTATTTGCATACGTGCTTTGATTTCTATTAAGAAGCGTTATATTTAATTTAAACTACGCGTCTGTTTAGAGTGCATGAGACCATACCTCCGCGCTGGCTGCGCCATCCGTTGACTTTCTGTACAAGATTCGAAGCTTTACTACCTCTATTGTTTATTCTCTGCTCTGTGGATTAAATAGATATGATATAAAAGATATAAAAGATTATATTTGTTCAGATGACAGCTAATTTTTTATAAATGGTTTTCAAAAAATTATAGTCATGGAGCTAATGATTTTAAAGAACCTCAGCACTGTCTCAACTCTTCTCTAGTTGCTTATAGTCAAGTACCACGAAATTTCTGCCACGAAAGCCATGATACTGATGACAATGCCACAAACCACTAATGGTTGAGACCAATCTGCCACGACAAGGCATTATAGATTACCTATGACTTTCAATTATCTATCCGTCATCAAACTGCTCAAGTTTAAAAAGGTGAAATAAGAAAAGGCTAAAAAAGTACTAAAGTGAAATATGAAAAAAATGTAAAAAGCTTCGTGAGAATAAGAAATAAAGTAAAGCATGAAATTGATGTTTTCCGAAACTCTAACTCGAAGTCAACTCTTATATAAGTAACAACTTTATACACAGAGTATTAACAAGTGAGAACAAACATGGCGGCGTCCCGCGGCGTTTCAATTTAAACGTATACATTTATTGTTTCGTATCATTGAATTGGCTTCCTATCGAATTATACAGAATTACACATTAAATGTAATGACTTTGGACTTAGATAAATTGGATGTCATCGTTTGTTTTCCGGTTCTTCGTTAAAGTATTATTGATTTAGAGGTTATATTGTTTTTTTTAAATATAAAATTAAAAATAATAGACACGCGCAGAATTCGAATACTAACCGATCCATTCCACAGGTCACTGGTTCAAATCCTGAACGTGAAAATTAAAGTTAAAGTATTTAAAATTTTAATAATCTTAACATAGCTAAAAATATTTATAGAAAATTTCTAACAGGTTCTTATAATGTTGTAATTTTTGTTATCTTTTATATATGTATATTTTAATATATTATACATATTTTATTTTAAATATATATTTTATAGAGGTGGCGGATGAGGGTTTTTTATAGACATCCTCATGAGATATAGTCAGAAGCATAGCGTAGAGTGAAAATTATGATATAATTTAATACAATCAAAGAATTATTCATTACTCTGTGGCTGGCGTGTATTGACCTACCGCAACCGGCACGTCAGCGTACTATTAAATAATTACCGGGAAGCTCACGACCTTTTATAATTAATAAAATAATTAACACGCTAGTTATCGTCCGGAAATTTACACGTTGCTGTTAAAAAACATATTGTTTAACATTTTACTGCTTATTTCTAAAAGGCTCGTTTGATTTATTAGCTTTATTTTATAGATATAGTTTTAACAAACTTTTATGTAAGAAAAATATTTTGAAACTTTGAATATTACATTATATTAAATATTGTCTAGGTTCTGTAAGAATCGAATAAACTTCCAACTTATACTTTTATTTTATAAAATTAACATAATATAAATTAATCTGAAATAATGTTACAAAGCTTTTCGATAGAGACACTAATATAAAGAATCTTATAAAATACGCTCTTTTTAATAGAAATAGTGTATCATTCATAAAAATTAAGAGAAAATATTAACCCTACTTGCTTTACGACCGACTAATTCCAAGATTTAATATAATTGGTAAACATACGGTTTACGAGTCTAGTTATTGGCAGATCTGCGAAGCATATAACTTTATGAAAAGAAATGATACCACCCTCTTTATAGGAATAATTTATAAAATGATTTATAACTAGAATATATATTTGTACCATTTACTCATTATTGACCGTACGAAGTACAAGCTTACTTAAATATAGACAAGATTAGCTTATAAAAAGTTATCTTTATAAGTTTGCTTATAAATTTATAAGCATTCGTAAGTAAAAAAATCACGTA
Source organism: Dircenna loreta (assembly GCA_963555665.1). Classification (NCBI taxonomy): domain Eukaryota; kingdom Metazoa; phylum Arthropoda; class Insecta; order Lepidoptera; family Nymphalidae; genus Dircenna; species Dircenna loreta. The sequence goes on along the minus strand of OY743099.1, from coordinate 4,146,536 downwards.
GTTCGGAAACACTGAAATCACGGTCGAAATGTGTCTAACATATGAGAATGTCTGATCTAATATATGAACTGTCAAAACTATACAAGTTTTAGACAATTGAGTTACTTAAGTGGTATCTACGTGCTTCTTTTAAATAATAACATTCCACAAACAATGATAATGTAATATCAATCAAATATATTTTTCTAGGCCGAATTATTCTATCCAGTAATTCTGGTCAGGTTTTTTTTCTTCAACTAAGGGTAACTTCCATGTAACTTTCCTCCGTTAACACTACCAAGGCACAGGCCAGGCATCGCAGCCAATAAAAAAAATATTATCATAAAGCCATTCAGTTCTTAATATATTTTTCTATCAAAACCAATGAAATGTATATCATTATTTAGTAATTGTATAAGTGTAAGGAAACAAGACATTTTTTTTTACATATTATGATGCTAGTTTAAAAATATACTTCGATTGAATTCTCAAAATGATCGGAGCAACATTTTAAAATTGACAATCTCATATCTGGTTACAATAATTCAGTTTCAAATTTAGAATAACGCGTGGGAGGAGAAGTTTATTTACAACCCCTCTTCCTTTCCAGGACGCTGGAGCTCCCTACATCTTGACCAGGAAACAACATTGTAACATATTTGTCAAACAATTTTGTGTACGATCTCTCAGTGCAAATTAATAGTTTCCATTACCTTTGAAGCTATATTAAACTAATTTGTAAACAAATATACTAAAATAAATATGAAAGCGTAGGTATTAATATTCAAATTACAGTCTATTTGTCAAAATTTACTAAAGATTTTGTATCACTGTAGTATAAATAAGCAAGCTGTAGCCTGTATTGTTTTCCATAAATGAATAGATTGATTCATTCCATTAATCTTTTGATGTATATGTGATATTTGTTTTGTGACTATGTGGTTGCAGGCGAAGCCAGGCTCAGTTGCTAGTAATGATTAAAGTATGGAATAAGAGGCTCTTGTAATTAGATATGAAATTACAAAACACCCAACTTAATTTTTATTCTTATTTAGGAAGGAGTTTTAGTTTTTTTTTCTTAATCTGTCAGCAAACGGCATACGACCTCCGGTCTACATTTTTTTTAAAGGAATATATTTTATTATATATTTTATTAACCACATAACTCTTAACCTTTAAATTAATTAAATTGAGATTTTCATAAAAAACATACCATTCTAATAGTCAATTTCTAAGTGTTCTTTCAGTAAACATTATCGATATAAGACTAGTGCTGAATTATGATAACAAAAAATATATTAACCAACTCAATAGAGTTGTTCTTGAGATATATTATTCTATTTAATAATATTATACGAATATGTATTCTGTAATATCTTTAAGCTTTCATAATGAATGGATTCATTATGAAATTGGCATGTTATTTAATGGATATCCAATATATCAGATTTATTAGAGATTATTATTAAAAGGAAAACTATTTTATGGGTTGAGTTGTATAGAATAATCGACGTGAAGAAAATTATACTTTGAATCCAATCTGAAATATTGTAGAGATGGAATAGCTCTATCTATCTATAAACATTATAAGTATTAATAATTCGAATTCATTGGCTGTGATTTTTTTCAGGATAGTTATAATTCTTATTGCAATGTATAATTCTAGACAAAGAATTTGTACGATTAAATATTGACATTTAAGAGAGCGTAAAAATTGTATTCTAACGAATATCACCAGACGTAACTCAGTGATCTTCTTTGCTCTTGTTATATTAATACGACGTCAAAACAGAAAAATAGGTTATGGCGTTTATAAACAAGATCAAACAAATATACGGTAATGTTGAATACCGACATTAAATAACATATGCGCTTCATACAACTCGTCTACAGCTGTGGAAAAAATACGCCTTAATTCAGTGTCAGTCGTTTGTAAACGTTCTATGTGTGACACTCTCAGGTTTCAGCCCTCGGGTTATGTAAAAGAATTATATTGTTTGATATTTTATATAATATATTTCTATTATTTCCAGAATGTGAATTGTTCAATTTTAATATTTTTAATATTTTTTAATATCATAAGTGTCACGTTTCTGAACGAATATCAGTAATTAATAAAAATGAAAAGTTTTTTTTTCTAATAATGTTGATGTATCTTACCTGTAGTGCACTCGACTAGGCAAATGATCAACAGGAGAGCTAGGACTCCCTTCATGGCACTAGGGCTTGACAGTGATTTCCTCTGCATTTTGCCTGAATTGTCTTCTTTTTCTGATAAATATTATCAAATATTTAAGAACGTGTAAGATTGGATATAACACTGTCGATATATAACTAAGAAATAGAAAATTAAATTACATTATATTTTTGTTTTTTTTTTATTTCTAAGAAACAGGAGAAACTCTTAAAATAAAACAAATACATATTGTTAAAATTATAAAAAAATAATAATAAATTATAGTTTCTGTAAGCTCAGTTAATTATTATTAGTTAACAGTTAACTGTGAAGATGTAATTATAATTTTGGTTCACTACGTTAATATTTAGAAATGTAACAGAATTGACTTTAAAACAAAGGTCCAATTTATCATTCATTGAATCACGAGATTGTTTTTCGGAGATTCAGTAAAATTATTAAATAAACAGCTCTTGGAAACAATTATTCGTACATCAACAACATTTTACAATAAATGTACTTTAAAGGGAAGAATAACAGCCATTAACCTCACGTTTAATCTGTTGAATTATTAAAAAGTTACATCTCTATTTTGGTTGCATAGTCGCCATATTTTTTTATGAGGTATAATGTATGTGTGAAGATGACATGTGACAGACACAGATGTCTGCACATAATATTTAAATGTACAAAGCACACGTGTACATCACTAGCCGCCAATAAATTGAACGCTTCCTAAATATTTTGACAAATATATAGATTTATATTATAAAAACAATTATAAATACTAAATAAAACAATAAATTATTCATGAATTCTCGAAAGCTTGTATTTATTTTCAATATTTTTCAATTTATTATTGTTCAGTCAGTTTAGAAATACTTTTATGATTTTAATTTATTTTTACGAAGTTAAATGATTCCATAAACGATAATATGAATAACTTAAAAGGACATCTATAGGTTTATTTAGTTATAATAAACCTTTTTAGAGACTGAAGTTATGTCTAGATCTTCAACTGCTATTTGTAACTTTTACCATAAACAGTAAGAAGTTGTAAAAATCCTTTTACTTTAACTTGCAAATGTGTGGGTAGTTTGAGATTAATCTGGACAAACAAACCAACGAGTTTTTTTTTAAATTAGTTGTAAAAATTGTAGCATTTGCTATTTTATTATTTAAATCGTGTATATATATTATTTTATGAATTATAAAAAAATGATCCCTGATTGGCTAAATCGATAGTTCGCTCGTTCAACAGCCAGCTTCTAGGCTTAGCTAAAATGATGTCAACGCTTCTAGATTAAACACTTGAAGTACAATAAAATGATATCTCGATATGATATTGAAATATTGATAAAAATATCATTAATGATATACAAATGGGGGATATAAAGTCCTAATTTATTTAAACGATGGTTTTAATATTTCTTTCTTGATTATAAATTCGTAGCATTCTTTCTAAATTAAATATATATGACCTTTAAATAAAATACTGTGCTCACCCTTACAATAATTGTCATACATATTTTGTTTCCGACATTATTCTTAGAGTAATAAAAGATGCATTCATCTGTACAAAAGATTTGCATGTTGCAGCAGACATCGCATATTTATTATGGAATTTCTTTTATCTTTTCAAAGTATTTATGTACGTTCTTAGTTTTACTTGAAGGAAGTTCTTAATTAATTTGTTCATCGGAATATTTCTGATTGTGGATAAATTATATTTAATTATATATTTTCTTTCTTCTTACTGTTATGGTTTTTGCCTTTTTTTTTTAATTTGTTAGCGTGGCCTTTTGTAACCTAGTTTTGGTGTACACTTTAAAAAAATGGGTTAGTAGTTTAATTTTTATATATTCTAAGTAGGTTGTTTTTGTTGATTTTTGACAAAATAGGAATTTTATATTGCTATTCTAAAATATAAGGCTTTCTAATAATAATTTTCAATAGGAATATATATAAAATGCTTCTGCGACATCCTTAAAACCAAAGAGGGACAATATTTGTAAAAAGACCGTCTTTTTTGTCTTGAACCCTTATTTAAAATCGGGTAAATCTGGTAGAATTGTCAAGTTTATTAAATGTATTATAACGTATATATTTAAGAATATATATATCTATAAATACATGTAGAAGTACAGTTTGTACAAGATATTTAATAATAAAATATGTATTTTTCAAACCCCATGATGACATTATATGAACGATGAATAGACCGTATTGGTATATTGAGTCCGTCGGAATATAGAAATTTAATATCTTATGAAAATTAAATATAAATTATATGTATTTTTGACTACTTCAAATATGTTTTTATTCATAGTAAAAGATTATTTGGCAAAAAAATATGTTAGCTCATATTTTTTGTATATATGATATTATGAATGATTTAAATATTGTACACAGTTATGTGTTAGCTTAGTACATTAAAAATATATAAATAAATTATATATAATGGACCTAACGACTCTTGACTCCTGGAATTGAATAAAGAAATGAAGTTTGTTTTTAATTTAAATATGTAATGTTAGTAAAAGTGGCCAAAACATTTAATAGAAATAAATATAATATATAATTAATAATTTTAAGGTCGTTTTACAGGAAGTAATGTACACCTATTTGTTAAAAACTAAATATGTGTGTAATTAGTTTTGATTTCGATTACTTTATGTCTTTGAAGTCGAAAAATTAACATGTGTTAGGTAAATAAAGTTAATTATAAATTTCCGTGACATGTTATATACATTTATATACGAGTATGTACATGTATATTAAATCTTGTTTTTCTTACTTTGAATTAAAGTTATTAATGTTTAAAAATAAATATCGAGTTGATTTGCTTTTTTTGAGTTCCAGATTTTTTTTTTATTTTGTTTCATTTATTCAATCGTAGACATTGTGAGTGAACTATTATAATATTATTTTATTTAATGATAAGCTCAAGGTATCCTATAATGAAGAAGCGTCATTGTTAAAAAATCAAATCTTCTTTTTAAAAATATTACATCAAAAGTTAAGCAAACTATTATTTAATATACAAACAGCCTATTTTTAATTTTCTCACCATATTTAATAAAGGGAATATTAATTCTGAAATGGACCTTATACTGTAAATAGCTATAATTTTTTAAATTTAGGATATCTTAACAAACAACTTTTTGTGTAAATATTTGTGACAAAGCGACTGAATGTTGCTTAATATTTCGTGTTTCAGGAAGCATTCTGAATTCCTTGAGTTTGCTTCAAATACATCTCAAGCTATCAGGTGTCAACGTGAAAAATAAAGATTTTTCTTTTATTTAATTTAATACAAAAATTTTAAAATCTTAAGTAAATTTGAACAATATTTCACAAATTGCAACTGATTTTAATCAATGCATCTTATTATAAGCTCTTTCTACCAAAAATTAAATTTAAATAAATATATATACTTTAACGAACAAGCAAATAATATAAAAACCGTTGCTATTACATATCAATAAATATAAATAATAATAAATAACAACTGTCAAGTTTACATTCATTTATCCTTTTGTATGTTATAAATATTTGAAATTGATATTTTCATTGAGTAATAAGTTGACATCAAAAATAACTTTTCATGCCTTAAGCAATTATAATTCATTCAAATTATAAAAGTAATGTTCAAATTGCATTAATATTGAGTGCATTTACTTCGATACGTCACCAAGCCACCATTTGTCATTTACAACGCTTAACCTGGGACGTATTCGAACCGTATATTTAAATTGTGTTGATTTATACACTTAATTGTGATTGGTTGGTTTTAAATTTGGAATTCATATTTTGTATCCAATGAAACGGTAGGAATATATAGATTTCAAATTACGAAATAGTCACTTTTAAATATGAAGGCACCTATATTTTCGAATATGAAATAATATTTTTTATACATCTACGGCTATACCTAGATTTATAAATCTATAAATAAAATCTATAAGTAAAAATCTGCATCCAACTCATTAGATTATCGTTTCAATTTTGTCTTACAATATATCACTTTTAAAAATTACTTATATTACGAATAATTTAACGTAAATTAAACGGATGACATTTTACTTTATATTAGGTATAAGTAATAATTTCCTAAGACAATTGTAAATAGAAGAGTTATTACATTTTACTTGCGCTTTAATTTAAACATAATTCTAATTTAGAATTTTAAAAAAAAGCCAATAGAAAAAAAAATAGTTTATGAAATAAAAAAAAACTTTTAAAATTTTATAAAAAAAAATTTAACAGAAATTAGAATTTAAGTGTTATTTGTTTTATTATTAATATCAAACTAAAAAAACTTACAAAAGTAATACGATACTTACATGGGATACGACCAGCTCAGTCAGTGACGCACAGGTATCTACTCAGGCCGGCGCCACGAGCCGCCTTATATACCATCTGAATGCTATCACCATTTTACAAGCTGGACTTAAGCTTTTTATAACTTGCTTTTTAATTAATAAATGTATGTTTAATTTATCAAAAAAGATATATATTTTTTAAATCTTTTTTTTTTATATACTTTTTACAAATTAAAATATCGCATGTTAAATCGTTTCTAGGCAATGAATAAATATAATATAATATTTATATTGTATATATGTAGTACGCCCCCTATACAAGTTATCCAGAAATACGCCCCAGCGCCCACGCGTAGGCGGCACCTCCTCCACTTCATATTTTATTGTTTCTACGTAAAACAATCTGTGATTATTATAATAAATTAATAACATACTATAATAATTTCAGGAACAAACCAAAAAATATATTAAATTATTACTGAAATCCACAAGGTAATTTCATTAAATATTGCCAACTACAAGTGAATTCATTAGCCGCACGTACAAATAAAAACCAATTCTTAAAAGCTTTTTTTTTACATGTAACTAGATTTATGCTTGACTACATTCCATAAATTTGGCGTGATGCGAGGATACAGTAAAAAAAATCAACTATTGTTTTCCACATTGAGCCTAGTTACCATTTTATTATCAGTTCAGAAAAAAGGCAAAAAAACAGTTTACAGTAAATTTATCTCCTGTGTTCGTAACGCTTTGTGTTTTTTGTTTGATTGTTGGACGATATTTACTGCTATCAATAAAAAAAGTATTTTTGTGTAATTATAATGGTTACTGAACTATTTTATATTTTAAGTTTTAAATGAAGGACTGAATGAGAGTTGTTTTTTTTTAACTTATTATCATATCTTGTTTCTTTCAAAATTTCTATTATTATTATGATCGAATTTCATTTAATTTCATTTTATAGTATAGATAGATATTCTTGAAAATAGTATTTTCTTAGATTTACAGATGGAACACGTGCGGGATAGTTTCCCAGAGGTTTTGAATTCAGACCCGTATCAATTATTTAATTATTCTATATCTATTTAAAAATATTTTGAAACTGTTTACGTTTTTTATGAAATATTTTGGATTTAACTTGGATAGTATTGTATATTTTTTGTATTTTATATTTTTTGTATTTATGCCATTTCTCATTGGTTATGCAAACATCACAACTGTACTAAATTGGTAATTCTTATATGACGGAGTGTTAGACGAGCTGATGATCCTTCTGATGGTGAGTGCCTTCATCATCCGTAAATATGTGTAAATAAAGATGCAGATGCATTGCCACCCTTTCGAAATAGGGAGGGATGAAAAAGACTAAGAAAAGGGGGGAAAGAGTTTGTTGAGCTTTAGCCTCCCACCATGTAAAATGCAGTTATAATGAAAGATTCAAGCCAATCTCCTGTCAGAGAATACTATTTTGGGTACTTTTAACTGGTCAAATCAGCAGCGTCCCACACTGCATGACTACAGCTAGGCGCTACTTACAACTACATTTTAAACAATTAGTTGAGTGGTGTAAAATGACAATAAATAAATAAATGTGTCTGGTTGTTTAAGCCAAACCTAAAAATGGCGGAACCCAACTAGGAACCTGTACTTGAAATCAGTCAAAGACTGGTAGTCGATGTTGCAGTTTCTAAATACCAGGTTCGGTCAGTCCTTCAAGAAAATATGTTTAAAATGAATTAGCTACAAACTGATAGTCTTTCGCAATTAACCATTTTTTTTGCAATTGTGTACAAAATTGATTAATGTTTAAAAATATTAAAATATATTATTATTTTATTACAAATGGAATCCAGTTTCTTTTTCAGATTGGAAAGGAACTATTTTTTTTTTAAAACGTCAAGTTGTCAGAGCTTGTTTGAGTAGGACTCCCAACCCCGTTATTTAATAACAGGCGGCTGGTATTTTAAAAATAATTGTAAAGTTTCATCAAAACATGACAATGAAAAGTTCAAATCCGGTCGCTTGTTGACGGTATTTTGATTGAATCGCAGCTAGTACGAGTAGCTTGCACCGGCATACCTTTAACAGACGGTTTGTAGTTTGAGTCTTACTCTCTGTAACATTTCGGAAAAATTAGTTTAAAATTTGTGTAATTACAACCACTTTAAATTAAGTCGAAAATAAATAAAACAATTTTATAAGAAACGATTTTTTTGTGTATATTGTAAGTTAAATTGTTTTATTAGCTGAGTGATGCTAGCTGAGGGTTTTTTTTCCATATTTCCGTCTATTTTACAATTGTGTCTTTATAGCACAAAATATTTTTCTCTCATACCTTACTATATTTCGCATACTTTCCTGTTTTAGATTTTATTGTCAAAAACAGTTATTTTGGAATATATGGAGGAAACTTTATATTTAAGAATTTTATTTCATTCAATTTGTTATATTTACATTTTATAGTTTTTGAAACGCAAATATAGACCTAGATTTTCTTTTACTATCTTTATAAGACTTAAATACTAGCTATTACTAGGAAAATTGTCTTGGTTTAAGATTAAAGTTCACACCATAGAAGTCAAAGTGTACAATGGTACGGTAAAGAGTCCTCGAACTTTCCAAAGTGTAACCACTGTTCCTTCCAAAGTTTCCAAAATTGTACTAACTCTTAATTGTATATTAAAAGTGCAGTTTCCCTTATAGGTGGAGGCCATTATATAACTAAAGCATAATAAGAAAAATAAACTTTTATGAATGCCATAAAAACTTTTTTAAGTATTATATTAAGGTAATAAAATCAGATGAATACGTTCAGGGGAGAAAGATTTTTTTAAATATATTAATGTGTATATAGCCTGTATGTAAGTAATAAATAAAAGTATTTTCACAAACATTACAATTTTCAGATGATGAAAGATCCTCAAATATTAATGGTAGTTTTCAGGTCTTTATCGAAAGAATAAAACGTTCAAAAGTGATGTGACAGCCCTGCTGTTAAAGAGTTGTGATGATTGTCTGTCTGTCACACCATCAACCAATCGGAGCGATTGATACGGGATTTGATAGAATAGTTATACTCGTAGTTCATCTCATCTAAGAAGTACCGTGTGACGTCACACCACTTGGACGTCGAAACAAGTTTCTATAGACGAACTCAAACGATTTAAATAACATTTTTCGTGACGTCAACAATTTTTATGCTATTTTTATTTTATCAAAATATGTACAATTCTTAGTCACTAAATTTAATTTCAATAATTTCGTAAAGCCAAATAATTATTATAATATATAGTTATTTTATATTCTATACGTCGCTACAAAGTTAGTTCAGTCCTTTATCGTAGTGTTGTCTATTCAAACTCACTTGTATACAAATAAAAGGTAAAAATTTAGGAATAATCGATTAGTTTTCAAATATTTTTTTATTTTTAATAAACTCAACTTTTCCCATTCAGCTAACATTATATTGTCAACTTACTTTACGTGTACTTTGTAATACATAATAACGAAGATTATTTTTTAAATCATCTTTGAAGGCATGAATTAAGAGTTTGATTGTTTTACAATATGTATTAATTTTATTACTACATAACAGTTGTTGTTTTAAAAAATCCCTAAGCTGCAATCGATTGGTAATTTCAAGGAAATAATATCGATATCTGCTAATAATCAGACACTAGTATTCGATGTATTGTACACAAACTGACAAACGGTACTTCTTATATTAGAAACAATATAATTATCATATAAATTAGTCTTTGAGGGACCTGCTATTAATCAATGGTTTTGTTTTAGAAATATGCTCCGACATTTTGCATACCAATTTGCATTTCATTGAAAAATGCATATTAGTTATGTAATTTAGATGAATTGTTTAAGATACAAGCAAATATACAGACACTATGATGTAAATATAACAAAAAATAAAAAATATATATAATTTCTAATTGATTCCTACGCACTATTATAAGATATGTTTAGATAGTCAGATGTACTATACAAATGGCAAGCTGTTTGTAGCGACTCTGTAACCACAGATTACTGACTGCAGCGTCGATTAAGATTATCTGACCTGCAAGGCTTTTCTCGTAACTTACGTTCGTTGGAAAATTGGTTTCCACGAAAAGCTGTTTTATATTACACAGCATTTATGTAGTTTTAATATATAAAATTCCGAACACCTCATCCGCTACCGTATATAACAGATATATAATGTTCCTGGTCGAGTTAGCCCATAAACGAGCTGCAGGCAATAGCTAAGATCTGCCACTCTTATGTGTGAAGTGTTTGAAAATACTATTTATTTATAATTATTATATTCTGCCAGCATTCTGGGGCCCTTAATTTTTTATGTCTACTCATGTAGTATTTTGGGGTATAATATGTATTTTGAAATCAGTTTCCTATAGACATTTTTTGAATAACAACAAAAAACTGACTTAAATCTGGTACAATCTTTATATTACCAATATTAGTATAATATTTATTTAGACTGATAATCTGAATTGATTTAAAACAAACTGCGCCGGCTAATATAGTGTAAGGGGGAGATGATGATGAGATAAGATGAGAGGTCTGAATTGATCTTGCTAAAAACTAGTTTTTTTTTAATTTTTCAGTTAATTTGAAAATAGAAAGTCGCTTCAAATATTGCCTATAAAGCAACTGAATATGTCAATACAAGCCCGACATAGTATATTTTTACTTATACACATATTTGTAATTACGTAAATATGAATAGGTACAAAAATCTAAAGATATTTTTAGTAATATGAAAGAAAATAAAATAAATGTAAAAACACATATAACAAATAAAATAAATAAATTTAAAAAAAGTAAACTTTTAAAATCTAAATAAATATATCGATAGAATACGCTTTCAAATAATTATCAATAAGGTATATTTTATTTTCAGTACAAAATAGCAACCATTGTCCAATTGTTACGGTTAATTAGTCCATATTTCGACAAATCAAAATTCAACCAATTAGCTTTTAGTTAATATTCATTTGAGTGTAAATATGGATCATTTTGACCGTCAATAATTACTTACTGATGAACGTATATAGTATTATATTATATTGACGAATTATAACACATACAGATATTTAAAATAATATAGACAAAATAAAGATTGTGATGAAATATTGATACAATTATTTTTCTTTTTTTTAATTACATTTTCTTCTAATGGCCGTTGCCAGCGACTTCGTCAGCTCCCACCTAGAGACTCAAATAATATGGCACTGGCTGTAAACTCTAAACTCTAGTTACTCTATGGCAAGGAGATATTGAAAAACAAACGCTTTTGCCTGTCCAGTAGTTTTTGCATGTAAGCGAACCATAGACAGACAAACAAAATTTCAATCTGATATACCGATGTTCAATATAAATGAGAGCTTTTATATTTTTTGGACTTATCTTACTTGTATGAAGACCCCTTGGGATATTTTTTAGTTTTTGATCAAAGTACAGAATTGAATATATTAAATAAGCTTTGGAAAAATTCATGATTTCCTGTAAAGAATTTACATATTTTATCACGTCTGAGTGTACATAAATATTCTTCATTAGATTTGGGTAACGTGGGCGTAACATTAAGTGTATGTTGTAAATAGTGATTAAAAAAAGTATTATAACCTAAGATCTTAATTTTTTTTTAATTTATTTAGCAAGACCGCACTTTCTCCCTTTTATAGCTCAGTTGTGGTATTGCCTAAAAAATATATACACTATTGTAAATTTTCTGGTTTTACCTTTTAAAAAAAATGGATTCAAAAGCCTTTCAAATGTCAATATCAGCCATTAAAAAAAAATAAAAAAAAAATGTATTAATATAAAATTAAGATACATTTATGTTCTTTAAAAGAAATATTAATATTTTCAAAAGAAATGCTAATATGATCTTTATTGTAATAAATCGAAACTGTTCTAACAACTTGATTTGTTTGCTATTTCTAAGTACAAAAGTAACTAAGTTTGCCTGAATAATTGATGAAAGGGTTTAAATGTAGCATAATTTTCAGTCGATATAATAACAAACTAGTTTTATTGGTTTTTAATAAATTTAAAAACTATTTAAAGAAAATAATAAGAAAATTCTTAGAGTATCTAAAAGTAATTTTTCATAAGTATAGTTTATTGTTAATGGAATTGTAAATTTGACTCATTTCTCTAGTCATAGATGACAGAAACTTAATATAAATAAAAATAAGTTAATATCTAAGTTTCTTATTTTTTATGATAAGCAAATTAGTTTAACGGAGCGTCTCGACCTACGCGAAATAAACTCTTTATGATATCCTATGGCCAATAAAGTTGGCGCTAAAATTAAAATGGCGGCGATGGTGCTTCATAATAGTATTAGGGTTAATATTTTATCTGTATACTTATATTACGTCTGTACGTAATAACCTATTTAATGGTATATTTTTCCATGATTATAGAATTTTAAACCTGATTTTATATTTTTAATTGAAATTTCTATTTCTTTGTAAATGTAATTTTTATCAGTCTTTACGGAGGTGGAGTCGCGTGATAGTACTAAGTGAAGCTGGAATATAGCGCTGCGTAATAAGGTTCTACACAGGAATGACATTATATACCGTCTAGATCCACAAACCTAGCTTTATGTATACTTAGGAACCGTTTTGGAGAGACCAGTACGTATAAACATGACTTTATACCTAATATTTGAATACTAGCTTAATATTATAATATTAAAAGCATAATATTAAAAGAAAATATGGTTTAAGTTCAGTATATTCAATTATTGAAAGTGGAATTAAAATAAAAATTTTTGGAGTTTAACAAGTAACTTTTGCTATGGCTTAGATTTAAAATTGTAATGTAAAATATACGTATATTAGCTGTTCCTTCTTTCATCTCTCGAATCAAATCATAAGTCAGCTGTCTTCGTCATATACTGGACATGTAACTATTCGTTTTTAAAAAAAATATAAATGTACAGAATTCGCCTTGTTGCAATTTTATTATAAGTATATATTCCGTATGCGTGGAGTACAGAAAGGTGTTACATCAATCGTACTGTGCGTTCAAAACACTAGTTTAGAAGTATTGCCATTTCAAAATGCTATATTCAACGAGGGGGATACGATAGCTCAACTGGTAGAGAGACGGGACGTTCTCCCAGGGATCGCGGGTTTGAACCCCTGCCCGTATCGGTTTATTTTTAATTCTTTATTTATTCGAAATTTAAATATCATTAGTAGTAACATGCAAATAGCCAATATTGTGAAAAAATAAAAAGTTATTGGTTTTTCCAAGTAAAATATACAATGCACTGTTTTTTTGGCTTTCGATTTGTTCAGACTTTAGGATTACAACGTAATATTATTCCAACTCTTGCATAACTGAAAACAATTAGGAGAAAAGTTTGTGTGCATAATATTTTTTCGGGTATACAAATTGTACAATAAACAAAAGGCTAATAGAATTCTATTGTGTTCTGTATTTGTTATGGAAAAATATTATTTATTATACTTAACAAACGTTTTAAAAATTAAAATATATTTTTAATTAAGGGTACCTACCACCTATTCATTTAAATAATAAATGAGTTTAAAAAAAATACCATTCAATAAGCATCGGAAAAAATAAAAAAATATTTGAATCCTCACTAAAATAATGTAGGTAAGAGGTTTTTCAAAACATTTTTTTTTTCTAAGTAAACCTCTTTAGTAATTTAATATGGTATTTTAATTTTACCGTAGAGTATTTTAATAATACAGTCCTTTAAGATCATAATTTTTACGCTCCATGGTGGCGTTATGACTCTTAGGAAACAGATAGGAATAAAAGGTGGTAGGGCTGTCTCGGTTTCCAGCTCTCTTACTCAAAGTATGAAACGAAGCTGTAATAGCTTATTATGTGATTTTCTGTGAAATGAAATAATATTATTTTCTTTTTAAAGTGGAGATCAGCTGTAGTAAAATTGACTGCAGCTTGTACGAGGTTGCTCCACCCACCAACCAGTATTTGTACTGGTATTTGAAAATAATATTATTTTTTCGACTAGATCAAAATACTATCAGAAACGATTGCTGCCATTATAAATTGGTATTTTATTCCTTGATTAAAATTACATTTATGTTTGGGGCCAAGTTTAATTTCAACGTAATACTCTATACCCACATATTGGTAATCCCACGTAACTCTCTCCCATCACCTTCTCTGGCAAAGGGTATCTACAAATAATTTACTAAGTAATTAAGACGGCGTGCCTTATGTCGTCTTTCTTTCTTTTCTTAACTTTAAGGAAAAAAAGAAGCCTCGTTTTTAACTACATATTATTAAACAGTTATTATGTTCCAGTCAAAGCATGAAAATAATTTTACAATGGACCGTGCTAAGCTGTTTATATAAAACAAATTTATGTTATGATGCATTAACAAACAAACCAACAGACAGATGATAAAGGTTCATTAAAAGTTTTATAAATTAGAAATGGCTGTTGTACAATTCATTATTAATTAATATCTGTACCGAACTAAATCATGATTTGACAGCGACCTGTGTAGTTCGCGTTTAGGTGATATACGCGTTTATTAATTATTGTCATTCCGCAGTTTTGCGGCTTTATTACTTATACTAAATACATGGTGGTAAAATGTTATTGTAAACAAATTATGTTTCAAACTACACATTTTAAAAATAAAACTTTTTCTATTTAATTTAACGAATATTATACATACATATATATAATACTAATATTTTATCTATTTATGATAAATATACTTCAAATAACAATTAATTTATTGTCACGTCAATCAACAAAATTATTTATTTAAATTTTATAAATAAATTTCATACAAGTTATATTTTCCTTAAATCTTACATTTTGTGGGGCTTATCTTTTTACACTTGTCTTTACAAGTTAAATGTATTTTAATTCCAACTTCAATGCCATTAAATAAGATCAAACATCCACTGCGCCAATGTAAACCAATTAATTGTGCGCATACATGAGGTTTTATGAGGATCCTACAAGGTCGTTAACTAATTCCCTTGAGTGATCTGCCCAAAAAGAGGAGACACTTTTATATAATTTTTACATTAACTAGCCTACGGTATTATCTGGTGATAAGTGATCACTGCCGCCAAAGATCTCTTATACCATCAGGTCCACCTACACAAGAGTGTTGCCGGCCTTTGAGGAGAGAATTGAACCTTGAAAACACTTAAAGAATAATTTATATTTTCTATTTTGGTAATCAATTAAATTATTTATTTCAACTTTATAAATAAATTTCATACAAGTTATTTTTTCCTTAAATCTTACATTTTGTAGGCCTTATCTTTTTACACTTGTCTTTACAAATTAATGTATTGTAAGTTATTGAGGAGAGAGTAGAACCTTAAAAACAATTAAAGAATAATTTCTATTTTCTATTTTGTTTTTTAAGAATGAATTGTTGTCTTTTTAAAAGTTGCTAAGGAAAGGCTACAATTTTGTTAACGTGTATTCAGACACGTACATCTTCACTGAGATGATGTATGATAGAAAAGCGTGGTCAGTATATCAACTCCTTGACATATTGCGCTGATTGTTTGTGTTTATCTCTGAACAAACACCTATGGCAGTTTAATTTTTATGCTCATGAATATCTTTAAGGCGCTAAAAATCTATTTACCTTGAAAACAAGGATATATGAGATAAAAAGCGGTAGAGCATATTAGTAGCTGATTTGCACTAACCTAAGGCTGACTAACCCGAGGTAATATCAACTTACGGATATAATATCTGTATTTCGTATAGTGAGAGATACGCATATCAAAAATCTTTTTTCGTTTATTTCGTCCTGTTTTCCTTCATTCTTCTTGTTCTTTTATAGGTACGGTATAATTATATTTGGAGTGATTTATTCTTTTGGATTTACCGATAGGAAAAAAAGGTTTGTGTATAAATATTTTGGGTAAAAAACGAACGAGGTATTTTATAATCACTTGCATAATATTAATTTATTCCATTTTTATTTGTCGAAATAATTATTATTTGTCCATTCACAAAGATAACATGTTGGATTTCTAAAGATGAAGCAAGGTTTCTTAAAAAGTGATTGATGTACAAAGCCCTCTATTGGGTTTTATTATAATTACTCTTTTGTCCTTCTATGTTAAAGAATTATTAGTTAGAGAATGTATCTTTAGTCTAAAAAGAGCCCTCTAGCCAAGAAAAATCAAACTAAATACAACATTACCTTGCTATCTACGATCGTAGACAGGAAGCGTAGCTTGCTACGAGTTTCGTAGAACGCCATCTAGTATTTGCTACGACAAAACTATTACCCTGGTCATATTACGTAACTCGATTGCATGAAGTCCTTAAGTATGAAAAAAGTATTACTTGTTATATTAGAATGATTTATATATGAAATAAAAAAAAGGGCTGCTATATAGGAGTAGAAGATTATTTATTAACACTTTTTTGTATAGGTCTTATATGTTGGTAGAAAAAGAAAGAAAATAGAGTGTCTCATTTAAATTTTAGTGGTCTAATTTGTGAAATTAGTAGCTGTGACAATGACCCGGAAAATGCTGAGATTTAAGAAAGTGATTCTGAAATATCGACTAGTAATATTTATCTATATCATTGTATATTTAACTTAAATATTATTGTATCTGAAAATATTAATTTGTACAAGTATACTTGTTTGTATTTTCTTCAAACTCGTATAGGCACAAATAATCGGTATTATTTTCAGACCACAATAGTGGGAGAGCTAGTATTATACCATAATTCATTCATTTAAGATGCAACGTAATGGGAAACATCTATTACAAGCGTGCTTTCAATACTGATAATGCAGGATGATTTACATCAGCTTACTGATTAGATACTAAGTGTTAAGCCGCAGTAATCCATATTATCATCCTGATAATATTTTGATTACCATTAATTCAAATTAACAATGATCATAAAATACTAAGTTGCTTTATACTAAATATATTTCTTCAAAAAAATAACTTAAAAAATAGTGTTTGTCTTATAAAAATATATGATTTATAATATTTAACATTATACTACTGTACCGGAATAGGATAAATAAAATATACCAAATAATAAGAATACCATAAATAACTTATTATATTTATAACGTCATACATTTATATACTATTTTAAAAGACAGGAATATTTTAGTTATTTTTTAAATAACATCCACTAACGTCATCTGAATTTTAAATGAGTTTGAAATGAGATGAAAATTGACGTGTCTCCTGGGCTTTTACGTTTTTATTAAAGTTAAATGTACGATGTTCAAACAAAAATTAACCTACTTCATGTTACAACAATATTAAATTCAAAATGTACTCATACATAAATATTCCACTCTCTTGGGTCTCATTGTCACGTTAAAATATTTTAAACTGTCATATTAACTCCAATTATTGTAATTCATGATAATTATAGTTTATATATAATGTCTTTAATCATATTAATAATAAAGTAATGCGCTTATCCACCTGCTATTATTAAAATTAAATGTGAATTTCTTTCATTCTTCCTTCTTCTTACTTCTTCTCATGAGTCCATTGTCACCTAATGATGAGTATAGGCCTTCCATTGCACTCCTTTTATTCTTCCTTATCATACATCATCTTAGTGAAATTCTGCCATATCTTTCAAGCATTTCAATCATATCTTCTGGTTTAATTACTATCTTATTATCACTGACTGCGATATGTAATTTAATTATATTTCCAGTTCACAATCTAGATTGCATTGTTTCTGGAGTATGATTGTAGCCGCAAACGTTCCTAATAGGTATCTTGGGAATGCTCCAGATGCAAGATCTCAGTATCTTGCGGTCTTGCAATACAATCAAAATATAATTAGGAATAAAGCTTTCTTTCTTTCATTTAAAATACATAAAGAAGTACTTTAAATAAGATGTCAATTATTTTCTTTTCACACATTCTGTTTTTTGTATTTGATCTTATTATATATGACTTTTGATATTATCAAAATATTATTCACAGCCAGTTATTTAAATAATTCAGTGATGTATTACTTCATGAATAGAATACAGCGCAAAGGAAGTAACGGTTAATGTCACAAATTAACGAAGAGGCGTATGTCAAAGCGAAGGAGCGGTTATATAAACATTTGTGTGTTACTTAATAAAGTGAGCTTAAAAGCTTCATTAGAATTTGCACAATATAATGATATTGAAGTTTATTATGTATATAATCATTTATTTATAACTGCTATTTTGTATTATATGTCGATGAATATATATTAATAAATCCCTTAGTCTACAAGTATGGAGCAGTAATTCATTAAGTTTATCCTTTTAAACTAATTCTCTTTATTTATTTCTGCTGTTACTTTTTATTAAAATTATCATAAGTAAAATAATTTAAATGACTATTAAATAACAAATAAGATTGTAATTAATTAATTAATAATATTTAATAATAAGACAATACTAGGTGAGATATAAACTAATTTAACGCTAACGCATCTGGAGCTCAGCCAGCGAGCTTGTACGTGCCGAAGTGAAGGGAGCCTCGAAAGCCATGTGGTATTTTATATGAAGATAATTATTTATTAAAGACTTTATTGTCGGTGAAGTGATTTTGTATGTAAATTCAATGTCATATAAGAAGATTTTTCACAAACAATTTATTTATAAACTAGCTTTATACAGTCTAGAATATCTCCTATTAAAATGTAAAGCGACGCCCGACGCTATGGACTCTACCGTTTTGGCGCAGAACCTAATTAGAAGTCGCTGTTTCTGCACACGAGAAATGTTTAAATGATATTTTAATTTAAATATTTTCTTAGCATTTTGTGTGATGTTTTGACAATATTGTAATATTGTTAGTGAGTATATAGATATGTAAATGATGTGTTCTTTTGGATTTTGATAAATAATTCTTACTAATAAATAATCCTTTCTATAAATTATCTTAAATAAAAATAATTCATAATTTATATATGTGATATTTATCTTAAAATTTTACATTTGAAACATATTACCATTTCAAAGTATTTTATCTGTGTGATTAAGCAACCAACATCCGAATCTCATTAACGACATTACTGGGAGAGATGTTCTCGTAACTTAGTTGGTGTTAGTTGGTGTTAGTTGGCCCACACTGGCACAATGCAACTACATCAGATGCCTGATACCAACACATTCAAAACAATTTATGTTCTCTGCAATAACTTTTAATTGGCTGCGTCGCGCGCTGCTTTCAAATCCCTCGAACTTCCCATTTGATTACTATTTACTATATTCTGTCAACGCTTAACCATCCACTTAAAAGCGAAACTGTATTTTAATGTAGATTTTATTATTATCATTTGATTATTTCTTTTGTTGATATAATTTTAAATATCTAGCTGTCTATAGTAACAAAGTATTATCAGACGTGAACAATTTCATAGAAATTTTTTCTAAAAGAATACAGAACTTACATAAGGATTTGTGATTTTTTATGAAAGTTATTAATTGCCATAATGTAGTACAGTTACAATTATAGTTAATTTAATAAGTCATTTTTTTTAGTAACTATAAGTGAGCGGATAAACATATAAGGGTTGTTTATTAAATAGCTGTATTTTTTATCATATGAAAATAAATAAATATAAGTGTAGATATTTCATTATATATTGTGATTAAACTGTGTTAATGAAATAGATTTATAGAAATGCAGCTCAAGTTGCGTCAATTTCTCATTCGCTTTGGGGATAAACTCATTAGTTAGGGCACTATTTCTTCCTTTTAGCAAAATTACTGAATAAAACGTGAGCAGGTAAGCAAAAATACACCGTATTTATAGATTTATATTCCGTGTCTCGCTACAGAATCTGAAACTCAGAAACTCAGAAATAAAATGGGGATAGCACACCTGGAATAAAATTACAGGAGCGATTAACGTTGGATTGATGCCACATTTAATATTCTGAGTTAGGTCGCCACAAACATTATACAGAATCGTAAAAAATTAACATGAATTATAGCCTTAAAATAAAATTTACATTTATATTTAATCCACAACAACGAAGAGACTTTAGAATTGAACGCGGACTTCAGTTAGTTTGAATTTTCTAGAATGTTTTTTTGAAAATACGTCAAAATAGTAAATTCCTGTCAACCAAAAGTAAATCCTCTAATCAAGTCAACCAATCGCGAGTGGGGAATTGAAAAATATCGTTATTCAAATTCATATTCACGGTACGACAGTAAAATATTACGTGCACGTCATGTGTCAAATGTAACGATAGATTTTTTGTATGGATGATTTTTTTTTATCCAGGAGGTATTGGTCCTCTTTTCTCTTCTAAATGTGAAATGTTTCTTTATATAAGAAGTGTATATTTTTAAATATTTTATTGTGAAAATAAGAATTATAAATATATATTTACAAAGGAATTGAACTGCTTTAAATGTATTAATTATATTGTCTGTAATACGACGGTCATTTAAATAATCCTAATTAAAATAATCGTTCAGGTTATTACTTTTCATAAAAAGAAAGTCGTAAGGAAAATTGTATTTCCTGGTAATTTCTTCGACGAACAAAATTGCTTCATTAGAGTAACTTGCAATTTGGACATTAAGTGCCGCTCCAGACTTGGCTACCAGAAAATTGATCACAAATTTTAACATAAAAATGTTCGTGAAGATAACTTTAACAACGCCCACTTTAACAATATTTATTTTCTAAAAATGACAAATATGAAGAAAAATTAATTACTACATTTCCTTTGTCATTTAAGTTTAATTACAAAATGTTTTCAAAGTATATCAAAGTATCATATTTAGAAATTTGATAGCGTAAATAAAGCAATTAATAATATAAAGACGGCCTGTGTGTATGATAATATTTTTTTGTACTCATTGATCTTACTTCAAGCGAAAAAGTCTTTATAACAATGCGTTAACGAATATAATTGTATGTGCGGAAGATTAATTTTGGGGTATTATATTGTGTAAGCAAAGTATTCATTGCATATGCGACGTCATCGTCCACAGAATAAGAATTACTAGATTGTGCTATATTTTATAATATTATTTATTGTTTAATTTATTCATCTTATTCTTTTATAATGATAGAGAAGAGAAGAGGAGTAAAAGAGTTAGAGGTTTGTATGTCTGTTCGCAAACTGCTTTTCGTACAGTGAGTGAGAGAGACGAAAACCTTTATACGTCTTTTTTCTTCTTCATATGTCACATTATTTTTAATAGTCTGTCTTATTACCAATATGACCAAAATATTACCCTATAATGCTTTAAGAATGTGTAATGTTAATTTAACATTATTTTAAATGATGCTCGATATAGATCCTGATTAAGATTTATATTTGGCATCGAGCGAGCACTGGACCCCGGAAACCTAGTTAAAATTTAATCAATACTTTTTAATTTTAGACGAAAAGATGCTTTTATAAATAGGAGACATTTTTAGTATGGATTAGCAGGAAATATATTATTTGTAAGAAATATACGTCGTCCAAATGAAGTACAAATGGAGCCGTAGAATAAATGGATCCCGAGGGTGGTTTTCCATCGTGATAAAAATACTGTTGGTGGATTAAGCTTCTCACCCATTCTATAATTGTACATGTATGGTTCGATGTATATTCTATGTATGGGGCTGACAAGCAATTAGATATATACGTCACAACCATCAGATGTAATTTCTGCATCAAAAGAAGTATTTCGGATATTACCACTCTTGTAGAACGACTTTAGAGTGAAGGTGATAGGGTTACCTAGGGTTCGGGCGTGGGCTGGTTCCAGTTCTTGATTTACTTAACATCAGTGGTGTACTGAAATTTCGTATACTCATATGTTTTTTCTCTCAGTGGTTTATTTGAATACAATTTTAATATTTACATTTACACTGAAACTAAATAATGTTTTGTAGAAAAGGTAGTATTTACATAAAAGCTTACAACTTATAATGAATCTTAATCTGTGGAGCGGATAAACAGCACTCGGTAGCAAATTTTCAACAGGAATATTTAAAATCTAACAAACGCCTGAAAGTTGTACAACATACCATTGCTGTATAAGAAAATGTAATGCAGTATCTATTTTTACACCGGAATAGAATATTATTACTTTGTATCGACATTCTGGTTAATATATAGTGATTAGATCGAAATTTATAGAAAACAAACATACACGTTCCCTGAGTTTTATTATTATATATATATTTGTTATAATTTTAATTTAGTATATTTGGATAACAATATAAAAATGATATTTAGGACTCCATAAATATCATTTACTGGTTATATTTTAAACTGGAAAGTACTGAGAAATATGAAAATAAGCCTTTGTTCGACAGAAGGGTATTCAAAGGCTTCGACTTTGTAAGCTTCCTAGCCAGCTCGTTTGGACATACGACAAGTTTACACAGCTTACACCAGCCATATTTACGTTGTTTACTTTATATAACGTAATGAAAAGAGTATATAATAATATACCTAAGTTTATTTAGAACAATAATAATATGTAAATAACAAGGATTTTTCTAACGAGAACGTGATATTACGTATATATTTTTAAGTTGTTAGCCTTAATACTTAACGCTTAGAATGCAACTGCTCTAATGGTAAGAATATGGACCATAAATCGCTTTAAGCGCTGGGAAAAGCTGCAATTACTTTAAAATGGGGTTTGACCACATTTTAAAAGAACAAATCCTTTTAAGTACTTTGGTCGAAAGCTTATATTTATTTAGATCTAATATTAAAATCTTAAACTTACTTAGTAACCCAAATTGTAAGGTTATTAACGGAATACGATGATATGTCTGAACCATACCAATGCATGCATGCAATGAATTTCTAGGATGTAGGTTCGCTGCGTGGATGTATATAAAAATAATTCTAATAAAAAAAAATGAAAAAGTAGAAAAAAATCGTGGTGGTGAATTGAAACAGGGTGAAAAACCCTTCATACTGCAAATTATGTAACCCATCACTCTGTAGTGAAACAGCTTGGTGGGTTAAAAGACCCGTTTAATAGTTGTAAATAGAAAATATATTTTACTTATATTATATTTAACTATATATTTTTTTTGCTCGAAATTTCATAATCGTTAATATTATGATTATATATGAATAATACTAAATATTCAGTATTTATACTGTAAATAATATTAATAATAAACTATAATATAATATTCATTAATCAAAATCTTGCGAACTTATAATAAATTACATTATAATTATTATACCTTACAATAACCAAAATTTATAAATAATTTGAAATATGTACTCAGTATATACCTTATAAATAGTTCGTATTGAAATTCGAGTATTTTAATAGTAAAATAAAATAAAATAGTAGGTCGAAATCTGTATGTATTTTAAAAGGTTAACGATGTAAATGTTACAATGGTATTACTTTAAATTTTATTTCCTTATCTGGTGATTTGTCTGTACGTCACGTAAAAAGTAATGGGCGAATTTTTATGACATTTTTTATTGGGATATCTTTCATTAGAGATTTATATATTTCATTTCACAGCTGTTAATATGCAAATAAAGCTGCGGGCTACAGCTAGTATAACATTGGTTGGTGTTATTTTTTATGAGCTCTTCCAGTAATTTTAGAGCAACGTTATGAAAATAACCCGTACGTGATCCGCTCCTTTAATATAAGATTATTTGGGTCGAAACGTGGTCTGGTGTTTATCAGATTATGGAAACAGAAACCCCAAAGAACCCATGACGATTATTAGAAGTCACGGCTATGATGACATTTAATAATAAAATACATCACTTGTGAATTTATTCAGCGGATTTCAAGGGATATATTTTTATATATATTCATGTGAATTTCTTATTATTTGATAAAATACTTTACGAAATTCAACGTAGAGTATGCTCAAGTTATCAACAGGTTTGAACACCTGACTTCGAAACTTTTTCTCAAAATACCTTGAATAGTTAATATTCTGTCATAATGGTATAAGATATTTTTTTTCATAATATAGGAGAGCGTATTAGGGAAAAAAATTACACTATACAAAAGCTCGTAATAAAGAAATGTGAAAATTCCAACGAATTTGTTAATTCCATTGTGGTATCACGTACGTTGCAGTCACCTGTGGTCCTTTACAGTGTTGGTAATCATATTAGTGGTTGGGATCTCGGATCGGTGCTGGGACAATTTGCTGATTTCAAATTTAATAATCTCTTTTAAAATGTAACCTAGTATTCAGTTAAATTAAAAATAGAACATCTAAAATTATTATTTTTGTATGAACAGGCACTTTATGTAACAACGCTATTTTCAATACCCGTTTCAAGAAAGGGCGCTCCTGAATTCACATTTCATTCTGGAATAAAGAGTGTTTTTGCGAAATTTGCGAAGATTTTTAAAGCTATTTATACAATATCCGAGATATTTACCCTAAAAACGTTATTTTTTTATTAAAAATGTTTATATATTCTTAGTAGTTAGGAATTTGAAGTGACGAGTCATTCGATGAACTCGAAGATTTTCAATTCCTCGTCGCCTTTTAAGAAAAATTCTGATTGGTAAAATGTTAAAAGTGTATGGTTTGGGCAACGTATAGTTTCAAGTGTCACTGAGTCTGGCTGCAATGCGGTGGATGAGCGTCGAGGAAGACATGGTCTGTTGCAGAACTATTAAGCTTTCAAATTAAAATAAGCGTCGCCATTTTGTACGGACTTCTGAACTGCTGGGGATTAAAATAAAGTAATTTAAAAGATCAAGTCAGACCATCAGCTCGACCTTTATTATGTAAAATATCCTTCTATTATGGGAAGAAAGCCTTTGTCTCACTGCAGTACCTACTTTAAAGCTTGTAAATTTAAAGAACTTTAAGATTTAACATCTTTAAGTTTTTATATATTGATCTGTTATATTATATAGTTCGTTATCCTCATTGCATGAATCAGTCTTTATTATCTTTTATTTTATTAATTGCTAAAGTAATTACAGGAATTAAACTTACATGGAAGTTCAATGTAAGTTTAATTCCACCACTAATTACTCTTACAGATAGTTCATCGAGGTCGTAATTTATAGTGATGTTATGACACGAAATTATATCGATAATTCAACAAATATGCGTTTAAGTCGTTATGTTATTTTATAGTAATATATTTAGAGAATACATATTCTATTTTAAACCATTATTTGAAAATCAAATATTTTAAAAAGGATGAAGTCGCCATTTTGGAATAAATTAAAGTGTCACGGGCTCACTTATTCAAACGTCATGTTAGAAGAAACTCGTTTCGAAAATTTATTAGAAACAAAAAAGATACATAACTCTTGATTTCATTTAGCGTTAAAATAATAATCAATATTGATTAATGCTACGAATAAACGTGAGCAAGTCACTAGTACATAAATAACGATATGAGTCCTGGAGTTAAATAACAAAAGTGATACATTTTGCTAATTTTGTAGCAAACTATTAATTTATTATTGTACTACATTTTACGAAATTAATGAAATGCATGAAAAGAAACGTATTTTATAGGACAGTTATTTTAAACTGAATATTCTATATTATATTTATCTTTTGACTAAATATTTTTAATATATTGGTAAAAAACATGATATAAAATATAATAACCCCATTTGACTGGAGCTACAAACGATTCCATTGATCCAATTACAGCCATCGTGTACATCTGCGGTACAAGAAAATTACAAGAGATATCTTGTTATAATTGAAAATTAGTATATTATATTAACAAGACAGGAAATTAATTATGTTTCAGAAACGTTACATATAATTGAGTTCGTCTTCACTTCATTTGAATATATATTGAAGTAACAGTTGATATTTTACGTGTAAAATAATTTAATACAAAGTTGTTATTAATAATTGAGTTATTATAATTATAAGTTCATTTTATAATGGATTTGAAGTATTCCTATTTTATTTTTCAAAAAAAAAATGACACGAACTTTAACGGCTCAACTTTTATTTTATGCTTATTCTTAATTTTAATTCAGTAAGTTTTAATTCCAGAACTCGTAAGCCTTTTTAACGTTCGTATTTGAAATCTGAAAGCGAATATATGAAAATTAAAGAAGCGTCATATAATGTCACAAATAGGTGTTAAACTTTATAGTTATATTTTCCACACAACAATTACAAGGAAATTTAAATCTACAAGTAGTATTTGATTAATGCGATTCGTAAACCAAAGAATATATCAGTAATCGGAAAGTAACATCATTCTATAAATATTTTTCTATACAAAAAAATACCCAGAATTATTACTTCTACTGTTTTAAGATCAACAAGTTTGACAAGACAAGAAAAGATCTTTCAATCACTTCCACAGATCTCTTTGAGTTGGTCTGACATCACGGCCATGTATCATAAATAAACAACGTAACAAAGAAGTCCATTGAAAAACGTTATTGCTCACGCCATGTCTGCGTTCATGTTATTTTAACAGCTATTAATATAATTATTGGTAATACTCAAAGAACAATTGCAATAAGTTTTTTTTAAAGTCATTATGTCCAATCGAGCACGCCGTGAAGTTTGGGAAGTCGATTTCCGATGTAAATTGAAAGTGATAAACAGCCTAGCATCCGACAGGCTCTGGAACACAAACGATCAATCTTCGGCTCTCAAGATCTGAACTGCAGTGTACGTGGTGCTGTTCTCGGTCGCCGCACGGCATTCCACTCTGTGCCGCAGCCGCTGTAGTACGCTCACTGGCAGGTAAGTGGATACACCCGTATATAATTATACAATTTAGATATTTTTTCCACCCTACGTTATTCTTTTACTTAATTTAGTTATCGAATATTTTTATCGTTTATATATAAAATTATATTTCTGATTATATATATTCTTTTCATAATATTATCGTTATATAATATATTTTCAATATTGATATATAATAAATAACAGCTCCAACAATTATAAAGCAATAAATAACTTTTAAACTTTTCTCTTTATCGCGTTTGAAACTTTACACAGTTTGTATTATGAGAGGACATTTTCGTTAAACTTTTATTCAGTATTTTATTTTCATTTTGTAATATCTAAATTTATTAATCAAATACTTTAATTTATATTTCAAATTTATAGATTCATTTTATTTATTAATTTAAAGAATTTATTTCTAAGAAAATATTTCTCTTAATACGCTACATATAACTTATTTTTACATAGTTTAAATAGTATTATATAATATTCGGTGTTCGTGCGTCGGAATTATTCTTTTGGGAGTTGTGGTATCGTTGCGTAATAAATTCACTAAAGTTTATTTTTTTATATTATTGTTACTATCGACTTATTATATATATATATTTAATATTATTTTATATATGTGATATATTTTAATATTAAATTGTCTCAGACGGAGCCCTTTTTTGCGATTAGAATTCAATATATATTTTTTAAATAACATTGAAACAATTATTATATTAAAAACTATCTGTGCATAGTTACTAAACGAATATTAAAAAAAAAAACCTTTTTTTAATATAAAATGATTATTTCGTAATTTCATAAAAATTATGATGAAGTCAATTATTACGGTTATGTGTGTAAATGTTGTTAAAAATTTTATTACCTTAATTTAGGCCTAATAAATATATGGAAAATTATTTTAATTACATAGTCAGTGAAAGTAAGAAACTTTCGTAATTTCCAATTTCCGATCTTAACAAAGTCCTACTTTCGGGAAATATTTGGACCCAAAATAAAATTCAAAAGTAATATCAAGATACGTTTCTATATAATATTAAAATATAAAAATTTAATAAATGCAGTATTTATCACATATTAACCTTATCTTCTAGTATATTATTATCCATACAAATATTTAATTGCTATCATAGTTTTTATATTGAGGCTCATACTATTTCAATCTTACAAGATACATATAAGGTAAATGCTCTTGATATTTACTAAATCAATAAATGGGATCCTGTAATACATTTCCGTGATAATATTTCTAACAAAGTAATATAAGAAATAAAATGAAATAAATGTTCAATATCGCCTTTGTTCAAGTTATAACATTGTAGGGAAATCAGTAGTTTACAATATTTGGCTCCGCGGCTCTGACAAAAGTCCTTTCAATTGAACACAGGGCAGACATTTTCTCAAACCAATTTCACAGACCGTTAAATATAACTGCTAGAACATAATATAGATATATTATAGTTATTTTCACAGCGTTAAGTATTTCTTGATCTCTTAGATATTATGCCTAAAATATTATTACTTATATAAAATAAACATATAATATTGGTAGCTCAAATTGTTAAACATAAAAGGGTCATTCAAATGGGTAAATGGGTTCTCGTATCATTTTCTATTGGGACATGTCGTTTCTGAAATCTGTAGAAACATGGTTTTCCTTTTACGAAAGCCTCACTAGTTCTATAAAAAATCACAGTAAATGTATCATATAAAATATGGCAGTACTTTTTCTATTTAATATCTATTATTATAAGTCATAATAAATATTCATTCTACGCACATAAAAAAAAATTTGAATTCGTAACAGCGTCAGAACTTCGAACATAAATCGTCCGGTCTCTGAGCCCTGACATTTCCAATGTTTATCATTTATTGTGATTATTTTGGTGACAAATTAGGTAAATTTCAGAAACGGGTTGGGCTTCAGTAATGAGGCTCATTTATTTATTTTATTTGACTTTCGTTTTAGCAACCTTTACATTTAACCTTCATAATTTTACAAACGAGTTGTGATAAAATGTAATTTATATATTTTGTTTTATCCAACATGAAACTCTGTTATCTTAAAAGAAAGATATAACAATATGTGTTCAAAAGAATCTAGAATAAACGTTAATATTTATATATACAGTATAATGTATCAAAAGATAAATTCTGAAGCTTCAGGATATGCTAATATTATTTTTTCCCAACCACAGTTTTTTCCATAAGAAAGAAGTTTTTTACATAAGGTTCCACGAAAGTATCTCAGTGCACTTTATTTGGTAAGCTTTTCTTTCAAACGTTTCTATGTATATTTCACTTGACGGAATCTTTTGTTCCATTTATTTCTTTACAAATCTGGAAACAATGATTTTATAGCACCATATATATGTTAAAGGTTTTTATTGTATATTGTTTTATATTCAAGCTTTTAGGTTTTACAAAATAAATGCGCAGCTAAAGGTTTACGAACAAGAAAAACAGTTAAGCTTTAGACTCTAGTAATATTTTATAAATTTAATTAAATATAAATATTATTGAATACTATTGTGTATTTTGTAAATCTTTAAATTAATGTTTTTGAAAATACTTGTTCTCTGTGCAGGTATTATTGAACGTGTTGAGTCTTCAAAGAAAAAGTAAGTGTTTTTTATATATTTTTTTTAGAAATAAATAACATATACAACGTCGATTTTAAAGAGAATTATTGCATAATATTAGTTTATTATTTACGTTGTTTTATTTTTAAGGAATTGTCTAAAATTCTAAATGTACGACAACATTTTTCAATTACCAAAATAATTATAAATAAGAATATCATTTTTAATTTATAAAATTATATATATTAAATGATAGTTCTATCATTATATATATACCACTATTTGATATTGCGCAGTTATTAAGTTTTAATGGCTTAATGTTGAAGACAACGCCTCGTCATTTGAGGGAAAGGAATCTAAACCACGACGTTTTATAGTTGCGGCCAACATATTAAAATTCCACAGAAGACACAAAAGACTGCTATAAAAAGATCAATAAGATTTTTATCCATTCGGGTATCGTGATCTGAATTCACTCTCTCGAAATAATTCGTAGACAATGCCCTAAAAATCTATAGATTTCTGTTACTATTTTAAATATATTTATGAGTTTTATTATACCAAAAAAAAAAAAAAGAATTAAAGTGACTTAAATCCTTTAATTGTTAAAATAGAGAATAGAATAAATTTATTTAAATTGCAAATAAAGTTGGCTGTCCACTGCAAGTTCTTAAACTGGATCTCAGCATAAATAAACTACGTTAAATTGTCAGCGTTAGGTAATTTGTACAAATATAGTCTTGTAGATAAAAAACTGTAGTGTATTAATCGAACTGAGATTTTAGATTTGAAAAAGTCTGAAAAAAAAAATAACGCATTGTTTTCATAAAAAATCATCATATCTTGTATATTCAAATAGAAATTTAATCAGTGTAAGAAAATGTTAAACAGATTTTTTTATAGTTTTCTGTAAAGTTATGACAGAGATACAAAGTATAAAAAATATTTAATCTTGAGGTAGAACATTAAAAAGTCGATTCAAGACAGTTGAATAAATCTTTTATGCAGCCCTGTCTCAGTTTTATAATAGCCTGCATAATGGACTACCAGCTAATACTTTAAATGTAACTTTTACGGAATACCAGAGAAGTTTAAAGTTAGTTTAGGGCTCTCTGATGTCGCGCTGATGAAACTTTCGTGACGTTTCGTGATCAAAGTTAAAATCTGTTTTGACATATGGGTGTGGATTTTATTTGGAGTTATCAAACTCCTGTCATATTTTATGATTTATCCCAGAAATTCAATTACTGTTACAGTAAAGATCTTCTACATACTGAATAAATGCAGAAATGCTACCAATATTACTAGTAGCGGTTTAATAAAATGGAGTTTCAAATGTAAGTTCGCACACAGTTGCGACGTTATTGTTCAACAAACATACATGTAATAAAGGACAACGACAATCTGGGTGTTCTCGAGGGTATGAATGAATGTAAATCGAATATCGATGTTGCTCTGCAAAGTTTGGAATGCAATTTACTTTACCTTTCCAGCCCAGTTTCATACACATGCATGATTGTAGAGACGCTTAAGTTATATAAAATTACTTTTTCTTATCGTTGTTAAAATTTTGGCAAAGTTTCCGAGAACTGTATCTCTCAATGCTATCTGAGCTTCTCTGAAGTTACGCTGGCACGATAAATGATATGCGAGACGGAAGTTTTTTAAAAAGTTTCTTTAGCACGTAGTGACAATCATAAATAAAAAGCTCCAGTCAAAAGAGTATCAAATAAAAAAGATTTTATTTAAAGATATATTTAAATACAAGAAACATTTTTTTTAAGGTTGTCTTCAGCAAAAAAATTATTACTTATACTGGAAGTAATATATAATACTTACATATGAAGATTTTTTTACTTTTTCATAGCAGGTCTGCTTATATTTCTCTCAGACAAATACAATATCAATCATTAAATTTCTTTCTATCTGAGTCATATATATCGTAATTTCAGCTTAATATTATGGATTTAAGACATAAAAATACATAAAATAGGAACAAGCTGAAAATGAAAACAGTATTATTTGAACAATACCGACAATTTTGTACAATGAAGGAAAATTGAGATTGCATTTTGAAATTCACAAGTTTTTATGTACAACGTGGAGGCACGTAGCACCCTGGGAAAATAGGTTTCAAACTCATCTAGGTTATTCGGTGTTCCCAAACTAGTTGTATTATTATCAAAGACACTTAAACTGTTATATCAGCAGATCGAATATATATTTTTTTGGTATGCGTCGTAACCGGGCAACCGTAGCCCTTGGAGGTTTGCTACATAAAAAGACTTTCAGACAACCCCTGGGAAATGGGGGAAAAAGAGGGTTGGAAATAGAGAAATGAAAGTTAGCGTGCAATAAATAGCTTTCTAACATAGTTACTGCATTATTACTAAAATTTACATTATTCATTAAATATATTGAGTCCTATTATAAAACAATTATATATATTTTGTTCTTTATTCGACAATACAACAATCAGACGTAACTTCGCAAAACACACCATTAGTATAAAAATGTAAAAAAGTTTATATTGAAGAGTTGCTCTTCATCCGATTCGCAATCGCTGAAAATAAAAATAAAAAAATTCGCTTGTTAAATTCTAAAAATATATGAGCGTTGAATAATGTATTTCCAACATTCGATTTTTTACCCTTCACTGACTTACACCTGCTTCTGGAACAGCGTTTCAGTTGATTTGTTCTCTTAGTGATCCTACCCTACATTTAACGTATGTAATTGTGTGTGTAATTTTACAGATAAAATTGTCTATGAAAGATGTTATTTAATACTTGTTCTTTGTTGTATTTGTTTTTTTTTAATATGTCTTGTTTTGTAAGTCCATTTGGATGACTCGACATATGTTGTCAAAAGATTTTGCGCATTGTAGGTTATCATTTGTTCTTGGTCAGTGGTCCTTTTGTTCTTTTTACGGAAAATATTAAACAACTTTCTCGAAAAATATTTAGAATATAAAATATCTGATGCAGAGAAAATTTGCAAATAAGGTTAGTACACGGTTTGGCGAAGTTTATCGGTAGAAAAACAACTAATTTGCTGTCAAATTCTGATTGGTTGATGGCGTGATAGATGTTTTTCAAAACCCCGGTAGTCATAAAAACATGGAATACAAATATAAAACTAAAATGTTTTTTTTATCCTTATCTAAATAGTTTTTCATATAAAATGACAAAACTAAACTAAACAGAAAATATCCCGGACAGTTCGTCTATCCTCTAGGGAACTTAAACTCGGTATAATGGTATTTAAATGGGACCATTTAAGTTTATTTTGTATGTGACTTTAGTTGAGTCAGGTTTAATTTAGTATTTAATTTCATTATGATACATTCATTATTTAGGTCACAAAAATGAGGTTACAATGTGTTGGGTATTTTTATGTAACACGTCTATATAAACCAACTTCAACAAAATTTTTCCTTAAAAATACATAATAATAATATTAGTAAATCAAAGAAAATGTTATATTATAACTTCTATAAATAAAATCTAAGTATGTTAATTATCAGTTCCGCTTATTTTTGAAATATCGTCGAATGTTTTTTCGTAATACAAAATAAATAAATAATTTCAAAGCTGTTCCGTGTTCCGTTTCAATCGAACAATACTAATACTAACAAATTTCAAAATGGCGCATTTGGCGCGAATCTAAACATTCAATTCAATAACGCTTTTCGTATTTATGTTTCAATTAAAGTATAATACAATTTAATTGGCAAATTCCGATTCGACGAAACCTTCCAATTAGTAATAAAAACTTTCTAATGAGGACTTCAAACGAAATTCTAGATTAGGATCGAAATTTTTAATACAACTTCTGGACGGATTACAGAATTTGACTTATATTATAATTTGTTTTAATATCATTAATTTACTTTACATTCCAAAGCACCATTATAATAATTTATACAAATAAATGTTGTTTTTGGAATTCTATTCGACAATTCTTTTAATTTTCAAGTTTTTATTAATTTTCTGAAATGTTTAGTTTTAAAAATAGCTCAGAGTTAATCTTTTGCTCTTCAAGCGATGGAAGCAAAGCCGTTGTCAGGGTTGCGTCTAACAACGTGTCTTACCTTTGAGACTTTTGCTTCAGACAAGTACCAACTTCTTGTTTTATTTAATTTTCATTTACTTATAAGCTTTTGAGAATGTACTTTAAAATTACTTTAGGATTGATATAAATCTTATATCAAATCATGGTATTGATATTAAGAAAATTTACGTTGAGGTTTATCTGCAAAAACCGATAATTTTGATACTTAACCATGAAATAAATATTAAATTGATTTTGATCAGAGTTTTGTGATAACTTGGATTTCTATACAAATTCTAGTATTTTCAGTTTGGCGTCTGTTGGGAAATCTAGGGAAACAGTCAGATAACATCGCAACCACAGCCTAGACCTTTATAAAAGGGAGCAATTCATTCGGAATAAAAATAATCTGGAATTACATTTTCTTACTATAACCAAAATACTTTATTATATACGATTAAGTTAGTATATATCCAAATATAAAAAGAGAGTTACATAATATAAAATCGGAAAACAATACTACAAGGCCGAGAAGAACAAGAGTATGGGGACAAAATAATTATATATTTTATTACTTTTAGCTTAGGAGTTCAACCGACGTAACGTTAAGCCGTCATTTCAACAACTAGACCAACAGGCCATGAATATTAAAAATATATACTTAAAATATTTAAATGATGCCTTGAGTATTTTATATCTTCTTGAAAACAGAGAGGCAATTTAAAAATTAGCATAAAAAGTGTTTCAGAACAATTTAATTAAGAAATTTTGGAACTAAAGTAAGTTAAGCTTAAAAGGCGTGATAAAATTTGGACGTTGCTTAAACGACGTTGGATAAAATATATAATATTTATATTCATTGTTTTTGTTTCTTCGAATGAATATTAACATTCTCGTTCTTAATATATTTAATATTAAAGAATAATTACAATTAAGTTTTAAACATTAAATTTTTTGATATTTTCATATTTAACATTTATTATTTCCTTCTAACAATAACAAGAATAAAGATAGACTTTCCTGAGATTCAAATAACAAATAATATCTCGAGCTATCAGTATCAATAACTAATTTTAACTTTGGATTAAATTTTCTAGAAACTATCTACGACTATTTTCAATCTCGGATCACAAAGTATATCGATCACTTCTACAGATATCTCGTAATTAGAAAATTTGTTGAAATTAAGATCTTGTACGAATAGCTTTGTAGTCACAGTCTTTTATCTTAAATCTCTATCAAGATAAGAAATAACTTTTACACGATTGTTTTCAAATAATAAACTAGATTATTATGATTTATCAAAACTTTGGTAAAACTTATTTAAAAGAGTTCAAAATTTTACTGTTAACGCATATTACAATTATATCAATAAAGGAATGGAAAAACAAATAAACTTATAAATACTTTTCAAAGTATTTTTGTGATTATTATAATATTTTTATTAAACTTTGTGATCCACGATGACTATTATATATATATATTACATAGTAAATATACAACATAATATATTATATATATATAGATGTATATAAATACAAAATGAGCCCAAACGGTATCACACATATTTTTGAAAATACCTTCAATACAAATATTTTATGCTTTTTATATTTACCTATTGCTATTTTATCCGTATCATGTTTTAAAATAATTGAAAAAGAAATTAAAGGAATATAAATATTGATTTAACCGTGTATTTGTCCGTTACAAAATTGTTTCAGTTTTTTCCTGCATGCGAGATGTGAGCTTCCTGAAATGGAAAAACATTTAATATATTTCGTACAGATAAAACTGTAACGGTTAATATTGGTGCGTTTGATTTTTCTTTCATGTATTTGAACAACAAAATAATTATACATAAATACATTCTACCATTTTTTCAACAAAGGATCCCATAAATTCGCTTCAGTCTCATAAATATACGACCCAAATAGTGTAGAGACATGACATCCGCTGATAAAGGAACACCCTCTATACCTTTCTAGAAGATACATAAGTAAATAATCTATTTAGATTGGTAAATAAGATATATTTTAATACAAATTTCTTAATTTTCCAAAGTAAATTAATGATATTTCTAGCTACAAACTGCCTGATTTTTTACCATAGATAATATAATATTAACAAATTTAGTTTTTAATTACACCAGAATGAAATGAAATTATATTTCATTTCATAAATTAGTTCTTTGCTGTATTAGAATTGTATTTTTAATATATCAAAAGCATTTCGCTACTTTTGAAGTTTTCAAACCAATATTATTATGACTAAGTATAATCTAAATATTACTTTCTGTAAAATGTTTTTATACCAATATTGTTAGTAATTATATTTTTGTCATTAATATCAGAATAATTTCATTAATAATATGAATTATATTATAACTGTTATTTTAGATAGAAGTCTATACCTATCCCATTATAAGTAACAAGAAGTTGAGAGAAGTATTTCGAGTACGTTAAAGTAAGAAGTTCGAGTTGCAGTTTCCGACTTCGTTACTTTACTAATTTAAATTCAATAGTTTCGATCGAAAAAAATTACAATAAAATTAGTTGAGTTCATTTACTTGATACTGTATAGAAAATAATATAAACGGAATGGAATTAATTGCTTTTATTATTTTTATGAAATCGTTAATAAGTGAAATAAAACTTACCGAAAATAAATTCATTTCACTCAGTCAGTTTATTAACGCCTGGTTGGAAAACTAATTAACCTTTTTCAGCATTTCTTCAGGCGTCAATTATATTCAACCTCCAGGCAATATTGTTTTTTTTCAGAAATCAATTCATTTCACCCTCGAATATTGATTGAAGAAAATATAAAATGATTTTCAGATTATTTTTTTGGTAAAGTCATTAATTTTAATATAGTTTATAATTACAAATTTAATTTGAAGTTTATTCGTTTTATTCTTTTTTGTATTGGTATGTTAAAGTTCCTTCTTCAGATTCAATATCTTGTTCATTTCGATTCTCGCAGAAAGAACTAATTTCTAGTTTTCCTATTCGATTTGCATTTAAGAGATAAGAATTTCGTTTATCGTTGAGAAACGTTAAAGAAATTTTCTTAAGTTCATTTTTTTTCTGATAACAACAAAGACCTACTTAAAGATCTTGGCCTCTCTAGAACTATCATCAGTTCATTTCTAGAACGTACTTCAAAGGCGGTATTGGTAGGGTTATTCTAAATTTGGTTAGGTAGGGAGAGGAGCGCAACCAGTTGAGGTGAGCGTGAATACGCATTTTAAAGGGGCCCCTTAAACCTACACTTGGGTCGCAAGTCCCAGGGGCTGTTTGCACTCATCTCCCTGCAACGCGATGAGCCCGGCACCCGCACGGTGAATCCATGGAATGCTAAGAAGCTTCATCTCTCTCTCATTTATTTAGTTTATTTAAAAAATAAAATAAAAATAAACTAAAGGTTCTTAAAGAGGAATTGAGGCATAATATGCATGAAACCATAACCCTCAAAAGTTAAAAATAATCACTCAAATAGTATTGTTGCGCGAACTGAACTCCAAACCTCAAAGGGGCGATGTGGCGTTCTATTTACATTTCAAATGTCCTTCGTAATTATAGTTACACAGGAAGGGTGAACTGTACATTTACATATATATATATATATATATATATATATCATTTACATATATATTTCATTTATATATGACCACTGATTGTAGTAGTATTTCTGCTCCAATTAGTATTTGGGTTCCACTGACAAACTTTAAGAATAATTTATACCTAAGTTTGAAGTAGCATTAAACGGGCTATTATCACTTATAAACGAAAATACTAAATAGTTTTAATGTAATTTGTAAAATTGTTCACTTTGTTCAATTACTTATATTTATACGTTTATTTATTTAACTCTAAGTTAATGGGTTTACTATAAGATAGAGTATTAAAATTACACACTAATTATTCTTTCGGCTAAGGTTGCGAGAAAGGACCAAAATTGTAGAGTATAGAGTAGTCGAAAAAAATCATCAATAGACTAATTCAATTTCTTATTACTTCTAAAAAATACAGACTGGCAATATTAAATTCAGGTTCAAACGTGGAGTGTCGCGTCTCTAGTTTAAAGCATTTAGTATCGTGATATAGCTTTATTCGAGCTTCTTTAACCATTACAAGGCGCGCCACAAATAGCCGTTAAAATTTCAGTCGATTCAGTTCTCTGTGAACGACTCCCTTGACATTGCGTAGGAATGAAAGACCGCTGTGCGCTGGAAATGCCGCATTTTAAAAAGCCCGTTTTCGTCATATTTTCATATTTTCGCCTTAAATAATATACTTACTGAGTCTATATGAATATATTGAGAAAAAATATCCAGCCATATTGAAATATTAAATATTTATAAAATAACAATTATTTCGAACGTATAACGTTCGTTCTCAAAAAACTCTCATTGTTATTATAATTTCTTTGAAATCTCTGAGGAGAGTGAGTCGTAATTTATTTATATAATTTTATACTACAAGAGGTCAAACGAGGACGGTTGTCATATTTTGAAAATATAATAATTCCCAGGTGCTACCACATCACTATGTTTGTGAATAATTCTAGTCCAGACATCTAGGCTTAGTGCCTCCATTTAATATCGGGTGATAAAAGAGCGGTCAGTGGCTCGTTAAACTAAACCGTCCAAGTATCAAGGGAATTGACATTTTGTAAGGTAGAGATTATCTCTTACAAATGGCAAAATATTGACTTTTCTTATCAGGGTTGATCCGTAGTTCTATATTAATATTTCGTGTTTTCTGTAGTCAATGCGGGCGGAATTACGTGAAAAAACTAGTAAATTATAAATCGAATAATATCATAACATTATATATTTTTAAATATTCTAATGATTGTTTGTTAATAACATAGTATTTATGGATCATATTTATGAAGCTTTTATTAATTTTTTGTACTCACAATGTTTTTTTAGCTTCGTTACAAACCACAATAAGACTCAGCTATGAGAATAGCGTGCGAAATGTTATAAGACACTATTATGAGTCATTATTTAGGAGTTATCTTAATCTTTTTAATTAATAAAACGTTTCGTTTTGATCTAAACATATATATATTTTGGTTTTTGCTTAAAATTTATCATTTTTTATTGATACATGATAATATAAGTTACTTAGTAAAAAGTGGGGGGTATCAGATAAGGTGATTGTTCTGATGGAGCTGGATTAACGAAGCTTTTAGGGGGGTGAAGTTATCAAACTCTATTTTTGTCCTCTTGGTGATAGCAATTATTCGTCATCGACATGTAGGTATTATTTTTTAAAGTATTGCTTTATCTTTTAATATATATTTATTTATTATAAACAAACAGTTGCTAAAACAATAAAGTTTAAGTCTAATAATAATATAAATTTGAAATAAAGTAGATGTACAGTTTATGAAGTTTATCGTGTTTTCAAATTAATTAAGAGGTATATTGTTCTTTCCCTTTCGGAATTTTAAAAGGTTAATACACTTTTCTTGAAACTCTGAATATAATCATTAAAAAGGTCGGCATCACCACGTAACTTGTTATAAGCGCTAATTAGTCTGATGGTTAAAGAGTTCTTGAGGTTAATTCTGGGGTAGGGCTGATGGAAAAGGTTAGAGGCGTAAACCGCTGTCTAAATAGCAATTCTTGGTACTCACAGCTTGAAAACTTGAAACAGCGTAGAAAATTTGCAATATTTCTACATTTTTTGAATATAAACATTACATCAAGCAGTCCACGACGTACCTAAAAACTATTCATTGGGTGAGGCGTTCAGTATAATTTTGAGCATGTTTTTGCCTTATGCCCTTCGTCTTTGAAACCTTTTTTGAATACGTTCAATTCTTAGCATACTATGCGATCACTAGTACTCAATATATATCAAAACATGGTATATATATTAAAATATACTACATAGGCACTATAAAAAGCTATTTTAATATCTGAGCTTTTGAACTTATTATTCCTGATTATTAAAATGAGCTGTAATGGCATCTATTTTTGAAACAAATGTAAGTTTTGAATCAAAGACATCCCAATCTCTTTATACATCTTCCTCAGATTCGTATCAATATACAAATTGCGTAATTTATACCTACTATTAAAATTAAATAATTTCAACACATAAGAATTTTTAAATGATTCCATACTATTGTAACAAACCTTTTTTTATCGAGGTTTGATCTTAACGTGATTGTTCGGACGAAGTTCTTTGAAGTGAAAATTACGAACATATTTCACACAATTCAAATTTATGTTAATTAGAAATGAAAGGGCAATTATATAATTATTCGATCCAAGGAATAATTCAACAAGATTAAACGAATTCACTTAAAAGGCAATACATAATTCATTTAACATAATTGATTCTAAAAGAATATACCGCTATATTCTTGGTATAATGAAGGTTACGCAAAGAAATATGACAAGAAAATAAAAAGTCTTATATAAAATGTCGACAAGATTTTTAATAGATAGAATAAGGCATTTCTTTGAGAAAATAAATAAGAGTGAACTTAAAAAAAACCTATTAAAGAATACGATTTAAAGTACGAATAAATTTTTAAATTTGCGTAAAAGTAATCGAATAGAAGTAAATTAGTTATTTCTGAGTAATCAAAGCCTTATATTTAAGCTATGAGAAATACGTATCCTGGCTATATTGGTAAATACGATTTCTGTTAAGATTACTTTCTTCCCTTAACCCGAAGTCTTTCTGAAACATTACATCAGAATGGATTATTCTTTTATTAATTTGTTATTTAAATGGAAAAGAATATATTAATTTTAAACAATGGTAGTATTGTAAATGTAAGTATATATAGTAATAACGCGTGCGTGCGGACTTCACGCTAATGACGAATTCATATTTCGGAACGATAAAATCTATTTGGCATATAAATTATATTTCGTTTGACTTTATTGTTACAGTTGAAGGAGACTTGAGTATTTGATAACAAACTTCAATTTGCGTTACTAAATTTATTACCAAGTTGTTTTGAGTTTTGAGAACGTGAGACTTATTCAAATGACTTCGAATGAAATATAATTTATGTGTATTTCTAAAGTGAAAGTTTTCTTAATCCTGGTTTCCTACAAAGTTCCGTGTTACCGTGAAACCAATATCTGTAGAAAAATAAAAGGAAGGGTACATTCTGTTAAGATTATTTTTTAATCTAAGTCGCATGTAACATGCGAGGCTGAAAATTGTTGACGTCACGCACCAATATTGGTTGTTGGGAAGCTTGTAACTCTTTATTCCTAACAATAATTGTATTATTATAGAGCCCTAAGGAGTCTCTGTCCACAGCAATTATTTTTTTTCATTCTATACATTTACAATTTTACTAACCTGTTATGGTTATACATGTTAAGAGATATTTTTAAACATTAATTATTAATACGTAATATATATAAAGTCCACTATTTTTAAAGATAATAACGTAATCTTTAAAAATAGTGGATTTTATATATTTTCTTATTATTTTTTTCTTTACTGTTTGCTCACCTACCAAAGCTCTCTCATGAAACCTAAGGTTGGCTGGTAGGGAATGTGTTTGTCGCATTAAGCCCCCTTTTGTGTATTATTTTATTTTATACTGTGCAATAAAGAATTAAATAAATAAATAGATAAATAATTGTATTAATATTATAAAGTTTAGAAAAAAAAATTAAAAAAGTCGAACCAAAACCTGTAGAGACTTTTGTTTAAGACTTAACAAGCAAACTTTCAAAGAACAAGTAATATATAGAGGCTCAAAGTGTTCACTGTAATCTGCCGTCGAACTAAACTGAAGTTTCACAACTCTGCCACATATATATACTCATATCTATATATACATATACTCCGTGTATATGTATATATAGATATGTAGTTTAGATTAGATTTAGATTTCAACAAATGAATATTAAAGTATTTACATTAACAGATACTTTAAAATCGTCTATCCAAGAGCACTTAGTGTATCACCCTTTAAACTTTGAATAAATAAAGTGGAGTGATAAAGCCGGGTCAACCTGTAATCCTAAAGCTAACGGTGGCGTCAGGTGTGTAAAATCACAAAAGCCTACGTATTTTCCCGACGGCTTATCTCTATCACATCACCTAGTCTCTATTAATTGGCTTAAATATGGTAAATTAATTACATTTAGGAAATAAACTTGGGGTTTGTAAAGTAATTTAATACGGATTACCACATTATCAACGTTTTCTGAAAATTCACTCGTTCGTTTCGTTTATTTTTTTAGGATCTTGTGAGTGAGTTGATAAAAGAGATACTTTCAGTTAATGGCCGTCAGCACTAATACGGTATATTCTAGTAATAACATGGCGCTGTGTTCCCTCTAATGAGTTTGTTTGGTATGAAGGTTTTTATGAGACCTTAATTTCATTAATTTGTCACATTACCATTTTTTATTATATCCTTTCCATTTTTATTTTTATTTTCATTGTTGTAATTTTATTATTTTTACCGAGTTCATAAAAGTAGCTTCTAAATTCGACTCGTTTGTTTTCGTGTGTATATTACTTTTAACATATGTCCCTGATAATACTAAATTCTTTTTTTTTTTGACAATTTTTTATACTTAATAGGTAATCTTAACTTACTAAGTTATAGTAATACCTAAATGTTTATTGACTTACTTTTGCTCGCAGCTTTGCCCACAAAAATGAACGCAGCGATTATTACATAACTTACTTAATTGGAGAAAAGTTGTTGGAATACGAAGGGAAATAGCGCGCAATGATAGTTCGATTTACTTTGCATACTAACGCCGTTCAGTTAACTGTTATATAACTACATTTGCATAGACCGCAGTTTATTTTCGTTATACTTTAAACAAACGTCATTTCACTGTAGCCGTCCTGCTCTATCTTCAAACACAAATTTCAAGCGTATCGGAAAACAATAGTACTTAGTTATTTTTTCAATCTCTACTGTAAGACTTATATATACTATTATACTTTTACCATAGATCATTGCTCTACATTATATGTTTTTCAACAGTGATATTTTGATCTCAACCAGTGAAGTCATACACAAAACAGATATGTAAGGACAACATGTAATATATCTTCGTGCTTAATAGTTTTTTTCTGATAAACATTTATCGTCTTTAAAAAGCACAAAATGAGTTTCACATCATTAGTGGAAGCATTTTCTTAATCGATATATTTTTATTCGCAAGAGCTTTATATCTCTATAGGAAAGATATTCCATATTTTTTGATTTTTCCTAAAGTTTCGACGAACAAGAGTGTTTATTTTAAATAAATAATTAATTTACTTACAAAGTAATAGGCGTTCAAGAAATGTAATTAAAAGTTGAGGCAGATAAATATCAGCGCCCTTATTTCGCTATAAAACGAAGGATAATATCTTTTTCTTTCGTGGAAAAATTCGGATTATGAAATAATTTATGTAATGTATTTTGTACAAATGAAAGTGAAGCAAAATAATGTTATTACATAAAATATAAATAGTGTCGAGAATATTAACAAAAATAATGTTAAATTGCAATTATAAAATAAAAGAAAAAGTATTATAAATGAAAATTGAACACACGCTTTGGTATATTTAATTAAGCAATACTTAGAAGTTTTTTCATATATTTGAATGTTTGCAAAATACCTGAGTAGCAATAACGTAAATAAATAGTCTCTAGGTTTTCTGTTTTGATAATTTTAGCGAAATTTAATGTAATTTTAACTGCATTCACAACTTTCAGTGCAAATGGTGGTTCATTAACTCTAATGATGTTTTAATTAGATTGGCTGCTCTCGGTAATTGTGTTTTGGATTTACAATTGGCAACTTTTCAAGTGGTCTCGTAATTAAGTTTGATTTCCTATGTATATTTGGTATTGTACAATGTGAGTTGTAATCGAATATGACATTTTCTTGTGATAAATAATATCCATAAAAATGCAATTTTCGTTGTAATAATAATTCTGCTTATAATACAAACGGAAGCAATCTGCCTTTAGATCAAATAGAATATTCTATTAAGATGGTACAAGGACGCTTAAATTAAAAAAACAAGCGTCGACAAATTGTTTTGTTAAAAAATGAAAGAAATAATATTGAACTAATTGTATCATTTTTCTTTGTTACAGACTTTCAAAATGTCAATCTCTGAATTCAGAAGGAAGAAGCTGCTCTATGTCTTCAACGTATTCTTTGGTAAAGTGCTTTGGTAAGGCTTTGGAGTTTTATATTCTTCAGCGTTGGTTCTTATCGAGTTTTCTTTTTCAGATGTCAATCAAAGCGGCACCATTGAAAGGAAAGACTTCGAGTTAGCTATTGAGGTTAGCGGTCTTGCTTGTCATGGTTTGAAATAACTTTGGGTTTTTTATTTGTTAGATAAATGAATGTTCGAATTAATGCTACACCATCAATAATGTTACAGCTAAAAATTCTAACGAGATATTTGAAATGTGTTACTCATTGTTGAATTATTTCTTAGTTAGTTTATATTACACATTATTTACATAATTTATTTTACAAATAATATGTAGCTTTTGAGAAAACTTTATTGAAGGCTATTACATGTGTTGTCTACCTTTGTAACCTTTAGCATTAAAATGTTATGCAGAAAATCTGCAGCCTCCGAGGCTGGAAGCCTGGAGATGCAAAGAACACGGAAACTCACGAAATCATGATCAAGATCTGGGAGGGACTGAGGAAGAGGGCTGACTCCAACAAGGATGGACAGGTTTGATAGATAACTTTTGAAATCTCCTAAGGTATCAATCAAAATCTCCATTTTAATTTTCCTTTAAAATAACTCTTATTCTATGTT
This sequence comes from Dircenna loreta, assembly GCA_963555665.1. Taxonomy (NCBI): domain Eukaryota; kingdom Metazoa; phylum Arthropoda; class Insecta; order Lepidoptera; family Nymphalidae; genus Dircenna; species Dircenna loreta. The sequence goes on along the minus strand of OY743099.1, from coordinate 4,101,919 downwards.
TATTTTCCCTATATATTTTATTCGCACCTATAAGGAATATAGTACATCAACAATGTATCCCTTTAATATATTCGAATTATAATTTAAAAATTCTAGATAGTGAAACACAGTCGTCAATTCTAACTTAGTTTAAACTCTAATAAAGACCGTACCATTTATCTTTATTAAAGAATTCCTAATCTCCATTTCGTGTATCATTTGAGAAGAGATTGCACGTAATAAGGCATGTTTAAGTTGGGATCAGTGTAAAACCAGGTCTTTCATAGTATGCTGTAGAGCGCACAAAGTGGATTAAGCATGACGACGACATACTAGTACATAGGTTCATCTAATATCCTAATGTCTTTGAAGTTACCATTGTAGATTGTAGAATGTAGCTCACTCTCTTACTCACTCTCTCACTCACTCACTCTCTCACCCTTTTTAGGTAAGAAAGGAGGAGTAACGGATAGTGAAAATGATTAGATTTCATCAATCAAATAGTATGATAACATTTTAATAAAATAACATACAAAATCATTTTTGTATGTTATTTTATTAAAATGTTATCATACATAAAATGAAAAATATAATTCATACAATATAGAGTATTTTTTAGATAGAATTTTGTAAAAATAAAAAAATGTCGATTACTTTTCACAATGGCCGTTACGTTCTCTCGACGGATTACACAATCATTTCAAGCGGAAGAAATGAAATTGTTAGCTAGAAACGTGTTAAACTCGTATTATTCTGTAACAATCGAATTTTGGAAGCATACTGTTGTTGAGCTTTTATCTTATTACCACGAAATACAAAAGCCTTTTGAAGAATTTAAATCAAATGTTACTTTTGTTTGCTTAATTCCTTATAACCCTTGAAATGTTATTTGAGTTTCAACGTTCCATGTCGGTATTGGCACCATTGAGGCAACCCTTTTATTAAATCCGGCGTTTTAATGTATTTTCTGCAGGAGGGTTGAATATTAGCATTTTTATGAAATAACCGTTTTTTGTGTGCTCTCTGGCCGTTACTCGAGCCGATACAATGAAATCATCCAACCAATATCAATATTTACCATCTGACATACAGTTGTAAAGATTTATGGTGTACGCTCCGGAACTCACAAATTGCCTCTCCATTTGAAATGTTGATACCAATAGTTAAAACACATCAATTCTTAGTAATGCCATGAACGAATATTGAAATTGGTTTGATCATTTCATGTCGGCGTTCGTAAACAAGATACTACAGAGAGCCCGTACAGTTATATCATAGTTATGTATTTTTCATTTGTTAGCGAAATGAAATAATTTAGGCATTTTCTCAAGTCTATTAATTTCTGAAGGTGTCTGTTGAAGAATGGGTGTCGATGTGGAACGATTACGCCCAGAATCCCTCTGCAGCTCTGAAATGGCAGCAGTTGTATGCTCAATTCATGTTCCAACTGGAAGACGCCAGTGCTGATGGTACCATCGATTGTGATGAGTTCACCACAGTCTGCTCTTCCTACGGCATCAATCCCCAGGAGTGCAAAGTGGCTTTTGGGAAGATGGCTAAGGTGTGTGCAACTTTTTTTTTTAAATTATAATAAATATACTTAAAATATAATTACCAAGAATATTTAAATATTCCGTATCTGTAATAATCTGAAACTAACAATAAGCTATAAAATATGTTCAACGATATTGCGTTTCTCTGAAAGGTAAAATATATATTGAAGCAAATGTTCAACACAATTTCCCTCACAGGGCAAGGCGAGCGTCTCTTGGGAAGAGTTTCAGGACTTGTGGAAGGAATATTTCTCCACCGAAGATCCCAACGCGCCCGGAAATTTCATATTCGGACGAACTAGTTTCTAAATTTTACATTGACAGATTTAGGCCCACAACTTCGGGCGAGACATAACTGTTTAAACATTCCCTTTAGTCATAACAGACAGTTTTGACTTCTGGGCTTATCACACGCGTACGGCATCAACGAATACGCTACTTTGACTAGCCGTGTGATGGCCTTTTTATATGTCAATGTCATTTTTGTGTATGTGTTCAGAAAGTTGATGTAATTTTCTCTTTAATAGCAAAATTGTTAAACTTCTTGTCATTACAGATCAAAGTAGTTTTCCTCGTAGAGTATGTGCTATACAACGAACTTGTCACTCTCGACTTCTATCATATCTGTAGTTATATTTAGAAATTAATTGATTCTTTAATATAGACAGCATTGCTTACTATCAGAATTAATGGAGGTTTTATCTCGATAGGTTTATATATATATATATATATATTATATTATCATCAATGTAAGTTATTTATAAACAATTGAGACCAATTACCACTCGTTCTCAGGTCACGAAGGGTTGTTTTCTAACAATCGTAATTTGTTTTATCGATATATATATTTCTGTTAATATAGTATTACATTGTGTTCATATATTATATGTATTATCTAGAATACTTTATCGTTACGCCTTGAAATGTTTTATTGTATGTATATATTTTAATGAATAAATTTTATGTCATATCGAAAGGAGTTTTTTTACCGGTCTCCATCACTTCTTCTATTTCTTTTACTACTTTTTAATTGCAAAATTTTAAAGATAAAAAAAAAGGTTTGGCACAAAATCACTCGACAATTATATATCATATATGTACAATGTAAATAGTACAAAATAAGAAAAAAAATAACAACAACTTGCCTCCTACCTTTTGAAATTTATTCCTTAATATAAACCACATACTTAAATTAAATAAATAATTTCAGTATTGGCCTTTAGCTAGTTAAAAAAATGTTTCAACGACCTCTATAAAATAAACTGTTTGCTCATTAATAACATTTTCGAATGAAATTACAAAACAAAGGGTTTATCAGAATTTATTGCTTGCACGCGCTCACTATTTGGACTGTTTTAACCTATTCTTTTATTTTGAATCCCCTAAAGTAGGCAGTTTAAGGCAGTTAGGTACAGCTGTAGCCGTATCATTTGTTTTTATCTGTCCAGGAAACTACGCTGTGCTGTTAGTAAAAAACTGTTTAAAATGAGTCCTAATTGAAAATTAAGTATTCAAAAAAGGTAATACACATTTTAATCACTAGTCTAAATCTGATATAATTATAGCATGTGTATATTTGTATGTATACACGGTATACTATAGCTCATAAACCGGACGCGACACATGAATGAACCAGGACATCAAATATGAACTATGACCTCATCCCTGACATAATTAATTAACCTTAACCCTCAATCAATTAAAAACCCTGTGTGTTTCTTTTGTTCGTTAACGTGGTTCTTTCTACCTTATTAGAATAAAGAAGTTATATTATAAAACTTGTATATTTATACTAATATAGATAGCTAATATTAATTGGATCTCATTATACACTTTGGAGTCTGGATAGCGTATTCTCCATGTTCCTTTTCAAAAAAGAAGAACATTCACTCCCATATTTTTGTATTATTCATGATCTTTCTTTCTTTACGTAAGGTATATCTTTTAATCATTCAAAACTCCGCTGTTTTGTTTAAAAATACTATTATATATAAATATTTATATTATTGTAAGTTACAGTGTCCTTTCTTTTTGCCATCCATCACACACTTTATATTTGATACATATTTTACCCAAAGCAAAGCTCAAATCATTAATATTCAGTTTGATAATTTGTTAGGAATATCTAATTTCCTCAAAGGATATTTATTTTTATATTTAAATTTTGGCGAACCACGACTATTAAGTACGTGAATACAACTGGGTAAATATAAATATAATATCCGTGGTTCACCAATGTTTAAATATATATGTTTATTTTGTTTTTGCTTAGTAAGTTCTTTCAGTCGTAATGACCATTGAGAGATGACAATGAACGAGAAATGTTACTCCCAGATAACCTTTCTTAGCGTCGCTTCTAAAACTACTTTCATTATGTTTTTCATCTCATTCAGTGCCTTTGGTGGCTTTATTTCTATGTGATATATATATATATATATATATATATATATATAAGCAGTGATATGTAAGTGTTTTGTTTTTTTAATACGTACATAAGTTAGTAAAAAAGTTACACACGTACACATTCACATTAAGATAAAACCAGTTCAGTTTACTCTACATTTCGTCTACAAAAGTAAATTATAAAAAATCAGGTCAAACTATAGTAAAAGAGATATCATAAATTATTGTAATATTCTTATTGGACCTTCGTGAGTTACAGTTGTTACCGAATATTGTATGCCGACTGTTCCGGCTCACGTGAGTACACGCCGCTGTACCGCCACGGTGATAGCTCATTAATAAAGATTTGGATGGTTTTCCAACTTTTTGTACGAAAAATTACGATATATTACCATAAATATAGATAGATCGAGACAATTGAATATATATTATCATTATTTCATACGCTGATCGATTATATATATAATTCAAGTAGTCTTGAAACAGTATATTTAATACATTGTAAATGTAATACGGACCGGACCGTAAACGTTAAGCGGTTACGTAGCCTTGCGACGGTCTCTAACCACATGTCATTTGCAATTTCAACTACGGGGCTACGAGAAAATAACTAACTAGACCGCATTTTCTTGTAGACTAAGTTACTCTCCTAGATGCTGACTGCTCTACTAAGTACTCACATCTTCCTCTCACAGTTCCCTCAATTACCTTCCGCACGAGTCCCAGAGGTCAGGTAGGTGTTAGCGGTTAGATATTTAAAGTAACAGTAACTGCACAAAAGAGTTAAAAGAATCTTCTATGACTATGATGAACTTTATTGTAAAAATAAAATAGATTGTAATGAACCAGATTTCCTCAAAAACCCTCGGCTAGGTTATCTTTTCTTTGTTTTTCTTTTTCCCTTTTTCGCTACATCAGAGCTTAATTATTTCCAGTAAAAAAGTAATCCTTCATTCTTCATATATCATATTGATATATGACCTTAATTTACCTGCATTTTTTGATAGCGTAATAAACAAGAAAAATCGCAAGCGAGCGGTTAAAAATCCTAATTTATTGTCTCCACCACTTAGGTTTCATAATATAAATGTTACTGAAAAATCATTTTACTATAAGCAACTCATAAATAATAATGTAAATCAATATATAAAGAAAATGTGATCTGAAGTTACTTTTATGACTGTTCCTATTTATTTTATTGTCAATATTAATTTATTTACAAACAGGCATATGTGTATTTTATTAATATTATGTATTTTATAATTTAAATTTTTTTATATATATATCTGTACATATACATAGTAAATATTGTATCTCCTTGCACCTATACTTCACTTACATTTCGTCCTTTCCGTTGCTAAGGTTACCGTGAAAAAATCACTATCGGCGATAGCCCCCTTTTTGCACCTTTTTATAAATTACTTCTCTTCTTATTAAGCTACTTTTTTTCCCTTTTATACTTTTTAAATATTATTTATTTCTTTATTAATGTTAGGTGTGGAATAAAGAATATTGTCCACCCATCTATTACAATCACAATTATTTTGAGTTCGAAAGTTTGATATAGATATTCCGACAAAGAAAATGATGGCCGAGGCGGTTATTTGACGACCCGGTGCAATAGACGACGCTGTCCCTTTTAAAACAATAAAGACGAACGGTTACCTTCGCATTAATATGACGTCACTGGGTCGCTTTCATATTCGACTGTGACGAAGTACCACCAGTCTACGGTTCAGAAAGTCTGTCGGCTTTAATAAACCAAATAATTATATAGAAATTAGAAACCACTCAGTGACTGTGTCATTCAACAGCTGTTAATAATATAATTCGCTCAATATAATTCGCTGTTTTTTCTACCGAATATAGACTTTAAATAAAAAAAACAAAAAGTACAGAAAATCAGTAATACAATAGGCGACCTTATCACTAAAGCGATCTCTTCCAGGTAACCCACACTTACGAACATAAAGAAATTGATATAAAAGAAATAGCAATCAATACAAACAAATTATATAGTAAATTATAATAAGTTATATATATAATAAATTCCAAATAAAACATGGATTGTTATACAACAAATATACATACAATACATATAACATATATACATAAAGTCTAATAGTATGTTTTATTGTTTAATCATACGCTTTTTCGATTCGTTCCCTTTCACATTATAAATTATTCAATTTGTAAAATCGATCGCGGTATCAGCTTCACTCATTCAGAACTATTTTTTTAGCAATCAGTGACTTGTTAAGAAATCATTCCTTAAGTTGTTTAAGATACGATACGATACGATACGATACGATATGCTTTATTGTACCACAACAAACAAATGAAATATATAAAAAACAATAACACATAAAAGTAGTACAAAAGGCGGCCTTATTGCTAAAGAGCAATCTCTTCCAGGCAACCTTTGGGTAGAGGACACGAAATATGAAAGTGATACATAGTTTTTAAGAAGTCATAAGTCATTAGTTTGTAAGTATATTCACTATGTTATATCAATTTAATATTTTAAATCCCAATAATCCAAGTAAGAAGACAGTATCCCGGGTAGCAAGGTCAAGGCGTCAAGATTTTTAATTGAAATAATATTATTTCATGAAATAGCTATTTTGACAAATACAATATTAATGATTTGTCAAGAGGAACAGGTCAGCCATAGAGGATGCCTAGGAAGTTATCAGATATCACAACAGACATTGTCTAGATTAGTCTTTGTGTATTTGTCTTCCTCTCGTTACCTGATTCCCTCTTCGTGGTAATTCCGTTGGAGTGCAGCGCTTGAATGCAATGAGAAACAATTACGGCATGAATTAAAACCAGTAAGAGATGTCTTAAGTGTTGTAAGTCCATAAAAATATTAAAGAATCATGTTAGCTTTAAATCTTAAATAAGTTATTTTTTCACATATCATTTTTTTTCAGAAATCCTTTACATAGTCTGATGACAATGTCATCATGACGGATAAAAAATGTGACGGGTGTTATTAGATAAGTTACTGATGTAAATCAAGTTTTGTATTTAAAATAACATGGTGCTAAATTATTATTTTTTAATACTCAAGAATTGTATAAACATGTATCGTAAATGAATAAATTGTAGAACGTATCGTCGGTGGTTGAACTTCACTATTTCCTTGCCTCTTATTTGCAATTTTAACGATGCAACTGTTAACAACTTACTAAAGCACATAATATTGTAGAAAACAAAATTAACTTTATAACAATTTAATATTGCCTCTTGTTGTGATGTTCCCTCTTCGTGATGATTCCATCGGGGAAGTGATCCCGTGGTGTACTACTATGAGGACTTGGCGACCGTCTGGTTAGGCGGATAGGAATGGAAAGTCCAACATAACCGCATCTTCCTTCCACTGGGTAGAGCGTGCATCCGTATTAAATTCCAGCTGTAAAAAATAAAGGTAAGATATAATATAATAAGTCTCACTGAATTAGTGTAATATTTGTATAAGTTTCATTGGTGGTGCTTACGATTAATATTCGATATTGATTTTGTAAATTCTCTAGTGTTGCGCTCATCAAAGGTGTTTTTTTTACTATCATTATTGATATAATTTAAAGGAAACACATATTTATGACTCCCTATAACATAAAAAGAAAAGTTATTTTACAGGAATATTACAAGCCATAAGAAATGGTTTATATAAATAATAAATACAACAGTATATAAGCAGGTAACGTCAAACCAAGATGATAAATGCTCGGTCGCTTACAATAAATCATTCTCCAGTCAAACTGAGGGTCTACACTTGGCGGAGTCGAGATTGTGATCATGTATTCATTCCCCTGTAGTCTTCATGCCATGTTTAAAATTGCCAAGAACTATATAAGTATTTAAATTGTCCAAATGCGATATATTCGCTTGACTCTCTTGAAGCTTTTTTGTGAAAAAATGGTTTCGGACGTCTGAATGGAATGGATGACAACGATGAATAGTATTTATTTAACATATTTTAATAAAAATAATAACTTACATAAATAAAACAATATTTATCAATAACTATATTATAAAAAGGTAATATGTTCTCACGTTAAAGAAAAATAATACTATTTTAGGAATTATAAAAAGTGCTATACAAAGGACAGGAAATAGAGTCTAAATTATAGACTTTTAGCTTGATGAAAAGCGTGGCGTTATCGCGCAGTTTATTTACAAGCTTTGGAGCACGGTTCTACTACAATGAGTGAAGTGTCGTGTGTCTACAGGGAAGTGTCGTAGAGGATGAAATACACCTCCATATTGACTTCTTCGATATCAAAATGAGCTACAAAAATAACAAGAAACCGGTCAAAAATTCAATTTACTGAAACGACATCTTTTGAATGTCGTTTTCAGCAAAGATTTACATACATCAGTACAATTGGATAGCAACAAAAAGCTATTCATCATTTTTATAATATCGTCGCAGTAAATTATGTAATGATATTCAGGATAGATTAACCGGATAAGGAAAAGTAAAGTAAGTATTTTTGTTTTAATATATTTTACAACTATATATTAGCTTTGATATAAACTGAATGTTATTTTCTTTTCATATAATAAAGACTCTACAATCAAAATATTCAATTTCATTCGATTTGTTCTCCTTTAATTTTTTTTTTCAATTTGGAAAAATGATGGCAGTTTCAATAGAACAGAAACATTTTTAATTTCTATTTCTTTTGTGAGAACATATATCCTCAAATTAGCGAAAGAAAAGGCGACAAAACTGTGCTGCGCACCTATTTCTTTGAGACCCGATACCAGGAGCAGAAGCAGTTACCCTTATGATTCAAATATAACAGAACAAAGAATGGTCTCACACTACCTTATTGGTAGTTATAGGTAGTAGGAAGCCGAAATTATTGACTATATAAGAAGTATATAAGAGTATTCTAATATAATCTTGTTTTACATAAATTATATATATCGCATAATTATTTCACTTTTCTAACAATAACACTTTAAAATATAGGATGTTAATAAAAGCGTGGAGTTTAATTTTTCTGGTAACAATTATTTTTATAGTTTCAAATAACGCATGTTAATTCCGCTCTGTTGAAAGTTTATACGTCAATTAAACTTGAATGGCATGTTAAATGGAAAATTGCAGAATATTGTTGAATCATATTTTTTTCATAAAACCGGAAATCCAAAGGTATCCGTTAAAACCACAATGGCTTATTGTAAACTTTTCTCGTAAAGCGTAAAATATTTTATTTTCATATAAAAGTATTGAAACAATTTATCTCATATAATATAAAATTTATATTTATTTATTATTTGTATTAAATACAAATGATATTTTAATGATTTTTTAAAAGATATATAAGCTAGTGTGATCCCAATTTTAGAGCTATTTATAACAAAGTTATACTTTTTTTGTTTATAGCTCTGACTTTTTTATTAGTATTATTATAAGGTCAGGAAAGACTTCAATGAACTTAAAGTAAAATAATGTAAAAGAACTGTATGTAAAATAAAGTAGTGATATGTACAGCGAATAGCTAAAGCTACTAAAATAAAGCACTAGAAATAGAATCTAGATTCGAGGCCATTAGTTTGGTGAAACAGCTCAGCGTTATCGTGCAGTTCATTTTAAGGCTTTGGACGGCGGCTATACAAGACTTACGGGGAAGTGTAGTGGAGGATATAATTTCCCATCTATATAGATAACTTTTTATTTATAACCGTCAATACGGTTATAAATAAAAAGCTATCTCTATAAATGCGATTCCTAGTTACCATGTAAATTCTGAACAGATCGTGAGATTTAAGGTATTAAACCTTAAATCTCAACTTTAGACAATTTTTAACAAAGAAGCTGTATTATAAAAATAAACATATACCTATGGCGCTAGTTATGGTTTACGAGTAAAGTGTATTTTAGAAGCGATTGGAATATATGTTAAAATGCTTTTTTTAAAAGTCGAAGCTTACTAATTATGTTAAACATCTGCAGGCCCATATAAAATAAAATAATCATTTAACAAAGGACCTCCGGTGTAGTTGTCAAGGCCGCAGGGCCAACAGCATTAGTCACATCCCAAAAAAAAAAATATAACAAAGAATGACTAACAAAACATTACGACGTAACTTGATTGGACGTCGCGTGACAAGAGAAATGCTCTGAAAAGTTACATTATTGTTTCGATTTAATAACCAAAAAAAAATTCATCAACGTTTAAATTCAGACATGTTTGAACATTCACAGGATATCACATAAAGCGAGGCTGTACATGTTTCAATTGACACGAAAGGGTCATTTATCTGATCATTCAATATAACGTAAATTGAAATACTTGAAAAATAAACAAAATACGGAAAGAAAAACTAATTCAGATGTGAAAAATAAACCAGAAACAAGTTTCCTACCGTTAATCGTCTCGGTAATTTGTTTTTCTCTTATTTATTACCCAGCGTTAGAAATAAATACGCGAAGGGTTATTTTACTTGCTTGGCTTGGTCTCATTTGTAGTTGAATAGAATTTTATATAATAAATTCATAAATTTTGGATAGGACATGTTTTATTCTAAGTGTATTTCCAAGCTAAAAACCACTTATCAACTATTCATTGGCTTGGAACAAAATCCAGTTATAAGTAATTTATTTAAATGTTTATTGATTGTTAATATGTCTCATGGTATTTATTAATAAAGTAACAACGTTATTATACAATCAGTTCTTTGTATAATATCTAGGTATGTTTGTATGTACTATGATTCCGTAATCAAAATAATACACTTTAATTTCAATAGTATAGATGCGGGTTTGACATTGAAATGGTCTGGGCTAATCCTATTACGAGATGGGCAAGCTGGCTAGTGGTTAAGTTAGTTGTCCATTGAATTACAAACTATATGTAAATAGATTGATATTTAAAAACTGTTCGTACAAATTTTTCTACAATAGCATATATTATATTGTGTTAACTTTCCTTTTTGTATTAGTCCTGTATTATTTATTATTATTATATGTATTTAACTTATTTATATATATTTTTTTCTCTCATTGTTGTACAAAAAGATAACTCAGTATAATTTGAATCTACTCCAATTGATTTTATGCAAAAACTGTTTGCTATATAGCACAGGTTTGTCAGTGGGCACAAGTCTTACCCACATTGTCGTCGAAAACGCATTAGGTGCCATTTGTACTTTGAAATGGTGATTTTATCTGTGTGAGGAAATGAGATTCGGTTATATTTAATTGACCTATAAAGGTTATTGGCCACCTGTCACTAAAATTAACTAAAAATTTATTTGTAATGCTATTTATACTGCCTCGTGATGGGGGGCGGTAATAAGATCCCCTCTTTTCGTACACCGGTGGTACACTCGATAAATATCATTAAAGTTGTGTACTGAAACTAGAATATCATAATTCAAGACTAACATTAGATTATCTAGATTCTATGTTAAGGACTGTACTAAAATTCGTGGAATTTGTATGTTTTACAATATATGTAACTTTATACTTAATTTGTTTTTTATAGCATTTAATTATTCTTTGGAATGGGCAATTATTTTGATGCTAAATTTCTTTTAAAATCATAACATTATAAACATTCGCTCTTATGAAGTATTTATAAAAGCGTAATTAATTATCTCTGTTCTTTTTTACAATGGTCTGTTTATTAGTTATGGATAATTTATCAAAATATAAAATATTACTAGAAGTTCGTGTAACTCAACGCTGGTACGTTCGTGGCACACGTACAAGAAATTGGAGAGACAAGGAAAGCCTTTCCCTTATAATGTTTGTATATTTTCGTGACATGAAAAGGACATTTATTATTACAGCTCTGCGGCCGGTAATGGTTAAATCGTTATAGCTTTCATTAGAAAAGCAAAATTGTTGTTTATTACTTTTTGATTCGAATAACATTAGTTGTTCATGTTGGTATTGTGGAAAAAATATGAATCAATTGGCAACAAACCTTGAAACTTAAATATTTATTTGATCAATATTTGTTTGAAAGAATAGTTGTTCATTTCCTAAATTCCCTAAAAATAAATTGAATAAATCAGTCAATCTAGAAAATCTGAAATATAATATTCATAGACGAGGTAAATATGCAAAAGTCAGAAATTTGAGTCCAGCTGGATTTTGTTAATTTTTATTTTTATAAATTTTTTAATATATTTATATATATATGACGATATCCGTGTCAGTTGTCTTGTTTATTTTTGTTTGAATATTTTTTTATTATTTTGTTCTTGCTGTTTGTGACGTTTAGATTATATCACATTGAGACTTATATTAACTTTTTAAGAATTAAATTACGGATTCTCATTCATTTATTCGAAAATTGTATGCAGCAAATTTTATTACACTTTTTTAAATTTACTTAATTCTTTTACTTCTAAGACGGCGTCTTATTTCATTAAGATATTATTACTACCAAGTCTAGCTGTATTCAATTATTTTCTGTTGTTCGTTCGTTCGTTAGCTGCATTTCGAACAATGAGCGAGGTTACCACTGAAACCCCTCCTTCAAAATCATATCCTCTCTTATCCCGTTATCCTTTCCTCAAGGATGGCTCTGTATCTTAATTTGCAATATTATTTCCATTTAAAACCATTTTATTATATTATACCTTTATTGACATATATATATATATATATATATATATATATATATATATATATATATATATTATGATACAAATTGGCATAGCTCATAAATATTCCATAATATAATGATGCACAGAATACGTAGTACGACTGTACATTAATACTGCTTGTTTGTTTATAAGTCAACCCTAATTTGTCTACGGAACGTCACTTGGACCGCTATTAGTCAACTATCATAATAACGCTAACGTTTATGATATTATAAGTAGGTTAATGTAAGAAGATCATGTTTTACCAGAAAAATAATTCTATTGTCTTTTTGTAGCATCCATTTTTTTAATAACGTCTTCAATATAAATAGGAGATTTATCATGTGCGAACTCGTCACAATATTTCTGGAACTACAAGGCGTGGAGACTTGATATTTAGTAGGATAGGATTTAATATTCCTTTTGCCAAGTAAATGTCAGCAAAGGATGGATTTCACCAAATTCCACCCTTAAGTGAAGTTCACGGGGCGTTATTTGAAAATAGATCCTATTTTTTACTATATCGTCCCTGTAATTTTACATGCCGTGATCCCCAGCAGGCCTACACCATGTGTGTATAGACAGTAATGCCAGGGATGCCAGGGAGCAGTAATGTGTTTCTCATGTTTTCCGTGCCAAGTATTTTACGCCAAGCTAGAGGGCGGGGGACCGCTAGTAACAAATATATAGAACCTTATGTGTTATGTTTTTACATAATAATTTATACATGTATGTAAAAGTAGTATCTTTAATTTAATTCATTTAATGATTTTAAACCAATATTTAACTTTTTTTAAATTATATAATATTTAAATCAAAATATTTTATAACTTGATATGAATTAAAAATAAATAGCGTTAAGTTAAGTTAGTTGTACATCGTGAGCTATAAACACGAACTGCAGTTAGTGCATTTACATGTTTGTCAAGAAATAGAATATAGATTCTAGGCATTAGTTTGGCAGAACGAGCTTTATCAGGTAGTTTATTTATAAGATGTGGACCCTGACTTTAACAGAGTGAGTTATATTCAACTTTAGAGGTTAAATCCTTAGTATTTGATACGGGATGAAGTAGCTTCAGATGAATAATGCTTTAAGATATAAATACAATGTTTTGTATCCATAGTTTATAGCAGATTCACTTTTGGGTTTTTATTTTTTATCTATTATATTTACAGGATCACTTATTTTCACCCACAAGTATATGTAGGCAACTAAGTATGGCACTAGCTGGTAGAAGTAGTGACCAAGTGCCATTGTGTTTAAGTGGTAAGACAACACTCCCCACCTTCCATAAATATAATAGCGGAGCTTAATGAGATCCTATCCTAGGAGGGTAGATCAAGCTGGTTTACAGGAATTAATGAAGAAAGAGTAGTCGGAGAAGATGAGGATGAGTTGGATATGTGTGTTAGGTAGTTAGAAAGGATACGAAGTGAGTGAATAAATTAGAATAAGCTTGGAAGTAGCGCTTGGAAGTAGCGCTTGAAAGTAGCGCTTGAAAGTAGCGCTTGAAAGTAGCGCTTGGAAGTAGCGCTTGGAAGTAGCGCTTGAAAGTAGCGCTTGAAAGTAGTAGTAGTGGAAGTAGTTGTTTTCACATAACAATTGACCTTAACTCAAAAAGTCAATACCAGGAACAATTATAATATAATAAACAAGTTACAAGGGTATCTATGAAGTTGCTTTCCGTTTCTTCTCCGTGGAGATAACTTTTGCAATCGTGTTACTAGAGTCTGAAGTTACAATGGTATGGTTATATAAAAATGAAAAAAAAAATTGTATTTTTTAATATCCTAACAATCATTTACCTTTGTGTAACTCAAGAAAATACTGTCAATTTAAATTAGTCTTAACAATAAGCCTATTTAATAACTTAAATTCCATAACTACCCGAACGGGCAATTGAACCTTTTTTAAACTATTATTTATTATATTCAATGAATAGCTTAGAAGAATATTTTCTACATGAAAACTTAAAACAATACCTATACCTTTTAATATAAAATATTAGTTTGTATAACAGATAATAAATCCTTATGAAATGATATATCAACTTTACGTTTTTACTATTGAAATTAATTTATTAAATCTGTCAAAGGGAGAACGCAAAGTTATCGCTAGAACATGCTTATAACAGTGTAATGAAACAGTAAATATGGTTTGATGTTATCGTCTCTCGTAGCTAAATCTATGTTTTATTAGGAGTCCATAATTTCGAAGCGGTTGAAGTGTTGAAGGCTCATAAAGCCAGTGTAATGGTTATTGACGGTTTATGTTGATTAAACCATACCCTGAAATGTGTTATAATATTTATATTATGTAATTTAAAATGAAAATATGTCTTCGTTAAAAATATACCTCAGAAGTTATAAAGAATCGAATGTTGGTTAGTCTTATATAATTATAGCCCCATTATTATCTTATCTTTTTTCCTCTGAAATAATAACTAATGACTCATCCCATAATGTAATATATGCTACCATCAAGCCGGATACCACTTCTACCCAAAGGCTTTTTGATCCAACAAAAACCGAGTTTCACTAGGATTATAAAATATTGAATTAATCTAAAAAACATAAATAATTAAATATTAATAATATCTCAGTAGTAGTAGAATCAGATGTTCCACACAGATAAAATATTAGTATTGAAAATATTACTTTGTTGAGGAAGTTGAAGAAATAGACAGATTAAATACAAATATAGCGTCAGATGCACAAATAAAAATTAATCGAAGAAGCAATAGATAAAAGGTAGAACTTGTAAATGTTACATTTTCAAAGTTAGTTTAGGAGCAGGCTAGGATACAGTACATACAGTCTTTTAGATAGATTATAAATCAGCAAGTGTCTTCATGAATAGTATCGTCCAGTTATATAATACAGGATCAGACGATTATCAAGTAACATTCCCAGTTTGAGTTTCTTAAAGAACCAGTGAATGGTAAGTGTCGCTTCCAGAGATACAAACACGCAGCACATGACATTTGAGTATGAGAAACTAGTGAAAAATATGTAAGATGGCAAAATAATCTCGTCAAGTATATCTATCGGTGTCCTGCCCGTCAGCATGAGGTAGACAAGTCAAAAGACCCTAGTATACAGACATTAATATAACCCAAGGTATTCAAAAAGGAAACAGGCAAAATATTGTGGGGCATTATAATACAAACGGACATAACGGTAGCCGACAATGATATTAATATATAAAAACAAAAATAATAACAAAGTCATCACAAAGAAGTTAAGATAAGAGTAAATGCCCTCGACTGACAGACTGACAGGGCATCAAATTCCCGGGCATCATCTGTTACACAATTTCACTCACAATATTAAACACAAATTTAAGAATCACACAAAGTGTACCATCATCATAAAATAGTTCGTCTAGAAAAACAAAAAGCAGGATAAGTCATCAGATGTAGATGACTTTTTCACTTTTTACAGACAGGAGTATATATTGATTCAGGATTAAGCCTGATTAAAATCAACCTCATAATTAATTATATAAAAATAATAATTAGATTATGCAAGAGTAATAGTTTGTTGTGGAATAAGAAAATTAATAGAATTATGTGTAGAAATATATAATAGAGCCATATCCAAATGGTATCCCACACTTCTAAAGTATAAGACTGGATATAGAGTCAGTACAGTTTATTTACAAGATTTGGAATACTGCTATACTACAGTCAGTTACAAGACTTTATAATAAAGGTAATAGATTTTTCTGTATGATGACTAATATTAATGTGTTTTATTTGTTATTAAATAACAAAGATAGATCATGATGATTCATATGTATGGAGCTAATTATCGTATGTGGGCGGAGTTGCAAGCAAACTGTTATATAGGTTTTTGTCAATAATTATGAATTACATTTGCAAACTTATATCAAATAATTCAATTTTATGAATGACTATACAATAATATGTCGTGTCTTATTAGGAAGGACGTCGTGTGAAAAAAATGCAAAAATAAACATTGTCTAGATTCAATAAACATTTAAATGTTAATTGAATCGAGAAACATTCCTAATTACTTTTAAAAGTAATTAGTAATCTTTCTCACTGCAAAGTTACATGTAAACCTGTTTGTACATAAAATTATTTTAATCGTACCTGGATTCCAAAAGCCAACATTGAGACGAGAGCAATCAAATATAAACTTTACTCGTAAATCGTAATGACGGTACTTTTGTTTAAGAGTGAAGAGCTCTTAGCTGGAGTCGGTGCAATTTTATATATAAGTGTAATATATTTGAACTGACTGTATATGAGTATGTTTAATTTTGCTTGTCAGAGTAACACTACTTATAGTGATTTTACCAATACTTATATTATAAAGAGGCATTATTATATAGGCCATATTTAAATTATAAGTTATCCTTGCTTATAAATGAATAAGCTCTGAAACTTTAAAAAAGTAATGATGAATAATGCCTATATTTATAAGTGAAATTCATTTCACAGTATTTGTAAAAAACGTCGAAGGTAATAGCGAAGGTCTATTTTATTTGCTTGCTATCGTCTTATTTATGAATAAATTCAGTTTTAGAAAAGAATATCACATATTCAGGACCCAACGTGTTTTGGAAAAAAATGCTCTAACTTTTTGTTAGTTATCAATTAGATAATAAATTTGGTATAAATGGTGTTGTTTCTAATTTAATACAAAAGAGATTAGTTCGGGCTATATTTATCACGGGTCCTCGGGAATCCCTTGAAACTGTTTTCAGACACGCTGCAATATCGACGCTTTATATTTCAGAAAGTTTGATATAGATCCGGAAAATGCACACATTTAATATACAAGGCAACTTGCATACTATAAATACTAGATATAATCATAAAGTAATACTTCCTATATATAGACTCACTATAACTTAAAACCATTTTTGGGTAATGTAATTCTTTTTTACATGATATAATAATATTATGTAAAAACGAATACATCAAATAAATTAATAAAATTTGTCACTGAATTAGCGGATATAAAATTGAAGACTTCAATTAAACGCGCTCTTATATCTAAGGCTTATTATAATACCAAGGAATATATTGATGATGGGGAGCTTTGCCAATTACCACCTTTTTGACAAATCTACTCACGTTTCCTTACTGTGATTACCGGGGCGTTGTCGATAGAAGTTCGTGGACGTTCGTGGTTCGAAGTTAAGGCAATATATAATGTTGTTTTGAATGTTTAAAGTTTCAAATTTTCCTTTTTCCTTTAAAATTTTGTAATGTGAGAACATCATAGAACTAATGGTATTGTGGTTGGTTATTTTTATCTCCTTTTCTTGACTACTCTTGACTTGAATTATCATTAATTTAATAAGTACAATATATCCTTATAAAGAATTTGACTTGACTCGGACTGATTTTAAGTTATTAACTTATTTACGTTATTAACTTTAAGAGAGAAAATCTAGTCGTAATTTCATAATAATATACGTTATATATATATATTATATATATATAATATATAATATACGATAATATTTCTCCCACTAAATACGATTGTACATTATTAATGGCTGTGTAGTTATAAATCAAACCCATTTATTCTTCGGGGCGTTCCTGATTACTTGTACCGTTATTATTCAAGTTTGATGAAATCGCTTCTGTGAAAGCTTTAATGGGTCTGCTATGTTTATGATATTAAGATATGGTTACATAATTCATATCATATAAATATATGTTTTCTTAACCTTTATGTATCCGTATTTTTTTTAAATCTATATATAAAATTTATAGATTCTTTTACATACACTTAGATATGTGTAATGTGTTATAAAACATGACAAGTGATTAAAAATGTAAGTAGTTTTTTTTAATAATTTGAAGCCAAAACTTACACTTTATTTAATTATATTTATGAAATAATTTAAACTCAAAACGGAGGTAACACAATTCATAATAACGTTACGGTACAGTTGGATTCCTCTCGCATTAGTCTCCGCATTAATTAACCTTATATAAAAGCAAAATTCTTCGTTTATATTTGTAAAGCAAACACTCTTACTTCTTAATGTTCGTATTTGTACATGTATGCTTGTGTGTGTGTTATAATGTATTTGTTTGTGTGTACACTTTATATAAACTATATATAAATACGTAAACGTTTACATAAAGAAAATAATTCAAGAGGATATCACTGCTTTTACTAAAGTTGAAGTTTGTTTTATTATATGATAGTGAAAGAATCATATATATATATATATATATATATATATATTAGTAGAAAGTCGAAAGTTGTGTATACATTTTTAAACGATATGAAACTTATTTTATTCTTAAATCTACAAAACTATAAATATCAATAAGTTTCAATATAAAATATCAACAGTTGTAAAATTGCTTCATCGAGCCAAGTGACATTACCAGAAAAATTTTATTGGTCACTTGAGACTCGTTTTTACAGTCCTTGTTATTTTTTTATTTATTATTTTTGGTAGTGTATTTCTTTATCTGTTCCTGTTCCCGTATGAATGTTTCAAATATATCGTTCGAATCTTTATTCGAACGATATATTTGAACCATTCATTCATTCATTCGTGTCTTTACACGTGTATTTTATTTTGTTTTACTCCTAGGGATCCTGATCACGGTCTATTTTATGTAATATACAAATATAATGAATGAGCTCAGACATAAACATTAGATTTAAGAAGCTTTTACACTAAAAAAATATCTTAATTCTTCAATGCTATCATAAGCAATCTAAATTAAAATGATTGGTCTTATATTTTCCTATCAGAATAGACTTATTATTCGTAACGCTACAACGTTGTAGTCCAAACCAAATATTTTGTATTTCGCATAATTATACCACAAAAGTCTTTTTTCCCCGTGTGAATCTATTAAAAATGTAAATAACTACTGATTCTTCAAATGAAAGTATTAATTAAAGTCCAATTGGCAACCTACATTTAAATTTTCTTGCATTTGTCTGACTGCGGATATACGAGTAAGTTCATCAGTCGTTTTTTGAAAATAATGGGACAGTTTTCCAGAGGTCATGTCCGTGTCGATTAATTTTTTATTCTTTATTTATTTAAACTAATAAGTCTTAAAAATAATATATAAATACAATTAAAAACATTTTATTACTTAATAAATAAAAATGTTTAGAAGTATCTTTCTGTAACTTTTATTCTTATTAAATATAGCCGAAAATACCTGAGACAAAAGTAAAAATTGTCTCATAAATCGTAAATCTGTTCGGCCTATTAATTACAGGACCGAATGAACGTCGTATTTTATTAGATGGTACAAATAAAAGAATTGACAATAAATTACATTTGATATCTTATTTTTATAAATAATATAAATTAAATGTGTAGTGTATTGCTGACATCTGTTATAATATTTAAAAAATAAGCATGTTTATTATATTAGTTATACGTAATCAAATGATATCAGGTTTATATATATATATATTGGACTAATTCTAACACGAGATGAACAAGATGGCTATTGCTAGTGGTAAGGTAAGTTGGACATCGAATTACAAGCTTTATATTATTAGGTTCATATTAATACCTAAAAACTATTTTCCTAATAAATATTCCACATTAGAATATATTATATTGTCTTAACTTTCCATTTCTTATTAGTCCTGTATTATTTATTATTAATATCTGTATTTAACTTATTTATATACATTGTTTTTTGTTCATTGTTGTACAAAAGATAACTAAATATAATTCAAATGTACTCGAATTGATTTTATGCAAAAACTGTTTGCTATATAGCACAGCTTTGTCAGCGTGCACAAGTCTTACCCAACTTGTCGTCGAAAACGCATTAGGTGCCATTTGTACTTTGAAATGGTGATTTTATCTGTGCAAGGAAATGAGATTCGGTTAAATTTAATTGACCTATAAAGGTTATTAGCCACCTGTCACTAAAATTAACAAAAGTTTTATTTGTTATGTTATTTACTCATACTTAGCATGTTTAATTTAGTAATTAGACTATTTAGTTTTTACGTTAATGACATATTCGTGATAATTACTTTGTATGTTTTACAATTTTTACACTTCTAACGTTAAATTGAAATTTATGGTATATTCTTTGGAAGATTGCTCCCTCTCAAAGTAAATTAAAAGGTCCCCTCTCTGCTGCACAAAGGTCTGTTTGATAGTTATTGATAAATAATCAAAATATAAAATATTATTAGAAGTTCGTGAAAGTCAATTTGAATCGTGAGACTCACGTACAAGAAACTGGAGAGACAAGAGAAGCCTTTCGCTTCTAATGTTTCTATATTTTCGTGACATGAAAAGGACTATGACTGGTAAATATTTAATCATTCTGACTTTCAACAAATGTTGATACTTTTTATTCTTATTTGTTTATGTTGATATTACGATTTTCCATTATCAACATATCTAAGAAAATTGTTATTAATATATTTATTGAATAAACAGCTGGTTGAAAAAAAAACCTTATATTGTTTCATATCATCACACTTTAGAATAAATGAAGTCAATAAATAAAAATGTATAATAAAAATAAATATAATATTCACACACGGAGTAAAAGATCTAGAGGTGAGATTTTAGAATTCTGTCATTGCTGTTAATTCTTTAATAGTATGATTAGTTTAATTTATTATATTATTGTAACGGTTTAATCTAACAATTAACAAATTTAATATCGTCGTCTCAGTTACGCCTACATTTTATTAGGAGTATAAAATTTCGTACAGGATTGAAGTGTCGAAGGTTCATAAAGCCCTTGTTATGGTTATTACCGATTTACGTTGATTAAAACATTATTTTATGTCATGCTTGTAATATTCATAAAAATCAACACTTGTATTATTTTGTAAAATAGATTTTGAACATGTTCAACAAGAAATAATGACTTTAGCTGTCACCAATACGCCGCTACTCCTATCGTTTATCTCGTTTATCTTTGTTCAAACAAGGACTTGTCTTTGCTCTTTGTGATATTTTGGTTGTAAGATAGATTATATTAACCTTTAAAGGTTTAAACCAGCAACCAATACTTGTTCTTAGTAATTTTCATCAATTAATTCGAAAACAGTTAATATTTAGTTAATAGATGTATGTATAATACGTTGCTCTATTAGTTCCAAAGCGGTAGCTTATTTTATTGTATTTAAATAACTTTCCTGTATCCTCCTGTAATAAAGTTAATTCGGGTTAGTCTCTCTGTGGGTTCTACACAGTAAAAACGTCTCAGCTGACCCGCTCGGTGGATCTGACTCGACTAATGAAAATAGAAATGTTTTAAAATATTTTTTTACGGGTCACAATCATATCGTGTCGGTTTGCTGCCTTAAAGAATACCATTGGTTGAAATAAAAAATATAACACCATTATTATGGGTTATTTATAATTGCTTGTAATAGCAGGCAGAGCTATAAACAAAGGCACATAAAAAATGTATGAGTTCAATAAAACATTTGAATTTCAGGAAACAATTACAGCGGACGGTAACTACTCTTTGCTGAAACTTTAAACATAAAATAAAAATGAATGTCGTGTCGTACAAATTACATTTGTAAAACTAAAGAGGATATGGCTTTTGAAGCATATTTTTTTATAAAGCCAGAAACCCAAAAGCTATGTTTAAAACAACAATGACCAACTGTAAACTTTACTATAAAATCGTGTTTATTGCATTTTTATTTAAAAATATTAAACACGTTTGTTTATTTATCTCTCATTGATAAAAAAATTACATTGATAATGTTTTGAAAACAGTTATTTTTCTATGCTTTTAAATTATTTATTAGCGAATGTTATCTTAAATTACATTTCTATAGATACTTATTAAACTGGAAAGCTTAACTTAATTATCGATTTTTAAATAAACTATTCCAACTGCTCAGGTATTTAACTAACGTGTCTCTTTATGTAAATGTAAATGTATTATAAAGGGAAATTAAATGTTTTATAAAGAACAAATGTAAAGATTTGGACCAAATAAAATTTAACTGTTAAATATAAGCTGCTTCAGCAATAACTTAGAACATAGGAATAGGAACCATTGGAAAAAGCAACAAATAATATAAATATTTCATGAGCAAATTTTACGATCTCGCTGGAACACCCTCATTAATCTTCTTTGTTCTTTCTTTCGTACTTGTCCCAAAATAATTTTATGAATAAACGTACTGAATAAAATATTCATGAAAAATTGTTTAATTTAATGTTCATTATATATTAAAGCGTATCGTTTGTATTACATTCATACATTTTATCGAATGACAATACCACTGTAATCAATAACTTTGATAACTGGTTATAGAGTTAGAACAATCTTTAAATATAAATTTGGTAAACACTTACTCACTTTATGACTGTTTCTAGTATTCCAATATATTTTTAATAGTTCTTTACTTAGATAAATATACTAAAAAAATAGCTCCCTCGATTCGGCAATATTTTATATCAGGAATAACATGCAGCTACACGATAGCGTTCCCCAAGCGGTCGTAGCAGTGGCACGTCACACGGAGAGCTGTGTGTACTTCACCGACAGCGAGAACGACGAGACGGGCAGATTACAACACCAAGATGGCCATAAGAGACAGGAACTCGGCCGTCGTGGAAGCCTTGCTCGAGATGAGTCAAAACATCAAATCAACAGTGGGCCGTTAGAGTCGTGTGTTGGTAGAAAAATAATAGTCTATGGGAGGGTACATTAACGTAATATTGTTTAATAATAATAACAAAAAAAAGAAGAAAAGAAACCTGTGAAAAGGACTCGCTAATATAGTTTTAGGATTCCTACTAATAATCTCTTCTGTTATGATGTTTTTAAAATCTCAATTTATAAATAATAATTTAACATGACAAAAATTTTAAAACGTCCAAAAGAGCACGGATGACGTGTCCGTGGGACATGAATAAAAAAAATAAAAAAACCCTTCGGTCAATGGAGTTATAAAGCTCTTAACGGTTTGTGAATCCTATGCAGATACAATGACCTCATTTATAACGACTCTAAATCAGTGTCGATGCCCTTCGGTTCCACTGCTAGAGATTCCTACTTACCTGTTGATCTCAATATCAGCCTATTAAATTCATCATAATTCCGTTACCTTTGCCATATTGTAACGACTAAATTGAGAGATAATTTTGATGTAGACAGAGAAAGACCTCTGTCTATTCGCGTCAATGACATAGCAAGAAAATTTAATAAATGTAATGATTAAATATACTCTTATTTAAAACTAATTGTACAGCCCTGTGTACTGCGCAATTATAGTGTAAGTAAAAAAAAAGTGAATTTCCTAATTTTTAATATATTGACTCCTTTAGAGTTTTATTCGAACTTAATCGTTGGTGCATCAACGATGTTCATTGAGGCCCGCGTGGCGACTCTCTATGCATTGATCAGACATCGGGTTGCCAGATCCAGATAAACTATTTGTATCGGGCAACTTGATAATCGCTGCAATACAGATGAATTGTTCAGGTTTAATTTTAGGTTTTTTAAAAAGTCTATACGTAGTATTAGTTATAGTTTTAGCTTCTTCTTTTATTTTTGTATCGGGTCTATGTTACCTTTTGTAATTTTTTTATAATTAATAAAGGAATTATTACTACTATAGCAATATTCATTGCCCGAAATAAAACCTTAGGCTTTCTTCGAATTTTTTCCTCCACTACTTTTTCTACACAAATACCTACTACTAATAATACATAAAACAGAACTACACAAACATTTGACACACGTACACAAACATTTGACCAAATTCAAATCTAACATCATATTTTTTTATTTGTAACAGTATTTATGGCTTGACTAGAATTCGCAATAAAAACACATTTATTGTAACGCAAACATCTCTTTCCACCTGGAGAGTGGTTTGTGAGACGTGTCACTGCTTCTTACAGGACTCATTCGTCTTGTTTACGTCCTTGTTTCGCTTCGTGACAATCGATGGCTTTATCAATTTAATAATACATACAAAGTGTGGAGCAATTCACCATACCTTCATATATAATACTATTAGTATAAAGAAAGGATGTCATATGAATAAAACTTGATACAATGTAAAATCGTTTATTAAAAACAACCCTGAACGAACAAACAATAGCTAATAGAAAAGTCAACATTCAGCCAGTACGAGTCTCGTGTCACCCGCACCAAGAACATCATATATTATATTCTTAGATCTCTCAATATTTGTCAAGACTTCTTAATTTAGGCGTTATTTATTATAGCTTATATTCTCATATTTATTTAGATGTTTAAGTTCTAGCTTGTTGTGCGAATTGTCATCTATGATTAGATTACAATATTATGTAATGTTTTTATTGTGATTTCATATTTTTACCATAAAACGGAGGTGGGAAATCTGGCATTTTTTATTTCATAACTTTTAAAATGGACAGACTATAAGTGCCATATATTTTTAAGCAGTTTACTATATATATATATATATTAATAATGTATAAATATCACGGAAATAATAAAAATAATATTTAATCCAAATTCAAGGATCCAAGGTGGTGTATGTCTCTCCATAAAAGTTAGATAATCTCTGGGAAAATAAAAAGACTAGTAACTTTAAACAAATATTATATAAGAATGTAATATATTTCTAAATATAATATGTAATAGAGCTAAGTAATAATATTTACTTATGACTACAAAATCATACAAGTAGCTTAATATAATAATCTCAGTTATACAACAGGACTTAAATATAATTATAGCTTAAATCCTAGCCTCTGGTATGTCTCAACTTTATAACAATTTCTAGTTAGGTTAGTAACACAAGACGTAAGTTTTCCCTTAGGTTGTTAGTAGGTCATTATTTGGTTAAACAAATGTTAGTTCAAAAATGTTTGTGTGTGCTTTAGGACTAATTTAGGTAATAACAAAGTTCTCATACTTCAAAGTGGACTGTTTTGTACAATTCGTAAATAATATTAAAAGTCGTCATGGTGTTGGAAAGCAAAATTCTTCAGGACGTCAACACATATTATCTTTATTATAATAATACATTCTCTTTGTCCATACAAAGCTCCTTTGCTAACGGAGTCGTCGAAAATGACGAAATTATATGTAGTTTAGCCTCGTTATAAGAGTGTTTTCACACTGTTATATTTAATGCAACAGTTAACTATAAATGTATATATTTAGATATTTAGCATTGAATTCTATCAATTCTGTTTTCCTATCAATTAAATTGCTTTTGCATTTTACTTCAATTTGTTTAATAATTTATCTTTCTTTATTTAATAAAAATATCGAGTCTTCCTGGGTCAAGTTAAAATTAATAAAAAACGTAAAATCGATAGAAAATTATAATAAACATATCTCTATTATTAAAATCTCTCAGCAGCTGAAACTTTAAGCTCAAGACGCTGAGTCGTTGTGAAAGGGTAGCAAGTAAATCTGTGTACATTCGAATGTTGCAAACTGGCAAGATTTAGGTAAGATTTCAAAGAGATTCCCCCTGTACAGGAATAAAGGGATTACTTTTGTGTTTTATATATTTAAATTATATTTTATCTCAAAATATTGTTTATTAGAGCATGCAACAAACACGTGAATGTGTATATTACTTGTAGCATATTAAAAGGACCAATAAGAATGGGTTCGCTGCGTCCGTTAATTAATGAACATTTAAGAGACAATTTTTACTTTTGTAATGATTAAAGGTATTTTTTCTGTCTAGATAATAAAACTAAAAGTAACAGAAAGATATACTTACTATGTATGTTTGTGTAAATATACTTACTATGTGTGTGTACATATACTTACTATGTATATGTGTGTAAATATACTTACTATGTGTGTGTGTACATATACTTACTATGTATATGTGTGTAAATATACTTACTATGCTTGTATGTGTAACCTGGTGTTTGATATTATTTTTATTTATATGTTATTAATAGACATAGTCACTTGAAATGCACGTATATTTAATTGACATCTGCAGTCTGATAATTGGAAGTCAGTGGAGGATGCCAATTTGAATTTATTTAATATGTTTATTCTGATTTTTTTATTTAAATTCCAATAAACATAAATGCAGATAAAAGATCTTTTGTAGATTTTGTAATTAGAGTACATATTTTGAATATATTTCGGAGGCCATGGTGATAAGACACGCTGCGCTAATAAGAAATCTGCAAATTTGCTGGTGCATGGCCATCAATGAAAAACAGGGAGGATACAAGAGAATAGGATACAGAAAGGGAGAGAGTTTGGGCTTCGGTTGGGTTTCCTGGCTCAGTGTGCGAAATGCAGCTTTTAATTCTTCATGTCGATCTTATGTGAAATGGGTATACTGCTTGAATCCAAATATCCGGGATTTATTACGAATGTAAATACAGGATCATATTATTTAATATAGATAGGGCAGGTAGTTATAAGATCTCTATATAATTGACACCGCACTGGAAATAATGCAATAAGTCGAATGTTATAAAATTAGGCCTTTCATTACTATTTGCGAATAAAAAGATGAAAACTATTACCAAGTTTTAGATTTCATTGAAGGATATCCCCTTGAGTAATTAATTATGGGTAATACCTAGGAAACAGGGTCACAGCATGTTGTGTCAATGTCACTGTCGTGTCAATGTCTCTGTAGTGTCAATGTCACTGTCGTGTCAATGTCACTGTGTCAATCACAATGTCAATTTGTGATTTTCTTTTTTAAGATTCAATTCACTTACTCCTTAGTAAAACAACCCCCCGCTATTTAGACATAAAGATATATACTTCGCACATAACGAGATTGTAGTATGAATTAAAATAATAAATAAAGCCTATATTAATCGAAAATAATAATACTTTCAGAACGTGGAAAAAAGTTAAAACGGGATATAAGTTCCAATAATGAAACAATAAGCAAAATGAAACAAAGAAAACTTATCATTTCTCTTTACAATATTGACATAGTTGAAATCACTATTAATAGTGTTACTCGTATACGCAAATTAAACATACTTATATACAGTCAGTTCAAATATATTACACTTATATATAATACACGAAATAAAATTGAAGCGGCTGGGGTCAGGTTGTTTAAGAGCTCTTCACTCTTAAACAAAAATACAGTCATTACGACTTACGAGTAAAGTTTATATTTGATAGCTCTCGTTTCATTGTTGATTTTCAGAATCCAGGTACGTTTAAAATAATTTTGTGATTCAAAAACCGTGCTCGCTGAGAATTACCAAAGCACTTTACGTGAACTAAAAACACATGTTCCAGTATTACTTAGCGATAAACAAAAAATGTTTCACAGACCAACAATTTACTATACTTTTCAGAGATTTTTTTCATCTGGCAACATTCTATGAAGTTACGTCATTATATCAATATTAGTATATTACATCTTTTAACAATTCTCAAATGAGGACACAATATCTTTATATAAATAATGTTTTACTTTATTTGTTATTTAAAATATAAATCTTACACTCTACGAAATATAGTTCCATTTACATTACACTAGCTTTTCAACTACATTTTGCTTACGACTCCACCCGGAAATGATAATTAGCGCCATACATATAAATTCAACTTTGTTATTATTTTACTGCTACTTTACACTATATTATAAAAAATGGTATTAATTGTGTAAACGTCAATTTTAATCAGTGAATCTGATCAGAAGGTATATGGTAATTTACAAACGAATAAATATTTTTTTATTTATGTCAGTTTATAAGAAGGTATTAACTTCGTCTACTATATTTCGCCGTAACTCATTGTACGAGTACTATAGCCGCAGCCCCATGTTGTAAATAAACTTCACGATAACGCCGTGCTATTTCACTAAACTTATGGTCTAGAATCTAGACTCGTACTCATGCTATTTCATACAATTTTATCCCTTTTTCAATAGACGAAAAATTGTTACCTTTGCAAAATCTTGTCATGAAATTATTTTATTTAATTGTTTAGTTTTTTTAAATTAAATTAATTAATTTACATTATAAAAATTAAATTTGCAGAAATGGTACCATCCTTCCCATTCAGACGCCAGAGGTACGTTTGCTTGCACATGAGTTTCAATGGCGAATATTTATAGAAATACAAAATCAGCCAGGAGGGTAGCGATACGGTAGCTCAATTGTTAGAGTGACGGGACGATTGTTAGAGTGATCGCGTAGGTCGCGGGTGCGAATCTCTGTCCGTATCGATTTTTGTTTAATTCTATATATACTAAAAATAGAAAACCATTTAAAACATGTCTTATTTTGAGAAACCAATTTGAAAAGCTGCCAGCCACATGGCATATGGACCACAGCGCAATGAAAACATAATTCGCCAACCACAGGTGAGGACCTGTGGTTGGCGAATTATGTTTGTTTGACTGAAAGTTTGACTGAAACATGATTTATTGTAAGCGATCGAATATTTATGACCATATAATATTATTTATATCAGCGGTATATATATAATAATACTTATTATATATTTAATAATATTTTTTATATTATATTTCACCTAATTTAACTCTTCAAGTGCATTTGTCGGCCTGACTTTCTATGCAACTATTAATGTAAATATCATCGAGGTCTAGTGGAAAAGTATTTTCTATACAAACGTCTTCTTAATATGGAAATTATATTATTGTAAAGATCTCCTTACCAAGGTTAAATTATAAGCATACATAAGAAAATAAACATTATTTTTGTTAATATTGTGAGCAAAGTCGAGTTAATGTTTTTTAGATGGGAAAAATAAAAAAGGAACAATTAAAAGTTTTCTATATGTAGATACATTTAATAACAGTATTTTAATGGTTATAGCTTTATTTAAATTATAGTGATAGCTTCGGTTTAGTTATATTTTGTGTATCAAAACCCGTAAATAAAAAAAAAAAATAGCTTTACACAAGTAAACAGACAAGACATGGTTTATTTTATGTAGTGTATTTATATGAAAAGAAGTTATTTAATATTGAGATATTATTTGGAAAACGCCATAAAAAATTTTGGACATTCGTGTATTCCGGACACCGTACATATTTTTTATTATCAGATCGTACGGAATCCAGATATTATTTCCTTTTCTTTATATATAATATAGCTTAGTAATATAACTTAATGATTTTTTACAGTACCAATAGACGACTGAATTTCACTTGATTAAATTCTTATTAAACGTCTCGACAGAAAAAAATAATACAATTTCAAATGAAATCAAAAATATCATTTTAAAATTCAATCAATATGAAGAAGAATTATTTATAAAAAAAAATACACGAAATCCACAATTTGATGACTTTCGCAAGTTTTATTTAATATAAACCTGTTAAAATCTCTATAAGAATATCAAACTGTTATATATATGTAACAATATAATATATAAGGTATATAATTATTTACACTATAATATGGTTCAGTAAGTTGTTAACAGCTGCGTCGCTGAATTTGCAAATGAGATGTGGCGCGGAAATGTTGGGTTAAACCACACGACGTATAACATTATATAATTTATTCATTTACTAAACCTGATTAAACTTCTTGAGTATTAATTATTTGAATTTAATATGATTTGTTATGTAAGAAAAAAAGTATTTAAATGAGTAATTTATCTTCTAACAGACAACACAATTGTTAAACGTCAGGACGTATCTTTATCAAGTAAAGAATTTCGGAAGCACATAAAATGATTGGTAGTAAACTATTCAAGCTAAGATAATTCTTTAAATTATTATTCTTTAATTTCTGTTTTTCTTTACGGGATAAATAAATGATTTGAGTATTTATAAAGATTATAAGAAGAAACAGATACAATGAAAAGTCCATAATATCTGTGTATCTCATAACAAAAATGAAGATGGCAGTAAATGGCCTTGGTCCATATAAACCTTAACTTGAATAATAAAATAACACATCAGTACTACAAAATCTGCACAACCCCTTTTGGAAACACAGATGTTACCAATAGAATACTTTACTACAAAGTAAGTCTTTTATTAAGCTATCGAACTTGAAGACATCAAAGACCTGGAACTCAGTGGAATAGCTCGAATAAAAGCAGAGGTATATAAACCTTTTTTCCAGATGTGCCTGCGAAGATTTATCAAGTCACGAATGGTGGTCACACAATGACAAATACAATAGTTACAAAAGAATACAATGCAGGGCCCATAGATTTATCTGAGGCAATATTGAACACATAAGTACGTACATTAATACCTCAATTTGTAACATACCGTGATTCAATTTATTTACAAAAAGGCTAGTACACGCTAGTAAAACAACCTCGCGCTATTTCCATCGTGCTTCACAAATAACGAGTTTGTGGAATTAATTAAAATAATAAATAGAGCCTATGTTAAGATAACGATACTTTATAAACATGGAAAAAAAAATATTAGTACAAAATTTCATCTGTATATCAATTTATAAAATAGAAAAAAATATTCTGTTTCTCTATATGATATGGGCTAAATAGTATGTGTGAAATATAAGTAGTGTCACTCCGACCCCCAAATTTAACTAACTCAAAGTAGCGTATCAATATTCAATTTGTATATAATAAATTATAAACTAAGAAAGCGTATTAATATTTTATTTGTATATAATAAATAAAATAAACTTGCACCGACCCCGACTAAGAGCTCTTTACTCTTATACAAAAGTAAAGTCATTATGATTTACGAGAAAAGTTTATTTTTGATTGCTCTCGTTTCATTGTTGAGTTTCAGAATCCAGGTACGATAAAAAAAATATCACTCAAAACATTGTTCGCTGACAAAAGGACTGCGTGAAATGAAAAAAAATTAAATACATGTTTCAGCGATGCCCAGCTACAAATATATAATATTTCATAATTTAACACCTTTTTACTAGTTGTGTATATAAAATATACCTATCTTACCTATTTATTTTGAATGGGAACGAATCGAATGAAATTTAATATTATATTTGTTGCGTTCTTATTTTATTAAAATAATATAATTAATCCGTTTATATCAAAGTTAATATAACTATATTAACGACAAGACAATGAAAATATTTTCTATGTATAAAAAATGAAAAAATGTTATAGTAAACACTATTTTCTAGAAAGTAAAAATGTATTTCCATTGTTTTTTGGCTCTTCCTCTTTAGTTAGGGTTTAAATTTAATTCGTTTGTAATTCGCATATGCTGAAAAGCTATCAAATATAAAACATTGTTCCCAGTTATCATTTGATAGGTTTTATACCAAAGCGTAAAGTTATTGTAAGAAATAGCATTGTTTTATCATTATTTTTCTTTTTTTTTTTTTTTTTTTTTTTTCTCTTTATTTTGGAAGGGGTTTTTTCAATACTGAACATGTCACCCCTATGATTGATACAAAAATATAAAGACTTAAGCCTACCTATTATCTACCCGTAACCTTAAACATAAAAGAATTAATTTATAAAGCATTCTAGCTTTATCCGAAGAAGGACAAGCTAGAATGCTATTATAAAATCCTAAATTAAAAAAAGAATTACCAAAAATTTTACTCCTTTGAGTCAGCACACGGCTACATTCCGACAGTATATGATGAGCGTCTTCTATGACCCCGCACGCACTACAGTTAGGTGATTCAACTTTACCCATCATAAACCCAAAACTATTGAGAGGTAGATGTCCTGATCTAAGCCTCAAAGCCATCACAACCTCCTCTCTACTCATCCTTCTCTCACTGAACCACAAGGTACGAGGGAGAGATGGCTGAATAACCTTATACCATATACCTTTCGTCAAAGATCTTTTATCAAAATATTCGGACCAAAATTCTAAACAAAAATTCTTTACTGACGGAATAAGTTCGGTATACCATGGTAGACAATTTGAAGGTACCCCATCAGACCCAGCCTCGTAAGCTAGACGATCTACTACCTCATTACCTTGTAGTCCAATGTGAGAAGGGATCCACTGCAATACAACGACTTTGCGAGCGGCAGTAATTTTAAAAATGCTTTTAATTATAGAATACGCCAATGGAAAACCTCTAAAAGCGGATGTACATTTAATCAAATGTAAAAGAGCAGATTTAGAATCCGTAAATATAACAAACCGGTCTAAATCCAATGATTGAATATATAAAAGAGCCTCTGCAATGGCGAATAATTCTAAATGCATAATAGAAACTTCAGTAGTAATTTTAAATTTACAATAAGTACCTGTTTGAGAATCAAAAAATGCAGCACCATAAAAGTTTTCATGTTTTGAACCATCCGTAAAAACAGAGTAAAAGTTACCATATTGATCATTCATTAGTTTACAGCAGATAGTTCTTAAATTATACATATTATAACAACGTTTAGGTCTACTCAAAGGCCACAAACTAGGCTTTATAGCTAATGACAAGTCCACATTGCTAACCCAAGTATCTAATGAAAACATATCATATTTATTATCACAGGTAATTGATAATTTATTTAAAACGTTGTGCATTGTAGCTAAAAGAGGCTTTTTTTTGTTTGTCCAGTAACTTTTTTCAGTAAGATCGTTTAATTTTTTAATTATTTTCATAATAGGAAAGTCATTAGATTTCACTTTTAAATAAAATTTACCTGCTAGATACCGACGACGCACTGCCAAGGGACACAGTTGTAGTTCAGACTCCATTACATGACTTGGAGTACTTTTGATAAAACCACCAATCACACGAAGACACGCGTTTTGTAATCGATCCAGTTTAATTAAATGACAGTCGGCGCTGTTATCAAATAAGAAACTAGCATAATCCACCCGGCTACGTACGAGGGATATAAAAAGTCGCCTTAATTGTAAAGGATGTAAACCCCATCCAGGTCCGACTAAAATTTTGAAAATATTCGTAAACTTAACTACTTTAAAACAAATCTCACTAACATGTTTCTTCCAGCGAAGACCTTTATCTAACCACAGACCCAAGTACCTCACATTTTCTACTACTTCTAACGGTACACCTTTAAATCGTACATCAATCGTTTGTTGACGAAATCCTCTATTAAACAAACAAATTTTACTTTTAGATGGAGATATGTCTAAGCCTATATTTGTTAACATAATGTCAATTGAGTTAAGTGCAGCTTGGATTTGGTATTCTCCTTCCTGAATAGATTTACATTGTACATATATAACAAAATCGTCTGCATACTGGGAGATATGCACACTATTTTGCAATTTAATACATATTTCTGAGGTAATAATATTAAATAACAACGGAGAAAGTGGGTCTCCTTGGGCTAAGCCGTTCCCGGCATAACGGCTAAAAAATTTGTTACCAATTTTAATTTTGAGCACTCTTTCATGAAGAAAATTCCATAAATATTTACAAATTAGTGACCCTACGTGAAGATTATCTAAAATCCGTATCAAGGAAATATTATTAACATTATTGTAAGCACTATCAATATCCAAAAAGCAACCAATAGTAGATTTACCCTCGGAAAATCCAATCTGAATCACAGAGACAAGACAGCTTAAGCTTTCAAGACATGATCTACCTTTGCGAAAACCAACCATGTATGAAGAAAAGGTGTTATTATTTTCGAAAAACCATTCTAATCTCCTGCATAAAATATTGTGAAAAATTTTACAAACACAGGATATTAGAGATATGGGTCTGAGGGATGAATAATCATTAGCGGCCCGCCCAGGTTTGGGTATAGGTATAATACAAATGTCGCGCCATTGAGATGGGACAAAACTATGTAAAAGAAAACTATTATATAAAATTAGTAAAACACGTTTACCTACATCGGGCATATTTTTAATCATAGAATAAGATATATCATCACAGCCAGGAGATGTATCCTTTAGTTTAATACATGTTTCAAGCTCCTGAATAGAGATTTCACATTCTAAAGATGGATTACTCTGAACAATTGTGGGAAACATAGGGGATGTATAATCAGGTGTTAAAGAGTTCAATAATGTTTTGGCATTTTGTGGATCAACATACCGTCTTGGAGAGTTATAACCTTTCATCCATTTCATTTTATACCACATGTCACTGGAAGTGGTTGATTCATCTACCGAAGAACAGAAATTATGCCAGCTTGTACCACTAGCTTGACGAATAAGTTTCTGAGAAGTATGAATTCTTTCCTTAAGAATATCCAAGTTTTGAGGGGTGGGATTCTTTCTAAAGATTGCCAAAGCTAACCGACGACGAGCAACCGCACGTGAAAGACAGTTTGTCCAATAAGACTTGGGAATAAAATTAGAAAAAGGATTTTGACTAAATTTAAAGAGTGGTATAAAAATGTCAGCTGCTGCATTTAAAGTGTTTATAAACTCATTATATGCTTCCTGTAGGTCATTAGGTATAATAAAATTCTTGAATTTCTTTTCTAAGTAACTAGTATAAGAAATCCAGTTAGCTCTGCGAAAGTTTCTTTTAATAATTGGTGGTAGTGGGGAGGTACATATTGTTGTAACTTTAATAATTAAATGATCACTTCCTAAATTTTCGTTCAATACTGTCCAATTAAATTGGAGTGCTATATCTAAAGACGCTAGTGATATATCTGGGGAGGATTGTTGTAAGTTATCGTTCACTAAACGAACACGTGTATGCATACCATTGTTTAAAGTAATAAAATTACTGTCCACTAAGGTGTCATAAATTAAATTGCCCCTGGTATCAGTTTTGTGCGACCAATTGACATGATGGGCGTTAAAATCACCTAAAATTAAAGTATTGGATGGAAATAATGAAAAAAGTTCAATCCAGTCTTGCTGTGTTGAATTAATTCTAGACGGACAGTATACAGAAATCACATATTTAACAGGATAGCAATTGAAAAGCTGAACACACACAATCTCGATTCCGCTATTTTTTAAATGCACAATTTTGCGTTGTGTTTGAATTGATTTATGTACAATAATAGCAACACCACCGTATGAATTATCTCGATCGAAACGGTAAACATCATAACAAGCCACTTTTAAGTTACAACCTGGATCAAGCCAAGTTTCGTTAAGGGCAGCAATGTGGACCTTTTCTTGATATAAAATTTCGGAAAAAGCAACTAATTTAGGTCTAATACTTTGGGCATTCCATTGCAAAACATTAAGTTTAATCGATGAATTAGCCATCACCATGAGCAATAAAGGTAAATACTTTTTTAATCCATGACCACTCTGAGATATAACTAATCGAAACTTGCATCAACCACTCAAGACACAACTGAATCACAGAATTTATTTTCGATGAAACACTGGAACTTCGAAGAAAAATAACCTCTTTCAAACGGGAACACAGTTCACTAAAAGGGGGTGGATCCTTTTGATTCCCTTCATCCTTCCTATGATCGTTTTCATTGTTTACATTGTCAGTAAAACTCCATTTATCTTCAAGTGGTTGATTTTTCTTCTTTGAACTTTTTGACCCCGCTCTAAGAGACTGATGCGTAGATTTGGAGAAACCCACTTTACGGGAAATGGAATCAGCTTGTACCACATCAGCGTAAGTTCCACGAAGACGACTATCTGAAGGTGTTTTTTTTAAAATACCGTCACCTTTCAGCAAGGGAAATTGGTCTTGGTTTTTATTTAGCGACTGTAATTGTGGGAGAACAAAATTTTCAGAATCATTAAAATATTCCAAAGCCTTTCTATAGGTACATTTCAATTCAGCCATTATCTCTCTGAGCTTCCTCTCTTTTTTATACTTTGGACAAGACTTACTTAACGATATATGATCACCACCACAATTGACACAAGAAAATGTCTCGGTCTCACAATTTTCATGATGACCACCACACTTAGGGCAAATAATATTTTTTCCAGGACACATTTTACGAATATGGCCAAATTTCCAACACTTTGAACATTGCGAAACTTGATGTATATACTCTAGAACTTTAATATTGATATCACAAACACGAACAAATGACGGTAAACTATTACCACTAAAACAAAGCCTAATTGTTTCACTGGGGCACCAACCTCCTTCATCTTTGTTACGACGATTTAAACGCATCAATGATAACAGTTTTGCCGGAGGGGAAAACGATAGATTTTCAAGAATTTCATTATCTGAGAGGTCAAGATCCACATTTTTAATAATTCCATAACAGACAGACAGTTCCTTGGCTTCCTGGAATCTCCATCCTTTCTTTATAAGATTCTCACATTGAAAAAGGTTTTTCATATAGGACTCATTCTCAAATTCCAGACGAATTTTAAACGGGCTTAAATATTTAACCTGACAAATATTTGTAATGTTATTTTCTTTTAAAAGACGCGCGAAGGCAAATTGCTTAGGAAGACGATCCTTTGAAGAAATGTAAACCTCAATTTTGTCCGTTTTTGAAGAATGTAAACTAGTACTTTTTTTCTTTTTTTTTCCTTTAACTTCTGACCAAGCATCTTCGACATCACTACTACAACACTCACGTTGTCTTTTCTCCGCTCTTGTCAGCTCCTCCTCACTTTCATAACAAATATCTACGTCATACATATCTACATCATTCACAGGACGTACTACAATCTTTTGAAGCAGGGGAGATTGACATTCCAATAACTCACTAGCATTATCATCAGCCATAGGAAAAACAGCCGTGCTACCGTGTAATACGGTGCACGACTCACCTGTGTAATATTGCGTAATTAAATGAGATGGGGTATGATAACCGGTTCTGCAATAACACAAACACGACCTCCCGAGCGAGTGCCGCTCCAACGAATGATTATTTTTCTTGTATTTGTATTCTCCTCTGTAGCATCTGTTTATTAAAAAAAATACATGGTGTTGTTATAATCGTAAATTAATAAATAAATTTAATTAATAAAAATAAAAGAAAGCATTACACTAGACAATATAATTGTTATTTTATAGCATTTTCATATTTTTATGAAAAGAAATGATTTAATATTGAAATATTTCTTTGAACACGTTACAGATAATTGACAAGTACGATCGTATATTCCGGACACGGTACATAATTTGGAGTCTTTGATTATAAGAATTCCAGAATTCCTTCCTTTTCTCTTAAACAAAGTCAGTATTGAGTTAAATATGTAACATTTTATGAACAATATCATATTTTTTCTAACTTGAACAAAGAATAATGATTTACAAATAACGTTGCTCTTCTTATATATTCCCCCCCCCCTCCCCTCCCCTTATTGTGATATAGATATATATGTATTAAATTATATAATTTATTGTTACGTATATTATTCAGAATTTACTTAAAAATAGAATACATAAATATATATACTCGTATTTAATAACTCATATATATTTCCCGGATGTTACGTTAGGATAGCTTCTAATTGACTCATTGCAGTGAGTACAAAGCGTGTGAAATATACATTACAGCCCTTTGTTGTGCTTTTACAATGACTGTCATGTGCTATCAAGAACTGATAGTCCATTATATATTATTCGCAAATGCTTTTTTACTGCTATGTTTATAAAATATTTGATACACGTAGCGTTATTATGAATGTCGTATTCGTTTAGTCAGAATTGCTACCATTTGCCAAATGTACATGGGACCGAAAATGAGAAGGTTCTTTGCCAATAAAAATAACAATTTTAAATTTGTTCAAATTGGGCATTAATTATCGATAAAAAGATACAAAATCGATAAATTAATAACTTTTAACCCCCATTTTTTATTCAATTGCGTTCCATTAAAAGTAAATTATTTATTTTAACGTATTTCATATTTAAATAGAACAAACATTTTTTGATGGGTTCTTGATGTATACGGAGGCCTTATAAAACGTGGAGTTAAAAGATAATAGAAAAAGACATGAAGGGGAGGAGTTTGAATGTTTTCCTCAGCCTCTGTGCGAAATGCAGCTATAAGACACTTGACATTGATCATCTATGAAAGGCTGATACCACTAACCTTAATACGGGAAGTAAAATTTTGAATAAAACTAATCTGTACTTAGATTAGAAAAGGCAATAATAATGTAATAGAATGTTAATTTA
Source organism: Dircenna loreta (assembly GCA_963555665.1). NCBI lineage: Eukaryota > Metazoa > Arthropoda > Insecta > Lepidoptera > Nymphalidae > Dircenna > Dircenna loreta. The sequence goes on along the minus strand of OY743099.1, from coordinate 4,063,471 downwards.
TCAAAATACCGTTTTTGAATTAAAACTTCTCGAAATTAAAAAAGCTATTTGAAAATAAGTTTATTTTATTTACTTTCAAATAAGTCTTGTTGGAATTTAAACCTTAAAATGTAAAATCTATTATATTTTATTATCTATGTGATATATTCTAAACATCACAAATATCAAAAACAAGTAGCGTAATGTATTACAAATACGATTTATGTTGTTTTTTCTTTGTTATCATTTTCGAAATATATTTTATTAAACAGTTTGAAGTATACAATTGTATGAATAACACTAATATGACATAAACTGATTAGTTTTATCTCATACTTGTATTATTGTATTACTAACTTACTTACTTTCTTACTCACTCACTCTCTCACTCACTCACTCACTCAATCACTCACTCACTCACTCACTCAGTTGTATGGATTATTCAGCGTAAATTGGAATTGACATTAAAAGGGTTTCAAGAACTTTACACACTTTAATCCGTTTCATAACTATATAGTGATAATGAAATGTGGGCTTAGTACAGGAACGGTAGTAAATTTGTTAATTGCTCGCTTATACTGTTATATCGATAATTAATAATTTAATCAAATAATTATACACTCACTGAATAAAGAATTGACCAACACCTGCAGGACTCGAAACTCTGACTTCTAAATATTTTTCCCCGCCTGTGGATTCTACACTTTGGATTCTCTAGTGTGATTTGTTAAAATAATTATTTTTTAGGACGATGACATAAAACAATACTCAAATTTCTTTTCAAGCTATTGTTGATTTTAAAAAAATTAAAAATATTTTTTTAAGTTATGTCAGTACTTGAGTTTTAATTTCCTGAGAGTACCAGCATACGAAGATAAAGTTAAAAGAATCAAAAACGGTAATGGTTTTAATATTATAAGTCTCAAAGCTCTGTTAAAACAAATGTCCTTTTCATGTCAAGACAATACACATTCAAAAGTAAAGGTATTCCTAGTCTCAAATTTCTTGTACGTGATCCAGAATGATAAAGTACCCGGCTCCGTGGGCTTTTACGACCATCTTGTAATGTAGTTTTTTTTTAATTCGCCTTAAATAATTCAGCATACTTTCTTACAGCTTAACAGGGACACATATATTAAAAGTATTTTAGGAAAAAATGAAGAATTATTAATCTGATCGTTTTAAATTATTTAGAAAGTTTCAATTTTGAAACAAAATTGTGATCTCAAAAATGTGCATCTTACAGAGCTATCTCAATATGCTATATATAAAGTTCGATTTAAGCATAAAGTTGCATTACTTTTGAAACATGCAAAGTTATCAGGAATTTTCCCTTAACTTAGATTCTCAATAAGTATACCAACCAAGATATTAACTTCGTCTATAATTATAACATTCAAACATAGGGACAGAAGTTTGATGACATTTATCGAGTGTACCACCGGTGTACGAAGAGGGGGGATCTTATTACCGCCCCCCATCACGAGTCAGTATGAATAGCATTACAAATAAATCTTTAGTTAATTTTAGTGACAGGTGGCTAATAATTAAATTTAACATATTCCTATTTTCTCACACAGATAAAATCACCACATAAAAGTACAAATGGCACCTAATGCGTTTTCGACTACAATGTTGTAAGACTGGCGCAAAAAGCTAAAACTGTTATATAATAATGCACCCTTTTTGCTTATAATTAGTTTGAATTTATTCATAATATCCCTATTTCTATTATATCTATAAGCAAGTATGATATTTAAATAAATTTGGTACAAATACTTTAAAAAATACAGAACTTATATAAAGAAAGATAAATAAAACAATAAATAACATTGATTCTCAGTGGAATAAAAAATACTGTTAAATAAAAAAAGTGTAAGTATTAATGTTATTATTATATAAGTATAGTTTATAATTCAATGACAACTTAAAAAAAATGTATTTTTGACCCAAATGTATTAAAATTAAAATATGATAGAATAACGGCCCTGACTGCAGCACGAATGGGCAGATAAGACCAGCGGTCTAACACTCGCCCAAAAGAGTGGCGTAAAGCAGTGAGTGGCTCAGTCCCATTGTGTTTTACATAGGTGAATGTTTCCCGTTCAGTCAAGGGCAAACTAACCTCTTCGGTATACCGTTTCATTTTAAATGTACATTTTTAAAATGTTAGAGTTTTGCACACCAGTTTAAATGCCGTCCACTAGCATATTGAGGCAACGTAACCAGAGTTGCGGATATCTCGACCGAGCGACACAATATCATATCCCGAGTGAAGCTTTTACATTATTTTATACCACATGCCGAGGTATTTGTGCTGAATAGGTACGATATCTGCCGTCGTCATCTTGTCAATTTTGTAGGTGTAGAACTGGCAACACTCTGATAACGTGTTGATATGGACTATCCTATTACAGTATAAGCATGCCACCACAGATCTTTTAGTGGTAATGTGATATAGGATTTTCTTACGGAACAAGTTGAAACAATAAATGACGACAACCGTATATTTTTATATTTAAACTTTCGTGAACCATGACTATTATATTTATATTTTACCCGGCTGTATTCACGTGGAATTGAAACGGAATATGCCCGACTTTCTAAACCGTTTGGGGTTCTTACTAACGAACTTTAAGCGTGCCGAATGGGTTTGAAACTAGTCGGGCACATTCCGATTTAATTTCACGTGAATACAGCCGGGTAAATATAAATACAACCACATATTCATTGCAATGCACGTTATCGACTGCAATGTCATGCCACCATGCCTACCTGGATGCATGGTGTTCCTAAGCAATGCGGTTTTCAAGAATGAAGGTGATAGAAACGTATGATGTCCCGATTCTGCAATTATCTTTTTTATGACTCATAAATAAGATCAACAACTATAAACAGTGTTACTCACACACGAAAAATAAATCTACTTGTAAATACATAAATATGAATAAGTTATTTATGCATAAAATATTTAAAAAATCTTCACCGATCTGAAATAAAAAAATATTTTCACTGAAATAAAAGTACAGTCATTAGGATTTACGAGTAAAGTTTATAATTGATAGATCTCGCCCTTTTGTTTACTTTCGAATCCCAGTTACATTTAAAAGAATTACATGATTCAAAAACGTTGCCGCTGAGACTTAAAAAAGCAATTTGTGTGAAATAAATTACTTTTTATATCTTTCACGATTCAAGAACCTTACATAAAAATATAATGGAGTTAACTTTTTCTGTTATATTTCAATGATTTATTTAACATTTAAGAATATCCTCTACTCCTGGTTAGGTGGTGATGATACCTGTTCTCTCCGCAAAGCAATAAGAATTCCATAAAACCGATCTTGCCGTAATTTTTACAAATAATTTAAAGCCGAAAGAATCGAATGAAATTGTATATTATGTTTGTTGATACCTTGTTGTACTAAAACACAAAACACTCAGTCTATATAACAGCTTATATAAAAATATTAATATTTAATGTGACAAAGTCACTCGCGGTTATTCAGTGATACTAATTTAATAAATATTCTAAACTATAATATATATTCTTTTAGTGTATGAGTAGTCTTATTTATGTCAATCATTTTGTAAACGACGTTAGAAACAAAAAAAAATACAAATTACTTATCTTTTCGTATCCTGGATATCTTTTTAAAATTTACAAGAAAATGTATGTTATATGATCTAGTTGGACTTATGTAACTACTTCAGTTTAACTGCAAGAAAACGTTGTTCAAAAACAATTGTTTCAGTAAGATGAATTTTTAATTGCTTCCTTACTATTTTTCTAGATTATATTGCTATCGGAGAAATGAAGGCAAATTGTATTATAAATTTATCTATTCAACGGTTTATTTTCATGAAGTTTTTTTTTACAAAAATTCACTAAAATGTATAATTTGAAAAATTCTATCCAAAATTCTTTGTCACTTATTTTTTCACGTATTTCGTAAGCGTCTTCAGTTTTTTATTTGATTACTTTTAATAATGGTTATAACCGTACGTTACTTTGAATGACGAAGTAAGGGCCATTTCGTGTCAATTGAACATGTCGAGCCTCACATGTCGAGACATGGTCTGAATTCTTTAAAATGTCTATATTTTACATAGATATATGTACAAACATTACCTGTATTCTTAATTCTTTAATGCTTATCGAATTGAAACAATGTTACTTTGCATTTTACGAAGCATTTTTCTCGTCACGTGACATCCCAATAAGTTACGATGTGTTACTTTTAATAATTTTTGAAATTAGTACAAATGGTACTGATTTTAAGACATTTATTTTTATTATGTTATTTTATCTCAAAAATAATAGTAGTCCAGTAAAGATGGGTATTTACTTCCTTGATTCATTGTAGTAAATCCTTTAAATAACTGCACGATAATACCACACTGTTCCACCAAATTAATGACCTCGAATCTAGACTTTATTTCCAGTCCTTTCTTTTAGTAGATCTGGATACTTATACTGGATATTTATACTATTTTATTTTTCATACAATTCTAAATTTTTATACTATATGAAAATTTATAACCCTTGCCCAATTCTGCTATTAAGTTAATTTATTTCATTAATTTAATAAACTCATTATATATATATATGTATATATTAAACTAATTAAATATGCTAATCAAAAACTATGCACTAGATAGATATATTTTTTGAATCTGAGCTTCAGGAGCGTTCATTAATATTTTTGCATTTGAGTTCCTCTGAGTGTAAGTAAACCTTTAAAAAGCATTTAAAACCAGTTTTATTTTAAAATAAAATTTGGTAAGCTGCCATCTACGTAGCACAGACACCACAGTGTAATAAAAACATGGCCATAATCTCGACTTCGCCAACCACAGAATCTCAGTTTGACTACATGATTTATTGTAAGCGAACATACATTTATCATCTTGGTCTGACATCACCTGGTAATATTTTGCAAATAAACCATTTTTGTGGCTTGTAATATCGCTGTAAAATTATTATTTTTTATATTATAAGAATGAAATATGGGTCACTTAGGATTAAGTGTAACAAACCGCCAATGGACACTTGTAACACCATAGGAATTACAATTTTTTTTTTTTTATTTCTGTATGTAATAAAATTTCTTTCTATCTATCTGTCTATCTACAGATATCGAATATTTATCTTGAACACCGCCGATAGAACTAATAATAAGGTCACTTCTCTCCTCGCAACCCTGCGCAACCCATCGAAGCAACCGTGACCTGAAAATATCTGCACAAGGCAGAATGTGAAAATTCTGTTGACGTTCGCTTCGCCGATGCTTTTGAGGTGCTGACGTAGCACTCCAACAGTGAACAAATTGGCGGCCAGAGATTCCAAAGAGCGCTTCCTATATCATAAAAATGTCTAATTTCGTTTTCAATACAATATTTGGTTATATAACACGCTGTAAACTGTCACCAAGACAGTCGTGTATTTTGAACATGGTACACAATTTTGATATTAGAGAATTTCTCTCCTTTTTTCTAAAACAAAGTCAGCTGGACTTATAAAATAAACACAATGTTTTCTTTACGGTACCAATACATGACTTCGCTTTTTCTCCTTCCTCCTATTTCTCCCCTCCCCCAAATTACAAATTTCCAAGAGATCTTTTTATCTTTCTAGACTCAGTATTAAGACAGGAGAAACGCTTTCATAAGCATAAATAATGTAAGTGTTCTTAAATTTAATCGTTATTTATATTTAAAAGGCACTTATAATCTGATCATAAAAATTTACTTATAGATATAGTAAAATATTTTATTAATATATCTTTCCCAGATATTATCTATTCGATGTTAGCAGCTAATTGACCCATAACAGTTAATACAAAGCGTGTAAAAAATACATTAAAACCCTTTGAGGTGCATTCTACAGCGCCCGAAATACTAATATACTTGTGTGCTCTGATGGAACGTTATTCATTGAATCGGTTATTTGTTTGTTCAGAATTGAGATCATGAAATATACACGAGAGATTAAAAAGCATCCCTTTCAACCAAAAATAACATTTTAAAATACATTTTAGAATGTCTGATTTCTGCTCAGTTATCTGTAAAATGGATACTGAATCGACATGTTGATAACTTCCCCATTTTCGGTTTACATTCGTTCCATGAAAAATAGTTTAAAATGATTTAAAGTTTTAACTTGTGAAATTTTAAAAGATTGTTATAAGATATATTTCATTTTCTGATATATTATGTGGCTTTGTAAGTTGTTAACAGTTGTGTCACTTAAATTGCAAATATGGCGAGAATATGTAGAAGGCTAACAGCACGACGCATACGTTCTATCATCTAGTTATTTAAAATATAAGTTTAGAATTCTTGAGTGGTAAATAGTTATTCAACTAACTGTATTTATATCAGTAATTACTATTACTCAAGGGACTGGTGGAGATCTCTTTTAAGAGATAAGTCATCCTTTGAATTAATTTTATCTTTTATCTTATTTACATTGTCAGTTATATTATTTTCAGATACATAAATAAATAAATAAATAAATAAATAATTTGTGTCATAACAACCATCATAATTGTTATTCCTCATGACTTTTTCTATCATATTATAAAAGATTTCTAAACACGTAAAGTAGATGAAAAAGTAAAGTATTTAACATAAGCTAACATATATTTTTTTAAATAACAGAAGCTAATGTTTAATTTAATTTAATTTAATTTAATTTACGGGAAATTTAAGATCTTTACTAATTTTAATTCATGTTGCAAAAAAAATCCATAGCATATAATATGTGCGGTTCTTGAGAGACGTTACGTATATATATGAGGATTAAAAAGAGAAAGAACGAATCAAAGAAAACGACTGAACAGTTGAATATCAATCCTTTAAAAGCCTCTAAAGAATACCCTCCCTTTCTATAAAATATATTTTACTGGCGGCAGTGTTTTACATCGCCCATACGTACGACAACAATGATTACTCTACAAATAACTGTTTGATAAAACAACGAATTGAAAATGTTTCTAAGTGAATGAACCTGATTCCGCAATAAATTTCACAAATCGAATAATTTATCAACCGAATAAATGTGAAGCAACACGACTCGAACGAACGTATATTTGAACAAACATAAGTATGCATTACGTTTCTACAAATAGCAAAGTATATTGATAGATATCTCTGGGATTTTTACTTCGTTGTAATGAATGGCTTAAAAACGGTGTCTGAACTGTACGCACGTAACACTGCGTCACGGTAAAGTGCCAGAGGAAAACCGTCCCTCTAATACGTTGAGGTTAACCGTACGTTTTTAGTGGATAGCCTTAAAAATGCCGTCATTGTCTATGCTACTGCGTAGTTATGTAATCGCTGCCGCCATCACCTTCTTGGTCGAAGAGAATCCATATAAGTTTCCCAAAGACAGTGATTCTAATAAATACTGTAAATAGAATACAAGTATTCCAAACAGCCAATAAAAATAAATAAATAGAAGCCACTTCGAATTTTTTTTATCAATTTCGTCTTTTCTCTTAAAAAGAAATAATGCCACCAGGAAACACTAAATGAGCTCCAAGTCTGATAGTACTATTTCTTGCTTATTGTTATATCACAGTAACCACTGAAATAATTAACTTAGAAAATTCAAAATAAATATCCTTTAAAGATATTTTATCTATACAAAATATGAAATTGAATATAAATCTTTGGATTCTTAAGCTGAAAGCTGAAGGTAATACGTTTCAGCATCATTCTGTACACTCGTGAGAGAACTCTCACAAATGGACACGTTTGTTGCTGACAACTGCTTACCGTATTACCGTAGACCTTTGTCTACGGTAATACGGTAAGCAGTGTCAATTTTCAACACTTATAATACAAGAATAGTATGATTGAGTTTATATATTTAAATAGCAGAATAACCAATATTTATAAACTTGACGCGATAAAATCATCAACAATTTTGATTATAAGCAATGCTGTCGATAGTAATATCGACAGCATTGCTTAAAATATAAAAAAATGATTCTTTAAAGAATCTTTTTTTTTCAATTAATTCTTAAATATCAAAAACGTCAATTGTGAAAAGGTCGTTGTATAGCACATACTATAAAAAGTATTAAATTTAAAATTATTATAGTAATTATGTAAGTTTGTTATAATATAAATTGGAACGTACGTCTTCGAGTTACATAACTTTGACATTAAATAAAACATCCATTCGTAATAATATTTCTTGAGTAAATTTGGCGTCTGTATATTCTTTCCCTTATTCAGATTTAATCCATTAAAATTAATCCTTTCAAATCTTTTTTTTTTTGTAAATATTCTTCAAAGAAAAGACATCTATTTTCTAAAAGATAAAGCCATAAGGATGATTTGATGATAAAGAACATCTTCTTTATTATCAATTCATCCTCTCTGAATACAAATTTAAATCATGATAATATATAATTATGTAAACGGCATGACAGATTTACGTTTATGCTTGACGAGTCAAGACTGTGGGTAACCTTTAAGATGTTTGAGGAGTCAGAAAAAGATACTTGTAATTGTATAAAAGTCGGAGTTATCTCAATAATAATATTAAATATTGTGGTCACAATGTTTCTAAACATTGCATTGCATTGCATTGGATACCTATACTAAAATAATTAATCTACTTGCTCATATTATACATAATATATTCAACTTAATTATCAGCTCATATATTAAATTAAACTTAATTGAAAACTTCAAAATATCTTCAAAATAAGCCTAAGAGTAATAAAATTCAAATTCGCACACATCAAAATAAACTTAAATAATTAAACACGAATGTAATAAAAAAGGAGTTCACGTTTATTAATTGTAATGAAAGTACGTATTCCCGTCTGAAAGGTGAGTTAGATGTCATGTCGTTGGAGTCTAAGGGCACATTCGTCTTGTTCCTGTCCTTTATTTAGGTCCGTGACGAACGGCTATATGAATCATGAAACAAGTAAAATTTGGCTTTAAAGAGATAGTAATAAAGTTTATTTTGGAACAAACTCAAAGAAGTGTTGCAGAATGTAGTTTATCTAATGAAGATGGTATTGCAGGAACAAGATTTTCTCTTTCTCATGAGGTACAGATTCTTCATGACAATCCTGTCTACATCTCCCTCAAGAAAGGATTAAACTACTTCACTTGTTTATTTATGTACAAGTACAATTTTTAATTTGTGAAAATTAGGACCGTTTGAAACAAATTTAGATTTTTTTTCTAGAATATTAGGTATTAGTTTTATAACCATTTCTTATTTCGCAAAAACGAAATATCTGGTATGAAAAGAATGTTTAACAATTATAGACTGGTTTTATTGAGGTATCATCATTGAGATATAGAGATAAATTGTATGAGTTTTAACATCAATAAATATGACTTTTAACATCAATAAAATTTGTTGGATAATACATTTTTCTTATTAACTTCATTATTGTATTTATTGAGATCGAATATATTTTGTGAGAGTACAGTACATATTGAATTTATAGGAATCCAGGTTTCATATTTTTTATATTATGACATATTCTTAAGCTTATACAATTATTTAAGCGTATTTAAAACTTCAATAAAATTTGATTATACAAAATATAATACCATGTTAGGGTCTTATAAAAAAAATTAAGAGTGTACCTGGGCGTTAAAAGTTGAACGGCATTGGAAAATATAATGTTAGTTTAAGTCATTTACTTTTGTAACAAAAATAACATGACAAATATATATAATTTTTATTTCATTAATTTTAGTAAATTAATTTTATTTATTTATTTCAGGCCAAACTGTAAAACATTGCTCCCTTGCAATATTATTTTTGTTATTCAAAATAGTTTTTCAGTAGAAGATAGTGAGAATATATAATAGAAGACCTTTAGGGAACTAAAAGGGTTTTTGAAAAAACGTCATACAACAAAAATATTATATATACTGATATGAAATAAAACGTTTTAACTTAAATACATTATATTATTACAATCAAAGCTTTTGATTTAATTAGAACAAGCTTCTATGTAAATAAGAAATTTCTTGACTGTTCTTTAGTTTATTAGAAATTGCAATAGATTTTATTTTTAGGTTATTTTTTATTTATTATAGTTTTCTTTAGTACAATCTTAAGTAATAAGAATATTTCCAAATTTATCCCATCTTCTGAAAACGTTCAAAATAGCCCATCGGTCTTGTCTTTCAAACGAAGATTAAAGATTTTCTATCTCTCCCAGATATAAAATTATATATATTTATAGGTATATATCGTTTGTCTATATATTTTATATTAATACTAATAATACTTATATATGTGTATTATTGGTACATTTATTTAGTCTACTTAATTATTTATTATATATATTTATATAAATTGTTTAGGTCATAAGTTTATATATGTGTGTACCTATTTCTGCCCTTTAAAATACCCTTCTAGCGTTGAATAGCGTTGAGTAGGTGGATACTTATATGATATTTATTAAGATTCATACATAAAAAAACCATTGTGACATGTATGTACATATGTCAGGGTGTTTGTAACTACGTTTTTGGGTCGTAAAGATTCAACAAATGTATTAGTTCTTGGGAATTGAGATAGTGAATCAGCATCTGAGTCATGGGCTACTCTCACACGAGATGACTAGAATAAAAATCACGAATAAATATTTTATAATCTTATCAAACCAACCAAACCGACGTCTTAAACGCATTTTAGTAACTAAGCACTTTCAATGTTAGATCATTTGTAAAACAAGAAAACTTTAAAAATAATCTATTTGATTGTTTCCAGCTATATAGTTGTTTAAATCGAATTACTATCTTGCAGTTGTTAACGAAGTCGATAAGTAAATTCAGTTATTTAATAAATAATTAAAAACTGAAAAATGAATCTCGTCTGTTTTTATTAAATATTTCAGAAATGTTTAAGCTCGTTGAAACAGATATAGAATATTGATCAGAAAAAGTTTGATACAATGTTCTTTGCCAATAATAATAAGTTAATGCAATGAATATTCAAACTGTAGGTATTATTCAGTTATCTGTTGTAATAAGTTATGATTTTAGTCTAGGACAGGTAGAATATTCCCAAATCTCACTCTAAGCTTTATAATTCGAGTCATTTGAATGTGCAGAGATTTACTCGTTTCCCTGAAACGCCAACTTAGCATCTTGAGCTTAGGACAACTTTGATTGCTCCGTCTCTAACAATAGAATATTCTATAGTATAATTAATGTTCATTGGATATTAAATTTATTACTAGATACAGAAATATATGTTAGCTTCAAATAAGACAAATTAGAGAAAAATAAATGAAAGATTAAAAAAATATAATAAGCAGCCAGTATTACGGGACAAAACTTCAAATATCTCAATGTCTTATAAAAGTCAGATAATTTATTGCGGCGTCGATTAGTTTAATGAGAGAAGACTTTTAACTAAACTAAAATCCATTTAATTTTATCATATACGAAGATTATATTATAATAGTGTAAAAAAACCCCCATCTTACATTTTCTTATCTTACCAACTTCACCATAACCACTTTTCATTTTATCCACAAACTATTGAAAACAAACTTAAAATTTTAATTCACTACGACATTTAAAAAGTCTGATACTATTCTCATTAGTCCAAATAAATAAGATTCCTTCAGTCTCAAGGCATTAAAGTAAGTTTTGTTAAACAAATTTTACTTATTACTTAAATTACTAACAGGCTAAGTGAAAACTTACGTCTTGTGTTACATTTAATAACTTAACCAAATCTAACCAAACTCAAGCCTTACTAGAAACTGTTACTAAGTTGAGAAAGACCAAAGGTAAAGCTTTATATTATAATTATGTCTAAACCTTTTAGTTTTAATGAGTTACCCGTATAAAATGTTTTATATGGACGACTAATTTCTGGTATTCAGTATTCTGGTATTCGTATTAAAGTTAGTAATTTATTACAATGGGATACAATATTTTTTCATAGTTTCATAGTTTCTTTATTACCCAATATATATTTATATATAAATTTATATAGTTTTCATTAAAACATTTTATTTATTTAAAGCATTTAAAGACTTAATATAATATATATATTTAACGTTATATATCAATACAACATAAGAGCAAACAAAAGAGATTGTTTGAACGTAGTTTGATTGTCCTGATTTCCCTGGATATTTCACTTGGATTTTACTTTTAGAGACTTAGAATAAAATACACATCAAACCTTATATATTATATTTATTATTTATTATATATAATTGTTACATTAATTACATATAATATGTCTTATTAAAGTTTTAATTCGCATTTGAAGGTACATGTTTACTTCGCAAAGAAATGAGTAAAAAATGTTTCTGATCAAATCGATCTAATCTCGCCATCAATTCCACGAATTGATTAATTTATAATTTGAAGCGGAACGAATTGAATGAAATTGAATGTTTTGATTGTTGGAATCCTTATTATGTTATAATAACACCAACATTTAGTTTAAATCTACGCTAACATAGTCACAATAAGGGTATATTTTCAATATGACAAAGTCCCACTCGTTTATTCAGTGATATCTACGAGTAATTAATTTTTATTAATCAATACTGTATTTCATTCTTTATTCAGGAACAGTTAATGTATATGACAAGTCTATTAAAACCAAAATTGGTCAAATAAATAAGAGTCCCTGCTTAAATGAAAAAAAAGATACCTGACGACTAACGAAAAGATACTTGTCCCTTACTTATTTTCACACTCAAAGTAATTTTCCGTTCCGTAGTTCGTGTATGTTTTTTATTTCAATATTTTTAGTTTTGGTTATATTCGAAGTTATATTGAATGAACAAGTAAATGGCCGTTTCGTGTCGATTGAAACATGTACAGCCTACATCTCGAGAATTTTCAATCATGTCAAAACTGAGGCTCTCTGAACCGTAGGCATGTCGCACCTCGTCACATTTGATTGTGAAAGTGATCCCGTGATGCTATCTATACGTTACTAATACGATGAGCGTTTGATTTTATTCGTTATCCTAAAAATAACGGCATTTTATAGAAAATGTTAAATAACCGCCTCGGCCATCTTTTTCTTCTTTTCTACATAATATCAAAGAAAGTAATTATAATAAATATTGTTTATAAAACAAATGTATCTCATTCACTCAATAAAAATAAATATATATAATTAAGGTCTTATTTTGTTTATTCTATTTATTTATTGTTATGTATATTTACTGAATACGAAGGTTTTTTAACATTAATTTTCAATTTAATAAATCTCTACTTATTAGTAGGTAAATAATTTTTGTCTCTGGCAATAAGTTAGTATTTTTAAACAGCGCCTGTTATACCTCTTGCATAATTCGCTACCAAAAATTGTTCAAGTAAGTAAAGCTCTCATATCAGTAGGATATATTAAAAATGGAGGATTAGTTTTTCATCGGCACGTTTATAATACATTTAGTGTGTAGAGTTCTCAGTGAAATGCAAACGTAAAATGTAAAAAGCAACTTAAATAATATAGATAAATTAAACTTAGACTAAAAAAAACATAAGATCGTTTTAGGTCAAAAGAATTCCATCCTACAATAGATTGACTAAATTTATTAGATACAAAAATACGCTTACTTTAAACGCGTGCTTAAAAGCATAGTAAAGTAAGCGTAGTAAGCGTTTAAATCTACTGCTTATTAAAATACTACAGACCATGTCGGTGTGATAATCTGTCAATTGGTTATTGACTTGTCAACAATGCTAGCCAGTTTCATATTACTTATAATTATTATATAATTTCTATTATTTTGAATGTTCAAGGTTAGGTTAAGTTCTATAAGGACTTGTCAATGTGAGAGCATCTTAGAGTTATTAGTGACCGGGTTAATTATTATATTTCTTTCGGTACAATGCGTTACTGGAATTTGTTCTCATATATTTGACTGATAAATGTGACTCAAACACTTAGTCATTCAATTCATTCACTCAAAAGACTTTGATAACATATACATTTATAAAATACATTAGCGTATATTATAATTATGTATAATCGTTTGTCTAGTATAGTAGTAATATATAATCAGTTGTCTAGTATAGTATATTCATACAAATTCATCGTCGTTCTTTCTACACGTAACCAGTATACAATATTCAGAACAAAATTCATAACTGTGACCCATGAAGGTTATAATTCAAAAGACAATGAAAAATGTTTTTTTTAATAATATCATGAAAATGTTTCAACTGAATATTAATAATATATTTCTTACAAAAAACAAAAAAAAAATAAAGCAAGCAAGAGAAGGAAAACATAATAAGGCTTTTCTTTTATATATAATTAAAGTATCGTATTCATTTTAATTTAAAGAATAAAAAAAGTATATTTTATGAGATAGAAATACGCCACTTTGGGGTCTGTAAGTATTTTATTTGTGTACTTTATAAAATGTATTCATTGTTAGCAATGGAAGGAAGCACCTGAATATTTCATATTCACAAATTGAAATAGATTAAAAAAAACAAAACTATATGAAATATATATAAAGTAAACGGCTTAAAAAATGTATGCAGTGCACTATAAACAGTCTGTCCGTCTTAAAAGTTATTACTCGTAAATTCGTTGTCTGTTCCCTCACCTCTGTTTTATGGTAGCATCACGAAAGCAATAAAAACTGCACAATATCTTATAGCCAAATAATATAAAATAATATACTGGACACAATAAACTAGAATAAGCATCCTCATAAATATGAAATGTCTTAATAAATGTGTCTAATTAACAAGTCATAATAAACAGGATATTTTTTTTTAATTCAAGCAATAATGGCCACGATGCGGGTAACAAGAAGTTCAGGCTTTTGAATGAGAACTTGAATGGTGGTGTTTACTTTTACAATAATCATTTTTTTAATAAATAATTCTAAACTTTTCTTAAATTGACTATATTATATAAGGTCGTATTATTTCAAATATAAACTATTAATCATATAACATTCTGCTTCTTTCTTATCCTTATGCAATTAATATTATAATTAAATGTTTGCTGAATTGCTATACATTTTGTATGTGATATTAGGTTAATAAATTTATCTTTTGCGGCGAAGCGAAACAAGGACATAAAGAAGACGAATGAGTCCTGGAGGAGCAGTGACACATTTCGCAAAATACTCTCCAGCTTCATTTTTTCATTAAAATAAATATACAGTTTACGTTTACCTATCTATATAGTCTATTGCTATTTCATTATAAAAGTGACAATATTTCTGTGACGACCGCGGACTACCTAGATCTTCTTGGCGTTACTCTTATCTCGTCTCCCAACTTTGGATTTAGCTGAGGAAATGCTCTGTGTTCCTTCAAAGCTGCATCAGTATTTCAAGTCGGAACAGCTGTTCTCTCTCTATAATGCACAAGTTCGGTCGTGCATGGATGATTCGCATCTTTGAGATGATTCAACAATATATCAGCTGGAGGCTTTGAAATCAAATGAGGGGCTAGCCAAGAGGGTTGTAGGGGAATATCCTCACAAAGGTGAAATGCTAGAGCTTTGAACATCGTCTCAAGGCAGAGTCTATCGGTCTTTTCCCGGGTACATTCCATAGAGTGTCCAAGCTACTGAATTTGCTTTCCTCATCTGGTTTTCATCATTGAACATCTAGATACTCGACAGATGTCTATCTGACTTCTATTCTTCTACGGCTCTGCCATCCAACATGGAAGTGCCAAAGTCTCGGATAAAGCATTTTGCTTTGACAATCATTTTGAGGATGGTGAAATCTTGGAACTCTCTACCAGGGTTGGGGTTTCCTCAAAACTGTAGTCATACTCGAACCTATTGTAAAATTGTATTGTAAAAATATTTTATATCAAATATTTTTAGAAGATGTCTTAGTTATTCCAACCGAGTAGTAAAATAAGTTGTAATTAAAAAAAACGGGATATCCTGGACTTTTTGGACGTTGCAGTTTGAAAGTGCAGGCAAACTGAAGCATGAATACCATTCTTAAGAAATAAGCTGAAACATTTAATGTAAATAAAAATTCTGTTGATACCAAAATTAGTATAACAAATAGCAAACCCTACATAAATACGACAGCGCCAAAAAATAAATGAGAGAGAAAAATACCAAGATAATTAACGAGCAAATTGTTTAACACAAATTGTTTCACACTTAAATGGATTTCCGTTCAGTGTGCTGGATGACCAATTAAATGACTGTACCGTGTGGATTCAAGCACGTACATCCTCACTTCTGCAGATATGCTCTGATTTTTCAAACATATAAGACATGTTAAGCGTTGGTTAAGCGTTCATACATGTTTAAACATGTTAACCTGGACTGGTAACTGTAACATTCCTAACATTTTTTTATTGTTTATCTAATGGAAAAAATATTGTTATTTTGTATTTCCATAGTATTTTTTTAGTCAAACTACTTCCGATTAAGATATGTCGTGTTATTATAATATAAAGCTTACTTTAAAAAAAACATTTTCACTTACATTAAAATAACTTTTTAACTACACTTTGTTTGTGACTCGCCCGCAATCGATTATTAACACGACAGACATGTGCTATCATGAGCTTCTTTATTAAAATAGCCCCCACTTGTATGAATATAAACTAAAATTCACCGAGCTGGTCAGAAGTTACAAGGTAAGTAACATATATATATATATATATATATATATATATATATATATATATGTATTTCTTTTTCATGCATTCTTTTGTTTACTACATAAAAAAAATTACCGTTGCAAAATCTAGCGACTATACATTTATCAACCAACGTCAACCAACAACTACTACTGAGATGATCTACTCAGATAACGGTGGAGTTATTTAGTACGCATATATATATACTAAGTGTCAAGGTTAAAATTGCATGTAATGGCCGCGGCAGTTATTTTATTATAAGTATAGACAAAGGGACGGTGTGCGTAAAATTCTGGTTAGTGACTATTCTTAAATAAATCTTTGATTATACATTTTGTTAATTTAACAAAATTATAACGTCTCTACGTATTTTGTAAGTTAAGCAAGGTAAATTTCATAAAAAATGAATACATGTCTAATGATATAGAATTGTTGTTCATTCGATTTATTTTACACTTTCCAAGAAAAAAAAGTTGGTATTTATCTCCGTTAAGTATAATCTCTATCAAAACAGTTCTAAATAAAATAAAAAAATATATATATTTAGTGATTTTCGGTATTAGCTCATACAGACTGACATATGATTAAAATATACATATTTAATTATGAACACTATTAAATATTATTTCTATTACGTCACATGAATATAATATTTTTCTATTAACCCTTACATAACTAGTGTCGCAATGTCATGTTAAGAAAACAATAAACAATAATTAAGAGAGAAAGGTTTTCCTTGCTTTCAGTTTCTTGTACGTGACTATTGTATCTGATTACAGAAATGTTGTATTTCAACAATTCATCGTCACGTTTGATTTCAAATATTATTTAATATATTTAATTATAGTGATACAGGCTTTAAAAACGTACAATCATTTTGAAAATATTACTTTTTCTAGATATTGACATTGATTTATTTAGAGAAGATACTGAAGCCAAATAATTTTAATAATAATAGTATTTTAGCTAAATTAAAATGTTTATAAGAAACGTATGTATAAATAAAAGATAATACATACATATGTTATACATAATAGGCAAACAATATAATCAAATAGTAGACATTGTTTAATAAAGTCGCCTCTTGAAGCTTGGCTTACATTTTGTTAAGAGTACAAAATTTCGAAGTGTTCTCATGTAACGGCTATTACCATTCACGTTGATTAAACCATGTTGTAACATGTTATATTTATATGTTTAATAAATATTATTAAAAGAATTTTCAAATAGAATTCAGACTAAAAGTAGTAAATATAAATTCACACATTGAAATCAATCCATATAATTAAATTCAATATTAATAAAAAATGTGTTTGCGAATATTGATTACAAAGAAAATATTAAATTTATCACCTCGTATTGGTTTTAAAGACCAAAAAATCGGGTATGATATTTACGTTTAGTATTTAATCTTTGTTTTTAGACGAATATAGACAAGGTTTAATAAATAAATAATTTCATAGATTAAATTTTCATTCACGGACTCAAACTTGCGACCTCAGAGAACCACCGGTCGTTCTACCAGTTGTACTACCGTGTCGCTATCTGATATTCTATATGTTACCGTTCAGGCTTGTTTCATTGTTGTCGCAGGTTTGTATTAATGATATTTTTCTTTTGTTTAATTTCAAATAAAAATGTAAAATATTGTATTATTTAAAATTGTTTATTAAAATTGTGCAAAATAAATTATATTTTTAGTATATTTATAAATGTTGGCAACACCGTGTACTCAGCGTCACCTGCTACAATACAGACAGAATAAATTTCAACTAGCGGATTTAAATAATGTATTATACTCTGGTAAAAATGTATAATGTAAGCTAATAAGTGGCCTTTGTTTATTATTGGGTTATGCTATTAGAGTTTGATACTAAATAATAAATTGGGCCAAGTATATGTCTCCGTTTGATTATTTCTTCAAAACTAAGCAATTGCTTATGACGCGTATTTCACAATAATTTTTAGAATTGCTTTTAATTTATTTATGTTACTTAATTTATAGATAGTATAGAAAAGTTGATGTTTTTTAAGGTTACAATATATGTTTTGCCAAATGCGTTTCATAACAGAGTACCAACAATATCGAAGTGCTTTTAAAAAGACGAGATCCTTCCTTTAAATATTAAGATCGATTAGAATCAATTATAACATGCCATGTGATTGATTGATTTTTAAATCAGAATGACGGCACACTAGTCTTGTTGAGGCGGGTCCTTGGCAATTTTTTTTTTATGGAAAATAATTCTTTTATTACGTAATGTGTAACAATACTATAAATTATTCGAAGATTGAAATTACTTGATACAGAATATTCATGGCTAAGTTAAACATTAGTTCAAGCGTGTATTGTAGAGTGAAAGGGGTGAAATTGTTTGTATGTTATACTATTTATTTTATTTGTTTTATCATTTTAATAAATCAATATTATTTTATCTATTTATTTTATCATTTTAATAAATCAATATTCAAATTTGATTCCTATGTCATTTCAATTCAACTGTAAATGGAATGAATTAAAAAAAGTATCTTTAACAAGAATTCAAGTTCCAGTATGTTGCGTCACAGAAAAGGAAAGGAGACGACCCGTCTCGTTATTAAAAAAATCTTTCTTAGTTTACCAATATGTCGTAGTTATACCGTGTTTTTTATTGTCTGTAGCAATTATATCCTGTTTTGGATCAATATTTTTTTTGAAATAAACTATGTTTGTAATATAATTAATATAATTTAAAACATGTGTATAATTAATATAATGAAATCTATCTATTTCTATTAATTTCTATTATTATAATAATACAACGCTAAGTGGATCAAGTTTACAGCTGCCTTAATTTTGGAGTTAAGTTTCTTAGATTATCAAATTTAACACAGGAGAGCATTTCGAACTTTAAGCTTTAAGAACTTAAATATGATAAGTTTTAAGTAACTTAAAAAACATTTTAGTTCCACTACCTTATCACAATATCACTTTAATTTATCACTATTGACTTTACATTTGAAGTTATTAATTTATTTATATTTTCTTAAAGACAAATGTCACTAACGGCAGCGTTCCCGGATTTCTACTGAACTGCACCTGAATTAAATTCCCCAACTTTGCTTTAAATGGCTCCTTTATTAAATATAAACTAACTTCGGTTACGTTCACCAGCAATGCTCTTAAATTTAAGACAAGGGGCTTATTTACTCTATTATTATATTAAATTCTCTTTGTCTAAGTAAAGCTCCTTTGATGCGGACGAAGGCTCAAAACGACGATTTTATACGGAATTCGTTTTTTTTAGTTTTTGTTTAAATATTTTGTAAAATTTTTATTTATTGAACTCTTCTTTTTTTCCTGATTATGTGAGTGGTATGTTCTTATATTTGTTTTGTATTGAATGTATATTTAGCAAAGAGATTTAGCAAAGAGATTTAGCAAAGAGAACATATATTTAGCAAAGAGATCTAGCAAAGAGACTTTAGTTGAGTGACAGATGAGGATATTCTTATCCCGCCGACACATCTTGTAACTGTTCTTACTGAGTTATGGCTTAAAATAATAACCCTTTATAATTCACATTTGAAATAAACACTGCTAATTACTAGTCATGTTACAACCTTACTTGTCAATATAATAGATCAAATTTTACATCTCTATTCTTACTTTCATAGTGAAGTACTGACACTAACATTGTAACTTCTCGAAGCGAAATGAACTATGATAAAGCTTCTCTAGGTCCGCGTGTTTCATTCTGGATCATTGAAGAAAAAACTCAACAATGCGTGACAAAGGAAACATTCTTTGATTAAATTATTATTATAATTATTTTTTATTGTAATCTTTACATCATTGTAAAGATAAAAAAAATCTGATTTCTGATATCTTCCATTTTTAAAGATGGAATCTTCACCGTAACTAAATAGGCCTGCATAATTCATTGCCATTCCATCAATTAGAAAAAATATAATTTAAGGTACTGTAAATCTTTTCATGAATGAGCAATATTTAAATTTTAACTATTTGTTATCGGTTAGAATTTAAAAAACAGTAGTAGTTTATTTTTTATCGGTTAGATTTTTCAGTTATTTAGTCATCGAAATAGCTACACACGTGAGTTTATATTTAATTGGTAGAATAAACTTACTGCTTTAAAATAAAAAAAAATGATTTAAATTAAATAAAATAAAAAACAAAATTTCTTATACAATGTACTGTACAATCATGAAATGAAAAACTTTTGGGTAGTGCTGATAGAAAACTCAAATTACGTCGCAATCCAATTAAAACTGGTAAAAAGTGCAATCATGGAACTGCTACTTTACTCGGTTAAATGTGTTAACTAGTTTTTTTAGCTTCTAAAAATATCACAGAAGAACAAGTTGGATGTACAACGTGATTTTTTTTTAAATAGCTTTATATTCTTGCTTGAGATATAAATAAGTAAATGGCATTTATTACTCATATTATATAAAAAACTGCATTTTGCAAACTGATATAAAATAATCAATGAAATACAATCGAGAAATACGTATCCGTATCGTATACGGATACGTATTTCTAATGCGATAAAAAAGTAAATTTTTTAATAAAAATAGTTACATTCTAAGGTACCTTATCAAATTTGTTTTCTTCATACAAATAAAAAACAATAATTTTATTGTTTTTAAATAATCAAATGTCAGTCTATGCAAATCTTGAATAAGGTTAGAAAAGCACAAACTTTAAAATTTAAGTTCAATTTATAACAAAAAGGAAGAGTTCGTTACAAATGACTTTGAATAATGAAACGGATTATTGATATTAAATAATACATTGTATTGAGTTCCAGTTACGTATGTAAAGTTAGGGTTTTTAAGATATTTTATATTAATTGTTATTATAATTTTAGATAAAAGATAAGAATTCTTATCATGAAAAAGTGTGAGCCATTTTGAGATTACACAGATAATTAAAAATAATAACCTTTCTTTTAAAACGCTAATATTATTATTATAACTAAAAATATCTGATGACATTCCTTTGACGTTCTTTAAAGCCTTTATTTTGAATTCTAAAACAGCTTTGTTCTTTGACGTAAAAAACATTTTTGTGTTTTAGAAGAGCTTACACAAATAGTGCCTCCTCACAGAAATGTTATTGTAGTTGGCTCGCACGGACGACCAGCGCTGTATGCAAAATATCGACGGTATATAAAATACTTCTCAATATAAATTCTATTTGGCAAATATTTTTGTTGTTTTAAATTAGAAGGATTTAAATATACTGTACTAAGTGAATAATAAAGTTAATTTATTACAAAAATAATGTATACTTCTAAATATATATATATATTATTTTCTATAATATTGATCGAATTTCTATTTGGCTGTCACATGACAACTGGAAAACTATTGGTGTTAACAGACATGACAAAAAAAATACTTAAGAAACAAACACTTCTTTTAGCGTACAAATTTAGTTTATTATATTATTACTTAAATGCTTATTTACCTGCATTAAGTAAAAAATACAAATTACCTAAAATAAAATCTGCAGTAAGATACAAATTCGCGAACCCTAGCTAGCTTAGATCTAAAGATTGAGCGGCGTCTTGTCTTATATCTAAGACACTTGACATCTAATACCATCTCTGCTGCGTCAGCTTAATTAAGCGAACTACGTCATCTTGACACTATATTTAGAGCGGTTCTATGTTCAATCTATTTATACTCATTCTAGTATTTTTTTATACGATCTACGTTAATCCTTTTTCTACTTAACATAAAAAAACAACTGTCTATCTTCACGCAAACTGTAGAATAGAATGGGCCAAGGCCTTATTTCGCGTTACATAACTGTTGAAAATCATTATTGAAACTCGCTGGTTCCTTAAATATTGTTTAAGGAAATTTTATTTTTGTTCATAGTTTTTTTAACTAATATGCTATTTATTGTCTGTGATTGTGTACTGTGAGATAAATAAATCTGTTCTTTTTCTTATATGAGAACCCAGAAAAAACGAAAATATCGAAAAATCTCATTTTTAGACCTCAGAGGTCGAAATCCTGAGACCTGTGAATTTTATATCTTGCGGCATACAAATCTATTTCTCTCATCAAGTACAATAAAAATGATGTAGTACACAAGTTTTTGATAAAGTAATTGGTTAAGTCAAAAAAAGCCGACAAGGGCTTCTTCTATTGGTAATGGGTAGGAAGTTAAAAGTTAAGTTGAAAATTGGTGGGCAGCTGCCTTTTACGGCTAAAAGTCTAGAAATCTAGACTTTTAGCTAAATTCTAAGAACCAAATTTTTAGGATTAGATTTCGAAAACTTGTTTGATTCGTACCTTGTTCGGCATACTTACTTGTCAATTATCTGGTCTCGTCAAGAACAAAATAATGATTTATAATTTTTACGATAAAGTTTTGGACAACTTTTGTATAAAATTGTCATACAAGAAAATTTCTCATTCTTCTCCGCAGAGCAGCATTCCGAGCTCGTAGTAGCTAGCTGGTGATAGCTTACTTACGGACTGACTAGACCAACATGTTTATAATAAATAATTGAGGATTCAAAAGTGCGTGTAAATGCCTACTTGAATAAAGATGTTTTGAATTTGAATATACAAAGTCTTGTGGCACAGAGACGGTTTAGTCATAATTATATATAATACAATATTGTAACTAGCGGCACGCTTATTTAATCATAAATCTTGAAAGTTAGTCTAACTTACCAATATGTGGCAAGAAACTTGAACTTTCCCAACTTGGAGGTAAAGTGTAATTACACGACGACACTAACGACCTTGTAAAATATAATAATTTTACATATAGAGGTAACTCTGAATATTCATTTAAAACGTAAAAAGCCATCTATCTTTTCGTCGCGCCCTGAGAGCTGCGGCACGCAGTTCACGCCGCGAGTCCGCCACTCTTAAAGCTTATGAATAAGAACCCGAATGGGTTCGAAACTAGTCGGGCACATTCCGATATAATTCTACGTGAATACAGCCGGGTAAATATACGTACATTTAACAAAAAAGTTTTTCAGCAATAGTTATTCCTTGTAAAAATATATATATAACTCGATGAATGTACAAAATATCTATTGCAGTTTTAAATGTCGTAGGTAATTGAAGCATTGCTGGAATATATATAAGTATATAAGTCAAGCCGTATCTTACGCATCTGTGCAAGGTCGGTCAGAGAGTCCTCCTCCATAATGTGTAGGAACCTTAATATAATATTCATTGGAATAATTTTTGCCTTCCCATCAATACACCAAAAGATGAATTCGAAAATATAGTGATGTTAGTTATTAAATAACTATGAGCTTGCAAACTTCTCTTTGATAACTGATATGAAAAATGTATCACTTTATTATAATTCCAAAATAATACGTTTACTTAAAAATTAAGAAATGTATGCTTTAAATTCATATACTATCTCTAAAATTTAATCGATTTACTATCTCATCAAATTCTGTAATTTAAGTGCTCTATCATATTTTCTCGTTCCGGACGAACAGACATCTATTGTAAAATGTAGACGACGGGTCTTGCTTCGAAACTCGGAATTTCGATTCGTTGGAGCCTTCTGTATTTGCTGGCATCTGAGAGTGAATCGGATAAATCTAATAAATTGGAACGTCTCGATAGTTACATAAAAGTTGAGTATTATTTAACGTAAGGGATTCCGAAATGATTTAAAATAATTTTATAATTATTTTAATATTTAAGGTGATAACTTTGAAAGTTAAGACCTTTCTGTCGGCGTGTATTTTATAAAACCTTTCGTACAAAATGAACACATTTTAAATTTAGATGAAACAGTGCAGGAGTCTAAAATTATTATATAATAATAAAATAATTACATAAAAATAAATTATATACGAGTATTACACAAATTGTTTCAATTTACAGTTAATGTCTACTATATATTTCTCTGGTATCAAATAGTCGCAATGAGAGACAGTCATTTCAAGTAATAAAATAAAAATTACATACGCATAGAGTCGTTGGTCAAAACTCTCATAAACGTTAAAAATGACGGTCAAATTTTGGCCACTAGGGTAATTTCTAGTTCTTGTTATTATTTGTTATTTTTTAATTTTATTACACTTATTTTATTTTGATTAGATGATTACATGTCCTGATAGTTTCGAAAGATAATAAAGAGAATAAACTTACTTTTAATCTATATCTTTCTGTATCTTATATTGTTGGTTAAAATATTATATCGCTTGCAAGCACCGCAATCCTAATTTTATCTTCCCTGAAGCGACGTCGGCTATTTTCGATCAGGATTATATTTTGTGTACGGACATCCTCTCTAATATAAACCTGGATTTATTTTTATTTATATATGGAAGTTTTGAAGTTAAAAGTAAAAAAAAATTATTAAAACTATAATTTCAAAAAAACTAGAAACATACGTATTTAGTTCAAGATTGTGTGTGATGTTAAATGATTTATTACTTGGTGGTGGAGGAACAGGTGAAGACACTGGCAACGACTAGTTTATAAAAAGTTATAGCAAGTTACAGAAAAAGAAATTTAGTTCGACTGTGACATCTTGTGAATTATAAAATATCTCAAAGCAATTTAAGTTTCGAGACGGAATATCTTTGTATAGTTCCTCTTTTATTTGTTAAATAATAAGTAATTTTAAATTAAGATTGTAATATCATAATGTTCTACTATTTTGTCTTTTTTTTAATAAACGTTTGAAATCTCAGATTAACTTTAAAATATATAAAACTTCATACAAATCCTCAACACTTATTAAAACTATGTATGTACTTTTATTTTTCAAGCATATTCTTGTTGACTTCGTAAGAAAAACTCATGAATCAGACTTCTTTTATGAGCAATAAATTAGATAGATAGATATACTTTACTACAAAGTTAAGTGATGTCTTTACAAAAACTAGAACTCACTTGACAAGGGTCGCTCACTGACTGGATACGAGAAAAAAATTCTCGCCTTTATAAAGATTGGAGATAATATTTAAGTGTCTAAGAAATTATATATTTTGCATTGGAAACTTAAAATCTTAATTACATTAATAGACTTTGATTTTACAATCAGGAAGTATGTATTATCATAACAAAAAGATCACTTACTCGTTTAGTAATCTACAGAAATTACAATTGTAAAAATTCTAAACAGGATAAAAAGTTAAAATTCATCTACATCTAAATCTTTTTTTTTTTAAATAGATAGATGAGATAGTATATGATTTAAAATATTATAGAAAATATTAATTAATATTCATAAATGTGAAAAATCGATTTATTTCATTCTATAAGAAGATTTGAAAAAGTTTAATATGATTTTATTACTATTTATAAAATGTTTTTATGTTCCGATAGATTAGAAAGAGAGTAAAAAATAATGGAAAACCTTCTTTTCATCTAAATCTTTTAACCCTTAAGTCCTAAGGGTGCAAACTATCTTGTCCTGTGTTGTCTATATCTTATATTATTGGTTACAAAATCATATCGCATGTTAATATGCTAGAATGAGAAAAATCGATCATTCTTTAAAAAGCTATGTAAAAGTTTACATTCAATTTTCGATATTCGATAAAAGAATTGTGGAGTTGTGAATTTGAATAGATGCCAAATTCACGGATCTGTAAATTCCAACAGAAAATTATATAATTGTTGTACACGTTTAACTTGGCAAGCTTTCAGGTGGGGTTTAACGTTCCCCGGCAGTCTGATGTATTGATTACTAAACTATTTAATATACTAGAATTTATTTATTTTTTGACATTTTACTTCATTTCATTTCCTTCTATAAAATAAATAACTGATACTTTTTCTAAAATACGCCATAAAATTTCTTTTAATAATCAAAGGACCTTACAAAGACCACGCTCATCCTTGAATATTCTCGACTGATCACAATTATAATTCCCGTTAAAACCAAACAACAGGTAGTATATTCTTACATATAACGTACCACAATTAGTTGAACTAACAGTGAGTTGATTTCGTCGTTTCTAATTATTTGCCAACTTAACTGAATATATTCAAGTCATGTGAGAATTAATTATTAGCATTAGTAATGTCTGCTTGAATTATTTCACAACAAACGTTACAAATCGACGTTCATAGTTTTCGTGATTGTCACTCAACTGACGTTCACTGACATCAATCTGACATCAGTCTGATAAACCAAGGAGTACTAATTATATGTAGCATGTGTATTCAAAGTTATAAGATGACATCACTAAATATTACTATTCACTATTCAGATATATATCGTAAATTTATTATATTCAATAAATAAGATTGTACAAATTAAAAAAATATTTAAGAAGAATGGTAATGTAAGCTGAATGGTGTATCAATCTGGTGTCATCAGCACCATTCTCTGCGCGGGTTCTAGAATATCATTTAGCTCAATTTCCTGGCTCTCAAAACTGAGATATTTAACAAACATGCCCTGATTTTATTAAGATATCACCATAAAATAGGTGAAAGATGTGGGAGCTTACATTTTATGAGTTATAACTTTTAAGATCAATCATATTTGTTGGATAATATATTTTTCTTACGAACCTCACTCTTATGAAAATGAATATATTTTTGAGGGTACGATATACAGTAGGTATCTAAAGATTTTATTAATAGCAATCTAGATATTTTATTTTTATATTATACTTACATTTATATTATTAAATATAACCAATTATCTAACCAAACCTAAACCATTCATAAAATAGGAATAGAAATTACTACTTTGAGGGTCTTTAAAAAAAATAACAACATCCCTGGAAGCAGCATTATAACAGCATAAGAAAATAAATACTTTATTATAAGAATTATATAGTTAGAGCTTAAAATTGCCTAGATCATTTTTAATTACAGCGATAACATGTATATAAATTGCATTTCAGGCCGAACTTGAAAACATTGCTCTTTTACAAAAATACGTTTGTTATTTAAAAAAGCTTCAAAGGACAATCAATGTAATTTTTTTTTTGGGAACTGAAAGTAATTTGTACAAAAAAAACATTATTTTTATCTGTATAAAATAAAACTTAGCAGTACGTAATAGATTGAATATAATAGCTACGATGATTACCAAAGCACCAGCTTATTAAATATGAGACTTAAATTGTAGCATTAAGTTACTTACTACTAGTCGGTCTTAACTTTGAGCGGTTTCTGATTAGTTTATTAACTTAAATAACTTACATTACATAATTTGAACCTAAGCTTTTGATTAAGTAAGAAAGAACAAGCTCCTATATAAAAAAGATATTTGTTTATTGTTCTCAAATTTACAGAGAATTACAATAGGTTTTAATTATTTTTTTTTTATTTTTGTATTCTAGAAAAAAAAATAGGTAATAACAATATTTCTAATTTCATCTCCCGTTCATTGAACTACAACTAAAATAAAATTCTAATTTAGTCTTGAATAGCTACGGAGAATGGCTACGGCGAATAGCTACGGTGAATGGCTACGGTGAATTACTCAACAAAAAACTAAGAAGCGTAGAGACAAGGGGCTTACTTATGTCAGAGTTCATTTGTTATTGAGGCATAGAAGATCAATATATGTATAAGTTCTTTTCTATTACATAAGTATAAGAAATACGAATAATATATTTTTTATCTTCCACCTCCTTCTCCGATAACAAACCAAGTCCTTGCACTTATTTCAATAACTAAACTGTTTTAATTTAGATCATTATATGATAAAAAAATATATAATTAAAATATCTACATTAAAACAACACTCTTTTATTATAATCCCAGATTTATAGAGAATCCAATTTAATTACTACTTTCATTGAAATTGATGGTGAAGTCTACTTATAGATTCATTAATTAAACAAATAATTGATAACTGAAATACCAATGCCGTCTCAAAAAATATAATTAATTTAAAAATTAAGTCCCAGTTATATGTATAAAATATTATTTAAAAAAGATCAAGTTTTAAAAAGATTAAAATAGTATTTAATAATAGGCTTGTTTTTTATCCGAATATGCCAATGTTATTAAAATTAAATAAGTTTAGATAGTGAAAAATGTATTGTTTTTTAACTGAATATAATTAACTGAATATAATTAACTGAATATAATTGACTGAATATTTGCAAATACGACAATGAATAATATAACACTATTAACTATGTAACTAGTATATAATAAGTATGTACTAGTATTAGTATATAATAGAGAAATGTAAAATGTTAAACATTCAAATTGTGCCATTCCTAATTAATTATATGTACACCAATGAACGTAAATGCCTTAAAATGAAATTAAATGTAATAAATGTTATTTTTTAAGTGTAAGGTAAAAAGTAATAAAAAACAACGTTTTACTATTTTTTCAAATTTATTTCTTGTTTACATTGGAGTTAGTTTTTTGTAATTTTTGTAATATTGCTAATGTGTGAAACGTTATCATTTTTTTTTGCTCGTTTTATTTTCTTCCTAGAAAGTCACTATTAGTCTTACGATGCTTTTTTGTCTTTATAAATCTTAGACAATGTTTCGTGATAACAAATCAATTGGAAAAAAAAAAGATTAGATAAAATAAAAGTAAGATAATGCAACAAATAATCAAACTATATTATTAATTTATATCTTATAATATCTGTCAAAACATTTTAATCCAGGAAAGGTAAAATCTCTTCGAAGTCCTACTCTAAGCTTCATAATTCGCGTCATTCGAATGTGCAGAGATTTACTTGTTGCCCTGAAGTGACAACTAAGTGACTTTAGCTTTGGATAACTTTGATTGCTCTGCAATTCTAACAATAAAGTATTATTTAATATAATTTGTGTTGGTTATTTATCTTATTATTTGACATGGAACGACATTTTTTAATCAAAAAGTTATCAAATCAATAATTATAGAAGGATAAATAAAAAATGAAAATCAATATAAAAAGACAAAATTGGTGGGATACAACGTTAAATAACTTAATATCTAAATAAAATCAGATAATAACTGCATTAAATAGAACAGTGTAAAAACACTTTTAGAACGAGACTAAGCTCCACATAATTTCGTCATTTTGGGAGACTCCAGTAGCAAAGGAGCCTTACATGGACAAAGAGAATGAAATATTATAATAGAGTATAGAAGCTCTTTGTCTTGAGTTTACTTGTAGACATCACTGTAACCACCTCAGGTCTGTGGCAATTACTTCCCAGTTGGTGGTCGCTTTAACAATAAAAATAAAATGTTTTGTATAAAACTGACCTTCAGTAATTTTTTTGATTTCATATTTGCACTCATTTGCTTGCATTTTTAATTCAGACTATTTTCTTCCATTTTAAATGACAATATTTGTGTATATAACATTACAGGGAATTGTTTTCAATAGAGAAAATCGGTTAATGAATCTTCAACACTTATATCGGCTTAGAAATTATGAATCCTTAACAAAATTTAGAGTTAGCTACGAGAGTCGAAAACTTTAAGCCCTTATTATTGTTTGAGTATTCTCTATGTAACATCGTGTTATTATGAAATATTACAAGATTTAACAAATATATTAGGGTCAGAGAAATATGGTAATTCATTTACGAGTATTACAAACGATTTCGTTCACGGTTTACGACCGTACGTCAACATTTCATTATATTTTTAGAGCTGTACAAATTTAAATAAAACTTAAATTTAAATTTAATTAAAATTTGTTTTTAGAATTTTTATTCATGTATATTTATTTTAATTATACAGAACTAGATATTTTGAAGGCAATTATCATACTTTATATTTTAAAACAAACACCTATATTATACAAATAAAGAAGAATACAGGAATTCTAGAAACTAACATAGAAGAGAAATTACTTACCAAACTTGTATTTAAGGGTTATACTAACTGTGAAAATTGCTGGTACCGACTACCAATCAGCTTTGACAACGAGCTACCGAAATTCCGCGATAATGTCACTCGTTAAAAGAAAATAAACATAAATACAGAAACCCAGTGAGCAATATCTATTGTTTGCATTTCAATATAAAAATACTAAATTAAATCCAATTTTAATCCAGATTTCATTGTTTTCAAAAAACAATACAATTTTTTATAGGAATATTTACGGACGAGTAAGTAGGAATAAAATTAAAGGATTTATTAAGATTATATTCCAGTGAGTTTGGGAAATCTGCTCATGAAATATTTATATTATTGGAATATTTTTTCCAACTCCGAATTATGTTTTATAACCTTGAAGGATATATTTATTTAGTGGGTACAAATCATTAAATATAAACTTAAATTAATATTTTCCTTATAATCAACAAAGAAAAATGGATTTTGGGGGAAGAATATACATCTAAAAAGTAAAATGTCAGTTTATAAGAAATATGAAAAATTAAGAATATATTGACTTTTTGGTTAAAAATAAAGAAACACGTTTATGAAATACTTGAGAAATTATTTCGGTAAATATATAAATTGGTATTATAGTCGCTAATATATATTTAAAACATTTAGAACCCTTTTTTTATTTGTTTTATTCAATGTGATACTATCTACTCTAAATTATTGACTTGAATATAAATTTTTATTTAAGGTAATAATTAAAAACATATATATGCATTAACTTCGTATTCAATTATAACATTCTAAGAAAAGGAAAATAGTTTGGTTATACTTATAGAACAGAGAAAGGAGATCTTCTTACCTCTAGTCATCACGAGTACCTAAGTATATTAATAGCATAATAAATAAATATTTTGGCAATTTTACTCACCCTTATATTTCAATTAGATTTTAGATTTAACCAAATACTAACAATGATAAAATCGCTTTTTGAAGTGCAAATGGCTTCGCAATGCGATTTCGACGATAAATTAGTTAAGTCCTTGTCAGTTTAATTCAGAGCTGCCAAATCAATGGTATATTAGATTTTAGCACACATTTTTTGCATACCTCATATGAATTGATTTCAAATATAGTATCTTTCTCTCTAACATTTATAAACAAAAAATATGTTTATAAATAAGTTAATAATAATATGGGATAAAAAATAAAAATAGCATGTTATGTTTTATTTTGAAGAATAATAAACATTGTAAATAGTAGTGCGGTAGTATTGATGAACGCAACGAGGGTCCTTGTCACCGGCAAAATCACTGACCCTGTATCTGGAGCTCTTAACTATTTAACAGCGCCCTGGTATCTCCTTAGGCATCGTTGTGTTCTTTGTCGAGATCCAAAAGGTATTGAAAATTGCTGTTGTAAGCCTATTTAAAGACATGTCAACCGTCTGCCTTCTCTTTGAGTTAATTGTGTGGGAATATTAAATAAAATTCAGGGATGGTCAAGGGCAGTGGCTTTGTACAATAACACTTAATAATAGTATTCGGTTGGGTGTTTACTTTTGAAACGTCTGTACTTAAATTAGCACTGATGTTTAAAGAGGCAATAAATATTCTCGGAAATAATGGTAGAAAGTTAAGAGTAAACATAGGGTCAAGAGAGTACAAACAAAGAGGTACACGAGGACCAGAATAAGGCCTGTTCATCACCATTTCCAAAAAGGAAACCTTAATGAATGTGTCAATGTCGGAGTCCGTTGAAATAAAGAGCTATAAGAATGTCAAATACAACAATACATATTGCGTATATATTTTTTAATATTTTAAAGTTAACGCTTATATAGGAACTAAGATGCGATTGTTTACATAATGTAATAATTATTTATCAACATTTACCTAATCTCACTAATTATTTTAAAAAATATATATATTATATCAATTCTTCGAATGTGGAAAAGCGTATTATATATATATATATATATATATATATATATAATACGCTTAGGCAATTCTCAACAAAAAAATATAATCACAATAAAAAAATATATATCACTTTTATAATAATACATAAATATGACACAGGAATAAACATTCAACATGTACTCTTTATTTAATAAATTATATTTACTATTTCATATTAACTCATGATAATGGAGAGACACACTGAGATGCGAAACGAGAATACTTGGGGATAATTTATTTCATGTCACTGTCATTATTTATCTTTTACTTTGATGAAAAAAGAAAAGATGAAGATGAGGACATATGTTCTAGAATATCATATTTCAAAATATGTCATAACGTCGTGTTAATAAAATGTTATATAATACCGTGTACATTATTAAATATTAATTCATTAGTTTCACTTACTCTTTACTAACGTATAAGTAAATATAAGTTCAATTATAATATATCATCCAGGTTTTGATTTATGCTGTGAGATGTATACAACGAATTAAAGGATTTTTTTTTTTTGTTTTTATTTATTTCATGTACCACAATAAGTTACACAAAAATGAAAATGAACAAAGACGTATACATTGGACAAGCTTATCTCTACAGAGAGATCTTTTCCAGCTACCCACGAGTATTGGATAGGTTTTGATGACAACGATAGAGACATAGATATTTAATACTTAATTGTAATACTAATAAACGATAATAAAAAAAAATACATATAAATGATATTTTGTTTTAAATAAATAAATATACAAAAAAATATGTATTTAAACCCAACTTTAATGTTACTAATACCTTCATTCGCCTAATGCCACTTCATTCATATCAAATACTAAGCATTTAACCTCTATAACAATTAAATATCACTTCGTTAAAGTCGCGGCCCAAAGCTTGTAAATAAGCTACCGGATAAAGCCTGTTATTCTGCCAAAATAATGCCGAGAATAGAATAAATAAATAGAATAGAACAAATAATATTTCCTGGCAAAAACGTAGCTGCTTTGACTGCAGTCCGTCCTTATACTTCAAGGCATATAACTGGTCCAAACGAATGCTCCATATATTTATAAAATATATCATATTTCTTTATTTGCTTCTTATTGTCATATATATATTTAATACAGTAAAACAACACCAAGCAATTAAAATAGAATTGAACCTGTCATATTTTAAAAATATACATATATTTTATTAATATAAAGATGAGTCATATTAAACTATCAAGATTAGTTCAGTAACATTCATAAATACTCAAATCTAATATCTCGATAAATGAGTGCTGGTTGAAGTTATTTAGTTCCTAATTTTTGTATTATAAAAACACTAGTAACCTCTGAACTTTGAACTTTGCTTACATACATACATATAATTTTGAATATAGTGTATAGACATCCTCATACATTATAAAACATAAGAAATGAGGTATTTTTTCTTTAAATTAAAACAAAGGATCGAAAAGATCCGAGGATACGAGTGCAAGGATATTATATAATTCTAAATATATTCCGTAATATTTGCTTCATTTTGAATAGTTATTCTCCCATACAGCTGTTGAACCATTATATTTTGCAATTACGTTAGTCTAATTGAATGAAGCAGAGTCTGAAGCAAGAGGAAGCCAACTGTACCGTAATATCGTTACGGCTTCAGTTTTGAGTTAGAGTCGGGCTACAAATGAAATAAAATTTCATTTAAGTATTTTACCAAATTGCTAAACGAATTCGATTAAAAATGCTTATAACTTTTACAAATGCAAATATACATGTATAAATTATTAAAAAAGGTTATCTTTGGAATTGTATAATTAGATTAGATATTTTAAATATATGAGAGAGACCAAGGAACCTAAAAAGCGAAAGACAGTATATAGAAAACGTTTTCCTTAGAACATACTTGAGAATTAGCAGATGGCAAATGGGTAGTATGACACAGGACATATAGGAGAGGTTTGGTCTATTCCCTGCGCGAAATGCATTTAGGTTTCTACCTAACCTAACCTAGGTCTCTCCCTAACCTAAGATCTTAATATATAAGAATGCCGCACTGGATGTGATGGAATTAAGCAAAGTGCAAAAAGAAAAAAAAATGCTTTTCAAATAAAGGAACGAGACTAACTGTTTAGTTCCTGTTGAAACCTTAAAAGGTAATATATTATATTATCTTATATGACATAACCATAAAAAAAATAAAAACAAAGATTTTTTAATTATAACGAGTTTATAAGTCACGAATATATAAACTCTAGTTGTAAATTTTGAGTTCGATGCGAAATACAAGTTGGACATTTAATAATATAGAAAATGATTTAATCAGCGTAAATTGCTAATAAACATTATACGTGTTTTATGGACACTCAACTCTTCAATTACGTACTCCGGACAAAATGGAGGCTTACGAATAGTTACGAGGTGCTAATAACTATTTATTTGTAGTGTAATAATATATAGAACGAAAAATTTAACAACACCAACTTGATTCAGCTGAAACCTGGAGATTTTCTGGTTTTATATACATTTCGAACTATATATATATTGTACAAGTTTAATAATAGAGTTTTAAAATAAATAGTTACAGTTTTCATATCAATATTTCTTAATTTCAAACTATTTTGGGTGTGTAAGTCATCCCTCTATCCATTCTATCATCATTATAGCACTTTAATGATAGTTCGTTAACCTACCAAAGGTATACAAAGAGAGGGGATCTTACATCTAGTATCATCACAAATATATCTTTAGTTAATTTTAGTGACAGGTGGGTAATAGAGACCTTTAGAGGGCAATTAGATTTAACGGAATCCCATTTCCTCAGATAGATAAAATCACCATTTCACGGTAATGTGCTTTCGACGACAATGTGGGTAAGACTCGTGAAAACAAACCAATTCTATACTAGATTCCAGTTTGATATCTTAATTTATTTTTTATCTATAAAATATTTAAAAATATACATTTATATAAATATGTCAGATAATATTAATAAGAAATAACATCGGACTTATAATTAAACAATAGCACAATATAATGTTTTTGATTTAATAACATGTAATGTAAAATAAGAAAAAAAACTGTTTTTTTTAAATTTTGGTATCACGCCAAAAATATATAGTTAGTAATTTAATGGCATACTTACCTCATGGCTGGCGATTGTAAATATTTTCATCTCGTAATAGAATTAGACCAAACGTCCCGATGTCAATCAGACATCTATCTCACTGAGATCCAGCTGAATTATATTTACATATATACCTATATATTACACAAAGAACTGACACAATATTATTAACATTTCGTATTATTATTAATTTGATATTTATTATTAAATATCAAAAGGAAATGTAACAAATAAACATCATACTTAAATTATATTTTTTAAAACTCCCATCATATATGAACATTGGAAAAATCTCACAATCGACATTAATATTCGATCTATAGAGATGTAAAGAAATGTAAACTTATTTAAATGTTTAAAATAGAATTTGTCACTTTATTACTTTCTAATGAGAAAATATCTAATGGATTCAATAGTTAGAGGATAAACCCATTGACAAAGCAAACAAACAAAATATTAATCTATACTCTGTATACCTTTTTGTGATCTTTTTTTCTTCTTTTTTTTATTCCTAATGATTACCCTCGGACACGTCATCCGTGCTCTTCTCGACGTTTTACAATTTTTTGTCATGTTTTAATTTATAAATTAAGATTTAAAAAACATGCATAACAGAATAGATTATTAGTAGGAATCTTAAAAACTATGTTAGCGAGTCTAACGAGGGCTATGGATCAGGAGAAGGGTCACGGATCCTAACTATACACAAAGCGCAGGGACTGACTCAAGGCTTCATTTTAATAATTAACACCACCGCTAAGATGCAGCTACACGATAGCGTTCCCCATGAGGTCGTCACGTCACACGGAGAGCTGTGTGTACTTCACCGACAGCGAGAACGACGAGACGGGCAGATTCATCAGGCGAGCGATGAAGGCGACACCTTATAATATTGTAGAATACAACACCAAGATGGCCATAAGAGACAGGAACTCGGCAGTCGTGGAAATCTTGCTCGAGATGAGTCAAAACGTCAAATCAACAGTGGGCCGTTACAGCAGTGTGTTGGTAGAGAAATAATAGTCTATGGGAGGGTACATTAATGTAATGTTGTTTAAAAATAATAACTCAACTAAAATTTAACAAATCAAATATTTAAATATATATAAATATATATACATACTAATATAAATTAAAATGTATATATATATATATATATATATAAAACTTGTGCAAAAGGTATTTGATCCCTTTAGTCTTATTATTGGATTCGCAGCGTTTCAAGGGACTGTTATTTTAGGTAAAATCTCGCTGAGACTTATAAAAGCTATTTTGCCTGAAATAAAAATAATGCAACATTGATTTTGAGCCACAAATATGATTTTTTTCACAGTTCCACACCTTATATTGTTAGTAATATATAACAAGTGGCACATTTATGACGTCCTCGTAACAGAAAAAAGGTTGAATCATTGTTGTAATTTATTTTGATCAAACCGTAATATTTGTGGACACATTTCTGCTCCGCAAAGATTTGAGGATTGAAAATGTTACTGATCGAATATAGATAATGATTTTAAGAGTAACGATTCTAATAATATTGAATGTTATGTTTGTTGAGTGCTTAATATGTTAAAATAATACCAACATTCCGTCATGTCGTGTGTTGACCAAGTTAATATGGACGTCAGTAAAAAATATATAACTTTTTATTTTCATAAATCAATTTATCTTTATAAAATTGACATACTATGTGAAACTTTAAATACTGTTTGTTATCATTCATTTGTTATTATTCAGCTGTACTGATGCGGTTCAGATAATACGATGAATACGTCGTTCACGGATTATTACTTCAGTAAATTGCACTCCCCTATAATTTTTGAAGCTTATTTTGCTATCACAGAAGCGCAAGCAAACTGTAGCTCATGAATATATGACACGTTAAAGCTTTGGCATTAGTAGTTGGTGGTATTTTCTTTTATAGACTTCTTTTTTAAGATAAAAATTCTGAAACAGTTAAGATAAATAAAATTCTGCTCAAACCGAAATTGGTTGAATAATTATCTATACTCGATAACTGCGACTACGCTGAAAAAGAAATCAAAGAAAAAACCCAGGATTTAACGAATAGATACTTCATACAAACTTATTTTTAATTATGAAATGAACTTTCCGTTCCGTATTCATATTAACTATTTTATAAATTTTTAATTTGTTTACAATCAATCCCCGTTTCTGTACCGACTTAGGTTTACTGTATTTACCTCGTTTACTGACATGTCGAATTGTACACTAAATGTTCAAACATGTTTTACCTAACAGGCTAGTACATGTACAATTGTGCTTGGATTTACTTACTACATGTAAATATTAATCCCATTAGCTAATTATTTTTTAATGTTTATCAAATGGAAATTAAAAGTGTTCTTTGCATTTTCAGAACATTTTCTTGTCGCTCGATGTTCGATTAAGTTATGGTATACTGTTTTTAAATAATTCTTAAAATTATTACACAATTTCATTGCGTAATTTTTTTTTTGTAAAGTACTGCCTGCAAAAAAAAAACATTTTTTCTTAAATTACAATAGCTATAATACTATACATTGCTTGAAAATCTCACAAACGCAGTGTAATAAGTTCTTAACCAAGAGATATTTCTCCATACTTGTATGAATTGGAATTTCAATCGAACGAGCCTTTTAGAAGTTACACGGTAACTGACGAATACTAAATCTAACGAATAGTAAGTAACTATATACTAAGTTTGGCATTAATACTGTTACATTATTTGTTTTTATTGATCGATTGAATTGATTGATTGAATTTTACATTTTAATTTGGAATCTGTTACTGAATAAACTAAAATATGAATATTCGATGTGTTATCTCATTTTCGTGTCAAACGGTATTTTATATTTTTCTGATAGTAGAATGGAGTGGGGTGACAAAAAAAATGTAATTGCTTTGATAGCATTACACAAAGAAGATATGGGGCCAAATACAATTTTTGAAACTGGAGAAATTTTGTTAGGAAAGTTGTCTTTGACGACCGGTTAAGTCTCATTGGACGTGTGGCTTGTTGTTTGGTTACATTCAAGTCCTGGAATCGCATCTTCACATATCCCATTGAATTCACAAATTTACGTTATTTTCTTTATTGTTTTTAATTCAATAAGGACCAATTATGTCCTTCGCTAATATGGCAGCCCATACTGTGTGAATGGAATCTTGGCTGCATGAATAGAATTTTGGTGCTTGCCAGAGCCTGAGCAGTTTTACAATACCAAAATGTTATTTTTTTTTTGGTACAAATATTACTTTCTCAATACATGACACGAAATCCAAGTTCAATTAGTTAATAATACTTTTTTTAATTTAATGTTTTCGAGCACTACGCAAAATATACTGAGAATCTATGGAATATGTTAAAAAAACGTGTATAATATTAAATATACGTTACAGATTATTGGTCAACATAAATAATACTTTTCATTCTAAAAAGTGTTTGACTGTCACGTAAAAACACAAAATAGAAACAGTTGGTGATTATCGAGAATATTCGTTTTGCTGGGCACGAACTAAATAACAATAGACATCCAGCTTTATCAGTACAATATTTATGATTTACTTATAAGTTTCTTCAAAGATAACTGACGAGGAGTTCATGAACAGGAGAAAGACTCGAACAATTGACATCTGGGAGTCGCAGCAACGGAGTTGGTGACAATCTCCGAGAGGAAGCAAGCAACACGGAAAAAGTGGTTTATATAGACAATATTTGTATATATGAAACTCATGGTGTCCTATTTCTTTTGATTCATTCATAATAAAAAAAATAAAAATGTATGTAAGCAGTTAAAAATTTACATAAAAAAAAACGTTTTATTCCGTTATTTCAAAAAATATATCAAACATATTTTTGTTTTTTCATATAATATTTATAAACAAAAATATATATATACAATTTTAATGGTAAGGTGCTTTAAAAATGTATGCCACTTATAGTCTGTCCGTCATAAAAGTTATTGATCCTAAAATTGGTGAATTTCACACCTCTGTTTATGGTCACATCCTGAAACCGCAATAAAAGTACTATATAATATTTGATAGCGAAATCATACTATAGTATACTTCACTGAACATAATAGCCCATATTTTTAATATCTTAATAAATATGAGAACATGATATAATAATTATGAATTTGGGGAATTTAAGGATATTATTGACAATGGTCAAGTTGATGATAGCACAGAAGAAGCCCCGCTGTCCCGGTGACGCTGTAACAGCCATTAGAGCTAACAGCATAGACAAACCAAAAAATAAAAAATAAAAGGGTGTGTAGACGCACTCTAATACTATGTGATGTTTCAGAACATTTATTTTTCAATCTAACAGCTTAAGTTTCTTGTAAGCAAAATTCTCACTTAATTAAGAAAACCTATTTTAAAAGATGTTTTCGAGAACAGTACTGACCGAGAAATTATATTATAACCGCCTTATCAATTTAACTATCACCGCGTTT
Organism: Dircenna loreta; assembly: GCA_963555665.1. Lineage (NCBI taxonomy): Eukaryota > Metazoa > Arthropoda > Insecta > Lepidoptera > Nymphalidae > Dircenna > Dircenna loreta. The sequence continues at coordinate 4,023,558 of OY743099.1, read as the reverse complement.
ACGTAAAAATTTAACCAAAGCAATGTTTTATAGAAAGTAAAAATATTCGTTCTCTAGAATATTTGAATATTATTTACAGAAAAGGAGAATTGAAAAGAAATTCAGAAGAATATACAGACGTAGACTTTACTCATGAAATATTAATACAATTTAATGTTTTATTAAATAGAAATCTTTGAACTAGATAAACTAACTCAAAGACTTCTCTTTATTTATGTATATTGTAATAAATGTCTTTAAATAGTAACCTTTAAAAACTATTTAAGTCCTGTTAAGTTTATTTTTGTCTGTACAATATAGTTTAAATAATATAATATAAATAACGTTTTACTAATATTTGCAAAAAAGAAGTAGAGGGAGATCACCGATATCGACTTAGAAAAATTTTAATTTATTGTGATAGTGATAGATACTCTCCAATATTTGAATTCAAAATTTCTACTAATAGATTATCTACGATAATATTAATTAAATTTTTTATTCATAGATTAACTTGTTGGCTTGTGAGACGATAACTAAGAGACTTCCTTTAACGGTCCTGTGTTTCAAATAAAGTTCTGCTTTATTTGAAACACAAGGTGCAAGCTTTGGTTATGAAATTCAATATTTAATCTTGGTCTTAAAACAAACAAAAATAAGGTTAAAGTAGATATATAATTCCATATATTATAATTTCATCAACGGACTCGAACCTGCGACTTCTGATAACAACGTTGCTCTACCAATTGAGCTACCATATTGCTAGATACCATGGAAGGAGGCGATACTAGATTTTTTTCATAGATGTCAATATTTATATTTTTGTATACATTTTTCTTCAATAAAAAAATAAGCAATTTTAGGGCATAACATTTTATTAGGTATTTATAACCTTTTTTGTTGAAATTATCCAAAATATTTTTTTTTTTTTTGTATAATTATAAATGTTGGCAACACAGTGTTGTTTGCATCACCTGTTACAATACAGACAGAATAAATTTCAACTAGAGGTTATAAGCTTCATATTATACTTTAGAAAATGTAAAATATAACATAATTAGTTACTTTTGTTTATTATTGCCACTAAGTTTTGATACTACTATAATAATTGTATTTCACTATATATTTTTTAATTTCTAATAGTTTATTTATGTAACATTATTTATAAATACTATGTTTATAATTAATAATAACGATATTTTGTAAGGTAACAACATTTAGTTTGTAGTTGAGCAAATGTTAAACATACTGCAGTCATTAACTAAACTTGAAATTACCTGATGGAATGTTATTCACTGCTAAGTTAAACAAGAGTTCAAGCATGTATTTCATGGTTGGAGGAATTTTATATGTGTGTTATATAACAAATATATATATATATATAATATATAATATATATATCCAGAATTTATATAAATAGTTAAAAAAATTTTTTGTCTTTTTATCTATGACTGCGGATTTATGTTATTTTATAATCAATAATGTTGACTTGCATATTTTTAGTATTGACTTGCAAACGAGCTGCAGTGAAATAATAAAAGCTCGACCGCAACGTGAAACTAATTTATGTTTCGTTATTTGAAGATACTTTGTTCTCAAACAATCTGAGAACCAGAAACTGATTCGTCAATATTGTTTTATTTATATTCTTTTTTAAAATTGTTTCTTATTTTTGTTACTACTATTATTGAATTAACCTTATTATTCTTATTTGTTATGGAAAGGCAGCAGTCGCCTTAACGAGTTAAGTAATGTTCTAGAAATATTAGCAAAGAAATGTATTTGTAAAAAAAAAATCTTTAATATTGATTTTATTTTGTTATCAAAATGGTGCACCGTAATTTAGCTAAAAATATAAGCAGCTTAACTAAATACACATATTATTTTTTACAAGCAACAATTTTTTTTTTCAGAAACTGTTGTGTACAATCCTGCTTAATTAAGTTTCAAATAATACTCGTACTAAACGGTCAAGAAATGAGAACCATTGTTAATAAATTCATAATCCAATTAAATTCTGGAAATACAAATGGAACGCATTCAAAAACTTATCTCTAAGAAGTTAGTAAAAATGCAAATTTCAGTATATTACACCAAATTAAGATTAAAGGAGCCGTTCCGTTCTTGATTAAAACGGCGCGGCGAAAACATTTCAGTTATTTTTGGTTATACTAGCACAGTTACAGTTAAGTTAAGTTATTTTGGAACAAAATATATTTCAAGTATTAAAAGGATACGACACTAGTAATATTGAATCTTACTTATAAAGTAAATATAAACTTACTTTTCACTGACATTCCTTTTTTTTTCTACATTATAATATATTATTACAAAAATAAAATGAGATGAGAAACGAGATTGTTTTTCTATTTTCTTTGTGACACTTTTACTAATTATTTTATATTTTTATGACATTATTGTGAAAACATTATATAAAACATTTTTTTTAAATACGTACTTCAAAGGCGGCATTGGTAGGTTCATTTCAAATTTGGTTAAGTAGGGAGAGGAGCGCAATCAATTGAGATGAGCGTGAATGTGCTTTTTAAAGGAGCCCTTGAACCTACACTTGGGTCACAAGTCCCAGGAGCTGTTTGCACTCCTCTCCCTGCAACGCGATGGGTCCGGTACCAGCAAGGTGAATCCATGGAATGCTAAGAAGCTTCGTCTCTACATTAAAAAATGTAACAAATATTTATAAAGCTAAACACAAATTAGTAGATAAATTAATGGATTACTAAAGCTGTAGTTAATTTATTGAATAAACAACATTTTAAAGTTACACGTTTTATCTAAAACAGTAAGTTACTAAGTAATATAGTACGGCAAGTGTAATTACATAGAAAAATAGAATAATCTCTTTAATACTATTATGGAACAAAAAGTTAATGATAAGTTTAATATAAAAATTTTGGACATAAATTCTTATTTTTGACCCAAATATGCTTCAGAATACAGTACTGGCTACATTGTCAGATAGGTCCATTGTAAATAGTGGTATTTTATATATATTTTTAAATAAATTACAAGTTATACAATTAAAATTCTAAAATATAAGTAATGGTGTTGGTCATACATTATATTTAACAATAATTTACTTTTAGAGTTAGGTATTAGTCAGTCTAATTGTATTTTTATCACACAATTGAAACTTTATTGGATTTTCTGGAAAATTATGCTTTACAGAAGTAAGCCTATTATACCATTTCTTAGCTTAACAAAAATATATAAAAATAAATGTAATTTATAAATATAACTGTGTACTTCAGGAATACAGAGATGTTTTTTTATCAGATCCTAGTTTTAATTTTAAAAAATAGTGCAATACATGTTTTTGTAAATTTTATTTGTTTTTGGTCAATAACAATATTTATTTATATAAATGATAATATTAAAGAAATTTTATATCTTAAAACGAATAAGTATGAAAATGAACCCACTCGAGGGGCCAGTTTTATTCACTGTTGTGGTTATTTTAAATCTAACGGACAAAAAAATTATAAATATTTAAATATTGTTCATTAAATACTTTCTCTTTGCAATTAGTCCTTAATGTTAGTAGCCTGTTTTATAATTGAAAAATAAAACTGAGATTTAAAATTTCTTCTATTGATGAAGTGGTAATAAATTCTGCATTACTTTTTCATTGCAGTAAAGACTCGAAAAACTGCCGAAAATTTATAAGCTAAGAGTGTCCTCCAGATATAAGGTTTCATTTAAATCTTTCCTACAATAACTATTAATTTAACCAAAGCCTTTGTTGCGAATCACAGACTTTTTGCAAGGGTCCAGGGTGAACCTCTGTTACACGCGAACAAAGGGAATAATTTTCATAATTCATTACGCTTCCAGAAATATTACAAAAATGTGAATTTTTTGCAATAAGTAATATTCATAAATTTAAATCCAAAATCCAAAATCCTTTTAATTAATTTAAAATATATTTAATTAGAACTAGCCATGAAATATTTTTATCATAGTATCCTTCACTAAAATGTACATATAAAATGATACGATTATCCACTTATATGTATTTAATACCTTCCTTGCATTATGAAATAGAAAAAACGAATATAGAGCTTATGTGTTTTGTAATTCAGTGTGCTTAGATAAATATATGAAATTATTTAGTACAATAGTGCAATGTGTGAAGTTATAATATTATACGATTATTAAATAGAAAACAATGGTAGATTATAAATGACTCTACTTTTAGCCATGACGTAGTAAAAGCATTTATAAGACACGTCATCGGAATTCTATAATATCCTCATTTGTCACTTGAAGTACTTTAACTATCTCAGAGCAAATTAATTTGATTTCTAAAGGAAATATCAAATAAAAAAAAGGTTTCATTTTACAGTATGTTTATAAAAATACCACTTTCAAGAGCAAGAAAATAATAAGACTCCAATAAATAACAAAAATATAAATTAAAAATTTCATAACGAGGACGCTCTTATAACGAACGAATCTAAACCCTGTATAACATCGGCGTTCTTGAAAACTCCGTCCGCAGCAAAGGAGCTTTGCCTGGACAAAGGAAATATAATATAATAATAGAGAAAATGAGCCTCTTGTCATTTGAAAGCATTTTGCTGGTGAACGTGGCCGAAGTTAGTTTATATTTAGTAAAGAAGCCATTTAAAGCAAAGTTGGGAATTAAATTCAGATGCAGTTCAGTAGAAATCCGGAAACGCTGCCGTTAGTGACATTTGTCTTTAAGAAAATATAAATAAATTAATAACTTCAAATGCAAAGACAATAGTATAAGTAATAAATGATAATTTGATAAGTTTAAGATCATTAAACGTTTTCGTAAATTACTAATAATTTAAAATGTTGTCTTGTATTTAATTTAATAATCTTATAAAGTACTAACTTCTCCAAAATGACGACAAATTTATCAAAGAAACTGGATGCTTTGTATATTATTTAGGGTATTATAATATTAGAAATAATTAAGACCCAGTCATCAATCTTATTTGGTGGGCAAACTTGAGTAGGTCTCAGAAGTGTATTGCAGTGTTTTGTTACAATGTTTATTTCAGTTGTCTGTAATATTGGTTGATCGATGAAGGGCTTGATCAATCAAGGCAGCGACTGCAAATAACCAAGTTGGTACTCTGCACCCGTCGCTTTACTGTGATTTGTCCCATGTACATTAGCATTCTTAGTTCAATAAGGCATTATATAATAGTTGTTGTTTTATTAATTTAAATTATTATTTAATTAATATTTAAATTGGAATCCCTTGTAATAAGAGAGCATCGTAGGACTTGTACTGCCGTGGTTGGTTACTATAAAGTCAAGTTTCACTTGAATTTTAATTAACTGTCATATATCAATACGATTATTACTCAATAATCATTATTATACATAAAAAAAACATTTATAAATACCTAAGTTAAAACCAATCCCAATATGGTTCATTCTTTTTATCTTAATGCTGTGGATCATTGATGTTACATTTAAAGTTTTTCATTTAATTCTATATTCCCAAGACAGAAATGCGATAGTAATGATAGAGTCTCCAGACTTCTAACAGTGCTTCTAAACTACTAAACTTACTTCTGAACTAAATTCACAACTTTACTATGAAAGTCTTATTAAATACAAAGCAATTTTGGTTACATTCACCAGCTAAATGCTATTAAATGAAGCTGAAACAATGCGCTTACTTGTATTCTTTTTTCTCATATCCTCTCTTCATATCATCTTTATCAATGCGTAGCTCCTTTGCTACGAACAGTCTACGACAATTTCATACCGATTTTGGATACATTATAAAACTATTTAATTCTCTTAATGAATGAATACAACAGTTTTCTCTTTTTTTACGTGTTTTAATTGGTTCTGTTTCCGTTTTTTTCAAACTTAAATATGTTACAACCATTCTGGCTAAGCCAGATTAAAATCTAAAAATATAAAACTATCAAAATGAACACGTCTTTAAATCTAGGTACATTTTTTTAATCAAGCTCAATAATAATTGAACCCTACTAAGCCTAACCTGAAGCCTACTTGAATATAAAATAATTTGGTGTTTTTAATTATAGGCAACAATATACAGTATTAGATACATCAGAATGTCAAAATTATAGCTCTTTGTTAGTTTAGCCATATATTAAACATAATTTATATTTTTATATAATGGCCGAAGCATATAAAGCAAGTTTATTATCTCAAAATAAACCAACCACAAAACAGCGAAATATGAAATATTCATCATGTTTCATAATGCAAGTAAATTATTAAATAGTAGAAAATGGAATATCGTATTGCGATGTGGATATATTTATTAAAGAGTATTTATAATTTTATTATATTTGCATCACCAAGTTTGACTTCAAATTGCAGAATTGGATGCTGCGACACGGTGTTAATGCGATGCGACGCAATTTTGAATGCCGACGAGGTATTTTAGAACTCACTATTCACACAGAAGTGTTTAATAATATAAATAAAAAATATATGTATTTAAAGGCTTTTTTTCTTTTATGTTACTTTTTGTCCCTGGATTAATGGATTGAAATAAAAGTGGCTATCAAAGGGCATCTAAAGAAATTAAGCGGTAAAAACCATTGTGTATTATTTTTATAAGATTTACAAAATGTTTAAAGTTTTCTCTTTTAATTCTTTGAAAATGGTAAAATGTGTTTCTGGATATCTTAAAGTTACATTTACAGTCACAAAGACATTCCTTATTCATATCCATATTCTATCGTATTAATGAGGCAACATTATCACGGCAAATAATTCTATTTTCATTTAAATGTACATATAAATGTACAGCAATTAAATAGTGAAGTGATTTGGACACAATCCAACACCAGAAACAATTATGTTGTGGCTTCACAATGAAGTAGGTATTATATTATGGTTGAGCCTCGCTGTAATTTTACTCTAATTAGTATATGAACTGATTCGACAAGGGTAGTATTACTGTCTCTCAAGAGATCAGTTTCGCGTAAAATAGTCATTATAGCTACGTTTCTTAGAATAACTGAGAGGACCGGAAGTTTTACCACTCCGTCTGTCCTCATCTTAGGAGTCGACGGCTTTGCGACTATCGATGTCTGCAGACATCCATGTACGGGGGTCACACTTATCCTCAAGTGGATAAGCTGCTAGCTCCTAGCTCACTTGATGGTTTGGGTAATATTATTTCAATGGAATAGGTACAGTCAGCTCTGCTTAAAAGCTTCTATTCGTGCTGTGCAACGGAGACTAAGTAAGGAGGGGGGATGGAGGGTGCTATATAATTAGCACGCGACTTTTAACATCTTAGTGTGCTTTTAAAAAAAAAAGATGCTAAGCAATAGCAACAACAAATATTTATGGACAGTTTTTTTCATAGATTCGTTGATACGATTCGCTTTTTAATTTTATTTTCAAATTTGTGGTTATTCCGTGGGCTTTATTCAGGAAGTAATAGGCTTTATGTGGCGTATTTAATTTAAAAATAATGTGTAAGTAAATGAACGAAAGCAAAAAATAATCAATTTTTTTTTTGTGTAAGAGCAAGTAAGCAAGGAAGCAAGCAAAAGGGTCATTTAAGCGACTGCCGTCGTCCATGGACATCTACAACTCAGGAGCTACAAGTGCGTTGCCAGGCTTTTAGAAGGGAATACCCTCTTTTCTTGAAGGTTTCAATATCTTATCGGTACGGAAATACCGTAGACGATAATTTGTTCCACAGATTCGTCATACGAGGCAGAAAACTTCTAAAAAAGCATATAGTGATGGAGTGCCAGCTGGTGAGGTGATGAGGCGAAAATCTGTGGTTGGTAATAGTTCAAACAACTCTTCAGAGCACTCCCCATGGTATAAGCGATAGACTATGCAAAGGGAACCTACATATCTACGCAAAGCCAAGGGATCAAGCCAATTGGGATAGTTTTAGCAATCAATCGAATATGACCCAGGAACTGGACCTCACTCGACGATCACACCTATATCGACGACAAGGATTCCAATACTGGCCACGGCAGTTAGGGGAGTACTCTCAAGCAAAGGTGATATGACAAACAGTATATTTTTATTGAACGTGTGTTAAAATCTTCAGTGAGATTCGTTTTACGTGGTTTGTTTGGATATGGATTTATTATGAGGTGGCCATAAAATCTATCTACTATAATAGAAAAGAATCTGAATCGTAATGTACAATCTTATATTGTGCTTCTAAAGAAAACGAAACCTTTGTTCTACAGAGCCGTACTATGAAAACGTATGTATTTAATCACGTGCCATCTAGATATCTTGATGAACATTTTATTACAATTTAAAAACGGTTTAAAGTGTATGTAGAGATTAATAAAATATACTTTGGTATTTATTTACAGTTCCTTCATTACTACGTTCATTCACGACTACGTTATAAGTCTACAGAATGCTCTTTCTGCCTACAGTAAATTTAATAATATTAAAAACATCTAGTAAAAACACTATACTATTGTAAATTATGTTATTTACTCATAATAAACATTATTATTTATATTTATGTGAATATAATAAAAAATACAAAAAAGTTTATTACAGATTTATTTTTATCTGTTAAATAAAAGCCAATAATTTTAATAGGATCCATAAAATCTGGCAAACTTTATGCAAAATGTGATATAAAGTTGAAGCTCAAACCAACAGCTTTCAGTCTCTCGCTCTGTATTAACGCTGCGTGAAATTTGCTTTAAAACGTGATAATACCGCTTTATATCTTTATTACGATGACTGTTTGCTATATGGTATAAACAAGTGCCACGTCCTCTATCACATTTTAATATTAACATTATAGTATTGTCTGTTAACATTAAATTAATGAGAATAAATGAGAATAAACAGCCGTTTTATGCGTTGGAAAATTCTTCATTCATAATCCGTATCCCTCTTGACTCCAAGACGATGACCAGGATGAATATGTGTATTGTAAAAATAGCAAACCATGCAGGATTTTGTAAATGATGAATGGATTCACTAACAAATTAAAATATTAGAGGCAGTTTGAAAGTAGGACCAGTGGTAGAAAAGATGAAAAAAAAATTGTCGTGGTAAAATCACAAAAGGCGGAGGAAGGAAAAAGACGTAACGAAAGCATTTATGAATATGAAATGTTATACAAGAAATGAGCGATCAAAGGAAGCATCGATAGAATGCGTGAAAAAATATTTGGCAAAAGAAGCAAGTCTGCACTGAGATGAATTTTGATACAAGAGATTGAATTTGAAATATTATGCCAATCCCAAATAATCAGGTTTAGGGCGGGTAGATGATTTATAATACGCAATGACATATCAAAGAGGATAATAGGTTGTTAATTTAGCAACTGTATAATTTATTTTTGAATGTTTAAGTTGGCTTTATTTATTTATTTTTGTTCATAACTCGCTTCGTAATATTGGAAAATTATTTATAAGTCTCAGATTTATTTTATTCGAGCAGGTATACTTAATTATTTGATTTAGAACTGTTATAATAAATATTATATTATCTCCGATTTAAATTACCCATTCTATAGTTTAAAAAAAAATCTGAAATCTAGACTTTTGTTAATCATGTAGGATGAAATGGAACTGCTTAGGTGTTTTATCTCAATATACTTTTTTTATCCATAAATATACTATAAAATAAAACCTCCGAAACATCATCCGAAACATTTTGTGAAAATGATATTGATATTGAAAATATTATATAATAAAAGATAATGATATTGAAAATAATTATTGTGCCGGTGAAGGGTAGTTATTGTTATTTTTAAGATCTAAATTTAAAAAAAAGATTTACTCTTAGGGCTAAAAAGACAAAATGAAAGTTTTTTATAAAGCGTAGCAGCGGATATATTATGAAAAAAAAACATTGTTTTTAATTTACCTATAAAGTAAAAAATAAAACAATACTAAATAAATATACGATAAAATCTGTAGTAAGATACAAATTCGCGAACCCTAGCTAGCTTAGATCTAAAGATTGAGCGGCGTCTTGTCTTATATCTAAGACACTTGACATCTAATACCATCTCTGCTACGTCAGCTTAATTAAGCGAACTATCTTGTTTCTATCTTGACACTATATTTAGAGCGGTTCTATGTTCATAAGAGTATAAGTAAATTAGGCAATCTATTCATACTCATTCTAGGAATTCACGAAAATAAATCTAATAATTTGTTAAAGTAATATTTACTAATATACTGAAGTACATATGTTATGTTTAAGCACACTAATATCTGTTATTTTTAGTCCATTTTGAAAATACCATCTTGAGTATTTTCAAAATGGACTAAAAATAAGAGATTGCTCTAAAATTAATGAATAACTAGAGCTTTCTTAACGTACTGGTAACACTACGCCTCTAACAACCAGTACTAATAAAATAGTGCCTTTAACAACCCTAATTATCGTAACCAACTAGCTACTAATGCCGTGGTCGAATAACTGGTACTGTTTCATTCTATAAGACTCATTAAAGAAAAGTTTAAAAAAAAATATACCAGAAGTCTCACTGGACAAATGATAAAAATAATGTTGATGACAGATACTACAGTAAACAACACGTGTCGTGCCAAAGAAGGGTCTAGAACATTTTATATATTAAGATTTTTTTTCTCTGTTGTCCGGTTTCCTAACGTGCAATGCCCTTCAGCAGTCTACGCGACGTTACCAACGGCTAGTTTCTAATTAAATGATATTTTTAAAGTTTACATACATAATTCTCAAATTAAATACAATTTGACTAAAGAAATACATGATTGGAAATTTATAATTGAAAATGGAAATTAAGTGCCAGTGCCACTTACTATCAATAAATGGAAAATTATAAAAGAAGCAATTGTTGTAAAATACTTCTATTTTATTATGGATTTAATTATCCCTCTCACAATATATTAGAAAGAGAGATCGATAAAGATGATTTTTTTTAAATTTATTGATATTTGTCATCACGCCTTAGCGCCTTTGAAATTAATTTATTAAGAGATTTGAGAATTTCGTACATAGTAACCAGATTTTTTCTTTATGAATAAAATCATAAAGGAATCTTCTTCTGCTGCTTCAGTGTGTTGGACAAGTTTTGTAAAAAAAAAATAAAAAAAGTAGTACATTTTGGCCTTAGTAACCAAAATAATATATAATAGAATATTGTACATTTTATTTTGTAACAAATATATGTAATCATCAAGAACTATATAATCAATCATAAATCTAGAAAGAAACTCTAACTTACCAATAAGTGTCAAGAAACTTGTACACACAGCTTTGTAATTACAAGACGACACTAACGAATTAGCTGAACATATAAGTTTGTATGTATAGAGTTTATATATTCCATCCAATTCGTGTGGTTGCAAGCTGCCAACTTAATTGCAGCTTGAAGCTCATATAAATCACAGCTTTCTATGCTATATATTGTGTACACGAAGCTTTACTTTGCTCTTTATTTAGGTCACGTCTTTCAATCCTTTTCATTGTAATAAATTTCCAGTCTTCAATAAACGTAAAAATGTTCTAGAACGATAAATATTCAGGTTTTCAGAACAAAAAGAAGCCTGTTTAATACAATAGCATGTTGGGTATTTGAATGTATCATAACAAAGAGTTTATACTTTCTTATTTAACTCTTATAATAATTAGAAAAAAAACTAAATGCTTTGTATATTTAATTGTCTTCTTATTCGCTCAAAGGATACTGGACAGTTTTTATTATAATGTGGGTTGATCTTATATTCTAAGTCTTCTGTTTTCTACCGAAAATCAAACTTTACTTCAAGCTAATTAAAACTTATAGATTTTGCTCTTATTTAAATAAAGCATTTTATGTTATATAGACGGTAAATGACTTTAATATGGACATATAACCACCACACAATAAATAGTAGTGAAGTATTATGACGTGAATAACAAACTGAAGCTGCTATATTCATTGACTTTATCTTTAAATGTTATCTTTAAACGTCATTTGTTACTCTAAATGTCTGGAGGAAAATATAAACCAACATTGACAAATTGGCATTGGCGTAAAGCATGACTGGACTTACAATAAGCGGTGCTTTTTTGTTATAACGCCTTTGTTAGACAAGTGTATAACGAAAGCGTTATAACAAAAAAGTTATAACAAAATGGGTATGGAAAACAAATATAAGGTTTTCACCAACAGTTGGTCAGCCACTGTCCGTCGAGTCTAAGTCGAAAGATACCCAAATACCCTAAAGATAATTTCATTGAATCATATAACCTGAAACAAATGAAAACTATAGATGTCTAGATTTGGAAGTGAATTATCAAAATAACGTTTTCAGATATTGAATCATTACTCTCTCATCCTCTTCCACTCCCTCTTCATCCTCTTCTCTGACGTGATATGTTTGATATATTGGCCTCTTGTCTAGTCAGCGATATATGGGAATATAACATGCGATTTGTTTTCGATGAAAACAAAAGCATAAAAATAGTTCCAAAATTTAACTTCTGTATAAACATATATATTTTTAATGTAGGTAAATTATCATATTTTCTTTTTTAAACATCATTTTGTTTGACTGATTAAATAACCTTTATATATAATAAGGTGTACGCATATATAATAAGGTTCCACAAGATATCTTAGACCTTCCTTTTCTTGCTTTTAAATGTAAAATTAAAAGTAATCTGTTAAAAAAAGCTTATTATAGCATACAGGAGTTTTTGGTTGATCGTATTTCGGTCAACTAAAAGGTTAGGTTGTGGAGCTTTGCTTGTTGACTCATTTGCGGGATATTCTAATGATTATATCAAACATTTTAAATTGTTTTTAAAAAAAAAGAGCAACTGTTGAGTTTCTGGTCAGCTCTTCTCAGCAGAGCCACATTCCGAGCTGGTGGTAGCTTACTCGCGGACTGACATACTGACGTTTTTTTTTATGTAATGTAATGTAATTGACGATTCAAAAGTGCATGTAAATGCTTACTTGAATAAAGATATTTTTGATTTTTTGATTTTGATTTTATATATCTCTATATATACTTTTTGATTAATTTTTTATTTATTTACTGATAATGAAATAAGTTATAATGCATTTTTACATATTTCGATTAAATTATTTGATATAATTTATATAATATTTATCAATTATGATAAAACAAATTAAATAATGAAAGATTAATTTTAAATTATTTGGAGCAAAAATCCGCTCATGGAAATTATTTTTTTATGCTAAATACGTAAACGTTAGTCAATGAATTGTTTTTCGAAAGTCCTTCCATTATCAGAATTCATTAACGACTTTAAAGTGACGGTTAATTTAATATACAATATTGTAATAGATTTGAAAAAAATCTTGCTTTATATATTTGATCCAACTAACTTTGTACTGGCTCAGACTAATTAAAAGAACTACTGCTCAATCTTAAGACAGATATTTATTCTGTAAAACTTTATGAATTTACTGACTCTGACTGACTTAGCTTGAACTCTTGTTTTTGCAGAGAATGGAATGGAATGAATGAATGAATTAAAGGATGGAATTTAAATTGCACGTAATTAGTAAGAGACTTCTAAAGCTACAGTAAATACAAACATCAAATTGGCTCGGCGCGGTGGCGTGACATGAGGAGTAAAATTTATTAATTATAACTTACGTTATGGTGAATCTATGAAAAGTACATGCATGGTACAGTACAGTTTTTTTAGTAGTGCTACGGAAGCGGTAGGGGTACTATAACTATTGTATCACTACCACTTCCACTACCGCTACCTAACTGCTAGCACCTGTCAATACTGTTACAACTGTCGATACTGTTACAACTGTCGCTACTGTTAGAACGGTCGCTGCTGTTATCGCTCCAATTTCTCTTACCGCTTTTACTGATATTATTGTAAAGTTGTAATGAAACTGGACTGCTGAGACAACCGGCTAGGTTTATTTGATTATTTTTTTTGTATTGAGGCCTCCTTTTTTTTAACCTACTAACCAATAAACTATAAAATTGACAATATTATCCGTAGTCATATTCATATTTATTATATTGTGTGTTTAGACCATTTAAAAGTCGGGTAGGTCATTGGTAAAAGCTAGTTAAGTTAGTGACTGTATAAAAATATAATTCATCCGTTCCAGTTGATATAAATTGATAATGTCAAACACAATGAATAATTTTGTACAGTACATAATATAAGGGATGATGAATATTTGATGATATTCAAATATAAGGGACAAAGTAATTTAATTATTTCTCTCTTCCTTCCATCTTTCAGTTGAATAAAGATGAACTATCTCTTATCTACTGCGGAAGATCGAGGTCACTACGGGATGTGGTGTACCCTTTCAACGTGTATTAAGCTAATTTTACTTATTAGATTTGTTACAAAGAAGATTTGTTTTTACTAGAATAAACTTCTTAAACTATAAACTTCAGTATACCTTAAATACGATATATGAAAAATATATTTTATTATTGCCATGAATATATAGGTTATATAAAATTTGTCTCGCTTAATTTCTTTGATCGATATATTTTAATCTACAATTCATTTTTCTAGGAAGTGGAACAAATATGAAGTTGTATATTTACACCATTGATTTGACTATGGTAACATATAAAAATCTGTCAACTCTGTCTGGCTCTGTCTAGCTTAGTAAGCGGGCAATACCGCTGGCAGACAACTAGTAAATAATATCGCAAAGATAATTGTGTGCAAACTTAATTGGTATTTATTTTCTGACTCCTAATTGGCTATTGAAATCTCGGTGGATCTCGGTGCAGAAGTGTACTTTTGATAAAAAAAAAGGTTTTTTTTTTAAGCTAGCTAGCTCTGTGCTGCTCTTTCATTACAAGTCTTTGAAAAATATAAACTTATAACAAAAATGTTCTTTCTTTGTAATGTCCGTGAAAATAACAATAATTTTTTTATAAATTACGCCGCTATTGTAGTTTTAACTGCTTTCTGAGATCAGCTTTTTTGAAAGAAAAAAAATACTTTTGTTTTAGGGTCAAGTAAATAAGCAATTTAATTTGGGAAAGATAAGGATATAATGAAAATAATCCTAGATATATATATATATATAGGTCAAACCACGTCGTACGCATCTGTGCTATCCAGCTGGGCTACAAAGTTTCCGCTGTAACGTTTAGGAACCTTAATAAATTATTCATAGGAATGATTTCAGTCGTCCCTTCAATAAAAGATGACTTTTGATAAATACAGTGACGTCATATGTTACTATAAATTTGCACATTTCTTTTTGATAACTTATCGGAAGAATATCATATTTTAAAAAGTTACTCCTTGGAAAACAATGAAAATGTACACAATGTAGAGCATAACGCTGTTAATTTGTATTGGTCTATAAGAAGGTAATAACGCTGAATGCATAAAGTTTAAATTGGGTACTAGATTTCATTAATTTATTTAATGGTTTGAGTGCCAACTTCAAAGGGATCATGTTTATTGTGTTAAAAAGTCTTTATTATGACTTTATTCTATTTTTAAAACAATACGTTTACTTAAAAAAAGTAAATTTTGTTAAGTATGTTTATAATTAATGTACTATCTTTAAAATTTAGTCGATTTTCTGTTTAATAAAATTGACGGGTCAAATTCTGTAATTTAAGTGCTCTATCATATTTTCTCGTTCCGGACGAACAGACATCTATTGTAAAATGTAGACGACGGGTCTTGCTTCGAAACTCGGAACTTCGATTCGTTGGAGCCTTCTGTATTTGCTGGCATCTGAGAGTGAATCGGATAAATCTAATAAATTGGAACGTCTCGATAGTAACATAAAAGTTAAGTATTATTTAAAGAAAAAGACTCTTAGAAATACCCCCTCGTATGTATTAAATATAGTTTGTCATGATATAATTATGAGGAGAAAAAACTTTGTATTCCATTTTACGCAATATACAGGGACGGAAATAAATCAAACTTGATTCATTTAAAGTTTATATCAAAAAAAGTGCAGAAAACCAATATTTTAATAGAAATACATATTTATTTATTGAAAACACATAACACACGCTAATTTACTGTTACAATTCATACTGTCAATATCAAGTACATTTTAGTCTGATGTCCAATATACGCAAAGAGTTGATTGTATCCTGACTTAATAAAAAAATAAATAAATAATAATATATATATATATATACATAGAGATGTTGGTACAAATTCTTCCAAAAAATTTTAATAAAAATTACGATTATATTTCGGCCATTGGGCCACCTCTAATTCTTGTTAAAAAAAATATCAACTTTTAAGAATTATAATATATAAATAAAGACAACATAGATAATGTTATATAAAAAAATATTATAGTATAGTTAATTAGAGTCAATGTAGAGAAATCTTTTTATTCTTGAATATTTCACGCCGGAATATATAAAGCATCTTTTGAAACTACTTCAATGTAACACAACTTTTTAAAATATTATGTTAAACTTATTAAGAAAACACTTACTTTCACATGCCTTAGATTTTAAAGTTAAAGACACAGTAGTAAAATAAATTTAATAAATAATCTGATCTGTAAGTAAATTGAGAATAAAAAATCTATTTAACACTTAGTTAGGTTAAAGTTCTTAATTTTAAAATACTAATTTAATTTGGAAAATATTGTTAGATATGTATTTTGATAGATTTAAAAAAAAAACATGAAACTTACTTATTATCTAAACTAAAGAATTCAAGCTATCCTGTGCTATGTTATTTTATATTCTCTGTTATAACATTGGCTACCTTATATCGCTTGCAAGCACCGCAATCCTAATTTTATCTTCCCTGAAGCGACGTCGGCTATTTTCGATCAGGATTATATTTTGTGTACGGACATCCTCTCTAATATAAACCTGGATTTATTTTTATTTGTATATCGAAGTATTAAAATTAAACTTTACTACACTACAATTGGTTCGAACGAAATAAAAAAATATTTGAGCTATAAATTCCGTAAAACTAGACACGTTTGAATTTGGTACAAGATTGTGTGTGGTGTTAAATGTTTTATTACTTGGTGGTGGGGGCACAGGTGAAGACACTGGCAACGACTAGTTTATAAAAAGTTATAGCAAGTTACAGAGAAATAAATTTAGTACGACTGTGACATCTTGTACATTATTCATTTTCTCCAAACAATTTAAGTTTTGAGACGGAGTAATTTTTTTAAGTCCCTCTGACTTAAACAAACTTTCTTTTATATAAAAATAAGTCATTTATTATTAAAAACATATAACTAATTACTTCAATATTACTTTTTCGATTTATCAATCTTTTCTCTCATTATTAACATTTAAACGTTTTTATTGTTAGAAATCAGGGTAATCTTATTATATGTATTATTTTAATGAAAGGTGTTAAAGGTATAGGAGACAAACAGACAGAGACAGGCCAGTAAAGTAAAGTAAAGTAAGAAAATGGTCTAATTTTGTTCATAATAATGGTGAAAAAAACGAACGGACGGACAAACAAACAGGTAAAACGAAATCTGTTATTAAAAATGTATTATATGTAGTGTTGTTTCGTCGAACACTTACGGAATATTTACGAGAGGTGGAAAATAACGGAAAAGTGTTTTGCGTGGAATATTTCCGCAGGCTTTGATATTTATAAATTATGAATGTTTTGGGAATTTGTTATACAAACTTGGAATATTTGTTTCTTATTGTGTTCTTTTCATTTTATGTTTCCTATATTTTATACTTTTTATTTAATGGCATTTATATTTTTTCTTTTCTTATAACTAGACCTAAAACTGACTCTGCTTGCATATATTAAAATATTATTTATTTGTTATAATAACACTAAAACATGTATGTATTTCTTTCATTCTGATCTTAAATACAAATGTGCATATTATTTTAATCTATACAAATAACAATAGCAAAACTTATAAAAAAAAATATCTACCTCTTAAAATATCTATCCATTCAAAAGAATCTGTGTATTATTTATTTTAATTATTTAACATAATATGTAAGTTAAAATGTAAAAGAAAATAATAAATATAGTAAAAATATTGATACGAATAAATATATAGTTTCTCTTAATTCATAATGAAAAAGTTTATTTTGAATTGAAAATCTGAACGGACGCCAAGTTCAGGGATCTGAAAATTCCAACAGAAAATAATAACATTGTTTGTACATGTCTTTAACTTGGCAAGCTTTCAGGTGGGGTTGAAAGTTCCCCGACAGTCTGATATATTGATTGCTAGACAGCTTTATATGCCAGTAATGGGAAACTAATTATTATTTTATTCTTAATGAATCGATTTTTTTAAACATGTGGCCTTTTTATAATTATTATTTTTTGACCAGCTCTGGTATGGATATGGTTTTCTGAAATGAATCTTTTTTCTTTCATATTTTTTTTTGTTCAAAGAATTTTCTTTCATTAAAATCTTTTCAATTACTTATAAAGCCTACACAGACCAAATTCAAACAAAATGTCATATTTTTTTAAGTAGATTATAATTCAATCTCCCCTTTAAATGTAAGAGCAAACTACTCGTAGATATATATTTATATATATTTTTATATATCATGTCATTATTAACTGTCCAATAAATTATGTCTCCTTTGAAATAAATGAATTAAGATGTTTAATTAACTTGTGTCATTTAGTTGCAGTTACGGTTCGTTGATTTCATCGTTACTAATTACTTGCCACAGATAAACTGAATTCAAATTCAAATTATCTTTATTCAAATCTTTAGTTGTAAAACTGTCAGTGTAGTCAGTCCGTGAATAAGCTACCAACAACTGGGAATGCTGCTCGGCTGAGAAGCTGGCCAGGAGTTCAACAGTTGCTTTTTTAAATGAATTTAAATAATTCAAATTATATTCAGCGTGTTTATGCAAAGTAATCGGGCAACATCAGAAAACTACATTACATAAAATAATATAATAATAAATTAATACATTTACATGAAATAATATTTGTTATGTATTTTATTTACTCAGAAAATATTGGCAAGAGTTTGTAAATTTACATGGATTTCAAAACACTCACACTGCACTGACAAAATTTATAATGACACAATCTATTCGATCCCCTATCATGGTGGATGGTGCAATAAAACAGAAATTGCTAGAAGTTGAAAGAGTTCATAGATCTTTACTTAAAATAATGTTCTGTTATCTTCTGGGGAACTTGTTCAGTCATCTTAAAACAATGTTAGCTATAACATTGGTTAATGTTACAGATAACATCTTAATATAACCCATAGCTCAGTTGACAGAGGGACGGGACGGTTTCTAGATGTCGCAGCTTCCAATCCTGCTCGTGTTGATAATATTTGTAATGCATGCGTCCGCTAAAATATATACATATATTTTAGTAAAAAATACGTTTTATAAAGTGGAAGTAAATATATTTAAACCCTGAAAATATAAATATTTTTTCATTTACTCCGTGGATTAGAAAGGTTTGAAATTTTAGGTGTGCAAAAGAAAAAATACTAAGTAATGTTCTTAATATTTAACAAACCTTTAAAAATATACAAGACAATTTTCCCGTCATTACTCCACTTGACTCAAGGAAAAATGTCGCACCGATATACATAAGAGTCAACATAATTATAATGTAAACAGACCGTTGCGAAAAGCCTCTTTAACTCTAATGTTTCCATGTAGTTGGGATTTTGTAGGCTCTGTTCCTAGCAAAGACAAAGAGAATGTGTATTGTAAGGTAGTAAATAAGCCCCTTGTACCGAATTTACACCGTTGCTGCATAACGTCACTGGAGCCACTTTCTATTTAAATGGCGATTCCACGCAAAGTTGAGATTCAAAAGTAAATGAATACTAAACTAAAAGGATTGCAAATTAGATTAATGACAAGCTATTTATTATACAAGTAAATTTAATATTATATTTCATAACGTAACTAAACTAACTACTGCTACAAATGTTAGACAAAATATAACTAAAGAACCGATGCACTTTAAGCGTTGTAAAATTTTAGAGAATTTATGTTTAATTTTACCCTAGACGCTAGGATCAACCGTCTTTGTTATGCAAAATTTATAATACATACTCGTATCTGCTGTACATTTTAATGTATTTTGACACATTTTTTTTATAACGGCAAGTCCTTTTGATTGTTCAGTGATAATCTATTACACTCTCTTTAAGAACTTTGGAACATCGCAAAAAATAAAAGACGAAATATTAATTAAAAGCATCGCTTTTAATTAATTATATAATCATTTGTATCTTAATATTAAATATATATATATAATATATTAAGATAATATAAATTTAGCTAGCGGTTTAGAAATGTTTCGATATTATTAAACATCGCTATAATGTTTTCAACTAGAACAGATAACGTCAGATACTAACAATGGACTATTTATAATAACTTTCATCTATTACCATAACTGAAATAATAATCAAAATAGCCTTTGTTTTAAACTGTTTAGTTTGAGACTTACCTATCACAGAATCAACTGGAAAAATAATGTCTCCCTATATAAATTTGTTTAAAACACTTATATTATTCGCATTGTTTCGTCTATTCAATTGCGTTGATATTTTAAGAACATTTGTGTCCGAAGAGAGTATTACCTATGATGAAGAATTAAATACAGAAACAGAAGAATATTCTCTACTAGCAACCAATGATATTGAAGAAATAACAACTGGCGCTGAAGAAAGTACATCTGATGAGAACTATATAAATATTGTGTGTCCTTATTTTACAAACGCTGGAGAAATCAATCTTCAGCATATGTTGGGTGTGTGGCGCCCTGCGTATTATCAAGTATCCCATAAAGTGCCTTGCTTTAAGATGGTTATTAGGCATGTTAATACTAAGGTATCTTTCGTTATCTTTATCTTTTATTAATACATTATGAAACTTTTTTTTCCTCAAGTAAATTTCTATTACATTCTTCTTAGCAATACCATGACCTTCCTAACTTCTTAAGTGTTTTTAGGAGAAAAATCACTATTCTCAGTTGTATGGAGATTTTAATGAAAAAGTTATCTGGGACGATTGCAATCTCGAAATTAAATCTAGTACTAATCTTGTTCATCGCAAGCATTTTTTACAAGGCTGTGAAAAAGGCTTTGGCGTTTTAGAAAACATTATAATCGAACAAAAAGGTAAGTACTGTTTCATTTTATAAATTACTTATGATAAATTTGAAATAACAAAATAAATAAATGTAAGACTAGGTACAATATGAATCATATGGGAAAAGTTGAAGACCAAAAAAATATTTATTTGTCGAAAATATTTAAATAATTAGATATATTATTTCGAAGTAGAAGCTGAAAATATTTAAAATGGTTATTATTTTATGTTCAATAATGTTTTGTAGGCGATGACGTTCCTATTCTGATTGAAGAGACTGCAGACCAGTGGCTTGCGATCAATCAATTACTATTGATGAGGGACTGTATCTCCGGGGACGTCGTTGTTTTCTCTGGAGAGGATTATCAGCCTAAATTATATGACATTTTGAAAACTATGCAGAAATTTGGGAATATAAGCAGAGGGGAATGGGCATGTGATGAAGGAGCTAAAGCAGGAAGACTCCAACCATTTGATGGAGAATTTGAATCTGAAAATGATCTTATGTTTTTTGAATAACGTTTCAAGTTATATTTAAGGGAATCCTTCTTACTTTTTTAACGGGCTATTAATAATTTCTCCTTTATAAACTTAAGCTAATTACAATTAAATTCGAAAACCAAAAATATGCGATAATTTTATTACTTAAAGAAGGTAGAGGACGTAAGTAGAATACACAGCATTTTACAATTGCAGTATAACAATAATATTTTTTTTGTGTTTACTGCAAAATTAATGTAAACATTATTTATTTCATAGGTTTTCTAACTTTCATTAAATAAGATTAATCTAAAATAATAATGAAAGTTTGTGAATTGCTAA
Organism: Dircenna loreta; assembly: GCA_963555665.1. Lineage (NCBI taxonomy): Eukaryota > Metazoa > Arthropoda > Insecta > Lepidoptera > Nymphalidae > Dircenna > Dircenna loreta. The sequence continues at coordinate 4,001,716 of OY743099.1, read as the reverse complement.
ACATAAGTTTTTATGGCATTGGTAATGTGTCTGCTCGTCGCAGTGGCGAGATCGAGAATATACACGACGAAGAAAGACTGCCGAGATATGAATATAACTTCTCTCACGACCCATAGATTGATATTTTACAATTATAAAAATACACCAACTTATAGGACAATGAATTTGAAGTTTATCACTCTGGCGTAAAAAGATCGATAACAAATTGAGGAGCATTATTTTTAAAATATCACATCAAATGATTGTTGGGATAGGTGCATACATTGTAAGATCCAGCGCAAATATTAAAATGCTTGTTATGTAATAATACCAAAAAAACTCTCAAATATTAGTGTCAAGATTAGTCTGCTTAGATTTCTAGATTAATTTCAATGATTAAACAATAAAATAAGAGATCTATACAACCACAGATTATAATTCAACTATTATTTTTAAATAATTTAATTAGCAGACAATAAAAACATATATATTTTACTTGAATTGCGTTACTTTGAGCTAAAACTTTATTGCTCCAACCACTGTAGAAAACAAACATTAAAGCAAAGTTTGTTGTTCATTCCATTAAAGGATTTCTTCCCACTGTTATTATATATGCCGGTGGGATGCTGGGTGAGACGATTAACTTAAATCTCTTAATATCTCCTGGTATTAGGAAAGTACTCTTGGGTCTGACAATATGCCACTATATTACTTTAACTTTGATTAGGAGAATTAAACATCATTACTCCCGTTCGCCCAGGAAAGTGGGATTTCTTAAAAATGGGGTTTCACATTAACTAATGATTACGAAGCACTATGAATAAAAATAATTAATAATCGTAAAAAGAAACTTAATTGACATAAACTTCACCATAGAAAACTGTTCTTACAAATAAATAGTAATAAAAAAAAACAGTTAAATAAGATTGTAAAAAAAAAATAAGGCAACGTGATATTTAAAAAGTTTTTATATAGAAGCTATGACAGCATTGACAGCTAAACAAATAGTTTTGACAAACATCAAATATTGAGAAGTAATAACTAATGTTTGAAAATATTTACAAACAAGCATTCTTAAATTTAAATAAATATAGAATGAAAAATAAACCGATACGGGCAGGGATTTGAACCCGTAACCAGTGCCAAGAAGCGTAGGATAAGAGCAATCTTCGTCTATGTAGTGAAGGCATTCGACAAGGTTAGGCAAATTAGACTGTTGTAAAGAAGTAAAAATCATAGCTGTTGTAAGAAAAGAAATATATTGATAAAAATACAGGCTATAAGAAGTCCTGTCACAAAGCTAAATTGTTACGTTAATCTAATTTCTCAATTTTATTTCTGACGGAGTCTAAAGCTCTCTTGGCTGCCAAAGAGCTCGGTAATCTCTCCAAGTGTATCGGAACTTTAAGCCAGAACCGTAGATCATTTTGTATAAAGCACAAATACTACTCGGATTATTGGGATGGATCAGTGAAATAACAACTAGAAACGTTGGAATCAATTGAGATTCGAGTCTGGAGACTTATAGTTGAACTCAATTTTAATAAGAAAGAACTCTATAGCTAGAAACATGGCCGCAAGGAGGCCACTTCGGTGGTACTCTATCTCATACAAGTGAGAGTGAGCAATGGGATTTAATAACTTGATCTCCCCATATCCTTTCCATCATTGGACAGTCAGAAGCTCGGAAAGGTGAACGAGATCAGGTTAATGAATGAAACATAAAAAAAAAGTTTAATTTCACAATTTGCGACTTTTATGATATTAGATAAGTGCTCTCTCAGTTCAATAAATCAAACCTCATCAACTTCTCGATACCCATATTAACTTTGAATATTCATAAAACTACGTTTCTTAGGATTTAGTTCATTTTTCACATCGTCTCATCGTCTTATCGGTTCCAAGTTGAGAAATTATTATCAAAAAATATACATTTTCCATAAAAACTTATGTTGCAGTTGAGTTTAGTTATACAGATAGTGATGGGGTTGTATATTTAATTATATAAGTAATGCGTTCGACTTCTTCTTATGTATTTTTTTAATCTTGACGATGAATATTATTATGTATTTTTTTAATCTTGATACGTGAATACGAGGCGAGAAGCTTTTGCAAATAAATGTAACTATAAAAGTTTTACTTATTTCGTAAAGCATGATAAAATAAAGAAATAGCTCGAAATTAGTAATAATAAAGTTGAAAGAACTTTTTGTTTGGACACATCAGTTAGTAAAAAAGTAAAAAAAAAAGTAAAGGGAACTAGTACCTTATAATAAATGTTTTTTTTACAAATCTGTCATTTCATATGAATGACGGATCACACAAGACACTAGTCATACGTCATTCAATAAATACATCAATAAAAAGACAAGACATATCTAGGTAATAAAAAATGTTTAACAGAATGCACTCAAGCATAAATGTAATGTTTTTTTAAATACTGTAACAATAAATTTCGATACCAAATAATTTCTTATATATAACTAGATATATTTATTCTAGATATAACTATTATGAGAAAAATGTCAGCTACAATTCATTATTATCGCCCACATTTGTCACGTAAAGGAAGGGAAAAGAGAAAAACTTTCTTTCTTTATAATCGATGTTCATTGTGCGTGACAGCAAAAATGACGTCATATTTATACTACAACAAAAAAATATATAAATAGTAAATAAATATATAAATAGAATACAAATGATTCACTAGTTGGCGAGTAAATCCCAACTAGACTATCATTATATATTATTATATTCTTTCAATATTATTAACAAGCCAATACTACTTGATTAAAAAAATCAAATGGGATCTATATTTATTCAAGAAAATAGGTTTTTTCCACCAGCGGTTCAGTAAATATTTAGCTAGGAGTTTGAGAGATAATGGTTTTTTCTCAATAATACTTTTAATTATAAAATAATAATTTAATTGAATATCGAATTGCTCTGATTCAACGCTGTGAAGAGGAAACAGAATTATTGATAAATAATTTTAATTTGAAAAGATGTGTAAAGATAAAGTTTCATTTAAATTAATCGTTTTCTTTGAATTACATATATTTCGCAGTTTTTTAGCACTTTTTCATACCATGTTTTAAATAAGTCCACTGGATTTAGAATTCATATAGGTTTTAACTTTTATTATCTTAATATATTTTATATTGAAGACACAATTAGTTAAATTTAGTAAATAATATATTAAGTAAAAAGTTATCAATATTAAGTATTCGGTAATTTTACTCGTAAGCAAAACCACAATTCGTTACTGGTCGCTTTAAAACAGAGGGTTAAAAATGTATGAACATTTTCAAAATGAGTTGTTGTTTTTTATGTTACGAATGAAATATTTATCTACAGGGTGATATTCTATTCATCTCTGGGGACTCGTGAATATGTGTATCTTTGTTCCCGTCACTGTGACGCGCAAAAACCAATCGCTCTTTTAAGTATGAAATTAGAATAATCATATATATCTCACAATTAATTGAAATATAATATAATATGTTTTTGTGTTATAATGATTGATTTTTATTTAAACGTTTCTGCTGATTTCATTTATAATTTTACATAATAATAGTGATATTCTATTTCTCATTCTTAAATATTCTAGAAGAGCGTTAATGCGTATTTTAAAGGGAACCCTTAAACCTACACTTGGGTCGCAAGTCCCAGGAGCTGTTTGCACTCCTCTCCCTGCAACGCGATGAGCTCGGCACCCGCACGGTGAATCCATGGAATGCTAAGAAGCTTCGTCTCGTCTCTATAATATTAGTTAAGACCGACAGATTGTACCCGAAATACAAAAAGTACATACGCTATGTTCTTTAAAGACATTACAGGTTTTAGAGGTAGTCGAGTAATATCATACATGTTATAGAGTGTATATAACCTTCATAATGTAACCTTCAGGTAGTAACACAAACAAAAAAAGAAATAATCTGATAACAAAACTTTTATCACCCTATCTAGGATCTTATTACAGCACACCTGAAAGTTTATCGATAGGAAGAAGAACTAAGAAAGGGATTTAAGAACGTGACCTGAATAAAGGCTCGAACAAATCTAAAATATCTGCTATTTATTTGAACAAATTAAACATTAAAGCTTATTTCTAACGCTTATTTCTTCTTAAATTGTGATATTTTTAATCCAGTCTAATTAGATTTTATTATATAGTCTCGTAACCAAAATGGGTAACAATGATAAACTTTGTCGTCCAACAAAACCGTTGAATCTTAACGATATTACACAAAACTTGTCCAACTCACCAAAGGGTCTTCTGTGTTTATTAATTTTCCAACTGTTTGCTAAAGACTAAAGTTAGATTGACGATCGTAAGATTAGATTTACCAAATATTGAACATCTTCTATTATTGAATGACGTATGACCAGTGTTTTATCTGATGGGTCATTCATATGAAATGACAGATTTGTAAATAAAACATTTATTATGTGCTACCAGTTCCCTTTACTTTTTTTATTTTTTTTACTACCTGATGTGTCCAAACAAAAAGTTCTTTCAGCTTTATTATGGTGATAATAATACGAGCTATTTCTTTATTTCATGATCTACAAAATAAGTAAAACTTTTATTTTTAAACATACTCAGTTACTTTTATTTTCAAAAGCTACTCGCCTCTTATTCACGTATCATGAATAAAAGTTTATAAAAAGTATTTAAAAGCAGTAACAATTAAGGCCCAACTACAAATATTAGTTTTCTGCATTAAGTTATAATAAATAAATTGGATATTGTGAGACATTGACCAAAATAACATTTTGTTATTTATTTAAAATCTATATAATATTATGAACTCTATTATTATTATGTGTTCAATTGTATTATTTAAATAGTATAAAATAATAATAACAAATATAAAAGAAACATTTGAAATTACTGTTTTCAATAAGCGAGTATCAAAGAACAAAATTTTATAAAATGATAGAATATAAGAACTATTCTTCATAATATCGCGAAGAATAAACTCATACAGCATCCAGAGGAATTCCTTTGATCCAGATCCAAAGGAAAACTTAATGACTTTAAACATCAAAATTAATTAAAGTATGAACACGGAAACTAAATTAGTTATTTTAAAAGTTTATAATAAATTTATATTGTTGTTCCTCAGCACGAGGAAAGGTATTAAAAGGAAAAAATATGAGGATTTATATGCTAAATATTAGACAGATCACATAAAACTAACTCGTGTAATCACAGATATTCAATAATATCTATTATATCTCATCAGACGAACATCTATTTAACTTTTTAAGGTTCAAAAAATAATTGGGAAAATTATTTTTTGCACACGCACCCTTTGTTTGAGTGAGTTGGACACCAATAATGTTGTTGGACACGACAAAATGATGAATACTTTTTTTGACAACGCTTATATACGCATAAATTTGCTAATATACTCTTATCTTAATAATTTCTGGCAGCAAACATAATATACTTATTTACCCAACTTTGAGGTAAAGTGTAATAATACGATGACATTGACAAATTACTCTTAGAACATACATATTAGTTTCGGTTCTTAGTTTTGTTATATTACTTCTAGGTGTGCTGTTATAAGTTACTAGACAGTGTTCAAACTTTTGCTATCAAGATATTTGTTTGCTAGTTGGTGTCACGGCCACGTCGCGTCAAGTCAAAAAATAATAGCTTATGGTTCGTTTCTGTTTGGAATATATAATATTTAATTTTTTTATTGGTTTATTTATTATAATGTATAATATACGCTATACATAGAACCCACTGCCTGTTATTACTACTGGGTAGTACTACAATGAATAACTATATACAATGCAACATTATATCAGAAAAATATTTTTAATGGGTCGGGTTTTTAGTTATCGTTGAATAGTCCCAAATTATTATAGGTTTGCTAAAAATACTTAATAAGATTGGTGGTGTTTCTGTACGTCGCTGGAAACAAGCATTTACACAATAACGAATGAGTCCCAAGAGTCCGAATAGCATATATCTGACTAACCTCTCCCCAGGTAGATATTATCCATAAAATAAAAATACATAAGCCCATTAGAAATATGTGAGCATTTTTAACCCTCTGGTATAAAATATCGGTAACGAAATGAAGTTCTGTTTACGAGTTAAAGTATTTAGTATTTAATGTATTTAAATTTATAATATATTATTTATTTACAAACTGTAACTAATTACATATTAAATATAAAACGTTTAATATAATAAATTAACAAAAGTACTAAACTAAATTACATCCAAATCCAATACTTGTTTGCAATAATTAAAGATATTTCGAAATCTAGTGGACTTATTTAAATTAAGTTATATAACATGTCGATGTTCGTAATTTTAAGAATCAAACTTGCAGAAGTCATCGGTTATGGAGCTGTCTGTATCTTGGTCATCTCTTAATAGGATTGGTCCAATCTTTGCGATATCAGACTCAGATCCATGTCACTATGACGTAGCTATTATTTTAATCCCTTTAAATATCATAATAAATACATTCTACGTCAATAATTTGAGCTATAATATTATAATTATATATAAAATAAACCTGAAATGACTCAAGTTGGGACGACCCTTAAGCAAAAGTAGAGTCATTAGGATTTACGACTAAAGTTTATATTTGATCTCTGTCATCTCAATGCAGTATTCTGATTCCAGGTATGTTTTAAATAATATTATGCTTCAAAAACCTTGTTCGCTGATATTTATAAAAGCAATTTATGTGATATAAAATATACTATGAAATACAAATATTAACGACAGAACGTTGTTGCCGTCACCTGTTTCACAGATCACTGTATAATAAGTTTATTTCCAGCCAGTTAAAATAAACAGACCATTTTCATTAAATACTTACCTTCTTTATTTTCTAAAGTTATTAACACTAATATTTTTTTATCTACTTTAGTTAATAAGATCAGAGAAATCCACTAACGAGTACCATATACAAAAAAAAATCTATCACCATAAATTATAAGATGAGTTAATAAAATATCCTAAATATATATATTTATCACGTGAAATTATATCGAAATGTGCTCAACTAGTTCACGTAGACAATATATTAGTTATGGCTCACGAAAGTTTGAACATAAAGATATATATATATATCTCATTGCTCCAAGGACTAACCTAGGACAGTAATTAAAAATAAATACTCTATATGACAGAGCTACGAATAATATATTAATATTTATTCTAAAAATACTATACGCTAAGCTAAAACTATACTTTATTGAAAAAAAAACCCTCTTTAAAAGAATATTTTATAGAATCTTAGCAGTTTTCTATAATATGTAAGGAATCAACTTAGTAAAACAACTCTCACCTTAATTTTATTTATTCCTATTATATACATATATATATATACGCATATTTTAAATCATTATAATCCTGGTATAATCAGAATTACTTGGCATATTGCAAAATATTTGCCAAAAGTTTTTACGACTGGACGCCGACAGGACGTCGAACTTCCTTACGAATGAATGTTTGTTGGTTTGATTTCGGCAAGATTCCGGATAATTGGAGTCATCTACGCCAATTATCGGCAAAAATAATAGGTTAGTACACACTTTTGTTTTTGTAGGCTGATTCTTACGGCAACCTCGGGAAATATGCAACGGTCCTCGTCTAAGCACGCATTCTTAAAATTAATATTTAATATTTTTCTATAAGACGATAGTAAATACATAATATTTAAAAAATATAATTATATTTATATATTCGTCGTATATAGAAATATTGTTATAATTTGTTTGATATATAATCAGCAGGAATAGACCCCTATAATGAATACAAATATAGCATTTCATATATTTTATTCATTTGAAGAAAAATAACCATGATATTTTGAAGATGCATATTTTTAAGAATCGCGTTGTAATGGGCCTTCGCCGGTCTGGTCGTAAATATTGGTTTAAAATTCAGGTATAGTTAAAATAGATTTATGAAAAAAAATACTTTTTAAAATAAAATATACTAGCTGACTTCATTCGTGAGGATTTAGAGCATAGAGGTCAAGTTTTTTTTTTGGCAATCTTTATTTTTGAAATTGCTTTCCACTAAGAGCCCTATCATTATTTCAAGAGTAAAATATAATGTAGCTTAGATCCAATGTGATAATTATTTCTTAATATTGGTTAAAATATATTTAGATTCGGATAACTCAGTTTGAAGATCCAACATGTCCAACATAATGTCCCGTTCCCCCTTCCTGCAGCGTTACACGCTACGTTGCGCGGGAATATTTTTTTCACACCTTGGGCTACCTTATTACATTTTTATTAGGGATCCCTTTTTTTTAAATGTCATATGGCGTATGTCACTCAGTGAAGATGCAGCTTTCTAACTGTGAAAGAATTTTAAAAATAGGTCCAATAATTTTTATGTAAAAAAATTACAAACATGTATGTAAGTTTGTATTTTTTTTTTAAACACAAAAAAAACAATGTTTCTTCTTTATAATATAAGTATAAATATACTTTATGATATCTTGAAGCTTGCGAAACTAGCTTTGTTTTTATTTTATTTATTGAGTAAGTATTTTTTTAAGAAATAGCATTTTAACTTCATAGCTTTCGTTTGAACATTTTCATAGCCGAAATATTGCTCTTCAAAGGAATTCCTCTGGACGTTGTATGAGATTACGCTTCGCGATATTATGAAGACTGGTTTTATATCCTATCATTTTATTAAATTTCACCTTTGATATTCAGTGCTGGATAAACATAGGTATTTCAAAGAAAGTAATTTATTTCATACCTATTACTATAATATAAGGTTTCAACTTTTTACTTGGATTTGAACGTTCCATAAACGAAGAAGTTCGAATCTTCCCCGTTCTGCAACTTTTTTCCCATATTAACAATAACCACTTACTATCAGGCCCACTGTTTCACTCGTTTGCATTTTAGATATACTACTAATTAAAGTTGAGATTATTTAAATATATTATTATTATTTTAAAAGATAATAAAAATGAAATAATATGTTATAGTCTATTCGTGTTATTAAATTCTAAAAGTTTGTTCGATTGAATTTTTGAACGAATACAAACACCATACTTTGACCAGTTCTGATAAGTCCTCATAAATTTATTAAAAATATTCCCGCAATAAGAAAAATCTAAACCCTAGAAGATTTTGTTATACTTCATTTGTTTTTTCTAAGTGTATAAGGTGAACCTCCTTTGAACAAAGAGGATTAATTAAAAAATATATTGCTTTGAAATTTCTCTTCGAGAAATTCTAAGAGGATATTAGTTTTCCTACAAAATATTATTATTAAACAAAATAACTAGAAGTCGGAGATTCTATACCGTTAATTATTATCTACTTACTTTTGTTAACAAAGTGGTATTTTTATTTATATTTATTTAATTACAAGATCTTAAAAATCAAAACCAGATATGGTATAATGAAAGGAATATGTAATGAAATTAATTAATTTTTGTTTTCATGTGATATTGTGAAAGAATCTAACTTAAGATCAAAACAATTCTATTAAAAAGGTCTTCTATTAAATATTTCCTGTATCATAAATGTAAAGAGAAATACATTGAGGTTTATTAATATTGCCATAGAGGCGTCTTTTCAATGTGTCAAAATATATAACCTCATAATTTAAGAAATATATTTATATTAACTACGTAGGAAGATGTTTGACAGCAAAACATAAAAAGGGTTTGTCACAAGACTAAATCATCAAAATTATACTTTTCTTACAAGTATTTTATATTGAACATTTTCAAAGAACGCTTGATTAACAGCTATCCAGTGAACATTGAACGACCCTTGTCAAGAAACTGTTACTTATTGGATATGTATTACTTAAATTTATCGAAAAAGGTCTGCTATTTTGAAAAGTTTTTGACTGCAGAACTTATGTCAACCAGATATTGGTTCTAGTAGAGTTTCATTTTTCTTTATTAATATACGAAGACGCATTCAACATGAAAAAGATTTTCCACTTAACAGTGAGTTTTCTTATTAAAAATGTCTTAATGTTTGTAATTTTCTTATTACATGTTCCATGAACTAATCATATTTATTATTTGATATATTTTTACGCTAAGGTTAAGTTATAATAATAGTTTGCGACGTATTTAACCGTTCTTTATTCCGTGCGCGTCCTAAATAATAACGCGTGCAGTCTCATATAAGGTAGTGGTATGCTCGTCGCTACGGAGCTGTAGATCAGGCGTAGACAGGTGCCGGTGCGGCAGCCGCTGGAGTGCGCTCAGTTGCCTGCTGCTACGAAGACGGTCAATCCCTTGTATTAAGTAGTGACGTTTCATGTTACTTTGAGAAGCTGAACGACATTTAGCTATTTAATGTTTATATCAAACAATTAATACAAATTTATTATTAGCTTCAAACATTTTGACCATTTACACAAATGACAATACTATTATTTTCCTGTATCACTTTAGATATACGATGTAACAATTCTTCTCTGTAGTCCAACTTTTTTAGTTGAAGTTGCCTTAAAATTGGAATTTATTAGTAATATTCTAATTATATATTTTACAAAACTTACTAGGACTGCAAAAGTACCACCTGAAAACCACTTTGGTCGCCTGATAGACCTGAGTGGTGTCCGAGTCTGACTTGCAAAGTGCAGTAAACAATGAAACGTAATCAGCGAGATCATTAGTTTTAAAATTATTTTTAAAACAATTACATGTATAACAAAAAATTAACATATTTATAGATAGTTTAAAAAAATAAGTATTCGACTCAAAAAAAATAACTTCTTTTTATAATAAATGACATTTTGAGTCATCAATGACGAATATCAAAATCTTTCAGGTCCATCAATTATATTACGTTGAATTATAAACTTACATAGTAGCTAAAAAACTGAGTTGTATATAAAAGAAATATTTACAATAATCTAAACAAGATGTCAAGAGTGGGAAGTGTCTCACTATTATTTACAACAATGAGCCACTTTGTACTGCAATACGACGACTTACGACGTCTTAAAACAAAGTTATTTAAACTTAAGTTTTTTAAAATAAGTTCTTTGTATTGCTTGCTTTAATATAATATCATTTACATAAATATCATTTGATCAACCTTTTCTTTTTTTTTCCATTGGAAAAATCCTTTACGGATACCCCCGGCCAAGAAGGTGATGACCGGGTGGTAAAGTGGGACTACCCGGCAGCATAGAAGACGCTGCGATTTTTAAGGCTACCCACTAAAAACCCACCGGTTACCCTCATCGCCATAATGGGACTCCACGGGATCGCTTGTCACACTCACCGTGACGCCCCGGTGGAATAAGGGTGCCCCGAGTAACGAGAGCACCTTCACGACATAGGCCTCTGTATGGTGAAAGGGGTTACCCTCCCCTCTCACCAAGGCACTATAGCTGGGGAAGGAAGCGTCAAGCGTACTCCCGCGTCCTTCTCACCAGCCTACACCTTCGGAGGAGATCAGCGGTGGAGGCTAACTCCCTTATGCGCTCCGCGGCCTCCTTCGCGGCAATAAGTTGCTCGCAGAAGGAGGCCACCGCGACCCAGCACCTCGCGCTGCCGATCATCGCGCTTACCATGCGTGGCACCGAAAGGACCCTGCCAACCACGGCCGTCAGATCAGTACGCTCACGGTCCCAGGCTGATCATTTGATCAACCTGGTTTGAAATCAAATCCATTTGTTGGCGGATGTACCGCGTCAGCTTTGACAACTTTAAGTATGAACATATTTTAGAATAATTTAATATTCTAGATTATGAATACAATAATATAGTTCCATATAACTAGAATTCAATTATATGTGGTATATTTTCAAATATTATTTATGCAAACTTATGTTTGATATTACAAGATATGCCAATATAATTTAAAACAACACGTACTCTTATTGCCCGAGTTACGGAGACTATTAACAAAGAGTAACGAGGTCCGTGAGGTCGATTATCTCGTTAACCGATCTCCAGGTAGATAAGAGGAGGGACAATGTTTATTACAGTTAAGTTATTTGTGAATTATGGAATATTTTATATAACTTCCTTGACAGTTTAAATATGCGATATCGGGGTTATATACATAAATATTCATAATGGAGACGTTAAATCAATCATCAAATTGCACTGAATGAACATTTTAAATATTGAAATGTTGAATTGGCTCATTTAAAAAGGTGAGGTCAATATAAATAAAAGGGGACGCCAAATGGTTATACTTTATTCATTGTTTGTCTCTTTCTCAATTTTTCATTTTAATACTAATACGAAAGACAAGTCGATAGAAAGAAATACACATTTTATGTATCTATGAGATTCATTTATTTCCATTGAATGATATAAGCTCTTTAATATTAACGTAAAACAATACTTTTAATAAAAAGAGCATATTGTATTTCTTGATATTAAAATTAAACAGTTTTACACTCTTGTTTATTATCGGGAAGAATTTACTAGTATTTGAAGATACTCAATAAAGAGGTCGCTCAACACTTATATCAAGATGGAGTACATCTGAATTGATCCTCTCGATCTCATATATATGATATAAATTTCGTGTTCATTCATTTGGAAGATACCGAAGGAAAGATAGATTATTATTTCAGACTTTGTACCACTATTAATAAGACATAAAATTTATTTGTAATAGTAATATTCTTTATACATTGGCGAACATTCTAACAGTTTGAAAACCAAAAAATATATATTTAGTAAATTTGTTGTTTTACAGCTGGACGTTTTGTGAAAAATAATATAGTTGTACCAAATGTTATTTGTATTGTAATTAATTAATAATAAACTTGAAATTTCACATCTTTTAAGATAAAATGTTTATTTTAAAAATACATACGTACCTAGTATACCTGTATAGTATACAAAGATAAAGATATATTTTTAAAGATCAAGATTTTTTTTTTATGTTTAGAAGTTAAGTTAATCAAATAGATTAATAGTCTTTAAAAGGGAATAAAAAGTTACAAATACAAGTTGCATACTATTTAAATAGTTAAAATACTTATATTAATTAAGAAACTCCATATATTATCGACAAGCTGAGACAGCAGCACGTATCTTTCGCTCGCTTTGGACTAAGATCTCTTATTTAATTAAACTCTTATTCCAACATTTTCCTTAAAATCTGATACTGGTCTTCAGAAATTTAAAACTTAAATTTAATAGGATTTTCTTATAACTTTTTTTTATAGTAATGGGCGAAAATTCCACTTTTCTACTTTTATATAAAATTGGTAAATATACTCTTGAATGTTAATTAAAAATAAATACTCGGGCAAAGCCGCGAGCAGTAAGCTAGTAAACATATATAGATATGTTAAGTTTACTTTAATTTAAATAAATATAGAATGAAAAATAAGCCGAAATGGGCATGGATTCGAACCCGTGACCTCTGGAAAGTCGTCCCTACCTGGGGTCCCGTCCAAAGATCATGTGGCGCATCCCTGCTCGTATCGGTTTATTGTTAATTCTATATGTATTTAAAAAATCATATAATAATATACGAATATTTTTATAAACCAGATCTTGAAATATAATTTTGGAATTTAATTTTTATAAAGCAAATCTTATCATCTGCATTGTTGGTATATTGTATTATTTAATCAGAGAGTGATCTTTGACAAAAAAATATTTGATATTTGGTTTGTTATAAAATTTCCTGAAAAAAAGCTTTGCTATTTATTATTTATTTTAAGAACATTTGTAATTTAATTACCTGTTTCTTTGTAGGTTTTCATATACGTATTTTAGATTACGATACAATACAATAATTCAAAAGTAGATTGTTCAACTTTAATTCTAAGTGACCATTTTTCTATATAATTATTTAATCAAGTCTATAAGGTAAGTTTATTTTATAATTACGATGTACATTAGTTGACAGAGCCTTATATAGGAACTCCCAGAGGACGTAGGTTGAAATGCTATAAGTGTTGAGAATTTTTCAGTCTAACTATACATATAAAAAAATATATATAGACGACTTGAATTATGTAAATTGAATTATATATAGTAGTGTTGAATACTTTAAGATAAACATAAAAAAAATACATTTAATAAACAATAATTCTATGATACCTGTTTTATTAAAGTTGTCTCATACAATAATAGTTTCAAGTTAGATATGACTGTTTAACGACTGTTGTATAGGTATTTTCCTTTCGTGTTGTCGACGTGAACTATATTCAAAACTATTACTGGAATAAATATTATGTAAGTCTATACAAACAAAATATCAAACTATGTAAACAGAGTACTTGTCGGAATATATATTGATGCTAGAACAAGAAAAGTCTAGAAAAATAGTTTCTCCTCAGTAATGGTTGTAATATATAAGATACTTACAGATATTTAGAAAGTAGATACGGGCTATTTACCGTTGCTTTCGAAAAAAACTGGGTTTTTGTATCGTTCTTTGAAAAAGTATTGCTATTATCAATAAAGCAATTCAGGATATTTTCTTTTGGAATAATAGGTATTGCTTGTATTTTTTTTTATGTAGATTTTTGACGACTAAAGATGGAAGAAGTCTATGTGATTTTTTGGTTCCGTTTCCCAATAAATAAATAAAAAGTAATATTTTTTTTTTCATATACAGTAATTATTTTATATATAAACGTTATATCAACACATACTATTTACTATTAAATATGTACATAAGATAGATTGTCTTCCATTCCTCGGGCGTGAGAAATAAGTCAATAAATATAAATGGTCGGTACTTTTAAAGGGACTTTAAACTAAATTATAAAAAAAAATGCAATTTTTAAAAATATGTATTTTATAAATAGTTTGATATAAAATACGTTTTTTTTTTATTAATTTTAGTATCGCTTTGTTCGCGCTTTAGGTAGTTTGTTTAAATTTAATTAAAAAATACAAGATTCAGAAGCGAGTACCAAATGAAAATTAAATAGTAAGATCTCCTCATTGTTTATATTATTTTCTGAAAGATTACAAATAGAATTATCACTTTAACATAAAAAAAAGATGAATATTAAATGTAAAAATTAAATATGACTAACCTTATAATGTGTTAAATACAAAAAATATATTTAGAATGTCAATACAAATTATACGACGTAAGTTATTTATAAAGTAGCAATATGTCTGGGTCAAATAAAAGTAGTGGTATTGACTCAATTTCTAATATTAGTCCAATGTCTAATGAAGCCCTCACTTTCCAACCAACTCTCTTGCTACCTGAAATTAATTCAAGAGGTTTGATCAGCCTTGACATTTATGGAGTATTTTCTACAACTTCCAAGCCATAGAGTCACGCTTAAATAAAATAAACGTAATGAATTAGTTTTCCTTGTGCGTTTAAACGTGTAACTATTGCTCCATATATATTTATATTTGTACAATCTAGAATGTAATTGAAGAAATCATATGTGGTTCTCAATTCACGCAAAATTATGTTTGACATAACAAAATATGCCAATATAATTTAAAACAACACGTACTCTTATTGCCCGAGTCACGGAGCCTATTAACAAAGAGTAACGAGGTCCGTGGGGTCGATTATCTCGTTAACCGATCTCCAGGTAGATAAGAGGAGGGACAATGTTTATTACAGTTAAGTTATTTGTGAATTATGGAATATTTTACATAACTTCTAGATAATTCTAGTATCTCTCTTCAAGGAATATAAATATTCAATATATTAGGTATATATATATATATATATATTTATTATTAGTAGTATTAATTATTCATAGGACTTATTGAATACATTAATTTGTACTGAATAAACATTTTAAATGTCGAAATAGTGAAGTGAAATTACCTTTGATAAGGCTGTCAGCCTAAATTACTTGTCTTAAACGGTTCTTATCTTAGATATTGTAATTAGCTTAGACTTTTGATTTAATTTACCAGACAATCATTTATATGCAAACTCTTTATTGTAAACATAAAACAATAGTTTTAATAACGAGAATATATTGTATTTATTGATTATAATTAAACTGTTATGTAAATTATATTTAATATATAAGTATAAACTATAAATATGAATTATTTTTTAAATATTTTATTACTGACCACGTTGACTCATGTTTCAAATAAATTAGTGGTTTGGTGGATATTCAATAAAGTAAATAAAGTGGTGGATATTCAATAAAGTGGTCGCTCAACACTTACATCAAGATGGAGTACATCTGAATTGATCCACTTGATCTCTTATAGATTAGATAAAGTTCGTGTTCATTCATTTGGAATATACCGAAGGAAAGATATATTATTATTTTAGACTTTACCCCATTATTAATAAGATATAAAATGGATAAGTAAGACTTGTTTTTATTTATAAAATTAGTGATTTTTTTCTATTATTTTAGAAAACCAAAATAATATTGTTCAGTAACCAAAATATTTTTGTTTTAGATTTCGATGATTTATTAAAATAATATTTAATTGTACCAATATATTTATATGAAGTAATAATATACTTTCAAGATATTATAAAAAATTTAAGACTAAATGTTATTTATGTATGGATAAGAAGTTTTTTTTATTTTTAAAGACAATTTTTTTGATTACTTAGAAGTTAGGTTAAGAAGATAATTACCAGAATTGTATTGTTATAATAATTTATTAAATAATAATGATAAAAGGATGAATCTGATACAAAATCGTAAAAATAAAGACATCATTTTTGACCCGACAGTAGTGACAGTGACACCAACAAACAAGCAAATGTCCAGAAAAGAAAAGTATCCAGAAAACAATACTTTATACTAACTAATTACAAAAATACTATCTTATATCAGTACACCGAGAAGTTTTTCGACAAGAAGAAGAATCAAGAAAGGGATTGAGGACCGTGACCTGAATATAAACCTGTAAAAATGAAGGACTTCTGCTGTATTCTGGATTTGTGGTTTATATGGACAGTTGAATTATATCTTTCAAAACTACACGCTCCATTAAGTTAACAACGTCGTAGTTTCGAGATATCATATAAATAGTTCACAACATATAAAGTGATACAGTATAGTATCACTTTATATGTTGATACAGTACACTTTATATGGTGATACAGTACACTTTATATGGTGATACAGTACACTTTATATGTTGATACAGCACACTTTATATGGTGATACAGTACATTTTTATATGGTGATACAGTAGAGTAAAAAATACTGGTAATGTTTTTTTAACAGTAAGTTAATGTTACAATATTATTACACTTAAGGATGCGTTTACAGTTTTGCCGAAAATTATCAACTTTTCGGTACTTATTGCTACAAAATCAAACTTAACGTACTAAAACCTATACTAACAGCGGATAAAGTGTTTCTTTATTTTTAAATCCTTTAAAAAATATATCAAATATTATAGCTTTTAATATTAATAAAACGATTTTCCATCCCTTCTTCACACTTATTCCACGATTTCAGGCGTAGTTTCGGTACATTTTTCTTGTATTAATTGCCATATATTTCAGAATAAAAAAATACCTTGGGTAAGAAAATATACTCAACTACAATCCTGTGAAGAACAAAATTATCAATACTTTATAATCATACAGTTTATACAATATTCTGTATTGTAGATAAATTATAGAACATTTTTATATTTTCATTATTTATTAGTAAATATATTGTTTTGCTACAAATACGTAAGGATTATTATCAATTAGTATTGACTGCACGTCGTGACCTGGAGGTATACTGGTGGATCTTGTAAGTAAATAAAGCTAGGTGCTCCGAGCTTAAGCTTGTTTTGTTAGTTCTGATAAGATCTTTCCGTCGGCCTTGATTGTATGACCTTGAGGTATACTGATGGATGGATGCTATTGGATCTCCTAGAAGGATTCGACTAGGTGCACATAATCATAATCTTTCAGGTTTATTTTAGTTAAGACTTATTCAATAATATATAGAAACTATGTCATTAGTATTACCAACCATTAATAATGTCTGTGGGTTATATTTTTGCAATGTATTTAATTATTTTATGTAATATAATATAATAAGTAAACGTAACATGCGGTTTACACAAGTGTCGAACCGTCGTATTTGTGTAATAATATTGAAATAAACAGAAATAATTGATTTTAATATTGACATAATTATCTGTCCCATTGTTGCTTACATACAAAAAGAATATGAAATTCTTCCTTAGATCAGCAAGTTAGGCCAAAGTACTAAAGCGGTCAGATGTAATCTATGTAGTAATTTTGAAAGAAAACCAACTCTTGTGATACGAGATATTTAAAGAGACAGTGTTTATGTTCCTTTGTTCAATACAGGGCGATGGGTTAATAAAAATGAATTTACAGTTTATCTTACAGCAAAGATTTTGCGAAAAGTGACTTCAATCAAACTTTCAGGTCGTGAAAATTTTTTACACAGGCCGACGGTCGGACGGATATATGAACAGGTTTCTTTTGCATTTTTATTAGTATTGATGACAAAAAAGAGATAAAAATTAATTTGAATCAACCAATCTAAATCACCGAATCAGTAGATCCTTGGTATTTACTAAAAATGCATTTGCATTTGGAGATAATTTATCTCTCGTTGATGTGACAATTATCATAATATTTATTCGGTGTAATTAAGAATAAAGTATTACTTTATTTTAACAGCATATCAGGTCACTAAATATAATTAAAAAAAATAATACTCTTTACGAGGGCCCTATTAAATGAAAATTGGTATTTTTATGAATGTAGTTTCATCATCGTTTCAGCTCTAAAATACGAAAAAAATCTTTAAATTCTGTGCTTTATAGTAGTTTGGTGTATTTAATAATAATTTTATATTATTATCTCAGCAGTACTTATTCGGGTCATCGCACGCCTTTCTATCGGCGGATGCGCAGACGCAAGCAATTTTATGGTGACGTAATGGGTGATACGATCAATATGGTAAATTGAGTTCTTTGGTTATTTATACAGATACTGTTATTCAATGACATAGATAAATGTTTAGTTAGAATGTACTTGAAATTTATTACTATCATACAAGCATCGGTGGTTCAGTGGTAGAATGCTCGCCTGCCACGCGGGCGGCCCGGGTTCGATTCCCGGCCGATGCATCTTTTTTTACTGAATGCTGGTTTTCAATATTCATAGATTTTGTATATAACCATAATTATATAATATTTTAACAGGATGAAAAGAATTGATGGTTTTATTTAATAATAATATTTAAATATACAGAATTTATTTATAATTATTGTTAAAAAATATAGTGAATGATCTTTAAAAGTACATGCAATTCAAATATTTATATGCAATTTGTCAAACACAATGTTTTATTTTAAATCAGTACAAACATATAAAACGTCAAACTAGACTTGTAAGACGACACGTCTGAACAAATTGAAATCTAAATAAAGCAAAGGAGAACTAGTATATCGAAGCCCGCTCCTAGTTCTAAGATGCTGCATTTACAAGTTTTATGTACATTTACAAGATTAAATGAATAGACTCTAGGCATTTAAAATAATAGTAATTATGTTACATCTTATTCTTAGACTAAAAATACAAAAGACAATATCTTGAAAGGAGTTACAATGAGTGACTATAGGTAGAATTGTAAGTATTTTGGTTGTAGCCATACCGACATTGTCCTGAATACAAAATACGTTTAATGTGAGTTTTTTTTCACAGATCGTTTTGATTGATTTATGCAATTTTTCCTGTCAAACATATCTGTATGATATAACGAACAATCATATGAAAAAGTGTCTTTTGATCGTAAAAGCCTTGATAGTAGATAATATAAGATTATAACATCAATACACAGTAACGAAGATGATTTATTATAAGTATTTATGAGTGTCTCATCATCTCTTGAAGAGCAAATAAGAAGTCTTCTTATTTAGTTACTTTTGTTATTATCTCTAGGAAGTAGTTTCGTTCCTAACACGACAGAGCTGATTGATTCCTTTGGCGAAGTTAATTATTTATTTTATTTATATATTATTCAAATCAGATATTTTAAATTAAATTAGTTTCAATGTATTTACAGTTAAAACTGTTATTCTGCCTGACATCTCGGGTCCACTACTTATT
This sequence comes from Dircenna loreta, assembly GCA_963555665.1. NCBI lineage: Eukaryota > Metazoa > Arthropoda > Insecta > Lepidoptera > Nymphalidae > Dircenna > Dircenna loreta. Next base: position 3,981,712 of record OY743099.1, on the reverse strand, counting down.
GCTCCTCAAGAGATTAAAGTTTCGGGACAGACTCTTCATAAACTGTCTCTTGTCTCAGGATTCCTTCTTGAATAATAAATGGCTTTTAGTATATTTTGTATTTAGTTCTAGTAGACATTAATACCCAAGGTACTAACAGCATCAAAAATTATAGACGAAATGTATATTTAATAAGTCATTATTATGTATTGAGAAATTAAAATATATAATAGATATATATTTTAATAAGAAATTTGAAATATAAATAGTAATTTACTTCTTATTTAAGTTCCGAGGTGCCAATGTCTGTCTGTTAGATAGTTAAATGTCAGAAAAACAAATGTTTTCTATGGTTGATATAAATAACATTATCTTTGAAACTTGTGCTGAAAAGTAGCTTTTCATGACTCTTTATTCTCAAGAAACGACCTACAATGTTATTTATTCTAGAACATTAGACACTTTACGCCTGAAAGAAAATTTACGCGTAGGGATTTGTGATAAATACTGAGTTATTTCTTTAAAGATTCTTTATATTTATATAGTTAAAAGTAGTTGTAAAAATACTTTGAAATATTTGTACCATATTATTCTGAATATATTAGATGATAAAGATTCAAAGAATATATTAGATGATAAAGATTCAAATATATTTTCAACCTACTAACTAAAAAAAACATTCTGTAGTGTGGTATTTTTATATACATTAAATATGTTCTTTCAGATATCAGATAAAATATTTTTAATTTAATAGCAATAATTCCTTAAGACAATAAATAATTGGTAGAGACTAATCGTCAGCCTCCGACTGTCCTAGTGGCAAAACTTTCACGTCTTCTATATCTAAGAGTGAGACAAAGATATTCATTGATTATTTGTGATTTAGATAATAATTAATTTAATGATTTATTATTAATTATTATATTTATATCCTGTCAAATTTTCATCCTTCTCAATGCAATAAATTCCTTGCGTCAATGCAACGAAGTACAGATTGAAAATATTTTAATTTATATATTTAGACTAAATACAGAAGAGTTCATTACGGAAAAGATGCACCGTCATGTTTATTAAGTATATTACACTTTTTTATATTCATTTAATATTTCGGGTCACTTGAACTTTTTAATTTGAACTCTATTTAAAAATTGATAACAAACGTCATAGCATCGGTGGTTCAGTGGTAGAATGCTCGCCTGCCACGCGGGCGGCCCGGGTTCGATTCCCGGCCGATGCATTATTTTTTGTGCGTCAATACGTACAAAATACAATATTTGCATAATATATGAAATTATTTTGATATTAAAAAAAACGATGAAATAACTTACCAGTAATAAAATCATAAGACAATGAATACTTTTGAAACTCTTATTAAGAAGACACTTTTTTGATAGAACTAAAACCAATAAATTTAATTGAAACCATATATTTAATAATTTATAGAATTGACTTATAACAGCGCACATTCTTAAGATTAATATTTTTTAAGAATATCGTAAACAGATATTTGTCAGTTTATTTTAACCTATAACGAATATGTAACGAATAAACTGTCCAAAGATATATATAATGAATACAATACCATACAGCGAGAAATTTTAACAAAGTAAATTATGAGGTATATATTTGTCATTTAAAGTTTTAAATGTTTAGTTCAACAACTTAACTAAGAAAGGCACGAGTCAATTTATTTCTTACTGCGCCTTTATAAGGCTTCCAGTATATTCTATGGAAGTCTAGAAAGAATAAAACTGCCATTTATAAATTGTAGTTTGAAAGTTTTCATCTTGAATTAAGCCATTTCTTTTTTCAAATCATTTCATTTCACTTTAAAAGTATCGTTAGAATGAAACATAAAATAATTAGTATCAATGATGCCTTAGAAATCAATAGAAATAATAAAACAATTACTCAATTATAGTACTTATTCAAATAGCAAAATTAAAGAATCTACTCGAAAGTTTTAAATTTATTCTTATAAAATACAATTCAATAACGGATTGTATCTCTCTGTCCGCTGTTGTAGGAAATATTGCATTTTAAAATATTTGCATTGAGGTTTCTTTATTGTATTTTGTACGTAGTTTCTAACAATTTCTAATATAATATTTTAAATTTTACGCAGGTAGAGCTACAAGCATACATATTTAAATATAGTTTGAATGATTCACTCGTGAAATTTAGTGTTAGTCTCGTTTCAGATTCAGTTTTTGTTAAATAACACAAAGTATGGTAAGTTTTCAGCAAATGTGGAGACTTCAAATACGATTTATTTTAAGCATATTTTTAGACGTGGATTAATAATTTGAGAATCTTACATAATTGAATAAATGTATGAATTAAAATAATAGGTTCAGATATAATAAATTAAAGGGTGTATTGAAATACATACAGCGTATTAAGCTATGAGTATCTCAATAGACTGTTTATATATTCGTAAAAAAATAACAAGAAACCTAAGGTTGCCTGGTAGAGAATGTGTTTGTCGCATTAAGCCCGCCTTTTGTGCATTTTTTTTTATACTGTGCAATAAAAAATAAATAAATACTCATTCCTCTCCAGTCTTTACAATTATTAAATTCACTAGATATTTTTTAAAGTAGGGCATGTTCTAATATAGTTAATAGTTTTAGATATAATATGTAAAGTTAACCTAGTATTTGAAATAAGCACTTGTCAATATAGTAAGGTTTCAAAACGTTATTTGTACTCGTAACGTTGAACACACGGCACATGTGAGACGAGCGCGGGATAAAAGATGGCGTTACAATATTATCAAACATCTTATATGTTCTGTTTTTGAAACATTTCATAAATATAAAAACGGAAGAGAGAGAAATGTAACTCTTATTTGAATTCAGGACAGGTCTCAAGGAAACTCGACTTTGACAGAAATAAGTGGCACCTCATTTAATATGACGCTTGAACTCTATAACTCAGATTTTAGTACATTAAATGTTACGTTTTTAAAATGATGTGGTAAAAGCAAAAAAATATTGATATTGATAGTTTTAATAAATATTTCATAGTATACCATGAAAAAAAGTGAATATAAATTAACATTCAGGGAAGTCACGATGAAATTCTGAAACTTACTTTTTAAACTGTTCAATATTTTTTTTAATTTACATTATACAAAAATATTTTTCAAATATTTTTTAATTATTAATAATCACCAAATTATATATATGTGTGTGTGTTATTACTTATCATTATACATATCATTCTAAATCTAAGTAGCATATTGATGCTGTTTAGATAGATTCAAAATCTAAGTAGCATATTGATGCTATTTAGATAGATTCAAAATCTAAGTAGCATAATGATGCTATTTAGATAGATTCAAAATCTAAGTAGCATATTGATGCTATTTAGATAGATTCAAAATCTAAGTAGCATATTGATGCTATTTAGATAGATTCAAAATCTAAGTAGCATATTGATGCTACCTAGATTTTGTATGATTCGGAAATAAAACACTCTTCGAAAGACTCATAACTCAAGCTCATTTCATAATGACATTATTAATATAATATTATATAACTTATTAAATAATATTAATATAAAACAGCAAAGTTGGTTTATTTAATAACACAAGTAGGAACTTTGTTCTGAAGACTGTAAAATTATAATGCGACCATTAAAATAAGTGTTACGGAATTTTAATAATATAGCTAAGTATTGGGGGCCGAAAAGGTATAATATATAATCAGAGCACAATAGTTTATCATTATAACTGTCCATATTTACTCAAATTATTATTACTGTTATTACTTAAATAAACGCCTAAACGTCAATATTATTAATGGGAGTCTAAGTAAACCAAAAGCTTAATTTAAATACAAAAATGGTAATTGGACTTCGAAAATGTCTACAGGATTCATCGTTACGCTCCGGACTAAACTGTAGCTTACCCAAAAATGTACTTTCAAATGTAATGTCAGCCGAAACAACCGAATAAACCATCTTTGACCAGAAAATGCAAGGATTTACGAATGAATGTGTTTTTCGAATCTTATTCTTTTACAGTATCTATTATTTCATGGTAAAGTTAAATAGAATAGATATCTTACTATATTATGATATAATAATTATATTGAAATAGTAATCATAAATAATTTAATGTGCTGTGAAAATAATAAAATATCAACAAACTCGTATAAAATAGAGTCTCTGCGAACTCGGCGAATTGCGATTTTCAATGATTGCAGTTTTTAAAAATATCTACTCTCACCCCCTGAGATAAGGTTCATAATAAAATAGCAATTTTGTAATCATTTTACTAGAATGCAAATTATGTGAATTTGGTATTACAAAAATGCAATTTCATTTGTTTGTATTCGTTCTGCGAAAGGGAATATTGTTTCAATAATATCGGCGCGGCGATTTTCTTTTGGAGCATCTATTTATATATTTATATTTCAATCTTTATTTTTTTATTAAGACATTCATAGTGTATTCTTGTTTTCAAAGATAACCTATCTTACATATTTCAATGAAAAAGACTAATGATATTGAAGAAAGTCTATTTGGTCATTTGTAAATCTTCCACATAAAATTTGCAATTTGAAAGAGTCTTTGTTTATTTAAAATACTTATAACTTTATAGCTGCCATAAATTGACTTGCAAAAACTTTTATGTTAGATTAAATCAACTTATTGCATATAAATAAACAAACCTACGACAAACCTTTATATATTATCGTAGGTTTGTCGTAGGTTTATCTTAATAAAGGTAAATGTATGTGTAGGTTATGGCGGTTGCGGCATTTTTTATCAAAAATGATTTTTTTGTGAACCGCATCCCGCGAAAGGGTAAATGGGGTCCGTGACGTGGTGTTTTTATTATTTTACTTTTATTTACCTCCTAACCTCACCTAAGAGCATATTCCCCTGATGAAGTATTAGACTATTTGAAATTTACCCGACAATTTTAGTAATGAAAAAATAAAGAGAGCCATTTTAATTGACGTTTGTGAAAAAGTGATCACAATAAAGAAAGAGCAGTGAGGATGGTTGTTTGGTTTTCAGTTCTCAGACCAGGGCGCGTTTGGAACCCTCGTTAATTTTAATCTTAAGTTGAGGAGTTTCCTTGCAGGGCTTACTTCGATAAGTATGGTATCAAAATAGGCCTTCCTGATACCTCAATTGACTTACAAGTGATCACTGGTAATACAAAGTGGAAAAGATTTAAATAAATTAATTAAAATATAACTCACAAGTTTCAATTCAACAAGAATAATAGAGCACTTTGTTCCCTCAATTTTTTTTCAATTTGAAAAATATTAAATGTTTTAAACGCATCATATAGAGAAAGAGAAAAAATATCGATATTAAAAGTAGTACATACCTATATCCAAATAAAATATAATATTTGTCGGTCGGTTTGTGTTCATTATAAAAAATAACAGTATAGTGTTTAGACGGGTATTAATGATATAGAAATTGCTGATATACAATATTTTATACAAATATTTTTAGGTTATTTTTAATATTTTCAATATTCATTATTTTCCTTTTGGTAAGCGACAACTTTATATTTATTTGATACTCAAATAAACTAAACAACAAAGTACTGAATTTAGTGCTGACTAATATAAAAAGTTTTTTTATTAATACATATTACCATATGATAAAACATGTGTTACTACTAGAATTTATAATATTCAAAAGTTATATTTCGTCAAATATTTTGATTGAACATATTAGAGCGTCTTCAATTAGGAACTTCTTAAAGCAATCAAATATTGTTCAGCCCAAAGCAGGTAAGACTGGCACAACGCCAGATACTTCCTAACTAGATTACCCCATAATTAAACCTTTTGACGATGATTTCAAAATATAAATTGATTTATCGAATATATATATATATATATATATATTATTAAATATATCGCCACTTAACGAGACATATGAGAATAAAGAGAGATCAAAGAAGATACGGATAGACTATGTAAGTGTTGGAAGGGTATAAATAGTTAAAGTATACCAGGATGACAACCAGAATGTGGTGGAGGAGTAAAAGATCTTGTGTGAGGTTAGGATAAGGACAGCTGACTGATGATGAATTGCTTATATCTCATATTTAACCTTACAATACTTACTCCAATAGGGGGTTGAAACAACTAGAATTTTTTTTATAAATGTTAGGGTTGAATATAATGTATGTTTATATAATTTAAAGAATTTTAAGTAAACAGCGCTATTTACAACTCCAGTGGTCAACAAAATTATTTGGAAACAATCCAACACTGGACAAAGCTGTCTGGCTTGTCACCAAATACAATGCTTTATACATTTCTTCTTTAAAATTTGTTACAAATAAAAATGTTGAAGTAAAATATATTTTAAAGTTGGCCTTCTAAGTAGTTCGTAATAAACGCAAGAAACGAAAAAAAATATTTAAAAAGACATTTAATATTTTTATTAAATGTCTTTTCAAATGCTTTATCAAATGTCTTTGCAAAAAAAGTAATTGAAAAGACATTTAATAAAGATATTAAATATCATTTCAAATGTTTTTTTTTTTATAAAACCAACGATGTAAAGTTTTCTCTGACTATGCCGTGCTGGTACAACAATCGAAAAGTTCATCCAGGTTCAATATAAATTTGCGGTGTTTAGTTCGGCGCATAAAATTTGGTTTACTAACTTTTTGGATAAAAAAAAAGAGATAGATATAAATTATATTCCTTTCTCTTTTTTTCTATGCCTTCAAATTTATAGTAATAAAATTAATATTATATCTCATGTGATATTTATGATATCAAGCAAAGTTTCGTAAAATAGCATTTCAATGCGTTTTTCTGTATTGCATAATCACGTTCTTCGAGCTTGCACGATCGTGACGTCATTGAAGACTCGTCTACCTTTCTCTTTACATTTATATTAGCAGTTAAACTGGTTATAAAATTGATATCAGCAATGGAAGCATCGGTGGTTCAGTGGTAGAATGCTCGCCTGCCACGCGGGCGGCCCGGGTTCGATTCCCGGCCGATGCAATTATTTTTGAATATCGCAAAAACAAAATGTTATATACTAAATGTATTTTTGTCTTAATATTTAAAAATATATATATTATTATAACTTTTTTATATTTATATTTTGTTCATAAAATATTGAATAAATAGCCTCTGTGTTAAGTTGTTATGAAATATAATTATTAAATCAACCTTTACTATGAAAATAATGTTTTCTTTTCATTTGCCAAAAATTTTATCGTAAATGTAATATATTGCTTCACAAATATTTAACTTGTACATAAATATTTCATACTTGTTTTCGATATGAACAAAAACAAGGAACAAAGACAACCTTTTACGGAGAGGATAAAATGGGAATACTATTATCAAAATTTCACAAATAACTTGAATGCATAGAAAATACCCTGACATTATATTAAATAATGTAAATATTACTAAAACGAGACTTAATAGCTGATTTGTTTTTAATTATTTGTTAATTACACAAGTAATTATGATTTTTAATGTACAAGAAAGTCAGCACACTCTAACTACCCTTTACCCCATTTTTGGCATCTCATGCACAATGCAATAGTCGAGCTATTTGGGTAGAACCCAACACCTCGAGCTATGAGGATAACAATATTTTGGCTCGATAGTAGCCGCTTTAGGTAACATCATTTAGATTTAAATGACGGTTAGGGCGAACTATTTGTTTAAAATAACCGAGTAAACCTTGTCATGAAAGGTTATTATTGCATTTATTTTAAGTACTCATGTATTTGTTAGAGGTCATAATGAAATCAACAAAGCAATTCAATCCATCTTCTCCATCTCTATCTATAGGTACTTATAATATAAAGGATTATAATTTCTTTAGATTTCTTTATGTTAGCTACTTCAGCAAACATGTATTATTTTAAATATTTCTTTTCTTATTATAAGCCAGCATATCTTTATAAGCCAGAGACGAAACGAATAAGAAATTTTCTTATACAACTTTATATATTAAGGTTCTATTGCCAATTCTACTTGCAATCTCTCTTAGGAAACCATAAAAACAAAAGGGAAATCTTATCATTTAACTTTCATATTGCACTCGCTTTTGAATCTTACCTTTTTATTAATTTTGTTCAAACGTGTAACGTAAAATGAAATTGATACTAAAAATTAATGAAAAACCTTTTCATGGTATTGACTCAACTTTGGTCATTTTATTGGAAAAAATATATTTATATATAATCTTTACAATAATTCATAAGTGAGAAGGATTTCATTCACATAAACATGAATGCATGTAACAGCGTATTAAAAAATATATTCTTAGCTTTAGTGAATACTGTATCAAAATCTATAGCAAAGTTAAGATACATTTATGTAACAAACACCCAGGCTGCCGACTGGTAAGCACTACACGGCTGACCCGCTTGCGGTGTTTTTTAATTCCATATAGCTATAATTTGTACAAAATGTGTTAAAGTATCTTTATAATAAAAATATTAGCAAAAAAAAAAAAGAATATTTGGACAATTCCAGACAACGCCATCTAAATTATACACCAGATTTTTTATATTCCTGTAGTATTTAGATGACCAAAGCAGTGATATTTTCAAGATATAAAATATCCTATTTTTTTTTGCTTTATCAGATACCCAAGATAACGAAATTCAAGAAAACCCGGAAGAAAATTTCAACATTTAACGAAGTGTATGAATTATGGAACATGAAACCCTTTTAAGGATGAATGGTTTGTCTAATTTGACATCGCGGGTAGTCACAAGTTTTTAAATTTATTTCTATGTAAAACACGTTCTATGTTAAACATTGACGAGTCTGCGAGATTATCTATGACAATAATTTAGATAAACCATTATGGTCGGCTTATTATTTTTTTAATATTATGTTACTTTTCATTATATTTCAGATATAGGTTTTCAGATATAAATTTAGTATATCACATATTATTTTAAAGTAATCTTTCTAGCGATAGAGTAACTGAAAGGTTAGAAAGATTCATATATGAATAAATTTCTTAATAAATGAATATAATACAATTAATGAATATAATACAATAAAAAAATACATAAAATATATAAGCTTACCTATACTTTTACATTGTATTTTATTTATGATATCTATATAATAAACATATCACCAAAAATAAATAAATATTTGGACAATTCCACACAACGCCATCTAATCCCAAAATAAACAATGCTTGTACTATGGGTAATACGAGTAGACAAGTGTTAAATACATACTTATACACATATAACAGACTCTAAGAAATACAAATAAATCAATAGCAAATTTGTTAATACGATTTATCATGTTACTCAAAAAGTCAAGAATATATTAATTGAATTTCTACCTACAATGAATGAATAAAGAATTTAATTCTAAATATCTTTACTAAAATTTAAAATTAAAATAATTCTCTATATATTATCTGTACTTATGTCACAGGTCTCATTTGTGTCAAATATAAGACTTACATACATACATACCCACCTACAATTTAATACATTAGAAATGGTCAAATTATCATCTATATTTTATTAAAATAAAAAGAAAGCCCAAATAAAACGTAGAAAAAGTCCTCTGAACTTCTAGATTGATAAGAAACTAGCAATATTTTTCAAAGGACAGTATAACAATACCCAGATATGTCGAAAGCAACGGTAAATAGCCCGTATCTACTTTCTAAATATCTGTAAGTATCTTATATATTACAACCATTACTGAGGAGAAACTATTTTTCTAGACATTTCTTGTTCTAGCATCAATATATATTCCGACAAGTACTCTGTTTACATAGTTTGATATTTTGTTTGTATAGACTTACATAATATTTATTCCAGTAATAGTTTTGAATGTAGGTCACGTCGACAACATGAAAGGAAAATACCTATACAACACTCGTTAAACAGTCATATCTAACTCTGAAAGTATTATTGTTTGAGACAACTTTAAATAAACAAGTATTATAGAAGTAACATTCTTTAAAATTAACTTTTTTATGTGAATCTTAAATTATTAATTACTAATAAATATAACTAATTACTGTGATAATAAAACACGATACACTATTTATATTTTATATTTTTTATATACTTGTTAACTTGTGCTTATTTTTTATATGTATAGATTTAAAAATTCTTCAACATGGACTGGATTTTAACCTACAATCTAAGGGAGTTCATCCCCGTCACTCTGTCAACTGAGCTACTGTGCCATTTGATTTTCAGGATAAAATTACCATACATATAAAAATAGATCATATAAATGTAACAATAAAAGTTTCACAATTTACTTTTATATATATATACGTAAATGAAAATTCAAACAAAAATATGTACGTTCATAAAATAAATTATAAAAACCTTCAACATTCAAAAAAAAAACATTCAACAACCTTTGTTTCAGGATATTTAGTGACAACCCTGATATCAATAAAAATCGTTCGTCAAGGATTACTCGCAGATTGAAAAGCATCAGCATTTCTTGACGCAAACGATGGACATAATACAATCAGGTAAAAATTGGTTTAAGATAAAATCCAAAAAGTAATTTTCAAGATTAAATAACAAAATATTACTTTTAATATCAGTATATTATTACAGAAGTTTGAAAGTAATACGAAAATCAGTTTATTGCAAATTGCAAGAGTCAGATTTTTGCAATTCCGGAATTTTCAGCATTTTCAGGTATAATGTTCGAATAAGAGTATAAAATATCACCGATCAACATTTATTCAGCAATTTGCAACTTCTATGAAGCTAACGTACTTAGTAAGATACGTATCAAAATCTAAGATACCTGATGCTGTCTTAGCTGAACTAAATTAACCATGTTACTTTCATGACACTGTGATGAGTTTCTATATTACTTGAAATAGTAAAGTAATTAAAATATTATAACAAATTTAGAATCTATAAATATTTCAATTTTATGTTATTACATACCTATTTATTGCATATTTATATACAGTACATATTTATTTTCATGAAAAAATATCAAAAGGGAGATAAATAAAATTTACTAAATAACTAAAATTAACTAATCACTTTACTAGGGATTCCCAAATTATTTAGGAAAAGAGATTTCTAAAAAGGACTGAAACCCCTTTAGGTAAATTACTTTAAAAATTCTATCCATTTTTTCCTTTCGATACAAAAGACAACAGACTTAGTCTAAGCATAGAACAAATAAAATAGTATCTGAATTATATACAGCTACATTATAGGTTTATAACATTTCAGCAAACAGTTGGGAAAATTAATAAACACAGCAGACCCTTTATTTCAGTGAATTGGACAAGTTTTGTGTAATATTTACCAAAAGTTTTGTTGGAAGACAAAGTTACAATTGTCACACATTTCGGTCACGTATGGAAAATGTAATTTAATGAAAATTATTTAAACAAAAAAGTGATAATGGAAGGTAAACCGAAATACTCTTATCTAGGCATTCATTAGTTACAACACCCTTTACTTACACTTTCTTACACGACCTTGAGATAAAAATTAATAATACGATGACACGGACAGAATAATATTATAACATACATATTAGTTTAGTTTTCTTACTTTATATATTGAGAAATCTTTGTATAAACCTTCGAAAAAATATGATGGACAGTTTATTTGGAGGTTATGGTGTTTAAATATTAAAATATTTATTATTAATCTTTTCACATAAAACACAACTATATTCAGCACACACCCTATATTTGTCCAAGTCTTCATTCCAGTCACGTTTCTCGAACCCTTTCTTTGCTATTCTTCTTATCAGTGAACTTATACACAGTGTGTTGTTACAAAATACTAGATAGGGTGTTAAAAATATTGTCAGGATATTTGTTTGTTTGTTAGTGTCACAGTGCGCCGAGTCGAAAAATATTATTATAATGATTAATCTTATATGATTTTAATTTTATAAATGATAATAATAATATAATACTAGTATAAACTTTTTAGTATAACTGAATTAATAAACTTCTAAAGTAATATATAAGATTTTTCTATAAAACTAAAATATTTTCTTGTCTATAATAAGTACCACGTATTGTTTTTTAAAATAAACATTTTATCATAATATATTTGTAACATTTTGAAAGTATATTGTTACTTCATAACAAAATAAATTACAATTGGCTCAAGTGAATCGCTTTTCAAAAACCGTCAAGTTCTAAAACATCAAATTGCCCGAGAAATACACTATTTGCCAATTTATATAAAAAAAATAGTGTTATATATACTTTATTTATCAAATATATAAACGCTATATTTTCTTGGGTGCCTTCCAAATGAGTAAACCCGAAATATCTCTCTTCTGTAACAAATCAAGAGGATGGATTAAGATTGTACTTCATCTTGCTATAAGTATGAAAGCACCACCCCTTAACTAAATATCTTAAAATACTATAATAGTAGATTTATTAAATATTTCATTTAATAATCATTCATGTTTATATATTGAATATAATTTACATAACGGTTTAATTATAATCAATAAATACAATATGTTCTCGTTATTAAAACTATTGTTTTATGTTTACAATAAAGAGCTCATTTTATTTAATGGAAAATAAATGAATGTAAAAGGTTTGTTTACGCGCCGTTACGTAGTTTGTCATTGGATTAAAGTTATATATTTTCAAAGAGATATCTTGACTGAAGTCAATCTAGGCTATAAATCAATTTATAAAATCATTTTTTTTATGCATCGTTAGTTTTTGTTGACTCACAGTTATTTAACGAAATATTTCACTATGTCAACATTTAAGCTGTTCATTCAATACAATTTATGTATTTAATGAATTCTACAATACATAAATAAATAAATAAAATAAAAAAATATATTTCTAATTCACAAATAACTTAACTGTAATAAACATTATCCCTCCTCTTATCTACCTGGAGATCGGTTAACGAGATAATCGACCCCACGGACCTCGTTACTCTTTGTTAATAGGCTCCGTGACTCGGGCAATAAGAGTACGTGTTGTTTTAAATTATATTGGCATATTTTGTTGTCAAACTGTTGATTTTTATTGTTGTTGATGTTTAAGTAAATGATATTGTATTAAAGCAAGCAATACAAAGAACTTCTAAAAAAATACCTTTAATTTAAATAAATATAAAATGAAAAATAAACCGATACGGACAGGAATTCGAGCTTGCGACCTCTGGAAAACCATCCCGTCACTTTACCAATTAAGCTACCGTATCGCGATACGGTAACTCTTATCGGTATCTTTTATGTTATCATTTTATATTTATTTAAATTAAAGTAAGCTTATCATGACTATACATATTTTTAGATATTTTCAAATGATAAACTTTTAAGTTTAAGCTAAAGTACTGTGTTGTGAGACGTCGTAAGTACGTACGAGTATTACAGTACAAAGCGTCTCATTGTTATCACTCATGACATCTTGTTTAGATTGTTGTTGGTATTTTCGTTTCTTAAATCCTTAATAGATTGAAAACTATTGTCACTCTGATATAGTTATCTATTTAGTTTTAAAACTACCGTCAAGCACGGACTCAGATATTCTGGATTCTTCAGATATTCCTGTATTAGTACATATAAAAATTTAGTTATAATGATATGTCTTTAAAAAATATTTTTGCATGAGAGATGTCTTGCGTTGTAAGATAAATTTTGACAAAATAATAGCGACATTTTAATTGTGAGATAATTAATTAGGAGCGACTGGTTTAGGTTATTAATTAAGGATACATGAAGTGTTTTTAAAAAAACAGTACATCTTTTGATAAACCCTTCTGACACTATAACCTATCTCAAGAAATATATATTTTTAAATCCTATTAGCGATAACTACGTTCAAATAATCAAAGTTCGTTATTTTATTAATGAGGATAAAGCTAATAAAAAAATAATATAATTATTATATTAAACACATACATATGTACATATATAGGTACATGACATATTTCAACACAATGGTATACTTGATTTGATAATTTATCTCATATTTATCCTCAAACTCTTACGAGATGTTTTCTTTCCTCTCTATGATTTAATGAAGCTGACAATTCACATTGAATTCTTTATTACGATTAGATATAATATTATTTGACTTTCTTGGAATATTTTTGAAAAGTAAAGTATTATAGTTTTGAAATATTCACCACTTTAATGAAACTGTAAGTAATAAATAAATATATTAAAACAAAAAATCAAGTTTATAAATATTGTAGGAGATAAAGATATAAAGTTTGGCTGTGATAAAAATAACTTATGTATTGTCTAAATTGGCTATAATTTGTATTGATTTTTACTTAAAGACAAGCGTAGATTCCCAAAATATAAATTGGGTACGCGGATGTAATTATTTACTCAATGGTTTGATAACGTCTTCAAAGGGATCAAGTCTATTGTATTTAGGATCCTTCATTATGGCTAAAGTTTATTTATAAGAAATATAAAGTTAATTAAATTCATTTTCATCTTTTTTTTTCATTTGTTCCAAATATTATCTAATGCAGGCGCGTATATTTTTAAAAAGTATAATGTACTAAATGAAGCTGCTTTTAATTTATTGAATTGTAACGAAGATAATAAAGACAAAAAGTTAAATTTAAGTTTATATTCTGTAACATGAGTAACGCTTAACATTTTGTATCTCAACAATTATTATTATGGGAAAGTATCGTATTTACGGAAAAGTATTAGAATGGCTTGATGACGTCTTCAATCGCTTGAAAGATATTTTTTCAATAGGAAAAAATATGTAGAAATTGAATCAATTGATTAGAACCAGTGAAGTTTGAATTAAAATTTATATTTTAATAATAAATAAAATATAATAGAGTAAGCGTATCTCAAGGGAGTATCCGAAGACCACTTCTATTCATAATTTATATTAATGATCTTAATGTGACTAAATATCATATATGCTTTCTAGTTGCAGATGACATATCATTTGTCACACCTAATAAAAAAATCAATAGATTATAAAAATCAAATAAATGACAAAAAATTCATAGAAGGGCTTAAAAATGATAACTTTGAAATGAATATGTCAAAATCTTATATAACAGAATATAAGCTGACCAAATTTAATTATTTTTGATTTTTTATAACTACAATTTATACCAACATCATTCATACAATAATAATTTGAATGTGATGAAATTATGTAATTTAAGTGTTGTATCATAATTGGTGTACGTGCCAGTCTACTGCAAAATGTGGGAGAAACGTTTTATTTCATTTTCCAGAACTGGCATTTGTTAGAATTCTCAATATTTTCTGGCACTGACTCTCGAGAGTAAATCGTGTAAATCTAATAAATTGAAAAGTTTGTACACTGATTACACATACAAAACCCAACCCTGTATGAATTTAATATTATTGAACTCAAATGTATAAATTCTTCGTTTTAATCAACTGCAAAATAACGGTGCTAGATAGTCCCGCTGCAATAATATTTTGCTCAAGTTAAAATATTATGATTATAAAATATTATCAGTATACATATAGTACTGTTTACCTTTGATCGCTTGTAGGCTTAGCAATCCCAATTTATTCTGCCAGAGGCGACGTTCAGTATATTTCGATTATAGGGCTGTCAGTAGTTAGTTTGTTGTTTTGACGGGAGGTATTCTCAAATTGCATCAACTTATCTAAAATAAATGTACCAATTTTTCGTGAAAAATTTTGATACTAATATATATATAATATATATACTTAAGAAGAAAGTGCAACATATATTTAGATATATGTCGCACTTTCTTTTTAAGACTTTGAAAAGTACTAAGTATTATGTGAAGTACTTAGTATTAAACGGCGGAACTATATCCCTAGTAACTTCAATTACATTCAAGATAACATAAAATACGGAAAACGGAAATCAAAAACGTTGATATTAATTATATTTGTAACTGCAGTTTTTTTTAAATCTCTATTTATGTGACAAGTGTCATTTTTATAGCTATTATACACGGTATTTTATGTGGAACATTCATTATTATTTTATTAAAAATAAAACATAATTTCAATAGAAAAACATTTCAAAGGACAATATAAAAAATTCTGTCTAAAGAAAATACGAGTATTTTCGTAGCATCTTTAACTATCTAATATATTACAACCGTTATTGGGAAACTATATTTCTAGATATTTTTTGGTCCAGCGTCAATTTATTCTGACATATAAAGTACATAGTTTAATACTGTATTTGAATTGAAATAACAGAAACATTGAAGTTTGTTGTTTGAATGTTTGACTTGGACAGACAATTACTTAATTCAGTAAATTCATTTAAAACTTACGTCGCATCCTTTAGTTCGTTTTGACATTATAAAATATATTTTGTTATTTTAACCAATAATAAATGAGCTAGCCATCCGTTCTTCTTCTCATTGGATGTATATAAAATTAAATTAAAGTTCATACATATTTAATAATTCGATTTACCTACATGTTTTAAGTTTATTGTTCTATTTTAGTTTCAACACAATTTTGATTACTCTACTGTACTGTATTCATTCATTAAATTGTACATTTTAAAATAAACGTGGATATTTCAATCTCCGATACGATACTGAATTCAAATAAATATTTTATTTTAATATTGTCTGTATGTATGGCTTAATCTCCTTGGTAGATTTTAATGAAATTTGGTAGGTACGGTTATAAGTTATAGCCTTGATAATCAATCTAAATTTTCAGTCTTTCAAAAAAAATATTTTCTTACTATATATTTTTTTTTTGGCAAATGATGATAAAAATCAAATAACTTGGTGATATAAGTTTTTTAGTTACAGTTCTTTGGCAATTCTACTTGCAATCTTTTACAAAACCGTAAATACAAAAAGGAAATCTTATCTCATCTTTTGACTTTCATATTGTACTCGTTTCAGATTTTCTTTTTATTCATTTTGTTCAAACGTGTAAAGTGGATTGAAAGTGATACTAAAAGTTAGTAAGAAACCTTTTCATGGTATTTATAGTTTTTTTAATTTAGCTTTTGTGATTTCATTTTATATTTTAAATATGAAGACAAGTTATCACCTTAGAAAATTTACAGAAAAGGACACCAAATGTAGTTAAAAAGCTACTGTTTTATACATACATTTATATAGATTAAAATATCCGAAGTAACTAAATTCAATTACAAATGTACATAAAATAAGTAATAAAACCTTCTTACAGCTTGTTTCAGAATGTTTTATGACAGCCCCTAACTCAATAATATTACTTTGTCAAGGATCACTCGCTGATAGAAGAAGAGCATTTCTTGATACCAATGAAGCAAATGATTTTCAATTCTGGTGATAAAATATTAATTTGTAAAACACCTTTTAAGGATTATTATTCTTGAATATTGGTATACTATCCAAAATTTAAAATCATAGGAAAATACTGTCTATTTACATAACAGTTTGAAATTTCTAAACTCTGGGATCAGATATTTAAAGAACAGCTCTATGAATTAAGGGTGTAAAACAAAAGATGGAAGTTTTATTTCACGACTGGACTCTTCACTCGAAATCTAGGATATTTCCTGCTGTCTCTGCTTATCTAACCCAACCACTTCACCTTATCGACACTATATTAAGTTTCTGTATGGCTAGAAGTAGATCTATAAGAATTAAGAAAGTTTTCTCACTTACGACACAGACTTACGAGTATAGAAGATCTCCAAACTAGAACCAAATGCCATACTGTTTGATTATTTCTTAACAGTTTAGTGGTACAGTTAAGTTTAGTTATCTATACCGAAATAGTAATATTGATTTTTTTTATTGCTATGGTATACGACTAGTTCATATGTTATTTTTAATAAAAATGCCAATTCGTATATGTTTTAATCATAACTTAATAGAGACACAATATTCTACAAATCTTAATAAATGAGAACATGTTATTTCTGTCAACAACAATTAATATTATTATAAATAATGAATTAAAAGGAACGTGTTAGTTCTAAATAAAACTATTGTTAGTGTCAAAGCAAAAACTAAATTATTGCATCTCAAAGCTCATAATAAACTCACGGACGTGATTAAAAATACAAGAACTCTGGAATTATATATGAAAACAACTAGTCTGTTAATGTATACTTATCTGAAGGTGATTTTCTTATTTGAACGCGTTAATATTTGGAAATTAAACTAGAATTGAAAGTTTATAGATGCTGACAGTGCTGTTACTTTTGAAAACTTAAATAACTTTAAATAAATATAAAATTAAAAATAAACCGATACGGGCAGGAATTTAAATCCGCGGCTTCTTGGAAACTATCCCGTCGCCCTACCAGTTGAGCTACCGTACCGCTGCCAGACTTGGAGAATTAAGCACTCTATACATACACCCTATTCATCTTTATATAAACTTTTTTTATTTCTTATGTACATTTCTAAACTATTTTTTGCACATATAACATCGTTCTCTAGTCCACGGCAACGGAGTCGCGGGAAACAGCTAGCTTATGATAAAGGTACAAATGTACTCAAATACAAATCTAATGTCTAATATATTTACTCTACGATTGTCTGTTTAACGTCAGTATTTCAACAAACAATTTGGAAAATTAACAAACACAGCTCACCCTTTGTTTCAGTGAGTTGGACAAGTCCTGTGTTATATTTACCAACGGTTTGTTGGACGACAAAGTTTCTCATTGTTACACATTTCAGTGGCACCGAGACTATATAACGAAATCTAATTGAATAAAATTGTAAATATCTTCTTGTGATAGTTGAATATATCAGAAATACGCCTACGTACTTATCTCTGATAGTTTTAATCTATAAATTTGACAAACCTTGTACCTATTTAAAAAAAAATAAGTTAGAATGTAACAAAACGACGACACTGACAAATTACTGTCATAACATATTAGTTTCTTTTTTTACTTTCTTTATTTAAATATCTTAATATAAACCCTCCAACTATGTGGTTGCTTTTTTATTTGTAGATTGAAAATAAAAGAAATACTAGACTTGGAATAAAAAGTTTGGTTATTAGAATATTTGTTTGTTTGTACATGACACTGTAAGTCGTAGATATAGAGTCTTTAAATAACAACTTAACTTTCGTTTCTATTTATTATAAAAATGTTCTGATTATCTTTATTGCTTAAGTTAATATAGAATAAATATTGTATTTTATATAATTATTTAATTCAAGAAAAGAGCGTATTCCCTTCCAAAACGCAACGCAACGCTGGCAACGCATTTGTACGAGTAGCTCCTGAGTTGCAGATGTCCATGGGCAACGGCAGTCGCTTAGGTGATCCATAAATCATATCATGATAAAAAAAAATGTTATCTTATCTTTTTAATAAACTCCGAAATATAAAAAAAACACGTTGATATTTCTTACATTATTTTCAATTTTTTTTCTTTCTATATCGTTAAGAGATAAAAAGATACATTAAAAGAAAACAGTAAAATACAAAATATGTTTTATTAATCGTATAATTTATAAAAGGAATGAATACTCTTATATTAAAACTCCTTTCTTTCGTTCAAAACAGATTTCACGAAACCAATAAATTATAAAACATTGTATTAAAAAAAAAGAAAAGCATTTTCGTTCAAAAACATAACAAACTTAATTAACTAATCGAGGAAAACAATATAACTTTTCTTATAGAAGAAGAATGGCTACGTGATTGAAATTATTTATCGGGTCTTATACATATTATAACTTTGGATATTATTTTGTTATCATATAAAAGGTATATTATATGGCGCGCAAAAGTTGTATCTTTTTAATTCCAAAACGCAGACGTATTATTAAGATAAAATAATGACAATTATACAAATTACCAGCAAAGCTAACATTAGTTCCTTGATGTTGATGATTTTCATGATGTAGCTCTATTTATTAGTAATAATTAATTAAAAAGATAAATTATAAGTAATAATAAATAGCTTCTTAAACATTTAAAAAACCTTATTCTAAATCATAGGCGCTTCTTCTTTTTGTAATATCATTAATCACAAATGCTCCATATACAGTAGTACCAGCTTGCAATCACTTTGTTATTATTTTATTATACATTTTGTTATTTTTAACTAAAATCACCTTCATATTTAGAAAAGGTGACATTTAAATGTCTGGGTTCACGTGACTTTCGTAAATCACGACTGCTTACAAACCGCCCTGAACGCCTGTCTAAAACTTTTAAGGTTATAAACGCTCCTTTAATTTTTCTGCAATTAATTTATGGTATAAACTGCCCCTTTAGAAACGAAGTCTAATTCTATAGACATATTTAAAAAAACTTTGCAGAATTATTTTAGATTATGATAATAAATTAGAACAATTTGCAATATGCTATTGTATAAAAAATATTTAGTTTATTAGTTTATGTTAGTAGTAAATGTATAAGTATGTAATATAATTATATTCAGTACAAGTATTTTGATGTGTCTACAGCTATCTAGTCGTTGTCTTTTTGTATAATGGTTGCAATGTCGTTATAGCCCTTTGGCGATAAAGTCGCCACTTTTACTCACCTCTTCTTTGTTTATTTCCATCAGGATGTGTTTATCTTTCTTTATTTTTTTTTGGTCTACAATAAAATAATATAGATACAAAAGTATTTTTTATCACATAAAGTATAGTATAGTTAGAATAAGTTATTTTGATATTTATCAAATATACTGGCTTCTCAAATAGCAGAATTTCAAACTATTGGAATGGAAGATTAGTGAACGTATGATTTAGCTTGATATGTCCAAAGTACAAGTATTGTTATGTTGGTAAAATTAATGATATTTTTAGTTTGAAAAACAGACTAGAACAATAATATTTGATATATTTTATTTACACCAGGTTTAATTAATCACTACGTCGTATTAACACAACGCATAAGGTCTTAACTTTGCATGCAATCTACTTGGCTAATTCAGTTAGAAGTTTGACGATAGCCCCTCGTGTGCCACCTTTAATTACTTGAATACTAATTTCAGTTCAAGAAAGTTATGTAGATTAACAAGAAAGTTCTAGAAATGGCTTTAGTTCATTTTTACGTACACCACACGGGGTTTTTGTACAAACATTTATAATTTTCCGTAAAAAAAAAATTAAAACGAAAATGTCTATTGAATTTTCTTAATTATAGTTCATTAATCATTTACAATGTTTTTATTAATAATTTATTTAATTTGAAAGCCAATATAGTTTCACCTATTTGTCTAATAAATAATATTTTTCAATTAACTATACAAGCTTTCTGACTTCGAAACCGTTGGAAATAACTTGAAAATTATACTTTAGCTATATTTCTTTATTTATATATATATATATATATATATATATAATATATAGACAAACTACGCCATCTAAGATATATCAAAACCATAAAAATAAAAATAGCTACAGAAAAACTAAATAATTAGATTCTGTAAAGATTATAAAAAAAACATCCAAACCGTATTATAATATTTATATTTGTATATTAAGTAATTAATTACTATTTTCGTACTTAGTAATGCCATTAAGAACAGTGAGAATGAATTACTGTCTGTAGTATCGATGGCATCACGAAAATATTGTATACTGGCATACATAAAGAATCAAACTGTATAAGTTTATTTTGACTCACCACAACCTTGGTAAAACTTTTAGTGAAAAAAAATTAAATGGTTCTTAAGATTATTTTTAGTCTAAATGCATATTAATAAAAAATAAAAATAAATATATTTTTCTTGTCATCTTCTATGGCAATACCTATAACTTACCTCTCTTTCTTATTTTATATTCATCGTGTATTTATGGTTCAAAAAAAACCAAAGATTTTCGCCAGTGCTGCCAATATTCCAATATTTCAATTAGCTAGAACTTTTGTACAATATATACTGAATACCAAGACACAGTATGGACCAATTTCTTTAAGCAAAATATGTTTAAATCATCTCAGTATCAGATATTAGGTCCGTAAATATAGTGTTTATTTCGAGTTAATAATTTTTCACTCTATGAGATTGGATTTTAACGTAGAAACGTATTATTTATTCAAAGCGCTTATCGTACAAGATATATTTTTATGAATTTATAACATATTCTGTTACATATACATTTATTCTGTTACATATACAATTAGCTTGCTAATATTCGCAAGATTTTAGTTGCCCTTGTTTTTTTGGTTATATCAAGATATTGTCTAATTTCTAAAAATCTATATTAGATTTGTAAATATTTTTCAGTTTTGTAATTTGTAATCTCATTATATAATATTTGCGCAAATATGTAAAGAATTGTGAAAGTGTTATTATTTATATAAGGCTTAAAATCAAATTACCTTTTTCAATTTGATCAAACATATATTTAATGTATTTATCCTAGTAACGAATTTCATATTCCTATACTGTATAATATATTATATTAAGCAACTAGAAATAAATAATAAGATTAATTACATAGTATAAATAAATATCTTTACAGCTAATAAAGTGTTTGTCTCGTTTATTTTCAAATACAAAAATATGGCTGCTCAAGAACAGACTCAAGTCAATGGTTATAAATTTAAATAGTTACAAACCATAAATTATTAACAGAAATTACGTTGCTGCGATAATTTCAGACATCTTAATGCGACGCAATAAGAATGTTTATTTACGTATTACGTATGATATACCATGATTCAAGTGAAATAGCGTGTTGTTCTTACAGTAATTCAGTATTAAATGGTCATTCACTTTTGGAATCTATTATCTATTGGGAAAGTTCTGAGATGAAAATCTTGTATCTCATTCAATAAACAAGATATAAGAGAATGTTTATTTATTATAACATTATAACGTCACTATTGGTTCTTCCTTATATTTTAACTATACAAAATACTGTTACAGGTTCAAGATTTATTGTATAATTAAAATTAAACGTTCAAGATTTATTGTATTCTGTATAAGACACTAAATATATTATTTTAGAATAATCTATAATTATGTTATTTGTTACTTTCTTTCTATTCTGTTAAACATCAAAATCTTTTTAACAAAATTGTCATAATTTTAAGTTAAATGAAATATTAATAGTTATTCAACTTAACTTGAATAATTTAACCGAACCAAGATCTATTATTAATCTTACCGAGATCTTCTCCCAACATTATCGTTTATTAAATTTACTCGCAAACATTTCAAACCGCTTTGTATCTATTCATTACTCGTCTGGTCTAAGGTCTGGGTAGTTTAAAATAATTTATTGGTGGGACCTTAATAGCTTCCCTGATTAGATTCATAAATTATTGACCTTTCATAAACCCAACAAAATTAACCCTCATCCATTTTACCTGTTGTCATTATGTTATTATAAATAATACAATTATTATGCTGTAATAAATACTATTTTTTAAATTATAGAAATTGAAATTTATTTTAAGGTGCTAGAATTTGATATTCTGGTAGAAAAATGATTATAAAACGGCAAATTATTTGCAAAACTATTGGAAATGGTCTCTCTGCTATCTGTTTCAACCATTTCAGAACTTGCAGTTGATTTAAAATATGTTTTTCTTATTCCTTTCCAATAAGATATATAATGGAATAGCAAATCTATCTTGTCATCTCAGTAGGATGCAGATTGTACGAATTTAATCTTACCAATAAGTTCCATGTTGGTTGTTTTAATGTAGAGACCACGCTGTAATGGTGAATTCTATCGACAATATTGGTTTGCTCTAAGATCAAACAATATTACTTCCATTTAAATTATTCTCTTGTGAATTCAGATGTATACAGATTTAGATTGATTCTATATTGTTATAATATATTTAATATTATTTTCTTTGGCATCAATATTAAAAAACTATAAAAGTCCGTTCATCTGTCGGTCTGTGTAAAAAAAATCACAAACTGCAGGTTCGACCTAAGTCGCTTCATTATACCTTTTTATTCATAATAAATACTCTTAAGAGAATTTAAATTGCACTGCAAATGCTCTGTAGTCATCGTGATAAGTTGTGTTTATTGCTTTATATGATACAGTAAATAAGTAACCATAAAAAAAGAAAATTTGGAAAAAAATCCTTGACTATAATCGATTAGTAAGTAAGAAGAAAAGGTATCGATACCTCTTAATAATCGGATATTGTAGTAGTCGATTTATTTGACACGTCCCTATTTTTCAATCTGCCAAACTATCAAACGATACGCCTTAGATAAGATGGACTGAATATTTCCTAGTTAAATATGAAAGTTTTTATACAAAAATAAACAAATAATAATTTCATCCAAATACTCCTATTAATAAATATTCACGGATATTTAACAGAAAATAAAAAAATACAACAAAAAAATTAAAAATAAACAATATCACGTTTTGTCCATTGATTTTCAGGAAAATATATTTTTCCATAAATAAAATAGTCAAACTAAATTGATTGGAAAAATAATTAATAAATATTTTTCCAGGTAATTAATTTAGTTTTAGTTTAGGGGTATCTTTTTTTTATAATTATTTATATATTTATTCAACTCGATATTATCTAAAATTCATATTAATAAATAATCTTATTGTTGCAGGATTTTACCTGTAATATGCAAATGAGATTTCAGTCCGAGTAAGATTTTAACTAAATTGGACAGAACTTTTGAATCGAATACGTGAATTTTGTAGAATTTAAAGCGTATGTGCAGCTGCAGCTGTGAGGAAAAGTAAAAAAAGAAAGAAAAGAAAGTTTTTTCTACCTTAAGTATTTTTAGTTTAATTACACTTAAAAATGTTGAAGTATGATGCTTTTTATAGAAATTTAACAGACAGACGTTTCCTATTGTAACTACACATATGGAATTCGAATTGGAATAATTAATAAAAAAAATACATATACATATAAATCTGATCCGTAATCCGTAAAAATCTTATTAATAAAGAAAGACATTGCAGTGTATTTGAAATTATTATTTTGGCAATTGTTATATAACTAACTAATTAACCAACAGTCTAAATATAGATTATTTCTAACGATTTTTACAGATGCTTTTATATCTTTAAGCAGGCAGCATCAACAAATAAAAGTTATTCGACGTTGCATTCTGTATTAGAGATTGTGTAAAATATTTGAGATCAATCTATGACTTTAAATTTGTAATGACTACACGAGAGCTTACTGAAGCTTCACTGCAGTTCCTCTAACTCCCTTTATTAAGACCGAGTCTAGTTTTCATTTTGCTTCGTTACATGTCAAAATCTCAGTAACAAGACCACTCGAATTTCAAGTTCAATAAAGTAATAATAGCTCTCTATACAATTTAATTTAATATTTATTCATGACTAGTATTGGTTTTACTTACAAATATTTTAAATGGTTCATTACTTGTCTAATTAAGCTGTGATAGTTTTAAACAATTTATGGCCTGGAATTTAGTATCATAGCGTATCACATCGTATCGTATCGTGACTGGAAATCAAATATATTCTGTAACAACAATATTACTTGCTATACTATAAATCTGTTAATTCTTGTTGCATCATAAATTGTCACATCAAACTTGTGAACCCTTCGCCCTGTCTTTATAGAGGGTAATAAAAGCAGACTCTCCAAAGGCTCGTAACTGCTGCCTTTTGAAATGTCATAAATCACAAGAGTTGGTTTTCATTTAGAATTTCAACAAAGAGTGCATCGGAATTATTCAAATAATTTTAAATACAATTATACTGATGCCACGTTTCAACACTTGTATAAACGACGTGTCACGTACATCGTGAGTGCTACACGTTCGTCATACTCATCTATCCTTTCACTTATTTTTATTATACGCAATATATTTTTGTAATTTAATCAATGTAAATAGTTTTTTCAGTGTTTGTTATATATTATAGGAGGGCAAACGAGAATGCCGATCACGTGATGACAAGCGATACCACCCACGATCTCTAGCAGCACGAGAGTCACAACAGCAATTTTGTCAACCTTTGAGATAAAAGAAGGTGCTTTTTTGAAAATAGCATTTAGATGTAAAACTTCATGATAGAAGGCAGTGTATTTCTATGGTCATTCAAGGTCAAGTTTGCTAGTGAAGCAGACCCAAAGGCTTGATATTAACCAACGTCAAAATTGTATCCTGTCCTTTTGCTGATGTTAGAAGTTGAAAATATTATCTCGACTTAATATGTTTTCTAGAAACTTAGTTTTACGAAACTCTACAACGTGTGAGTTACGAGGAAACGACTGTTCTACTTGCAAAGTTCTTAACTTGGAATGCAATCTACTCAGCCAATACATTTAAAACTTACATGATACCAAACTAAGTTTCACTCCGTACTTACTTTAATTGCTTAAATAGTTAGTTCAAAAAAGTTATGTAACTGAACAGGGAAGTTGGTCTAAAGTTTGCATTACTTTATTTTTACTGTTGACTGAATAAGACCACACAGCTTCTTTTCACAACTGTAAATAAAGAATTTAACTAAAAAAAATATTCGTTACGAAAGTTACTATTTAAAAAGGAAGACGCTACGCAAGAAAATTCAGAATTTTCAGATTGTTCCATATTACTTACAGCTCAAAAGTGTATTTGTCATTTATATTTTTATATTAATATTTTTGTATATTTCTATCAATAGGTATATCTCAACAATTTACCTAAATTTATCTAAACTGTATGACTTCGAAATTGTTAGAAATAATTTGGCGATTTGTTCTTGTTAGCTCCTTCGATGGCATCATACATTATATTTATAGTTCTATTAATGTAATTTATCAGAGTGTGACCCTTCTCTTGTTTTATGGTCGTCCAGTATTTATAGCCTCAAATTAAGCCGCTACAAGTTGTGCGAACTACGAACTTCACTCACAAATACACAAAAACAAAAATAGTGGCATTTGCTGATCCTACATCAGTACAGTATTGGTTATATTTGAATAAATTTTACCTTGCTTACAATATCATCTAAGTGCAAATTAAGAGAAATCGTCAATAACGATGAAAAATACAGAGATCACAATAAAGAAAAACCCAGCTGAGTCTTTTGTGTGGTTTATCCACAAACCAGAGCGAGTTTAGACCCTCGTACCTTTAATCCTAAGTTGAGGAGTGTCTTTACAGAAGAGCTTATTTCGATAAGTAAGGTATTAAAATAGGCCCTCCTGACACTTTCATTTGACACACAAGTGATCACTGGTTTTGATTCAAAATGAAAAATTTTATAAATAAACAAACAAATTCTTTTTGATTAATTTCAGTGACAGAAATTAAGTACCAAAATTGTATTCATACTTCAGTCGTCATCATTCTTCAATTCATTCATACTTTTGACGTGGAAATATATGATTTATTCAAACCGTTTTACGCGTCAGTTGAGACGCGTAAAACGCGAATATATTTTTGAGATTCGGGAACACAATCACAATATTCAAATAAAAGTTTAAAAAATTCTGTCTAAAAATCAAATCTGCACGAACCATCCAGTCTTATAAACTCATGTAGTTGACTTTAAACACACGGTCACGTTTTAAGTTGGCAAAATGTTCTCTCAGTTGAATGATAAAGTTGTTTATAGAAAAATATAAAAATAATTATATGTGTAGGTACACGATTAGCGGCTAATGCCCAGAGGTGAAATAAACGTTCTCGTCGTGACAACGGGTAGTTAGATAAATAAAATAAAAAAATACGATTTGTCCATTGATTGTTAAATAAGAAAATTGTATTGGATGGGAAAAAAAAAAGGTAGATGATTAAAAAATATATTTAATTCCACGAAACATTAAATATAAGTTACAATTTGCAAGATGGCTATTAAAATGGAAGTAATATTATTTGCTCTAAAAGCACCATTAATAATGAATATGAAATTCTACTACAATGTTCCTTGCACATTAAAAAAACCACTATGAAACTGCATCTTTGTAAGGCTGCATTCACTTAATCTGCATCCTACTGAGATGACAAGAGATTGCTATACAATTATAAACCTTATTAGATACAAATAAAAATGACACATTTTAAATAAACTGCAAGGTTGAATTGGTTGAAATGTATCGCTGAGATCCCATTTCCAATAGTGCTCTAATTATGCAGTTTTAAATTCATTTTGTAACAGAATATCAAACTGTTCGGGATATTTACGTTTAAATATCCCGAACAGTTTGTTGTTGTCTCATCATCCAGACCGGACATATTCCTGTACTCTAGACAGTTGAAGCGCGTGATACTTGTGGAGCTTACTGTTCCTTGGAAAACTAACATCCTCAAAGATCACACAATTAAAGTAAACAAGTATTACGAAATGACCAACGAACTGACCAGGAATAGGTATATAGTAAATTTGTACGCGGTAGAAGTGGGAGCGAGAGGTATAACAGCGATATCTCTCTATAACCTACTTAAAGTAAACAAGTA
This sequence comes from Dircenna loreta, assembly GCA_963555665.1. Lineage (NCBI taxonomy): Eukaryota > Metazoa > Arthropoda > Insecta > Lepidoptera > Nymphalidae > Dircenna > Dircenna loreta. The sequence continues at coordinate 3,953,436 of OY743099.1, read as the reverse complement.
TTACGAAATGACCAACGAACTGACCAGGAATAGGTATATAGTAAATTTGTACGCGGTAGAAGTGGGAGCGAGAGTAATAACAGTGATATCTCTCTATAACCTACTTAAAGTAAACAAGTATTACGAAATGACCAACGAACTGACCAGGAATAGGTATATAGTAAATTTGTACGCGGTAGAAGTTTGAGCGAGAGTAATAACAGTGATATCTCTCTATAACCTACTTAAAGATCTTGGCCTCTCTAGAACTATCATCAATACATTTCTAGAACGTACTTCAAAGGCGGCATTGGTAGGTTCATTCCAAATTTGGTTAGGTAGGGAAAGGAGCGCAACCAGTTGATGGTGAGCGTGAATGCGCATTTTAAAGGGCCCCTTAAACCTACACTTGGGTCGCAAGTCCCAGGAGCTGTTTGCACTCCTCTCCCTGCAACGCGATGGGCCCGGCACCCGCACGGTGAATCCATGGAATGCTAAGAAGCTTCGTCTCATAATTAGTTCATAAGTATCAACTAGATGGCGTTGTCAATTCTTTAAATCGCAGTATCGATTGATGAAATCGTATGGTTGTAAGCTTTGAAAATTGTTATCATCATACCACCTCTTCCGGTGTAGCTGTCAAGGCCGCAGGGCCAACAGCAATAGTCACTTTCCCAAAAAAAAAATACCTTACTACATTGAAATGTGCTTATTTCAAATACTAGCTGAATCTTGGGTATATATTTTAGCTGAAACTATTAACTAAATTAGAACACATGCCCTACTTTAAAAAATATCTAGTGAATTTAATATTTGTAAAGACTGGAAAGGAATGAGGAATAAAAAATTATATATTTTTTATTGCACAGTATAAAAAAAAATTGCACAAAAGGCGGGCTTAATGCGACAAACGCATTCTCTACCAGCCAACCTTAGGTTTCTTGTTATTTTTTTTACGAATATATAAACAGTCTATTGAGATACTCATAGCTTAATACGCTGTATGTATTTCAATACACCCTTTAATTTATAAACTATATTTAAATAATTATACTAAAGAAGTTCTACCTGTGCAAAATTTTATTGAAATTTAAATTTTTATTGAATTGTATTTTATAAGAATAAATTTAAAACTTTCAAGTAGATTCTTTAATTTTGCTTTTTAAATAAGTACTATAATTGAGTAATTGTTTTATTGTTTATATTGATTTCTAAGGCATCATTGCAAGTAATTATTTTATGTCAGGTTTCTTTCTAACGATACTTTTAAAGTGAAGTGAAATGATATGAAAAAAGAAATAGTTTAATTCGAGATGAAAACTTTCAAACTACAATTTATAAATGGGAGTTTTATTCTTTCTAGAGTTCCATAGAATAAACTGGAAGCCTTATAATTTGATCCAGTCCTAAAAATCTGTCCGTCGGTGTATATATATCAAAACTATTGTCCAGTCATTTATTGATTGTTTTTTATGATTGTTCGTTTAGTATTTTATTTAATGTTATAATATGATTGAATGTTATAATAATTATGCTTTAATATCATAAAATTATTTAAATGTAAATAATACAGAGATAGTTTTGTAAAGAGATGTTCTTTTAAAGTCGTCTATAGCTGGCATTTTCGAAGTCTTCTAACTTTTAATAAACATATAAAATTTTCCTAAAAGGCACCAACGCGATTTTTTTTAAGTTGATACGATCATGAATTCTTTATAAATTCGTGACAAACCTTAAAAAAGAATTAAACAATAATAAATTATTTTAATTGTTAACAAATTGCATTTTTTTTTTGCATACAGTTTCCGACTCGAGCCTTTCTGCTTTTTTCTTTATTAAGTTGTTTAGTTTGAAATGAAAAATGTTTACTTCATAATTTACTCTGCTGAAATTTCTCGCTTAAGCTGTATTCATTATATTTCTCTTGGCACAGTTTATTCCCTACATTTATACAGTTGCTCAGTTCAAATTAAATAAAATGACAAATATGTGTTTATGATATTCCTTACAAAATAATTATCCAAAGAATGGGCGCTGTTTTCAACTCATTTGATGAATTATTATAGACTTGTTTAGTCAGATGTAGCTTCAATTAAATTTATTAGTTCATTCTCTCTTTTAAAAAAAGATTCATGAAACACTTTTTTAAGAGGAATTATTTTATTTTAAAAAGTGCTTTAAAAGTGTTGGACATTTTGTCTTATATTTTTTTTATTCGCAAGTTCATTCATAGGTTTTTTTTATATAAAATGAAGTTAATGTTGTTATGCAATTCGTATATTATTACATTATGTTCGTATTTATGAATGTAAAAAAAAACATCAACCGGGAATCAAACCCGGACAGTCAACGTGAGAAACGACTAGTCTCCACCAATTATTTATTGTCTTCAGGAATTATTGGTACTCAATTAAACATATCTTATTTAATAACTAAAATAATATATGAAAAAAATAAAATAAAAATTATTACCACGAAGAAGGCGGAAAATACTTTTTAGAGTGATGTATAAAAACTTCAAACTCAATGAATTATCACTGTCCAATACTAATCTAATGAATTTATAATTAATATTCGTACGTAAAAGCGCCATCTAGCCTCAAACTAAGTAATGCTTGTCCTATGGCTACTAAATAACTGAGAAACATACATACACTATTATTTTTGAGAAAATTGTTCCCTATACCAATATCTATATTATAGATACCAGCTTCAAAGAAATAAATTAGTATATGTCGCAATTTTGCACGCGTAAATTTTCTTTCAGGCGTAAAGTGTCTAATGTTCTAGAATAAATAACATTGTAGGTCGTTTCTTCAGAATAAAGAGTCATGAAAAGCTACTTTTCAGCACAAGTTTCAAAGATAATGTTATTTATATCAACCATAGAAAACATTCGTATTTCTGACATTTAACTATCTAACAGACAGACATTGGCACCTCGGAACTTAAATAAGAAGTATATTACTATTTATATTTCAAATTTCGTATTAAAATATATATCTATTATATATTTTAATTTCTCAATACATAATAATGACTTATTAAATATACATTTCGTCTATAATTTTTGATGCTGTTAGTACCTTGGGTATTAATGTCTACTAGAACAAAATACGAGTATACTAAAAGCCATTTATTATTCAAGAAGGAATCCTGAGACAAGAGACAGTTTATGAAGAGTCTGTCCCGAAACTTTAATCTCTTGAGGAGCAATAAGTAGTGGACCCGAGATGTCAGGCAGAATAACAGTTTTAACTGTAAATACATTGAAACTAATTTAATTTAAAATATTTGATTGGAATAATATATAAATAAAATAAATATTTAACTTCGCCAAAGGAATCAATCAGCTCTGTCGTGTTAGGAACGAAACTATTTCCTATAGATAATAACAAAACCAACTAAATAAGAAGATTTCTTATTTACTCTTCAAGAGACGATGAGACACTCATAAAAACTTATAATAAATTATCTTCGTTACTGTGTATTGATACTATAATCTTATATTATCTACTATTAATACTTAATAATTTAATAAATATTTTTTCATATGATTGTTCGTATCGTACTAATGTTTTACACGACGTACTAATATTTACTTTAAAAATATTTTCTTTTATATCTAAAGTAATTTTGTTTATTAATAATTTTAAAAAATGTTTGTTAAACGTAATTTATATAACGGTAACAACGAATCCTTAACCTAACGCGAAAAAAGTAAAATACATAACCTTTTCAGTCAGTAAAAATTAATCCTGATAACCCATTTTAATATTTAAAAACAATAACCACACCTTAAAACAAAAGACGAGCGCCCTGTCATTAATATTTCAGTTAAATGTTAGTTTATTTCAATATCAGTATATTATCGACAAGTGAGATACAAAAATGGAATGAGGAATTTTAAAAAATAGTTTTGAAACGTATGAAATAAATAAGGTTAGCTTAGTTATCCCATCACTTCATATTACACAATATAATTAGAAAATATCATAATATACTAAATATTAAAATGTAGAGTAAAAATGTAGAGCAAACATTTATGGGCAATAATTTCCAAAAAAAAATATTTATAAATCGATCATAACTTATCGGAGACCTATAAATATGCAAAATCAGCATTTACTAAAAAGGATGCATCGGCCGGGAATCGAACCCGGGCCGCCCGCGTGGCAGGCGAGCATTCTACCACTGAACCACCGATGCTTGTATAATATTAATAAACATCAAGTACATTCTAACTAAACATTTCTCTATGTCATTGTATAATAGTATCTGTATAAAAGAACCAAAGAACTCATTTTACCGTATTCATCGTATCACCCATTACGTCACCATAAAATTGCTTGCGTCTGCGCATCTGCCGATAGAAAGGCGAGCGATGACCCGAGCAAAAAGTATTGAGATAATAATATAAAATTATCATTAGATGGACCACACTATTTGAGAGCACAATATATATATATATATATATGTATATATATATATATTATTTATCTCACATTTTTAGTTTGTTTGTTTACTGAAACAATATTAAGTTATATTTATAATATAACTGATCTCCTATTTTAATTTGATCATCGTTTAACAGTTTTACTAAGTAAAAATAATATATTAATTGACATGCTGCGTAGTTAAAATCAATTAATTTCTACTAATTAAAAAAAATTAACCCCGCAAAAATAAAAAATAAATGTATTTTTCTTTTTATTTCATTTATTGCTAACTAATACTTACTAACAAATGTATAAATACTAAATTTATTTAAGTGTCGTTACATGTTATTATAAATGTCTACTTACTAATATAAATTAAAGTATATTGTCTTTTATTAATTAAATGTTTAGAAATACTGTACTGCATGGCAAGTCAATATAAAAAATCTGGTTCACTTTAAATAGATTTTTAAATAACTTAGAGATTTCGAGAACTTTCCAAAATCTTTCGAAACATTTTATTCTAAAGTCAGATTGAAAAATATTTAAAATGCGAATACAAACAGCTTTACAATAGAATAAGATAGAATCAAAAATATGAAATGAAATCAAGTTTATTATTTTGCGTGAGTGTATGTTTTTAGTCTTATACATTATAAATTTCAAAAATAGTAAAATATATAGTAGGTAGTGTGTGGTTATAGGTTGAGCTAGATCCCAAGCGGACAAGGTCCGAACAAAATATATATTTTTTGCCAATTCCATTGTTTCAATGTTCCATCCATATTTTAGCTATTTGCTTTGGGATCAAGATAATAAAATTCATTTTCATATACAAAACAATCAATCTTATGTCTATCTTCTGGATAATACTATGATTTTGTAAAAATGCAAGTATTATTCTTGCCATAAATATCTAATATATTCCAGTAAATAGATAATGTAGATAAATGTTAAGGTAATAATACAGAATGGCTTACTTCTGTACGTACGATATCCAAATTGGCCATTCTGAAAATTACGTTTGACGTAGGTACATAAGTGACCGACCACTGGTATTGATTTAAAATGTAAAAGTATATATTTAAAAAAGTATTAATAAATATATATCATATCATATTAAAATTCAGTATTATTAAAAGTTTTATTCTGTGTTAGACATAATATATATATTGTTTTTTATAATTTACCATTGTTACTTGTAAAACTACCCTCACTACAGTTCTTTTACTTCATTCTATAAAGATCGAGACGAGCTTTCATTCTGATCTATTAAATATCAAAAGTCCGTTAACAAAACAACTAACATTTGTTATATAAAACATTATTGGTTATTCATTCTAATATTAAATTACTTAAAAGATACTATTAAAGTAGTATTAAATCTAACTTATATCTAACTAAAAAACTATCGCTTATTAGATTGATTTACAAATATTTGAAATTCCTTTGGGTCTTATATTTATATTTACCCGGGTGTATTCGCGTAGAAATTAAATCGGAATGTGCCGACTAGTTTCGAACCCATTCGGGTTCTTACTCATGAGCTTTAAGCGTGGCGGACTCGCGGCGTGAACTGCGTCCGATTTAATTTCTACGTGAATACAGCGGGGTAAATATAAATATAATAGTCAGTTAATTTTTTAATTATAAATATGTAATAAATCAAAACACTTACTGTACAACTGTAATGGTTGCTATCAAACATATAACATTAAATATTTTTTCATAAATCTTAATGTTTGTTATTAAACGTCCCGGTTGCAATAAGTCTGCTTTATGTAAATTGTATTATATATAGGGCAATAAAAAAATAAATATATAAAATAAAACACATATAAAGGAAAATGAAAGTCTTTCCGTTTCTTATCTTATATATTTATCAACTATTTAAACCATTATGGACATTTCCGATACGAATTAAGTCGATGTCCGTACCTACACGAAAAACAAATAAAATGCACTTCCGGGAACAAATAAACGGATGGTCCAAACGAACGAACGTTTTTAAAGTTTGTAGAGAAATGTTCAAATTTTAAAGATTTTCAATATATATAATATAAAAGTGTGAAAAAAAAAGTAAATATACCGTATCATAAAAAGTTCGAAAAGAACTTCCCACGAGATTTCTAACGGCTTTAATGTAAAGTTAGACGGAAAAATATTTTAATTTTGAATACAACTTTCAACAACTTGATAATATCATCAATATTATAAATAATATATTTTTTACTTTTGTATGTATGTAATGTAATGAGAATTTTAGAAAATATATATAATTGCAAAAACATGTCTTTATCGATATTATTGTTCGAGAACATATCAGAGCTAAGCTCACATCCAATGTTTAATCTCATCTTCGGAGTCTGTAAAGTGAGTTGGAAATACAATACAAAGCTTATCAGTTGTGTTGGCTTTTAAGTTTAAATCCAGTTTAGATAAACTGCTCACAGATAATACGAATCAATAATCTTTGAACGCGTATTATATTTAGTCAACACGAGACAAATAGTTTTATATGGAACGTAGCAAATTGCTTATTTAATTTGTATATATCATTGTAATAAATTCATCGATGTAACAAAATTCAAATCTAAAAAAAAAATTCAATTAACTTGTTTTCAATTAACCAACCGGAATTCGGTAATATTTTTTTATTATACTGTTTTTTATTATAATTATTGTAAAAAATGTAGCAATAATTTTTTTGCTACAAAAACTATCTTGTGAATAACATATAAAGTAGGTAAATTAACTAAACATTAGGACTCCGATCAAAAAACTATCTTTCAAAAAAGCTTACATCTCTAATGTGAAAAGTTAAGTCTCCTTACAGTGACGCAATAACAATGGGAAAAACTATTCTATTCCCATTTACATATTACCAGACCAGGGTTTTTTTTAGTAAAGGATTTCTCTATATTATTATATTAAGATCACAAAAAAACAATGAATTGATATGAAATTAAAAATCAATATCAAAAAAGTTTGTCTAAAATATTATTCAAATAATTAACTGAAACCTGAAAATTTAATAAATTAAATGACAGATGCTTAAATATCTTTTGCGGTAGTAAAAAATAGTTATGCATAATTGTGTAACAAAACAGACAAATAAAGATTTTTAAATCAATGAATATATTATTAAGTTTAGAATAATGGACACAGAAGTGAGCCAACTTCATAAAGTAAATAATTTATTATTACAGTTTGTTTTAAAGACTTGTGTTTGTGTTTGCATGATTTAAATAGTTTATAAGAATATTATAGCTTTCAATTCCACGAAATAAGTATTTTTATTTATAGGCCAACCATTCGGCTTTGTCCGTTTTGAAAATGAGTTACATGGTTTTTATCAAGACATCTTGAAACTTATTTTAATTTACCAATGCTCTATACAAAAAAATTAAAAATATTAAATAGCCATTATTTTATATTCTATACAATAATAATACAAGAGATACTCGTTGCTACAAGATACTAATTGCATTGGGAAATCTTGTTGAGAAAAAGTCAGATATTTACCTTTAAACAATCTAGGACGGAAACGAACGAATCCAATATTTCGTTTTAAAGGAAATCGTATTCGAAATTGACAATGCTGAATTGTACTATTCTGAAACCTTATTGTTTAAATTAAAATATAGTAAATATATTTATTTGTATTTTATATTATTTTCTATATTAATTCACATCTAAGCCCACAGCCAGTTTCTTTTTCTGTATATAAAAGCTACTCGACTAATACTAGAGATAGGACCGCCTATAGTAAATTGCTCTCATAATACCCTACTTTAATTATTTTCCCGCTGTGCTGTAAAAATATTGTATCCATCGGTATAACCTATGAAAGTTGATGCGAATACAAGAAAACTAGTAATTCTAGTTGAAAACACTATCTTCAACTAATTTGTACATTAGTTGTATTCTTGTAATTAGCTTGTAATAAATCCACCGATTAAAAGTTTTTGTTTTTCATGAGTCAACAAAGCATTCTAAAAATCTATTGTGAAACAAATTAAATATCCGTTACATACTCGTAAGTCTGGTAAACAAAAATATATTATATGAAATTTAGAGAATGTGATCGATTACAAGGATTTCAGTCAAATTTTACAAGATCCTTTTATTTGTATTTTCTATTAATACTACGAAAACAAATTAAAAATAAAATCAAATCTCTGACTATTTTAATTTTTAACCATTTTAGTAACTACAAATATCACTAATATATAATTTATCTAATAAGCTTAAAGAGCTTTAAGCTTATTAGATAAAATAACAACGATATTAATTAGAAACTGAAACAGCTATAAAAAGCCTACAATCCGCATACCATGAGGCCTGTCTGCTAATTGGCCTACTGATATTATAGTCTAGAAATAGATTCAAAGATAACAATCAATCTTAGACATGATAGCAAAATTATAACAAGAAAACTGCATTATAGCAAGAAAATATCTTCATCCTTGTAAGATAAATTGTCACTTGAAACTTGTTAACCCATCGCGCTATTTATAGCGGCTAATAAAAATAGCCGTCGCAAAGGTCGTAAGAGCTGTCTGTTTGTACACTTATAACATAAGTTATAACTTGTGTTATGAGATGTTATTTAGAATGATTAAAGGTTCCATCTTAATTACTACAATATTAGGTTTGTTCTACTTGCTGATCTAATAATGGATGCTTATCGAGTTATATTTATATGTTAACAGAATTATAATTATGTGATTGTGGAAATATTGAAATCAATTATTCAAATATGTTCAAATACAATAATACTGATGAAACGTTTCAACACTTGTCTAAACGACGTGTCACGTACATCGTGAGTGGTACACGTTCGTTATCTTTCTTCTATCTTTCCTTTCACTTACTTTGTTTTGCATAAAAAATCTTTTTGTTAATATGTAAATACGATACAGAGCATCAGTGGCTCAGTGGATGAATGCTTGCCTTTCGCGCCTGCAGCCCGGGATCGATTCCCGGCCAATGCAATTTCGCATTATAAATTTAAAGTATTTTCAATCAATTTAATGAACACTTTGTGAACGGAATAAGCACTCAATTTATAAAAGCCCTGTTTTCTTAATTATATTCACACGATTTCGCGAAACCAATAAGTGAATTAAATATTCCTCTACATCCTCTAAAGCTTCACACAAAATAAATTAAAAGTTTCATAATTCTTTTTTAAACAAATAGTTTTTCTTATAGCTGGAAGGTTACTTCATTAAATAAACTTATCCATTTTTTTTTATATTTAATACATATATGAGTTAAAAACACTAAAAATAACAACTATGGATGATATCTACACTTATATCTAAAGAGTGACGAGTTTGTTTGTTTGTTTCAACGCGCTAATCTCAGGAACTATTGAACCGATTTCAAAAATTCTTTCAACAACGGACAGTCCATATATCGAGGAATGCTTTAGGCTATATCACGTCAAGTTAAAATAAATAGGGGATGATCAGCAATAACAAAATGTTGCTAAATCGGCAAAATTTAGAGCTTTCCTTGCGTGATTTAAGTAAACGGTGAAAGTTACGCAAAAATCAACTACTACAAAATTGTTTATCTCTCAAAGTTCTAAAAGAAAGTCCGCGACAGTAGTCGTATATATCTAACTTTTCAGATAAACCCACTATAACCATTTTTATGGTTACTAAGCTTATGTATTTAGCTTATGTACTAAGTACGCATCTTATTTACTAAGCTTATGCAGTCGTTCTGCCAATTAAGCTACGAGCCGCTATCATTTCATCAAAATAAAAATTATTATGTATAGAATCCTAATTTTATTCATGCGGAATTCGCATTCGGTAACTCAATTGGCAGAGCGACGGGAAGGTTCTCAAGAGGGACGAGACGGTTCCTAGGGTCGCGAGTCCTCTCCGTGCCGATAAATTTAAAATTCTACATTTATTCGTTATTCATGTATAACAAACTTGTCTGTAGTAGTGTCTCGAAGAAAAATATTAAACAATGTAGTAACTATTCTTGGTAAACTCTGAGTGATAAAAAAAAATCATAATTTCTGTCAAAGAACATACATACTTAAATTAGTTATCTGAACCAGGTATCATTAACTTCAGCTACGTACTGTTTTAATACAATAATACATTACACACATAATACATTTTAGAGCATGGACGCTTAAGCAATATGAAGGTCATGAAGGCGATGGTTGGGGCGGCTATATGTGACTACCCGCAATGAAGGTTTATGACGCCAAAAATGACTACACTAAAAAACAACGGTTACCTTGCACTTTGTTACAAAATAGCTTTCCCACTTACCGAGAAATAGTATAATACATAAACGGAAAGAAAAGTTATATGTAGCAAGTTTATTTTTGTATTAAACATAATTTTACGTCACAGCAGCAATATCTACGTACAATATGTGATAGAACCGCGCACACATGTAATCCATACGTCTTATAAGATTACGTTTTTTTTTTCTGTCAAAAACAGATTAACTGTGCTTATCTATATCCCCCACACAAAGATTCGACTTACAAGGATAAAGCAGATGGAGAGTTTCAAAAATTACATTTCGATTTGGCTCAATACCTACTTTGTGCTATGCTATGACAAAAATTCTTTTTTTTACCCACTTTTTTTTTGTCACATAAATGTTTAGCGCGCGATATTCGTGAAAATGACAAAAAAATATTCATATAATGACATTTCACAATATGAGAATGACAGATTCCAAATTTAAATAAAATATATTTTTTTAATTTTACCATAGATACTGTCTATGGTTAGACATAATATATTTTTGTAAACCTTTTGAAAGCTTTTTAAATATTTTATTTGTATGTTTTGGTCATTATTTATCGACGTATGACCCTTCTATTGTTTTATATTCATTCTGAATTTATGGGTCCAAATAATGCAGTTACAAGTAACGCAGACACAAATTCTACAAAAGTGACTGTGAAATTTGAACGCAGTATCGAATTATATAACAATTAGTTATACCTTGTATAAGTATAATACCGATGGGATACAAATACAAAAAAATAACCAATAACTATAAACTTTATATATTCGTCTAAACTGGAAATGCTCTCAGTACCAAAAAAATGCGTTATTTTATCTAAAATAATTTATTAAAAAAAATCCGAACAATAGCACAATTCTAGTAATTAAAAATTTAAAATATATTTCCAATTCAGTTACAGTATCATAAAATTATGTATAATTATATTTATAACATGACTTTATGAGAATATATTTTTTAACATTAAAATATATGCACTTCAGCTCAGACGTATAAAATATTTTTTTTTACTTTCGAGAATACAATCTCATCATTTAAATAAAAATAATTATATAATACTGTTTTTTGAAGTAAAAACATAAAACCACTGAGTTAAAAGAACTCTTGCAATGGCTTAAACAAACACAATTGCGCTATGGCAATAAGTTTCCATTTCAATAGAATACAAAAAATGAAAAAAAGTATAAAACAACGAATATATGTGGCAACACTTGGCGTTAATACCTTAGTATATATTGTGCATTCAAATGCATACGCATGGTTCCCAAAAAACAGGCGATAAAGAATATACACAGAAGGATATAAAAAAATATACCTACTTGAATCTAGGAAATAATTTCACTAAAAATACTTTATCATTTTATGAGATTGTTATTTCTTTATCTCATTAGTAAGTTAAATTTTAATAAAAGTGTTATTCAAACATTTTGTTTTCACTTTGGCGAAAAATAAAAAAACGTTTTATGATTTGGGATCAGAAGCCTACTAACCAACTAAGTATATAGAGATTTTTGTATAGGATATTTATATTGATAAAGATATAGGGATAATAAATACAACGCGGATACAAGGGGGAGATACAGAAATGTGTCCAATTTACTAAAATAAGCAAAGAGTAAATCCTATAAAGAAATAGGTAATGGTTTAATTCAAAACAATAAAAAAAGTTTCCAATGACATCTTATGTAACGTACGTTGTACGTGTTTTATGTCACCAAACCAATTTATTCAGTTTCACAGAGGTTGGTAACGAATTTATTTTTGTTGCGATGTTCTGTGAAATAATTCTAATAAAATTATTGTATTCAACTCTAATTAAACATATCGAATGTTTGTTTTATTTATACACTAGATGTTGTCACTGCCTTCGTCTACTTTAAAATACGCTGTTGACTCTTTGAAATGTTTCAATTGTATTGTGCTTTTTTGTAAATGTACATAAATAACATATATTTGATATTACAAGACCTTTCAGGTATAATTCAAAATGTCATTATAATTCGAAATTAAAATCCTTAGATTGCTTTAAAATACGGATTATTATTTGTATTCCATAAAAATATTGAATACCTTAAATTTCTTCCTGTTCAAAAGTTTAATTAAATATATGATGCAAGATAAATATTCTGACCTCTGACCCAAAAAACTGGCTGGTTTAATGTATTTCCGTAGTGGAAACTTCAATGACCTTACATTCTACACAAACTTTGCTTATTTTTTAAAAAAACATAGAGGACTGAATGTCGAATATCTGATGTCTGCTAGGATTGAATGGAAAGTCGAAGGTAAATCGAAGTCAGTTTTTACCTTTGAAAAAGTATTTAACTATAAAACAATATAGATCGGAAACAAAGCGACCTTTCGTTTTAAAATAAATTGTATTTTCCTTCAAGGTTTATTTATTTTTAATAAAATATGTGATATCGTTATTTTCTGTGTTTGTAATGAACTATTAATTTATGGCTTTAGAAATTAGCAAACGTTATTTTAATGACTGTCACTTAAACTGGCTTCCCGTACAACAGCGCAAGCGCAGCGCAGCTGCAAACTATTTTTAGTGTTGTTATTTTAACAAACTGAAAGTTGAAATATTATCCTGTATTAATAAGATTCCTTTAACAAAACACTACAACGTACTCACACGATTTACGAGATAACAAACTTTTAACTTTGGATTTTTAACTTTGGATGCAATCAACTCACCAAATACAGTTAAAACTTTGATGATACGGAACCAAGTTAGTAACCTTTAGTTGGTTGTATACTTTGTTAAAAATATGCAAATGAACAAAAATATTCGGTTCTAGAAATGGCTTTAGTTTATTTTTATTAATTTACAAGCTAGCGTGGTTTTCACAAACATAAATGATATTTCCGGTAAAAACGTATTAAGAAATATTGTAACTATTAAATAAGTAGGAAGACACTTTAAAAATGTAGACACGTATTAATTTTCCTATTACTTGCAGCTCGAGAGACAATTTATCATTTATTTTTATAATATTTTCCGTTAGTAACTTATATATCTGCTAGGACAGTAGAAAATTAATTTCTCTAATAAATCTATTTACCATATCATTTCTCAATATATTATCCAAAACTTTTTTACTTCGGCAATTTTGAATATATTTTCGCGATGTCTTGTAAAGGGGTTCCACCAATGTATTTTTTTTTTTTTTTTTTTTTTTTTTTTTTAATGTCTCTGCTGTTAGCCCTATTGGCTGTTACAGCGTCACCGGAAGAGCGGGTGGGTACTGAGACCCACCCTGAGGGGGGGGATGAGAGGACCTGAAGGGCCCTCCCGGGAAAAAGGGGGACGGGGGCCTGAAGGGCCCCAGGGGAACGCACGTTCTAAGGGCGCCTCATGTGAGGCTCGGACCGCGGCTTAGAACGCCGCTAATGGAGGGAAGCTTGGACTGTCGGACACTAACGTCCTCCGACGACAGAACGCCGGAGCAACGTGTGGGGAGGACCTCGTCTTCGCCGGCGAAGACGGTGCTTGCGTGTACTGTGTGTGTGTGTGATGCCTGCGTTTCCTACCGCGTTAGCTAATGTTATTGGGTCGTCGGGGTCTGCGAGTACCGACTTCGGTTTCCTAAGTTTGACTATAAGAGTCCTACGCGGGTGATAATTAGTGGCCTCAACCACCAGTGGGTTCGGGTGATCCACAGCCCTGTCAAAGTAACTTTTGGAAAGCCCCTTGAAGTACTGTGTGATCGTCGGAAGGACCAATGTATGCTTCAGCAGTGTTTGTTTATTTAGATCACGTAGACAACCAATGGCGTCTACGAAATATCTAATTTATAAAAAATAGCTTCAGAATAGCTAACAAAATAGATTAGGCCAATCAATTTTATAAAATATAAAACCATATTGATGTACAATATTAATATTATTGTAGTTATTATAAATTAATTATTAAGTAAGAATTATATGTTTGTTAACTTCAATTTACTACAAGAGCTGTAAAAGTATCAAAACCAGTTACTACATGAAACTTAACGTTTAATATTGAATAGAATTTATATTTTTTAATACACAATTTTTTTTACGGAATATATTTAATTAAAATGTGTTTCATTAGTATTTCCATGGCAATATGAATTATATTTATAGTTCTATTAATGTAATTTATCAGAGTGTGACCCTTCTCTTGTTCTATGGCCGTCCAGTATTTATAGCCTCAAATTAAGCCGCTACTAGTTGTGCGGACTACGGCCCTCGATCACAGATGCACATTAATACAATAGTGACTTATTTTATTCCTTGACCAATACCTACAAACAAAATATATTCGATTCCTCTTAATATCCAAGAGTATGTAAATTAGAATTTAATTTAATTTTCCAATTTAACTGTATATATATATATATATATAATTTATATAAATACTAAATAAAATAAACAAGTGAAAACCACTAAAAACAAATACATATTCACGTTTCAAGTTACCAAGATGTTAGTTGTCCCTGTTGAATGAAAAGTTGTTTATTGAAAAATATATTAATAAAAATTTCTGCCTACTATTGGCTCACGGGCTATAAAAAAAAACTTAAAAAACTAGTATTTCATTGATTGTGCCAGAATTAAACTAATATAAAAAAATTGTAACACTTAGATATTAAAAAAATAATCAAACAAACACAAATCACTTCACGTATTTTTTATAAGTTCGTATGTTCAGTGAATTTTCTATCGTACACTTTAACTCCATATTGACCAAAATACGGCAACAGTTATATGGTTCCGTATTTCACACGTAACGTGTAAATGAGATCTCAGTCCGGATAAGAATTGAGCTTCAGTTTGAACAGAACTTTTAAATCGAATTTGTAAATTCTTTAGAATTAAAAGTTTTTTTTTAAGGTTTAAAAGATAAAACATGAAACGTAATAAAAGCACTTTCTTTCCATTTGAACTTTTTTTCCAGTTTAACTTTTGAAGATCGTTTTTAAAAGCAATCAACAGCCTGTAAGTTTTTTAAGTGCAACCAATTCTTTTCTAGACAATTTTGGTCTAGACTCAATTTAAAAAAAAAAACTAGTTTGTTTTGTTCTGTTTAATATATATCATGGCTTCAGGCTTCAACGAACAATATTTGCTCCAGTAATATTCTTGTATGTAAGTCACGTAGACGACCAACGGAGTCCAAACATCGAAGTTGATACCGAAGTCTTTTATCTTTAATCTACATATTCATTTCAAAAGTGAATTTTCAAAGAAATTCCAAACCGAATAAAAATAGCAATACTATTTTCTTCAAGCTTACTTAAATATTTGTACGCGGTGGAAGTGGGAGTGAGAGGTATAACAGCGAAATCTCTCTATAACCTACTTAAAGATCTTGGCCTCTCTAGAACTATCATCAGTTCATTTCTAGAACGTACTTCAAAGGCGGCATTAGTAGGTTCATTCCAAATTTGGTTAGGTAGAGAGAGGAGCGCAACCAGTTGAGGTGAGCGTGAATGCGCAATTTAAAGGGGCCCCTTAAACCTACTACTGGGTCGTAACTACTACTTTTATATAGGGGAATTTTCATACCATTAGTTAAAAATATGCTATGTAGCTTTTTTTTCTTACTGTTATATACGAGCTGCAACTAGCACATTACCCAATCATTATTGATCGTATGAAGCAATTGAAATGGATCTCATTAGCTGTAGTTATAAAATAATTAGACGCAAAAACGATCTGTATTGTAAGTTAAAAATATTTGTGTGTCTGTTTGTTGCATCAAAGCGGATGAACCGATTTGAGTGCAGTTTTATGTAATCATAAACCTTGTCTGTCTCTCACTCTCGCTTCCTCAACTGGCAATAATTTCTACAAACAGACTTCTGAAAACTGAAAAAAAACATTTTACATTTATTTCTTCCTCAAAACAACCAAAAAAACATCTTTTATACAATTAAATCAATTTATAAAGTTATATTCCAGTAACAAAAAAGTCTTGAGGTGAACCGATTCTCTCAAACTTGGTTAACCGCAAAAACTAATTAAAAGCTTGCTAGTAACTCATTATTAACTCTTGGTTACGTAACCGTACAGTCACTTGCTACATCATTAATATATTTGGGTTTTGATAAAAAAACAAACGATAAGTCTAATTATATTATATATATATATTTAATTATAAGTGTTATATATTGTTTCTTGTAATAATGTCAAATTGTGTTGTATGAAATTAATTGTTTTTTTCTGACACTTGTTCTCAAACACTTGACAGTTGTACTTAAATATTTTTTTTAAAATACTAATAAAAATTTGTTTCAAAATTTTAATGAAAGCTTGAAAACTCTCAAATATATATATATTTTTTTCAATTTAAATACGCTTCTTGTACATAAAAGCCTTAAATAGAATACAAGAAGGCGATTCACTAAAGATTTTAATTTATCGGAATAAAATTAATATACTAAAAAAACAAAAGAATTTTAAAATTGCTTCAATAATAAAAATAGAAATTTGTTACTGCTTATTGTTTAGTTAATTGTTATATAACTAACTAATTAACTGGAGACAAAATAACTATATTTTAGTATTGTAACATATTTTTAATCGTGTAGGAGTAAAGACATTAATTTTATTTTAATAAATATAAATTAAAAATAAAGCATTTAATTGATTCG
This sequence comes from Dircenna loreta, assembly GCA_963555665.1. Lineage (NCBI taxonomy): Eukaryota > Metazoa > Arthropoda > Insecta > Lepidoptera > Nymphalidae > Dircenna > Dircenna loreta. The sequence continues at coordinate 3,936,092 of OY743099.1, read as the reverse complement.
TTTCGTAAATTGTCTTTTATAAATCTAATCGTTAGAAATACTATACTCTATCGAAGTCAATATAAATAATCTGGTAGACTTTAATTAAAAGTTGGCTTTCAATTAACTTAGAGATTTCAAAACCGCCCCACAAGACGGTCTCGAATTCGAACGGTTTTAATCTAAAGTTAGACGGAAAAATCTTTTAAGTGACGATAAAATAACTTTATACAACTTGATAATATCAACAATATAAAAGGAAATAAAGTTGATTATTTTGCGAGTTCGTGTGTTGGAAGTCTTTTTGAAATTATTATATTCAAAAATATTTTAACATTTAACATGGACGTACGTTGTATATAATCCAATTAAAAACAAAAGGCTAAACGGAGCTCAAATTTTCAATGAAGTTGATGGAAAAAAAGACGAGCTTGTTCGTTTTTTATTTGTTATCTTTTGCCCAAGCGAATGCAGTCGTGGGCAACTGTTACTTATAAATAAGAAAATGTAATACAAATGTACTTTAATCTTAACAGAGGGTTAATATATCGTAATACATTTTAAGTTATTGATTTTGAGAATAAAAAAAAAATATGCAAAATAATCAACATTTTCTTAACAAATGCAACTGATACGCTAGTTACATGTCAGATGTTAAGTAATAATGTTAAGAAATAATGATAAGGAATATCCTTATCATTATTACTATATAAAAGATATATATAGTTTAAAAAAGAATCCTTACGATAATATTATTCTTGAATTTCTAAAGCCTCCGTTCAATGGTTAATACGATCATCGACTAGGAGTTAGTTGGAAATACGATACAAAGCTGTGTGTATTTCGGTTTCCAATTTATTTCCAATTTAGATAAACCACTAACAGAAACACGACTCAGTAATCTATGAACAAATATAAGTTCGTTACAATCAGATCAATATTCTTATAAGTGATTTCCTTATTAAATTTGTGAACATCATTTTAATGAATATATCGGACCGGACAATATTGAGACGAGACGAAGCTGGGACTTGCGACCCAGGTGTAGGTTTATGGGGCTCCTTCAAAATGCGCATCAACGCTCACCTCAACTGGTTGCGCTCCTCTCCCTACCTAACCAAATTTGGAATGAACCTACCAAGAAAACTACCAACGTACTACTAAGAAAAGTAAATGCATGGAGCTTACACTTCCTAATGTAAAAAGTCAAAATTGTAGCCTGCTCCTTAACAATGAAATGTTGTAACTAACTGACTCAACAGTATTCCTTGGTATAACTCTAGATAAAAAGCTCCAGTGGAACCCCCATCTCTCAACACTCTCAGGCAAACTCAGCTCCGCCGTCTATGCAATTAAAACGGATGTTAATACGGCTCGATTAGTTTATTTTAGTTATTTCCATAGTATTTTGTCTTACGGCATTTTATTGTGGGGCAGTGCTGCTGAAGTAAACTCTGTATTTATTTTACAAAAAAGAGCTGTGCGGGCTATTTTAAATTTAAAAGCTAGAGATTCCCTGAGAGATGTTTTTAAAGAAATAGGCATTCTTACGGTCGTTTCTAATACATATTTAATAACATCTTATTTGTAATCATAAATATAACTAATAGTGACAGATACGCTATAATTACAAGAAATAAAAATAAACTCTCAACGCGGATATATCGTCTTCAAAAAGTTAAGAAATCCTTTATGGGTTTGAGTGTACACATATATAATAAGGTTCCACAAGATATCTTAGACCTTCCTTTTCTTGCTTTTAAATGTAAAATTAAAAGTATACTGTTAAAAAAAGGTTATTATAAAATACAGGGGTTTTTAGTTGATGGTATTTCGATCAGCTAAAAGGTTAGGTTATGGATCTTTGCTTGTTGACTCATTTGCAGGATATTCTAATGTATATATCAAACATTGTTAAATTGTTTTTAAAAGAGCAACTGTTGAGTTTCTGGCCAGCTCTTCTCAGCAGAGCCGCATTCCGAGCTGGTGGTAGCTTACTCACGGATTCACATACTGACATACAATACCGACATTTTTTTAATGTAATGTAATTGACGATTCAAAAGTATATGTAAATGTCTACTTGAATAAAGATATTTTTGAATGCTGCCTTTGAAGTACGTTCTAGAAATGAACTGATGATAGTTCTAGAGAGGCCAAGATCTTTAAGTAGGTTATAGAGGGAAAATTCTTTAGTATTGTACAGACAACACTACAACTACAGAGTTAAGAAAGTAAAAATTACAATTATACCAATAAAAAATTGTCATCATACATAGAATTATTTTCTGTCACAAAAAATATACTTCTCAAGTAATGTAAAGATAAATCAACGGTTATAAGAAGCAAAACACTTAAATTAACTTAGCAATGAAAAATTGTTCAATATTCTATCAACAAATTTTACATCTTACGAACATGAAACAACAAACTATGATGCAATAATAAGGAGAATTTATTCTATTCTCATATTTATATATATCACAGGTCCCATATCAGATCAACTTATTAGTAAATAAATATTATTCATTTCGTGTTGTGTTATCAGCTATTGGAGTCGTTTTCAAATGTAAATCCTATATTAAAGAATGTTCAATAAACGTATTCCGGTAATATTGACAAACTCTTTGATAGTGAAGTCACGACGTTTTCTTATACAAAGAAGTCTTTCTTTGTATAAGAAAACATGTACACTCAATATGTGACCTTTGATAAAAATAAATTATTTGTGTATTACTCTTATATTTAAATTGAAGAAAATTTTGTCACAGTTTTATTTCTATTAGTATTAATAAATGTTATATTCTGTATGAGACATTATATATATTATTTAAGATTAATTTACAATTGTGTTATTTGTAAGTAAAGCTTTTCTTCAATACAGTTCTTCGAATACCCTTTTATTAAGACCGAGACCAAGGTCATTCTGCTCTGTTAAATATCGAAGCCCGTTAACACAACCGCTCGTTAAATGAAATAGTTATTTATAATTTATTAGTAGAATTATAAGTAGAACTAAATCTAACCAAGACCAGTTAATTCAATTTTAGTATAATAAATTTACTTACAAATATTTTAAATGCCTTTGGGTCTGTTAATTACTGGTCCGTTTCAACAGTGATAATTTGAAGTAGGCGAGGCTTTAATAGCTTCCCTGATTAGATTCATAAATTATTGACCTTTCATAAACCCAACCAATTTAACCCTTGTCCGTTTTACCTGTTAACTAGTAATTATTTTACCTTATGTGTGTGTGTGTGTGTGTGTGTGTCTGTGTATGTGTATGTGTGTATGTGTGTATGTCTTAAAGCCTATTGTGTTACATTACAATCTTATGAAACCCACGTTAATTTTCATGTTACTAAAATTGTATAGATATTTAGATCAATTCATTGATTATCAACAATGGATTTAATCTTATGTTTTGACATTAATATTATGATAGGTATTATTTTTATTTTGTTTATTCCGAGAATTGAAATATAACTGCATATGACCTACGTATAGCCATTGAAATAATTGTGAAAGTTATTGTCAAATCATTTATACGATATAGTAAATATGTAATTTATTTGTCTTACACAAACTTACGTCTTTTACAAAAAATAAAGTCACAAAAAGAAATTGATTCAGAATATCAACTACCATATATTGATTGATTTAATAATATCATAATTAGAAATATTAAAAAAATAATATTTGTAAAACCAGTACGGACATTTCCAATCCCTGTTAAGTTGATATCTGTACATGATGAACAAACAGAATGCACTATCGGAAACGAACGGACGGTCCAAACGAACAAACTCTTGTAGAGTTTGTAGAGACATGTTCAAATATTAAATAATACAATATAAAATTATTAATATTGAAGTGGATCGACGCCATGAGAGCACCGCATGATATAAATAGCGGCGCAGTGATCCGCCGCACTCACTCTCGCGCCTAACCTCGTTGTGACGTCATCGATCTTACACTTATTGAAAGTACCGTTATCCCGTTAGCGATGGAAGATTATATTATTTTGGATTTTTTTCTAATCTTGTAAGAAAAAATCTTATCCATAATAATACATCTATATAACTTTTTCTTATCTTGTCGCTAAATCTTCTCTGAAAATGAACATTCGCTCGTCTTGATGGCCTTAGTACCAAATGTTTAATGTCTCTATTAATTTATTTTTAATTTTTTTAGTGTTATCTGCAATAATGTGTTATAAATAAATATAATACCGAAAAAAAAAAAGTTAATAAGTTAACATAAATAAGTATATTATTTAAAATATAAACATGTAAATAATGTTAATTACATATACTTAATAAAGTAGCAAAGCAAATAAATAAATATTCAGCATTTTCTAACAATAAACTAGTCTGAAGTAATTTCTCGACGATATAGTACAAGACAAATAGTACAATTATAACTGCAATAACAATTCTTGGTAAAGTCTAATTGGCAATGAGGAAAGTAGATTACTTCTGTCAAATAACATACTACTTGTATTTATTATATGAGCCACATGTCAATAACCTCACTGACGTATCTTCAGACTGTATTAACACATTTATTGTAATTTCAAGTCGTTCCTTATCCAATATCCACGTCAGGAAGACGACGGTTGAGGTTGTTACGTGAGACTGCCCACATTCAAGACACTATAGCTTACCGCACTAAAAAGCAACGGTTATACTTGTATGGAACCATTTTCTTTTAGTGTTAAACAGTTTTTACGTCACTGAAGCTAGAATAAGGCATGAGAATGTAAATGTCAGTGAAATATGTTAGTAATATATGTGACGCGTACATGTTGTTAGACATATTTTCATTTCCGAAAATACTGACGCATTATTGAAATCGAAATCAGAATTATTCACATTACACGCAATATATTTATAAAAGTAATTGCTTCTTTGATATGATATTAAAATAATGTAGCTCTAATTATGTATCAATAGCAAATAGTTTCTAAAATATTTAATACATTTCTTTACGGATGATGCTACTTTACTTTTTTCTTACCCTTTTCCTAATTGATAAATACTATTATTATGCTACCGAGCTCCTAGTAGATAAGCTTTAATTTTAAATTATTTGTTACATAATTGTAGGTTTTAAGAAAAAAAGTGAATATTTGAATTTAATAATACCTTTTTGTCTACACTCAAAGCAAATAAATTAATATTATAATTTTTTTTTTATTTATCTACCGTTTATAATAATTTGTTATTATTTTTAACTTTTATTTAAGTTATACTTTATACCCATTATTATATAAAAAATAATTATAAATACATTTCAACGAATTTTATGTAAGAGAGTAAATATTATAAGTTCCAGAGTCACAATGTACAGAACGTGTCGTGTGCTCAAATTGCGAAATTGGGCACTCGACAAGTTAAAATATAATCAACTTTCAGAAACTTCTATGACATAAGTTCATTTTTATTTAATTTAATTTCAAACTAAATAAATATTTTTGTATCACATTCTATTTTCACAATACTTAGTTTAACTAAGCACTACAATGTACACACGTAGTGTTGATTTAAAGTATTTCAAGTGTAAGTTACGATGATATAATTTTTGTTCTTGTAAACTTTACATGCCATCTACACGGCCAATTGAGTTGAAACTTTGATGATACACCAAGTTTGCTACATTCTTACTTTAATTACTTCAATGCTAAGTTATAAAAAAAATTGTAAATAAACAGAAGAGTTGTTCTTAAAAGTGCTGAAGTTTATTTTTACAGCTATGAAGGAGACCACACAGCAACTTTTTAAAATGATAAGAATATATCAATCATGTCTGTATGTTATATGCAATAGATCATATTTTTGTTATATATAAAGTCTTCCTCTTAAAAAAAATATTCGTAAAGAAAATTACTGTGTTATAAGGAAAACGCTCTGCAAGGAAATTCGTCATTTTAATTATTCCATCATTACTCGCAGTTCAAGAGTATATTTATCATTTATAATATTATATTATTAATTTATTTGCTTGCAATATAATTCAATATGTCTCACCTATTTCTCAAGCAAAACTTTTACGTTTCTTTATATATTAACCAAAACTTTTTGTATTCGACACTGTTGGATATAACTTTTGAAATGTCTTGTATAAGAGTCTCACCAATTTATGCTCCAGAAATGTTTATTTATTTAGATCACGTAGACAACCAATGGCATCTACGAACATCGAGAGATTATTATTAATTAAAGTTTGTATAGAAAAGGCACTCCTTTTCTATACAAACTGAAAACTGAAAATCTATTATAAATTCGTAATGAATAAGTTATTTGTTTACTTTCACACTTATCAACGCTAGTATATATTAAACTGATCTCTAATATATTTATATAATATAAATATAATAGTAATGGTTCACGAAAATTTAAATATAAAAACATTCTTATCTAATTAATACATTTTGACATAAAAAAAACAGTTTGATCTCACTCCTGGTCGCTGAATATTTTTGATGCCTGGGCATTATTTGTGATTTATCAAAGACACTTAACTGCCTACAGCACTAAAATCTCATAAGAAAATGACAGCATCACGAAATTAAACAAATAATAGATTCAGAAATTATTAGCCATTCATAAACATAATTTAACACTTTTTCCTGTTACTTAATAACTATTATACCTCAAATGAGACACATTTTGTATTTAATTTTCTTTATATAAATTAGATATTGTTTCTTCTATAATATTTAAATGAATCCAATTATTTCGCCATTTCAGTTGAACTGCAAATTCAATTTTTGTATTAAAGCAATGAAAATGATTATAAAGACCACAAAATACGAGCAAAATTATTGAAAATGGTAACAAATGAGTAAATCTCTTGGCATCTCAGTAAGCATTATTTGAATGTAGTCTTACATAGATGACCTTTCATAGCGGCTGTAGACATATTGTAGAGAGACTGTCGTTGAATATTAGCCACTAATAATCTACTCTAAATATTATGTAACCTGCCTAGAAGCTTACATTTAAAGCAATTTATAACTTTATACAAATAATAAATACAGTTCAGATAATTTAAATAGAACTAACTCCACATCAACTACGTATAGATATTGTAATAATTGTGTAAATTTTTATCGATCGATTTATATGATAAAGTAAATATAGTTATAAGTCACAATAAAAAAATAGATTCAGAATATCAATAAATATATAATTATGACATATTTGTAGAACCAGAATGGACATTTCTAATCCCAGTTAAGTCGCTGTCCGTATACGAAGAACGAACGTAATGCAATATGAGAAAAAAACGGCGAAATGTTACTTAAAGTTGATAGTAAACTCAAAGAAAGTATTAAGCATTTTACACCTGCATGTTACTTTGCCTCACATATTGGGACGAATCCTTCACCCTTATTGAACAAAGGCTTTACAGATAAACTTCCTGTATCACAGAGCGCAATGAAATATTATCGTTTATCATCGACAAGACTAACCATGCCAATTAGTCTTCCGCATTAAGAAAATTATATAGAAAATAACATAACATGTACCTACCTATATTTTAAGACGGTTTTGCAATAGTTATAGTTAGTCATAATTAGTTAAGCCGGTCAAATAAAGTTTGGGTCATAGATGCGCTCTATGATTATATTTTTAATTAAATTGATTGACGACAAGTGCCAACTTTATAAAATGAATTTTATAAATTTTAATTATAATAAAAGAATATTTGTAATGAGTTTATTTCAAAGACCCTTTGTGTGTTTGTGTCCTTTGAATATGTTGTTATAATATTATTTCGTTTTACTTATTTATTTATATTTTTATTAGAGATTTAAAATATTAAATTACCGTTACTAAGTCTACACGAGAACTGATCTTTGCTATACTGCACTGAATGTACTAGGAAGTCTAGTTGAATAAAATCCTTCTATTTACCTTCGAACGATGTACGTTGGAAATGAACGAATCTTTAGTTTTTCAGGATACAGTATTTGCAATTCAAATTGATGAATTTTATTTATCTGAAACGTTATTTATTTCAAGTAATATGTGGTAAATGGTTCTCATTTATCTATTTGTTTCTTTTATACATAAGTTTTTCTTCGTCTTTTATCTTTGTCTGTATATTTTATATTTTATACGTATATTGAATTATACTTTAGCCCACATTCAATATTTTTTCTTCATCTCCCAAAACCTACTCCGAGGATCTCTCTAGAGATAAAACCTCTTTTTGTAAGTTTTTCTAATAATATCGTACTTTTATTATCTTGTTACTCTATCACAAAAATATATTATATATTGGTAATAAAAACAAACCAGTTATTTTTTTTGAAGATACTGCCTGCAACTTATTGGTATATTATTTGTATACTGGCTAGAATCCTTGAAATAAATCGACCAAGTCAAAAAAGGATTTTATTTATTGTTTATGAAACAAATTAAAATTGAAATTTATGATAAGATATCCATTATATAATCGTAAAATGTAATGTTCGTTCAAAGATTTCAGACAAATTTGACTGGTTCCTTTAATCGGTTCTTATATTAATACTGTAATATCAAACGAGCGAAAAATAAAAAAAAACACAATTGAAAAAGGCTCCCTAGACAGCTATACTCTAAGGCATGTAAAATTGACCTTGAGTGGCAAATGTCATACATTGGTCCAACTAAAAAGAACATAAGTTAGGACACACATATCAGCTAACAAGTATTTACGTATATACAAGAGAACATACCAAATTTAATAGAGAAGATGGTTTAGGAACACCTGGAAAGTAGATGCCAGGTTGATAAGATAGAAGAAAATAGCAAATACATAATTACGTCACAGGTCTGCTGTTCACAGAAGTGTAGGGTAGTTACAAAGCAGTCACTGAAGAACATAAGAAAGAAGATGAATTTCTGGCAGACTATTTACAATGAGTATAGAATTATTAGGATATAAGAAACCTTGGATTATCATAGAGCACCAACAGAAAAATCAGAACTATATACTCAAAGCTTTCTATGATGAGATGAAAAAATAATAAAGAATTAAGTAAAACATAACTTTTCTTATAGAAGTTTAAGAAGCTTAAAATTAATTACAGATCCTGAACAGATTCTGTTACATTTTAAAAGTGAATAAATATATATTTAGACATAAATGTATTGTTGAACGCACAGTTGCGAACCAAAATATATATTATGATAAATAATTAAGTAAATAATGTTAATTAAAATATACTTGATGTAGCTAAATAAGTAAATTACTATTTTTTGTTAACGAATTTGTTATTAAACATTTATGAAGTAAAATTATGTTTCAAACTCATTTTAAGCTAGTCTGAAGTAATTTCTCGACGATATAGAATAGTACAATTATAACTGCAATAACAATTCTTGGTAAAGTCTAATTGGCAATGAGGAAAGTAGATTACTTCTGTCAAATAACATACTACTTGTATTTATCACATGAGCCAGATGTCAATAACCTCACTGACGTATATTCAGACTGTATTAACACATTTATTGTAATTTCAAGTCGTTCCTTATCCAATATCCACGTCAGGAAGACGACGGTTGAGGTTGTTACGTGAGACTGCCCACATTGAAGACACTGTAGCTTACCGCACTAAAAAGCAACGGTTATACTTGTATGGAACCATTTTCTTTTAGTGTTAAACAGTTTTTACGTCACTGAAGCAATATCTATGTTCTCAGTGAAAAGTGTGACAGATGTGGCGCAAATGTTGTGACACATATTTATAATTTCGAAAACACTGACGCATTATTAAAATGAAATGAGAAATATACAAATTTTCAGCAATACAACAGTGGGTTGCTTGATGTCTTAATGACGCTTTAATAATACAATACCAAATAGATTCTCAAATATTTAGTATGTGTCATTACAGACGAAGGGCGCCATTTTATTTTGTAATTTCATTAATCACAAATGTTACATGAAGTCACGGTTCCGAAAGCGTCTAGGGCACCTAAAATATAATCTAGAAAAGACAAAGTAATCTAGGAAAGATTGATGGAAAGATAAAGTTATCTAGAATAAAAACTGCGTATTGTGTGCAACCTGAACTCAATGCTCTGAAGCTTAGATAAAGTTGCAGGCAGATAATAACTAACTGACTTACTGACAGACACCTCCATCTCATTTTCCTATCATCACGATTGCTGCAAAGCATTTGAAGAAACTGGTTAAATTAAAAGAAATAATTATACACGAGTTTGATCCGTAAAAAACTGTCTTAGTAAAAATGCGAGTGGTAATCTACAAAAATACAATAATTATCGTAATATTTCTACCTTTAAGTTTCTTTTTAATGTCTGGTTTTATATATATAAAAAAATAAAAAAGACATTTCTACATTCATATATTACATTCCAGGTAATAAAACATTCTCCAAAACGATAAAAGTTTTGTTAAATTGATTCATGCTTAGTTCACGTTCAGGTTTGAAAGCTAAAGCTTGAGTGAAATTGGTTGCTCAGTTTTTATATTTAGGGATGGGATGTCACCTACTATAGATGTAATCTTAAATTATTATACATATATTTAAGCAATGAAGTAGACATGAATTATAAAAATTATTTAAAATATTCGTTAAAATCATTCTTAAAGAAATCACCCTCAATTTTTTTTTATTTAGTTTTTAATTAGCTGTAGAGTACTTAACAAAATATTATATTTAAGTTTGCGAAAGCGGTCCCATGTCTACAGTGGCTTTCACCATATACCGCTGAATCGGTATTATATATAAGTTTTTATTTTACGATTTCATAGCGTAGCGTACATCACTATTTGATGAAATATGATCGAACGCACTTTCTCGAAGAAAAACAATAGTCAAATTATAAACACTGTTTATACGAATAAGCCGCCGGGGAGCTCTTTGGATTTTCTCAAAAAATATTTTAGCATTTGTTATATTATTAATTCAGACGGTACAAATGTATTTAAATTTATCCCAGATCAAGATAGATCTATCTAACAAAGAAGATGAATTTATGAATTGAAGATTACAGCTTTAATTTTAGTTTTTTTTTCTTGTTTGGGTTTGTTATAATCTTTGTACAATATAAAATATCGTGAGGAGATAAAATATGAGATGAAAAATTTATTTATAATCGATCAACTTTATGGGTAAAACTACTAATAAACTGAAACAGGTATCATCTCTTATAGCAATATTTAAAATAATACTTACTTGTGCATTCATCTTTAATAATGTTTTCATAAGAAGTTTTGATGACCTATTATACAATTATTAACTCGTACCATGAAGTACGTTTTGAAATTTCAATTATTTATTATAATATTGTTTTTATGTGTTGTGGCATTTAAAAAAAGCATTCGTTTTTGTACGCCATTAAGCATGAATAAAAGAATATTGTTTTATAGAATGGTACGAATCAAAGTAATATTATTGTAATATTCCAAACAAAACTTCTTAAAGCTATGATTGTTTTTAAGAATTCATGGTAGGCATGCAGAGGACAGGAATCATCCCAGCGAAGATATTTTGGGGAAAGGGGGTGCGTATGTTAAAAGTAAAAATAACTAATTTTTTAAGAGAAGCGTTAACGTAGAAAATGATCTTCCTATGTAAATTAATCTATCTCATTGCACCATTAATTTCTGAAAGATGTGTGTATTATCTAGTATCTTTAAAAAAAATCATGAATTATGTATTAAAAGATAAGTATTTTTAACTTCTTTGTTTAGACTTTGGGACATTTATGCAGAAGATAAAATTGTCGTAAATTTACCTAAGTATTATCTTACAAATATATATTCATTCTCCCTCATTCGTTCCTAAACCATTCATAAGATGTCTGAATGAATTTAGAGTAGGTAGCGTGCATCTTGACAGGTACTCAGTAAGTTGATAGCAGCTCGAATGTTTCCTGTGTATAAATTAACTTGTTAAAAAAACTGACATCTTGACTGACTGACTGTTCGTGTATTCATAGCCTTATGTAATATTCTTTTCATCGGATAAAAAGATATATAAAGTTAGTGAAGTATGCATATTTTAAGATACGTTTTTAAAATGTTCAATACGCTTTCTTGAGTTTTTATTTATTCGTAAATACGAAGCAGAATTGGTATTGATATAGGCATGACTGCGTTTTGCAACAAGCAGAGAAATATGAATAGATATTGGATTTTTTTAGCTACATAAAAGTTATAAAAGTTTAAAACCTACTTATTGACTTTAAATATTTTTTTTATCTTAAAGATGCGTTTACAGTTTTGCCGAAAATCGTCAACTTTTCGGTACATATTGCTACAAAATCAAACTTAACGTAATAAAAACTATACTAACAGCAGATATAATGTTTCTTTACTTTTAATTCCTTCAAAAAATTAAATTCAAATTTTAGAGTTTTTAATATAAATAAAATGATTTTTCATCATGTCGTCACACATATTCCACGATTTCATGTATTTTCAGTACTTTTTCTTGTATATGTTGACATATATTTGAGAATAAAAAAATACCTAGGGCAAGAAGACATACTCAACTACAATTTTATGAAAAAAAAATTATCAATACTTAACAAAATAGTTCTAAAAAATAATAATATATTTTTTATTTTTTTCACTTCTTTATAGTTGACACATGAATCTTAATATACAGTAATAAGGTTTATTTTACTTGCGTTTTTATTGATTCTTTTTACAAATATTTCTAATATTGAAACACCACCTCAGTCTGTCTAAGACCGATGTCGTGCTTGGTCCTGTATCTCTTTTAGGCAAAATGAACGTTTATAAAGATCGCTGTACGGATACAAAATATTTTATAGAACCTAACTTGATACTTGACAGGCTACACAATATTCTATATTGTCGACTAGATAAATTATGAATCATTTTTATATTATCATTTTTTAGTAAATATATAGATATTGATATTCTGATGAATGGAAGTATCCAGTAGCAACTGGATATCCTAGACGAATATAGTAAAGTACTCCGAGTGATGGAGTGAGCTGAAGGTATACTGATGGATGGATCCTAGTAGATATCCTAGACGAATATAGCTAGGTGCTCTGAGTTTAGAGGCTTCTTTTGTAAATTTTGATAAGATCTTACCGTCGGACTTGATGGAGTGACCTGAAGGTATACTAATGGATGGATGCTATTGGATATCCTAGTCGAATGGAGCTAGGTACTCCAAGTTTAGGCTAATTTTGTTAGCTTTGATAAGATCTTACAGTTGGACTTGACGATTTGACCTGAAGGTATACTGGTGGATGGATGCTATAAGATTTCTTAGACGAATTAAACTAGCTACATCGAGTTTAGGCTTGTTTTATTACTTTTAATAAGATCTTACCGTCAGACTTGACTGAATGTCCTTGAGGTATACTGATGGATAAATGCTATTGGATCTCCTAGAAGGATTCGACTAGGTGGAACTGATGGACAGATCTTATCAAAACCAACAAAACGAATCTAAACCGGACGCACCTAATTCTATACTTCTAGAAGATCCAGTATTATTAATCCATCAGTAGGTATACCTTCAGGTTACTCCGTCAAGTCTGAGGGAAAGACCTTATCAAAACTGTCAAAACAAGCATAAACTCGGCTAACCTAGCCTTTTTCGTCTAGGAGATCTAGTAGCAGCCTTCAACGTTTGGTCACAATCAATACTAATATATTATAATAAAATATAATATTTTACATAAAAAAAAAAAAAAAATTAAATTATTAAAAGTATAATATTTGAAAAACCAATAAATTCAAACTATCAAAATTGTTTCATGTAGCCATTATTTCGCGACTATATATACGTATGTGTGCGTAGTCAAACTTTGTCAATGTAATTATGTGATCCGCTACCAATCTGTTTCGAAGACGCGTCCTTACTCATGTGTTTTTTTATAACACCACCTGGCACCACCTATAAAATTCGTTTGTTGTATGGTATACCATATATTAATAAAATCTGACTAAGGAAAACAAAAACTCTTTGGACAGATGGACAAAAGCAGAGACTCCAATTTTAATATAGATTAGTCAATCGATTCGTCGTACTCTTTATAAACTGTGTTGTTGAAATTATAGGAAAATTACTTTTTAAATAAACATCGAATTTAACTCTCAAGAATGCATTGAAAATCTGTTTTTTTATATCTAATTATTTCCCAATCTCCAAGATTTAACCCCCCCTGAGTCAATCCTGGTAACGGGCGAATGAGAAATTTGCGTTATCATAAGAAAATAAAGACAATAATATCCTACCCTAGAACCTACCATCAGTAAACAATGATGACAGTTTCTAGAACTTGTTTCTAACAGTTTCTAGAACTTGTTTCTAACAGTTTCTAGAACGTTTTTGTAAATAGGACGTATAAAATTTGCTTATGTAGAGAGAGGAGCGTATACAGTAGAGGTGAGCGTGGATAAATATCTTAAAGGGGGCCCCTTAAAACTATACCTGGGTCACAATTCCCAGGTACTGTTTTCCTTGCAACAAAGGTCCCCGCATCCGTACAGTTCTGAACGGTGAATATATGGAATAGTAAACATTTTGGTTATATATATAGTGATTGAAGTAGACCATTTTATTTTAGCGGAAAAGCAGACTCTGATAATAACAGTAATTCTATTTTTAAATATACTCAACTCTACTGTGATAATTCTTGGAGAACAAAATTATCACAACTGAGACTGTATTTCAAAATATAAATATAAGCATCGGTGGTTCAGTGGTAGAATGCTCGCCTGCCACGCGGGCGGCCCGGGTTCGATTCCCGGCCGATGCATCAACGTTTTGCTTTTTTTGTTTTTTTCTTATTCTTATCTTATAAATGAGTCTCATGTTACTATCCGCATATTTATTGTGATTACTTATCTAATATAATTTTAAAAAAACCTCAACTTGGTCCTTGTTTGAATGTTAACTTAAACAAGTTTTTTAAGCTAGTTCTCATTTAATACATAAATAAATCATAAGCTAAGAAAATCGTTCCTCTTTATTCCATTGTGTCAATATTATTTAATTTCAATTTCAAACTTAAATAACAATTAATATTAGCTAACTGTCAACTGTCTATCATTGTCCTATTTGAGTAAATATTGAAATTGGAATCGAACTAAAATTATAAAAAAAAAAGAAACTAAAAACTGCACCAAATTCAGTCATTTGGAAATACAAAGTTCGTTGTCCAATAATCTTATGTAAGAGTCTTGATATTTTTATAAAACAATTGCTTTAAGATTAAAATTTAATATATTTTCCACTCATAAAGGCTATATTTCCCGCGAGACGTGAAATCATTTTTTCCCTTACTCGAGATATATAAGAATGTATTACATAAAATGAAATTTATTTATTAGGTTAATTACACTCATGTTAAAATTAATGTTGAACTTAATCTGAAGAAAAACAGAATGTTTTTCTTAACAAGGCATTTGTTAAGGTAAGGTAAGGTTGAAGATAGTGGTTGTTAAAAATAAGAGACAGACTGGGAAAAAGTAAGAAAATATTTTAAAGAAAAATTATATTACGTTTTTTATATATATTTTTATATCAAAAATTAAAGCAAAAATTTTATGCTGAAAGTATACAAAAACATGCATCGGCCGGGAATCGAACCCGGGCCGCCCGCGTGGCAGGCGAGCATTCTACCACTGAACCACCGATGCTTATTGGATATAGTGTAATTGTTTATCAATTAAAAAACTCTTATTTTTTTAAACATAAAAGCCCTAAGATAAATTAGTCTTTTTAAATAACATAAGGCTTAAAAGACATCCTTCTTCGGACTGTGACACTACAGATTATAAAGAATGTAGTGACAATGCAGTTACAATAAGTGTATTGTAACTGCATTGTCTCAAGCCGCGGGTATAAGAAGTGACTTATACCCGCGGCTTGTGCCGTCGAGTCGACATTTTGGCATCATTTTCGAAGCCTATTATATCCTAATATATGTCCATATATTTTATGTAAGCAGGTTCACGTGTGGTTATGAAGAATTTGTATTAAGGAACATTTTGTGAAAGCTTTTGGCAGTTTAATATTTTTCTCCTTTTTTTATTTAATAATTGTGGTTTATAAGGAAGATTGTGTAAGATTTTTCAAATATAATAAATCACGATAATTGGACAAAATTCAAGTTTTTCTACTTCAATAGTCAGAATGTTATCAAATATTGTCAAAAGGTAAGTTGTCTTACGTAACGAAACGCTGATGGTGATCTGAGAGAGGAGAGTACAATGCTCTTAAACTATTCACACTAACACTTAAAGAACTACTAGCTCCTACTATTACTGCTTATGTATTAAAATTACTACTTAGGTATATTATAATAGCTCATACCGATCGTGGTTAAGAATAACATTAGAATACACATTTTGGACCAATTAATACACACGATGATGACAGTACCTTGAAACAAGACTTTAAAACATACCTGGGAATTTTCGAATATACCTAAGCATTTAAAATGATGTCCTTAACAGTAATTTGCTATTGAAAAAACCAAAATCACAGTATCAAAATTCGCTAATAAAGGCACCACTATTCCAATATTACAATTAAATTCCAAATAATGCGATTCTATTGCGTTTCAAACGCCCGCTTCAGTTTAGTCATCACAGTTGTCAGGGATAAGTGACAATATCTAGATATAACATTATAAAATATAAGTATTACTAATGCCGATAAGATATTTTTTTTACTTTGGAATTGTCTATAAATACAAAAAAAACTAGAACTAATACCATGACTATTATAATAATATATTATAAGTAATACTATTTAACCACTTAAAAATATAAGAAATAACATTTATTTTTGTCTAGATTCCAAGCACCATAAAATTACAATAATTTAATATATGATTAAATACATCGTAAAAATAATTAATGTAATTTATAAAACATTCTGAACTTAAATTTAATATTTACCAATATAATATGTATCCCTCCAAATGAGCTAACCTAAAAAATATCTGTGCTTATCGTTTCCATTCTAAAAATATATCTTTGTTCCCAAATACTAGTAAGAAGCGTCTGATTGCGACCGACGACCGCTATTTGAGTTGTCGGCCACCCGCTAGTTGTTAGTCGCTAAATTGAAATTCAAATTGTAATTGTCATTTTGTCCTCAAACCCTGGACAAAGTGGTTTTAATATTTGATTAAACTAATATGATGGATAAATTTTTAGAGCATAGCAACTTTTAATTGAAAAACTTACAAATCAAGTAAAACATTTGTTCCGGATACACAAAGATATATCACGACATAATATCAATTTTAGTAATTAAATTTATTAAATACTCTTAGTTTAAGAGGTACAACTTACTTAAATGGCTTAGTTTACGATAAATTAATTAAATTATTAAAAACAACTTTTCGTTTAGTGACATCTTGTGAGGAGTAGTAAAATGGTGATGAAATTATTAGTTTTGTATTATACGACCCTAGTAAATGTAATACAAACTTTCAACTAGATGTCGCTTTTTGAAGAAATATTCATATATATTCATATATGTCACACTATATAACTTTAGAAGTATATTTAGAAATATAGAATAATTTTATAAAATATTGCTTAGGGTTCATTTAAATTACTGTTACTTATGGCCTTCATAAAAATACATTTTACAAAACGTATTTCTCTAATGACAAATTAATAATATCTCTGTTGGATTAACAGTTAAAGTTAATGTTTTTTCTTGCCTGTGGCCAGTTACTTCAAATAATCTGTCAAAATAACTCTCTCGATACTAAATAACTATTGTTTTATAAGTTTTGTAGCCAAAATTCTTTAACAAACGCATTGAGATTGAGTTACACGCGAAGTTTGTTTCGTAAACAACTAACGCCATACCAAAATCAAACTAATAATGTGTCTATTACAAGAGTTTCATGATATAATCCAAAAGCATCAAAACGTCAAATTGTTTTTAAACTTGTTTTGCGCGTATTTTTGTTATAAATAGCAGTATAAAATGTTGTGATAAGAACAATAAAGTGTTAGATATCATTTATGTGTAATGAATTCGCGTGTGATGTGTTTAAAATAAAAGTGATATGTGATATTAAGGTTAGTTTTGGTTCCCGCTTTTACCTTATTTTGAGGTCTCGTCCCCGTTTTGCAAGCTCCGGTTCGGTGAGTAATAGTAAGTAAGTTTTGTATTGAAAGACATCCAAATCTTGAGTCCCGTCGTTACATATAAAGGAATTCCTATGTTTACAAAATGACAACACATTATTTGTTTTGGTGAATGGCAGACACTCAATGCTATATTGTTGCTCTATGTATAGATTTCTACTCATAATAACATGAAAATTTTGGGCAGTTTTCAGTGCTTATTAGTTTATTAGCTCTCCCTCATAAAAATCAGTTATTATTATTGGATATTCAAAGTTTATTTGAAAGTAACATTCATCTGACACATACAAACTAAATAATTCATACAATTTTGTCATAGTAATATTGTTTTTGTTGTAAGTGGTATAATTGAATATACTATGTGTGATCAGATAGACATTCAAAATGTTTATCTACTATGTAATATTGATATTTATTATCTTTAATAGCAGGTTCGACTCCTGTTCATGATACAAATATGTAATCATATAATTTAATTATTAGCTATATGGAAGTCCAAAGCAAAAAAATATTGTGGCTTCAAAGATAAAATAAATCAGCATTGAAAAAGTTTAAAAATAAATAGGAAATTAACAACATAGCTGCACTTTGTGCCAAGAAAGATGTAGGGTAACAAGTTTATGAAAAAAAAAGGGTTTTTCTGGTGGCATGTTTGTAAGTTTGTCTGTTTGTTGTTAAATGTTAAATATATTATGTATTTTTTTTATTTCCTCTCCCTGTCTTTTGAGATCACAAATCAAAGTTTTGACAATTATTTATAATTATGTTCATCAATAGTGGGGCAGTTTGTGTTAATGTTTGTTTGTCTGATTGTAATAAAATCTTTCTAAATAACTAATTTATAAGTACAAAGTTTATTAAAAGTTTGTTTGTTTAAATATATAGTGATATTTTCAAGTCGGAGTGGGTTTGTCATTATTTGTGTATTATAATATAAAATTCATAATAATAGTTTAAGTAATTATGATCGAGGCAATGCACCTCACTGTTTAAATCTCAAAAAATCTGAGTATACTATTTTGATAGGTTGCAAGAAGAGAGTTTAATTTTAATCAGGGTAATGGTAAGCTTTAACGGTCAGGGTTCAATTCCTTGCATAATTAACTTGGTGTTTAGTTACCTTGGTACTGTAAGTATATATATCTACCTCGGACTTAGCTCACTAGCCTGGAACAAATTTTGAATACTTTATTTATTCATAATAACTGGTACTTATGTTCTTTTGAAAATGATTTTTTTCATACAGCAACAAATAATATTATAGTAGTATATAATACAATATTGAGTGCTTTCCTTCATAATTTGGATGTCTTTTTAAAATATTTTTTCTGAAACAATCATGGTGCCATTACCTTATCGGGTTTTAAAACTTCATTTGATTTAAATTTAAAGTGTTCGTTTTATTTATGTTTAAAAATAATTGAGTGTTTTTATTTTTATAATAAAGTTACCCCCAAAAATTTGAAAATAAAGAACTACGGGATGGTTGGTCTGGTTATTTACCCTTCCCTCTCCTTACTATTCCCTCCAAATTTAAAATATTTTAATGTTAGGTTCTGCAATTCAAAGTATTATAGCAGTACGTAAGATTATTATGTACATCTATAAAGGCTTATAATGCTTTGAGTGTACGAACTTTGAAAATGTAAATAAAATATAAAACCTGAATACTGTGTTTTATTAGGTATAATGACATGGTTAATTTTGTGGTTTTTCTCATCAGTGCCTGCGCAGTTTATTCCGGGAAGAACTGGAGCTGGTTTACTTATACTTAATGGCTTTACATTTTATATGAAGAATCACCAAGCACATGGAAAGAAGCAGTGGTATTGCTCTTCGAGGGATGTCCATGGGTGTCGAGCTGACGTCATCACCTATAAAGGAGTTGATGGAAGAGACTACATCTCCATATTTCGCGGGAGACATATACACGAACCTCCCCGTCTCCGACAATGCCATGATGGTAGATTTATAAGAGAAAAAGATGTTTACAGACAAACACTTAAATAATTATGTTGATCAATTGTTACATTGTTTATTAATTTTTATTTTTGTTTAATGATGTGATGTATTTTTAATGTACTTATTAGGGTTATACAGATGTGTCTTTTGGAAGCATGTTTCTGATTCAAGGGACCTGTTTATAGATGGAATAAATTTTGACGATATTTTAGAATACAGTATTCTGACGTGTAAAGCTTTTATTTTACTGTTTTCGAGGTATTAAAGTTACATTTTAGACATTATTATTTTATTTTCCCTTTTAACTTGTTTTTTTTTTTATAGTATATGTGCTTGTAATGAATGTGAGGTTATTTTCAGGAATTTATTACCTACCGTCGCACAGAACTGGGAGTATGGTTCTTATATTTAAGGATAACAAATATTGGATCAACAACAGATATCAGAATACAATCAATTGGACGTGTCGGGATCGCAAGCGCCTCGGATGCAACAGCTGCGTTCAAACTACAGTTGAAGGTCGATACATTAAACACAAAGGATTTCATAACCACGAAGACAATTACACGAAATATAATTTTAACGATTGATCTCAAAGTTTACTTCTCCCACTTATTACATCTAAAGAATGTTACTGTTCGAAAAGACATGACATTTTTTAACGCTTTTATGAATTGATGTGTAAATAAAAAGATTTCTACAAGTTGATAATCCTCTGTTTATGAAGTCAGTTAAATATATTTTAAAATAGTGTATTTTAAATTTTTTGTGTATTTATATTTTAAGTATTTAGTGTTCTTGTTTAATCTTTATAATAATTGAATTATAATCATTTAAACTTGTCAGTGTTAGTAATACTCAATAGTGTACAGGTTCCGGCAAGGGAAGTGCATCCGCAACCTTAAGTTGCAGATCAGATCGGGTTACCTCTTACCACCACCTGGGACTTATGCTGGTTTACCTAAGTATGAAATATTCTTTAAAAAAAAAAAACTTAATACTCATTTACTCATTTAAGTATAGTAAAATATCCATAATATACTCAAATAATGAAGTCATTAAAACTAACTTCCTAAGATCTTAATATTAAATGGTCATGTATAGTTACTATATGACAAGTATTATTTAATCATGTATTCTGTAAGTAAATGATAATATGATGTAATATAATTATAGTGACAGGAACATACAGAATGTACTAGAACGACAATGAAATAATTTACTTACTAAAATGTTAATGATCCTATTGCTAGAGTTATATTACGATACTTAACGCTAGATGTCACATAGTGGCAGTTATTTAGAATTGTGTGTAAAATTAATATTGTATTATTTAGAAACATTATGTATGCTATGACGTAGGCTTGGAGGTTGAAAATAGTTCGTCGTTTTAATAATAGATGGCGCTAGTTTCCCCCTTGTACCTCAGAAATAATATTCATGATAACTTACCTCATAAAAGTAAATAATTCTCCCTGAGACATATTTTTTTTAAATTTGCTGTTTTAAAAAGAATATGAGCCAGAATATTGAAATATCTTTACGCTGACCTTTTAACAGCTTTCATGACTTTTCATGACCGTCACTGTGGTTCAAATACTCAATATTCCAATGTTGTAATATTAAGAATTTAGTTTTAATTATTTATATCTGTATTCATAGTTTTGGTTCTGGTTTTGTAAAAATCATTCGTTCATACATTCCATCTTTGCTCAATGAAAAGTTGGTTTTAATATAAGGTATTTGAAGAAAATGTGTACTTGCTAATGTAGAACGTAGACTTATATAAATTTGCCTATCGTATTG
Source organism: Dircenna loreta (assembly GCA_963555665.1). Taxonomy (NCBI): domain Eukaryota; kingdom Metazoa; phylum Arthropoda; class Insecta; order Lepidoptera; family Nymphalidae; genus Dircenna; species Dircenna loreta. The sequence goes on along the minus strand of OY743099.1, from coordinate 3,914,213 downwards.
TTACTCAACCTAGTCAAATGACTATTTAAATTCCTTCATGTGCCAAATTGTACTTAAGAAATAATTTTTATACGTGTTAATATAAAAACACATTATCTCCAACGTTTTATTCTGTTGAATCCAATTTTCGTTCTGAAACTATCTTAACGACGTCTGTTTACAAAAATTTTACAAAAAGTGCTGCTTTACAGATATTTTGTTTTTGATATTTATATATTTGAATGATGATAATTTCATTATTACTTACAAATTTGTTTAAAAGTTTTACTTAAAATATATATACCCATAAAAAAACAATTGGTAAACAAAATAGGTCCATGATGGTAACCCTGGTGAATATTTCAGTTTTAATGGTCAAGGGACGAACGGGAAAGGATCTTCTGATGCTGAACGGGTACACGTACTACCAACATAAGCTTCTGAAAGACGGGTACAGATGGAGCTGTACTCAAATGGGTTCAAGGTCTTGCAGAGGATTTCTGCACGTCACTAGTGACATGTTGGTAGTGAGGGCACAAACGGAACACACACATCCACCTTCAACTTATTTCTTGGAGAGCACTAAAAGACAACGGAAAGAAGAAGATGTATGTACGATTAATAAAAGCGTTTCTTTCATATATTGCTCTGATAGTTATAGTTTTTTTTTTATTACAGGCAAAGAAAGGTGCAACAGAAAAAGACGTTACTGGATTCTCATTAAAAATAGCGAATATACAGGGTCGTGTGGGATTTTAATTTTTAATAAAATAAAGCCTAAATTATGTATATTATTTAAAAAATCTCAATTGCATAATAAAATACATTTGTACTATAAACTTATTGTAACTTATCTAATCTTAATGTATAGAGTGTAAAATTAAAAATAATGATATCAAAAAATAATAAATGTAACGCGTGAAATGTACAGTAATTTACCCTGACTTTTATCCATTTATTTTTAATATGTAGGTTAAGGGAAATTAATTACCGATTTTAAAACAGATTTTTGCTACTAAAGAAACTAAAATCCGTTTCTAAGTTGTAAACCCAAGAAACCGACCTGGCAGTTGAATTTCTAGAAATCAATTTAAGGTTTGGTTAATCTGGGACCGGTCATTAATTTCTGCAACAAGGCAAGTGGTATATAGCGTACATTATATTGTCCTATCTGCCACATACTTGCATGATTATTAAAATAGAATATAGTTCAAAGAAATGACTAACCAAGTCATGGTAATTGTCCACAGTGGAGTTTTACCTTCGTCCGAACGGTCGTATCAATCTGCGTCTGAACAACTTTACATTTTACAAGCACTTGAAAGCCAGAAGCAATGCACACCGCTGGAGCTGCACAGCTTATGGATCGAAATGGAAATGCAAGGCCCACCTCATCATCACAGATAAACTGGAAGTCCTCAAAGGAAATGTATCACATAGCCATCCACCAAGCTCTAAAAAAGAATCACGTGCCCAATCTAATCCAAATCATCGAATGTGGAACGGATCTGGAAATAAAGAAAACGGAAGACAGACTCCCCATATTCCCCCTGAACCCCCCTCGCTGACCCCTCTCCACGATTACTTGATTGCTCACAGCGTTTTCAATAATTTTTAAATTTATCAGCTATTTTGTGTGCACGTATTATCAATATATATGTTTTGCTTAGTAGTGTTATCTTAGTTTTTAATTATCATAGATCGTAATCAGAATCACAATCATATTTTTTTTAGCATATTTTTTTTTATTCATCATTTTATTTTACACTAAAGACTGTCCAAATAACGAAGAATAGTTTTTTTCTTTTTATCATTGGTGTATTTTAGCGAAGTAAGTAAGTATTAAGTATCAGATGTTTTGATACTTAAATAATCAGCGTCTGTATACCAATACCGTGTATCCAATATTCATTGTGAAATTTGGAAGAAGTGCCTTTTTGTCTTGGTATTACTAGTATGGCTGTGGTGGTATCGATATGATTTCGTAGCTATAAGTTTATATATTAATATTTGTGTGATAAACTGCATTTGACGTGTCCAGTATTAGGTATTGTGATACAATAATAATATTAATGTTTTAAGACTGTGTGTTTATGTGATAGTCGTGTATCTCAATTGTTAGATCTCGTATTATTTGTAAAGATAAATTGAATTCATTTCATTCATTTATCTCACTAGTATTGTCTATTTTTATAATCGAATTGTCTGTGACTTTTATAATACCGCGATGTGTAACGAATACTACTGCTTCGTCTGTATCATTTGGCATTTAATCGCATTTATTAAATAAAGTATTTTATACTAATTTGACGTTTCAATCATAAAATCGTTGATGTTAAGAGATATCTAGATTTATAAAATTTTTGTTCTGAATAAATATTTTTCTAGTTGCAGTTATAGATAGTTGAATTTTCGTGTTACTTTAAATGTTGGGGAGTAAAAAGATTATTCTGTAAAAAATGTAGGAAACGTAACATTGTCGTGAACAATTTATAAACATATTTATTAATTTAAAAATTCAAATTATAAGACCGACCTCAAATAATTTATAAATAATTACGTATATTTGCGTTATACTTGTCATGCAGCTGTATATAATATATGTAAGTAAATTATTCTTATACCAACACCAACCATAGTTAAAAAAACTGTTAAAGGTAAATGTTCTATTTGCAGGAAAAAGTCAACAGAATTCTCAACTACTCAATTATGAATCATGACTCTGATTGAAGTTTAAGTACTGATTTCTCGAGGACAGAAATCAAAAGGGATAACTTCCAGTGTGTCACCTTGTACCAGCTCTAACAACCATGTCTCAAACTTCTCAATTCCCAGAGGTAGGTACTGTCTTATCACTGATGCCAGTCTTTATTGAAGTTGGAATGGATACAGAACCTCTTTATGCATCTGTCATTAAAAATATAAAAAAACATTAAAAGCCATCGCAAAGAAACATAGTGGATGAATAGGACTAATAAAGATCAAAATTTAGGGCAAGCATATTTTATATCCATAGGCAGGAAAGCAAACCCTGCCAGATATATAACACAGCCATGTAACGTAAAATGTTATTTAAAATGTACACAAAAATGACACCAGAGAAGATTCATTCAATTCTTAATGCAAAATAGAACATATTATTTTGCAGCGGTATTAAATTCATAAAAGTATTAAACCTAAATTTAGATTTACTTTAAAAGAAACACCAAGGTGCGCCAATCACACTTTTTATTTCACAACCAACCGAGATATTATTCGCGTCTGTAAACATTTTTTCACAGCCACTTTAGAATCCACCGCCCGCTTATTTATACAGAGATTGAAAAAAATGATAATGGAGCTTCGCTACAAGATCTAGTAAAGTTCGTCCTGCCATAAAGAAGGAATAGAAGATTGTATCAGTAATGCATAAAGAGACTTGGTGGTGAAAAATCACTTGATTTATATAAACCCTATAAAATATTTTTTAAATCAAATGTAAAAATATATTGTGAAATGTCAATGTACATAAAAAAAAGAATGTTTAAATAAGGTCGTTGCATTGTATTACGCAATAAAAGCACTTAATATATGATTATAGATTTTTTTGTCCATACAAGATCTGTGCCGTTTAGTGTAACGTCAATAGGTCAATAACCTTCATAAGTGTAGCTGAACGTTTGAATCATAATTCCTTCTATGAGTCGTTATACCGATTTTTTTTATTAAAAAAAATACTAATGCTAATGTCGATGGCTTGACAGACAATCACAACTTTTGTCAAATAAATTATTATATAATATTATTTAATTTGATATTTTATGCTAATTTAACTTATAACGTTTTAGGTACTTAGGTTTATTGTAAAATATATGAATGTCGTTGGATTCAAAATCCTAATAATTCCTAATCCTAGACTTTTTTGTATTTAAAAACCTAATTTATAAAATTTATTTTATTATTCGTTTTATTATAATGGCTTATTTTACATAAAACTATAATATTGAACTGTTATCTCAACTTCTTGCGTTATTTTTTGTATTGTTATTCTATTTGAATTTTACAAACAATTCAGATTAGGAAATTGCCAGCCCGAAACGAATATGATTTCAGCAATCAAATACCCAGTCTAATTACATTTAGACAAAGACTTTACTTATTTATCTTTTCTATCTCACACGCATCTGCTGCCAAAGCTGTACAAAATGAAAACTTGGTTTGCATATCGTCAAAACATAAAAAAAAAACCTGATTGTAATTAATACGTTTACGAAATTAAATGGTAGCAAACTTACAAATTTTTCATCCACATTTCGTAAATTATTCCTTCATCAAGTTTGCAGTAAATAGTAACAACTAAAACTGTTTAAGTTATCTGAAATAAGTAAGTTGTGAAAATTCTTATGACCTATTTTTTATCTTAGACTGAAAATGACAGTAGGTTCTTTTGAATATATACCCAGGACGGACCCAGCCTAACGGTTCTTCGAAAAGTCCTTTATGAAATATATCACCTAAATAAAATATAATACAGATTTTTATTGCTATATATATGTTTTTGAATAGAACTCAGAATATACTTAATTGGTAAGATTTTGTGTTATATTTCATTGATAGCAAAATTTTTTATAATACGTATTTGGAACGCATGTAACTCCAAAAAGAATTATTTAATAATAAGGTATTATTTACCAAAACCGTGCCATGATGTAGATTGAAATAAACATCTTAATATCGCAGAGTGTAGCGAGCTCCTACCCTCCGCTAAAATAGGAACAGAAAAAGGCTACAAAATGGCTAATAAATATGAATAAAGATGAATATAACGAATAAATCCTGAATACCATTATCTCCATTACTCCGAAGCAATGTCAAAGAAAATAAACGAAAATATATTCACATACATACATTTGTCATTTAGGTGATTTTATGAATTTCAAAAATCGTGCTCTTACATAGCTACAAATATATCCATGATCCATGAAGTTGAATTCACGGCGTGTAATTATTTAATATGGACCCATATTTTAGATATTATTGTTATATTATCTGAATTATAAAATAAACAAAATTTCATTATTTTTATTAACTTACTCATACAACCTTGTTTTAAAATGTTATTTTAAATATTGTATATTTTTTTATAATAAATATCCCTTTATGTATCTCAGGAACATTAATCGAATTTGTGAATGGCCGGTTGGCGTATCTCCTAAACAGATACACCTTTTGTAAACAAGGTACAATACGACGAGGCACGCGCTGGATCTGCACCCAGAATGTCAAATGTCCAGTCTATATACACATAGATAATGAACTGAACGTGATCTATGCACTCCCCACCACACACACCCATGAGCCACCAAACTTACAGCTGCTGAAAAACGGAAAATATATCAAATTTTAATGTTTTGTAATTATTTAAATAGTTAGTGCATACACTCATGGATATATTTAGAGGAAAGTAAAAAAAACTAGAATAACATAAAATTTTGTCTTATTTCGTACTGGCCATATATACTAATATCATTTAATTAAAAAAAAAATGAAAATGGTTACACTTATAATCAAATGGCTCAAACATTACGAGTGTCCAAGTGTGTGACGCTACACAAAACGTGAAGTCAAGTCAAAGTCGTAAAAGAGTTACAACAGAGAGAGACGACAGATTTCTTGTCAGTAGTATTCTCAGAAACCTTACTTCTACTTCTTCTGGAGTACGAAAAGTAGTTCGACAAGTCCCAGTTAGCACCAAAACGATTAGAAAAAAAAAATGAGGCTGCTAGTATAAGGGCGTTCTTGCCTACCAATTAGAGGCAAAATACCAAGAGGCAATTTACTCACCGCAGGTTATGAAGTATCTCGTACAGCTTTGCTCGTTCGAACCGAGATTACAATGATGACGCTTGGGGAAATTACTCTTTACTGATGAGTCCAGATTCTATCTTGGTGGCAGGGTTAAAGTATGGAGCAGATCCGGAGAAAGACACGCTCAGTGTAACATTGTTGGAAGAGAACCTTATGGTGGAAGGTCAGTAACGGTATGGGGTGAAAATTGCTTATGAGCACGAATAGAGTTACACAACGTTCAAAATGGGTTCCTGACTTTGATAATATACGTAACGGACATTTTGCCCGTTTCATCGAGGACAGTTTTTTTAAAGCACGAGACAATGCTCGTCCTCATACTGCGGCGGTAATGTCGGAGTATCTTACTGAGGTCAGTATCTAAATTTTGGGATGGCCAGCACGCTCGCCAAACCTAAATCCTATAGAACATGTTGGGAATAAACTGGGAAAACAAATTAAACCTAATGCCACAAAGTTTCATTGATAATTTAATAAAAAGTATGCCCAGGCAGCTGCAGGAGGCAGTATTGACAACAAGAGGAGGCATTACTAAATAATGATTGTATCCACCAGTCCGAAATAAAACAATATTTTTGTTATTCTGCCTCTTTTTGCGTTTCTCTAAATATGTCCATGAGTTTATTAGGTATAGCTTAAAGGATAAATATTGTGTAAAAACGACCAAATAATACTTAAAAGAAGGTATCTAACAGTTAAACAGAATATGTTTGAAAATGTTAATAAACATATATTGTTATGTTAAGCTTATTTAAATAAAATTAAAAAGAAAAATTGATCTAAATAGCCAGGATTCGAACCTGCGAACACTGGGAAACCGTCCCGTCCCTCTACCAATTGAGATAACGTATCCTGTTAATCTGAATTATTCATTCTATCTATATTTTTTATATATAAAAAAGACCTATGTTTAAGATAGTGTACTTGAACTTTTGTAAGCATTTAGTAAGAATAAGTTTTTGAAATACTATTAATGTTATAGTACTCGTACTATATAATTAACTGTGTGTTTTCTTCTTTCAATCGTATTTAAAATGTTATATCATTTCTTTGAATATTCACTGACATAGTATTCATGACTGTCAGTGGGTCATGTATAAAATATATATATATACGTGTTATAAATACCAACTAAACTAATACTAAGATAAAATAAACATTATTTTTCTACTAAAAAAATCTAAATTTATTAGAGAATTTTTAAAGATAAAAATAACCCTCGTTTCGAACACACACTTGAAATTAAGTAGATTTTATTTTTGCTAATTTTAATATTAATTTACTGAATTTTTCAACATTTCTTACACATGTGTAAGAAAGAAAGAAATAAATTACCATAAAATAAGTGATTTTATGGTAATTTATTTAACTTCGAGAAACTCTTGCCATAAATTAACTTACATTTTCTTCTGCCATGGTAGGCACTTCAATAATACTTCATAAAGTTTTTTTTGATCATCATACAAAGCCAATAATTTTATTTAGTTAGTTACTCGTTTGTCTTTTTTTCACAATATTTGAATAATATTATCTTATTTACTATATTTATTAAAACATAACGTTTTTATCTTTCAAAGGAATGATTGAATTACAAGATGGCAAAAAGAGATACTACTTCAAAGGCCACACGTTTTATAAACAAGGCTCGATAAACAAAGGAGTAGCCACGCGCTGGCAGTGTACCAAATGGAGATGTCCCGTGTACGTTTACCTCGATGATGATTTAAACGTACTCTATGTACCCTCACGGGAACACCCTCACGATCCATTTCTCGTCTCCACAGGAGTACTAACGGAAAATATACAAAGTTTTAGATTTTATTTTATTTAGATAAGATTAGTTTACTTTCAGATCCCCTAATAATAGTCGTATCTCTTGAATAGTAACACTTTCTGTAAGCACATTTTGACCCGAAAAGATGCCACATCCCGCTGGATCTGTAGTCACCAGCTTCGGCAATGTTCGGTATATATCCGTGTTGATAAAGTATTCAATGTAATTTTCATATCCCCCTTATCTAACAATCACTTGCCGCGAAATATACGACAGTTATAGAACATTTAAAATTATAACTAGGCATAGTCTATACTAAATGTGTCCGATGTTGTAAAGTTTTTTTTTTGGATAGATCGTTTTGAATAGAACAGGGAATATATTTTACTGGCAAGCTTTTATACTTCTAAGCCAATATTGGTTTCAAAATGCAATATTATTATTAGACATGTTACGAAATATATAATAATCAAAATCATAATCAAAAAAATAATAATAATAAAACGTTTATATGTTATTTATCAACAAAACAGTAGTATATATTGATGTGAAAAAAAAATGAGAAAAAGCTTAAAAAAAATAACAACACAATTAACTAATATAATCTTCTTTATTCAGCTTATATTATTATAAACATAAAAAACGTGTTGTTAAATACCTATAGCTATACCCATGACAGACATAATTCATTCATAAGTATTCATAGCGTAATTATTTATATGACTCTCTATACATAATAATTTATTGTAGAGCTATATATTTATAAGTATCACAGCTACAATTTCTGCTTATCTTGTATGCAAATATATATTTAAAAAAAATAACTTGAGTTATTTTTATTCTCCCATACAACTTTGGTTTAAAATTGAATTATGATTATGATGTGTTTTTATTATTGAAAATTCCCTTTGTGTATCCTCAGGAACTCTAATCGAATTTGTGAATGGTCGGTCGTCGTATCTCCTAAACAGATACACCTTTTGTAAACACAGTACAATACGACGAGGCACGCGCTGGATCTGCACTCAGCATGTCAAATGTCCAGTCTACATACACGTAGATAATGAACTGAACGTGATCTATATACCCCCCACCACCCACACCCATGAGCCACCAAACTTACAGCTGCTGAAAAACGGAAAATATATCAAATTTTAATTTGTTTTTAACTACTAATATAATATAGAAATTTAGTATAAATTATCGTGTAAGTATGTAATAGTGAGTAAATTAAACGACCAAATAATATTGAGTATAACGTAACTGTCTCTTAAACAGTATATGTAAAGAATAGTTTTATATAATAGCTCTCATATTATATAACTAAAAGTTTGTTTAAGATACAGTTAAACAAACAACAAAGCACTCGTTATCATTGGTTTTCTGCCTTCAATCGTGTTTAATAATATTATATCATTTGTTTGAATGTTCACTGACATCCTATAGATACATGTCTGTCAGTGGATCGTGTATAATATATATACGTGTTATAAATACTTTAAGACATTAAAAAGATATTCCTATTTAATAAAAATAAAAATAATATAACTCTTGTTTTCAAAAAAATAATAGTTTAAGATACTTAAAAAATATATAGTTTGTGTTTGGGTTTCTTTAATATTTATTGAACTAAAAAAAAATAACATTGCTTACACATGAGAATAAGAAGATTATGTTGCCAAAAATCTCGATGAAATTTTCCTCTGCAATAGTGTTTACTTTATATGAGAATATTTTATCATACAAAGCCTCTAAATGCAAACTAGATTGTGAAAATAAAAGAAAGAAAAAGATGTTTTCATTTAGTGGTCGTATTTACTATATTTATTAAAATATTACGTTTTTATCTTTCAAAGGAATGATTGAATTTCAAAACGGCAAGAAGAGATATTATCTAAACGGACACACTTTTTATAAACACGTCTTGATAAACAAAGGAGTGGCCACACGCTGGCAGTGTACCAAATGGAAATGTCCCGTGTATGTTCACCTCGATGATGATTTTAACGTACTGTATGCACCCTCACGGGAACACCCTCACGCTCCCATTCGTCTCATCAGGGGTACAAATAGAAAATACACAAAGATTTAGTTATAATTTTTGTTAAATAAAATTACCTAAATACTCATCAGCTATTTTTTTTGTAGCAGGTCTCTTACTTGTTATATTTCTGTTTCACTATTTATTGTTTTTTAAATTAAAAAATAAATACTATAATTTATTTTCGTTTTTTAATGAAGGAAATATCATTAAACAAAATACATTTTAAATACTTTCTAGTTTTATAGATTTTAAGACAACAGATGTCCTAAGTAACTGATTAATTTATGATCGCTGTTAAATTTACGATTAAATTAAAAATAATAATAATACACTTAAAAGGCTTAACTTTTGGCTTCTAATATAGACAATAAAATAATCTTACAAATATTAATAGTAAAAATTACATTAAGTACATATTTTTTATTTTATCTTATTACTTTCCGATATACAAACAACTGAAAAGTAGAAGTATCTAATGACAGCTCTATGCAAGAAGCTATTCGTTGTTCTGGATACACTTAACTTGGCCAGGCTAGTAAATAGAGCACGATAATGGCCAAAATGTTGAGAGCTAAGTAGGTTTATCGCTCATGGTGCCTCTAGGCGAAGTGGCCATTTTTTTCTTTATATTATGTATTTCAGATTTCCTATTTGGTTGACGTAGAAGATGTTCTTAAAGTTCTGGTGACTCGCTCATAATTCCCGACCAATTTATTTGAAAAAAAAAATCTGACGTCATTATCATTAATGTGATTTTCATATTATAGAAAACGAAGTTATTGATTTCTTTTTCCTTTTTACGTGGTTTAAAAATAAAACGTAACGTGACATATCGACACATTTTACATGATTTTTGTACAAAGCTTAAACTGGTATAGTGGACACGAATCTATAACCTGTTTTTTTTTATTTCACTTCACAATAAAGTCATTCATAGAAAAACGTAGCCGTTATTTTCTTAAATATTTATTGTGATGTTACTTATTTTTTACGATTTATCAAGATCCCTTAACGTTTAAAATTCTGTCTTCCAAAATAGCGAACTAAGTAAATAATGTCCTTATTTTTGTTGTATAGGATTAATTGAATTTCAAGACGGCAAGAAGAGATACTACCTAAAAGGCCACACGTTTTATAAACACGCCTTAATAAACAAAGGAGTGGCCACGCGCTGGCAGTGCACTAAACGGAGATGTCCCGTGTACGTTCACCTCGATGATGACTTGAACGTACTCTATGCACCCTCACGGGAACATCCTCACGATCCAATTCGTCTGCACAGAAGTATAAACGGAAAATACACAAAGATTTAAATTTCCTTTTTTTTATATAAAATTACTTATATCCGTATCAGATGTAATTGTTATATTTTCATTTCCCTATTTAATGTTTTATTCCTTGCTAATGCAAATAGTAAAAATTATAAATTATTTTTGTTCATTGAAATAAGAATACATTTGATTAACAAACAGTACTCACTAGTATTTAATTACAAACCAACAATTTTGATAAAATAGAATAAGAGTTTACAAGAATATTGCATTTATTTTCCAATATATATTATAACTGTTTGAAAATATCTATAAACATATATAGCCACGTTAAGCCTATTTAAATTTTAAATTGATATTGAATGAAAAATAAATCAACACGGGCAAGGATTTGAACCTCCTCTTCCAGGGGTCGCGCCTCTGGGCCACCGTCCCGTTGCTCTACCAATTGAGCTCCCGTTTACCGGATATTTTTATTTCTAATAAGAATAATAACATTTTTTGTATACAAAATATTATATTATTCAATAGTTATAAGAATAATAATTACTTTATAATATAATATTTTGTGAGGTAGGTTTCTAATTCTAAGCCTTAATGAAAAATAACGGTATAACCTTTTTAGAATGAATAAATAGATTCACAAAAATAAATATATATCAAATCTATTCTTGTAATGAGGTGGTGTGTACGCAAAATGTATTTACTTTACCAATATAATTGAACATTGGAGCAAAATTACATACCTGGTTCGGTATTGTATCCCACGTATCATTATTATGAATGTTATTGATTTGTTATTTTATAATTAATTGTTTCAGGTACTCTTATACATTTTGTAACTGGTCGGTCGTCGTTTCTCTTGAACAGTCACACTTTTTGTAAACACATTATGATTAGAAAAGGTGCCGCCTCCCGCTGGATCTGTACGCACCAGCATTTGAAATGTCCGGTGTATATTCATGTTGATAATGAATTCAATGTCATTTTCATATCCCCCTTATCTCATAACCACTTGCCGCCGAATATACAAAAGTTAAAAAATGGACAATATTTAAAATTATAAGAAGCAATTGTCTACAATAAAATGTGTGCGCAAAAATAATATTTTTTTGGATATTCAATATTCACTTCAACATTGCGAAATATCACTTTGATTTAATATTTCAGGTACCTACAAGTTTTTACATACAATAGTTTTTTTAGTCTCACAGATGTCCATATCAATAAAACCTTGGAAATATCCAAATTTTATTTTTTTGGAATATTAATTCATTTACATTACTAATGAATAATAAATAGTAAGACTCGCTTAATTATACATATATTGATTACTAATATTATCTGGTTTCAATCATACCTTTAAGATTTTTTCAAGTCTCAAGTAGTGAATATTATATTGTGACAAATCACTGTAAAAATATATTCCTCATTATATATTTTAACTTGGGCTAGAATAATTAGGTTTAGTGGAAACACAAGAATACCAAAATGTTGATGATGGGTGTGACCCATGACTAAGACTTGTCTCTTGATGAAGGTGAGGTTTCGTCTGCCTCTGATTAGATTCATCCCAGAGGATCGTTTGGCATGCGACATATTCCTAGTATATTAATTAACCTTTACCGTGTACTGTTACCGTGTAATTGTGGACAACTATATAGTACCACCCAGTGGCGCCCGCTGGGCAAAGAATAAGTATACCTAGTATTATAAATATTTGTATTGTTTAAGATTTCTCGCTCGTTTGACGTCAAAAATGTTTATTCAGGACCCATAGCTCTGTTAGAATTATCGACCGAACTCTATTTAAAAAAATGTGCCCTTCGATTTATTGTTTGTCAGTAAATCGCATATAAAATATTTATAATTTTCTTCTTTATTTTACATTAAAGTCTTACCTACAAAATCGTAGTCGTTATTTTCTCATAATGTATCGTGATGCTACTACTACTACTACTACTAAAATAGCATATTTAGTATTTCTTTTTTATTGTATAGGATTAATTGAATTTGAAAACGGCAAGAAGAGATACTACCTAAACGGACACACGTTTTATAAACACGGCTTGATAAACAAAGGAGTGGCCACGCGCTGGCCGTGTACCAAACGTGGATGTCCCGTATACGTTCACCTCGATGATGACTTCAACGTACTGTATGCACCCTCACGGGAACACGCTCATGATCCAATTCGTCTCCACAGGAGTACAGACGGAAAATACGTAAAGATTTAAATTTAATTTAAGTCTTAGTTACTTCATACCATGTAGTTGGTTGTGATACTATAATGTTTTAAAAATACAAGAAACTCGTTATTATACAAAAAAAAAATTTCATTTTTTATTGTCAACGACTTGCTAAAATGTGGTTACTAGAAATATAAATATTTTAAGTTTAATAAGCCATTTTATGACTATGAAATAGCTTTTTACGAGGATAAACCAAGGAATTACTAGACATCTTCTAGAGGATGTGTAAAAAACAAACTAATATGTGTTTATTCTTAGGACTAATGGAATTCGACAATGGAAGGAAAAGGTACTATCTAAACGGCTTCACGTATTATAAACATAAATCTATTCTTCGAGGCGTTGCGTCCAGGTGGTTGTGTACCAGACGAAAGTGTTCTGTATATATTCATCTCGACAATGATATGCAGCTTTTGCACCCACCGTCTCGTGGACATTCTCACCCACCGATATGTCTCTTAAGGAATTCAAGCGGAACGTATTTAAAAATTTGAATTCTTTTCTATGTCTGGCGTAATGAGAATGAGAGCTGAGCGTTTATATTTTATTTCTTCACGGGTAGACTACGCACGCTTATAATTTATAACTGTTACAATGTTCCCCAATTCTGGCACCGATGTTATATTCGATGACAAAATACAATGACAGAATTTATACCTAGCATCCATCTTAATTAATTTCAAGAATATCCAATTCTTTCTTCCTTTCCCATCTAGTTTTACGTTGCTTTTACAAAAACCCTTATTTCAATGGTAGTAGAGGGCATTATTATGTTTTGCCAATAAATGTTGAATGATCCCGACCTCACACTCTAGGCTTTTCGCTTTTCAGAGTTGGTGTACTATCTAGGGCATTTCTCTACTATTGCCAATGTTTATATAATATAGATGAGTGGCTAGGAAGTTTACTATCTTCTTTTAAAATGAAATAGACTATATAAATGTTAATTAGTGATCACTGTGCTGAATTTATGTATCCTATATTATACATGGTCTCAGAGTATATATGTAAATTATAAAATGTTACCATATCTTCGTTATATGATATATTATAGATGTTTGTAGATTATTCTGCTAATACAGATTGTCATTTAAAAGAGTTTGTGTCTATAATGTTGTTCATTGAAAAAATTATGAATGTTAATAAAATCTAATATTTTAAATAAATACGTCTAGTTCTGGATAAATGTTACAAGAGTTTAAGGAAAAGGTTGTAAGAATTCAATAAAATATATTTTTTTCTACAACCAAATCTGCAAACTGTAACCCAACTTGTTTTATTTACACCTTTAAAAATTAGCTTTGATAAAATATAATTTTACGTTTATGTGATCAAGTAATAAGTTAACATTTTGGATATTAGATTGATTTATCTTACCTTCCCTCATTCTTCATTGGAAATGTTGGTTTCATGAGATTACTTCAACAGAACAACCAGAGCAAGCAGAGACGGAATAAAATTATTTTCTTACTTTAACACATAGCAATAAATTATTAGCAACTCGGTACAACTAAATAACAATATTTAAAGTAATTACAAAATGGAAGTCGTGTGTTTTTTTTTTTAATAAAATAGTTAAGTCAGCAGGTTGTTTTCTCTTTAATATGTCGAAAAATATTTAGGTAAAAATAAGTCAACTCGTTCTTCGATATTAACTTTATTGAAGCAGTTCCTGAAAATTAAGGTAGTGATAAAAAATAATGATTTACAGATTTTTTTCCAAATAGATTTAACGAAATTTATTATTGTTATAATATTCTGTGAAAACCATGCTATAATATATTCATTAATTCAAGGAATTATAAGCTTTCTAACTAAATTTCTAAGTAATACAACTTTTTCTAATTTCTAAAGTAATACAATTTATTCAATCATTGTGCAGGTCTTATAGACTTCGGAAACGGAAAAACCAGGTATTACCTGAATGGTTTCACATACTACAAGATTGGTAATATCCATAAAGGAATTGCGATGAGGTGGCAGTGTACACGACGAGCATGTCCAGTATACATCCATCTAGATCAAGACATGAATCTAATCTATCCACCGTCGCGGCAACACCTACACTCCACAGTGCGCTTACACAGGACCGCCAGAGGGACATACGTTTCTATTTAGATTACAATAATATATGTATATAATGTACTTAAACTTTCGTGAATCATGACTATTATATTTATATTTACCCGGCTGTATTCACGCAGAAATTAAATCGGAATGTGTCCGACTAGTTCTCAGTTCTCGCCGCGAGTCCGCCACGCTCAGAGCTCATGATTAAGGACCCCGAATGAGTTCGAAACTAGTCGGGCACATTCCGATTTAATTTCTGTGTGAATACAGCCGGGTAAATATAAATATAATATATCATGTACTTAGATAATAAATTTAGTGAAAAATAAAATTATTATTGTACTTATAAAATTTATTAACATCATTTAATTTAAACACAAAATTCAGAACGGTTTATAGAAATAGGATATTGAAAACAATTTAGTTGATGATATGTAATCATGATGGTCGACAATGATCCTTTCTTTTTCAGTAAACATTTTCATGACGTCTCGTGGAAAAGAACGTCTTGTGTATCACAACTTTACTTACTACAAGCAAAGCCGAACTCGCAGTGGATTCAGATGGGGATGCACAAAGAATAGGTGGCATAAATGCAAGGCCTACTTGCATTTATCAGACGATCTCATTATAGTTAGAAGTAACATGCAACACACCCATCCAGCATTTGTGGTATCTTCAAGAAAGAAAAAACAATATCATATAGCACCTTAAGAAAAGGGATAGAACAGGTAGATTGATTGAGGAACCAAATGGCCATTTATTTTCAGTTGAAGGGGCTCTTATGTATATCATATTGGTGCTATTACGTTTGTAGGTTGTAGATAGTTAGTCTTTTTATAAAAAATACATGTAATAATTATTAATTCTACATACTATTTTAAAATGAGATCTCTTCTAGATTTAAAGTAAAACATTTGGAGGCTATATAATTGTAACATTTTAAGATAATTCTTTAAATATTCCAAAACCGTTGAGTACGCTTTTATTTGCCTAAACTTCTTCGTTGGCATTTCATTTATTGAAAATACTTGATTTAATACTATTAATCTCTGAGTAAGGTCTTTGTGGGGTTGGTGGTTTCGTATCATCTTAAAGACATTTTAAATGTTTTGAATCTTAAATTAGAGAAATACAAAATACGTAATAAAATAGAGTTCTTTACGTTTTAATAGTCGCACAAAATAGTCTTTTTTTGTATTACACAAGTTTTTTTAATTAAATGAATTATTAAGGTGTGAAGAGTAAATAATAATAAATTAATGTGATTAAAAAAAGATACTATCGAAAAATTTAAAAAAAACTTCTTTTTAACACATTCTAGTCGAAAATGCTAAATATTAATTATTTTCTGTGATTTTTTAGTGTTGTATAAGATGTAATACTATATATTGGTAGATAACATGGCTTCATATGATGGCTGAACAAATAATATGCTGTCTCAAATGCGGCCATCATTATTCCACGCGGATGCGATCCATAAAATGTAGGGTAGATAGTTTTTTTTATCTTCAATGTTTTAAATTTTAATAATGTTGTAAAAGTTACGAATACACTAAGTTATGTTTGATATATTCTAGTTATTTATGAAATTTAAAGTTTTTATGACATCTTAAGTGCTTTTCTTAAAATAAATGAAAACTAAAAGGAGTTTAATTACACAAAAATGTTGTCATGCTATCCTATTGCATGCTAAAACTATATTATATTTTCACAGTATTCGAAACAAACTCACCGCAAAGAATTGTCCTGCAATCGAACCCATTACCTTTTGTTCATCACTCATAGCTGATGACCACTAGACTAACTGACCCTCAATTATAACTAAGTTCATTTATTTTTTCTGTTTTATTAATTTTAGTTAAATATATTTACAAAAAATATAAAAGTCTTGTAAAATTCATGCTGACAATGTTACTATGCGTTCGCAAGAATTTATAACCAAATTCGTACCATATTCATTTAAAAAGTTTAGTTAGTATTCTTTAAGTGTGAAAATCGATTAAACCTTTTTATTTCTTCCTCATGTACAGACTTGTAATGTTCTATGGTTTTCTAGCATCATACTTCACCCCTTCCAAACTTCACTTCTGCGAAGAGTATACTTATTTTAGAAGTGGCTACATGCGCCATAAAGGCTGGAGATTCTGGAGATATAGCTGTTCCTGCTCAGACAGCAAGAACTGCGATGCACATGTATATATACACAAAGATGACATTATCATCACGGACACTCAGCACAACCATCTTCCTTTAGTATATTGGAAGACCAAAAAAGGTCTTTACCTGGAAGTTTAGCGTTTTTGTATAATTAGATAAATAATTGGATTTTGAGCCACTAAAAGTAATGTATATATTTGGAAGTCTAGCATTACGCTTTTATAAAACAAAAAACAATAAACGTATTCAGAGCCAGCTAAAACTTAGCTACATATTTTAAAACATTTAATGTTTGTGTTAGTTTGATCAATTAAAAACTTTTGACTTCAAATTTGAGATTATACAGAATAATACACTTAATGATTTTTGTGTTATTTGAGCCAACAGAGATAAACGTTAGAAATTACTAACCCATAACGAGGTGATTTCATTTTGTCTATTGTTGGTTTTAATATGACTTTAGGTTTATTTTGGTTGCTCAAGATTACATAAGTAAGATGTTCCAATATGCTAATGCAACGACAGTGGCAACCCAAGTACAAATACGGTAGTGCATCTAGTTTTAAGATAGTAATTAAAAGTGATATTTTTCTTTGTAATTAAAATTGTGTTCATTATATCTAAGATGAGATGGTGATACAGAGGAGATGGTTTTGAAATCCTATTTTGCTCACCTGTATACATTGGTTGTCCTTCCTATGTATATATATATATATATATATATATATTTCTGGTCTAGTCTTAGTAAACAATATTGTTCTGTCTTCAACATAACAACTGAAATACCTTTAACCCACCACGATATTTAATTTGTCTAAATTTAAATTAATTCTTAATGACAAAAATATAAATAGAAATATATAACTAATGTTTGTTTCTTGATTATCCCAATTTACAAAAAAATAATAATTTTATTTTTCAAGTAACCTTATAATAAGGTCGTCTATATATTATTTGTGGTAACAAACTGTGACTTTACAGCTAAATTCATACAACTGGCCTCCGGAAGCAAGTTGCTTTTGTATAAGAAGTATACCTTTTCTCGCAGTGGCAAGACTCGTGGTGGTGGCTCCAGGTTCACTTGTTCCAGCTCTTCCAGCAAGAAATGCAAGGCTCATCTGCATGTCAATAAAGATAACGTGATAACCCTTAGCTCAGTCGATCATAATCATGAACCATTGCAATATTTGGAAACTAATGAGGGCTATGTGCGCATTAACCCGAAATACCCTTCCCATTACAATGTTCAGCCTGAGATATTTGCTGACGATTAAATCTTTACTCTTATTACATTTATTTTATCCAGACACTTCATTTCTTTCTTTATAGACTATTAGCAAATGCAGATACATTAAAATAGTTTTGTTTTTTTTTCATCTTCATACTAAATTTACTAATGTATATTTTACTGGGCTATATAGGAAATATTTTCTGTATTACAGAGGTACTGCTTTTTTTTTTGCATTTTCTCCAGATACGTATATTATTTATTTGGGCCGTTGTTTATTGTAATTATTATGACATATATTAATATATCAATAACGGGTTTTTTGTAGTTTGTGTATTTCGGTGTTAGGTTATAACTGTTAGACTTAACATTTTACATAAAAATCATCTCGATTATTTCACAATTGCATTGAATTATACACATAATATATTTCGTAAAATAAGATCCTTCATGTCATATTTTAATTTATTCAAATAAAATAATAATGACATCTATACATCGAAGTAGTTGAAAATTTTAAATGTAATTATTATCTTGTCCAACCAGTAACCGATGTAATTTAATATTGAGTAGTATTTCAAAATATATTCTTTCGGTATTTTTTATTTAATTTGTAGGTAAGTTTGTTAATAGTATTGTATTTACATCGTTCCTACTATGTTTTAATTTATTTCTGCTGCTACGTATTTTGACTTGACTTGGTAAGCAAAATTATAATACCTACTATAATTTTGCTTACAAAATCTACATAAAAATAGTAGTGTACATAAATCAAATATATTGTTTGTTATAAATAATTGAATTATTTATGTTGTTATTAATCAAATATGTTCTGTTTTATAATTAAAGAACCTGACTTAGTTTTATTTTTTTTTCCTTTCCAGATGTCATATTCACTGAAAATTGGTACATTCTAATATTTAGCTGTTACCATATATTTTGAGTTTGATAAAATTATCTTATATGATATTAAATTGTTCAAGTATCCCTAACATAGTAAACGAGAGGTGGATCTTCTTTTAGGTCATACATTCTACCGCGGCGGTAGGTAAAAAGATAACGTATAGTAAAGTAGAATATTATTTATTGTGTGGTGGTTTTTAATAAGTAAATTTATTTAAAACTATTTAAATGTTATTATTAGTAGAAAAAAATATAACATTTTTTATTAATATATATTTTTAAAACACTACGTACTGATCGTTACTGGTATTATTTATCGAATAAATTTATATTGAGGTAAGAATTTAAAACTTATGAATTTCTTTACATTCTTACTAACACTAAAAACTTGTAAAATTTGCAATAATTTGTGACAAATGTAACAAGTTGTTGGACAATGTAAGAAGTTATTTGAAAAAGGTCGTCTAACGTCGATTGACAAAATGCTTTTGTATTGAGAAGATGACGAGAATACGTTGTAAATTACTTTTCAGTAACTTACTGTTAGTTTTCAGCGACTTACTAACTGTTGAATAGTTTAGTGTGCAGAGAGACAAAATTTGAGGACTGTTTTTCGTCATTTTATCTAACGAAAACATATGTTTCTTACATGTTATTAAAGGTCTTTGACCTATCGGTGTAGCCGACTTCATTTGTAGTAGCATTTTTACATATAAGTAATAAATGTTCTTTGCATACTTACTTTAAAATTTTGAGATAAATTATTATTTTTACCTTACAATAATCAACCATATGCGATCATAAGATACTCGTTCAATTAAAGTTCTATAATTAATAACTTTCATTATAATTTGTTACTTAAAATAATGTTTTTAATTTCTCCTGTAATGTCATAAGCCTTTTTTATATATGTACTACTAACAAGGAACAAACTGTTATAAAGATATTTTGTATATATATAGCTGAAAGATTTAATTATAAATTAATACGATATGCTATTTAGAATTCACATGTAGTATTATCACAAAAATATGTGATTTTGGTATATTTTACTTTATTGTGTAAGAGTATTGTGTTTTCATTTTTCCTAGTTCTAATTAAAGTTTAAAAACTTGTAAAGCTCGGCCCGTCCCCCTAATAATTCAGATGTTGATTTTGTTTAGGTTTTGAAATATATCTATAATATATTGTAAACAAGGTTTAATAATCGCGAAAAAAATACTTTATTTTATGTATTTATTGAAATTAGTATATAATTGATTATATAGACACATCTACTTGTTAGTACGTTTATATATTTATTTTATTTCCGATGTTTCAAATATAATATATATTTTTTTTAAATATATACGAAAAAATATTTGTTGCCGTACTTTATGTAGAACATTTTTTTTTTATTTGAACAAAACACCTTCAAATAATAATATTTTAATTATTACTCATAGGAAAATATTGAGATTAAAATCTGAATAGAAACATATAAAATTTTTATATTTAAACTTTCGTGAATCATTACTATTATATTTATATTTACCCGACTGTAATCACGCAGAAATTAAATCGGAATGTGCCCGACTAGTGCGGCGAGTCGCCGCGAGTCCCCCACGCTCAGGGCTCATGATTAAGGACACCGAATGGGTTCGAAACTAATCGGGCACATTCCGATTTAATTTCTGCGTAAATACAGCCGGGTAAATATAAATATAACATATTAAATTATTTAATTGTTGCTGCTAAATGTTTTCAGTTGACTTAAAACAATAGCTTTAAATTTAAAAATTAATAAATTACATATTTATATTAAATATGTTGCTGGTCTTAGATTATTCGCTTGTTTGTATTGCTATGAAACTAGAAGCTTTAACCTATTTTGAAATTAAATAATCTTACACTTTTTTTTCTTAATAAATATATGCCCTACAACTTCTTGCAATCCAGATTTATTATTTAGTTTGAAAAAAAAAAAAAATTATAAAATTTTCTCATTTAATTTGTCATAATTATTGCTAAGTTATCGTAATGACATACTGTTTAATTTTTGTTCCTATTTTAGGGCAATTGGTGACAACAATAGAAGGTGTGGAAATATTTCTTTTGGGAGGATACACTTACAGCAGAAATCACAATTCACCCAACGGTACTATACGGTACGCGTGCAGGAAGCGAATGTCAAAAAAATGTGGTGCTTTTGTGACTATTTCCAAAAACAAAACTATAATAAAGATTAACGATGATCATACCCACGACCCACCGGAGTATACTTTT
Organism: Dircenna loreta; assembly: GCA_963555665.1. NCBI lineage: Eukaryota > Metazoa > Arthropoda > Insecta > Lepidoptera > Nymphalidae > Dircenna > Dircenna loreta. The sequence continues at coordinate 3,892,420 of OY743099.1, read as the reverse complement.
ACTAGTAGTGGATATTTTGTTCAAAAGTAAAAAAAATACACATAATAGTATAAGTACCAATGTATATCTTATAATCTTTTCATTATAAATGGTAGAATTCGAACTTAAAATTAAGTTATTTAATTATATTTTTTTTATGATCTTATTGATTTAGACAAATCCCGTATTTTCTAATACTCTTAGTCTAAAAAAATCCTAACTTCAGTTAAAAAAACTGTTGTCTCCGTGCACTTTTTATCATCTCTGTTACCATTTCGATATATAATATGTTCATGCTTATATAATGTATTATTCATAGAAGGGAATTTCCTTAACGAATATATTCAAATCTTAAATCATGTTATTACTTTTGATACACCAGAATATTTCATTTTTTCCCCGTCTCTTTAGAGCAGAAGTTTTCTCAGCGCTTCTAAATAAAATAAAAAAATATGAATAATAACCATGAATGATTGAAATGTTTGTATTAAAATTCATTTGTAATGTTGAACATCAATCATTGTACGAATATTTATAAAAAAAAAAAAAAAAATCAAACCTTTGACATTATAAACCAATATGCATACACCTTGACTTAGTACATATATACATTTATGGATAAGTATTTAAGTACTTGACTAGCGTAAATACTTAGTTTTATTTGATAACGTGAAAGTTTTTTAAATTTTAGGAAGATTTGTGGAAACCGTGGATGGTTCACAGTTTTTTCTCTTGAACAAGTACACGTTTAGTAAAAACAAAAGCTTCGCCAGCGGAACTATTAGGTACGCCTGTCGTAAACGACTATCAAAGAAGTGTCCAGCATCCGTGACCATCTCAAGAGACAATATCATTGTAAAAGTTAACAATGAACATAATCATGATCCGCCAGGATATGCTTTCACTAAGAGCGGCCATTTTGTTAAGACTTAAAAATTTGAAATAAAGATTGTTATTAATAATTATTGTCAACATGAAATCCTTGTATTTTGTTGATAAAATCCGTTATTGAAATAATTCAATTAACTGTAACCCTAAAACGAGTTTTGACGATACGAAACGTCAAAACTCGTACTAGGAGTACAAACCAATAGTTTAATAGATCCAGTAATCACTTAAAAACAATGCCTTGTTGTATATTTATTGCAGCATTATAAAGCATAGGTTGATATTATTTTTTTTTTAATTTATCTCAATTTTAGGACAATTCGTGGAGACTGTGGATGGTTCGCAATTTTTTCTCTTGGAAGGGTACACGTTTAGTAAAAACAGCACTTTCCTGAATGGGACAATAAGATACGCCTGCCGAAAACGCTTATCGAAGAAATGTCCTGCATTTGTCACAATTTCTAAAGACAAGGTCATCACTAAAATCAACAGTGAACACAACCACGTAGCGCCAGGATACGCTTTTACCAAAAGCGGTCATTTTGTTAAGACTTAGATTGTATATAAATTATATAAAATTACATTGTCAGTAGTAATAAAAAAAAATACTCTGAAATTTAAAAAAAAACCTTACATACTTACCTACTTGTTTTTTTATCGTATGTAATATTTCAAATGTATATTAAATACACATAGGTATATACCTACTTTAAACTATAATATTTTTTTATATAAGAAATCAATTAAACTTACTACTTGTTTAAATATTGTATGTAATATCTAATATCTCTAATAAATACTTTTAACTATATATTTTTTTTTTATATAAAAAACTATTTTCACTTACAAATATTGTCTAGCTAAATAGCAACTAATATGTAAAATCCGCGATTCAGATAAAATAATTGTTCTTGTTGTCAATAGATGGCGCCTTTTTTTTATTTATATGAGGTCGTTTTCTGAATCGCGGTGTTAAGATTCCCTGTCAATAATATAAGTAGCTTAAGAATTTAATTTTTATATTGTGACACTTTTCCAGCCCCTCCGGTGAAGCTGTCAAGGCCGCAGGGCCAACAGCAATAGTCACTATCCAAAAAAAAAAAAAAAAATTTTTAACAACCTTCGATAGTTCAGTTGGTAGAGCGGGTGCACTGTAGATGAAATTATTTATATTTGTATCATTTAGGTATTAAATTGTACAGGAGCATACTGTCATACATACCGGAGTAAAGGTATACAATAACCAATATCAAGTACTTTTACTTAAATCAACCTTAACCCTCACGATACCGAGGGTTAAACAAAACAAAAAACTAAATCATTAATATTTTGTTGCCCTTAGCTAAACTCATTCAGATCTCTTCTGGAAAGCACCTTATGATGATAAACGGTTACACATTCCATCGTACGGGACTTAAGAGAAAATCAGGAATTCGATGGCAATGCTCCGGCAAAAATAAAGGATGCAATGCTAACTACTACATCAATGAAGAAAATGGACGAATTTTAGAGGTAAATGCAGAACATTGCCACGGCCCTCCGATGTACCGGGAAATTAACGGATTTCATTATAAGATTTAAAATATGTAACAAACTTTTTATATATATATATAGAAAATATGTTTATAAATAAACAATTTAATAGAATAAAATTCTGTCAAAACAGTTTTTTTTTCTTTAGTATTAAAGCTTTTTTTAAATCAAATTTTTTTTTCCCTATAAAATGTAAGATAATATTTTTGAATTTAATACGAATATAATAGGATATAATGTTTGTTCTTGTAGATGCTTACTTCATTAAATTGATCAATGGGACTGTATTACTCATGATTAACGAGTACTCCTACCACAAGATTGCTGGAGTCAGATACGGTGGTGGTATCAGATGGCAATGTTCGTCTAGAAAGAGGTCCAAGTGCAAATCGTTCGTAGTTCTATCTGATGATGATGAAACCCTTTACCGTGTAAGTAGAGACCACAATCATGAACCACCAACTTATCGACAAACAGCTCCAGGTCTTTACATTCGACTGTGATGTTTTATTTTATGAGGAGTTAAATAAATCTGTTTTCAAATAACGTTCTTTTATTTTAAATAAAAAGCCTTCGTATGTTCCATAAATCTATTTTTAAAATATTTGACTGATAAGTTAATTTTAATAAAATTCACAGACGCAAAAATTGTTCAGCTTACCAATGGAGCCAGTTTGCTAGTGGTCAATAATTATTCCTACCACAAGATAGCACAGAAATATGACGGTGGAGTTCGATGGCGTTGTTCCTCAAGACAAAAATATAAATGCAAAGCCTTTGTAGTTCTTTCCGAAGATAATCAAATTTTAGTCAGATTTGGTTCCCAGCACAATCATGTTCCACCAATATTAAAACAAACTACTTCAGGGCATTACGTAAAACTATAAAATGATTTCAATACATCTTAAAATATGTACATTAAAACGTTAAAGTGTTTATAATTTTCGATAAACAGATTACAGTCAATCTCGATTCTATACTCGTTTAATTTCTTATTCCATCAATAGACTTCTACAATTTAGTAACATTTTAATTATATACGGTTGTCTCCACAGGTACCCAATTTATTCAACTCATTAGCGGAGTAACGTTGTTGATGCTAGATCGTTATTCCTATCACAAAATATCAGCTCAAAAATATGGGGGTGGATTTCGTTGGATCTGTTCCTCGAAAAAGAAAGCAAAGTGTAGGGCGTTTGCAGTTGTTTCAATGGAAGATGATGTGATTATCAGAGTATGCGGACAGCACAATCACATTCCACCAGTGTATAAACAAACCCCCTTAGGATTTTGTAAAATATTAAGATGATGGAACTATTTTTAGAACCATTTTCTGGGATGAAAAAAAGAGATTTCACAAGTCTCTATTTTTTCTTTTAGTTATGTTTATCGAGGATGATTGTAATATCGCGTCTCATCTTTTATATACATTATATTTTATATAAAAAATAACATTTAAAGCAAAAACAAGTTATTTTATTACAATTTATATACGAGTAGGTATGCCCCTATTTTTTTGCCTCACAAGAGTAAAAAAGATGCGTATTTTTTGAGCGTGTCGATGATTAAAATTGTCAAAAACAAAAGACTTGACATATATATTATTTAAATATAGGTACATAGGAAAATTCACAATTTTATAAATATACTGACTGAAATATATTTTTTTACTTTTGACAAGTTTTTTTAGTAATTATATCTAAATAACATAAAAAGTTATATAAAATAAAAACTCATAATTTTGTCTATTTATTTTTATATCTGGTTTTTTTTTTTGGTATTTTTAATTTAAGTGACTTAAAATTTTTCAGATACTCATTTTATAACTTTACCAAATGGAAAGGTTCTGTTAATGGTCGACGGCTACACCTTTCATAAAGGTGGGGGTCACATCAGATGTTTTGGTGGTGTCAAGTGGCGCTGTTCAGCTTCTAAGAAGAGATGCAATGCCTACGTCGCCATATCTGACAACGATGATGTGGTAATCCGATATAGCTTAAACCATAACGGCCATGAGCGTCCCGTTTATAAAGTGGACAGAACTGGCGCATATGTAAAAATATCCTAATTTTTTATTATTTATCGCAAGTCCTTCGATTATACGTTTTATTATTATTATCCAGTCTTCATATTTCTGTCGGTCGTTATGTATATATAAATAAAAATATATGTAATAAGTATAATAACGCAATTTTGTTTTTACATTTTGGTTATAAAATTGTGTTTTTTTTTTTTTTTAAAAGCTACAGTTACAAGTTTTTTATCTTTCAGTATCTTTTGAATTCATCACCATGTTTAATGGTTCGAAGCGACTTGTAATTAAGAACTACATATATCATAAGTCTTACCACGGAGCCTCCACAAAGGTCCGAAGATGGAGGTGTTCAGCTCGACAGCGTGGCTGTAAGGCCTTCGCGATTCTCGATCGATACGAACGAAAAGTAAATAAAATATCCGGAGACCATCACCATGATCCACCTAAATGCATAAAAATTGACAACGGTTCCTTCATGATGTTCAGAGAAAGAAAATCTTAACGTTGTATCGATTTTATTATTGACAATAAATGATTTCATCTCCTTGTTAAAAAGATTTTGGTGAGATTGATTTCAATAAATATTGTAGAGTTTATTATTTACAATTTAAAATGTGACATTTAACGCCTAGGATAAAATGATGACACTGGTCCACTAATATATTACTAGCAAAGTAATGAAGGTTTTCTCAGTGAGATGATGACCCGACCACTGTTCGTTTTTCTCGTTGGTAAAAAAATCGCAAAACCAAATACACTTCTTGCCTATGCCAGATTTACTTTTTTAAATAAACGCTGATGATTTGTGAAGATTGTGTTACGTTTTCATAAAATATGTAGTTTAATCAATAAATGTTATTTTACTAATAAATATTGACTTAAATAAAGATCCCTATGCCATTGCTTTTCACAAGTTTTTCTTTATTTCTGCTCATTATAAATATTTGGACTTTTATCTTGCCGTCTACTATACTTGCTATAATAGAATAACGACCGTAAAAATACACAGAAAATTTCTACACCGACAAAATCGTAACTAAAAGAACATAAAACGTTATCTAAAGTCTGTCTTTAAAGTTTATCTACTCTTGGAATCACATCACAATGACTGATCTTCGGTACTGGCTCGGTGAAAGAAAAAAATAAAGCCAAAAATTAAAAATATACTGTCCAAAGACAATTTTGAAAAGATTTTTATGTTCTAAAGTCTACTACATCTTTTTTTTATCCCTTTCTTACTTTAAAAATACTTGTACATAATTGTTTTATTTATTATATTTTTATCTTTTACTCCCTTCTATATATAAATCAATCTTTTTTATTCCCGAGTACTTATCATTTTAATCGATAAAAAAGTATATTGATAACAAAATGTTTGCTTATTCATATAATTTTATTTCCAGCATATTTAATAACAATGGAAAACGACAAACAATGTTTAGTCCACGACGGGTACACTTTTTTCTTCCGGTACAATGTAAAATTAGGACAGAAATGGGTCTGTACCAATTTCCCGCGCTGTAAATCCTACTTGTGTGTAGATGACGACTTCTTCATTATTGAGTCAAGGAGTCAACACAATCATCTCCAAAAAAATTTACATTTGTGTCCCAGTGGCAAATACATTAAAACAAAAATGGGTACCTGTGTTACATTCAAGTAATATTATAATTATATTGTTGAGCGTTAATTTTATGATTTTAGTTTTTTATCATAATAATAAATATATTTGATTAGTATTTATTTCCTTTGATTTTTATAACTTAAACTTCCAACTAAATACCCTAATTCTTGGAAAGCTTTAATGACGAATAACCAATTGTTTTTTTCATTGAAAGGCTTATTTCTTATAAATTATATTATCCTATTACTATAGTAACATTTATGTTTTTGTTTTTAATATTATATTATTTATTTAAAGCTCATCTAATAACAATGTCAACGGGAAGAAAAACGTTAGTTTATGGTGGATATACTTTCTTTCTTCGTAACATTCGTCGCTCTGGTCAACGCTGGGTTTGCACAAACTTCCCAAGATGCAAGTCGTATCTATGCGTCAATGACTGGCTCTTCATCCTTCACTGCAGGACTGATCACAACCACGTCAAAAAGAAGCTGCAGATGTGTCCCAATGGAACATATGTTAAGAGAAAAATCAAATAAAAAATATGTATAAAATAAAATTTAAAAATTTTATGATATTTTTAATTTTGTCTATGACCAGATTAAATAGTTTTAAGCAACCATATGTAGCAATTGTAGAGTAAGTTATAAGATTTATTTTTTATTATAATATACTAATTATATTATATTTCAGCTCAAATGATCACAACTGCTCATGGAAAAAACTGGTTGGTATACGGCGGTTACACTTTTTACTTTCGGTACAGAATGAGAGTGGGACAGAAATGGGTTTGTACCAACTTTCCTCGTTGCAAGGCCTTCCTTTGCGTCAACGATCACTATGACGTCATCGACTGCTTGATAGATCACTGTCATTTAAAACGCATTCTACACATGTGTCCCGACGGCAAATATATCAAGACTAGAGTCAAATTGGTATAAATTGTTAAAGTACTATATTCCATTTAAATGTTTAAAAATATTTTTATTAAATGTTTCTCGTAGATAAAAAAATATATAATATTTGAAAAATATTTAACTGTTAAGATATTTTGTTTGGCAATTATTCCGTACCAGATATAGAAATATATTCCACGTTATAAATATGTTAATATATTCTCATTCTGTGTTTTAATAAAGGGTTATTTTTGTAATAAATCAAAAAATATATAAAAAATACGTTGCATATCTTAGCATATTAAAAAAAAATATTATCCACTACCAAAGATTTTAGATAAGTTAATCCCTATCCGCAATAGAAATATATAATATCGTAAGAAAAAGTAAAAAAAAAATAACCGACTATTCAATGGAGTGTACCGGTTTTGAGCAAACTTTGTTTACCTGTAGATGTAGTCATTCCAATAAAAAAAAACATTCCAAAATCGATTATATCGACTAACAATCGACCGAATTTGGAACCTCTATTTTGAAAGTCGATTAAAAGCTCATATTATATAAAAGTTTAGTAGCATTAAGTACAAAGTATGAAATTGTGATCTCGTATATTGTTTAAAATTGTTATTGTTATGAATGTAAATAAATTTGTATATATATATATATGTTATTTAAGAATATTATATGAACTTTATTAATACTTATAAATTCTGTATTTTCAACTAGTAAAAACATAAAAATTTGTAGAAATTAACTTATAGAAATATATTCAAAAATTATGATGTTATATATATAAATGTCATGAAATAAACTTCTGTATGTCAGAGCTATTTTAATTTATGTACTTCTTTAAAAATATATATACAATGTGATACACAAAACCATGAATCAGTAATATGTTATATTTAAATTGTCAGTTGGTTTGTAAAATTGAATCCTACGAGTCAAGAAACATCATCCAATTTTGATTCATGATTTGATGAATGATTGATGAAAGAACGAAAAAAATTAACGAACTTAATGGCTAATATTAATACATTGATGACATTTTTAAGTATAATTTCTTTTAAATTACAGACAATCTTCTCATTCATAATAAGTCCAGACCTTAAGTCCCTTTTGGGCAATAGATCGCGTGGGGATCGGTTATCACCAACTGCCAACACCTTAACTATGCAGCAGGCTTACAATAAACTCTTAAAAACTGTCATAGCCTAAAAAGGTTTCGTTACAACATTAGAGCTTATGACGTCATATTGATTTATTCTTTCCGAGTGGCGTAAGAGAATAAATGCTATCTTCAAATGAAAATTTGATACAAAATAATATAAGACATTTCAAATATTATTTCATGGTACGAACAATAATGTATACAGTTTCCTATAGTAAAAGAATAACTGTATTAGAAATATATTAAACCTTCTTATCGAAACATTTTAAAACTAATAATACTATCAGGACGAATTCGAAAGAGTTTACGTTACGCCTGCTAGTATAACTTTGTACAGCTTTTCGAACATATAAGATTGTTCGAAAGAATTTGGGTATTGACTTATGATGTTAAAGTGTTGCTAGAAATGTAATTTCATGTTTTTAGACTGTAAGTTTCAAGCAGTTTTTTTTTTATTTATTGATTGATTATGTTATTTTATTTATTATAAAATATATTTTTATGTTTATTAATTTTTCTTTTTATTATTGCGACCCAATTTAGTTCGTCCACAAACTGACATACAAAATTGGGATCAAAATCGTCTTAAGTGTCAGTTTCAAATTTCCAGCACGAATAATAAAAATGTCAAACCAAAGACAATGGCTTCAGCATGATGGATACTCGTTCTTCTTCCGGTACTTAGTGAAGCAGGGACAGAAATGGGTGTGTACCAAGATTCCCAAATGCAATGCGTTTGTGTGCGTCGATGAATCCCAACGCATCTTTAAAAGGAACACAGAACACAACCACGATAAAAGGCAACTTCTTGGACAATATGTTAAAGCTTAGTAAATCATATTTTTATGTTATAGGTATTTATTTATATATGCGAAAAGCCTCTAAATAACTATTTCCCATTAATATTACTTTTTATTCTGTAAATACGAGTAAACACATCCTAGAGTTTCGATAAGTCGACTTTGATGTCGTTTGTATCTATATGTATGTATTTATTCTTGCTCATTTATAAAATAATAATATAAATGGATATATGGGATCCCATTCTTTGTCATTGTTTATAATATACCCCACAAATCGACTTATTACCAGTTATGTTATATACTTTATATATACTAATTGTTTTTTTTATGTATTTATTGGTTATGTTATTTTAATTGTTATAAATAACAGTTTTGTTTGTTAGTTTTTCTCATAAACACGACCCGTTTATCTCCCGTTGCTTGAAACAAACAAACATACAAATTTGAAATAATATATACTCTAAATTTTATTTTATTTTCAGCTCGAATAATAAAAATGTCAAACCAGAGGCGATGGCTTGAGCACGATGGGTACACTTTCTTCTTCCGGTACTTAGTGAAGCAGGGACAGAAATGGGTGTGTACCAAATATCCCAAATGCAATGCGTTTGTGTGCGTCGATGAATCCCAACGCATCCTTAGTGGGAACACAGAACACAATCACGATAAAAGGCAGCTTCTTTTGTGTGCGAATGGACAATACGTTAAAGTTTAGTAAATATTCTTTTAAGTTATTATGTGTGTGTGAGAAATGCCTCTCAATGATGATTTCACGTTAAAATTACTTTTATTTTGTAAGCACTCGAAAGCACCCTTGGATTTTGATAAGTCGATTTTGTTGTTGTTTATATATATTTGTGTTGATTTATAAAATATATAATAAAAAAATATATATGGCATTTATTTCTCTATTAAACACCATACAAACTTTTTACCAGTTAACCTATTTACTTTATATATATATATATATATATATATTAATAATTTATTTTAGTGGAAATGATCAGAATGATAAATGGAAAGACTCTAGCTACTTACGAGGGCTACACGTTCTACAAGAGGTATTCAAGCAAGAAGTTCAATAGATGGTGTTGCACCGTGTTCCCGAAATGTACTGCGTTTCTTAATATGGATGTGTCCAATAACGTTATTGAAGCTAACACGGCACATAATCACAAAAGAAAAGAGCTTTTTAAAACACCAGCTGGACTATATACACGTATATAAGACGAAAATCAAAATGTGTAGAGTCAATAGAAGATGTTGAATACATTGAGAATAATTATAGTACGTTACGTCTAAATTGGCCTTTTCTAGTTTACGATCTTAATAAAACCCTTTTGTCAAAGTTAAATGCAAACGTCATAAAGATATTGAAGTCGTGGTTTGGGCTGGCGCGTTCTGCGGACTCTTTAACTTTATTCAAAGACCATCGGAGCTCTATAAACACCTAAGAGTGACCAAAAGACATATCATCGAAAAATCTCATGATGATATTGTAACATCTCTTCCAAAAGATAAAAATACATCAGAACTCGAGTCACGACTTCAATTCCATAAGCAATTCATGATAGGTGCTCAAACAAATAAAGTAGGGTTAGGATCTACCGGGAAAGTTCTGGATATAGACTTAAAAAAATCCTTTATTCGGCAAGATGAAAACGATAAGTATCGAGTGCTTGCGATGAATCTAGAAATTTAAAATGAGTTTCTTGACCATAGGCGACTTGTATTACATTAGTATTGAGGTGGCGCACCTCATTTCATGATTGGTCTTCAGCCTTATTAAAATACTATCTTAATGCAATCCAAATCACTCTCCCAGATTAAAGCAATTTAGTGCAATTTAGACAACACCTGGGTCGCAAGTCCCAGGAGCTGTTTGCACTCCTCTCCCTGCAACGCTATGAGCCCGGCACCCGCACGGTGAATCCATGGAATGCTAAGAAACTTCGTCTCAATATTTTATTATTAATGAAATCACATCTAAATGATATTTTTCATTACACTATCACACATAATGTATATTCGTCATGTTAATATTCAGTAAGAAATCGTAGAATAGAGGAGATTTTAAAGATTGTAGTATAATTGAATATTCTTAATATTCACACACGTACCTACATTAGTCTGATATTTCATTAAATAAGTGAAATGAAATATATTATAAATATTTAGTGATCACAATTACTTTATATTATTATTTAATTATAAGAAATACTTAGCTTAATTTTTATGTTATTATAATAAAATAGTTTAAATTCAGTAATTCAATGTGATGATGTAGAAAAATAAGCTCTTTATGTAATGAATAAACATTGTAGTGGTTGTATTTAATATTTCTTTGAAAAATTTAAGTTCCATGAAGGGATATATGAGGAGAAACTGAATTCTAAATAGTACTGACCAGTCTCGCCTTACAATGTATGTACTGTCAATACACACACAAATATATATTTTCAAGATGACTTAACTGGCAATGACATTTGCTTCGTCTCCAACTACGCTTTTGCGACTCATTCAATATTACCAATAATTCCAAGACCCTCGTGCTGGAGGCTCTAGCCTCGATGTGAGAATTTATATCTGGGTGTCAGACAAGAATATATTTTTTCCAGCACGTTGTGACATATTTTTTGTTAAGTTAATAGGATATAGTTTTATTTTTATTCTTATGTGATAGTAATTATAATAAATTTAAGTAAAATAAGTAATAAAAAAATATTAACAAAAATAAAATAAAAAACTTTTGTTGACATGAATTAATATTGAGACATACACCTTTTAATATATATCTTATAAAAGATATATATTTCATTTAATATTATTTCTTGTGAAATATAATTATACAGAGCTATAACAGTTGAACATGTTTCAGTTCAAATGATCACAACGGTACACGGCAGACAATACATGAAGTACCGCAACCACTATTATACAAGGACACCAAACTTAGAGAACCGTTGGCGATGCATAAATACTCACCACTGCTATGTCAGTCTGTACGTGGATGACTTCTTCAACATCGTCAGACCGCCAAGGGAACACGCTCACCAACCTAAACTGTTCTATAAGACCCTCAATGGCACATACAAGCTGGCCAAGAAACGTAGACCAAGACGACCTTTAGATAATATTAACATTCATCCGATTCCTTTTCCCACTCCGATCTCGTATTGCCAAGTAAATCTTTAACGAGATTTTTCATCTTAGACGCTGTTAATATTAGTATTTTTCACTTATTTAAATACAAACTATAGACCGAGTGTAAGGTTCGAATTAGAAGTCTTATATTAATATTATATAATGCACTGTACTAAATTAGTTTGCCCTTCCTAACTGTTACATACTGGGCACTATTCTGACTTGAAGTCAGATTGTTTTTTTTTTATATAGGCTTAAGACAAATTGTTTTGACTGGATCAAACTTTCCATAAAGCCCGCCGATTCGAACGTCGTTAAAATCATGCAATCATTAAATCCTGAGAACTCTGATAAAATCATATGATTGACCATTCGTCATCGATCGTTAATTTTTTCTTTAAAAAAGCCAGCATTTATAAATAAATGGCGTCGTTTTAGTAATAAAGAAATATGAAATATATAAGCTTTCTATAAACTTATATAAAGCAATATTCCTTTCGTTTCCCCATGTTATAAGTTGTCGTTAGTTGAGTGTTGTGAAAATATTATTGGTTTATTTATACTACACTAGTTATTACATTTTGTTAATAAACGTAATTAAAATTGCATGAAAAATTATTTATATTTAATAAGAGAAATTAACGGTGTATTTAATTTTATATTACCTTTGGGTGCGTAATAAATTAAACCCAGTGTAATGTAGATTAGATGAATAGAAACATTATTGAATTTACTTAAGTTTTAATTTATTAATTCCATGAGCAGCTTTTTATTAAATTAGATATAAGTGTAGATGAATTATTTTGTGAAAAATTAGCTATTTAAGGTGAAATAGTGGTTTATTCGCAGACAATTATAATGTAGTAATATGTAATGTTACTGAAATAAAATGAAAAACATATCAAATGATTTAAAAAGTGATTCTTTTTATTAATTACTTTTATTGTTAAAATAATAGTGAGAGTGATATTAACTGCTACCTCTGCGATATGATCAGTCGAGTGACAGTGACAGTGACAGTGACGTCTGTCGAGTAACCAGTTTATTTGAAATATACTAGAGACTTAGATAGTCTTTGACAGTGACAGTGACATCTGTCCAGTAACCATTTCATTTGAAATATACTAGAGAGTTAGATAGTCTTAGCATTTTTGGTAAAGATCTGACTTGAGTTAGTTCATCTAGAATTTATATCTATATGATCTATTTTCATGATAACTGAAAACCAAATCAAAATATAAATTAAATTTACTACAAGAACATGAATCTTGATTAATTAAGCCACATGGGTTCCTCAAGGTCACAGCCAGCACCAGATAACAGCCTGAAGACAATGTTGTATGGACAAACATTATAAGGGTAATTATTAGAAATTAATACAAAAATATTTAAACATTGTTAAATATAACGAAGCATGTGAATTTCAGGTGATCTGTGATTTTAGTTTACTTTCAGTCACCGTTTTTCTCAGACCTGTGATATATTGCTATATATTTTGCATATCTCATGTAATAAACCATAATTTTACGTCTTTTGAGATCTCATCAATACAAATTTTATACTACAAATAATATCTAAAACATAGGTAAGTACTGCCTTAGGAAATAATTAATAGGTTTGTAATAATAATCAACTCTTTGAATTAGTTGAAAAAAAATACGATTGCTTTACTTATATATTTTTTTAACAAAGATTTGATAAACCAAAAGTTATGTTTGAAAAGTGAACATATATTTTTATTATATTTTGGTCAGTACTGACAGGTTAATTTAACGAAAAACAAACTAACAAAAAATGTATATATATCAAAACCATTATTATTATTAATGTTGGTAAAGTACCAATATTTTACGAGATGTAACTACTTTGAAATATCCTTATTACTGTAAGGTAAAAAATGGTGGTATATATTTTAAGTTAAAAAAAACGTACAATAAGGGCTATACGAAAGAATATTTGTTAATCTTCCAGGATATCTTATTACTCTGCGTAATGGAAAATCGCAGCTGTTGTTCAAAGACTACACGTATTTCAAGCATTACACCACAAAGAACATGATACGCTGGAGCTGCACGAACTATCCAAAGTGCAAGGCGTATGTGTGCGCAGACAGCCGTCTTGTGATAAAAAATGCACAGCACACACACAACCACACAGTGAAAAGATTGCACAAAACTTCCGATGGAACATATATAAAAATATAATTAAGAATAACTGTTAATTTGTATTCATGTCATGTGTGTGAGTGCCTTCGTAATAAATGTTTCAGAAAAAAAAACGTAGACTTTTCTTAGATATTTTTTGTAATAATATATTTTTCAATGAATATATTTTTTTTTACTTAACGGTATAGTTTTTTACACTTCATAGTTACGAAGTATAAAATATTTTTTATTTTTGTTTTATTTTTACCGAAGTTTAGTTACATTTAATTTGTTGATTTCAATGATATTAAATGTTTTATTAATAATTAGTTTTTTATTAATCTGAATTAATGAATATCATTGATTTTCAGTACGTATAATGCAAACTGAAAAAGGCAGGGTCTTATTGACATACAAAGGTCACCACTACACCAGAATAACGGGAAAACTCAATAAATGGCGATGTATATCAACTAACATATGTTACGCTTACATTATCATAGATGAGGATCTCACAGTTTTGAAAGAAAGAGGAGAGCATTGCCACGAACCAGCCATCTTTGTAAGAGGGGCGAACGGACAGTACGTCAAGCTGACTAGACACCAAAAGAGAGATCAGAATTCCTTATCGTTAAATAGAATACCTATCTCGTTGTAAACCCTTGGAAGAATATTTGTACTTTTATCTATTTATTGTATGCCGTCAAAACCTTTTAAAAGATATCTTAATACAAAATATATTCAATTTGCAAAGACACGTCTATTATAGAAATATTACATTGCGTTTGATAAAAATTAGCAGATATTATAAATGTGTCAGATGCTTCTTCTTTCACGAAGTTGAATAATTTTTATTTATAATTTATAAGTTTAAATTAATAGACTTAGGCCGAAAGTGAATTTTAATTCAGTTTTTAATTAAGTCAGTGTAAGAACGTGCCAAATTATATTTAATTGCATTTAATAAATATGTATCTATAAAATAACGCCTATAACTGCATTTTGTGAAATGACCCAAAATGTTGACATTTTGTATTCAATTAAAAAGAACAATAATTTTCTTGTTACAAAAATATTTTTGGAATAATAGGCAGCTTATCTACACTTATACTGGCATTCAAATATAACTTAAACTTTTATCCGTGAAAAGGAGACACAATTTTTGATATTGGTGTAATGTTTAAAGGACTAAGCGAAAAGTAGTGGTTCGACTCTCGGGACGATTCATTGTGATCCATGTGGATCACAATGACTCGCGGGACGATTCATTGTGATCCATGTGTTTCAAGTCTGGGTACAAATGTTGACTCCAACCCTCCGATAGAAGGATTTTTTCTCTAACTCGGAAGTTGTTTTAAAAAAATAGTACTTTTATCGATCACTAGACAAAAAATAAAATTTATAATAAATAATAATTTACACCACATTTACCTTTATATTACTATTTTCAGGTGAGCTACATACCTTCACGAACGGCAAAAAACATCTCGTTTATCAAAAATACACATACTATAAAAAATACGGAAATAAGAAAGTGATACGTTGGAATTGTACCGGATGTCATGCGTATTTACACACGGATCTAGACCTGATGGTGACCAAGACAGGCCACAGCCATACACACCAGCCAAAGCCATTGATGAGGACCAAGACTGGCCTGGTAATAAAAATATAGAAAATGTTATAGTATTATTCAATTGGTAACAATGCCATGTATTAAACTAACTATTAGCTTAACTTGTATTTTCGTTAATTATAATATAAATAGTTAAATTGTATCTTGATAATTAAATGTTCTTAATCATTCTAGATTATTTTAATGCCATTCATTTTTTTATTCAAGCAATTTAATTTTAATATAACAATTTTCCTTTAGCTATATAATGAAAGTATAGAACAACTCTGTAACAGAGATATTATCGTAGTTGAAATCTAACAGTTGTCTTTAATTCCAGTTCAGCAAATCTTTACAGATGATGGAAGGATGTTTCTCAAATATAAGGGGTTCTATTACTCCAAACTGGCAAGAAGTAGAAGTAGATGGCGGTGTGTCTGCACAAAGACCTGCTTCGTGGGATTGAACGTTCATCCTGACTTCACGCTCATGAGGGAGCCTCCTATTCACCACCATAATCCCACGGTTCTTCGAAGATTGGGGAACGGGAGACACATGTTTATATCAGACTTCAAAAAGTTTGGGAAGTGTATGCAAAGAGCGGATATGTGGCCCATGCACTATTTATATAACGTATGAAAATTTTTTTTGCGGTTTATACTTCAATATTTATCAAAAAAATGTTTAATAGTTGCATAATTAGCTCATGACCAGAGTCATCGTGTACTTAAATTATTATAAGCAAGTATTTCAATAATAAATTATTCTGTATAGACTCGTTTATTTATAAATTAATTATTGTTAAACGTGTGACACACGACCAGACGTCAAATTAGACCAGTTCCTAAAGCGTTGGTAATCTCAAGGCCTAAGAATTTGGGAATATGATACAAGTAAGATAAACTGCAGACAAATAACTACAGTCAAAAAAAAATATATTCACTGGTATTGTCCTTTTAGATATAAAGGAAATATGTTTCGTATGTGGCAAAATGCTGGTCATGATGCTTCATTACTACACGTACTGGTTTATTTTTCGGTCTAAGATGGCTGAACGTCGGGGCTGTAGCACCAGATGCAAGGTACATCTTGGTGCCAGAGAAGGGAGACCAGATCTCTGTCATTAAAAGCCATACATCCAGCTCCAAGTCGCATATTTTGATAAATGGAAGGTACGCGAGATATAAAATATTAAAATGATTACATAACATATTGATTTACGACAATTCAATATTAATAATCACTTTAATACTTTTTTTGGGATCAGATTTTATGTTTATTGAATGAAATGCGAAAATTTATTATATTTTTGTCATTTCTTTTCAAATATTTTGTAATAATTGTGTCTTACCATCAGTTTAAATCAATGTTCACGACCTAAATCTTTTTTTTTTAAATAATGTTTATCGTAAAAAATCTTCTTCTATATTTTATTTTTGTTTACATTATATAATTTCCATCCATGAATTAATAATTTAACTTCAATGATATTTATATATCTTAGCTGTAAACCATTGTCTGGAAATAAGTTTTTGAAATGACTCACTGATTCACTCACTCACTAACTCACTCACACACGTTGAGAAGTTCTTCATTCATTGTCGTCTAAATTATATTTTATAATTTTATTCGTATTGTCACTTTTACATTCACAGGACGGCTAATATTCTTTCAATAATAAAATGGTTTCGAGCTATATTTCACAGAAGTTTAATTTTCTGAAAAAAAATTACAGAAATCATTCTTATCTCTAAACCCGCCTTAATTTTGTTGGCAATTAAAAGATTTTTATTAATGTATACTTAAATATACATTTTAATACTTTCAGACGAAATAAAAATCATCACAATGATAAATGGTAAAAGTTATTATTTGTACAAAGGGTACACTTACTGCTCAGGATTTAAAACGAAGACTGGGAAACGATGGAGATGTACGAGCACATCTGAGTGCAAGGCTTTTATAATGATATCAGATGAGGGCGTTTTGATAAAGACCGGCGGCCATCATGCTCACAAACAACAGAATTACCACGTTTTGTCGGACGGGAGATATGTCAAAATATAGATTATAAATAATATATTATAAAAATATAGTTTAAGTAATGTAATGAAATTAAATAAATTAAATGTAAAATTCTAATTACTATCCTTTGTGCTAGATATTAAGGCTGGCATACACTATGCTGGCACGTTATGTCACAGGCATGCAATCTGTAGCATTCCCTTTTTTGCCCCACTTAACTAGCCCGCCTGCGTTAGTAGGGGCAGTAATCAGTGAAAAATGATTAACCAATTTCTTTGTAAGAAGATGGAATTACGGTGAAAACGATAAATATGATTTCACTATTTTACGATAAACAAATAAAACAATAAAGAGATAGCACTAAAAATGTTTTACAATTCCAGAACTTTTTCATAGACCGGAAGTAAAGGAGATAAGTATGACATCTGGAAAAAAGTACATGGTGGTAAATGGCTATACGTACGGTGGTGCCACCAAGTTGCGATTGTCGATGCGTTATAGATGCACTTCTGGGTGTGGGGCGTACCTGTACTTAAATTTTGACGGTCAGCTTCTAAACAAAGCTCCCAGGCATAACCATAGCCCTCCTAGTCTGTATGCCTGTTCTAACGGTTTATATATAAGGACGTAGTCAAGGAGGAGGTACTTGGATACACTTGGCTGTGACTCCGACTCCTTTTTAAGAATACCAAAATACCTTTAGAAAAGTAACCTGTCACAAATTGACATATATAGATAATAATATCTAGAAAGAAATGCAGTTTTCAAAATTTCAAAGCAATTAGTGAACTTTTGATTATATAAGTTTATTTATATAGATATATATATATAATATATAGATGTAACATGTTATTGCTTCAATTAATAATTATTGACATTATTTTTTATATTGTGAAGAATAAATAGAATAAAATTTAAAATAACTTTTGTTTGATCTTTGATTTTAAACGATGTATTTAATTTTAAAATAAATATCGAATGAAAACAAAGCTGGGTAGTTCAATTGGTAGAAGCACGGAAAGGTTTCTCAGAGGTCTCGGGTTTCAATCCCTGCCCTAAGCTTTACTTGGCTATACATGTTTATAAATATTTTTAAACACCTTGTATTCTCGCTGTAAAGTTATAATGTATTTATTTCCTTTCAGTATCTTTTGCGGTATCACAACGAGGAGATCGCCTCTTGGTCTGCAATGGGTTCTCTTACAGTCTTCAAAAGGCAAGAAATGAATTCCTCCAATGGCGTTGTACAATGAGCCAGCCTGGAACAGCAAAACGTTGCACGGCGAAAGTAATAACCACCGTTGAGTATAAAGTTTTAGATTTTGCTGGAGATCATATCCACTCGAAACCAAGGTTTGCCAAAATTCATAATAGGGTCCAAAGAGTTTACTAGAAAATTTAAATATGGAGAGTGTGAGTGGAATTAGTGTCTTGACAATATTTTGTTTTTAAATAAACATTATTTTATATTAACGGCAATAGCTTATGGAAGGACAGATGTATGCAAATTTAATAAAAGTTGTTTTATTAATTTTAATATTAAAAGTTATATTATTTGAAAGCAAAAAAGGATTGGATTACTTTTTTTGTGATGTAAATATCGGAAGTAACATCCAATAAAATGTCAAACGAACGGTCTCTTCCAGTTTTGTTTCTCACTGTTAATTATAAATATATGGAAAATTCTAAATTATATATTATTGGATTTTAATGCATAAATTTTATATGCTATTTGTATAATAAATGGTTTGCCTTACTTTTTACCAAAATATTTAGAAAAAACTTATTTTTCTTATTAGGTTGTGTTAAATAAAATATAAAGTGTTAAATAAACTGAGTTATTATTATTGAGTGTTTTTCTGATTTTTATTTGTTAAAATTATAGCTTTTAATATACAGTTATTTATTTTGAGATAAAAAATATAGGTATTACGTACTGAATTAAACCATCTATATTTTACAGGTACTTTTTTGTGGACGAAAAGGGGGATGAAATATCCTCTACTTTTTCTCAACGGATTTACATACAGTTATCAAAAACAGAACGCTGATGGAAGAGTATCTTGGTACTGCTCCCGACGACTCAAGGGTTGTAAGGCTGCTGCTATCAGTATAGGCACTAAAGCCTATACCTATAAACCCCACAACCACCCACCACCAAGAATACCAGAAGTGTCTGATTTAACACCAGTAGATAATAGCAAGCTATTCAACTATCCCACATAATGATTGTATTTTTTTCTTGTAATTCATCATCAAGGCTTTTCTATGTTGTAATTCTCATTTATGATGACTCAAGATCGTGATGTTTTATTTTATATGTTTTTAAATTATTTTAATTAATTTAAAATAAAATATTTAAATATTCTTCTTTGTCGTTTTAATGTTATTCCCAATACTAACAAATACGTTATATAATCCTTAGAGTTATAACATAAAATGTTTTCTACCATTATACCACGTTGCAAATATAATGGGAGAGGGGGATGTAGATAAAAATATTGGTTTCGTTTTATGTAGACTCACTGTACGTATTTCGTATCTATCTATTGATATATATTAGACTGTGGTGATTATTTTTTTTCAATGATATTAAGCTAGCTACTTTAATAAAATGAAAAAGTCTAATAGGAATATGTGTTACATCTACCAAAAAGGAGGAACCACCATTTTTTTTTAATTGTGTACGTACAAGAGCCATATATATAATTGCTGCTTCAATAATAATTGCCTTGATCTCAGCATACTGTTGCAATTTTAATTGCATGTCGGACGCATGTATCGATGGAAAGGATTGATCTAATGTTTTTTATTGGTATAAAAAGGTTATTTATTCTTATCTTATATCATGTTTTTTTATGTATCTATATATTTTTTGCAATAAAATGATTGATTCGTAAATACTTAATAATTACAAAAATATTTTATATTTAAGTCTCTCATTGCAAATTTTATACTTATTATATTTTATTTATTATATGAATTCATATAATTTGTTCTTCTATATATCTATAATAGTTTTGGATGATGATGGAAGCTATTGTTAATGATAAAGATTTATTAACTGAAATTTACGTCGGCTTAAAAGTTGGGCCATCGCCCTAATAAACAATCGATAAATTGATACACTGTTGATTTATATATGAATTATAAATTGATTGAACAAAAAATAGTTGCTTGTAAATTTCGCTTAGTTGGTTAATATTTGTTTAATCAAAACAATTTATATTGGCTATATATTATTATTTTAAATCAACAAACTCTATAACTCTATGGTTAAATAAAATTAACTAACATCTGATATATCATTTTAGGAGTCCTCATACCGTCAGGAAAAGGAAAGCATCCACTACTTATGTACAAAAACTACACTTACACGTACAAAGTACTGTCCGGTACAGGAGTCCTGTGGCACTGCTCCAGAAGAACTAGAACCGGCTGTAAGGCCTTCATCAAATCATACCCGGATGAAATATATCGAATCCAGACCGCTTTTATTAATCACTGCCACAAATGAATTGTGTTCTAAGTTTATAATATTTTTTTTTTATAATTACTATTCTAGTATTTAAACATCTGTAATATATATATTTACGCTGGTGTATTCACGTCAATTATACCTGAATTTTTCCCGACTAGCTTCGAACCCAATCGGGGTTCTTATTCATGAGCTTGAAGCATGGCGGAACGCCATTTTAAAATTTCGATTAATTGATATTGACAGCCCGGTAAATTAATATGATAGATACTATTTTTTTAGGAAAAAATGCTATCGAACTTTGTATTATTTTATGGTTACTTTATATGATTATATGATTTAGAATTTTGGTATTATAAAACATTTAAAATTAATCTGTTGTTTTACTCTTCCTGATATTAAGGTAAAATCATAAAAGCGGTTTAATATCTTTGAAACAGTTTACTAATAGGTACTTAATTTATTTTTATAGGAATGAAATATCTGAAAAAACAAAAGAAATATCGGATGATAATGTTCAACGGTTTTGAGTACAAAAGAGTTGAGAAAATGGACAGTGGAAAGGTGTGCTATAAATGCATTCAGGAGCACAGGGGCTGTACAGCGTTCTGCATGCTCAATCCAGATGAAACTGAGCTGGAGGTCAAGGGAGGTCACAGCCATCCAGCGGGCCACCGGATGAAAAATGGTATTTGGATACCAATGTAATGCGAAATGGTCAATATAATTTATTGAAAACATATTTTTCATTGCAATAACAAACAAAATCAATCCTTGTTTCACCGTATTTAATACTGATTTTGAAATTCATAAACATGTTGTCCGTTTGTGGGTAACTGTGTTTATATTTATATTCTTATGATTAAACACGAAATTCAGGTAAGTACAATCTTTGGACATAATATATTTAATATGCGTAAAACCTGGTGACTCCGAATCAGTCAGAATACTATTATGTAATACGTCATCATGTCAAATATGTTTGTAAATAAAATGTACTCCCAAAGCAAGAGTAAGTTTATACAGTATTTTTCTTCTTAATATCTTATTCCAGATGTCTTAATGCTAATTTAAATATATACAAAAAATATTTCAGTATACTTTCTGCCGACCCGGGCAGGTAAAAACCCTCTGCTTATGCTAAACAAGTATACTTATAAAAAGAAGCGCGTGAAGGCCGCTGGGAAGATTATTTGGACCTGCTCTCATTGTTACTTAGGATGCAAGGCCTATGTGGAGTCTTATGAAGATGTTTATACCGAAGTGTGCGTTGATCACAATCACGCTTCTCCAGACTATCGACGGATGAAGGATGGGACGTGGGTGAAAATGTAGAATAATTTGGGGCTCATCTCAAACTCAACACTGTTTCAATCTAGAATTTGAATATTCTGAGATATTTAAATTCTAGATCGTATATGTCTGTGTAATGATCTGTTTTCTGAAAGAACTTCTTCGAGGAATTGTTCTTGGCATGGGGATAGGCATGCTCCATATCGTAAGGGACGGTATATCGTTGGTGAGAAATTGGGATGCCATCTCTACTGAACTAAATAACTCTATGTTTTATTATTTGTTATAACATTAAGAAGCTGTCTTTTATAGTCTTGTACAGTGTAATTTATTTCTTGTATAAATATATAAATTTGTGAGTTTGTGAATATACAATTTTATCCATGGAATGTGTTTATTAAAATCGATTTCTAAAGAAATTAAAAAAACAAATAATTGGTAATTCAAGTTAGTTAACGCTTTTCAGTCTGGTTCATTCCGAGCAGTCGTAAGAAGAATCCTTTGCTGATGTTTAACAATTACACCTACAAAAAGCAATGGGAGTGTACCACAGGAAAAGTAATCTGGTACTGTTCCAAAAGAAAAGAAGGTTGTAAGGCTTATGTACATAGCATGGCAGGTGTTTATGTACCAGGGACCCTCACTCACACACACGGCGCACCCTGTTACATACGAGGCAGTGATGGAACCTGGTTGAAGTTATAGAAGATTCTAGACAATAATTTACATAAACGAATCGTGACATCATGTTGGAAAGGAGTTATCCAAAGGGGTTTAAAATCAGTGTTCAATGATCAATGCGCCTATTCCATTATCTAATTATACAGCGGATTACTTGACCTCTAAATATAGCGAGTGAAAGTACCCAACAATCGGATGGGAGTACTAGCTCATTAAAGGCCTTTTCACGATAAAATGTTAATACACCTTTTAACCTTGCGCTTAGTAAATTGGATAATGAAATGGCTGATTAAAAAAATAGTTATATTATTGACTTTGGTTGTGATTTTTGTGCTGCTTTATACAGGGTGCAAAAAACGTTGCTTTAAATGAAGATTACTGAATATTTCCTGACCAAATCAATTCTCACATTGAAAAATATATAACGCTAATTTTATTTGAAAATACACCCATCGAAACTTTCATTTTTCGTTTGCATGCTTCTTAGATAGATTTTCAAAATAATATTACTATTCATGTTTCTTTACTAAGCAGTCATTAAAGCGGATTGATCGCGATTGCTCTTAAGTCGTAAATAACGTTCAGCTTAAAATATCAGAAATCGAGGTTGCTTTGGTTTTAACGTATTTTTTTCTCCCTTATAAGCAATATTCATGAATTTTTTATTAGCATCAAATTGTAATATAAGAATTAAAATAAATATGTTTTGCTTCGAAATAACTCTTTCAATAATCAATTACTCGGATGGTGTACGCTATTATCGGTATTTTAATTCAATAACTGTATTTTCTTACAGTATTTTATAGGACATCCAGTAGAGGAACTCGCCAGCTGGTAGTAAATGGGCACCCTTTTATCTGTAGAAGTTACTGTCTGAACCACATTAAGAAGACCTGGAAATGCGCCACCAGCTCCGACTGCACTGCTAAAGTCCACACTCTTGAAGACAAGATCATCATATTAAATAATGCTCACAGCCATCCATTTACCAATTTTTATGGACCATACAAATTTACCACCTCGTGATATTTTAAATGCATGGTATTTTTAATGATGTGCTTTATAAACGTAGAAAATTAAATACCCATCGCCCAGGCTAGTGAAGTTAATGACTTTTACTTTTAAAAACAAGTATATTTTCTGGAACAAATATGCATGCAGAAACTGTGAATATATGTACTTTTAAACTACAGGCGTATTCTGTGAAATTGAGCGAAGATGGACGATACTACACCATTGATAATATCCACCCAAATTAAAAGAATAAAGCTTGAAACCCGGTTTTATAATATCATATCACTTCTATATTATTCCATATATATCCGAAATACTTTTTGAGTCTCCCATCGAATTTGTCGGATATCACAATCATTATTTCAAAATCTGATAGTCTGTCTGTACGTCGAGACTTTAAAGGTTGTAAGTTTGTTGAAATTTGTAATAGGTACATGAAGGTTTTAAGATTCTGCGATATAATTACTATATCCTTGAATAATCTAATTATAGGAAACTTTACAGGGCTGTTCTATACAACTTCTCAGAGGGGAGGGGTGATACTACATAAAAATAATTTTACATTTAATAAAAGGAGTTCGACAGGATTGAAGACCTTATGGTACTGCACCAATTACTATAACCACCCCCCTTGCAGAGCCAAAATTGTTACTTTGGGATCTGACGAACTCACAGAGATCGGAGATCATAATCATTGAATTTTAAAATTGCCCAAAAGATGAATTACAAGAAGAATCAAATACACTAAATAATAAAGTATTTATAAAACATTATGTAATAAATGAAGTATTTTTTTATATAGTTCTGATCAATATTAGAATAAGTATCCAACTTTGTTTCTTTTTTTAAACATGATAATATTATAATTTTCATTTATATTTCAATGTCATTCACGTCTTGAGAAAGTAATGTTATTCATTAAAAGAATATTTTTTGAATAAATAGCTGTTTATTCTCACATATTTTTATCTATTTTAATTATTAAAAATGTACCTCGCATATCGTTCTTTACTATAATAGGCAACATTGTATTTATTAAGTTTGTTTAGATTATTTCGGTGAATAAACGAAAAAAAAATAGTAACAAATTATTATAATTTACGTGAAGTAAACCTACACGGCTTCAATCAATGTACTTACAAGAGCCTCACACTTCTGCAATTTAAATAATCTTTCAGACGCACACTCACGTACTTTAGTTCAATACTTACGATAAGTTAACATAATGTACTCGGGGTTAAATTTTACTAAAATGCTATTAATTTACAGCAAAGATCAGCCAGACTGCTAAAGGGGGACAAGTGTTAACTATGAAAGGTCAACGGTACTATCGGGAGTACGGAAGAGTGGGAAGGAGCTACTGGAGATGCTCGAAGAGAGTGATGCATGCATGCAAGGCCACTGTCAGGATCATAAACGGTCACATCTTCCCCTTGGGCATACACAATCATGATTAAAATCTGTCTAGTTGTACAATAAATGTTAGTTTTAACTATAATTATATTATAATAACCAATATGTTTTATATGGATGATATAATGTCAGTTTTTATTTTTGTTCCTTATCATATATTCCATGACTTAGATATATCTTGAATTAGTACTACTATATATAATATTGGATCTTCTGTTTGTACATATAAGGAATGTTCTCGAGCTCGTTGTGGTATTTTCTTATAAATATACTGCATTTCAACTAAAGGTTACAAGTCTCAGTCTATACTAGTACCTACTCTCTTTACAATACTTACTTTATGTGTGATTTATAAATTATAAATATCTCTAAGAAAATTATTAAATATTTAAATATTTTGTCGGCAGTCAGGTTTTTAACTTAAATTAAACACATTAAACGGATATTTAAAGAAATATGGCTTTTTACTTGATTTTTGTTCTCTTTTATTTATATTTTTAAATAAAGCATCAAAAGCTGCAATATATTATTATTAATGATGTGGCTTTAAGCATAATGTCCATTGTTTAATGGTTAGCTTGTTTTATCGCAATCATTTGCTTAATTTAATGTAATATATATAGTATAACTAATAAACTAAACAACTTTTGCTTTTTAGAAAGACAATCAAAAACACTGAAAACAGCACGAGAAGAATATCTTTATAAAAAAAGGATAGCTGAAAAAGCGCGATATTGGCGTATTAAGAACGATCCAATAAAATATGCGGAGTTTGTTGAAAAGTGCAGACGCAAATATCAAAATCAAAAGCGTAGAGGATTAGTAAAAGAAATAAAAGATATGACGCAAGAAGAGGCTGCAGAAGCCAGAAGAATTTGGAGACTGAGAGCTGAAAAATATAAACAAAGAAATTCTTATAAACATCAATGTAATGAGTAATCTAAATCATCCTCAGCAGCACCATTTTGCTAAACAATGAGACGAATATAACATATTTATTATGGAGTTTTTATACAAATATTTAGAAATATTGAGATACAAAAAAAAATATCCTAAATATTTCTTTGTTGTGTATTGTTATCTTGTGATTGTTAAACCGTTACTTGAAATAAAAATATTCATTGGTTGTTGATGTTTTTTATCTGTTCTCCTTTGTGAAGTTTTTGCCAGTTTTTCTCCATGGAGCTAGCTACCTATTGGAACCTTGCAACTAGAGTCTGACGTTAAATATTTGAATAAAAAAAAATATTTTTTTTACTCTTGGAAGCCTCGGTTTATTTATGTTATTAGTATTTTATTTGATCATATGTTTAATATAATATATTTCATAAACTAATTAATCATGTTGGGTATATATCCAACATGATTAATTAGTTTACAGAAATACCACCATTATATATGTTTTAATACTGTTCATTTAGTTTCAGAAACAAATAAAACCAGCGTGATTACAACTGCAGTAACAGAGAATATGACAGATACCGGAAATGGTTCAGATGATGACGTAATTGAGGTGGTGAGAGATGAAGCACCAATAGAAATTCTTTCTGATGGTGAAGAAATGGAAATAGAGAAATCTAAGCATATTGATGTGTTCACTTTAAATGAATCCTTTAATTTCACAACTCCGCAAGCACTAGAAACTACCATTGAAGAAAATACATTAAAAGAACAAGTAGACTCAGTTAAAAATAGTTTTATCGACATTGAAAATACATTTACACAGTCTGAACCTGTAAAAAATACTGAAATGCCTAGTATATCTTGTGCGTCGTTAATGGATACTTCTAAACCCGATGACAAGTCAAATCATGACAGCAGTGGGGAAAATTGCTTTATAAATGTCACTGATGTAGTAAATAGTTTAGATAATGATGCTGAAAAACTAAAACAAACAGTCCAAGAAGAGCTGGAACTAAAAGAAGATTCGGAACTTAACATAGACGTTACTACTATCCCTAAGGAATTAACGAGTCCTATAGATAACATGGCTAGTGATCATAAATTAGGCGAATAAATAATATTTTTGAATCATTTACATTCTTTATTGATAGAAATATGTACGATACTATTATAGAAATATGTTACTTTTTAATGGAGTTGTCTGACTATAAATTCGAGGTAAATATGAATACTATTTTTAGACACTAAAGTTATCTGAAATTGTAGGGCTAATAGTGAGATGTATCTGCCTTGATAGATGTTGTAACGAGGTATAAAATATATTATACATTTTGCTTTTTATGTGCGCTATTGGTGAATTTCTGTATTGTCTCGCATTTACCAGGTATATAAACGTTTACTTTTATTCAAATAATGGAGAAAGATTTCCTCTTAAAAAAATTATCAGTATTCATAATTAAATCATAAATTACAATTTATATTACAATTTACTTATTATTATAATTTTCAACCAAGATTATTGCACACTAGAATACTTTAATCCAAAATTCATTTTTTTTTTATCATTTCTTAAGTTCCTGTGGTACGTTTATCACAAATAACAAAACTTCTCTATTGGGAGGAAATTTCTGATTTGTGTGTTCATTTGACCTCTAATTTTAGTTAATTTCGTAATTTTACGTGTAATTTAAAAATAATAAAGATAATTATTGGAAAAATATTGTTTGGTATCCTTATTTCTATCTATTATATATTTTATATTATGAAGTAGTATTTAGTCTCTATAAGTTTTAGATAACGCTGTATCATCACAGCACAGCTTCACGAAGAGCAAAAGGGGTGCTGATATCCTTCAGTACGAGGGGTTTGAATACCGAAAAGATTATTTCCACGGAGACAGAATATCCTGGAGGTGTGTCAGGAGGTTCAGCGGGTGTAAGGCCACGGCTGTCACCAAAGGAGATTCAATAACCTCATCAAAAAATCATAATCACGATTCCGTTACTAATAGAACAGTTCATATAAATGTTGAATAAATAGTTCATAGATATTAAAATTTATTGCAGTATCAGATTTTTCTAACTCAATACTGCTTTTCATCTTATATGTTTTAGATGTTTATCTGCGCTGTCACAGAAAAGAAAGAATATTAAAGTATCATTAATTTCAGGCGCCATTGGAGCTCGATTTGATATTTTGAACGGACGGAGGGTATTAATGATAGGCGAATATCGTTTCATGCGACACTATGAAGGTGGGAACGGAAGAACTCGCTGGCGTTGTTGCAAATCGTTCAACAGATGCAAGGCGATCGCAATCACTGACGGTAGCTTTATTAAGAAACTAAGGAACCTGCATAATCACTAGTGCAACCCTTCTTATCTTTTACTATTTCAATGTTCTCTTACAGATCTTTCCTCGTAGTTACTGTGTAATAATTGTTAATATTTGTATCCGGGTAAGAATACTCAATGCTTAATTAAGTAAGATAATAGATTTATGTACTTTAGAGGTAACATTTATAAATGTTTAAGTTTACAAATTGTTAGATACATTTATATTAAATTGATGTCTTTATATGTTTCATTGTAGATTCCAATAAAGATGTAATCATAGATAATATCTTATTAATTTGAAAGAATAAAATAATAAATGGAATTAATTTATAAATGTTTGTTATCTCAATCGTGGGAACCTCATTTTAAAGATTAATATAAAAAATACAAATGTCTAAATGTCTACTTTCCTTCCAGTCGAGGTAATTCATGGAGGAGGGTATCCTAAGTTGATGTACTGCGGCTTCCTGTATAGACCACACAACGCGTATAGACAAAGGAGGTTACAGCTTTGGTATTGTAAATACAGAAATACCAGACAATGTAGAGCCATTGTCAGAACAATGGACGGAAGGATAGTCAAGAGTGAAGAAAGTCTGTTTCATACTTGTATTTATCATAATCGTAAAAAATAAAATTATTTTATTTATTTTGCAATGTTGGTAAATGCGTGTGTTGTCTTGCCATAACTGTTTATTATTATTAGGTTGGTATTGGTTACAATCGTAGAGATAATTAATGTTTTTTATTTTTTTTTATAAGTCTATTTTAGCAGGTCTAGTCCGTTTATAACTTTAAAGAAAAACTATTTCACTTTTAGGCTTTTCACCTCAATTTATCAATAATTCTATGAATAATTTAATTTATTGATTTAAAAAAAATCAATGAAGTTTAAAATAAGCTCTTGATTAGGACGTGATGTAATTAACCATTAATTTTACGGTAAAGATATATTTTTTTAATTTTAATATATAATACAAACAGAAAGACGGACATCTTAATAAAAAAGGATGATTCCGTACGACTTTACAATGCCACAATTTTTAGATTAAATCTAGTCCCATATAAATAATATATTTTTATTAGTTTTATATAAATAATGTTTAGCACTTTGCCATCGCGTTAGTTAATTCAACTTACTTCATATTTTTCATAATTATGACAAATTAAATACGAATTCAAGAAATATAAATAATACCAAGATTTGTTGAAAAATATTTTATTATTTATAGCTACGGTACATTTTAATAATAATGAAATGATAAAATCTGAAATGCTTATAGTGAAATTTAAGGCACTGTGACACTATTAATTCTAAGGCACTTACGGTTAAAAAAACCTACTAACTAAATAAACTTAAAACGTCCTTTAAGTTTATTAACACGATCATTTATTAATATTAAGCTTTGCAATATATAATTCAAATTCATTTAAAAGTATGTGTCTTACAATACCAACTTTTTTATATCAATAATATAATTTGTAAATATTTTTAAGTGTATATAAATAGATCCGAGTAAAACCATATCGAATAGGTCATTCTATCTCTTTTTACGTTGCCAGTAACATTACCCGTCTCACTCATTTACACACACCAGCGCAAATGTATAAATACGAATAAAGTTCTAGGGTTGACAGTATATTTGATAGAAAAACACTGATAAAACAGTATGCTATGAGTGATTGTGTTCCAAAAATGATCTGACGATTACTCCGTTATGTGTGGTGAGGCTGGCCCTGCAGCCGAGTTGGATGCGTTTGTTACAAGTCCAGCGAATTTTCTTCCTGTAACTCTCGTGTTTTATAAATTTGTGGTTTCCAACATGGACCACCAGATGGCCTCTATTCGATAGTCCGAAGCTAACTGCAAAAACATATATATTTAAATACACAAGTCATAATACAGTTAGTACTTTACACAAAGTGCTATGTATATATGGGTAGTTTTAATGTTTTTAAGTGTGTGCCATTCTTCAGTGTGATCTTTGGTTTATGTACCTAATTATAAATATTCTATTGTATAGGATTTATGGTGTTATGTAAATAAATAAAATCAGTCACAAATATTTTTATTGCGGTTTCATTTTACAGAATATTAAGACACCTTTCTTATTATTTTAAGACACTAGTTATAATACAATAATATTTTTTTCCTTGGTGCTAACAGTTGTTTATTTTCAGATGCTTTGGTTGGTACTGGCGTGGATTGTTTTGCGTCCTACTGTCTCAGTAAGCAAGGCAAGATGGGCATCACTTTGGGAGGTTACAGGTTCAGATTCAACGGCTGTGCCAGAAATGGTAAGATTCGCTGGCGTTGCTCCCGAGGACCGTGGTGTAAGGCCGCACTTCACACCTACAGAGGTAGGATTGTGTACATACAGAGTACACACAATTGCGGCCCTAAACCGGCTACCTGAATCGTTAGTTTAAAAACGATATTTTTTTTGGGAAAGAATAGTAGGGAATTATTTTCATAACTATCCATTATGGAGATATTTTTTACCCTATTTTCGGGGAGACTTTTACCGACTCCAACATTTTTTTTTTTTTATAAAATTAAATAGTAAATTATACCCAAGGCCTAATTCTATTCGTTAAAATCTTACACTATATCACCTCAAATTGATTTAAAATTTCACGAAACGGGCTGGATCGTAGCTTTTGAATATTTTTAACAACGATAATTAGGCCTTTGACAAATAAAATTACCAACATAATATGGAAATATAACAATTATCGTACATTAATTGTTATATTTAAAAATAGTTTTCGATTGCCGAATGAAACAACTGTTCTAAATCTAGCACTTACGAGTAATATACTGACCTATATCTTATATAAATAAAAATAGTACATACTATTTAAATTAGAAATCGGTATTTATTAATTATAGATGATTTATTAAAAAATCAATTTTTCGACTAAGTTAAGTTTTAAACATTAATATTATTACAGAAAAAACTTGTATGACAAGTGTGTATTCATACATAAACCATGACATGGGTATATCATAAGTTCTTATGTAACTTAGAAAATACTTATGTGTTAGAAATAAGGATGTAATATCAATACTTCAAACAGTACAAAATATATATATGTAAGTATATTTGATATAAACAATATATCAACTCAAATTCATACAGGGTCATATATATTAAATAATAAGTTATTATATATCAAGAAATAGTAAAGAGGTATTTCTGATCTTAAACTGTACCCTAAAATATATTAATTTGACAACACCTCGTCTTATTATGTAATAAATATCTATATATATAACTTTTACCGATACATAAGGACAAATTAAGTAATTTTAAATTATATACATACTGAATTAATGGTGAAAATTGCTAGTTCAAACATTATCATCGAACTAATAATATCGATAGTTTATTTATATGATTTTAATACAAAATATATGTTAATTGGAAATGGTTTTTAACAAATGCAATATAAAATACATTTATTATTTCGTTATTTATTACGAGCACCACATTGCGACTAGGATCGAATACAGGGTGTGCTTGTTCTAATAAGCAATTATATTTTTAGTTTTTAATACATAAATATATACAAGCTAATTTATATTATATTTATTGTACAGTGGTTGAAGTAGAAAATATTTAAAATATAATAGGGATATCTTTAACGACAGTTATGTAATATTTTTTTAGGTAAAATCTGTGTACAAATTCGGTACATTTGTTGTTTTATTTGGATAAATAGAAAGAAAAACATTATATTACACTCTTTTTTATTATATAATACATCTTGCAAGTAAGTTATGTATTAACATATTTTATAGGAATGTCTTATCTACAAATTTTGTTATAGTTTCATCAAATCTCTTTAATTTATTGAAAGAAAAAATAGAATAGTATTAAGTCTAGTACAATAAATAAAGTAGATTTAAATCAGTGGTCCAGCTATCTAAATGGTACCCGGACTTTTTCTTGGGGGGAGAGGGGGGCAGTCATTATTAGGTATGACACAGACATGACATGCACCTGATAATAGACTTATATAAATATACACACACATGCATTCTAGTTGTAAATGAAGGTGCCATTTTTGGTTCGAATCAAAGTTCTGGCAGAATGGTTATGACATAGGAATCCATGGATGACGTTGACGTCATCGAGCACGACATAGGCCTGACAGCGCGGGTATGAGATACAATTCCACCTCAGGCTTTTATTTTTACTATAATAAATGTGACCTAAGTAATAGAACCGTTTCTTCATATTGTTCATCATGACAAAGCCTCCTGAAATGTTCGTGTTTTAATATCTTTTTTTATTCTATTTACTAATATTATTGTATGAAATACTCACTAAACTCTTATATATCTTCCTGAAGCTGTTTTCGCTAGTTTTCTTATTGGGTGCGAGTGTTCCTCGTTGATGTCGTGGATGATGAGATATTCGTCGAGCTTGAGATAGGCTTTGCAAGACGCGTGTCCTGTGCAGGCCCACCTCATGTACTGTCCAGATTTATTTTTCTTGTAGTAAGTGTTGCCGTTATGAAGAATAACCGTCTTTCCGTTTAACATTGTAATTATTTTTGCTGCAGAAAAATATTAATATGTTACATGTATAAATTTAATATAATATAAATTAAGATTAAGTCACTCACTAATATCAATTCCGCAATACCTATAATTGTCAATGGCTTACATATTCTCAAAAGAAATGTTAATATTGCGTCAAATCATTGTATGTAACGGTTTCAACAGTAGAATGTATTTAAATAAAACTGTTGCTATTTTAAAATTAACTTTATTGATATATAATAATTAGATAATAAATTACTGTGACGAGTGTTGTATTAAATCGACGTTACCATTAAAATATTTGGAATATTCTAAGAAACCTGTCTACCTCTACGAACTCGAATACGTCTCCAGAGGTTGTGTTACCGTAAGTTACCTGTGGTAGTGATTATCGCCAAATTATATTAATATATGTGTTTAGATGTCTGTAACAATAAAACTAGTCACACTTAAAATATGTTTTATTTATAATCCAAAATAAGCCCACTTACAGTACGGATGTGCTTTTGAATTCATATTGCACACGCGAAAAAGTTAAATATAATATTATTCCAAGTAATGTACACCTTCAACCAAAAATGCTCCTTATTCACTAGTAATAAAACTTATATTTGTGCGATTTCTGAACTCTCCATTTCATATTCCGTCCCCGTGATGATTTGGTCGCCAGATATGACTCCATGCTCCGTTTTTAAATGTTGTAAGATACATCTTATACTCTTATCGACGTCATCGAATTTCATACACTTGAAGTTACATATTTTACAAGAGAAAAAATGCTCTTCGGTATTTTCAAAAACTTTCCACACCCAGTTGTTGTCATCTGAAAATTGTGTTTGATCTATAATTATCAAACAGACGTGTTAATTATCATGTATTAAGTGACAAAGTACATATTATATTTAAATATAAAATGTTAGTAATCTAGACTTAAGAATCGAGACTATCCCACTGGTCCTATGATGGGACAAATTTCACTGTTTAGCTCCTTTCTACTTTGAAACAATACCAGTGATTACACGTGTACGTTAAATGGAAGTGTCAGGAGGCCTTATTTTGATGTCATACTTATCTAAAGAATAAGCTCTTCAAACTTGAAATTAAAGCCTCGTGCCCTGAAGACCTACCAAGAACTTTTAAAAACTATTATAGTTTTAAAAAGTTTTGTTGTTCGAGCTCTATAAAACAATATTATAATATTTGTATTATATTACTGACGTAAACGAGTAAATGCTTTCTTTAAATTTCAAATTTAATTGACTTAAAAACAATATTACATTCATATTTCAATATTTTGAAATACACTGCATGATACAAATTAATATGTACTACAGTAAATAAATTAATTATTTAACATGACGTCATCAAAACTCCCTATCGAAAGATCATTAAAGTTATATTACTTCTAGAACGAATTCGAAAATAAGATTTTTGAAATATTGCTATAAGAGTTCGTGGTAGGCCTGCTGGTATGAGAAGAACCACACAACTCAGCCGGGTATTTCTTTATGTGTTTCACTATTCCATAAACGGCAATATAAAATGAGCAATTTACGAACATTTGGAATCATCGCAATCAATTCAATGGGCAGGCCTAATGATAAATGAATCATTTAAAATAAAATTTGATTCACCAGTCCCGTTTGACAAGTGACACACATGTTCTAATGCCAGTCCCATTACCGTCAACACGTCAATCATGTCGTGCCTCACGTAATGGCTGAGGGATAAAAAAATATAACTTAACAGTTTACTTTTAAAAAATGACCGAAACCTAACACCTTTTCCATAAAAAATATCTTACTGTGATAGTGATGACGTAATATATAAGTAAGTATATATATGTATATATATGGATATATAATGTTATCCATACTGTTTGAAATGGGGTCATTAATATGGACAAAATAAATATGTATATATCAATGAGCCTTTATTATTTTTTGTATTTAATTACATATTTGTACCAGTATGCTACGTGTCTTTGTATACTTATTTGTATACTCGCCATATTTTCGTGTTTATTGAGCCACTGTCATATTATTTCTTCACTATCCTATTTCTTAAAAATATTTTTTTCGTAAAAAAGAAGCATAAAAAATCTTATTAGCTTATCTGAAAAAAAGTAATGTATTCTACACGTCGATAACTTTAATTTGATACCCATATTGGCAGAATTGCACAAAAATGTGTAATCTGCCATTTTGTTGCGGTGACCATTTAGGAATTTATTTTTAGAAGCGATAACTCATAAGAACTAAAACTGTGTTTTAAATTTCAGCTCATTCGGAATCAAGTGAGTAAAATTTAGCTTCTCATTCATTATGTGTACCGTCTAATTTTTGATCGTTAATTTCTCAATAAATTGGTTTCTAATTATGTAATACTTAATAGCTTTCCAAAGAGACCTTACTCAATAGGCAGGAAAATTTAAAAATTGATTCACTCGCACCCCTTTGCCCCCTTTCCCCCTCCCTTCCGCCAATTTTTTTTCACAGCAGCGTATGTAGAATAAAATTCTTAAGGTTTCTACCAATATGAGAGCAAGCGGTTGGTAAATGCTGCCTCAGAAAACTGCTCATTTTCCCCCCTCCTCTCCATATTTTTTTTCACAACACCCTACAAATTTCTGCAAAATGTGAAAGAAATCCGCTGGTAAATGGCGCCACAGACGAATTTCAACCCCTTTTCCCCCAAAAAATCGACGACGACGAAAAAAAGGACAAATAGTCAAGGTACCTGCCAAGTTTCATCAAGATCGGTTAAAAAATGCGACCTATAGCGTGGAACCGACAGACAAACACATACACGTACCAACGCGGTATCGCCCTCACTCGGAGCGAAAATGAAGCTTTTGCTCGCTCATACACAAATGTTAAATTGTTGCTCCTTAATGATATCTAAAACTAAAATAGATACTTAAGAAATACGAATGTAATTCATTTGTCATCTCCATCACAGAGGCACACTAAAAGGTAAGTTTCGATTTGTTTAAAATAAATCCTCAATAAAAATCATCCTTTATATTATTATATACTTTATCTCTCAGCCATTTTGTCGACATGATTGATATGGGACTGCTGGCACTAAAAAATGTGTTTTATAAGTCCCATTGGACTTCTGGGACCAAAATATCGGTGTCAATTGTCCCGTGGGATTAGTAACGAAGTAATGCCAACTGTCCCAACATGAGACACAATCTCTCTCAAACCTCAAATTAGGTAGTTTTGATTATAATTTACATACTTGTATGTGTTTTGAATAACCTTCATATATTTTCTCTAAAACCATCTTCAACAAAACTTAGTATAAAATTTAAGAGGTTTCAAAGTATATCTAATAAAAAAATACTTCATGCTTAAACATCACAAATTCGATTATTTGAAAATTATCTCCAAAATCAACTCACCGGCAGTTTTATGGTGTATCATCTTAAGATGTCTGTTCATGTTGCCGGTGGCATTGCCTCCGTGGCATATGTTTCGTTTACAGAGCTTACACTGGGCCAGTGTGCTCGTGATCCGCTGGAAGTACGACCAGATCCAGCTCCGACCGTGCTTGGATGTGTCTGGGGATAAGCTTGGTTGTAATTAGGTGTGTAAAATATCTCTCAATGTAGATTATAAGCATATTAAGGTTGAATATTTTAATGTAACTTATGTTTTTGTTATCTGGGATCCAAAATATTTACAACATTGATGATTTCAAAATATGTCTATTATTAATGAACTATCATTCTTATTTAATAAACTTACCAAGACTTTCATCAAATTCTTTATCGCTGTCAACTTCTTTCTTCCAACTTAAATCAAGGTGTTCTAACTCGTGGGAGTCCTTTTTCTTCTCAACCTCAGATTTATAAACACTAGGATGTCTGGTTCTAACATGTCGGTTCATGTTGTTTGTATTACATCCCTTTATGGATAAGACAACATTGCAGAGATTACAACGGTAGATAATATTTGTCAGTTTGTCAAAGTATTTCCAAACCCAACTCCGCTTTCGGCTAAACTCTAAAAGATATAATTTATGTAATGTTAAAAACTGTTGCTTTCATCTACATACAATTTTACTAACTGTAAACTAGCGCCACCTATAGCATTTATATGTGATATAATTCATATTTCTAGCATATTTGTAGTGAATATTTGGATCCATGACTCTTCTATGTTATAATCTTAAAGGATGATATTTCAAAAGTGAGATGCATATTTTATTAATGCCTAAATATGATTATGATTGAAAAACTATTGGTTTCCCAATAAACTATCATACTCTATTTGTCCTTCTTTAGGTGTTTTAAAAAGTTGACCGTTTGATTTTTAAATGATAGTTTAGACATAAAATACAGCAGAGTTAACATTAATATGGATACTATGTTCATATTGTTTATGTACATATTAGGTTAATTAGTTTATTATGATAGGAGTTTTCTAACAATATTAACATAAAATATTAGAATTTTTACTATATTGAAATGAAGATATAATTTAAAGAATTAATCTCTTACCATAACTCCTTTTTAATTTCTTCTTTCTTGGCACGAGCACATACTGCATATTTTCAATCATATCTTTGTCTGTTTTATCCTCACATTTTATTATTTCATCGGCCTCACACACCTCCTCGAGTATCACAGGCTGTGACTTCCCATCGTCATCCTTCAACATATTAAACTGAACAAATTCTATTTGAAAGCCAACTGTTGATTCCTGGCTGCTTTTATGAAGTTCATAAACTTCATTGTGCAGTGCTTTGATATGCTTTAGAAGCTCAGGTGATTTTTCTTCACATTGGATAGATTCTTCACATATATTACAGCGATATTCATTATTATTCTTGACAAAGTATATGGATATCCAATCTTGGAAGTCTGTAATATTAAAATGTTTTTATTAATTGTTTATTATAATTATGTAATTGTTACATTAAATACATTTTAACTTAAAATAAGGAAATAAAACAAAAGTTGAGATTTGTTTTTTTTTTTAATAAACATATGAAAATCAAAGGCTTGTTATAGACTTCAACAAGTTGAAAATAAAACAAATGAAACATCTTTTTATTATTTATTTTATCCTTATCTTCATACTTTATGGTGAATCTTTGGATAACATATTTTGTAAGTCTTATTTAAACACACAAGGAATATAAGTAATGTACTGAATATAGCAAGTAATGAACATTCAATTTGTAATTAAATTAGACATATAAACATGTGGAGTAAGTATAATACTGTTGAGTTTGATTATTTAAAAGCCTGTACATATATAACCAGTATTGCTATAAAAGCCTATTTGCCTTTTATAAGATTAATTTGATTATCCATATAGAAAATAACATGATTTAATAGTATAAAATAAGGATATTTAAGAACGTAATAAATATGTCATAAATATTTTGGACCAATAGTAATAAGAACAATCATTTCAATAAAATTGGTGGCAACAATTAAACTAATCAGTAAACATTGGTTTCTTGTGATTATGGAAATCTCTCACCACCTGGACCCCATAAGTTTGCATATTAATAACTGAAATACAGCCGGTTTTCTGTCGATAAGAGCAATACCACTGCTCAGCCCCACACTGTAGTCTACTTTTGAACACATAAGTGTATCCTTTGTATAGTAATAGATGACCCTTTTTCGTGGGTACACACTGCACTAACTCATCACCTGAAACATTAAATCATAATTAACACAATTGCTGCAACTACACTTTTGTTTTAAACACATAAAAACTTTTGTGAACCAAAACATGAGACACATTTTTTTTATTTGACACAACCGAAGAAGTCGTTAAAGTTAATTTATTGCACAATCCAGGAATCATAAAATTCATATATATGTTTATTAGCCAAAAGCATCTATTAACTCTACAAAGTTGTTGTTTTTTATAAAACTCCTAAAAAATAATAAATGATTAACCCAAATCGTAAGATTACTGTCAATGTGACACTAGTGACGTTTAAATTTTAATAAACCTTTATTTTGGGTACGTAAAGTCGAAGGACGTTCGCATATTAAACAACAAGGTAAATTTGTATGATAAAATAAATGTTGTTTCTTTATTTGCTAGACTAATTCATTCAAAAAAAAAATGTAATAATCAACATTGACGCCACCTTATGATTCATCACGTTCCAGTTAACGCCTAGCCTTAACTTATAAAAATAATTTATTGGCAATAGTAAAAATATTATTTATCAAACTTTTCTGTTTCCAGCATATATTTAACCAAAAATTATGTATTTTTTTTTAAGCAGTTTTCAAAGCTATAGAATGAACTGGCGCTCAAGTGGCTCCACACGGACAAATTCTTGAACATTTTTATTATAGGAGTGATTTTCTCATAACTAGATGGCACTAGTAGTATCTAAAAGGTTTATTCAAAAATGGATAATCATCATGATGTTACTTTATTAAACAATTAAAGCAGGTAAATCCGTTCTTATTTAATTATTTCTTTGTTGCTTCCTTTTTTGGCAATATATAAAACAATATCTAATAAATACAGAAAAATACTTATCTGTTTTTTTTAGATGTATTTAAGCTACATTGACTGGCATAAGTATAGCGAGAGTTAAATAAGACTTTGTTTACCTTTCAATATTTAAGGGAAAACAAAATGCATTTTATTTTCCTCGTCTAAAATATTACTGAGGCCGTCCGCACGGTTATTTTATTAAGGAGCATTCATAATCTACATAATCTTGTTATTGTGTATCAATTATTACAATAGTAATTAGAATGCTTATTAAGATAAAAACCGATTTTTAGATAACGCCTCAAGTTTTAGATACTTATCAGAAGTCTATATACAATACAATTCTTTTATTTTATACGTTTACTCCAAAAGCTATTTTTTTCATTCTTGATAAGACCTAAACGATTGGGTAAGATAAAAAAATATTGTCTATTTAATAAAATAGCTTGTTATATCAACATTCCATTTAACAGGCCCAGGGACTATTTTAATTAAAAGATTAAGTTTTTTTTATACAGGTCCCTTAACTTTTTTTTGTATGCCTACTTACACATTGTTAATTAAATGTTGTTGGCAATTAAAAGGCGTACGAAGACATGGATTGAGTGCGTGATGATATGTCAAAAAGAAATAAGTTGTCACTGGGGTGTGATAGAAAAACGCGCAAGAATTTGACATATTGCGTTAATTTCATATAATTGGTTGAAGGGCAGAAGGATAAAGATATGTATATAGTCTTTATGTGGAAAAATCTCATATATATATATACAGCTTTTTATAGAATGATGTGTACGCAAAAAGTAATACGCTAACAAAATGAACAGCCAGTAGACCATTGGTATGGTTGACAGTTATACAAATTAAAAAGTTACAAACAATATAAAATTATAAATTTAGTGTTCTTGGTTAGATTTTTTATAACTAAGCAATGATCGAAATATCAGATGTTGAAAATATATCAGAAATTAAAAAGTATTTTTTTTTTTAGATTATCAAACATTGTTTTATTTAATATGCTGAATTTAAGTTGTTACTTATCCTACTAGATAGCGACGTTAGCAAATATTTGGTTTTATCAATATTTTACAGAAATTTTACATTTAATACGTATTCATACATATCTACTTATATAAATATATTTTATAATGTATAAAATATTATATTGTATCATCACGTTACATTAATTCTGAACCTTATTTACACATTTCTACTAAAATGGATGACGTCTGTCGATATTCCAGATCATCCCAATGAGATTTTCGTAAATAAGGTAGTTAAAAAAAGCTTGTTGTTTTTCTTGTACTATTTTATTACAATCTCATGTGCGTGTAAAACTATTCTCTTGTTATTTTTTTACAATAAAATTTGTTTCATGCATTCATCAGTTACATGCGTGCGTTAATAAAACTATTTTGATAATAAGTTATGTGATATGAAGTACCAGTAGGTACTTTTTTAAATATCTGTCAAAACTACCAATTCCTATAACGAGTAGGTTTATAACTTTTTGCTTTTGTGTCTTTAATAACAAAAAAAAAGAAACCTAAGTGACGTATAAGTCCATTTTATTCCATTATCTACTTTATGAGGAAATATAATAAATTAAAATGTCTACGCTCAACGTCGTAATTCATAATCTTTCAGATAACGAGTCAATACTCAATGTACATGTGATCCTTTTATTCTTACTATATGGTTGTCTATGGTATAAATTTTTGCATTGCAACGATATCTCCTCTGCATGGCGCACTGCCACCGAACTCTGGTGCCGAGGACGGTGTGAATGATGAATCTGTAATCTCCAACTACCATAACTGGCTTCCCTCTTTGGGAAATCTCGAATTTTGGAACTCGATATGCTGTAATTACAGAGAAAGGTTAAGGTTCTTATAAATACGATCATCATTAATACACAGACAGATGTACAAAAATAGTCGAGACTAGCGAAACTAAATCTGCACATATTTATTTTATAAATAGTTTACGTGTCAAGTAGTAGAGACCTATTAAACTAATCAAAACAATGGTTTTTGATTTTTTATCTGTTGTTTTGTTAGCACTTTACTGTAACTTTAATAATTTAATAATTAAAGACCAATTTTATTGCAATTTGGTGGTTATAGTTTACGGTCTGATGTTATCTCTAAGGCAAAAAAACTTTTTTAGGAAAATATAGAAATTGGTTTAGGTTATAATTATAATAAAATTATAAATTCCTTACCCATATTTGGTATAACTAATAATAATAGATGGTTTATCATTTTTGGATAAAGGGGTTAATAAAACACATATCTACTTAGTTCATTCATTGTAAATTACATAGTCATTGAATGAAAGAATCGAAAGATTTATTGAGCGAATTATTTGACAACTAATATAAATTATCTATATCTACGTGTCATGATTTAAGATAATATTTCCCCTTGATTTTGAGTCTTATCAATATGATAATATAATCAATACATTATATTTCTGATTACTACATTTTTGTTAAAACATAGAAACATGTTTGTATCTGATTAAATTTATATTAACATTCCATTTTATCAAGATATGTTTTATTTGATTTTGTTGATTGATGGTGCCTGGACTTGTTTTTTATTTCTTTTACTTAATTACTATGAGATCATGTAATGTCTGCCCATATATTGTGAACTTGTTGGTAGATATTTTAAAAGCGTTTTAGAGTAGACATTAATTGCCTCTAAGGATTTGATAGAATTGCTAATAAATTTAAGAATTTGTCTTTTTCTTTACTATAATGAATAGAAGTACCTATTAAAAAATAAATATATTCTAAATTTAACTATTGTTTATCTTCTACGGATTTTTACCTTTCCCACGTGTAACCTTTTTATATAACAATCCAGTGTTCGTCTCGGTATTCCATACACCCCTGCTGCGGCTCGTTGAGACAGCTTGCCGATTTTGACAGCGTCTATAGCAGCCTTCATGTCTTCTTGAGACCAATTTCTGTAGGTCCTAACCATTTTATTAAATATTTCTGTGAATATAACATTAACAATTACATAAGTTTTCTAAAAAAGACAGGAATGTTGTCAATGCTAGTTTTTGTTATAAATTTTATACGGAGAACGGGAAATCTTAAATAACCGTTAAATAGTAAAAAAATATATATTAATATAATTGTTTCAATGGTCTATGCAACTATAATTTTTTTATGAAACAACAACATACGACAATCATTATAAATACTAGATACAGACCAATATAGAAAAGAAATAAGAATGAAACATTTAATATCAAAAAAATATGACAATACCTCTTAATTTCTATGTTCAAATCATAAAAAAAAATATAAGTTCAAAAGTGACGTTTGTCTAGAATCACATAGCGCTGTTGTGACAATAAAATGTCACTTTAGAGTTAAAATAATTTCCTTACGCTAAAATAATACAAATATTATAAGCGATAACACTTATTTAACCTGAAGTTTCATACCAAAGTTCTTAATTTTTCAAACGTATAGAAAATCTTTATATTTAAATAAATATATTGTGTTGAGAACAAACGAGTTATTTAAAAGTTAATAATATCGATTCTTGCTACTTCAACACGAGAACAGTGAAAGCCAGTATGATTGAAGGTATCCATTTATCAAATGCGTATAACTGACTATACTAACTTTTACAAGTATTTTTACATAGTATAACTAAGTACAGTATATGCATAAAAAAAGAAGCGTCAGACCTAACGTTCGGTACCTTTTTTTCATTTTATGCAACTGAACAAACGGGTTACCTAAGCGACTGCTGTTACTCATTGACATCTGGAATCCAAGAGCTACAAGTTCGTTGCCAGTCTAAAGCTATTTAATGACGTAGATTTTAATTTATTGTTTGAAATACAATCTAAATCTGCACGATTTCTTTATTAACGTCATGGAATCTTATAAATGGAATTCATTTTTAAATCGAAGCACAGTCAATGCCGATTGGATGATTTATTAATCAATCGATCCGTCTGGTCACATCTGAAGTTACATCAACTTCAATGCAATATTCGAATTAGAATTTTAGGAC
The DNA here is from genome assembly GCA_963555665.1 of Dircenna loreta. NCBI lineage: Eukaryota > Metazoa > Arthropoda > Insecta > Lepidoptera > Nymphalidae > Dircenna > Dircenna loreta. The sequence continues at coordinate 3,848,362 of OY743099.1, read as the reverse complement.
ATTGTAATAAGAGTGAATATTGAATAGGAGATCGGCTAAGTATGCGAGCCCTTATTGTCCGCAGTTTAGGCATATTTAACCTTAAACCAATGAAACAAGGTTAAAAATTATTTTATACTTAATATATAAATAAAACCATTACGTATCGTCGTCTTGTTAAACAATGATTTCTTTAATTTGAACTCAATCATAACTAAATATATGAATAGATGAGGTATAAAAAATATATATATAATTTTTTTCTTACAATTATTTATATAATACAAAATAATGAAAGAAAAAGTAAACTTATTTCAATTTTCATAAAATTTAAAAGCAAAAACATATTATATTACGACAAGTTACTAAGTTTTTTTTATTATAAGCACTTTGGGTTATAAAATACTTTGGATTAAAACAAGTGTCTCATACACAACTCTTAAGTTATTGGCAGTAACAATAATAAAAACTATGTCTACTGTTTTATAATGACTAAACGTTATTTAGTTCTTAATGACTTTAAATATATTATTTGTATATATACGATACCATTAACTGCAATAATTTTACAAGTATATTTAGTCTTATTAAAAAATACTTTAAATATAAATTTGATCACATTTAGTGTATGTAAGCACAATTCACAAACACTACTTAATATGAACACTTTGAGAACGCACAAGAATCTAATAAAAATACACTTGGTTTGGTTACTAATATCTGTAACCTAACATTATAATAGGAATTTCAATATATTATAACAATAATATATAAAGTAATATTCACATTGAAATACTCATTTAATGACCAGTTATTAAAGATTATTCTTTGTCTTTTTGTATATTCTTGGGGTCTGGGAGAGGCGGGAGACTGTAAGATTTACCGTCAGGAGTCATCCAGCATGTGGGAGGGTCATGATTATGTTTTCCGATACTCTCTGTAACCCTGCCAGCATTGTTTATTCTCAACTTTGCAGGGCAGCATCTACTGAAGAAGTACCAGCAGTACCATAATTGACTTCCATATGCCTTTTTGTACATAAACCTGAATGTATGGTTTTGATACATGAACAACTTTGAATTTCCCCTTGTGTTTATAAATATACCTGAAATGAAAATACAAAATTTAGTTTTTGATTGAGATTATGAGAAGCACTTAAATATATTGCCATTATAGGAAGGAAAATAAAACCAATATTGTTTCAATATATTTAATATTATCCCACAGAATATCAAACAACACAGCACAACATTTATTCGAAATATAATATTTCTATAAATGTACAAGGTTGTGCATCTTTATAAATATTTTTTTTATTTACACAATTTAAAAACATAAATCTTAAATACATCAATAGATAATTATTAGCATTTAGGAATGAAACTTTAAAATCTTTTAATTTAAAAACGAGTTTTGTATATGAACTTTATTTTAAGTTTGGATGTTACAAAATTTGTAAGCAAATAATCACATCTACTTCGTAAACACGCTCAACACTTTTATTTATATTTTCAGAAAGACGCAACAATAGAAAAGAAACAATATAAAATTTCTATTTTAAAGATAATAGTTAACAAAGTTTACTACAATGTATCATAAATAAAAACGATTACACAAAATAGAAACAGACTTAAATCTTACTAAGATTCAAGATTGACATTTTGACATCTAAAATGTAGTATACGTTCCGTACACACTGTGTACTACACAGTAAAATAAATTTAAAAAAATGACTATATAAATAAACGGAGGTTTAGTGTTCTTTACATATGCTTATTAGAATAAAAACATATTGGAACAATCAAATGAGGTTATATATATGGACTAAAATGAAGTGTGACACAGTTATAATTTTTAAATGAATATTAATGTACTACATCTAGCAACACAGCGCGGTTCGTCACACAACTTGTTACTCGCGTGCCTGTTGTGTATCTTTTATCATACGTATGTAGTGTAAATAAAAAAAACATTCTAAGATAGTGCCAAAAATTGAATTGTTTGCTATGTTCATAAATTATTATACGCATAATATTCATCGCATAAATGTGATAAATTAATTTAAGTTTATTTTATGTGATAAGTAGGTTAGCAGTGTATAACAAGTTCTCTATATCAAAACAACTACAATCTTGAATATTAATGTGACATGAAATGTGTACTCAAACTCAAACTAGATAAGATATTTAATAAATATAATTGTATAATACTTGTTTTATTTTTCTTTCAAATAATATTTGTTTAAGTAATAATAATTAGCTTTTTTAATTCATTTTCTAATATAATATTTTTATTTCAGAAGCAAATTTTATACCGACCAGAAAAGGGAGTATGCTATTAGTGCATGAAGCGTTTGCCTTCCGTTTAAAAAATAAATTGGCTTATGGCAAGAAGCAATGGTACTGTACTTCAAGAACTAAAACTGGATGTCAAGTGGATGTTACTACTATATTTCATGAAGCTCGAGTTGTTGTAAATCGAGTGAGGAATAAACATAACCATCCTGCTCCCGGATTCTATCGTCGGAATGATGGTTCATTTAAGGTTGTATAAATTGTATATTTTATGTCGATGTAGGTATTATAGCAATTATTAATTTGTGTAATCAAGGACCAACGATAATTGATCAATTATTAAGTATTAAGTCATATTTTTTAGGCTGAGAACACTGCTATTCATTTATATAACAAAAAAAAATGTAACTTAATAATTTTTATATAAAAGTTTAAATAATGACTTGCCACTAAATTGCTCAAGTAAAGGTTTCCAAAGACTGATTTCTACCTCAAAATAGATACCTGAATATTTTTCATATAATTTATTATTTATAAAAACTTTTTTATACTTAGTAATTAAGAATAAAGAGACATTTTTGATGTTTTAATTTAAATTAAATACTTAATACTGGTTAATGTATAGTAATTTGAATATTTTAAAATATTGTTAAGTTAAGGATGGTATCTGATAGGGTATTTGGGTTTTATTAATTTTATTATTTTTTATATAATTTTATAATTACATAATATAATGTTATAAGTAAAGACTGAATTAGCATAATCTACCTCATTTCATACTGGTGTAACTACAAAGACTGTGTTTATTGACATTTGTTAGAATAGATGTAATGTAAGAATCCTTCATATGTTTATTAATAAATACATTTAAAGCAGTTTGTTTTAATGATTTTATTATGTCAGAGAAATTTTACCTTTTATTAATTTAGATGTCACCTTACATACTTAAAGTGTTGGGATTGCTTAATAATGTTTATAAATCTAAAAAAACAATAACATTATTATAATTCCCAAATAATTTTACCATGTTATCTGTTATTCAGTGTTTAATATTTATAAAACTTACTTCTTATTTAATTTTAATACACAGCCTCATAATTTATACTTTTTAACATACCATTTAATATATTAACATTTATTGGCTCACCTCAAACTAAGTAAAAATCTGTCTTGGGAATCATTGATAAATAAATAATAATTAAACTGATGTTACCGCTCAGCTATTATCTTATTTTAATAATAAATACAAAATATATTATTATCAATTATCTCATTCTATCTGCAATATCTTGTATATATAAATATATAAATTTTGGATAATATAACCATAACATCGAAATACTTGTTGGTGATAAAAGTATTTAAACAAAAACTATGACATAGGATATATATTGACACAAAGAAATCCTGACATATATATCTATTATTTAAATACAACTTAAACACTGTAAATGAAACAAAATAAAACACCTATTAAAATCAGTCTAACTGAGCGATCACAGTAAAAAAGTATTGTGTGTATAAGGAAATTTAAGGTTTTGGTAGAATTTTTAAATTTGAAATTATTTTTGATGTTATATAGGAAGAAAGTAACGAGTCAAAACTCAAAAGATGTACAATAAATCATTTAGAAAACATTTTAAATATATGACAGACCTCGAAACAATAGTTTTAGATGTGGTTGAAGTTAGAACGTAACGCTGCGAGAAATTATCTTATTTCTAAATTGGTATATCATAAGTAGTTACATAAACCAAAAATTGATGAATTTGTATACATGTTAAATGATAATAAGTAGCTTACTATTTAAGTTGGCTTGCGGTGTGAGATAATATCACTGGCAACAGCCACTATGGATTCTTTCAGTTATACACGTCCAAAAATATGGTGATATGTGCCGTCCTGAGATACGTAATATTTTGGGGCGTCATGATTATGTAAATCGTTAATATTTCTAATGATGGTATCATCTTCGCCGGTAGTCACGTATGCCTTGCATAGTTTTGATCTATGCGACGAACAGCGCCATCTATGTCCATCTTTTGCAGTAAAACCAGAAGAACGAGAGTAAGTGAAGTTCCGAAACAATAGTAACGGACGCCCACGTCGAGAGTTGATTATTACAACTGTTGACATATTATAACTCTTGAGATAATTATTTAAGTAGTAAATAAAAAATATATTCATGCAAACTTTAAAAATGTATTTTCAACCCCTTTTAAAACAAGTCTCGTTGATTAAATTATGTAACTAAGTATTTAGAACTTCCTTCAATGACAGAGTAAAATGAAAGAATCTGCAACTGCAAATTGTGAATTCGTCATACAATTTTTTTTAATATTTAATTTTACTAGAGAATAAGTAGGTATAGTGAGTTATTTATGCGATAGAATCTAGATTTATCCGGTATGTATATTTGAAGTATTAAAATAAAATCGAATGTCGTCCAAGATCAAAAAATAGGACAAGAGTTTGTACCTTCTAGAACTTAATGATGTACCTAATTATACTCTACCTTTATTATGTACTAATAGGTACTTGAAGAATCTGTAATTATTTTACCATCCTCGATTTAAAAAAAGCAAGAATATTTCTTCAAATATATATTTGTTTTTATCTACCATTTAATTGACAAGTGCTAAAACATGTTCAAAAATTCCCTATTTATTCGACATTTCTATGATAAATAAAATAACAACAAACAAACTTTATTAAATCCGACCAATTATGCTAAATATTCCGGTTATCAAACAAATGCCTTAAATAATACAATAGATAGGTTTTTTTAATTGCAGATGAGGTCATATATAGAACAATGAATACGGTGACCACTTTACACAATTCGATGAACTTTAGTATAAGTTAGTGGATGTTTGCTCCCACTATCGGAAGTTGGCCTGTGGTCGTGGAACCCAGTAGCTGCCAATATTTTATTATCTTCGGTGGTGAGGAGATAAGCCTTGCAGTTCTTGACCCTGGAGCAATACCATCGCCATCCGTATTTGAGAGGATACGGGTATTTTGCATATGTATAATGTTTGTACATCAACAACGGCCGACCACGTTTTGACATCACTTCATAGGCTGTCGAAAATATAAGAATTATTGACCGATATATGGATATTATTAAATAAACATTACATTATTTGTAGAATAACTTTTGTGGAGCACAGAACTAAGTAACAAACACGATAGCGTTTCTTGAGACAAATAAGGTATTCAATTATTTGATAAACTTCGGAACCGAAGTAATTTGTGATTCGAAAGTATTATAAGTTAGGGTACTGAAGATACCATAATGAGACAGGTTCTTATGTATTATATATAGTCAGACATAGGCCGTAACTTACAGTAATATCTATTATGTAAGAGTACGTGAAAGGCAGATATTATAGAGGATAGGTAACGTCTAGTCTGCAGATATTGTAGAGGCTAGTCAAAATTCAAGCATTTGAACACTGACTCCGGAAAAGTAAAATTTTTACTTACGTACATTGGACATAAAGCCTCTGGACTGAACATAGCCAAATGTGGAACAAGAGGCAGATCAATAGATGTGTTGAAAAACATCTTATAGAACAACGTGCTATATAGAGCGAAGTGACAGCGGCAATCAAGGAAGGTGTTCTTTGATTGCCGCTGTTCTTTTATGACTCCGCTTCAGTTTCTTGAATTATCTGATCACATACTCACCAGCCTTATAAGCATGGAGCAGCGCCGTGGGTTAGCCTCCATAAGAGGTCTGTGCCCAGCAGTGGGGCACGTATAGACTGATAGATCATTTTAAATTAAATTATAAATAACAATAAAATCTTATTGTAACGGAAGTCTTAGATATTGTCAACAAAACAATGTTCAAGTTGTCAAATTTAATGGTTATTTTTTACAATTTGATACAAAAAGCTTAATAAGGCTTAATAAAATGTTATTTAATTATGTCTAGTTCACATGATATTCATATAATGTGGCCTGGAATAAAAATAAAAAAATATTATATATTACATATTTAATAAGAAGTTATATATCTATATTTGACAATGGCCACAAGAATTTAAATCTAAACTAAAGAAATAAATATATCTAAAGATTCTTGCTAACGATAAAAAAATAACATTTTTCCAGCTATTACTATTTTAATTTTAAAAATAGAATGAGATAAAAAGTAAAACCTAATTAAATACTAAGTCATTTATTTAAGCAAATATATAAACTGAATTAAATCATAGATTTTTTCACACTACCTAGCTAAGATAAAACATAATCCGACAATATCCAACAAAATCTTTCAATCCTTAATTTAGTCGGATTCGAATACAATGGGTTCTCTTATAGCATCTAAAATGTGGGTGGGATTTAGGTAGTACTTTGGTGGATCGTGCTCATGTTCTTCAAAGGCAGATGTAATTAGATTATTGGAATCTGTAAAGACGCAGGCACGGCAGTTCTTCAGAGTGGAGCACACCCATCTCGTTTTAATACCCGTGTCGTATTGTTTACGATAAGTGTATTTTCGGAAAAGGAGCATCTCTTTACCTTTCCTCGATGTTATAACGACGGCTGTATCTAAAAGGAAAAAAAGAAGGTAGTTTAAAAAAAAACATATTAATTGAGTATTCTGTTGAAGAACTTACCAGTTAAATCTGGTTCAACACTCTCTGCCAAGGTATTAATCTTTTTATGGTCGTGGAACTTTGAAGTCATTATGATTTCATCTTGATCGTTTAAGTAGACAAACGAGGAACAATTTTTGCTGGTGCAATTCCACCGTGTACCATTTTTAGTTTTATATGCTTTCCGATATCTGTAGCCCTCGTATTGCAAGATAGTTTTCCCTTTGTTTGTTTCCAGATACATGGCAATACCTTCGCAGTTAGTGTCATCTTCTAGATATTCGGTTGTAAATATGTCGCTACCGTCGTCTGCAAGAAATAAGCAAAATAAGAACCAACACAGTACATTATTTGCAGAGCGATAATAAAAAAAAACAATATGACTTAAATAAAAATCCCGATCATAAGAGAATAATATTTATTACAATATTTTTGTATCTTAATAAAAATGATATCAATTCCACATATCTGCTGTATAAAACAGCTAAAAAGTAAAAAATATTGAATATTCCTAACATCTAATAAAACAAAATGGCTGCCCTGGCCTTCCTTAAAACTAAACTAATACTAATTATTAAAAACTTTATTGTTAACAATTTCAAACATTAAAAAAAAACAACATAGCTAAGGCAATAAGCTCTTGCTATATTATTCTGCCTTGTAAGAGACGACAGAGTATTGGTTCATGGTTGTGCTTGTTCACGATTAATACTAATTCGAACTTGTCGTTAACATGCGCGTAGACGTCGCATTTTCCTCGACAAGGTTCGTTACAGCACCATCTGCTTGTAGCTCCGTTCACGCAGACTTCTTTACGAAAAGTATGCCCATCGATTATAAGGAACGTGTTGCCAGTAGATAAAGTTACCGCTGTAACTGAAAGTAAAAATAATTTGAAATAGATATCGTGGCAGTCGTTTTGGAAAGGAATATGTTGGATAAATAATAAATAAAAATCTATATGGATTTATTTATTTTTTATTTCTAGCAAACTATAATATAAGAGTTGATATAGGTTTTATTAGTACATTAGGAAATATCACAAAAAGTAAATGATTATTAATTAATTTTAAAATATTGCCCTTCGTTATTTATAAATAACTTCGGCGGTTCATGATTATGTACGAGATGAGAAAAATAAATTTCATTTAAACTGTTTATACGAATTCTTGCCTTGCAGTTAGATCGAGTCTTCTTGGAGCAGGTCCAAGTTGATCCATTTGAGTGCGAAAATGTATGGTCTTCTAGCAATACTACTGATTTACCATTTAGTTTTACTAATTTATAGTTCAAACCTAGAAAAATAAAGCTTACGTATATATCAAATAATTAAGATCTTATATGAATTTGAAGCACAACTATTAAAATATACATATTTTTTTTTAACGTATCTCACTCACCGAGTAATTTCTTCAATGTACAAGTAATGATACATAAAATAATTGATGAGGAATATTAAAGGAATTGTATTTTTATAAATGTTTAATAAAATGCACATTAACATGGGCTGGATATAAAACTGCGGTTTTCGGAATACCATTTCAGCACAGACCTGTCTGTCTGTCTGTCCGCCAATAAATTGAATTGCCTTGAATTCACTCACACAGTTCTATTTTCAATTGGTATACATTTCTGTTATTTGAACTTAAATACACGAGACATTTTACTGCGGATTTGGAAGATAAGTCGATCGTGACATTTTATAGAATTGAACCGATGGTAGTTCGAATTGGATATTATTGGTACGGAAATACACTACTGCTCTAAATATGAATTTTATATTATATTTAAACTTTTTTATTTTTTATAAGTGTTATAAATAAACTTATAAAATATTAACATCTCTAAAGAATGATTCTTCAGTTTTACAAGACACAAAATATTGCAAACCCAAATTTTAAAACTAAACTGTACTGATCCAGCGATCAATCTCAGAGAAATCGAAAGGGTATGAAAAAACTCATTTAATTTATTTAAGACATTTTTATTTTAATTATATTCTAATATATTGGCCGCCTGGGATTTTCACCAATCTTGGTGGTTCATGGTTATGTTCCAGACATGAGAAATTCATTAAAATAACCTTATCTTCATTTAAACGGAGTTTTGCTCCGCACGAACGATTTAATTTATCTGTACAATACCAATATCTAACGTCTTTATTTGTTTGACTAAATGTGTGTTCGTTTATAAGTATGTTTTGACGCTTGCCTGTCTTGGACGGGATGAATTCGTAGTATATGTCTGCAATTTTATTCCATAATTAATATTAGTGAACTTATTAGACGAAATTAAAATAGACTCCTAATCGACCACGAGGGTAGAAGAAGATTTATTTATAGATCTTGAAACAAATAAATTAAACGAACAAAACAATACAATTATGGTATATTTAATACCTATTATCAACTTTGGTATTTTCAATGCATATATTATATTTATTAGTTATTAATACATTTGACAAGGAAGATAATTTAACTTCAGTCCGAAAATAATTATTTTGCAATTATACAGAAATAATAAATGATACCTTAAAATATTGGCGTTACAACTTTACTATTATGTACTCGTATGTACAGGCCATCCTTAGACTGGATATAATTTGGAGGAAGATGGTTGTGTTCCTTGAAGCTAGCGACAATCCTAAAGCCGGGATCAACGTGGATATACTTTTTGCATCTACGCCCACCACGATCTGTGCAGTGCCAGGATGTAAGACCTTTTCTCAAACTTTGAGGCCGGCTGAAGGTATAGCCGTCATAGCATAGCAATTGTTTTCCAGAAATTAATGTAATCAATCCTCCTGAAATTTTGTAATTTTTCATGTTACATTATTTAAAAATTAACATAAATTATGTAAATAATATATATGTAATAAGTTTAGACAAAAACTTTAAACAAGGTCCCATATTATACACCGACTTAGAACTTAATATCACATATAAATTCATTAGCTTACGTAAAAGTACGTAAAAACAAGACGTTAGAAGTTATATACATACCATATCAATAGTTTCTTTAATTAATGTATGTATATGGAAACTGGGTGCTGGTTAAATCTTTTTAAAAAAAGTTACAATATCAAGTTAGTACCACGACATTAATTTCTTCTTTGTAACAAATTCCACATCGAAAGCAGTTTTGTTTTATTTAAAAAAAATATATATTAAATTGTATCGAATACACAATCTCTACGTATTATAAATAGGAAAGGAGCTCACTTAAGTTGAGGGAATATTTTTTTTTTAATATAGCCTCCGTCTGGATATGAATGTATAGATAATCTAAATTCCTGGATATACATGGGGTAGTGGGGATATGGTATATAAATACTACCTAAATAGCTAATAGTACTAGTTGCCAACAAATGAAATTAATAATCGACCCTAGTACAATTTGTGCTAATAAAGACTAAAATACGAAGCGTCCTTATTTCTAGGACGCAAACAAAGGCTCTTTGCTATCTCGGATTGTAGATAATTGTAAATTAATTTAAGTATATATAAAGGTATTTTTATGTGTTCGTTAATATAAGCAGATCTTTTGTTAAAATCTATTTAACATGAGCAAAGAATAATAATATCTGTAAAGAAAATATATTTTTTATTAAAATATCTATTAAGTTTTTAGAATTAGTGAATCTCTTCAAGAATTAATTTATTTTTAAAAAAATCTCAACACCGTGATACAATATTATATATTTATTAACTATAATTTATGTAAATATATTTTGTATTAAATATATTGTGTAATACATTTTCCTTCCTATAGTAACAATATCAACAACACAAATAATGAGGAACAAGCGAGGGTAGTTACCGAGACTCGCGCCTCACGAAGACGACGCTGAGCTCACATCAGTCATCCCGTGACCACGGCTGGTGAAATTCGGCCGAAACGTCGGGAAATAAAAAGGTATTACACCTTAATTAATTTTTATCGCGAAGTAGACCCGATATTAGTTTAAAATGTGTACAAGTCGCGATAGTTTAAAAACATTAATACAGTGCATTTGCATCTGACCCTGCTGGAACAATACCGCCTCTCACCTCCCGACATCAGTGAGGGGTTGGTGAAGACGTATCCGATCAGAAACGTTGCACCATCAATAGCTGTTACAACTTTTACTGGAAGTAATACTTAATTAGTTGAAAAGTGTCTAAAAGTATTTCTAAAAGTTATAATTTAACTTTCAGTACGAACTACTATCATATATTTTTTGAAAATTATTTGTTGAAACCAATAAATACTATATTATAATTTCACAATTTAAAATAAAACTGTTAAGGATCCAATTTAAGCAGATAATCCAGTGTCAAAAGTTTTTATTCGATACTTAACATTTAAATTATGTATATTATATTTTTATTTTTAAGCATTTTTTAACGTTGTTAAAATATTAAAAAAACTAATACCCATACTACAAAATTATTATTTAATAGTAGTTAAAATATAAAAATTAATACCCATACTACAAAATTATCCTTTTTTATAATAAAAAAGAATCTAATCTAACATTAGATTTATAATCGCTACATTATAGTAAGAACCGGTATATTATTGACGTCATGATTATTATAAAATTTAAATCAGTCTGTTTGTATATTCATATAGAAAAACATATCAATACACAAGATAGTAAATACCTAATTTTAAAATTACATATGTAAAAAAAAACACTTTTACGTAGTATTAAAAAAAAAAATAAAGTAACTTATTTTAGTCCTTAATTATAAAATAAAGTAAAAAAAAATACAAATATATATAGAATGGCATTCATTTAAATCCAAACATTAAGAAATTGTATTGTTTCACCATTCATTTTACAATTACATTTGTAAGAAGATTATTTTATTATGGCATTCAGATTTTATAAGCATATATTTCATTTCGACCCACAAACAGTATTGATTAAATAGTTTTAATTTGGTAGAACGTTATAAAGTACATATTCTAGATTAGAACAAAATATTTTTGATTACTTAAAAAAAAAAGATTAATTATTAAAACTTAATTATAATTAATATCTAATAAGTAAATATATTTATTTTTGTGTGACGGCAACACAAACGAGCCGATTGTAACGGCTCACATTATAGTTATCATCCTATACAACCTTTGTGGGAGAGAGAGAGAGAAGGTAAGGCGGCCGTGTATGCTATACACATATTATACGAATTTATAGCGACTAAGCGATAAAAAAAGCGCTTTTGTTGCTTGATATTACAAAGTCATAAAGTACACATGTTTAGGTTTAGCTTCCAAATCCGGTCTTGTATGTGTGTGTTCACCTTTTGTCAATACAACATTGAGGTTTGCGTCTGTAGTTACCATAAAACGACATTCATCCGACTTAGCTGCACACTTCCAAACGGTGCCTTTTTTAGATTTGGAACTTCTAGTGAATTTGAAGCCTTTGTAGAGCAATATGTACCTGCCTTTTTTGTCTCCTTTTATCAATACTGGATCTGGAAATATAAGGTTTTTGTATCCTTCATTGAATGGAAATCAATATTTAAGCCTATGTTACCTAGCATAGTTTATAAAATAAATAAATAAAAAAAGAAGTACAATAAAATAAAATGTAATATTTTTCAGTCACCCATTTATTTTTCCGTATGACTGTTTAATTTATTTAACAAATACTTTCAAAAACTTTTGCAATATTGTTTAAATGCCAAATAATAAAAGTATAATAAAAACATATGTAACCACATAATATTTATAGGTTCAACCCTTTAAAATTAAAACTTTTTAAGTAACCAGTAAAATAAGTACCAAATGCAGCTTGCATATAAACTTTTACAATTTTAAAAGTAGAATATACGTGCAAAAAAAAATATAACTGATGCTTCTGACTAGTATGTAATAATTAAAAAAAGTGTTTTACGAAAATTGTATACGAGAAATTCGGTAAAATGTATTTTTTGTACTGTATTTGCTTTGACAACATCATCAGGGGAGTGAAAAATTATTCCCACTCAGTTTGATATACATGGTGCTGCAGAAAAATCATTACCGCGGCCAGTACGAGTGTAAAAAAAAGCGATCTAAACAATTTTAATCTTTTATTGTTTCCTCAGCTAAAGAGATTAAATTTCTCGTCGTGACTTATTATCTACCGCAAAAAAAAAAACTGGCACAATTTAAACGTTATATTCTTCGTGTCCTTTAACCAGCCATTTCATTATCCAATTTGCTAAGTGCTAGTTCAACTAGCGTACTTATACCGCACTGTGAAAAGTCATTTAGTGAGCTAGTGTTACAATGTAATTGGTGAAGAATTACATGTAATTTTTAGGGTCAAAAAGTGTGCAATAGATTGGATATTGAAATGGTCAAATTAGACATTTAGTAAACTACTTGCTGAATCTAATATATTCTCCGTTATTGTTAATATAAAATATAGGCGGTTCATGAGAATGGTCCTCCTTAAGCACTGAGAAAACACCCTCATTTGAAAGAAATACTTGAGCACTGCACTTCTTAGAGCTTCGAGACGAACACGCGTATGAGACACCAGCTTTGCTCGTATTATTCTTTGCATAAGTATATTTATTATGTAACATAACTCTTGTACCTCTTGACGAATTAATGAATTCAAAACCTGAAAGAGTTTTTTTATTAATTACAAAAAAACATGTTCAGAATATTTTAACAAATGTAAGTAACAATTGTTGAAGAATAAAAATGATACTTACCTATTAAAAAACCCTTGCTACGTAATCCTTATTATAAATTGTATAACGAGCAAAGTAAAATGAAACATAATACAATATTTTTTGTTGGAATTTGAACACACATGTAACTTGATGAGGAAAACTTTATTTAAAATCAATAAAATAAAATTATATTTAACATAGGTATGTTATTAGGTATTAAACAAATAAAGTAAGCATATAAAGACAACATTTAAACTAAACGAAACATACAAACAACAACTATTTTGTACTATTTTATATTTTTTATACAGAAAACTGCATTTGAACTGAAAATGATAACTTAGTTAAATTATACATATTAAGGAATTTTCGATGAAAGTACATAAATAATGCATGTAAAATGTAGGAACTTCTACCACGCGTGCAACAAGAATTAGCGTTCATGGTCATCTTAAACTACCCACCGTAAAAACCAAGGTTTAGTTTTTAAAATATATTATCTTATATTCACAACCATTTTATAGGACTAAAATATAAACTTATTGATTATTAAATAATAAATTAATACTTATTTGAAGCAGTTACAGACTGAGCGAGCAAAGGCAACTGCTTTGAAACATTGGTAATTTGATTATGGTTTTATGTAAATGCGTGTTCTATTATTGACAATATAAGGCGCAACTTAAGGCACATAGTAAACTCCAAAATCCAAGATAAAAGTTTTCACCACCCCCCCCACTCGCTCAGATGGTGCACAGCAAGACTAGTTTTCAATACATTTTATTTCAAAACACACCTACTATTAGCAAGCAAGGAATAGTTTCTTTAATTCTTAAGTATACAGATCTTCTGTATTCTTTTTTAGTGCTGTTAAAATACAGAGACGCTCGCCATCCAGTTCATCTCTAGGGGTTTATTTTGGCAACATTCCTTCATAGTGTCGAACTACAAACTAAAGAAAACGCAACAGACTTTTTGCTTTTGTACTTTCATAAGTTTAATGATTTCAGCCAGTCATGTACTTTTTTCCGTACTACTATTATATTGATTGTATCGAATATAATCTCTTTGGCAGTTGACAAACAACTTTGGCGGCTCGTGAGAGTGAAATCTATTAAGAATTGAGATAAAACCATCATGTGTCAGAAATACTCGAGCACTGCACCTCTTCGATAATCTAGACGAGCACATATAAGATACCCCAGCTTTGCTTGTATTGTGCTTAGCATACGTAAATTTCTTATAAAGCAATATTGGTGTTCCTCTTGCAGATAAAATGAATTCAAATCCTGGAAAGGTATTAATAACATTAACAATTAAATTCAAAATCATATTGTGGAGACAGGTGGAGTAAGTGGATGGTGGAAAAGGGGGTAGCTCTAAAACTAGGCAAAACCATTTAATGAAATATGGCTATGTAGCATTTCAACATGATATGGATACCTCGAATAAAGTAGTTAAAGCTATTAAATGGTATATTTAACATGTCCCCATTTTCATTGGATTTCGGACATAACGGCACGTGTTTACAAACGCAGTAACCGATGAAGCTCTATAAAAATACTTGCTAAACACCTAAAATAACTATGTATTTATTTTGAACTGAAGTGCCCTATGGTAAGTAAGATTTTAAAAAATGAGGCAAACGGATTATTGTTTCGTTTTGTGATAGTCAAGGTTTATTTTTTAAATATAGAACACGTTTAAGTTACGCTCTTTCTTTTGATTCAGATATATTGAAGAGGTTGTTGGATTCACGGACAAAAAGATTCAACAATAGTTTGAATTTGTTATTTTAGAATTTTATTATAAGAAATACATAAAAATGACATATAAGATTAGTAAGGAAACATAAGCATCACAAATATTATATTAAAATATAAATGCGTATAAATTATATCATAATAATTTAATTTTATTATAATATTTTAAACTAGTAGCCCACGAATCAAGTTATAAAGTACCAAAAATTTCACCATAGGAATAAATAGCTTGAAAATACACATTTTTATGTCATTCCATTAAGCAAATTATCCAGACCAACCCTAAAGATCACAGATTATTAATAATACTAACCAAAAATAAAAAGCCACTGTTTATTTACAGATTTGTTACAAATATGTGTTAAAGATAACAATTATAAAAAAAAAACAATACATGCGAAGGTCGCTAACAGGATGACTAATTTTGTTTTTCAGATAAACGTTTTTTTTTTAAATATATACTTTGACAGTTTCGTCATTGTTTTATAATTAGTAAAGTTAAATAATGTAATATATATATTAGTAGGTTTATTTAGTATATCTGATATACTCGCCCTTGTTATTTATATAAAATGAAGGCGGTTCGTGATAGTGATGTTCTTTCAGCGCTGAAATCAAACCATCATGGGATATAAAAACTTGAGCACTGCACTTTTTAGATATTCGAGACGAGCACGCATAAGTTATTCCAACTTTGCTTGCACTGTTCCTCGCATATGTGTAATTATTGTATAGCACGATTTGGGTTCCCTTACCTGGGGCCTTAATAAATTTATAATCTGAAATATTATAATAAAAAAAAACATATATGAAATTTCTTGGAATACATATATCTCAAGTATGCAGAAATATTTATATTTCATAGGTTAATAGATTAGTGGTACTTCAGACTATTTATTATAATTTTAAACATTATCCCTTCTTAAGAAAATAATGTATAAATAAAACACAAATAAAAAATCAATACTCTTTATGTGCACGTACATAGTTGCCGTCATCGTTGATATAAAAAACGGGCGGATCGTGAGTATGATCAGAGTTTATTAATGTAAGGACGCCATTATTTGAAAGTCTTATCATGGCGTTGCATTTTTTGGAACATCGGGACGAGCACGACCACCTGTTCTTACTGTCCCTAGCGAATGGATACTGATCAAATATAAGTAACTGCTTCCCTCTTCGCGATGTTATAAAATGTATTTCTGAAATCAACTTATATTCAGTATTCAAATCATTGGTATTAATAATATTGGTTCTACAGCAATTGCTTAAAAAACCTTCACTTTAGGAATGCATGAAAATAAAAGAGCAAACAGTGGCCCATAAAATTTATTAAAAATATAACCGTATTTTTTTCTTCTCTATACAATTATAAATAACATCTGTTCAAAAATATTTTATGTTTCTATATATTCAATATCTTCTGGTAAATTCACATCGGGTGGCGGATGGTTGTGTTCCGTATTTAAATTTATAACATTTACTGGTTTTTTAGATTCATCTGTTGTGACGTTAGCCCTACAGCCTTTTTTATGATGGCTCGAACAGGTCCAATATGTACCGTTCTTTTTAAAATTTCGTACAGAATACGTGTATCCCTGGTAAAGTAAAAGACCGTGACATCTCTTAGACCTTTTTCTCGAAGGAATAATAAGAGCATCTGAAAGGAAAGTCGTTCGTATTTTTATTCCAGGATATTTGGTACAGAGAAAAGAAAACACCTTTTAAAAACGTGATTACCGTGTCCACATATAGTTGCAATATTGATTTTCAAACACGCTGTATTACACACAAATTTTGACTAAAAGCGAGGAATGACGCGTAACGAAGAGCAACGGATTCTTTAGCAGGGATGCCACAAGCCACAACATTATAAAACTGTCATTTAATGTAACGTAGCTATAAATACTCGCCGTTTGCCGGTGACTTCGACCGCTCTTATAAAATACTTCCTATACAAAGGGTTTGTCTTTGTTTTTTTTTTATTATTTCATATAATTTAAATTGTGTATATTAAGTATCCATTTTTAAAGTCATATATAAATAAAACAGCTATTTTGGAATAATAACTTTATTAAATTTAAAAATATATATTTGTAAACAAATATATTAAAATTTATAAGTTTATGTTTTCACTTAAGTAACTTACATATAAGAAAAAAGTATTTATCAATAAAATATTTGAAAAAAGAATGTTTTAAAAAATAAATTGATATGTATCAAGTACACGACCAAGAGTCCTAAAAGTGTTTTTTAACTTAGTATCTGTTTGTTTGATACAATTACAATAAACGATATTAGACGACTTATCATTAGAGGAACTGATAAGGCTGATAACAACTTTATAAAGTACATTATATCTAAATAATTAATATATTAATATTTAATATTTAATAATTAATACTTACACATTTAATGTTTATTAATATACAGGTATATTGAGTTACATTATAACTTACCCGTTGTCTATAAGTAAGTTGCAAACACTACTTACCTGTAATAAAAAATACTATATAAAAAAATGTAAACTGGAATAATACCCTAGTTACATTGAAATTGATAATATCATTTGACTATTTTCTAGTGTATTGTTTCATTGTATATTTATTTGACTATGTTTATTTACTCTTTAACAAATTGACGACTGAACAAAAATGGAGAATAAAAATAGAGTCTTGACCTTGAACTGAACACTATCAGTTATTCTTTTGTTAAAACTTATATATATTCTGTAAATAAATGTAGGAGTTTTTTAATTTAACTCACAGGAATATTTATTAACATAAAAATTTTATATATAATATACATATCATTGACTTCTAAATATAATTGATAAGTTATATTTAATTATGAGACATTATGATATAATTTATTGTACACAAATAACATTAAAAAGTACATTAAGATTTATTAAGATGCAATTTATGCACAAACGCAGACTTATCCCATGAAGGGATCTAATCCAGTCAATCTCTGAATAGTTGAACCTTTGAGTTGAGTGTGGACTTAGTTATTTAAACTGATTTATAAATATACATAAATGGACCATATAATACAAAATAAAAATATATATTTAATATACTAAAATATTATATGCCTACACTATACATATATATACAATATACAAAAGAAGATATTAATAAAAACTTTTATGTTATTGACGACTTTGAAAGAAACATTTTGAATGAAAAATAGGATTTTAGAGATATTTAAGGGAGTTAAGATAGAATTCCTTAATTTTGAACAGGAGTTTCATAGATGGAGCTGCCCATCTATGAAACAGTGATGCACATTGAGTAAAAAGACATTGATGGAGTGGAATTTTTAAAATTAAGTTATCCAGAGCAAAGGGAAAATTCATGTATCCAAAAAAATTATGTCTTAGGGTACTTTTTGTTAATTAGTTATTGAAACTTTGATTGTACTATAATAGTACAACTGGCTGACTATACACTAATATTTACAGACTAGTCAATAAACACAGTAAATAGGAAGAACAATAAGATATAAAATACAAAAAAAAATGTAAACATAATAACTACATATAAAATATAATTATTTACATATTTATTATGTTTATAGATAATATTGATAGTATTCCTAAATATAATACAAGAAACAGCAAAAAAATAAATTATCAAACTTTTTGAGCTAATAATTGAAGGAAGTCAGAGAGACCGTTACAGCTTTAAAGTATGTTTTGGTAAAACAATACCCGTATGGTGCAACAATATAAATAGATTAAGGTTAGACTAGAAACATGCATATTCAGAGTTGTAGTTGTTGTCAGTAGTTAAATTTAAGATTTTATATGAGGAAGAAGCAAATCATTCAATATAGATAATATCTGACACAGAATTCTTAAATAGTTTTTCTTTTATTGCTGCTGTTAAAAAAAGAATTCGACAGCAGAATTTGGATCAAATTCAACGTAAATAAAATTGCTCATAAGTCAATCCAAATTGCTTTAAATTACCTATAGAGATTTTTGAAATAGTCTATAAACAAGTCATGTTATACTTATCAGAAATATTAGTCAATAAATAATGAAAAATTTATTTCTTTTATCATGTTGGCAACATCTATTAGATTGCTTTTGAATTGGCAATATCTTTATTACTCCATAAAGATGTTAAAATCATTGCATACCTGCCATTACCCGCTATTTGTTATTTTTTTGTCAGCATAATATGTAAATTCCATCCAAGCTTTTCTATCATATCTCAATGGGAAATTGTTTTTTGGCCATATTATATTTCAAACACATCAAATATATATTTTTCAGTTGCACTCTTCTCTTTCACAGCAAACAATTAACTTCTAATCTTTTCTGTCACTGGTGCTACCTTCTTAGTACATCTTATTTTAATTTTATATTAATTTCTTACTTAATAATAATAATAATTATATATGGAGTGTTAAAATAATCAAGGTAGGCAAGTATCAAAATAGTCGCTTAGTGTGTAGAGCATCGTGGTTGGTATGCTCTAGGTTGCAGGTTTAAGTTAAGCTATTAGGATATTAAAAATAAATAAAACATTATGATATCATTTTCTTAAAATTAATTTCTGCCATGTAAATAGGATCATTTGAAGAACTTTCTTTTTTTTTCTTGAAATTTCTCTTTCATTACTATTTGATTTTTGATTTTTTCAAGGGTTTTTCATCTACTTCGATTAAAATATTAATAATCGGAATAATACTAAGTAAATCTTTTCTATAGTATTTGTAATGTGACGCTTTTTTTTTTGAGTATTACAGAATTTATGGCTAACATATGTTAATTGAAAGCCTTAGACATATTTAATTTTGAGAAAAGAATAAAAATATGTTATGTAAGAATATGTTAAGTATATTTGTTTTACAAACCTGAGTTCTCTTTTCAATGTTCTTCCCGCCATTACACTTGTTTTGATTTTATAAGTTTTTAACAATTTTTATACACCATTTTCACATACACTACACTGAATATAAGAACCCAAAATATTTTATTTACACAATAATTTTAACATACCTTAAAACTAAATGGAAATTTACCAGCGAGAGCAATAATTATTTATAAAAAATGTTACAATAATTTAGAAAAGATTATTATGTAACATAGCAATACACAAAGATGGAATGTTTAAAAAAAAATTAAAATAACACTTTTAAAGTCTCAATTCAAACAAGAAACACTTATTTTTAGAAAATAAACAATGTGTATTATAGGTTATGTCTAAGCTGCAAGAAACGTCAACGAATTGGCGGAATTGGTGATGTGCACATAATCCTACAAGGAATCATTCTACGGTTTTTCAGTAAAAATGTTGAAACTTCTTTTTCCTGATATTATGCAAGTATATGCATATCTTACAATCTTTAGTTTGATAATGTGTTCATAAAATACCTTTTAATGTAACATTTTATATAAAATAACTTAAGGTAGCTAAAACATTTATAGGTAAACTGAAAATTGATTACGTTTTTTTAACAATACAGAACATCATGGGGATTCTCTGGATTCAATGTTATGTAATACATTTTCAATGTTATGTAATTCATTTCCAAATATATTAACAAACTATTATTTACAGTAACAATCTTACTAGGTAGGTAAAAAGAAATGTATCCAAAAAACGATAGAGATTTCGTTAGTGTATCCAAAAAACGATAGAAAGTTCGCCACTAGTTGTTGTTTAAGACTTGTCAAATACTAGAAAATTAGTATTTGTTAATATTTTTAAACTGATACTGGTAATTATTTTAAGGAGAAAAATGTGAAAAATTGTTATCAATTACTTTTGTTCTTTATATTAATATGAGTGGAACTGGAAGTGCTCTAGTTATTGTATTGTGTTTTCTAACCTATAATGGTTTGTCAAGAATATTGTTGTTGTGTTTTAGTGTTTTGATGAATTGGTGGGAAAAAAGTGTTTAACGTAGTAGTGTTTAAAAGTGTATAATGATTGAAGTTAGACACATAATATGAAGACTCAAAGAACTTAATGGTAAGTACCTAGAGATAACTTTCAGCTCACTTTCAGTTGAGTTTTTTTTTGTTTTATTTACTATTTTCAGAAAGGTATTAATTTAAACTCTATTGTTCGTTTTCTAGCATTGTGATAACGACTACTGCTTCGTTGGGAAGTATTTTTTTTAATTAGTAAGTTTTTATATTAACAACAAAAAAATTGTGAGACCACTAAGAAATTTTAGTTATGAACCTTTGTTAAAAATAGTCGCCCAAGGAATGAAATAATTGTACAACTGCATGAAAAATGTTTTTTTTTAATATAGGTACATTTCTTAGTAAAGATTTTAATTTAGGTACCAATCTCAATAATGAAGAATAAATATCAAATACATTTAATTAACATTTAATTGTTGCAAATCAAATATTTTATGGAATACCTTATAATGCATAAGATAATTAAAATATGCTAAAAATCTCTTAGTATATATATATCAAGGTGAAATATAAAATAAGTCTCCTACATATCTCAAAACCATGTATAACAATAAGTTGTTAAAAAGTTTTTCGTAATATAAATTTATACAAGCATGCGGAAATGAATTTACATTAATTTCTCATCAAAAATACTTATAATTATTTTTATGACAAACAGGTAAGTACTTATCAAATATTATTAACTCTTATATGTAGTAAACAGCTAAGTATTTTGTTTTACAATATTTAAGAAATGAATGTTTTTTCAGATAGATTTGAATACATCCCAACAAGAAAAGGTCATCTACTATTGTTAGATGGATTCACATATTGGAAGGATGCACGTAACAAAAATTCAGTTTATTGGTATTGCTCCAAACAACATAAAAAGTGTCAGGCATTTATAAAAATGGATAATGATGAAAGAATTATATTAAAAGCTTCATCGCACCACACACACGAACCACAGAATTATGTTAGAGATGTTTTTGGAAACTTAGTAAAAATATTATAAAGAAAATGATATTTTATTTTATTTTGTTTGTGAATAGGAGAGTTTTAGTGATTGTTTATAGTTATAACATTTTTTCAGAGAGCATGAACTATCAATTTATTCCGACACATCGCGGTAAACACTTATTGATGCTGAATGGATATACATATTCTCAAATGAAATCATCTAATAATTATTACTGCTCAAAAAAACAATCCGGAAACTGCAAAGCTAGAGTGAAGCTGAATGATGAAGGAGTTGTTGTCTGTGCTGACTTGAATCATCCGCACTCACCACCAAATTATGTGCAAACAGCAACTGGAGAATATTGAAAAGTGTAATTGTGTGTACCTATCATGGGTTTGTTTAATAAAAAAAAACTCATGTTATTGTGGTTTTCTTATATCTAAAAATGGCAATGCTTAAAAAATAAAAATACTTTCATCTTGTATTTTGTTTTTCAGAAAATAGTATTTATGTAATATATTAAAATGGCATTTTCAATTGTTTGGTTACCTTATTAAGGTACTGTATTGTTTGCAGAAAATGTGGAGTATAAATTTATACCATCATCTAAAGGACGTTACTTACTTATGCTTGACGGGTTTACTTATTTTCGTATGAATGCCAAATCACGGAATTATCATTGCTCAAAATCGTGGTCTGGATGCAAGGGGCAAGTCAAGTTTAACAAACAAGGAGATTTTATTAAAATAAACACTGATCATAAACACGAACGACCCAATTTCATTGTAACGAAATCTGGTCAATATATTAAACTATAAAATAAACATTTTAACTCTCGACATTTCAAATTCTTGGTAAGTCACCTACTTCGTTACGACCTAGATTTGCATCCAACTTTTTCTTGTAAAAAAAAACACATCTATTTATTGTAATTATTTAATAAATTAATAATAAAAATATAAATAACTTGATGTTGGTTATTTAAATATGTGAAATTCTCTGTTTTCTGTATTAAATTATATAATGTATTACTTGGTGTTAGTGAAAAATAAATGATTACTAAAATGGTCTTTTTCTTTATACTTTACCAATACTACCTTAAATAATTCCACAAAAAAAGAGTTCACATGTTTTTTGTTTTTTTTTTATTGTCTACTAAGTTTAGTAACAATAAATAATCTTTTCAGATTCATTTTACAAATTCATACCTATCACCAACAAGAAAAGTTTGCTAATGTACAAGGGCTATACGTTTTCTAAAAATAATCACGCAAAATATACATTTTATTGTTCTAAAAGATATTGCAACTGTAACGCCAAAATAAAGTTGGATTCTGGAGGAAGGATTGATTTTGTGTCGGATGTACACAACCATCCACCGCCCCAATATGTCACCGACATTAATGGAATGTATTTAAAAGTATCTTCTTGATAAATAAAATTTATATTCTATATGACTTTATTCAATATATTTCCCACCTTCCGTAATTTTTACGTAGTAATAAATATATGTATTTGTATTTAAGTGTAAATCATAAGTATTTATAAAAATTACTATAAATATTTGCTCACCAGATGAAATGCGATGAATCTAGAAATTCAAAATGAGTGGGTGACCATAGGCGACTTTTGTATTCCATTAGCATTGAGGTGGCGCACCTTATTTCATGATTGGTCCAGCTTCATTAAAATTCTATCTAAATGCATTCCAAACGCCTCCCCCAGATCAAAGTAATTTAGTAAGATGGGGTAAAGGTATCGAAAAGTCTTGCAATATCTGCGGGGAGGCAGTAGGAATGGCTAAACACTTGTTGGTAGGGTGTAGGGTGCTATTGGACAAACGTCAATACTCGCGGCGCCATGATAAAGTATTAGAAATCATACGTGAGGCGGTTAGTCTTTCAGTAGCTAGAGCGCAAAAGCGTATAACAACCACTAAAAGATTCATAAAGTTGCTTAAAGAAGGCTCGTCTAAAAAAACAAAACAAAAGCCTCACTCTATCTTGGAGGCGGCTCGCGATTGGACTATAATGATGGATACGTATGAGAAACAGTATAGAATTCCTGAGGATATTGTTGTCTCGTCATCCAGACCGGACATATTCCTGTACTCTAGACAGTTAAAGCGCGTGATACTTGTGGAGCTTACTGTTCCATGGGAAACTAACATCCTCAAAGATCACACAATGAAAGTAAACAAGTATTACGAACTGACCAGGAATAGGTATATAGTTAATTTGTACGCGGTAGAAGTGGGAAGGAGAGGTATAACAGCGAAATCTCTCTATAACCTACTTAAAGATCTCGGCCTCTCTAGAACTATCATCAGTTCATTTCTAGAACGTACTTCCTTTCGCGGCATTGGTAGGTTCATTCCAAATTTGGTTAGGTAGAGAGAGGAGCGCAACCAGTTGAGGTGAGCGTGAATGCGCATTTTAAAGCAGCCCCTTAAACCTACACCTGGGTCTCAAGTGTTAGGAGCTGTTTGCACTCCTCTCCCTGCAACGCGATGGGCCTGGCACGGTGAATCCATGGAATGCTAAGAAGCTTAGTCTCTTTTGGGGTATAAATTCGTAAAAATAAGATAAGGCGGTATTTTGCTGATGGTGAATGGCTATACATATTCAAAGCACTGCCGGAGTAACAATTATTATTGCTCCAAGAAAGAAAAGGGTTGCAAAGCTAGACTCAAAATTGACCAAAATGGAGCGATCTTGAATCAAGACCTCAATCATCAGCACCAGCCGCCCAGATACGTTCTGACGTCATCCGGTATCTATGTTAAAGTGTCGTCTTAATTGTTTGTACTAATGTACCATAGACATGTTCTATATGTAGAAAATATATTTCTTATATCTTTCCTTGTTACTTTGTAAACACACCCATACTTTGTCTCCTGTATGATTTTTTCTCCATAAAATTGGTTGGCTGTAAGAGACTTCTCTTTAGCGATAAAACCGACAAATTTGTAACATTTTTTTTAGTTTTTTATTGTTATTAAATGTACCGGGTGTACAATAAAGTAAATTTATTATATATATTTTGTGCAGTAGGTTAAACGTATCCAGTTTCTGGACTCCTTTATTCACTAATTTTTAGTTTTGTGATATAAAGTGTGCAGGGCCATGGCATCCGCTTATTTAGAACTAAAATCTAAACTATATGTACACAGGACAGACTATAACAAACATATTACATGTCATCGTGTACATTATTTTAAGTGGTTTATGATCGTAATGTTTGTAAAGTGGGTATTATTATATATTATACATTCGTTTGTTTGTAGTAAATAAAAATATATATTATGCAGTTTAACTTAGTTTAAGTTTAACTTTAGTAAATAAAATGAGTGTTTTGTGTGGATTAAATGGCAAAAACTCACAGGACGTCAGTAGGTATTTATTTAATTTTCTAAACTGTCATGCTTTTAAGTATAACATATTATAGTGTTATTGATATCATATCGTAGATTCATATTACGCGATTGTTTTTTTATAGACGTCTTGGATTATAAATTAATAAAGACAAGAAGAGGTGGGCACTTGCTAATGAGGAACGGTTATACGTTTTCCAAACATAACCGGTCGTTGAACTATTATTGCTCTAAAAAGGACCGTGGCTGCAGAGCGAGATTGAATCTGGACCACAATGGAATGATACTGAATAAAGATAATTTGAATCACACGCACTCTCCGCCTCAATATGCTATTACTCAAACTGGCTTGTATTTGAAGTTATCATCTTAGACGTATATAATAAATGATTAAAAAAACAATATAGATATATACTTTTTAATTTCGTTAGCAAGATACAAAGTGAAGTGAAAAAATGAAGAATATAAAATATGAACCTAAAATGTATGCTCTAATTGTAGACACATCGGGTTATCGTTTCCTGGAAACGAGAAAAGGCGGGCAACTGCTCATGTATGATGGATATACATACTCACGACGCTCTAACAGAAGAAACTTCTATTGCTCTAAAAAGGACCGAGGGTGCAAGGCTGGAGTTAAAGTTGATATAAACGGAACATTGATTATAAAAGACACTTCTCATCCTCACCCACCACCAAAATACTATATTACAGAGTCTGGAACTTACGTGAAGTTGTCTTCATAATGAAGGTTGAAATTCTGATTAGTTGACTCATGAACCTAAATAAAACATTAAGCAAAAATTTCTTGGTAGTAATAAAAGTGTTTTCGACAATAAATTGTTTGTCTTAGGATAGTTGGAAGTCTTCAAAATATAAATATAATAATTTCGCAACTTATCCAGAATTAATAATGAGAGAGATTGATTATATAGTGAATTGGTTTCAGGCTCACAACACAAATTTATTAAAACTTGTAACGCTTCTTTGCTTATGGTGAATAACTATACCTACGCTAAACACCCGAAAAGTGACCGTTACTACTGTTCGAGGAAAAATTCAGGATGTAAAGCAAAAATTAAAATGGATAAAAATGCAACTGTGATACTGAATCATGAAAATATGCACAACCATTTACCACCAAAATTCGTCCAGGCAGCATCAGGAATTTACATTAAAATATGAAATGTGCTGACACGAAGATTTAAATTAACCACCTCATGTATCTTTTACCGGTAAAAACTAACTTAATTATCACATTTTTTTATCAAATCTAACTTGTACACCATAATCGATGGCTATCGATTATGGTGTACTATAAATATGAGTCCTTTTAGATGAATGTTAGGAGCGTTTATCGCGTTTTATGTAAAAAAAATAAAAATACTTTCATCTTGTGTTCTGTTTTTAAAAAAATAGTTGTTATATAGGGTGGGCCAAGATTTAGTAAACATTTAAAAAAATCATATAAATATATTTCAAAAAATATTTATTCGCAAGGAAGCTTATTAGTAGGACTTTTTTTTTTAAAATTACATCATCTAAATGACCACTGTTACGTCTTTTGCACTCTTCTAATCGAGTTCTAAAATTTTCGAATACTCGTCGGCAAAGAGACCGCGAGATATCCGTCGACATCTCTTTGCCGATTTCTTGTTTTAGTTCAGGTAGTGTTTTTTGTTTATTAATGTAGACACGGCTCTTTAAATAACCCCATAAAAAGAAGTCTGCTGGAGATAGATCTGGACTCCTTGGGTGGGCATCGTCTGGAAATAAGCTTTTCAGCAAATTCCAGTAGCATCGGTGCCAATAACTCCCGTAACATCTTTGCATATTCAGCAGAATTGACAGTAACTGTACGGCCGCGAAAATCTTCGAAAAAGTAGGGTCCAATGATTCCTTTTACCGAAATTGCAGCCCATACAGTTACCTTGGGAGAATGCAGTGGCCTTTCATGTTTAGCTTTAGGATTTTCGCTGCTTCAATATCTGCAATTCTGTTTGTTTACATGACCGTTGAGGTGGAAATGGGTTACGTCAGATAAGATGTTGTCAAAATTACTGAATCGATCTAACATTGTTACAACATAAGAATTGCGCAAATTTAAGTCATTAGGTTTTAGTTCTTGCACTATCTGGATCTTATACGGATGTTATTTAAAGTCTGATTTCAAAATACGGCGTGATGATGTGCGGGATAATCCTAATTCAGCTGAACGCTTGCGCGTTGATAAATCTGGATCACGTCGAACAGAAGCGGAAACTTGCTGCACGTTCTCTTCGCTCCTAGAAGTCCGTGGGCCGCACGTTAGCTTCACATTTAGTGTAGATCCCGTCTCTTCGAACTTCTTTACCCATTTTTTTTATTAAAGGAGCACTCGGACACTGAT
Source organism: Dircenna loreta (assembly GCA_963555665.1). Taxonomy (NCBI): domain Eukaryota; kingdom Metazoa; phylum Arthropoda; class Insecta; order Lepidoptera; family Nymphalidae; genus Dircenna; species Dircenna loreta. Next base: position 3,820,402 of record OY743099.1, on the reverse strand, counting down.
TTAAGTCGTGTAAATGCTACTCAACGCGAAATAAGCGCCTCACAATAATAAGCTAATTGTTGTTTAAATAAAGTTGTTACATTGTAAGCGCGCTGTGCCCCCGTGAAGCGGTCCATTGCGACTAAATTTCCGAGAACCGAGCTAGTGGCCAGACCCCTTCGCACCGTGCGGTTGTTGTTTGAGTGGGGCGTTAGATCCAAATGTTAACGAATTCTTGGCCCACCCTGTATAATATATTAAAATGGCATTTTCAATTGTTTGGTTACCTTATTAAGGTACTGTATTGTTTGCAGAAAGTGTGGAGTATAAATTTATACCATCATCTAAAGGACGTTACTTACTTATGCTTGACGGGTTTACTTATTTTCGTATGAATGCCAAATCACGGAATTATCATTGCTCAAAATCGTGGTCTGGATGCAAGGGGCAAGTCAAGTTTAACAAACAAGGAGATTTTATTAAAATAAACACTGATCATAAACACGAACGACCCAATTTCATTGTAACGAAATCTGGTCAATATATTAAACTATAAAATAAACATTTTAACTCTAGACATTTAAAATTCTTGGTAAGTCACCTACTTCGTTACGACCTAGATTTGCATCCAACTTTTTCTTGTAAAAAAAAAACACATCTATTTATTGTTATTACTTAATAAATTAATAATAAAAATCTCATAAATAACTTGATGTTGGTTGTTTAAATATGTGAAATTCTCTGTTTTCTGTATTAAATTATATAATGTATTACTTGGTGTTAGTGAAAAATAAATGATTACTAAAATGGTCTTTTCCTTTATATTTATCCAATACTATCTTAAATATTTCCACAAAAAAGAGTTAGTATATTTTTTCAGATTGATTTTACAAATTCATACCTATCACCAACAAGAAAAGTTTGCTAATGTACAAGGGGTATACGTTTTCTAAAAATAATCACGCAAAATATACATTTTATTGTTCTAAAAGATATTGCAACTGTAACGCCAAAATAAAGTTGGATTCTGGAGGAAGGATTGATTTTGTGTCGGATGTACACAACCATCCACCGCCCCAATATGTCACCGACATTAATGGAATGTATTTAAAAGTATCTTCTTGATAAATAAAATTTATATTCTATATGACTTTATTCAATATATTTCCCACCTCCCGTCATTTTTACGTAGTAATAAATATATGTATTTGTATTTAAGTGTAAATTATAAGTATTTATAAATATTACCATAAATATTTGCTCACCAGATATTTTGGGGTATAAATTCATAAAAATAAGACAAGGCGGTATTTTGCTAATGGTGAATGGCTATACATATTCAAAGCACTGCCGGAGTAACAATTATTATTGCTCCAAGAAAGAAAAGGGTTGCAAAGCTAGACTCAAAATTGACCAAAATGGAGCGATCTTGAATCAAGACCTCAATCATCAGCACCAGCCGCCCAGATACGTTCTGACGTCATCCGGTATCTATGTTAAAGTGTCGTCTTAATTGTTTGTACTAATGTACTATAGACATGTTCTATATGTAGAAAATATATTTCTTATATCTTTCCTTGTTACTTTGTAAACACACCCATACTTTGTCTCCTGTATGATTTTTTCTCCATATAATTGGTTGGCTGTAAGAGATTTCTCTTTAGCGATAAAACCGACAAATTTGTAACATTTTTTTTAGTATTTTATTGTTATTAAATGTACCGGGTGTACAATAAAGTACATTTATTATACTTAATCTTTCCATAAATACTGTTACACTTAAAAATAAAAAAATATTATATTTCAATTTGGAATCTGTCATTTTTATACGATTGTTCATTGTGTTTACTCATTTTGGCGCCAATACATGTACAATATTTTGCGATATTAAAATGGAGTAGGGTGATAAAGAGAACCGAATCGCTGTGATTGCATTATACAAAGTAGGTATGGAGCAATTTTTAAAACTCTCCATACACTTGGTATTAGTAAAATGTTTGTGTACCGGTCTATTAATAGGTACAATAAAGCTTCCTATGTTTGTGACAGAAAAAGATCTGGCCGTCCACGTAGTGTTCGTACGAAAAAGGTGGTCAAAGCAGTAAGGGAAAGAATCCGAAGAAATCCTGTCCGAAAGCAAAAGATTTTATCTCGGGAAATGAAGATGAAGAACCTAGAACCATGTCGCGTATTTTAAAAGATGACTTAGGACTTGCAGCCTATAGGAGACGCACTGGTTATTTATTAACTGATCATTTTAAGAAGAATAGGGTGGTAATATCTAAACAACTACTGAAGTGGTACGCAAAGGGAGGCCACAGAAAATTTTTTTTTAAAGATGAGATTTTTTTACAATTGAGCAACATTTTAACAAACAAAATGACCGTATTTATGCTCAAAGCTCTAAGGAAGCTTCCCAATTAGTCGACAGAGTGCAACGTGGACATTATCCGACTTCAGTGATGGTTTGGTCGGGTGCTAGCTATGAAGGAGTGACTGAGCCATATTTCTGTGAAAAAGGTATCAAAACATCAACACAAGTAGGTATATCAAGATACCATTCTTGAGAAGGTAGCCCCTTAACATCACAATGTTCAATAACCAAGTATGGTACTTCCAGCAAGACTCGGCGCCGGGTCATAAAGCTCGTTCCACGCAGTCTTGGATGGAAGCGAACGTTTCAGACTTCATCAGAGCTGAAGACTTTCTGTTGTTTAGTCCTGATCTTAGTCCGCTGGATTATGATTTATGGTCAATTTTAGAAAGTACAGTTTGCTCTAAACGCCATGATAATTTAGAGTCCCAAAAACAATCTATACGATTGGCAGTGAAGAATTTTCCCATGTAAAGAGTGCGTGCTTCTATTGATAACCTCAACGTTTAAAGGATTGTATTGCAGCTAATGGAGACCACTTCGAATAATTTTTATATATTTTTAATTGTTTTATATTTATGTATTAAACTAACATACTGTAAAAGTGATAAATGTTATTTGCAGTAAAAAAAAAACGATATTTAAGTGTAACAGTATTTATGGCCAGTCAAGTATATATTTTGTGCAGAAGGTTCAACGTATCCAGTTTCTGTATTTTGTAATATAAAGTGTGCAGGGCCATGACATCCGCTTATTTAGAACTAAAATCTAAACTATATGTACACAGGACAGACTATAACAAACATATTACATGTCATCGTGTACATTATTTTAAGTGGTTTATGATCGTAATGTTTGCAAATTTTTAGTATTTAATACAAAGTGGGTATTATTATATATTATACATTCGTTTGTTTGTACTAAATAAAAATATAAAATTTATATGTAGTTTAACTTAAGTAAATAAGATGAGTGTTTTGTGTGGATTAAATGGCAAAAACTCACAGGACGTTAGTAGGTATTTATTTAATTTTCTAAACTGTCATGCTTTTAAGTATAACATATTATAGTGTTATTGATATCATATCGTACATTCATATTACGCGATTATTTTTTTATAGACGTCTTGGATTATAAATTAATAAAGACAAGAAGAGGTGGGCACTTGCTAATGAGGAACGGTTATACGTTTTCCAAACATAACCGGTCGCTGAACTATTATTGCTCTAAGAAGGACCGTGGCTGCAGAGCGAGATTGAATCTGGACCACAATGGAATGATACTGAATAAAGATAATTTGAATCACACGCACTCTCCGCCTCAATATGCTATTACTCAAACTGGCTTGTATTTGAAGTTATCATCTTAGACGTATATAATAAATGATTAAAAAAACAATATAGATATATTTTTTTAATTTAGCTCGCAAGATACAAAGTGAAGTGAACAAATGAAGAATATAACATAAAATATGACCCTAAAATGTATGCTCTAATTGTAGATACATCGGGTTATCGTTTCCTGGAAACGAGAAAAGGGGGGCAACTGCTCATGTATGATGGATATACATACTCACGACGCTGTAACACAAGAAACTTCTATTGCTCTAAAAAGGACCGAGGGTGCAAGGCTGGAGTTAAAGTTGATAGGAACGGATCATTGATAATAAAAGACACTTCTCATCCTCACCCTCCACCAAAATACTATATTACAGAGTCTGGAACTTACGTGAAGTTGTCTTCATAAATAAAATTCTGAATAGTTGACTCATGAACCTAAATAAAACATTAAGCAAAAAACTCTTGTTAGTAATAAAAGTGTTTTCGACAATAAATTGTTTGTCTTAGGAAATTTAGAAGTCTTCATAATATATCATAATAATTTCGCAACTTCTCCAGAATTAATGATGAGAGAGATTGATTATATAGTGAATTGGTTTCAGGCTCACAACACAAATTTATTAAAACTTGTAACGCTTCTTTGCTTATGGTGAATAACTATACCTACGCTAAACACCCGAAAAGCAACCGTTACTACTGTTCGAGGAAAAATTCAGGATGTAAAGCAAAAATTAAAATGGATAAAAATGCAACTGTGATACTGAATCATGGAAATATTCATAACCATTCACCACCCAAATTCGTCCAGACAGCATCAGGAATTTACATTAAAATATGAAATGTGCTGACACGACGATTTAAATTAACGACCTCATGTATCTTTTACCGGTAAAAACTAACTTGTCACATTTTTTTATCAACTGTACTACTGCGTCAAATTTTGTTTTTAATTTTGATACTGAATAAATCGTTATCATCGATGGTATACTATAAATATGAGTCCTTTTAGATGAATGGTTAGAGTGTTTATCGCGTTTTATGCCATAAGTAAAATTTGTCGCTAACTGCACTTTTTAACCAATCCACTTCTTCAAGCTCATATCTTATCATTACATTGTTTATCAATTATTATATGTAGTAAATATTGCTGACTAAATATCAGTCAGAGTAAAATCACAATGATTGGATAATTTTTGAGCAATGACCAGAAAAAAGCCACATTAGGGCTAGGAAAGGAAAGGACTACACCAGGAAAAATCTAAATAAGCTTCACATGGCTTTACATGTTTTAAGATATTTTCAAACATAAAAATCGCTCATGGCTTCTTTTCAATGTTAATCTTTACTGCAAAGTTAGAAACGTTGGTTGGAATTTTCAAAAAAAGACTTATAGATGTCACCACCGTCCCGATAAAGACGAATATGTGTATAGAGTGCTAAATTCACCGAGTCTGCGGTGTGGTAGCTCAATTGGCAGAGCGACGGGATGGTATCCCAGAGGCCCGTGTTTGAATACCGTATCGGATTACTTTTTATTCTATATTTATTTAAAATGTAAAAATTATTATATGTATAAATTAGTCAGATCCCAAAATTTTTAAAAAACGCTGGCTTACATTGATTTTTTCATTTCAGTTTCATTTGATTACAAGTTCATAAAGACGGACAAGACTATTTTGTTGATGTTTAATAATTACACTTATACCAAAGATAACAAGTCAAATAACTACTACTGCTCAAAGAGAACAAAAGGATGCAAAGCGAGACTTAAACTGGATAATTCAAAAATTGTAATAAAAAACGACAAAGACTTATTCCACGATCATGCATCACCGAAATACTATCAATCACCGTTAGGTTATTGGTTAAAAATATCTTCTTAAACCCTCAAGATTATTTGTCGTTTTAAATCTTTGTCAATACTATCCTTAGAAAATTTATTGTACCTATTAAGATGTTTGTCAATGAGTTAATGTGTGATATTATTTAATAAAATGATTTTAGTCTTAGGCCAAGTTCTTATTAATTCTCTCAGATATATTGTCTTTATTATTCTTTAATGCTAGTCTACTTTCATATATTAATAGGCAACGATCATCCATTATATTATTATATATAGACAATTATAGTTTTCAAACAATATTATCTAAAATAAAAACAAGGATAATACTTAAGTGAACTTGCTCATTTTAAGATTGAAAGACCACTGGAAAATAATAATTTGTTTTTATAAATCGAATGTATATGAGGTATAAAGTAAAATAATTTAATTAATAATGTTCTATTCCAGATGCACTAGACTATAAATTTATAACTACCCGCAATGCAACTTTGCTAATGCTGAATAATTACACCTACGCAAAGCATTGTAAAACTGATAATTATTATTGCTCGAAAATAAAGAAAGGTTGTTCTTCGAGACTTAAGATTGTACGTGATGAGATAATTGTTAAGCAAGGTGCACACAACCACCCCCCTCCTGTGTTCTATCAGTCTCCTGATGGCATTTATGTTAAGATGTCGTCTTAGAAGTTTGATTACGTTCTATCAAATAATGTGTTTTATTTATGTAGTTTAAGGTAAGTAGTACCAAAAAACAGAAAGGACAAAATTATTTACGTAACATTATTTAGTACTAAGGATTCAGAGAATATATTATAATTTGAAAATACATTCTTCTTTTTGTTCCTTCCCTTTAAAATATATGTTGTTAGATTTAATGCTCGAAATTTACCTCTCGTTTGTAGAATGTTATTTAAGAGTATCCCAGTTCGTAATTGTTTCTTTTTTATTGAAAGAAATACTTCCCAATTCGTATTGTCGTACGGTATATAGCGGCCACAATAAGACTTGTGTATTAATTAAAGTTATCGACAACATTATAGTGGGAATGGATAAAAAATACTCTGCCCTGTTCGATTTTAGTAATGTTTTTAAATATTATCTGAGTGAATACTGACAACGCATTCCCATTGCTCCATCATTTCCTTCTTGGTTCAATGTAAGTGCTGGTGTCGCACAGGGACCCATTTTGTCACCATTACTCTTCTCCTTCTTCATTAATACAACTACCCACAATATTTATTTTCTCTCTCTTCTGATGATTTTACAAATTTTCTTTATTACGTCAGTCATACCGCTAGTCAGATCTGTAAATTTTTGCAAACCTGACTAGCGGTATTACTGACTTAAGAAAGATCTGTGCTCTATTCACAACTGGAGTTTATCATACCGCATAAAATAAATGCAATCAAGTGTCAGTTGTTGGATCTCCAAGCATGATCGTTGGAGATGATTTGATAAACCTGTTTTTTATTTGATGGGTTCACAATACCTTACATAAAACCAGTCTAAAAATCTTACACATATCAAATAAATGAGGTCGGTAGGAAATACTTTACTGCATATTGTTTATCAAGATGGTTACAAAATTTTCTTTCATGCTTACCAAAATTATGCTAGAATAAACTCTCCTAATTTCTTTACTAGTTAGTTATTTTGATATAACAGGCACAACTTAATAAGCTTGAGTGATTTCTCGGTATTCGATTAACATTTGGCTTGCGTTCTGCGCTCTACGAAAAAAAATATTCCAAGGTACTCTTAGTTAGATAGTTTTACTTTCGCTTTCCAATACATTGCCAGTAACTTCAGACAAGTACAATCTGTACAACCCTTGATTACTTTCAAAAGGCTCAAAGTCAAAGATCAAAGATCATTGTTTATCTTGAACTTTGTCCTTTTCTATATGAAATATATTAAAAAAATATCTGTTACATTTCCTGTCCATTGCCTGTGCTTATTATTTTATTATATTCTGTGTAATAATATATATTTTTTGTAAATCTATTTATTAATAAGTATGTATATATTTGTAACAATTTTATATGATTTTAATCTTAATGTAGATTTTTATGTACCACATTGTACTTTTTTTCTTCATTCCCATCAGTGTAAGACTGTTTGGAAGAGATCGCTACTCAGCAACAATACCGCCTCATTGTATTACCAATACTTCTTATTAGTAATTTATTTATATGATTTCTATATGTGTTGTTTAATAAAAAATATTATTATTGTTAACGGAGGAGTGTAATATTTCATCTCTTTATTATTAATATTCATTATTTGAATTATCAACTAAAGTATTCTTTTTTTATATCTTATATGTGGTCGCTTTTATTATAGATGCTGACTATAAAATGATATCGACGAGTAACAAAAAGCAATTGCTTATGTATCAAGAATATACATTCTCATCTTTCAATCGTGTCAATTATTACTGTTCCAAGAGAACGGCAGGGTGCAAGGCGAGATTGAAGATGGACGAATTGGGAAATTTGGAAATGATAGCACCAGATCTAGTTCACAATCATAAACCACCGCAGTATGCCATCAGTCCTTCTGGATTGTACTTCAAAATCGCTTCTTGAACTCTGCTCATAGACGGTAACATAAACAAGTTGAATTTGCATACTTTGTCATTTTTAATTCATTATAATATACTTGTCCAAATAATAAACAAATTATTTGATTAGATGAAATGTACATATTTCATTAACTTTTATTTAACGACATAGATTATAAAATGATGAGGCTATGATAAAGAAGATCTCGATGGTATAAGTCATTAATTTAAAAATATATGTTAAACTATTTGGCAAAGGGTTCAATAAAAAATCCCAAAGATCTCTTTTCTTCGATGAAAAGTAAAAAAGCGGTCGTATGGAGGCTATTTATATAATAAGTATTTATATATAATTTACACTTAAATAACATTTGAATATTATTTTTTTGTATTAGTTTTTGATGCAATATAAAAATTATGCAAAATTATGATTTTTATTTAAGTACATTTTAACACATTTTTTAAATATAACTTGAACTTAACTAAAAAAAAAGACTTAGGAAAGTAGAGAAACACTAAAAAATATAAAGCTCAGAGCTCACGGTCTTAAATAAAAAAATACCCAATTTGATTTTGTTAAGCATAAAATATTTAAAATTGTATAAGAAAAACGGACAAAAAATGTATTAAGACAAATGCCAGATTAAAAATAGAGATGACCAAAAAAAACTCGAGCGAAGGAGTTTCTTTTGAGCTCTCGTGTTCTGAAATCCTCGCGGACGAAGTCGCGGGCAACAGCTAGTTAAAAATAAATTAAACAAAATAATTAGGTGAAACAACAGGTGACACGTAAGTAATTTGGATATAAAGTAGTGAATATATATTTGATTGGCTTTTTAACTGTACTATGAACTTGTTTTAATAATTGTATTAGTGAGATTGAAATTAAATATATCTGTCAGTAAGTAACGTGTATTCATTTGATAGTATTGGAATTTTTCATTTGTTTTCTTCCAGTCTGATTTGGTCTGAATGGCATTTTATCACTGTAATTTTTATGATAGCAGGTATTCTGTAATAATAATATGATATGATATAGACTTTAACTCCATAATTTCAGATTCGCAGGAATATAAGTTGATACCAACACGTAGCGGGAAGTACCTTTTAATGTTAGACGGTTTTACATACTCCCAAATGAAACAAAGCAATAACTATTATTGTTCCAAAAAGGATGCTGGATGTAAAGCAAGGGTCAAGTTATCTGAGGATGGTCAGATTTCTTCCCTGTCAGTAACAACGCATGCACACCCTCGGCCTCGATACATGATCACAGCCGCCGGACATTATGTCAAAATATTCAGTTAAAAAATTCATATTTTTTTTGTATAGGCTTAATACGAAGTCATTTTTTATTTTACGAAGTAAAGTCATATGTTTACTTTATATGTACTTGTATTATGAATGGTAATCTGATCTTGTGATTTGTATTCTTGAAATGAAAAATGTTTTTTTAAAATCTTAAACTAATTGTCCTTTTTTTGTGTCGTTAATATTAAGAATGTTTTTTTTTGTTGTTACCAGTTAAGCATTTAAGAGACAGCGTGTTTAATAAAAGACTTCTGTTAATATAATCGGTAATTTCATTGAAAACATATGTCTGAAAATACCTCAATTATGAAATAAAACTGATTTTTTTCCTATGATGTGGACGTACAAGATAGATTCAATTATTATTATTTTCAGAGGATGTTTATTATACCAAATATGTCCAAAAAATTCCAACACAACGAGGCAAATATTTAATAATGGTAGATGGGTACACGTACTCACAAATGAGGGATACTAACAATTATTACTGTTCGAAGAAAAATTCAGGATGTAAAGCGCGGGTCAAAGTCAGCACAGACGGAAGATTGATATGTAACACAGTGGCTGACCATATTCACCCCCCACCTAATTATACCCTTACAGCATCAGGCACTTTTGTTAAGATTTAGAAACTTTATTTATATAGACGATAAAATTTACCAAATCTTTCAATTGTTTCAACCTCATATGGATTTTTAATACAATATTTATTTTTCTTGTTGAATATTAAATTTGAATTAAGGCCACAATTACCATTCATGAAAATATAGATTGTGGAATTAGTCCAGGTTTGTTTATTTTGTACTACCTTCAAATTTAGTCATCTGATCTGATCTTCTGATATACTTAAATAAAGTAGAGTTATAAGTTACAATTTTCTGAATCGGTTGGTGTTTACAAAAAATCTGGAAAAGCTTGATTCTCAGTATTAATAATAATAGCTGTTTATATATATTCGCTCTGCTCGTACCCGCATAAAATAATAACTTTTGTAAGCCATTTTCACACTAAGCTTCATCAGAATCTGACCATTTATTTTAGCGGAGTGCTCGAACAACTATATGTTCTACTGATTAGAGCGATTTATTTATCATTAAAGATTTTTTTTATTCTAATCACTTTATATTTGTCGTGACTTTTTTATCGAATTTTCAATTTTATTTTTCTATCGTATGTAATGTTTTTCAACCTCTTCTTGGACGGAAATTTCACAAAATCCTTACTTTTAGTAAATGTCATGCGCCCTACAGTTAAAATTTAACCCAACCGGTTTAGGTTATTTGTATTTGATATTTTTATATATAATTGATAATAATAATGCATTTGATTTCAGATTATTATCTACACACATACTTTTGCCGCTACTTTCGTTTCGAAGTTATTAAATTATGTTATATATCTGTATATATGCTTGGTTGTTGTGTATATTTGAATTGTTATATATATTTGATATCAAATATATCAAAAAACTTGAAGCTGAACTTTGCACCAATTAACGTTTCAGATACAATATATTACGAATTCGTGACTTCCCGTCGCGGCAAAGATCTCATAATGGTAGATGGATATACTTTCTCTCAAAACACCAGCCGTATTTGGATCTGCTCGAAGTATCCGAAATGTAAGGCGAAAGTCAGTAGACATCCTGATGGCACTATCTCCTTAATGTCAAAAATTCACAACCACGAACCCGACAAGATAGTTAGAACGCGGGATGGAAAAATTATTCGTGTTTAAGAAAAATAATGTGTTCTAAATTATAAAATAATTAAAGTCACTGAGCTGAACCACGAGCAAGAGCGTGGTTCAGCTCAGCTTGTAGTGAAAAGAAAATGTAGCTATTAATTATTGAATAAAAAATGTTTCTATTCTTACCTGGCCTGGATTGAATGTTAATGAATCAAAAGAATAATTTTGCCATTGTAATAAATTAATGAGTGTAAACGCACTTTTCTTTCCAACCTGACTATGAATGTAATTTCAAATACTGCCGGTACACTATATGATGTTCAAGGAAAACTCCCTCCAAATTTCGAACAATCAGATCCAATTTGTGAATCACTAAGTATTATATTTATATTTCATAGTATATCATGACGAAAGTATAAAACTTAGTTAAACATTTTCTAAAGTGGTCGCCAAGATCTTGACTGCTTTTTTGAATGAAGAACTAAAGTTTATGTAGTGATGTTATTAAATGAAAGAATTTAACATAAACCATGGCCATTTAATACTAAACACATTGTAGTTGATTATTTTATAAATATAAAATATAAATACCAGAATTTACCCATGAATGGTACTTTACAAATATATTTACCAAATATGAATCCTTTAGCATAACTTACAAAATAAGTGTTATTGAAATGTCATTCCTCTTTTTTTCAAAATGTATTTTATGCTAAATTGCCTGGTCTGAAATAAAATATTATTATTATTATTATTATAGGTTTATTTCAAGGATGTTGCATTTCTCCAATAATATTTAATATAGTAATTAACATTTGAATAGATAAATTAATAAGTCATTAATAAGTAAGACGATCTCGCTATACTGGCACGTGGACTGAAAGATTGAGGACAAAACCCAGTTAATGCCAGTGGCATGGCTGTGTCTGGGTAGACGAAGCACCAAATATACCTCTTATAATCCGGGTCTTTTAATAGGCGGTCAAAGTGTTGCTACAATTACTGATGCAGCCCTATTCAAATTTTTAGGCAAAAAATAGATTACAAAGGTCGCAATCCATCTCTAGATATAATAGTCGATAACAACTATCTAACGTCACGTCTAAACTGGCCTTTTCTAGTTTACGATCTTAATAAAACCAATCCTGATCATGATCATGATAAAGTATTGGAAATCATACGTGAGGCGGTTAGTCTTTCAGTAGCTAGAGCGCAAAAGGGTATAAAAACCACTAAAAGATTTATAAAGTTGCTTAAAGAAGGCTTGTCTAAAAAACAACAGCCTTACTCTAGTGAGGCTTTTGTATTGTTTTGCTTGGAGGCTGCTCGCTATTGGACTATAATGATGAATACGTATGAGAAACAGTATAGAATTCCTGAGGATATTGTTGTTCCGTCATTTAGACCGGACATATTCCTGTATTCTAGACAGTTAAAGCGCGTGATACTTGTGGAGCTTACTGTTCCGTGGGAAACTGACATCCCCAAAGATCACACAATTAACCTAAACAAGTATTACGAACTGACCAACGAACTGACCAGTAATAGGTATATAGTTAATTTGTACGCGGTAGAAGTGGGAGCGAGAGGTATAACAGTGATATCTCTCTATAACCTACTTAAAGATCTTGGCCTCTCTAGAACTATCATCAGTTCATTTCTAGAACGTACTTCAAAGACGGCATTGGTAGGTTCATTCCAAATTTGGTTAGGTAGGGAGAGGAGCGCAACTAGTTGAGGTGAGCGTGAATGTGCTTTTTATAGGGGCCCCTTAAACCTACACTTGGGTCGCAAGTCCCGGGAGCTGTTTGCACTCCTCTTCCTGCGACGCGATGGGCCCGGCACCCGCACGGTGAATCCATGGAATACTAAAAAGCTTTGTCTCGTCTCGTCTCTTAGTGAACAATTATTATGAGATGTTAGTGATTTTGTGGAGACAGATGTTAGAACGAGAAACTTTACGATTAATATACACATTGAATGTACGAAAATAAAAGTTAAAAAAATATATAAATTTGTATTTTATTATAAGTAGAACTAGAGAGTAAATTTTAATAAATTTATGAGATACTTAATAAATTACTTTTATTTGTTATTAATTAATAATTATTTTCATATTAGTATTGTTTAGTAACATTATAATTAAAAATATGGACTTGATTTAGTATTATATATATTATAATCAAATGTTACTTACAGGTCTTATACATTACGATGTAGTAAAATCACAAAGAGGTAGAGATTTGTTACTTATAAAAGGCTACACATACGCGAGAGGTGGACAATTCCGCTGGATCTGCTCCACCCACCACCCCAGCTGCAAGGCTAAAATCAAACTAAATAAGGAAGGAAATATAGAGCAGTATTTGGATAACCACAATCACCCCCCCAAGAAAATATTTAAGACCAGAAGTGGGGGGTACTTGCGTGTTTGAAGACTGTCCTTGGATAGGCTTTGTAGTGAACATAACCTCAATGTTTTAATTGAATCCTTAATTTGAAGAAGGAATATTTCTTCTTGTGAATGTCAATTAGTAATATATTTTGTTTGTAATAAAATTAAACTTATTTACTAACCATTTTTTATGGTTAAAAGACACGAGGAGTTTGATTAGTTTTGTTGAGTTTGGTGAGTTCGATGAGAAATGAATTCCTTGGCATAACGATTTATTTTCATTTTGAAAGTGGTTTTTTTTTTTCTTGTTTTTATTTGTATTGTGGTGCAGATAATATATACCGACGATCTTTATTAATGTGTATAAAGGTTGTGTTTATTATTTTTAAAGGCAATGTTTTTCTATATAGAGAGTTGTTAAAAAATGTGGATAAATTCGTAATTTTGCTGTTACTTTATTATTGTTTCTTAGAATTAAATGACAACATGTAATGAACAAAGACAGTTCAATGTTCCTCATTAGATCTATAATGTCTTCTTTTGATTGTTGTTTAAAACGTTAAACAAAAGAAGAATGCAAAAGATCCAAGATTAATAAAATATAAATGAATATTTCATTATTTTTATGATAAAATAGAAGAAAAATATTGAAAACAACACATTTAATATGTTATGTTTACAATTTCATGAGGATTCAGTATTTGGCGCTCGAGTAAAATAAAAAATTATAAACAAATTAGATAAAATATCTCTAAAATATAGGTGTTTAAACACATTTTATAAAAAGATACGCATATTTTTTAAAGTAAGTTAGTCAAAATTATTATAATATATTAGTTACTGAAAGATATTTAATGTTACATTTTAGATAATGTACGAGATGCCTTAGATTGGTTTTTATTATTACTTAATAAATATTTTTTTATCTTACAGAAGCATTGTTTTCTTTACCGAGTCTTCGTCAATTATTTTCTATTTTATATACTTATTTATATTTTCTGTATCCAGGAGTGTCATACGAGATCGTGACGTCACAGCGTGGCAAATCACTGCTGCTCATTGGAGGGTATACCTTTGCGAAGACGAGTATGAACCTGTGGGTCTGTTCCAAGAGATTACCAGATTGCAAGGCAAAAGTCAAACTTAATCGTCAGGGAGTTGTGACGGAAATCAATAATTTCCATTCACACCCACCACGAACCTATGTGAAGACGCGCGAAGGAACACTAGTTGCTGTATAGATTGGACAAATAGCTTTAATTTATTCTTGTTGTCTAATTAGAGCTTTAATAAATATTCAACTCAGTCGCTTGTTTGTTTTCATTGGAAAGGTAATAAAGTGTCGAAGATCTGATAATTGAATTAAAATTTTGATAAAAATACTTGTGATTGATTAATATATGTTTGTTAATAAGATTTATGAACTTCATTCAAATTTCAGATGGCTTCCGTTTTATTACCATGAAGGGAAACAAAAGGGTGTTAATGGTTGGAGGGTACACGTTCGCGAGGACGACTAAACGTCATTATTACTGTTCGAAAAAAGCTAAGGGGTGTAAGGCAAGGGTGTTTTTGAATCCTGAAGGTACTGAGATGATATACTGTGATAATATCCACGATCACGAACCACCGACATACGCCATGTGCTCGACGGGTTTTTATATTAAAATTTGTGGATGAACTAATAAAGATTGGATGATTGAATAATACTTTCAGTTATATTCCCCAACACTTAAGCAGTATAATTCATTATTATTGTTTTTTTTTAATACTGTTTATGGCAAGTATATAATTTTAAACAAGATTTTTTCAACATAATACTGTGTTTTAATGTATATAATGTATTTACAGTATGATTATTGGTTAATATTCTCAAAGGTTACTATCATAATAAATAGCTGTCTAATATTCTAGGCACACAGTACGAGGTTGTGACGTCACAACGTGGTAAATCTTTGTTACTTGTCGGTGGACACACATTTTCCAAAATTAATAAGAAACATTGGGTGTGCTCCAAGAGATTTCCAGAGTGTAAGGCCAAACTGAAGCTTAATGATGAAGGAATCATAACTGATATTAATAATGCGCATACGCATCCACCGAAAACATACATCAAGACTAGGGAAGGGAGGCTCATTGCTGTGTAAATTTAAATACTTAATTCTAATCGTATGAATATAAAGCTTCTAATAATTCTTTTATTTTGTCTGTAGTCTATAATAGAATTATTCATTAAGAAGCACAAGGTGATTTCTAATATTATTTAACAATTTCCTCATTACAGGTAATTTCGGGTTTATAACGATATCTGGCAACAAACGCCTTCTAATGGTGAAAGGTTATACATTTGCCAAGACAAATAAAAGATACTGGTACTGTTCTAAAAAGGCGAAAGGGTGTAAAGCGAGGGTTAACTTTAATGCCGATGAATCAGAAATATTGTTCTGTGACATTAACCACCAGCACGAACCACCGGTTTACGCAAAAAGTATCAACGGCCTCTATATAAAACTTAGCGGATAAGATTAAATTTTCATTATTGCAACGATACGATTGTTCAGGAACCAGAAAATGTAAGCATAGGTATATAATATTATTTGAATTTCATTTAATTCGATCCTCAAATACATATTCTTTATTGTAAGAAATTATAGCATGTAAACAGCCTAAAAACCAACGATTATTAATGGTGTAGATTAAAATGTATTGTGATGAATATAAATTGTTTTATTTGCTAACTCAATACTTTAAATATAATATACAAATAAAATAGGCCAATGTAAAATAATTGCATAATTTAGACTCCTCAGTTGGTCATTTCTGGTACACACACGATTTTACACGCATTTATTATAATACAATAGCAAGATTCTATTACAATACTATCTAAGTCCATTGAGATATCATGCTATTATTTAAAATATATGTAAACTTTGTATATAACACAGTAAATGTAATCTATATACACTTTCTAAATTATAAACGTTAATTCATAATAATGATTTCAGCTCTGAAAGTAAAAGATGCTTTAGTTCTTACGACTTCCGCGTTAGAGGAGAGAATACATTTACCAAGCAGTTTACCAAAACAGAACGGGAAAACAATGAGGAAGAACTGCAGAGTTTGCGCCAAACTAAATAAACGAAAAGCTGTGTTATATTGTTGTAAGAGTTGTAAAGGAAGCCCGGGACTGTGCTTGGAATGCTTTGGAGAATATCATAATTATTTTACAGCATAGCACCCTGATGCCGAAAAAAATAACATTCCGACTTGAAGTGACGATTCATAGTTCAAAGGTTAATAAAAAAGATCTCTTTATGAAGTAGGTTTTACGTACGCAATAACATACATTAATTAGATTATAAATGATCGCGTTTTTATTTGTACCAAATAATGTTAGTAAATGTAATGATTTTTTAGCTAAATTATTTGGCTGTGCACCTTCCCTCTCTCACGAGTACCACGGGTCAACTGGTTGAAAATGGCAACAGACAATAAATACTGCCATTGTTTATTTTTTCAAGTTCATTAAATAAACTTTAAATAAATGAACCAGTTTTATTCAAATTAACCATTTTATATAAAAACGGAAATCTGATAATTCATTCTATGAGGTCTTTTCGCTTCGTTAACTTACAGTATGTGATGTAATAATATGGTTATAATTATAGCCCTATTTTGGTTTAAGCAACGTAAAGAGGTCAAGACGTCTCAAATATTTTATCGAAAATTTGATTTTTTTTTTTTATAAATTTCCCAACTATATTTAATAATGATTTATTTATTAAATAATTAACTGTATCCCAATAAAAAAACTAATCGTGCTGTGTACCGGAAACTGAGAACGCATATAATTCAAAGCCCCTTCCCTCTAACCAAAAAACTGTTTAGACAAAAAATATACTGTACATTACGAACAACAAAAAAATGTTTTAAGTTTTTTCAATAGTTTAATTATAATAGTTTGTCGATTCTAAAGTTTTAAGAGTTAAGATTTTTTAAAACTTTTATCTTGAGTTTGGAGTCGCTCGCTATATCACCATCGCAATTGATGAAATAGGATTCATCAAAATTGTAAACATTTTAATTGTAAATGCAATCTCCACGCAAGTAAGTACATATATACCCATAAACAAATTATAAAAGCGTCGCCTAGTTTCGAAATAATTGCTTTCGCCTTTAAATAATATATTATTACATTAATGAAGCGTTATAGGTATTAATATAATTTTATTTGTATATACAATTGTATTGATAAAGCTACCCCTTTGAATATTCGGTTATCTTTTACTAACAAAAAAATTGTCTTCATTTCTTTTACATTATTAGGAAATCTTACATAAACTAACAACTATATACTACCTTTTCAATTATTTCCATCTTTTTGTTATGATCGTTTATTATTGATTTAAATAAAAGAAATCGAATGTGCGATCCTGAATCACTATATAATATGATTTTTATAATTATTAATCCCTGACAACTTTTCAGGAACAAAAGAAAAGGAAATTATAGTCCTTTCGAAATTATTTCCAGAGGAAAGAATACATTTACCTAGCCGTTTGCCGAAACAGAACGGTAGAACCATGAGGAAGAATTGTAGAGTCTGTGCTAAATTAAATAAACGCAAAGTTGTTAATCATTGTTGTAAAAGTTGTAAAGGAATGCCGGGACTGTGCTTGGAATGCTTTCGAGAATACCATAATTATGAATAGAATTTGAATTTTTAACGTAATAAAGAGAAGTGGTGCCAGAATTCATCATAGCAATATTGAGAGTTTTAATGTTCTATTAAAGAAGAATACTGTTTGATTTTTATCTCTGTGGGTTTACTATATATATAAAAGTTTCTTTCTTTAAAGTCTTCTTTTTTTATTTGAAATGTCTTTATTATTAAATTGGGTATGAATACCATTGTATTCTTTAAGCTGTGGTAAAGTAAATGACTACATTATAGGGAGGAAATTATTTTGCAATATATTTTATAAAACTGGCAAAAGTTACCTGATCAAATTAGATTTGAAATGTCACCTGGTTTTAAAATACTATTAGCGTCTAATAATCTATGTATGTCTTATAATTATATATATATATATATATATATATATATATATATATATATATATATATATATATATATATATATATATATATATATATATATAATCCTGTACCCTAGAATAGATCATAAACTGAAGCTCTTAGATGTTGATATTTTTATTTTGTTAATACAAAGTAACGAATTATTTCCTGCTGTCTAAAATATAAGTCTATTTCACGACTTTTAGCTAATGCTTGGACTAACATCATTCCATATTTTTTTGCATCTTTTGTGTCATACAGACATATTTAGTTATAAATATATAAATATTGATTAATTATAGCATTTTCTTACAATAACCAACTAACCTAAACCTACATAAATAAGGTAAAATTACAATAATAATACGTATTATATTTAATTTAATTTAAATAATAATATTGAAAATAAGAATACATTTTCAGAATACATCTTCATACCGACCGGTTTGAAGCACAAACTCCTGATGCTAGGGGGTTATACATTTGCCCAAACTTTAAAACGCAGGAACTGGTACTGTTCCAAGAAGAAAACTGGATGCAAAGCAAGAATACGGTTGGATGAAGACGGACGGATTATCATGGCGTTTAACGAACACACACACGAGCCCCCCAGATATCATGTGACCAGCTCTGGAGAATATGTCCTTATAAAGTAGACCATTAATCATTACATCCATGTATAAATATATATTTATAAATTAATATGCCCCCGGTTCTAGTACAGAAGGTTTTCAATGATATAATAGTGTGTAAGTTTACCAAATGTAAATAAAACAAATGAAAATTTGGAAGGTGTTAAGTTCGATCTCTTACGAACAGAACATGTTTTTTTCTTCATTGTGTAAATTTTGGGATTTAAATCAATTATTATTATTATACATGTAACTGATGCCAGCGACTAATTCTGTCATTTCATATTTAATGTAGCAAATATCTGAGGGTACTGTTTTTTTATTTGTTTTTTACACTTTTAACCAAATTGATGCTTGACTACATTTCACCTGATGTTAACTGTATTTACTAGCACAAACATAAATGTGTTTGGTTAATGAAAATCTGCCTTTACGTATGTATTACCACAGTTCATTAAAGGGTTCTATTTATCATATTCAATATTGAAACGTATTTAAAATACTACGGAATATTTAAATGTGATTGTTACCATATTAAAAACCTCACCACCATTGAGGGTAGAATTAAAATTACCACAACCATCCAGCACCTAAGTAAATTTTGTTCCTACTGCTGATGGAAAAGATCAGTAAGTGTTAACTTAACTGGTTACACATGTAGTCTTCACTTAAACACAATTATAGTTATTTGAAGTAACAAAATAGTTTTATTCAAAAATGTCAAATGCAATAATTTGCTTCGATATCATGAGTCGAAGTCACCAACAACTAACTTCTTTATACCATACAAATTTTTAATATCTAAATAAAATCTTATCCTTCAGAATATCTTGAATTTATCCGAAGTCCTCGTGGTAAAAGAATGATAGCTTTATGCGTTGGCTGTAAGTATTCTCAAATGCACTTGCACAACAAAACCAGATAGTATTGTATAAAATGGGTGTCGCGGTGTAAAGCTAGACTTATTACAACCCCAGAAGGGAAACTCGTAGGAACTATTGGAAGTCAGTCATAACTACATATAACGTAATCTCAAAACACCTCTTGGCAATGTCTAGAGTTATGGAATAGTTACTATAACTAGTTTTCATAGAAATAAATAAATTCTACGTTATGTGGTTGATGGTCGAAATAAAAAAAAAATCCTTTTGAGTTTATTGTTTGGTGGTTTTTTCTCAGCGTAAAGCTTGTTGGAAAATTCGTCATTTAAGTCATGTGTAAATATATTGTTTTTACGTTTATAAGTGTAAAAATTTGAATAGTTGATATTATTTCAGACTTCATTGAATTCATGCCTAGTGCGCGCAATAAAGGAATGATTGCTTTATATGGTGGCCACACGTTCTCTCACATACACGCACATAACAAAACCAGATGGTACTGCGTAAAAAGGATGAGTGGATGCAAGGCGAAGCTTGTGACAACTCCTGAGGGAGGACTCGTGGCAATGATTGGGAATCATGATCACAGTCGTCCCCATCTTACTAAGAAGCCATAAACGACAAATATTTAAATTGAAATAAAAAAAACTTTAATTGTTGCTACTGTTTTTATTTTACAAAAAAAAAATTGTCTATAAAAGCAGTTTATTTTTAAGTCTCTCAATTACTTTTATTATAGCGAAAATATTATGAGGAACAATACCTAAACTATTTGAAGATGTTTTAATTTTTTGCAGTGATATTTTTCTGCACTCCATCTATGTCCTCATCGCTCGCCCTCTTCTCTCATCATTATTAACATTTATATTTAAAACTTCTCTCGTTCCATCCTAGTCATCCCAATTAAATTATTTATTTATTCAAAATTATCTATTCTAGATATACAACATTGTCATTTCGGCAGCATGCTCTTGAATAAGTTGTTTAAATTGATCACTTCAGTGTCTGGGGAAAATAGAAGTCACATATTGTTCCTGTAACCAGCCGGAACTTTACCATTGATTCAAAATTACTTTAACATCTTTCATCGATACCTTCAATTATTTTATCAAGAATGAAGCAATATAGATTTGGCTTTCGAGTCAGTCGATTTTTCTGACACGATACGGACACGTGCTACGTTGAACGTTGTTACGTGTAACGTTGAAAAATGAATGTCAATAACAAAATGTTAAAATCATAGAAGAATCGTAGAAGTAAAGACTTACACAGAAACACATTCGATATACACAGCTCGTGTAAATAAGAAATATTATCGGTCAAATTACACAGTTCCATAAAAACACCAAACGCAGCATCTGCATTTCTGCTTTTGAATGTATTTTTCAACTTTAAACCTATTGCGTACAAGCTGATAGGAAACACTCAAATATGATTGTATTTAGGTAGAATTCCTATATATAACCAAAATATAAGCTAACGATGTCAATCCTGATAATTTTGTAGTTATATTATAATAAATATAAAAAACCCTAAAACTTTAATGTAGAATAATTGTTTCTAGATTTTGTATTTGATATACTTATAATATAAAAACATATGTTGTTTTCAGAATTATTCGAGATTGTTCAGAATTCTCGAACCAACGGGTTGCTTTTGATATATAAGGGTCATACGTTTTATCACATGCACAATAAATCGAGATGGTATTGCTCCAAATGGCAGAAGGGATGCAGGGCGAAAGTTATTGCCAGTGCCAGAGGGGGGATGGTGTCCAGTACAGGAGAACACGACCATCTACCCCCCACTATTATTAGGACTGCTGATGGGAGAGTTTATCGTAAGTTTTGTTTAATGAGCCTTAGAAAGGAAGAAAGACTTGTCTGAGATTATGAATGATGGAAGAGCTTGGAAGAGAGTATGATATTCCGCAGTCAGAAAAATGTGATAAGATGATGTAAGTGGATTAAAGTAGCAATGTTAATTATGTTTTTTTTTATTTTGCAGATAAGTTTTAAAAGTTGAGGCAGATTCTGATGATCTGATTATAAAGATCCAAAACAGAAGACATTAGAACATACATACATTACCTGCTTAATTTAAATGTATCCTGTAAGATCCTAGAGACTATCTAATTTAATTTCTTTATAAATGTATGGTATATCTTAAAATATATTATTATTTATATTCTCATACAAAGCGTTCCTCCCTTTATTGGAATGGAATTAAACTATTTAAACCTTGACATTTTATTAAAAAAAATAGTATATATTTTTAATTTATAATGTACAACTTTTAGAAATTTCTTTTTTTTTTCTAGCTTAAGAACAATTGTATGAAGTCTTGTTGATACGTACAGTTTGAAATTATTTTGAAAATTTAAATAAGTTTAATTCACGCCTGAAATGTGTAAATGAACTTAAGAGAATGTGGGGTGGCTCGCACCCGTTAGTCATTAGATCATTACATAAAATGAAGAAAATAATAATTTGTGATGTGTGAAAATATGTACAAACAACCATATATATATATATTATAATTAAAATGTTATAGGTTTATATAACATTTTAGACATAGTCAGCCTAAACCTGTGTTTAAGAAATGCTTTTACATCTCTTTCAATTAGATTCCGCTTTCAAGTAGTAATTGTGATTTTTTAATGTAATTTATATTTAAATAATTAACATAAAATTAAATAGATATATGCAGTTGTTTCATTCAAAAATAATCTGATTAGATTGGATTTTTTACTTTTTTATATATAAAATACTCATTTTATTCCCAGATATACTTGAATTTATTCCCTCTAACCGGGGCAAAGGCACCGTGCTAATTTACAATGGATACACTTACGCCCATATGACTCACAAGACGCGATGGTACTGCTCGAAGAAGGCAGCTGGTTGTAAGGCACGGCTTATTACCACCCTTGATGGGGAATTGGTGAAGATGGTAAATGGGTATCATAACCACCCACCACCTAAGTTATTCCGCACTGCTGACGGGAAGGTTCACAAAGTATAAAATATGAAATAAAAAAATTTACTTCGAATATGTTGTTTGACTTATATTGTTTAAAGTTGAACAGAATACTTTCAATTGTATAAGAGTGTAATAATATTGTGGTTTCATAATTTGATTATAATATTTATCAGATTTACCATCTAAATAATAACTTCTCTTTCACAATATCTTGATTTTTTCCGCCTGGTTAAAGAATTATCATTTTATTGGCTATATTGGTGCTGCTATATGTTCTCTCTGATGTCTTTACACTATAGAATCAGGTACTATTTATAAAGGGTGGTCGAGTGGAAGGCTAGTCTTATTACAAACCTCAAGGGAAACCTTGAAAGGAACTTGAAAGTCATCATCTCATACCTCTCATAGCATTTAGTGAACATGTCTTATTATCACTAATGGAATATTTTTTTAATATCTTGTGTATCATTGTGCAAATTCTAATAATCTTTGATTTGATTTTAGATTTCCTCGAATTTATGCCCAGTACACGTGGTAAAGGAATGATCGCTTTATACAATGGCCATACATTTTCTCACATGCACTTACATAACAAAACGAGATGGTACTGTTCCAAAAGGATGGGTGGATGTAAGGCGAGGCTTATTACGACCCCTGAGGGAGGACTTATAGAAATGATTGGGGAACATGATCACTATCCCCCCCACCTCATAAGAGGCCCAAATCAACAAATATTTAAATTACAATGAAATAAATTTAACTGTTGAGACTGTTTTTTTTTTATATTTAAACTTTCGTGAACCATGACTATTATATTTATATTTACCCGGCTGTATTCACGTGGAAATTAAATCGGAATGTCCTCGACTAAATTTCTAACATGTGGAGACTGGTTGTTTTTTATATAATAAATAGTTCCTCTAAAAGTAGATTATTTCTTAGTATATCTTTTTTCATTTATTTAACGTTTTTTGTATTGAATAATAACTAAACTATTTACAGATGTTTTAGAGTTCATGCCGACCAATCGCGGCAAAGGTATTTTGTTGATATACAAGGGCAACACATACGCTCATATGAATAATAAGACACGCTGGTACTGTTCTAAGAAAGCTGCGGGCTGTAAAGCACGACTTATAACAACACCTGAAGGAGATTTGTCAGATGTCTTGGAATCTGAACATAACCATCCACCTCCATCATTGTACAGAACTAATGATGGGAAGGTCTTTAAAGTGTAAAAGAATTTCTAGTCCCCCATGATTTGAATATAGATCTGTAAAAAAAAAAAACGAATTTCGCATTGTTTACTAAATAACGGTTGAAACTAAGGGGATACTTAATTAATAATTTATAAGTAACTTTAAAAATAAATATTAAATAATTACACATTGTTAAGTTATAAAATAAAAGATATACGTATTTTGGTATTTTTGTATCAATAAATTGATCCCGTCTCTCAAATATAAGGCGAGTAAAAAACTTGTTTAAAGAATCAAAATAATAGCTTTATTAATTATAAGGCAGGAGAGCGATTCCGCTGTAGTCTGTTCCCGACGTTATCTTTTAAAATCAAGCTATTAGTTGTTTTTTTTTGTGACCATTGCGATGAAACTATTCGAAATTTAATATTAAATACATTTATATTTTATTTTACTTTATATAACATTTTTTGGCGCATTTGAAAATATTACCAAATACTTCGTACAAACTGAAAAATCATACCTAGTAAAAGTTTTATCGGTTAAATTTGAAGTGACATTATCCATGTATCTGTTTAAAAAAATGTAAGTATATGTTGTTATTTATTAAAAGTTATTTATTAAGTGTTGTTAATTATAAAGTGCTAACTTGTTGCACCGGCGATACAAAAAATAAGAAAATTAAGTTCTTTCACAGAGATGAAGTAAGGACAGCCTGGAACTTTGTACAAGTAAGGAGAAATCAAAACTGAACGTAAATTATTTAGTTTTTAGGAGTATAATGATTGTTAGGTTAAAATAAACGGTAAGTTAAATTGGTTGCACCCGCGATTTGAATTCTGATCCCGGGTGCAACTTTTTGTCAGTTAACTTTTTTGATTATAAATTTTATTGGTTTTATATCCCTTGATTAATGATTTAAGGTTAATACTATTGATGACATATATTTTATATTTATGTATATATAATATTTTGTATATTTGACAGAAATATCGGGTAAAATGACCACTAAGGAAAGGAAGGAGACTGCTTCGCAGAAATATAGGCGAAAATTAAGAGAAAATCCTGAGCTCCATGCCCAATACCTCAGCCAAGAAAGGGCTCGTGATTCAAAACGGAGAGAAGTAATGAAAGGGAAAATGGAGACAAATATAGATTTGAAAATATTGGCTAGAATCAGATCTAAAGAAATAATGCAGGCAACTAGGAAGCGGCATAAGGATGACTCAAACAAACAGGTGTTAGTGACTACGGGCTGTGGCAAAGGTAAAACGAAAATTACCAGCCAGTCCCACCGAAGCGATAGTGTTTGTACAGAATTCCATATTGCTACACTTGACAAGAATTACACTCCTAAGACTTCTCCTGAGAAGCAATATTAATGGGTTATTCAGCGATCACTGATAAAAGAAGCTTTAACTTAAATAAATAGAACTAACTGACTGGATAATTAAAAATATTCAATATTTATCTTCTTTTTTTATGTTTATTTAATAATTGTATATATTACAGATGTTTTAGAATATATTCCATCGAACAGAGGCAAAGGTACTCTGTTAATTTACAGAGGGTACACATACGCTCATATGAAGAGTAAGGTACGCTGGTACTGTTCCAAGAAAGCTGCGGGATGTAAAGCACGACTTATAACAACAGCAGACGGTGATTTATTACATGTCTTGGAATCTGAGCACAATCATCCGCCTCCCGCTTTGTATAGAACGGACGATGGAAAAGTCTTTAAGCTCTAACACTTTTATAAATGTATTTTTGTGTAATTGTAACTTGACAGTGTAAAACAAATTATTATTTTTCTACTGAAATATTTTCTTAAATACTCCAGCTTCTGATGAACTATAGACAAATAACTTACTACTAGGTGTTAATGTTTTACACCAGATCAGCTTTAGCGTTGACAGGTCTACAGAAATTATATATATTTTTATCTTTTACCTAAAAAGATACATGCTAGAGTACATTAAAACGAAGTCTAAATATGAATCTATAGACAATTTATTTTTAACAACGTTATATTCAAAAATACTACAAATTTAAAATAAAATTACACTTTCGGACACGCATGGCACTGAATAATATTTTAAGCAAGATATACGTTGTATATATACTTTGGGGAAGTCTCATCGCTTGTGCTTTCTTAGCATTGACATTTTGTTTATATAAATACTTATATTTTCTTGTAAAATGTGATTGTTGAGATCAAAAGAAACACCTAATTTTTATCTAACATCTTAAAAGGTAAACAAAATAAAATATGTAATTTGTTAATAAATTTCATTAAGTATAATACTATCCTATTTATTTCATATCTCAATTAATATTTTTTCTGTTGTTACTAACATATTATTAATAATAAACAAACATTAAAAATAATATTTAAAATGGCTCTTTTACTAAGTTTCCTATAATTTTGCAGATGAAATAGAATTTATTCCTAGCAATCGTAACAATGGCCGTCTATTAGTACATAGAAATTACACTTACGTGTCAATGAACACAAAGACGCGTTGGTATTGTTCGAAAAAGAAGAAGGGGTGTAAAACGAAGCTGGTTATAACGCCAGAGGGAAAGTTCGTAAAATTATTAGGTCATCATTTTCATCCACCTCCATTATTATACCGTAGTCCTGACGGACAGATATATAAAATTAATTGATTATATTAATTTATTAAATGTTTATTAAAATTTACTAACTATAGTAGCACATTCTAATTTAGATTTAGCTGTTATTTTTGTATTATACGTGTATCAATATATGTAAGTAGACGCTTATTTGAATGTGTTCAATAAATATTAAATATTATATACATATTTTTTTTTTAATAAACCTAATGTATTAAAATTGTTTTTTAAATTTTAACTATAATAACGTATTTATTTCAGAACCATTGGATCTGATACCGACTTATCGTGGCAAGGGCCATTTGATATTGTATGATGGATATTCTTTCGTAAATGTATATAATAACACCAGATGGCACTGCTCCAAGAGACTCGCGGGATGTAAAGTCAGATTAAGTACAACACTAGAGCGGAAATTAATAGGAATATCTGGTAATCATAACCATGAGCGTCCGAGTTTTTATCGTGCTAGTGATGGGAAAATATATAAGCGTTGAAGTTTTCTGATGTTTTAAGATACTAGTTGATTATTGTGACTAATAAAAAATATTCATATAAATTAATGGTTTGGTCTTTGTAAATTAAAAATTCTTGGTAACAATGGATACAGTGAACCGAAGCTTTTATTTGGAACTTTCACTAGGATTAATTTGTCATAATAATCTTTCTCCTTGAATATCAGGAAAAAAAATGAAAAACGAGTAAATAATCAACATCCTACAGAATGATTCCTGGCTAGTGACGTCACGGTGCTGCAAAAAATAACAACTGATTGTTTTATTTTTGATAAGTTATTCTGATCTGATATATATATATATATATATATATATATATATATATATATATATATATATATATATATCTTGGGTCATTTACAATAATATACTTTTCTAAATTTTTCAATGTAGATATAAAAATTATTGGGTTTTAAAAAAATCTACCTATTGTAAATAATGGTTATAAAATAAACGATAAGTTTCTTAATATAATAATATAGACTAAAGAATAATTATTAAAAAAAAACAAACAACATATCAAACAGATTTAGTTAGTAATGTAATATACGGATTCATCATTGTCGTTTCACCGTTGATGTCATAGTCGTACGCCCAGTAGTCCGCCCAACTAGAGAATAAATCATACAGGGAAATAACTCTACACCAAGAACACTTATCTTATAGTTATATGAATGCACTTAGTAGTCTAGAAATAACAGGCAACTAATCATTTTTATAATTTTCAGATGGTTATAAAGAAATACAGTTATTCGGCAGTGGTGGTTCAATAGTGTTGTACCAGGGTTACTCATTCTCATACCAGGGGCCGAAGAACGTAAAACGGTATCTGTATTGTTCGAAAAGAATTCATAACAAATGTGGAGCTCGCATCAACCTGGATAAGAGTGGTAACATAGTGTACGCCAGCACCGAGCATAATCACTCACCCCCAAAGTTGATAAAAAGCTCAAACGGGACGTATTTAAAATTGGGTTGATAGATTTTCAGAACAGCGTATTTTTTTTTTTTTATTTAGGGCCAGAATACACTCGCTCGGTACGACATCCCGCGAGAGATGAGACGATTAACTCGATGAACCGCTATGACCACGATGTGACATGATTATGACAAACTGAGATGTTCCCGGCAGATTCATATATTCTTATCACGCTCCGACATCTCATGGCGAGACACATCGTCGTCGTCGTGGTTTTACCAAGTTGATAAACATTGCCTCAGTTGATCTCTGAAATGGACGGTATCATAATGTCTTGTCTTGCTTTTACTAAGATGCAAAAAGAAACTGACACACCAAAAGCATTGGGTTCATCCATTCCTTTCTATTATGAATAATCGCAATAGGTTTTTGTTTTTGGCCCTAACATTTTATCTTCTCAGAGCAGCTTTCTGTTATATTATTCTTTTTGATAATTTATAACTATTTGTATAATTAAAACTTTACACGACTTTGAGATTGTAGTTATATTTAACTTAGATGATTTAAATTCATTTGTAACTTAACTATCGTCTGTTTCTAGTTGATAAGTCTCTTACTGTTGCTTAAGAATGACGATATGGTATGTGGACGATGTCACGCATTATTGGGAGTAATTATATCTGTTTGAAATTATATTTTATGTAAAGTATATTTACCCGGCGTCGATGGTGAAGCTTTGTCTGTTTATTGAAGCACTGACTCACTAACAGTTTTGCTTAAGTGCTGTAATGAGTCCTTCAAATCTTAAAATTGTACTTTAATTTGCTATATTTTTCCTTCCATGTAGGTAAATTGTTTCGATTCCATTACGAACTGAAAGTTTAATAGTTTAATTCTTGTACCTATTTTTCAATAACTTAACTAATGTAGATCGTGTCCCAAAATATTAATAAAAGATCTCACCAGAACTTTTATCTTTTTATTTAATAACATGACAGATTTTATTTGTGAATTTACATACTTTTTACAAAGCATTCATATTCTTTGACAGAATTCTTGGATGAAGATCAAGATTTTTTGAGGTATTACAGACGATATAAAACGCAGAATCCACAGAGATTCCAAATGAGACGAGAAGACGAAGAACTTGACGAGTCAGATCCTATTGGACGTGTTACTGATATCCTCAGCTCTTTGCTGCCGGGTAGAAAAAAGTAAAACATTTTAAGTTTGGACTAAGTTTCTAATTTAAGAAATAATTATGTTTATATTTACCCGGCTGTATTCACGTAGAAATTTAATCGGAATGTGCCCGACTAGTTTCGAACCCGTTCGGGGTCCTTAATCATGAGCTCTGAGCGTGGCGGACTCGCGGCGAGAACTGCGTGCCTCAGCTCTCTGGGCCCGACGCGAAGGTGGCGGCGGCGGCGGGGGGGAAGATGTAGTGATGTCATCGGAGGGCTCTTGCAGGTCTTCGTCACTCGTCGTTGTCACCCGTTGTATAC
Organism: Dircenna loreta; assembly: GCA_963555665.1. Classification (NCBI taxonomy): domain Eukaryota; kingdom Metazoa; phylum Arthropoda; class Insecta; order Lepidoptera; family Nymphalidae; genus Dircenna; species Dircenna loreta. The sequence goes on along the minus strand of OY743099.1, from coordinate 3,790,548 downwards.
ACACTGAACCCCGAACGGGTTCGAAACTAGTCGGGCACATTCCGATTAAATTTCTACGTGAATACAGCCGGGTAAATATAAACATAATAGTCATGATTCACGAAAGTTTAAATATAAGAAATAATTATTGAATTTTTGTGTTTTAAAATAAAAAAAAATCTTTATTTCTTTTTTTTTCTTATTTATCAATAATTTACGACAAATCATATTTATAAACCTTTTCGACAAAAATAATCATATTTCATTTACCAAAATTTAGTTCGTTATTTATTTGGAGACATCATAAATTTCAGATTATGAAATAATGAAGCTGCAAAACGGAAGAACTATCATAATGTACCAGGACCATACGTTCTCATACCAAGGAGTGAACAGAGGGACGTTTAGATACCTATATTGTTCGAAGAAGAACAGCGTGAAGTGTTCAGCTCGCCTTAAAATGACGAAGGATGGTATAATATTGAACGCAGTCACTGACCACAATCACGTGCCGCCATTTTATCAGAGGTGTTCTGATGGAACCTATATTAAAATAACTTAGATGATGATAAAAAAACTGGTTTTTGTCAAATAATTATTATATAGATGCAGTATTCACTATAATAGCTTGTAAAGGATCTCTCACAATGCTGGGTAAGCACAAGATGGGCGTAGACCGAGCGTGCCATCTTGTTATTACCGATCTTGTCGACTCTTTCCTTATCTGAATTATCTAAAACTGAGCACGTTGTATAAGATATTGCTTTCTCTGGCCGCCTCTTTATCGTGTATAAGTAATTCCTGATTTCCAAATGTATTTGACGGATATGAAGTCAAAAGGAACAATGAAACATTGTGCCACTGACTGGCTGGTTCTATATCTAAATTGAAGGAAGGCGGATCATCGGATTTATTATTTAATTTTTATTAATACGTATAGTAGGTATAAGTCGAGCTATGTGAAATTTGAATTTAATTCCTAAATTCAGTAATATAATAAATAATAATATTACATACAATTATAATATATAATAATTTCTGTGTAATAAACAAATGTCTAATGAAGGAAAACATTTCAATACTAATTGTAATCCCTATAAGATAAAGATACGAAACAATATTTACAAATATTTCGATCGTTTATTTATTTAGAAACGATTAATTTTCAGATTATGAAGTAATGAAGCTACAAAATGGAAGGTCAGTAATAATGTACATGAACCATACATTTTCATATAAGGGTGATGACAGGAGGAGCTACAGATATCTATACTGCTCGAAGAGGGAGAGCTTGAAGTGTGTAGCTCGCATTAAAATGACGAAGGAAGGGATCATACTGAACGCAGTCACTGGCCACAATCATATTCCTCCATTTTATCAAAAGCGGTCGGATGGCACATATGTTAAATTACCATAGTTACGTGTCTTTGAATAGTTAATTGGTTGGCTGTCAATAAAGAGCCACCTCATGTGCTCAACATATAGCTCAACCCAGATTTGTGTTTTGACATTTTCAACAGTAGGCTATCAGCAACCCAAATTTCATCCAAACTCGTTCTGTAGGTTTTGTTTCATTCGTAATGAAACAAACAGACAGATATAAATTTAAATCGCAACTATTGTCAGGCGTCTATATTAGGTAATTTGTGTATAAGAAGAAGATCATAGTTGAAGATATCATGTAAACCTTAAAATAAATGAACATACAACCTCTAGCACACTATTTCCCGTAGCTCTGACAACTGAGCTATTGTGTCGCTTTGGTGAATATTGCATTCTGTATGTAAAAATCTTTGTCGGGTCGTATTCTATTGTATATTTATTTTATATGTATTTATTTTCACATGTATGTAATGTAGCTATAATGTATAAGGAAGCAAAAACTTTTCAAATATTGACTGTATTTCGCCTTTTTTATATTTTATTATTGTAACTAGATATTATGTGTCATATTCCTGTTATAATATTCGTATAACTTCAATAAAATAGATACATTTTTATTTAGATGCATAGGTTTTAAAGTTATTATAGATAATACTAAAATGTTAAATACAGTTTTACTAATTAGAAAGATTATTACAATTATATGTCTAAATGTCTATAATATTATATGTACCTTGACTAAGAATTGGATTTTGAACTCCTCCATAGCATATAAAATCGATTTCTACTAACTATCTTGTCCAAGTTATTTTTAATATAAATATCTTGACTGTTGAATAAAAGCTCTATTTTTATTTAATCTATTTCGCATATATTATATTTCATTTTTGTATCTGAGAATTTATATACGTTATACTAACATTTTATTTAATATTTCAGAAAGACTTGAGTTCCTGAAAACGGACCGAGGTATTCTACCATATTTTAGAAACCATACATTCTCTTTTGTAGGGAGCAAGAAGAGACATTTATGTTGCTCAAGGAAGAAGAGTGGTGGTTGTAACGCAAGACTGACTGTGGACGGCAACTCTGTCGTCATCAAAGCATTGCTAGATCATTGTCACCCACCACCAGAGTATCACAAAACCAAAGATGGTATCTATATTAAGATAGGCATGTAACAAACGTCCACTTTTAATTTTTATTACATTTTGTTGTGTCACTTATCACTTGTACTATTTTATAGTAAATGTTTCTTAGATTCATTCATCTTTAGATCGATTCATCTTTTGTAGTTTGTGTGATATAAATATATATATATATCTAACGATGGAAGTGATGTATTTATGGGTGTTTCTTTTATTTTTTTTATTATATTGATTTACAACCTAACGGTTACCTATTACGGCACAACAAGCTTGATTCAATTTCTCAGTCCCCTAAAACCTCTCTCATTCAAAGTAATATATATATATATATATATATATATATATATATAAATTTTCTAAATAATAAATCTCAGTCTCCTGTCAACTTTTAGGACAGGAGGCTGACAACTTGCAGACGAGAATGCGACGAGAGTGTTTGTGTAAATGTGTTGTTTTGAAATGTTCCTAAGTGTGTTCTGGAATTAATAATCGTCGTCGTAAAATTCTTTCGTTGCATTTGAAGATTCTTTTGTCATTCATATTTTTCTTTCATATCAGTGATCGCCTGAGACTTGTTTTGGTAAGTTATACTCAGAAAACAATGTCTTCGTAAAAGAATTGTTTTTTTTTTTCTCAAGGAAAATTTAATATCAGAAAATTGTAAAACAAGGTGCTGTTCTATAAAAACTACTAATTTTCATTCAGTTACGGTAAAAATTGTTTAAGATGGTCGAGAAAAACAGGTTACATGTTAAGCAAAAAATATACCTCGATGTTGACAGAAACTTGGTCCGAGGGTAGTTTGAACACTGTCACCCGCCACCTGTAGACAGGCTTAAAAACTTATCAAAAGTGGCTACTATATTAAGATACCATTGATTAAGAAAAATTCATAAATATGATTGTTATAATAAATGTCTTTATAACAAGTAACGAGACTGGTTTTTTGATATTTTTTCGTTTTAATTATTATTGTCTGTCTAAATTTTACAAGAAAATAGTTATATTAGCTAGACTATCCTTTTTAATCCTTAATATACTTTAAAATAATGTGACTCGACTTACAAATAAAATATGTCATGTGGAAACAAATAAGGTAAAAGTAGCATTTTATAAAAGTCCAAATTACTATATCAACACTATATTTTTTACAGATAAAATACAATATCTGCAAACAGAAAAAGGCCTGGTTCCATTTTTTAAAAATTACTCATTTTCCTTCGGTAGAGGTAAAAGGTATTTGCGGTGTTCTAAAAGACTGAGGGGTCAGTGCAAAGCCAGGATTTTTCTGGACAACAATGGCAATGTAAAGAATGGATTCTTTGAACATTGTCACCCGCCTCCAGTGTACAAACTAACCAAAACTGGATTCTATATTAAAATTTCTTAACCTAAAAATTCTAGATTGAGAACATGTTCCATTTGAAATAAACGAAAGAAATAGGAACTTGGTTTTTTTATTTTATTGTTTATCTTTTATGTTGGTTGCATGGTTTGAAATGAAAAGATCTGAATGGGAAATGTTTTTTGAAAATAAAAGTATATTTTTCTTTGTAGAAAGATTGATTAAAAATATTTTTCCTACTACATGTTAACATCACTTTTGAAAATTTACTTAATTAGATATGAGTTTGGAAAATCTCTATATATTCTTTCAGCAAAGATGATCAAATCAGTTTCAGCCCATAGTAAGGTTAATCATAGAAAAAAAATCAAAATTCAATACAATTATAATTTTGTCTTACTTGTATTATATTTATTTTTCAGAAAAAATGATATATCTGCCAACAATTAGGGGAGACGTGCCTATTTTTAGAGAATACTCTTTTTCTTTTATAAAAGGAAGAAAATATTTACGTTGCTCAAAACGTATCAGCGGACCTTGCCAAGCAAAAATAACTTTGGACGACCATGGCTGTGTTGTTAACGGTTTTTTTGAACACACTCATCCCCCCCCCACCTACCATTTAACTAAAAACGGATATTATGTTAAAATTAAGTAAAAATAATATAGTATATGTAAAAAGTACAATGATTTTATTATATGATACCCAATGATTAATTACAAATATTGCAAAAATCAGATTGTTGATTATTTTCAGAGAAAATACAATATCTACGGACAACTCGAGGTCAAATACCATTTTATAAAAAATATACATTTTCTTTTCACAATGGAAGAAACTATCTGCGCTGTTCCAGGAGGTTGAGAGGGAAGTGTGTCGCTAGGATGACGATAAATGATGAGGGGTTCATCGTCAGTGGCCACTTTGAACATTGTCACCCTCCACCTGTTTACCACCAAACTGCAGATGGAACCTTCGTTAAAATTAGTAATTAATCTATTTGAGTTCACGTCTAAGGTAATAAAAACTTTGTTACAGATGTTAATATAATGAAGTCAATATTTTAGTAGCATTTCTTGTAGATTTCGACAACTGCTTTCAGAACTCCTATTTGCAGTAAGATTTGCTTTTATAAATTAGTAATTATTTTTATGTATATTATAGTTTGTATTTTTCATTCTTCATTGTTGATTCTTGTAATTTGTCTAAACTCGTATTTAATATTGTTGGCTACTTGCAAGTTATGAATTATTTCGTCAAGTCACAGGTCTCACAGCTTGTTTACTTTCAGCTGAAATCGGATATGAAATATTACCGACAAGTAAGGGCAGAAGACAGTTAATATTAGTTCAAGGATATTCATTTTCAATACAAGGCGGGAGTCCGAACGCTTACTATTGCTCCAGAAAGAGAAACGCTGGATGCAAAGCCAGAGTTTGTCTCCAGAACACTTTGATTACCAAATACAATCTAGATCACAACCACCCCCCTCCCTCCATAGAGTTTGATCACAATGGATCTTTTGTCAGAGTAAAGGCTTCTTATATGTAAATTTGTTTTATTTCTATATTTCAAAGGTGTATATTATTTAATAATTGGCTTTTATGTTATATAAAAAAAAATCTAGGTGTCCCGTTTTTTTTTATCTATATTCTAATCTATATCTATTATTATAATTGACATTAAATATTCTTACAGACGCTAACTACACCATATTACCAATGTGTGGTAATAAATCCGTAATACTCTATGAGGATTATAGCTATTCCTTCCACATGAAAGGCGCCCGTACTCTGCAATGTTCAAGAAAATTGAGTATGCAGTGTGGCGCGTATCTTAAAATGGATAAAAATAGAAAAATTATTTACGCGTATACGAATCACACCCACCACCCGCCTGTGTATAGACTAACCAAAAAAGGGTTTTATGTAAAAATAGCTAATTAAATTATTTTTAGTTCTTTTTTATTTTGAATGCGAAAGGAGGTCCTTTACATGATTCATTATTATTGCTTATTTCTATGTATTATTTTTTTCTAACACACGTTTCCGTGTTCTTCTTTGTTGTCTTTGCTTTTTGTTATTCCGATAGCGATGAAACTTTGGTTAAGTGTTAAGTCGATATTGAGTCAGGAGAGGTTTCTTAAAACAGTCACAAAGGGAATCTAGTGTTTTATCATAGATAATATTTTTCAACGTTCTAATACAAGATAATAGTATTGTATAGTAATTAATAGTATTGTAAATATTATTGTTCTTATAATGAGGGATGCGAAATAATTATAAGTAATTTGTTGTTGTTTGAACTTGTCTATAAGCATTTTTTATTCATGTTAAGCTTACGTAAATTATTATTATTTTTATTATGAAACACTATCAACACGAATATAACAACTATAACTTGCGACTGGGATGCCATTTTGGAACCAGCCGTCGTAGTTTTAAATCCTGTTCGTGTTGATGAACTTTTCATTCTGTTTACATAGATATATTAAATGTTAGATATTTTTTCTGTTACGTGACATATAAAGAACTTAAAGCATTTACCGAAATCACTCTTTATATACTTGCCTCCAAAGATTTTATTAGTGAATCTGCGAAAGGTGTCCTCGACCTTAGACACTCCAATACTTTGGTTATGTATGGTTTACTTACAAATAAGAAATATATTATAATAAAGCTATAAACAATTATATTTTAATGATATATTTTCCAGCCTTGAATTATCAAATAAGTATAATTAAACTTTCTTGTTAACACAATTTTTTTTGTAATAATTAACTAAACGTTAGTTGACGGATATGAGTACCTGACCCACAAGCAGCATATATTTTCAATAACACCAAGTAATTATTGTTTATATTAGTATGTCGTGGATCAAAATGTTTTATCTAAGGCATAGAATATTAAAGCTATATTATATTATATTAATATTTAAGCTTATTTAATTTGTGTGATAAAAATTGGGAAATAGAAAATACGTATGCAAGTTATCATTAAGTGCTTTTTTATTGTAATTGTTATTATAGATTAAATGAATACTCAAAGGTTCTCAAATGTTTATTTAATTCAATTGTTTTTGTTGTGGCGCTGTGGTAATTTTGATTATTATTTTAAATATTATAAATATATATTAAAGTAATTGTTGTTATTTGAATGCCATTTCAGTTTTGCAGTTCAAGTTTGTGGAGTCTGCACGGGGTGGACGCATCTTGCATCTTCAAGGTCATACGTTCTGCAAAATGAACAGATTTACAAACTTCTGGTACTGTTCCAGAAGAGTCACCAGCAAATGTCGTGCTAAAGTGAAGATGGAACCGACGAATACTGAGATTATATTTTCATACCTCAGTCACAATCATCCTCCGAAAGCAAACTTTTTTAACTTGCCTGTTTTTTATCCTATAGCTGGCGGGGAATGTTAAACATGGATGTTACTTTTTAAATAGTAACCAAAGATAAAAAAATATGTTTTTTCACTATTGTACTCAATATTATTAAATATATTACAATTTCGTCTTTATCCGTGTCGGTTACTTCGTTTTTCGTTTTTGGTAAGTCTTGGAAAAGACTTAATATCAATTCGACCACGGACAATATAGCTCAAACGACGGACTCATAGGACGATATACCAAAAGTCGAAGGTTCAAGTCCGGCTAGTGTAAATAATATTGTTATTCCTTATTTAAGTTATAATTTATTAAATTATATCTCACTTAAACCAATGTATCTTATATTCTTTAAATTAATTAACTGTTCTTCCTACATTTAGATTTCAGTTACGAGATAATAAAAATGGCAAACACCAAACGGCCGTTGCTGCGCCTCAGGAATTATACATTTTCACAAACAACAAGCGACACCAGATATTGGAATTGTAGCAAGAAATTTAGTCTTGCCAAATGTCAAGCTCGTCTTCGTTTTGATACTGAAGGGAATATGGTCTTGCACGACTTAAAACATAACCACGAACCGCCAAGATATTATAAGAACAAGGACGGTGTATATATAAAGATATCTTAAACAATATGTGCAAGATATTTTAAGCTTTTTTTTTAAATTATATTATTATTGACAATCATAAAATTTTGAATAGGGTGTAGATTAAGGTGTAGACTGAAAGTTACCGAAACTTTCAGTCTTGGTCTGGGCTCTTCAGCAATATTGTTACATTTACTTGGAAGAGAAATGTATAAAACATTTTTTTTAAATCTTTATTAGTATTTCAATATTTTACCTATAATTCTTTTTTTATAAATAATAAAAAATATTTTATGAAGCGCACTGTTACATTTATAATACCTACTACATGTGACCTTATTTAGGATTGGGATAATTCGATGTTACCAAAGATAGTTGTCAGTATCAATAATCGATCTACAATCCGATATTGAAATCAACTTTTAATGGCTTTCTTCTAACTATCCACAGGTCTGTTATAGATTCAGGGAAATGATTTTACTTTGACCGTTCAGTTGCAAAAAAATAATATCAGGTTTGATTATTAATTTCAGTCGGTCATTTTAAATATTGTTTAAAAATATGTATTTTAATATTGTATTGAAATAAATAAATGGGTTCTTTAAGTTTGTTATTATTTCTAGATGTAATTGTACGTATATAATAATTATACGATATTATATTAGTTTTGGTTATATCTTTCAAATAAATATAATTTTAATTAATTTCAAAAAGTTATTCTCTACACATTACTAATACCTTGTATATTTTTTTAGGAATACGTGGTTATAATAGTGAAATATTTGGTTTGGTTACACAAGTTAAAACGTTGGTCAAATCTGAAATGGAACCGAAAGCGGACTACGTTGGACACAATATTACACAACAATACAGAAAAAGTAATTATATTATTTATTTAAGAATACCATATATTTTAATATTATAAAATAACAAAAAAATATTTATATATTTTTTAATTTTAAGGTAAAGCAATATCTCGTAGAGTGTTGGCAGCTATAAAAACTAAAAAGAAGAGAAATCCCATGTGCAATGTCAACCCATCGGCCTTCGTCACCACGACCTTGGGAGGTAATTATATTATCTTATATCGTATCACATATTTTAATATCTAATTCAAATGTTCGGCCCCTGAGGGTCCAACTGTTATTTTATTACACTTAAGTTTTTTACATTAAAATTTAAGTCTTAGTGACTAAAATAGATCAAATACACACACACACAGACACACACACACACACATACACACAAACACATACACATATACATATATGTATTATATAATATTTGTTTATTATTTTAAGATGCTCTGCGACCTCGTAACGAACCCTCGCTGCTGATGCCACGCTCCGAGGCGGATGCCCTTCCACCTGCTTACTATAACTTGGATATGGGGGGTAAGATTTTTTTTATTAAATTATTTAGGCTTTGAGATTTAAAATAAAAACATTAACATTTAATTATTTTATTACAGACTTAACGTTCGAAGTTATCAGAGTGTCTAAAGTGAAAAGACCGTTACTGCTGGTCCAGAATTACACTTTTGCGCGGACCACGAGCGACTTCCGCTATTGGAACTGCAGTCGTAAATCTCGCAAGTGCAGTGCTCGCCTTCGCTTCGACAACCACGGACGTCTAGTATTCTCCTCCCTGGAGCATAACCACATCCCCCCCCTGTATTACAAACAACCCAATGGGTTACACATTAGAGTGCGTTAAAATTAAGGTTTAAATCACAACTACGTAGTATTTATTATTAAGGTTAAATATTTATTTAGTTCGTCACTGTTTAATGTAGACTCATTATCTCGCTTTGTTTAGATGTATTTTATCTCATTGTACCGCTTCTAATAAAGCTAAATCAGCAAAATATTTGGTTTATTAATCTAATAAAGTGTAATAATTAAACATAGATAGTTTGAAAAATATATTCTTTCTCAGATTGCTATTTAAAGATGAAACATATTAGTCTATATACTATATGGACAGGTTGCTAAGACCCCCCATGGAGAATGTACAACGAAAAATTAATTTTATATTTTATTGTTTTACAGTTTGTATTGATTTACTTGAATATCAGGTAAGCAAAAATAATACCCAAAAGCATAACCGAGTGAGAAAAGTATCTAAATAAATTAGGAATCTCACATGGTCCTCCTAGTGCGTCCACTTCACATGTTCAAGATAACCTGCAAATTACGTATTACTAATTTATTTAAATCAAGCATTCTTACTTGACTATAAAACCTTTAAATAATTTAAAAAATACACATTTTAGATTTTAAAGACGTCTAAAATAAACAATACATATATCTAAACAATCAAAGGAACTAAGGAACAAAAGACTAGCGGACCGTCGTATAGTGATCAAAATAAAGAATGAAATGAATGAATGAATGAGTGATCAAAATAAAGAAAAAAAGCGGCAAGAAAAAGAAAGAAATAATAATTGTAATAAGATACATAATACTTATCACAATTTAAATATATTTTATTGTTATTATAAAAGAAAATGTTATGTTAAATATAATCACTTTCTATTTTAATTCCTACGATGTTGTTTTTCTTTAAATAATAATTTATATTTCTGGTTATTCGTAACGGGTTGGACAATTCTTTTTTGTTATTGTAATTTGCAAAGCTATGTTGTTATTATTTGTTCCAAAAGTAAATAATTATTTTTGTCGCATCTCAAGATTAACTCTTAACTAAATGTTTAATGTTATTTTCTTTTATAGATATGATATATACGATAGTGGAAAGAGCTGGAAAGTCATTGCTGTGTTTCCAGAATTATACCTTTTCTGACAGCTGGAAATCCCGTTGCTGGTATTGTTCAAAGAGAAAGTCTCGCAGGTGTCCAGCGAAGGTAGTTCTCGACAAATACAACAACATTATAAAGTATAACGTGGACCACAATCATTGAGGTCTTCATATCCATCGAAGTAAAGAAGCGTGCTGACTGTGTTCAATATTGTTATAAAAATGTGACTTTAAAACCAAATATATTTGTTTTCAAATACAGAATTTTATTTTGTTTAATATACCAACATTAAGATATGAAATTTTGTAATATAAATGCGTTTAATATTTATATTTCGAACAGATATCAAATATGAGTTCATCGATTCCACTCGTGGCGGCCAGCTGCTGATGATAGACGACTACACCTTCTCGAGGATCAACAAGACCTGCTACGTCTGGTCCTGTTCTGCTAAATCTAGCCAATGTAAAGCTAGAGTACGCTTAAGCGCCAGCAACGTTATAACCGACTATATCCTGGAACATAATCATCCACCGCCGAAATATTTTAAAACTGTTAGCGGAAATTATGTTAAATGTTAGTACTTAAATTTTTTTTGAGGTGATTTACTTAGGTTAGTTAAATAATTGTCAAGCTGTGTGTAGTTTTAGTTTTTAACCAAAGAGTCTTAACTGTTCCTGGACACGTCCAGTGTTTTTATACAAAAAATGTAATTTTAGTAATAAATTTTAAATAATATGTATATTTTTAATTAGAAGACATTGTATTGATTATTTGATTCGAAGGATTTTGGAAAAAAAATTGACCTTTTGATTTTTGATCCTCAAATAATTTGCGGTCTGTTATTGATCGTATATCTCTTGAACGATTTATCTGGACCATTATAGGTCAAATCGTTCAAAGGTTTGAAGTCTTTTAATCAATTTATTTTCTTTGTTAAAGCGATACTTTATATTAGTTACTCGCAATAAATCTTGGGTCTAGGCATAATTAAATATTCTGATATATCCACACCAGATAAGTGATGATTTTTTTTTTGTAAATACATGCATATAATACATATAAATGACACCCAGACCCTAGAAAAATACTAGTTTTTATTTCCTAGTGCGGGGATCGAACCCACGACCAGCGGCACAATAGATGAAGTGACGACCACTGCGCCAATATGCTGGTCGGTTTATTAATTTTTTATTTTTTTTTATCTACTAATAAAGTGAATATAACGGCTATATATTTTATTTTAGATCACGCAATAAATTATATAACGAAGTCAAACGGCACAGTCTTGCTCCTGCTGCAAGGGTACACGTTCTTCAGAAGGAACAAGAAAAGCTATGTTTGGTTATGTTCGAGCTACAGAAGTAAGTGCAAGGCGAAAGTGAGGCTGAGCAAGAATCAGAAAAGAACGAAATGTGATGACGTACACAACCATAGCCCGCCAGTATATGTGAAATCTGGAGATAAATACTTTAAGATGTAATTTGGTTTTCAGTTATAAAATAAAATATTACTTTTTTATATGCACAGAATTAACTTTCGTGTTTAAATAGTCTATAATCATTAAATAAGTTTAAAATTGCTAAAAATATTGATACAGATTTTGTAACATTAATTTTGGTTGTTGTATCTTTTCAATATCAATCTACAATGCAATGTTCAATACATTGCATTTTCAAAGGAAGCCAATAGAGGTCGCCTCCGACTGGATAAGGACTATTCCATATAGAATGCTAAATTCATCAAAGCCAGCGACACGGTAGTTCAATTGGTAAATCGACGGAATGATTTCCCAGAGATCACTAGTTTGAATCCTTGCCAGTATCGATTAACTTCTCATTCTACATTTATTTTAAAATGTTAACCTTTATTTATATTTAATAATAAATAACTGACTGATTCATAAATTAAACAGTAAATCATTTTTTATTTATAGGTTTTGATTACGAAATGTCGCTGTCGAGGAGAGGAAGAGACATGTTAGTCCACAGAGGATACACGTATAGTTCAAGAAATAATAAAAAGTACTGGTATTGTTCAACTTTGAGTACATGTAAAGGAAAACTACGATTGGACGATAATCGGATGATAATTAGTACATATTCAGATCACAATCACCCCCCTCCCTCCTTAATTAGATTGCAGAATGGACAAATAATTCTAAAAAAATAAATTCTAAGGTCTACCTAGGTTCTTCCTAGTCTATTCTAGGTTGTTGAACCCGACTCCTCGCAGAAGATCGATTTAAAACATTCATGGTATCAGCGTTTGTACGATGAGTAGGAAGGGTTGCCTAAAGGGGTGGTTAAACTATTGGACCAATTTGTTTGAATTGTTGTACGTTTTCTTAACATAATTAGATATTTGGGGTTTTATTTATAAACATAATTTTAGTACATTCATGCAAAATAAGAAAATAATATAATTTTACATTAATTAATTCAATTATGAACGCAAATTAAATTATAGCTGATATCTCATATCATCTTCGTTTTTTTTCACCGGCCGCGTCGATATAATATGAAAGATGAAACGACCATATTTCATTACACGATCTAAACCATACAATTTCACCTTGAAGAATAGATAATAGGCGTCTCCACCAATCAGAGACAAGCACTAACTCACTTACAGCCATTTCACTATGCGATACGATTTACGCCAGTTAAGATAGAGTAAATCAAATCGTATAAAGATACGGGACAATAAGTGTTTCGTCGCCGGCCATTAGTTTTCGCGAATGCTCCTAGAAAGTCACGCGTATAATATACAATTTTATTAACTTCGCGATTTGATTTGAAATTTATTTGTTTAGTTTTTTTATTGTTATCTGTGTTAATATTTCTTATTTGTTTCTATAGTAATTGTACAATAGACGGGGATAGCAAAGATATTGGGCTCGTGCTAATTCATTAACCTGAATCGAAGAATTTGTGCCATCGATAACCCAAATGTTATTAGCATAGGCCCGAAATAATAAATACTATTAGACACTATTCTACATCATGGCATATTGAAATCGTGATAAGTGATGCGAAGAAATTATAATATTGACTCTGAAGTGGTTAGTAAACATCTTTTAGTACGAAAGTACTTATGACTTCCAGAATTTTTAGTTTTAGTGTCGTAAATCAACGTGCGCTGTTGCCGCTCTAGACAGGCTAGTGACCCTTACAAAAATAATGTTAATTTCTTTAATTTTCATTGTTTTCTTATAAGATTTGTTTAAAAAATATTATTTTTCAATTTACGTGTGGGAAATGAGTTCTAAAGTTTATTTATATTTTAATATCATAATTTATCCGCCCTTATATTTTATGAATAGAATACAACTACTATATATATTTTTTTTATTTTATGAAAAATGTTTTTGTTTTATTCTCGATTATCTGAAACTTGAATTATCATGAAATATATCATTAAAGCTAGTAAAATGATAATATTTGTTATTAAAATATTAAATTTAATAATTTAATTTTCAAAGTATCAAAATTTTTCGGTCCGACAACACGCAGCGATTTCCATGCGCACAAAGAAAGTCACGTCAACAAGTGTGAACGTCCTTACTCTTGAAGCCTTGGCGGCGATCTGATTTTAGATGAGTTGCACACGGGGGTTTATAGCGCTTAAAAGATTACTTTAAAAAAAAACCTAATCCTTTTTTTTATTTTTTATTTTATTGTTATTCTACATGTTCATTGTAAATAATGTGTTTTTCTATATAAATTAACAAATTTTTATAATTTCAATAAGTCGTACTCTTGGAAAACAGAAAGTTTAAAAACTAATTTCTCAAAATGTTTCTTTCCATTTCAGTCAGACTTTCAAATCTTTAAAGGAAAATATCGTCCCATAAATATGTTTTAACAATTGACAATATAGAATTAGAAAATACTTTTGATTAATATGTAAGTAATTTATAGAGATTGGAGACTTTGGAATTGACGCTTAAAGTAAAATTAGCAATACGTACCTACGACTATGTTCAGTTACCTAGTCATAATAAGATTATCCAATAATTGTCATTCTCCTCTAACAGATATTTAGTCAACAATATTTCCTATGATAATTGATAAACAGTGTGATAAGAAAGACGTATCTTATCATGACATTGTTTCAACTTCAATAAAAAAAATGAAAGTATTGTAATAATTATATTTCCAATTACAATATGGCATATTATATTTCTGAGTTTCTAAGTGAGTTATTTAATACAATTTTGTACTACTACATTTATGTATATATTTTATTTGAATACAATTGTTACGTCACTTAATTTAATACTATGGGTCTATTGTAAAGAAAATAATATATGGTACCGTAGTTCGTTGTAAATTATAAAGTTAACAGACAAACAGATAAAGTATACCGTTAAATATTTCGGTTATTTACCATATTAGAACTACTGTTTCTCGAACTTTCGATACAGCCTTATTTTATATTCAAAATTATAATTATTTATTTTATTTGATATTTGTTAGCCGAAGTTGAATTTCCATTTAATTGTTTCTTGCTTTTTGAAATTTTTGTAAAATCATATTCCGTAATATAAATATTAAAAAATAAATGGTAATATTCTTAACAGTCAATATGGTAAGAGCTTACTTTATTATAAAATTTAATGTTTCAGTAGAAGATAGGAAGTGGTGCAATGAGACCAAATAATATTAAATATTTTTTTAGGTAAACACTTAAATATTAAGTGATATTATATAGAACGTTAGAATCGGGTAGCGACACGACGTAGTTCTGTTGACAGAGTTATGGGGACGGACTTCCAAAGGTCACACATTTTTGTTCTGCTCGGGTTAAAGATTGAAAATGTATATATTCATATATATTTAATATGTTCATTTTCCATTTCACGTCTCGGTTTCTCATAAGAGGTCTAGATCGTGAAAAAATGCAGATAGTTTTTTAATGTTATACAATTGGCAAAGCAAAACGGTTGTGTTGTAATGAGAGCGGCTGTTAAGCCAAAACATAGACAGTCAGGATTGGGAAGAAGGTAACATTTGAAGCCATTATTTTAAATGTTTTGCAACATTCATCTCTTCCTGAAAAAAGTATTAGTGTCAAAATGAAATAATAAATATCTGACTGTTTCATAAATGTCGCAGTAATCCATTTTTTATTTATAGGTGAATATTACGAAATGTCACTATCGAGGAGAGGAAAAGACATGATGGTGTATAAAGGATACACGTACAATACGAGAAATAATGATAAGCACTGGTATTGTTCAACGTCGAATACATGTAAAGGAAAACTAAGGTTGGACGATAACAGACTGATAATTGATATACCTTCAGATCACAATCACCCCCCTCCCTCCTTAATGAGACTGCCGAATGGAAGGATAATTCTAAGAGCTAAATGTAGAGTTGTAGCCAACTTCCCGCAGAAGGACGAAGTAAAATATCTATGGTAGCTGCGTCGTAGGATGACGAGGAAGGGTGCCTTCCCTTGGTTCTCTAGTATCCTACTCTTATCCATTCGGAGCACCCATCCTTCTCTTGTCCATTCTTATCCATTCCTCAAGATTGCAATTACTAGGCTACAACTGGTACTCTTACAATTGGTAGTGGTACTCTTTTACTTACAGGAGATAGCATATTGTCTCTCTGTAGTCAGGGAGTAGTTTAGACGTGTCTGTAACACAGTTTTGTGTCAATTCGTTTATATATATATTTTGTAAATATACGTCATGTTATTTAATCTAATAATATAGTTATATTGTAGTCTTAATTTATAAAAGGTTGTTTTTTTAAAAGTATATGGGTAATATAATAAAAAATTTGTTTACTATTTATTGTTGTGGATTATCTCATACTGAATTACTCATAATATATTATTATTAATAGTGTTAAATTTATTTGATATTTGTTACAGCTACAGCTGATGCATTTTCCGTTGATTTTGTTCTTGCTTGTTGACACACACACATGTATAAAATATCAAATATTACTAAAAAAAAAATAATTGTTCAGCCCAGATATTATTATATGAAATGGAAATATTATATAAATTTGTTAAGACGACAAGTTCACTTGACAGAATGTGAAGGACTCCCAGAGGTTCACATTCGATTCTGATAGGGAATAAAAAAATATATTTTATATTTCCAGTTTGGAATTTGAGGTTTTAATTAAATATTATTATATTTAATTATGCAAGCACATTGTAAACAAATGTGCTGTTCTCACAGTGTAGCTTGTAAATTCCAAAAGCCTGCAGCTTCTAAAAGCACACCCAGACTTGACTGATTTGATAATTTCAACCCCCACTAATGTGCGCGCAAAATGTCTTTCTTAACCGTAATATAGTTATATAAAGTGTAATCTTAGAAAACATTAAGATAATTTTCTCTAACATCAACCCTATCCATCCACCCCCCACACTAGGTTGAAAGAGGATAGTATCCTTCGAATAAACTTTAACACACGCTTCCTTCTTGAGTCTACTTTTTGTATAATTGCTATAAGAAATAAGTTATATTATTCCAGGTTACGATTATGAAGTGACGAGATCAAAGAAGGGAAGAGATCTGTTAGTGTATAAGGGCTTTACCTTTTACTCCCTGAGGGTAGGCAGTAAGCTCTGGTACTGCTCAACGACTAAGACCTGCAAGGCGAAGCTGCGGATGGAGAACAACCAGATAGTTTCATCTAGTACCAACCATTCCCACGCACCACCGAGGATGTTCCGGTCGGCGGATGGCAATCTTATTCGGATTTAAATGAAATCTTTATATAGGAAAATATACTTTAATATCAGTACATTAAAGTTCGTTTTCAATTCACACTTCTCAATATTTCTATGGTATATTGAGATGATTTGCTGAGTTTGATTGCGAGTCTATGTTCTTAAAATCATAGTTGGAAGTGAGTATTTCATTTAATGACTTATTTCTATAAATTAAGGTTGGTTTAACGAAAGCAGAAAATAGAAAAGTTTTATAAGAAAAAAAAAAAATGCATTACGTAATTATATGAGATACCATATTAAACCATTGGCCATATTATACCATTTGAACAGATTTAGATATAATTATTTGGTTAAGGTGTTAAAGTAATTAAAATAAGGAATTTTACGATTATAAATTGTTAGTTAATTATGATGTTATTGAAGTTAATTGAATGGATGGACCTGTAACACCCTCAATCTGCATCCAGTTGTTATAAACTTTTTGGTGTCAAATACTCAATACCAAATTAATACAAGGCATTCCAATGTGTCCGAAAGTGGAATAAAACAATTCAATCATGCTGTAATATCTGTAAGAAAAAAAGGCGAATGCTAAATTAAAACTTTTTCTAGTATTGAATTATAAGGATATATTATTTTAATTGTTATTTTTTTATAATAAAGGGGTGCGGTATAATATATTGTTTTATTTTTTAATAAGAGAGTTTAATAGTTTTTTTTCCAAAGTTACTTCACATGTAATTATTCAATCCATTCTTTTATTGTTATGAATATTTAAGAAAACGTCACACATTTACCAGTAATAAGACTACTAAAGCTTCCTATAGCAAATTTAATTATTGTAATAAATGCCAGTACAAGTAGTTTATTTTTTCCAGTTAAATTCATGATTTCGCAAAATGGCGAGAGTCTCATGAAGCTTGGGGATTTCACCTTTACCAGGGTGCTCTTCACCGGAGATAGGAATGGCCAATGGTGCTGGTCTTGTTACACCCACAACGACCACGGCTGCCAAGCCAGGGTGTACACCGAGCAACGCAAGTTAATATACACAAAGAATAATCATAACCATCCCCCGACTGAGTTTTTTGTATGACGCATTACAATGTTGTTCGCTTTACTTTCCTTTATAACTGTCTAAAATTATATTTTGAATTTTTGACAGCTCTACATTTTTATATTTCATTTTTTCTAATTTATTATTTTCTATTCTTTACATTTCTATTTTATTTATGAATATTTTAAGTAAACTGATATGATGAATAAAGACTTAAGCAATATGTGACGGATACCACATTTATAGATAAATATTTACTTTAGTTGTTAAATTAGATAAGTTACTTGTGAACATAGCGACAACATAATAGATCAAAGAAAATAACAATATATATATAAACTTTTTATTATGAATATTCATTTATAATGTTGCCGTCTTAATTTTTTTTTTTTTTGTATAGTTAAGGTGCTCTTATGTGATAAATCAGCTACGGATCTCTTTGGAATCTTGCCTCTAAACTCAATATAAGTACAAATGTCGTGGCATAATCGTTTATATCCAGTATTATATATGTCATGTTCCAATGCCCTCTAGTTAAGGTCTGAATCACTACTATTTACCTAAGATTAATTAAATATTTTGAAAAATAATGCTCTTTTAATATTTTATTGACTATTTCTTCAGACACTTTTCCTGGTACATTTTATGTTGAAGTTATTCTTATTCTGTTATTATTATTAAGCTCTATTAGTACATTAATCTTACTAATCAACGTATAATATTATTTTGTTTCTTTTTCATTTGAAGAACGAATTGTTTAGTTGAATTGGAATTTATCTAGCTAGGGGCCGGATAGGTGGCTGTGACGTAGACGATACGATACGATATTCTTTACTGTACAAAAATTAACACAAAACAAAAATATAAAAATAATAACAAATAAAATCAAAAGATATTACAACAGGCCTTTTTGATAAAAAGGCCAATATACAAAGACATATTTCAAGTCATACCACGATATGAAGTATGAGGTGGTGTGGTGGATGGATCTAGATATTTAAATAGAATTAATGAATATACACACAGACAATAATATAGAATAATAAAAAATAAAATGTATGTATATATTTGTATTATATTTAACTAGAGTACACAATACATTATACATACATGTCCGTACGAAAATATGTATGTAATATATACACAAAGAATAATATTAATACATATTTAAGAAAGCTTATGTAAAAACCTTATGACCAGAAAAATAGGATTTTAGGTAGAGTTAAGATACAATTCCTTGAATTTTGTTTTAAAAGCTGCCTAAGATTTTGCTTACTTTACGGACTGAGATAGGTCCTATAAAAGAGCAGCTTGAACCCTATAAGAATTTGGTTGATATTACATTTTTCGGACTTTATATCTTAGACGTTTATCTTATATTATCTATAATCTCTATAAATTAAACGGATCTGTATTTAAGAAAAGGTTCCTTGTCCTTTAATGGCTAATTTACAGTTACGATGGAATATATATTTCATAAAAAAAAATATTATAAATGTATCGGTCGTAATTCTACTTTGGAATTGATTTGTTTTCAAATCGTGTAAGAAAACTTCCTTACATGTACAATTTAAAAAAAATATATATTTTTAATACCCTTTATCGTCATTTTTATTCGACGTCATAGGTAAGTACACTTATAAATAATAATTATCATATTAAAATTAATTTATTTATTTATCATATTAAAAGTGCAATCATTCAAGATAATATTGCTTTTTCAGAACTAGCTTTCATTATCAACTCGGTCCGCGGGAAGCCGCTCATCGTCTACAACAAGTATACCTTCTGTAAACACTCCACAAGGGGGGGAGTGGTGAGGTGGACTTGCTCCACCCACTCGTATAAGTGTTGTAAGGCAGTCGTCAAAACTAGAGGTACAGCAATCGTTGAAGTCAAGGGATGGCACAATCACGACGCTTCGAACCTTCTGATCAATCGGAAGGCATTTGGTGGTATGCCCACAAGCAATTTATTATACCAAGCTAAGGATTTCGAGCTAGGAGGTAGCGTTTATAAATAGTATATATATATAAATATATAACAACTGCCAATAAGTAAATAATAATAAAACTTAAATCTACATTATATTTTTATTATATAATTTGTTATTTTTAATGACGTAGATGATATTTTTTGTATTTTTTTTTAATATTTCTTTTTGGTTCTTCAACAGCTACGAGGACTGAATTATGAATTTTATTTTAATGTTTTTTAATATAAGGGATTTTTTTTTTTTGAATAAAACGTTTCTGTGATTTAGTTATACGACGAGGGGTCTATAATTTGTTGCCAAATATAGTTCTCAAAGGTGTATATTTTTTTGATCTCAATGTAAGACGATTAGTTCAATTGTTTATTGTTAATTTATTGGATTTGTTTACATACAAGAAAATAATACAAATATTGTAATATATATTATTTATTCATGTCTTTTGAATAATAAACGATAAAGTTGAATTATTTAAGTGTCCTTACATTCTTTTAGAAATTAGTGTGGAGATTTTGGAAATAAATGTAATAAAACCAATAATATATCCAACTCCTTCTTCCAGCGACGTTTATGTTGTCCAGGAACAAACGTACAATGATGGTGGTGGACGGGTACAGGTACTCCCTGCACTACTCCAGGAACAACAAGGCTAGATGGATGTGCAGCCGCCGCAGCTACTACGGCTGCAAGGCGGTCATACACACCTACTCTGGGGAATATAGATTTTCCAACATAAAACACAATCATCCACGATCGAGATAGATATATGTATTCGAATGATTTTATTTTTATTATTTTTACATTAAAAAGTGTGAATTAAATATATTTTTTTTAGTTAAATCAATACGTATGATATTATTTATTCCTTAATGTAAATCGGTATACATTATTGATTTGTATTTTTAGGGCTGCAGCAGTTATCTTGTCCTATTTGTAGTGACTTCGCCAACGGGATGCACTACGGTGTAGCGACTTGCGAGTCATGCAAGGCATTCTTCAGACGGACCTTGCAAGCCAACAAACACGAGTCGTACATCTGTAGATATAAAAAACGCAAGGGACCCTGCGACATAAGTGTGGAAACGAGATCTTTCTGCAAATTATGTAGATATAATAGATGCATAGAAGTTGGGATGCAACCTGGACAGATTAAGATTATAAAAGCTAATAGTACATTAAATTATGCCAATTGTAAATGATCTGTGTTATCTCGTTATATAAGACCTGACCTCTAATGAACTGAGACCAGGTTCTGAAGACGAATTTTGTTATTTCAGATGAATACATTAAAAAAAATTTTTTTTTGGGAATATTGGTTTGCCAAGACTAAGTTTAGTTTTTCCTAATTTCCATTAGGAGGTATAGATCTCTTAAATACATAGTTTTATCGTAAATTATATTTGTCTATCCAATATGTCAGAAATTATATTGCACGGTATTTTTAAATTTTATGTTTATAACTGTCTTAAAAATATGTGTAGGACCTATTTTGAATTGATTTTTCCATTAAAAATTTAATAATGTAATGTTTTTAATTTAAATATTTCGCCTTTTTTTACCCTTTACACTTTCAAGATGAGGTGATACTTCATGTTTTTGTACAAAGAACAATTGAACAATAATACAAATGCGTTATGTAAAATGTTTTTCCAGCAGACTGCATGGTGCCGCGGTACAGCTGGTCGCGGGCGGGGAACGCCATCATCATACTTGGTGACTACAGGTTCAAGAAGAGATCCAAACACATCAACCAAAAACAGGAGACACATTGGGTATGTAACAAATGCGATAAGGGATGTAAGGCAAAACTAACAACCCTTAACGACGCCATCATTAAAATGTATAATGTTCACAAACATGACGGCTCTAGGAAGTTAAAATGACGATTGTGATTGGCTTATATAAAATGGACTCGACACGCATTATACACGGTGCTGTGTATATTAAATCCGAGCACAAACGTTTATTACTTGAATAGTTGATAAATAAAAATAGTAAAATTGTTTTCTAATAAAAAATTGCTTAATAATTTTACCAAATATCTTTAATATCTAGAAGCTCTAGTTATTTATAAGTCATAAGAATATTTTTTTAAGAGACGACTTAGTCGTTAGTGAAAAAAGTTTTGTAAAATAATTAAGTGCTCATTGTTTTTGTATGTTTGTAATTTATTTTATCTTTTTAAAGAATTTCATTCGTGTTTAAACAACTAAGTGTAAAGAAAACTAAGTTCTACCTCGGATTTTGAACGTTTTATATTCCTGTAATAATGTTTTTTTTTAGATTTAGTTTTTTTTGTTTGAGTCGTAATTTTTTGTCGTGTCCTTTAAATGTAAGTCACTTAGTAATTGAAACAAATATTTTGTTTTTATATTTATTCTAAGTATTAAAACATCTGACATTATATGTATATAATTTTAAGTTAACTAGATCGCTTAACTCGAACGTATTTGCTGAAAATTCATTCAGTCTGTTTTTTTTAATTTTGGTGATAAATCTGTATCCTCTGTATTCTTCTGTATTTCTTAATCCCTTTATAAGAAAATAAAAATGAAATAAATATAATTTAATTACATATTTATTAATTAGTAATTATAATCAGTTAATTGTTAATACAGATGGTATTATTAACAATTTTTTCAACCTTTTACATAAATAATATTTTTAAATTTTATTCTCTAGACAATGTCATTTTTAAGTTAAATAATGTGTTATCAAAGTATTGTTACCATAACATTTAATATTCGGATTGTATTTTTAAATTTATTTTAATATGTATAACGGATTTACAGAAACAATAATTACATAACCAAAAAAAATATTCTTTTTATGTATTATGACGCTAGAAAAAATAAGTGCACGGCTATACATCGTTCTTATCTAATCTGTTTTATAAAGCTTGTATAATTTTGAAATATTATATACACACTTAGTTTATGGAAATTCTCAAAATAGAATTTAATTTGGAGTTGGTAGTACGTAGGTATATTCTGGAATATTTGTAATAGGATTTAAGGTCAGAATAGTGTTTCGTTCCTCACCCGGAAAAAAATAAGACAATTACTGCACTAATATTAGTTTACTTTAATTGATAAATTCTTACAATTCAAGAGATTACGTAAATAATTTAATCATGACATCTCATAGAAATGACAAGTATTTGATCAAATGTAAGTCGAGATCCGAATATATCAATAACTTAACTAAGAATATATTAAGAACTTAATGTAATATGATTTTTAAAGACAATATTTTATCACATTCCAAATGTACATGATTTGTTATATAATGAGTACACAATAAATATATTTTTAAAATTAAACCTTTTTTTATATATAACACCTGTCCCTTATTAATATAAAGTAAAATATACTTAATTAAATAAAATCAAAATATTGGAATAATAATCTTCATTAGTCTTTAATTTATAAAGAACACAATTGTATGGACTTAAAAAAATATTATTTTGGCTCCATGTTGAATTTCAATTAGAAATGTTTTTTCGTCTTCCGCTTCCGTGGTGGTGATCAGTGTTGGCGCGCAGTATGGTACTCTCAAACACCACCAGCCTGGCCTTACAGCCGCGGTAGCTTTGTTTGGTGCACCGCCATACTTGTTTACCATTCGTGTCAGAATATAGACTGTATGTGTTATTTTGATATTCAAGTATCGTGTTGCCGCGTCTGCTTTTGGAAAATATCACTGAAAATATATTTTTATTAGACCTTTTTTTATTTATCAAATCTAAGCGAAAAAAATAATTATTAACGTTTAACAAAGAACAATCGTCAAAGTATGCACGATGGTTTGAGTATAATGTTTTTATATATTTTATTTTCTTATATGATAATTTCTTCCGCTGTTTGTCATTGGATTCTATAATATGATATAAATATCAAACATTTTGTACGAAAATACCTCGATATTAATAAAATACAAAATTATACACACATCTTCATATTAAAACAAATTTATTAATTATTAAATAATGTAAAAAAAAAGCTATATTACAAAACATTTATGATAATATTTATCAAAAACTTTATAATTAATAAAAACAACTGCTTGTAAATCTAGTTACAGATCAATAATTACTTTAGTTTTACTTCTTAAACGCTTATTTGGGGCGTGGTTGTGGGGTTTCACGTGCACCACGCTGTCCTCCACCATCGCTGCCATGGACTTACAACCCTTGGTGTGACGAACACATCGCCACCAGGACTTGTATGACGTCTGTCGACGGAGCCCGTACCTATAGCCGGCCATCGAGAGCTGGGTCCCGCGGTCCGTTATAATAATGTCGTGATTAGAACATTCTGGAAACAAATAGATGATTTAGTTTATATTTCATTCTTACAACTTATATCTGAGTTTGTTATTATATAATTGTTACAACTTGTGCCGGGTATAAATATAAATACGATATTTGAAACACAAAATGAATTTTACATTTCAATTTATTTGACTAAGATAACATCAAGCGGTCTTTACTATCTAACAATTGTAGGAAGTCGCAGTCTGTCTGCCGCGTGGCGTTCAATAAGGGGGGGTGAGTGTGTTTGTTCTGTCTGTCCACAGTCATGCAGCCGATTGTGACTACTATGGCGTGGCACTGCTTGTGCCTGGTCTCAGCACAGAGCCACTTGACTCTGGACGAACATACAGAGTGCCGGGTATACCAGTAGCCGCGCAGCTTCATGATACGAGCTCCTATCTTCGACGTGAAGAACGTCGGTCGATCTGAAAAGACAAGCGTATCAAATTCCATTCAAACTATAAATGTACTTGTAAATATAATCCTGTCCTTTATTAAAATTCGCATAGCAAAATATATTTATACGAAGTAACGTTGATAATATTAAATGAGGAAGACGCGACGAATTTGATACTTATATAAGAGCTGGGAGACATTGGCTGGACAGGATCTGAGTAACTGGAAAGAATAAAAGAATATTTTTTCAAATATTTATTTATTTATTATTTTAAAGTAATAGAGTAAAATTGTATGAATGCTTTAATATGGTATAATACAGTTATAAAAATTAGTTTTGTTATCGTCCAAATAATCATTTCAGTTCCTATCCGGAAGGAACATTCAAATGGCGTCGTACTAGTATTAGACAAATCAAGGATTACTATTAAACACAATTTTTTTTATTTTTATTCAATAAGTAATACGTATTAGATCAGTTGTATTATTTGAACAGTAATATTTATATGACTATAACACATACTTATTTAATCAGTAATAGTAGATATTTGATGTATTTGAATAATACTTACATTTTTGAAAATATATATATTATGTAGCCATTTATTTATTTTTGTTTTTGAGATTTCAAAAGACATGATAAAAGTAAATGTTCAAACACGATCCATAATAAACAAATATTTTTACAAAATAACTTTATGCTAAAGAAATATATATTTAGTCATATTAATTTGATTCGTACAAACTCAAAAGTTTTATTAAAATTAAGTTAGATGTCGCTCGGAGCTGTGTGGTTGTGGACATGATTATATCTGATGATGGTACCATCACCGATGGTGACGATTGAAGCCTTACATCCTTGAAAAATGCTTCCGCACCACCATCTTGTTCTAAAACCAGAAGTTCTCTGCTTGCGGAACTTGTAACCGTTATGTACTAGAACTAGGGCTCCCCGTCTGCTCGTAGTGAGCCTTGGACCTTAAATGTATAAACAATAAAATGTTAAACTGTGTCTATGTCTGAATTTTATTCGATATATTTTCTGAAAGATCACCGTATATCATACAAAGTAAGTAATCTAAACATGCAAACATTCTTGGTCAACAAATATTATATTTTTTATTTATTAACATACATAATAAAACACACACATAATAAAAGAAATAAAAAACTCAATAAAATAATAGGAGACCTTATCTCTACAGTGATCTCTTCCAAGTAACTCACACTAAGTAACAAAACGAATTCGATAGACAAGGAATATCAATACAAACATAAATTATTATGTATTCTAGATAGAATAATATAGTTAAGTTATTATTAGATATATATATATAGTATATAATTGCCATAAATACTAATTCTTATCGAATACTTCAATATTCAGTCGGCAGTTCTTCGGATTCTTCGTGATGTCGTAAATGTTCCTGAAATCAAACACTTCATTGACATATAATTTATTTGTAACATGTTTATAAACAACCATGGTGCCATTTAAGTTTTAAATTATTTTCTTGTATTCACATAATTTTGTTTTAGTTCTTCATGGTACATCGTGATTATGACAGACATTAGATTTGACAATATATTTTTCGATAGTGTGAAGTGAGGCGCGGCATCCTTTGTGGTGTTAATTGCAGTGCCATCGAACTTTATGACCTGAGACTCGTTGACGACTGAATCTGTATCCAGACAAAACTAGCACAGTACGCCCACGTACGGACTTGGAGACGGAGAGACCTGAAAAACATGATGGTCAGTTTCGTGATCGCAGCAGTAATATACGAAATTGGACGTAAAAATAAAATTATAAATGTCTTTATTATTAAATAACATAAACTTTACTATAAATACGTATCCGCAGCTGTTTATTACACTGCTATACACGTATCATATTTTGTAAAGTGTTTTACAAGTGTCATTGATTAATGCGGGATAAGATAGTAAAGCCCTAAATTATCTGTAATGTACCTAATATTAAATAATAAGATGTCATTCAATTTATAAAATTAAGCAAAAGATTTTGGCCTTTCGTGGTTATGGTTTCTATTGTATTTGACGATTTCTGTGCCGATCGTATAGACGCAGGCTTTGCAGTTATGGCAGGCGTAGCGACATTGCCAACGTGTTTTGCCTCCAGCCTGACGGTGGCGACAAAATCTGTACCCTTCCACGACCATAACGACCCCACCTCTTGGTGACTTGGCGAAAATCACTAAAAAAGAAAAACAAAAACAATTTAATTGCCGTTTCAATAAATAAATAGTACCTTAATTACCTTTGTAGTAAACAAAAAAAAAAAAATAATAAACAGAAACCGAAAGTTGTAGGGTAGTTGTAGAAAACAGATAGAGATTTAAAAATTCGTAACGAATTTAATTCCTTTTTTGAAGCAACATTTATGTCACACCAAAAAATTGAATGTACATTTAAAATGATCTTAATTTAATAATAAAAATTACACGTTAAGCAAACTTTTCTGAGGTCTGAAAGTTTGTGAAGATTATTGCATTTGATGATTTCTAACTACCGCGTGGATAAAGGCTTTGCACCTTGTGCTGGTTTGTTTTCAGTCCTGTTATCGTTTGTCATCTAAATTTGTAACCGTCTATAACGATAACCGTTGTACCTCTCATTGTCCCATCATAAGCAACTGAAAATATAAAGTTGTAAGTTTCGTTGAATAAGTTATTTTACGTTTATGAAAAATCCAAGTCTATCCAAAGACAGCCTAAGCGTTGTTTCCATTCGAGTTGCGATCAGATAATCCTTAGTATCAACAGTCTTCATCAGCGGAAATGCCTATTCTCTCCAAAATGTAGAGGTGAGCTCATTCAATGTTAACCCATCGTCTTCTAAATCACCCAATCAGTTGACTGAATTGATTCAACTATAACGGTTAATATATAAGTACAATATCTCACCGTCCGTCAAAAAAATATATCTACTTTATTTCCTTTATTATCAAGTTTGTTCACGTGTTTATCGAAGGGCCATGTTGTTTTATAACCTTATTTTTTATCATGACCATAGTAGGAGCAAAACCGTAAATGAAGTTACATGATTTTTGTATAAATAATACATATTTTATCATGTTTTAACTAATGCTAAAAGGGTGTTAGAATACGTAAAAATACAGTAAACATTTAACTTTTTAATATTGTATTTTAACAGTTAGCGTTTACGACTTCGTAAACGAGCCTCTAGACACCAGGTAATATAACAAACAAATAATATTCAAATAGTTTAGATTTTTTTTAATTGAGTAAAAATCACTTATGGATACATTTTTGGTCGATCGTGGGTATGTTCTGTTTGGCATTTGACAATGACATCGTCTAGGGTGTAAACAAACGCCTTGCATTTCTTATGAGTTGAGCTGCCGCAGCGCCAACGTGTTTTTGAGCCGGATTTTACGTGGAGACTGAATCGATACCCATCTAGGACTATCATAGGAGCACCACTGAAGGACTTATCGAAAACAGCTGGAAAAAAAACATCTATAAATATGTTTTTGCTTTAGAGTAATTTTTCTATAATTCAATAGGAAAATTAAAGTTAAAAGATTATTATGCTACTGAACAATTTATTATATTATATATATATAATATATAATAATAGTGGAGACGAAGTACGTCCACGTCAAGTAACAGTTTACTTTTAAAAAAACAACGCCCAAACATGAACTTTACTTACCCATTAATTGATTAATTGAAAGAATCGGTTAATCAAAACAACAAAACAAAATGGAAAATAAAATAAGATACAGAAGAAAATATACATCATATTATAGTCTATACTAAATAAATGAATGTAGTTGGTATTTAATGTATTTAAACAGTGACATATTCATAAAATGGCGCCTAATTAATAAAAAGGCGGGCTGTCAAATATTTGAAACTTTATTAACGTTAATTATTTGTTAGTTTTTTTAAACTATGTTAGTTATTTAATATGAATAAGTCTGCTTTTAAACTGAAATATTGTATACTATACTTATGAATCAAGGTGGAGGTGGGTGATTATGTTGGTTCTGACAGACCACCATCTCGTTGTTAAATGTTATAATAAAGGCTTTGCATTTCTTTCTGCGTTGATAACCGCACATCCAACGGACTCTTGAAGCCGCGTAGGACCGAGTTGGTTTATAAAATTTAAAACCTTCCACAATCATCATTGGTGTTCCAACTGACGTCGTCGTCATCACCATATCTGGAATTTAATAATATATAATTACGAAGTGTTGTCATAACAAGTTTTGAAGAAATGGGTAATTTAATTAAAAAAATATACAAGTACTACTTCTGGAATAATGTTATTATATTGTTATATGGTAGAGTTTCTATGGTAGTATTTTCTCCATTCGAATTAGAAAACACTTTCTCGTCTAGTAAATTCTACAGGTTAGGACCCAAACAGGATGTATGGTTGGATGTAAGGATGTACAATAACGAGTATTATAAAGCAACCTCCGGTGTAGCTGTCAAGGCCGCAGGGCCAACAGCATTAGTCACTTCACAAAAAAAAAATATATATAAAGCAATACATAAAATAAAAAATCGATTGTGGCAGTATATTTAATATATATATATTTTATACGGCTTTCACCTCATAACTATTTTACTGTATTTAAATGCAGTACAATATATAATATAATAATTATATACTATTTATGATATAATAAATAGAATCGGAAAAAAAATATATACCAAATAATCTTTATATATTTCATTTTAAGTCTAATACTAATATTTAAAAAAGTATTTTAAGCACAATGTTTTTTAATTAAACTATCACAGTATATTATTAAACACAAGTCTATAGTTTATATATAATAGCATTAAAAAAATATACAAGGGTGACGAAAATTTCTTTAATGGCAACATTTTTCAGAGATAGTTCATTTTATATAGGTTTCTTTATCACGTACATTTTTAATGGTTTTATTTTGTGGGTGGGTGGTTGTGATGGTTGTCGCACATCACTGTTTCATTATCCACTGTTATTATATGTGCTTTACATTTCTTCCTGCGAAGTAATCCGCAACTCCAGCGCACTCTGGACCCTTCGCGGGAAACACGCTGCTTGTAAAACTTGAAACCCGCCACAACTAGCATCGGCGTACCCACGGATGTAACAGTGTATACAATGTCTCCTGAAAATATAAACTAAATATAACAGAGTATATCGTGTACGCTGTGTCTATTATATATATATAGTATTGTACAATGATGAAAATTTAAATTATTTTTGTATAAATACCATTATTTATTATTATATAAACATCGATTTTTCTATAATAATATTTTTTTTTATTTTAGCTTATTTTATAAATTATATTGAAATAAGACTACTGACTATTATTTTTTTTATTACTAATATTCCGATACCATTTAATAAAGGGGTATACGAAATACGTAAATATTGAGACACATTAAAAAACCTTTTGTTTATTACCTTTCGGCCGTGGTACGAAATGTTATGGAATATTTAAAATGAAACACATCGGATAAAAAATAGACTTTATTAAATCTTGAGTATAATTTTCTTATCATTGGCCAGTCCTGGAGATCATGTAGAGTGATCCAGGATTGTAATATTACTTTTTATCATAATTTTAATATAACTCAATTATATTCAAATAATGTCTGTGGATTAAATTTCAAACTTCTTCTTCTAACAGACGTAAATAATCTTTATAAAATACTAGGCCTTGGATGGTTGTGAGTGTTATTACAAGAGAGTAGTTCGTCGCTGTCGTTCAAGTAGAGATTGGCTTTGCAACCAGTTTTATTATGACTGCCGCAGAACCATCTGGTTTTGAACCCGCTGCGCTGCTGACGAACAAACTTGAAGCCCGATATCACAATGATTCGAGCTCCTCGACTGGATCGTGTAAATATAGGACCTGGAAGAAAATATAATATTTTATATTAAAATAAAATTGTGTAGAAGCTTTCATGCATTCAATTTTGGTAAGTTGTTTTAAATAAATAATTCAATATCATGGCTATAATTTAGCTTTTTTTTATTTTCTTTATTCTTGAATAGAAAAAAAAAATGTGTAAAATAAACTTATTTTATTTAAAATTCCATGTAGGGTAGTGGGTGTGGAAGTTATTGACTTTTACAATTGTGTTGTTGAAAGTGAACAGAGAAGCTTTACAGCCTTTATTGTTGTGAGTGCCGCAGTACCAGCGCGTTTTCAGACCGGAGTCACGATGTCTGTGGAACTTGTAGCCTTGCACCACTATGACTCGAGCACCTCGTGACGTCGTCACGTACATTGGATCTACGAAATATATTGGGTTAGGGTTTTGGAATAGTTAAATGGCATGAGATATCATAGATTTAATAAAAAGTGTTATATTAAATAAAACGACAGAATATAAAAAAAAAATATTCTTATAGTAAATTATATACAAAAGACAGAGATTTTTTGTGACGAGAGATACAGATAAAAAAAACTTTCGAATAGCAATATATTCGATCAGAGCACACCGTCAGTTGGTTTTGGTTGTACGTGATTATGAGCATTATTAAACTTCGTAATATAATTCTCCTTATTAATTATAATAACGGCCTTGCAACCCTTATTGTGGTGTGAGGAACAAAACCACCTGGACCTGGAACCGATCTGATAATGACGACTGAATCTATATCCTCCCAGCGCCATGAGGTGCCCGCCGCGAGATGACCTCATGTACCTAATTTCTGTAAGTATAACATTTGTTAGAACACCGGTCTATCTTGTTATATTATAACTTTTTATATATATTAAATTAATGTCGAAAGCTACTGTTAAATAAATATATTTTAAGGTGGGTTATGTGGTGTTGTCCTTTCGTAAAAGTGTACCTGTGATAAGGCAGCCTTGACGTTACAGCTTGCAAGCGAATGAACAGATTTAAACGATTTTGATTGAAATTCAAAGTATTATGGAGATATTTATAAAAATGTTTTTAAATTATAAATGAATACAATAACGATTATAAAAAAATCTTTATTATTCTCTTAAATCTAATATTTGTTATATATTTTGTGGTATGTTATTAGGAACTAGGTGTTTATTATAAATACTATAAATCCACTTTACTTTCACAATTAGTAAAACAATTGAACGTTATTGACAAATAACTGGTCAGTTATTGAAAAATAAACATAATTTTTAACTTAAAAAATATTCAAAGACCACAATGTGTAATATTAGCTACAAACGTACGTTAAGTTTTATTTTTAAGTTTTATATTTATTTAAAATTACATTCTACAAAACGTCCATTAATCACGTGATATTTTTAGCGGTTTTTTAACGCCCCCTCCCCCTTGGTGATACGTGGTGATGTTTTAAGTAAATACCCAAAATCACTTACAATTAGTGAGCTACTTAAAGTTCCATTTGAATCGAGGAATGAGGAATACACGCCTCTTTTCGGTTTCACGAAAAGGGTTTAAAAATTACGAAAAAATATTTACATGTGAAATGTTACTGCTACCCTCCTCCCCTTGTAATATTTCGTGACTTTTGACGATAACCAACCCCCCCCCCCCTCTATCGAGCCTCACGTGATTAATGGACGACCCCTAAACTCAATGCTTCATGATCATTACAAAAAACCTTTTTTCATGGTAGTCGTAAAAGCATATATTATTTATTTAATAGTAAATAAGTGTTTTAAGGCTGATTTTTAATCCGTAGATAAATAATAACAATGGAATATTTTTTTTTACGCAGATAATCCTTAGAACATCAATTTAATTCCGTGGTTAATTTTAATTCTAGAATTTCATAATCAGACCTATGTATGTATGTGACGTATCACTAATCTACCTTTTATCTAATAGAGGCAAAAAATATATAAAAAAACGTTATCTATGTCTATGATATACAATAACATTAGACTTAGATAAGTAAAGTAAACATTAGTATATTTGTTTATTTAGTAGTTTGTCTCGTGCTTGTAATAAGTTCCTACTTTAAGTGCGTTATAAGAGAGCGTGGGGGGCGGATGATTGTGTACGTTTTTGACGCTGAGTATCTTGGGCCCGAGGGTGTATACGACGGCCTTGCAGCCCTTGTTGTAGTGGGTGCGGCACCACCATCTGGTCTTATAGCCGAGCTCACACTGACGAAGGAACCTGTAGCCGCCGACATCTACCATTCGAGTGCCACGAGACGAAGAGGTGAAAACTGGGACTGAAATTATAAGACACAACTTATAATATACGCCCATAAGAAAATTCGATATTTTCTAAGTCAAAAGAAAGAGCATTCGTATGTGGAATTAGTTTAGTTTAGGAAGTAAAATTAAAAACTGGTCCGAATAGGTGACGCCGCCGTCTTTAATCAATTGTTACAGACTAGGAAGCTGGTAAACTATACGGAAGAAGAGAAAATAACATTTATTAGATTGACACTGATTTAATTGTTCACAACAACTCAGGGAAAAATATATTTGACGTATAATCAAACAAACAAACAAACACTCACAACGATACTTTAATAAACTATAATTAAAAACAACAACATTGTATTAGAAGTAATGTGGTGGTGGGGAGTGGTTGTGTTCGTTCCTGATGAACACCACCACGTCGTCGCAAGTGGTGACTGTAGAACGACATTTTTTAGTGTTGTATCTAGAACAACGCCATATCTTTTTATTCTCCCTCTGGAATTTCACGTGATAAGTGTATCCGTTGAACTTTAATAATACGTAACCCTTCTTATTCCTGATATATTGCGGAACAGACAAATCTGCAAACAAATATTATGAACGGTATTAATTTTGACCTTGTCACAATTTAGTTAAGGAATCTTTATTGAAATGAAAATACGGTGATTTTTTTCAATTATTTTATTTGTCAGTATCTATTCTGTAACGGGTTTATTTATTGTATTATTATATAATTTAATAAATAATTATAATACCTGTTTGTATTTTTCATTAATCAAACCATTGAATGAGTTACCTTTGTGTGTAAACTAAAAATAAGTGATATTAGTTCCGATAATACTATTTTAATATGTAGGTTTTACATTAAATTAACATTATAACAAATTGAATAATTTAATGTTCGTAATAAATATATTTTTAAATTCAATAACAAAAAATTATAAACTACAAACTACTAATATTAGTAAGGGTGAATCAGATACAGATCTCTGGCTCACACCTGATTGGCTGATCTATAAGACCAACCTCACTTAAAGATGTATTTCATAAGTATCAGACCTGTCCACGAGCTCCAGAGAATCATTGGGTGGTGGGGAGTGATTGTGTTCGTGTCGCATTTTAATCACTTGCTCGCAGGCCGTCGTGAGCGTCACACGGCACTTGCACGAGCAGTGCCGAGAACACCGCCAGACCCGTTTAATACTATGCTGTAACTTCAGATGATAGGTGTAACCATTGTACAGCAATAACGTGTACCCTTTCTTTGATTTTATGTACTGGAGAGATGATAACTCTGAAATGTTTTTTATTGTTATTATTATTAATTAGACATAAATATATTATATTAATGTTTATTATATTTATAACGATGTTATAGAACTGATAAATAATTGGTAAGTTGTATAAAGCAGTTAAACATACATTTTTAATAAATATTTATGGAAAATATAAATATTTTTTTTCAATACACAAATGGCACCATTATAAATAATATTTTCTTATAGCTGAATGTATTTTATTCATATTTTTTATTTCCTTGCTCCGTCTACAACCAATTTTATAAATGTTCCTCATCTCTTGAGAGATGGGTGGTTATGTAAGTCTTTTAAACCTATAATTTCATCATTAAACGTATACAGAACAGCGTGGCAGCCACAAGAGGCGTGTGTGGAACATCTCCATCTTGTTTTTGGACCATCCTTGGAGGCAGAATAGTAGGTGTAGTTGTTCAGTTTTATCAATGTTCTGCCTCGTTTGGATTTCACGTATTCCGCTAAAATAAAGGTAATATTAACAATTTATCTGACGGAGATCATACTTTTATTTTTTTACACCGATATCACCGCACACCAGAAAAAGCTTTTCATTTATTCAATTTGTTTTATTTTTCTATTGACTAATTATTTTATTTTTATTACATTATACATTTTTGTACATTTAAATGGCACGTTAGTAAAAAAAAATCCTTCTTATAAAAACTAGTAATCCGTATTAGGTTTACTAAATAAAATTTTGAACCGGTCTCTTAATTATGAAAAGTTCGCAGTTATTGGGTATGCTTCTGTGTTTTCTCGTATTTATTTAAAAAAAAATGTTTCTAATAATTACAAATACGGCACTTCATATTAAACTACAATCAATGTTTGTGGTTATCGTTTATACAAATTATTTCATCACCTATAGTGACAATAAAGGCCCTGCATCCTTGAGGGTAGTGGGTAGAACAGCGCCATCTCGTCTTCATACCTCGAGCTGGTGTGGAACAGAATGTGAATCCTCGCAGCTTTATCAACTTTTTCCCCTTTTGTGACAACGTGTACTCAACTGGAAAGTAATTGACAATTATAAACGCTATTTCGTTATTTATTTCGTGGCATGTGATATAATAAAACATGGATAGGATCTCGAATACATATATATATTTATGTATGTTTGTATGTTAATTTGTTAATTTTTTTGATACTTATGACAAATACCAGTGTTTTTATACGACACAAATAGAATTTAATCAGAAGATTACAATGAAACGTCACAAATACGCAAAATGGAATCGTCGAGAAATGATACAAAAACAAGATGTAGTTAAAAAATCAGTAAACATAATTTATTTCTTCACAAGAGCAACGTAAGGTTTCTTAAAAATGAGATGAAACCCTCAACTATGTTCATCGTTTTTGCGGATTGTGGTCGTGAAGTTCACGGATCCTTACCACTTCTTGCTCGACGGTGTAGACGGACGCCTTACAGCCGAGATGCTGGTGAGTGGAACATTTCCAACGCTTCTTCAGCCCAACTCCTGGAGTAGCTGAATAGGTATAGCCATTGATTCTCAACATTAGCTTACCTCTTTTAGACGTTATGTATTCGACTGTAAAGGGAGAGACATCCGTTTAGAGTAATGTTAGTATAAGAGAATATATTTTAAAAAGGTGTCGTAAGAGGATCAGTTTCATGGAGGGTTGACTTCAGGTGGACGTCCTAAATATAAAAACTTTTGCCATATTTTTGGGCTAAGAGCTGATGGTCGATGGTCAGTCGATTCTTTATCAACGGAAACAGCAATAAAAACAACATTCTCAAAATATAGGTGGATGTGTATGTTCATTGTTTTTAATAAATATATTATTGCCTATCGTGTGTACAATAGCTTTACAGCCTTGAGGCTGGTGAGTGGAGCACTTCCATCTCAGCTTGGTACCGCCCCCCGGTCTCTTTGAGTACGTGTATCCATTTATTTTAATCAAATGCTTGCCTCTTCTAGATATTATCCATTCCCCTGGAAACATATCGTATAATCAGTCTGTAAAAAGAAAACCATACGAAGCAACAAAGCAAATCGTATATTGTGATGTATAAATGAAAAGTCGCTTCGATAAATAATTTATATTTATGGTTATAAAAATATACAAATATCATATTAATGAAATTCAGAGGTTAGATCAGTCTCTTGTTCATATTGTATGGTGGGGGGTGAGTGTGAGTTCCTCTCAGGAGGACGATCTCATCTCCTACAGTGTGAATGACTCCGAGACACCCGCGGTTATTGTGAGTAGAACATTTCCAACGTATTTTCAAACCAGATCCCGTCGATGAATATGTGTAACCGTTTAATTTTATCAAACGTTTTCCCTTTTGAGATATAACATACTCCACTGTAAAAAAATAAACATATTGTATATTTAAAAAAAATTCGCGCTAAGCATCTAAATAACCTATTTTCTTCGATTTCACCAGAACACTTTTAAATAAGACTATTTTCACAGATCTAATCGCGTATAATTGAATATATAAATTAAATTATAAATTTGAAATTGAACTCAACATTCGTTTCGTACGTGTAGACAGCTATATATCTCGTCTTCCCGTGAACACGATTGCTGCAAAAGTATTCGAAACGTCAGGTTAAATTAAAAAATGTATAATGTAAGATATAAATTCAATTATACGCGAGTTAAATCCGTAAACAACAATTAGTTTTATCTAATAATCTATTAATTGACTTGAAAATAAAACACGGCAAAACCACAATTGTATATTACATCAAATAATTGAATTTAGTTAACAATTTAGAAATACTTTTACTGTTTATTCAATTTATTATAGTTTTTAGTATATTATATGGATATGCTTTCGTCATTAATAAACACGATGGCGTCTTTTATTGTGTGAAGGGTCGCGTGGCACTTCCTGTTACTATACATGGAGCAGACCCATCTGACTTTACAACGATGGAACAGTTTGCTCTCAATAAGTGCAATTATTTTACTTTAGCAAACGTTTTCTTATGTGATCGAATATATTGGGCTGAAAAATTAACATCCTTAAGTTGGCTCTATTGAATTTGTAAACGACAGATAGAAATTAATAAAACCTTTTTAATTATTTTTATTTAGGTATATCTATGTTTTGGGACGGAAGGTGGGAGTGTGCTTCATTAATGAAGGTGACTTCGTCGTTCCAAGTGCGTGCTGTCGCAAGACAGCCGTAGCCGTGATAGGTGGTGCATTTCCAGCGCTTCTTGCACTTTTTCCAGAAGCTGAATAATAGCCATTCACGAGTAACATCGATGTTGATGAAGAATGAATGAAGAATGTTGATAGATACCTTTATAAAAAAATAATTAAAACGAAATGTATATTTATGACATCTTTTTATTAAAGAAACAACAAAAATTTAGTAACAGGTTAAGATCATCCAAAGTATGTTGCTTTTCTCATCATACCTTCATCATTGACGAATTTGTTTTTTTATCAGAGTAGGTAAATATTTCATCCCAAAGTTGTGATATTTCTTTGACACTTATCTGCTTAAGATCATCTAAAACTGGTTTATTGTAATAAAAATGTCTGATATGTATATTTATTATTACGTGTTTCTGAATCATACCGAAATAGCAAAATGTTCTTCCTCGATCTCATATTTGTAGGTTTCTTGAAGGAATTATTTAGTATATGTATGTTTTTTTCGGATGGTTGTGATCACATTTTAAAGTGACTATTTCGTTGTCTATAGTAACAATGGCGGCTCGGCATTTGTGATGTGTATTTGTTGAGCATCTCCACCTAACTCTGGAACCATTGACACGAGCTGAGTAATACGTAAAGCCATCGAATTTGAGCAATCTCCGTCCTTTTTGGGACACCACGAATACAGCTGGAAAAATAATTTCATTGACATAATAAGTTGTAATTGAAATATATTCGTTTATATCTTTCGGTATACTTTTGTTCTGACCGACTGGTTCATCAGCGCCAGGACCAACTTGTTAAAACTATAAAAAGGTATAGTATTTTAAAACATGATATTAAATCCTTTTTAGACAAAAAATAAAAACAATTTAGTGGTTAATAACGCAATGATATATTATTTTAAAGGAACACTAAGCTATATATTGATTCGAAAAATGCAACCACCTAATATATTCTCAGAACTTATCAATCAGAAATCAGTAAAGAAATGGCAAAAAATGTCGTTAATTTAAATAGCAGGCTCATTGGAAGGCTCTTATCCTACGGGGGGGTGGTTATGTTCAGACTTCAGACTGACGACCTCGTCCTCGATGGTGTTCAGAGCGGCCTTGCAGCCGTGCCTCAGGCTCATGAGAAGGCTCTTATCCTACGGGGGGGTGGTTATGTTCAGACTTCAGACTGACGACCTCGTCCTCGATGGTGTAAAGAGCGGCCTTGCAGCCGTGCCTCATGTGCGTCGAACACCGCCATCGTATCTTAGCATCAAACATCGTTGTTTTGTAATAAGTATAGCCCAAGAGCTTTATCAGCTGCTTGCCCTTGTGTGAAGTAACGAACTCTGCTGTGAAAAATATTAAACATTTTATATAAAACAAACAAACTAGGAAACATGTAAGCAGACTAAATAATGATCTTATCTACATGTTAAAAAAAAATATTAAAGATATTATAAATTTATAAAAATAAGAGATTTGAAATTAAATGATCGTGTAATATCAATATATGTTTATTTTAAGAAAATTATGTCTTGCTTATTCTACTTACTTTTAACATTATTTCCTATGTTGTTATTTTATTTTGAAGGAACTAATAATATATCTAAACAAAGACAACGAATCGAGATTCAATTATGGCCCAAAAAATTAAACTAGATTAAAAATAAATTAAAGCAACGGTTATAAGAATTAAACATTTATCATGATTTTGTCTTAATAATTCGTGGTATATCTAATATATCAGAAATAAAAACATAACTAATAACGATGAGATGGTGAGTGGTTGTGTGAGTCTTTGATTCCAATAAATTCATTATGAACAGTGAAGACGGTCGCGCGGCAACCTCTGTGTGCGTGGGTGGAGCACCGCCAACGTACTTTAAGACATTTACCGATGATCTCATAATATGTGTAATCATTGAATTTCAGTAAGCGTCTGCCTCGTTTTGATATTAGGAACTCCATGTTAAAATCTGAAAGGTTAGTTATTGTTAGTTGCTAATCGAACATATAGTTAATAATATAATTAGTAGGTTTTTAAAAAACAGATGGTTTTTACTAAATATATTTATTAGTAGATATTATTGCTAATAATATTTAAAATTTACTATTATTAAATACTTATTATTTAATATTCGTTTTTGTTCAAATATTATTCTATCAAAAAAAATCTTTACTTCGACAATTTTTTTTCGTTCTACCCTCATTGAGAACTTAATACCACAACCGTTTCGAAGGCGGATGGTTGTGATCCTATTATGCATTGTCTCCTATCAAAAAAATCTTTACTTCGAGAAATTTTTTCGTTCTACCCTCATTGAGAACTTAATACCACAACCGTTTCGAAGGCGGATGGTTGTGATCCTCTCCAACGAATATTATTTCATCGTTGTACGTCTGTAAGTTGGCTCGGCATCCTCGAGGAGTATGCGTCGAACACCTCCAACGAATCTTCCGACCTGTTCCCGGGAGACGGTAGTAGGTGAAGTTGTTCACTCTTAACAAGTCCTTTCCCTTCTTTGATTTTATCAATTCCACTGAACTTTCTGGAAAAGGGGTTCTAAATGTTATTATACATTTTGACATCTTTATCTTATCGTTCAAAAATAAGTACATTTTCAATAAATATAAACAGTGCTGGTTGTATACATTTTATTGTTTACATAATTTATTATTAAAATAAATCAGTTCTTACATTTCTTAAGATGGCTAATTTATAAAACTATGAGAATAAACTCAAAAGCAAAACAATATTAAGTGTTGTTAATTTTGTAAGTGTAATTCAGAAATAATTTATCTTATACATATTTTCTTGTTGCAGTCTGAATATTAATTTACAAAGGAGATTCAATGTAAAAACTTCCATAAGTTTTTTCGTACCACGGGGTCGTGGTCATGGTTCCCAGTTATTCTTATAATGGTGTTGTCGGTGGTCAGTAAGGATGCTCTGCATCCTCTGGCGTGGTGGGATGAACAGTACCATCTCACCACAGGCTTGCCGTCGCATTGCGGCCATGACGAGAATGTGTAACCGCCGAGTTTGATTTGACGTTTTCCGCGCACTGATTTCACGAACTCTGGCTCTGTATGAATTATATATGTTATTGTTTTGATTTTTTGAAAATAATAACAATTAATAAGTATTCATATATTCGATCTTCAATTCAAAAAATTGTGTTTTGGCAACTAGAAACAAACATGTAGAAATCATTTTTAATTAAAAAGGAAAGTAAATAGAAATATTCACGAGATACGTTTATTTTTCTAGTGATAATCCTGAAAGCACTGATAGCAGAAGCCCTTATTACACACTGTACACTGCTGCTTTACTTTGGTAGCCCTCTCACGAGCGTAAGCTGAAGAATTCACTTCTTGGATGAGTCTTCTGTAACACCCGACACAGCGTTTTCTATTCATCCTCTTTCCTGGTACTTTTGGCAATTCTTTTAAATAGTGGTGTGAAGAAAGTGTATTTGAGGAGCTCGCCATTGCTTGGATAGTCAAATGATGAGCTTGGTCTGTGGGTGGACATTTCCAGCATAAATATATATAAGCAAAAATATTTGACGTATTTCAGTCTTTGTATATTTATAAGGCAATTTCGGAGTCTTTTAGCTACTGACTTTTATCAATAAACTAAACACATTCAAATATATTTTTAGCTGATGGAAAATATAACTTTTTAATAACGAAAATAATATAATCAGGTCTGTGATAAACTAAAGCATTATAACCATTACATGACAACCTTTCTTAAGTACAAGTAAAAATATGAATACTTAAATAATAAAACCAATTTCGTTAAGCAATATAAGCAAGTTTCAGTGAATTAGTATATTACTTGCGTATGATATTTTAAACACTTACCACAGGTAACAGCTGGACGGCTTAATGCTATCTAAGATCAACTAAATTAAAAACTAAATGAAAATCTACGCATGGTTTCATTTTTCAATTCTAACTCTCAGATTAGTTATACCGGGAATAGGGGATTAAGGATTTATTCTTGAATAAGTCTAAACCCGGTTTTAAATTTTATGTTTCGTTTTGTTTTGTTTTTCCTTTTTTCCAAGGTTATTCCTTAAATTACCTTAGGACTAAAATATTGTTTTTGTTTCTGTGATGTAAAAATACAATAGTAGGAGTTTTATATTTGCACCAGTGTAAAAAGCGGAATGAAATAAGATATTAGGAGCCGACATATATTAAAAAATATTAATTTACTCAAGTACCTTATTTGTTACAACTTAGTTCATAAGACATTTTTGTCACGCATGAAACAGCACACATGCATATCATTAGAAATGCAATTAAATTATTTTTATAATTAATCATCTGTGTAAGTGTCTACTATTTACTGCAACTACAATATTGTCTATGGTTAGGAGATACGCAAGACAGCCCTTCGAGTGATGAGTGGAACAGTACCATCGTCTCCTGGACATCGGATGCTTGTCTTGGGGGTTGCGGGTTGAGTAGGTGAAGCCTTTGAGAGTGATCTGTCGATTGCCGCGCCTTGATAATGTAAATTTTGCATCTGTGTTAAGAAATATTAATTAAATTCATATTAGAATCAAACACACTGTACGCATTATTAGTTGGATTATTCTAAATTAAGTTGTTGTAAATTATAACATTTTGATATTAAACTGACAGATAGAGTTATCTGAATTACTCAGTTTTTGTATCACGGAGAAATAATAAACCATTTCACTAAAATATATATATTAAAATAACTCAAGATCACAATAAATTATGAAATAATACCAAATAATAAACAATATTTTAAAAAAACAGAGTATCTTACATTTGACGTATCAATTAACCGTCGGTTCAAAATCTTATTTCGATATTTCTAACAAAGACACCATAGTTTTTAAGTCGATCAATGGTTGTGGTCGCCGTTATAAGAATATATGACATCATTCACAGTATACGCAGATGCTTTGCATCCTCTGGTTCTTCCTCGACAGTACCAGCGTATCTTGGTGGAGGTATCGTTGAGCTTCTTCTCAAACTGAACGGTATATATGTAATCATTCAGTTTCATGTACCTACTGCCTCGTTGACCGAAGAAGAATTCAGCTGTAAATTGTAAAACATTATTTTTATTATCTATTTGTACATTTGTATTGACTGGAGCGGCGTAGAAATTCGTTAAACAGGATCCGGAAAATGGACGAAATATTTCTAAAAACATTTTATTTAATTAGTGTGTTCGTAAATGTTACTGATTTTAGTATTTATAACAAACATATTTTTTTTCTATAGATAGATGAGTTAAATGTTGGTTTGTTAATTATTATTCAAACATTTACTATACTCAGTAAAATAAATAAAAAAACTATATTCTAAATGAATAATTGATTTATTTTCATGCAATAATTTCAAAATGAGCTTTATTTCAAACTTGACATTTTAATATACATTTTATGAAAACTAATATCAGGATAGTATTATTCATTTTGCAACCGCTTACAAATATTTAATCTTTAAAATTAAGTCAAAACTTTTTTTCAACCATTTTACATTTAATCAAATTTCACACACTACACATGAATCTGTCTTTAAATACCATATTTGAATGAATTATCAAAATAGTTTTTCAGTCCTCTACTACACAGAAACATTTATTCATACAGAGACAGCTAACCAAGAAGTATTGTTATATATTTTTAGTAATCAGGGCTATGGTTATGACATTTGTTAGTACAGACAATAGCGTCATCAATGGTATATAGAACAGCCCTGCAGCCACGAGAGTTCCTTGTAGAACAGCGCCATCTAGTTTTCACACCAAAGTCACAATTTCGGGAAATGTGAGCGCAGTAAAAGTAACCCGCCATTTTGATTATTCTATTCCCTTTCTGTCCTCGTATAAATTCGAAAAATTCTGAAAAATTAAATAATTTATAATTTCATAAGCATAAATGGGTTGGTTTTTTAGTTTATTTGGATAAATAATAAACAAAATTAACATAAATATTTATTACGTATTATAACTATTAATAATTAATTATCTATTTACTACAAAATTAGAAACATATTTATAAATCTAGATATAAAATATCTTAACAACAATTTCCTCTTAAAAGCACTTTTCTCGATTGTATATATACCTTTTACAATTAATCATTGTATTAAAACAATATGATATTGTTTAAAGGTTATTATTGTGTAATCACATTATTTAAAACATTGAGTGACATTAGGGTCACCAATAAAAGATACGAATTAAACTGTCCAAATATAGAAAAAAAAACATTTATATAGCACATTATAACGAATTACGATAAGTTTTCAGTCAAATGTCTTTTCAAGTGGCTACAAGGTTTGTTTCACATCAGTCATGATTGTGGTCCGCACCAAGAGAAACGATGTGATCAT
The DNA here is from genome assembly GCA_963555665.1 of Dircenna loreta. Taxonomy (NCBI): domain Eukaryota; kingdom Metazoa; phylum Arthropoda; class Insecta; order Lepidoptera; family Nymphalidae; genus Dircenna; species Dircenna loreta. The sequence continues at coordinate 3,746,457 of OY743099.1, read as the reverse complement.
CTATAGTGTGCACAGCGGCCTTGCAGTACGTCTTGTGCTTGGTGCACCTCCATCTTATTTTCGTGGACGTTCCCAAAGTCCGGATGGCGTGGGTCGTGAACAGATTGGAACCCAGCTTCAGCATACGTGTTCCTATTTTGCTGAGTATGTATTCTGCTGTTTCTGAAAATATTTGTAATTACAAATATGTTGATTAAAATTGTTGTAATAGATGTGTAATTATTTAATTACCTAAAGGACGCTGTTCCTGTATTGGTATGGGTAGAGTGATTCTTCCTAAAAATAAAAGTTAAAATAAAATAGGGAACTAAACAGTTAGATGGTATTGTAAGCCATTACTGGAATATCAGACCACACACGTTTAACTCTTGGTCACGAGCTGCACTGCTAATGATGTAAAGCTTAGGCCACCACCTTCTTTTACTGCGGGTTAGTGTGTTGATTGATTGCCATTAAAATAGACATTCTGCGACACAGAGTTTATGAAATCCATTTCGATACGGGAGGAATTATTTTCTACTGTGGGAGCTGTTCTATATATATATTTTATATAACATAAAGGATACGCTTAAACTCATTCATCTACTCTTAATGAAGTATTTTTTTTTGAGAGGCTAGGAAAAAGTTTAAGTAAAAAAATATATAAAAATTGGTAATTTTTTGAGTGAAGTTTGAACAATAACAAAAACTATACTCAAATTAAATCAACTCTTAAATAATGACAGTAATGTTAAAGAATAATCTTCAAATAACACCAATATTAATTAGACGTAGAAAGAAATTTATATTCATAAATTTAATAACAATTTTTATTTTACAATATTCAGATCTAATGATTATGTAGTAGTTTAGATGAAATTATAATATCGTCCAAAGTATAAATGATGGCTTTACAGTTGAAAATGCTGTGATGGGAGCAACGCCATCTTGTCTTGGTAGCGTTACCCACTGTGCGTGAAAAATGAGCAGAGAACGAATTAGAGCCGCATTTTATTAGACGCGTGCCCACTCTGCTCGGGATGAATTCAAAACCTGTAATACATGAATTTCTTTAACAAAGATAGAATAGAGTAAGATATATTTCTGTTATGTTTTTTAGATAGAGTATAGGGGTCACATCAAAATCAGAGGATATTTCAAAGGTATATTAATGATTATGGTAAAGGTGGGTCCTTATAATGTACCCGTCTATCGTATGTATTGTGGCTTTACAGTTTCTGAATTTAGAACAGCGCCATCTTATTTTAATTTTCCCTCCAAACTCAATTTGTGTGTGTACGCAGAAGTTGTAACCGCCCACGATCAGGATGGTACTGCCCTTTTTACTTTTTATAAAAATAGGATCTGAAACAAAATACTTCATGAATTTAGAGTACAGGATACAAATACATAGCTGTTTTGTTGGGTCTTTTAAAAAAAACTACTTTTAAGTCCTTTAGCTTCTTTTAAGTGTATTATATGGTTAAAATACATATAATTAAATATGTACTTCAGACATACCTTCTAGTGTGTTTATTTTAAAAATAGGTAATTTTACTGCAACCATTTTACTGTATTCAATCAAACAATAATATCTAATTATAATAAAGATTCAATGGATTTTGTTAAACACATTGAAATAATGCGAATTAGGACATAAAAATGTTGTATGTTTTTAATAATAAACATTCATTATATTTTTTATTGAACAATGTATAAATTTTTAGATCAATATCAGTGGTTATGATATAAATACTCCTTCATGACAATATTGTCTATGGTAGTTAATGAAGCTTTGCAGTTCTTGAATTTTGAACAGCGCCATCTTTTTTTAATAGACAAACCCAAATGTTGTATCTTGTGCTCAGAGTACGTGAAGCCTTTATACATTAGAATGTTTCTACCACGTTTATTTTTGGATATTATCATATCTGGAAAACAGTTGATGATATATCATTGTAGCATATAAAATACATATGAATAATTAATATATTTGGGAGGTAATAATAACTGTATATACATAATGAGTGAATTATCTAATTTTTAAAAAATATATGTATTTAAACTTTCGTGAACCATGACTATTATATTTATATTTACCCGGCTGTGTTCACGTGGAATTATATCGGAATGTGCCCGACTTGTTTCAAGTACTACTTAGAAACATCAAGTACTGCTTAGAAGATTTCAAAAGTGACACGGTGAGCTCAGTGTGTACACAACGTATTACAAAGATGAGTGACGAGGACTTGCAAGAGACCTCTGAAGACAACAAACACTACATCTCCCCCCCACCGCCGCCGCCATCTTCCATCGCGCCTAGAGAGCTACTGCACGCAGTTCACGCCGCGAGTGCACAACGCCTAGATCTCATGATTAAGAATCCCGAATGGTTTCGAAACTAGTCGGGCACATTCTACTATAATTCCATGTAAATATAGCCGGGTAAATATAAATATAATATGCAAAAAATATTACATTTAAAAACTTTGTTTAAAACCTCTTGAACACCCTACAAATATGGTTGTAGTTCAACGTGTCAACAATTACATTTTCAAACTATAAATGCATTTAAACCTGTAACGATTAACAACAAACCTTAAAATAAGAGCAAAGTCTGTTAATCAGAGGTAACATTTTAAGGAATCCAACTATACTATCAAAAAATTTAAAAAAAAGTGTTTTTAGTTTAAAGCATTGTTTTTATAGACTTTATGGATCATTGATCTTTTGATTATCTTTATGGAATACATTCTGTACCTGAAGACTTAAAGATAAAGCTATTTTAAATTTCTTTAACAATTCACGAATTAGAAAATCTTAAGTGTAATATGTAGGTGGGAAGTTTTTATTGTTTTTTATACGAAACTTATAAACTTTACACATTTATGCATACTTTTTAAATGTTCTTAGTCTACATTGCCACACTAAAAAATATAAAATCCAATATGAAATTATAGGTTTTGATACAGACCAATAACCTTTTATTTATTTTTTTTAATTCTTACGCTCAAGTCTCCGTGTAAAGAAACTATGAAAACTGATTACATTGACTGTACATATAAGAATAATATACACTGATTAATTATTTATTACAATAAAGGAGTGAGTGCTAATGGTTATGATCTACTTTAGCCGACAGAATCTCATTGTTTATAGTATAAATGACTGCTTTACATCCTCTACAGCAGTGCGTCAAACAGCGCCATCTTGTTTTCGTAATCCCTCCTAGTTGTTTTTGTATGTGTCGAGTGTAGGTGTAACCGCCATATTGGATTAGTTTTCTGCCTCTTCGTCCGTTCAGAAATGTTGCACCTGTAAATAATATAATATACAAAAATTTTAGAAATTTTGACAAATTTCAATGGATGTTAGTATTTTTTATGTTTGAATCAAACTTTACATTGTATAGAATTAGACTAAATACTAACATGTAGATTATAAATAAGACAAGTTGAACTTGTTTAAGAATTATAAAAAAAAAACAAAATCGTGGAATTAATAAACATTTATTATTACATGATAAAATAAAAAAAATAACTTATACATATACGTATTACATTACAAATTTATTTATTTAAAGATGGTGTAGGCGTGTTTTTGAGAGCGTATCAATCACTGAATATTTTATACAAAGAGACTTCACACTCTTACATTGCAAGTGGATGCTCTATATATAAGCTCTCTAAAATCGATAGCTGGGCTCGTGATTGTGCTGCGATTTCATACTGACGACCATATCGTCGACTGTTACGATCACCACATGGCAGCCTCGACTGGCGTGAGTCGAGCACCTCCATAACTTCCTTCTTGAATCATTCGTGTTCTTATACTTCTTTAATGAGAAAGTATAACCATCGTATAACATTAAAGGGTTGCCGCGTTTCGAATATATGTATTGAAGACCTTGATCTAATTTGTGAAATTCTGAAAGTAATTATTATATTTTATCACCTTTAATATATTATATAAAATAGAGTTGTATAGTTACACGAAAATATCTATTATTTAAAAAATGGAGATAAAAACCAATAAACTATTAATGATTTATAAGTTTATTAAATAAAATATAAAATAAAACACATTTTACAATATCTTTTGTAAATAATACTTTCACTTCATACTATCTTCATATTTATGGTTTTTGTCATAATATAACTATTGACAGGTTCTCAAATGGGTATTGCAAACATTGCATACACGAATATCATAATTACGAGGTCCTAGAAAAAAAAACAACTAAATAATAAAATAGAAAATACTTTAAAAAAAGTAGAGATCAACATATAAACAAATAAAGTTACAAAAAATTATGAACCGGTGCATGATTGTGTATATTCTTCATTTTTATGATCGAGTTATCTAGTGTGATGACGGTGCCACAGCAACCTCTGTTCGTGTGAGTCGAGCACTGCCACCTCTTCTGCACCGACATACCGACCGATTTGCAGCTCTTCATCGAGTACTTGTATCCAGCTAGCAGAATCAATGGGTTACCCTTTTTGGACTGTATGAAGGTTGGGAAACCTGCAACAATTTTATTTAACTGTTTATATGAAATATTTTATTAGGCTTACAATATATGTACATATAGTTTTATAGCTTCATATATTATTTTACTCATAGAGAAATATTAGTAATTTCTTCTTTGTCATTCTGTTTCTATTATTTGTTTTTCTAATAATAATGAAAATTATGAATGTTTCTAATATTTGTAGGACGGAATTTTATTACTCGATAATGGAAGTAAATATAAATATACTTTATTATATATTACAGATAAAAAAAAAACTTGTTACATGATTGTTTAAGTATGTTTAATTTGGCACAGATTAAGTTTTAAACAAAAAAGAACGTACTCAAAAAACTTTTTTTAGTAAAATTCTTAATAATGTAAATTCATGATGCCTGATGATTTTTCTTAACGGGCTTATGATTGTGTTGATTAGTAATTTTAATGATGTTATTGTCAATGGTCACAATAGTGCCACGACAGCCTCTGTTGGTGTGAGTCGAGCAGCGCCACCTCTTCCGTTTAGAGGTACCCACAGTTGTAATATTCTTCATAGAGTACGTGTAGCCGGACAATAATATTAAAGTGTTACCCTTTTGAGATTTTATAAATTTCGCCGTTTCTGAAAAAAATATGTTAAAGTGTAATATAACATTTATAATGTAAGACTTTGAAGTCCAAAACTATAGTAAAAAGTTAAAGTAAAAACAGTACAAGAGTAGTATAAAAACTAAAAATATATATATAAAAATAAATAACAAACCTAAGACAATATGACACGTCCTTTATTATTATTTTGTATCATTATTGCTGTTTGTGGATAAGCTTATTAAATATTAAATTAATATAAAATGAGAAATTATCAACACGGGTAGGACTTCAACTTGCGACCTCTAGGATACCGACCCGTCCTCTGTCAATGGAGTCACCGTGTCGACTTGATAAATCTATCATTCTCTTTATAATCGTCTTTTAATTATAGTTCCAAATTAAAATTAAAGTTTAAAATATAAATCCCACTGTCCGTTAAAAATTGTTTTATTTAGATCCATTTATTTATTGACTATTTTGATTTCTTACAATATAAAGTATAATTTAAAAATAAGAAATCTTTGATTACTTTCAAAGTCCTACAGGTCCATGGTTATGTGTGTCGTTTATTTTAATGATCTGGCCGTCGAGGGTAGTAAGGTTGCCATGGCAACCTCGATTTGTATGGGTTGCACACTGCCACCTCTTCTTGAGCGATAATCCGCTAGTCTTGTACGATTGTACTGAATACTTATATCTTGATAGTAAAATTAATGTGTTGCCTCTTCTAGATTTTATGAAATGCGGCATATCTGAAAATTTTTAAAATAAATATATTATTTTTTCAATATAAATTTCAGCTACACTAATGGGATTAAAGAGGTAAGATATATTGGTATATTTAAAAATATAAATATATTAGATGGGGCAATAAAATAAATTCCTACATTAAGAATATAAAATGATATGCAAAAAAATGATGTCTGTTGTCTACTTCGTTTGTTTCCAGAAAATAAATAATATACATTTATTTATTATATAATAACTTTATAAAGTATTCAACTAGTATTTATATATTCTTTTATCATGGTAGTTTCTTGTGTCGTAGCCTATAGTAGTTAGGATGACTCTACAACCTCTGTTGGCATGCGTGGATCACTGCCGCGTCGTCAATTTCAAGGAACTGACAACCTTTTTACATTTCTTAGTAATATTGCAACCACAAAGAATAATCCCTAGGGTTCCTTTTTTGAGATCTAATAAAACGGAATGTTGTAAATTGTAAGGACTTCTTTCGTGAAAGGCCGAAGATTTTTTTTAAAATATAGTACCTATTGATCCAACCTCAGTATTCTAAAGGTCACAAATGTAATTCTAATGTCTTAAACTATTGATAAACTTCAAACTGAACTTTGAATGTCATTGGTATTTATATATTTATGACACTGAGAATCGATCAAACTCTATTTTAAACATTTTCTATGACCAGAATTGAGCCTCCAATTTTTAAGCGTTTACTTGATTTCAATAATTTAGGAAATAAGATCAATTAAATAAAAGATGCAACATACAATAAAAAATATATTTTCTTAATTTTAATTTGAAACCTTTTCAAATTAAAAAATATAGTATTCAGGTACCACTAATAAATGTCGACAGGCTTATGGTTATGTATAGAATTAATGCTTATAATTTCATCGCCGAAGGTATATAATGTCGCGCGGCATCCCTTCCCGTTATGAGTGGAACATCGCCAAAGCTTCTTCTTCACGTGATTTTCTATACCGTGATTTAAGCCTTTATATTCCTTTAAATGATAACGGTATCCTAAGAAAGATATCAATTTATTTCCACGCCTCGAATCCACGAAAATTGGCTTGCCTCCTGAAATAAATATATTCTAAGCTATTTCTGTGGTCTGATACTTGGTTGGTTTTAAAAATATACCTATATGGTTTTATACAATGTAAAAATTATATATGTTTTAAAGGTTTATTCATTTTTACAAAAGATATGTTTCGTATTACAAAAGCTTTTTACGCTCACGGTTTCTTTCTTGACTTTTCTTTTCTTTTCTTGATAATAGATTCAACAAGGCATTTCGTTAATGACAATAATGGCAAGATAGGATTGATTTCGAAATGTTAAGATATTTAGGTATTTGATACAGAAACTAAAAGGCGACATGGTTTTTAATTAATTAGTTTTTGGCCATAATTGTATTAACAAACCAAACCATTTCACATATTTCCAGCATGGCTTAAACCAAATGCAATCAAAAAATATATAAAACATATATCAGTCAAATGTGATTAAGGTTTATAAAATTATTTTCATTTTTTTTTTCATTTTCAACACACTGTGGTTATGTTCAACGTTCATTTTAGCTATTTCATTCTCAAATGTGACTAGCGTGGCTCTACAGGACCTGGTGTGGTGTGTGGAAAGGTGCCATCGCGTCTTCAGTTTGTTGGAATCCTTTACCGAATATCTGTATCCCCCAAAAACTATCAGAGGCTTACCACGTTGAGATTTTATGAAGATCGGATGATCTGTGAAGAAAAATATCCATATTGTAAGCATTAATATGAAAATGTAAACTTATAATGTCTCTAAAACAATATATTTACAACACGTTTCAAAATAATTGTATCGAGTAAACCGAAGTTTAAGTTGTTTATAGTTATTTGTGGATGAAAATTACGAGCAAAATATTATATTAGTTTATTCTTTGTAACTTTGATAACTACATTAAAAGATATTTAATTTTATTTAGTTATACCTATTATTGTAATTCATAATAACGTTAAATATTTTTCATTGTATCGGAACATACAAAAATTTTTTACCAAAAAATCAACAAATAAGGGGTATCCAATGTGGGTGCCTTGACGCAAAGAGTATCTCTACATGAAAGGCATACAAGAGTAGGGTAGGTATCAAAAAGAGTTTGAAGCTATATATAAAAATTTCCACATAAAAAGTGAGTAAAGTTAATTATTACTTTAGTTCATAATTTATAAAACGAAATTGATAACTTTATATTGAATTAATAATTTGACATTTATAAGGAATGCAGTTTCATAAGTGTCAATGTCCATCTGAAACGGAGGCTAAATCTGTCATGTTATATTTCTTTGCTCTTTTATTTTTTAACCTACTTACTGAATTCAACAAAAAAAAAATCAGCTTAACGTTTGTCACTTTGTTAAAACTCAAATCAAAATATTAAAATGTAAAAAAAACACATTTTACATATTTAAGTATATTGATTCTTTTATATGCATATAATTAATTATATACAACAAAATACATGTTAAAGACTATATTGTAAATATTGTTTGATTATTTAAATTTGTTTTTAGCGCCATGCTGGTCTGAAGGGAGTATAGTACGTCCAGACCTTCCGCCAGACTTCTGATGTTGTGTCTCCTAAATAAAGACGGAGGCTTTACGTTATTTGTTATTATTCAGATGCAACTTTTATCTAATTTTAATAAAAAGTAATAACCAGATTAAAGGTTTAATTTGTATATTTATGGCAACCATGATACAATATAATTTTAAAGAGTAATGTCATAAGAGTATTGTAACTTACCCTCACACGCATTACCTGTAAAGAAGCAAAACCAGAATTAAAAAAAATATCATATACTCTAACAATAAAAAAATCTACACTACGTTTTAATGCCATTACCTTATGGTATATTATTTTCTAGAAAATAAAATAATATAATATTTTCAAAAACACAGCATCTTTATGATTAATTATATATATAAATAATTTTAAAATAACAAATACACAACCAATTTACTCTATTATGTACTGGATTATATACAACGAATACATAGTGTATACCTAACCTTTATATATATTTATAACACAGGGGCATGGTTATGTTCATTTCTTATAAATATAACAATATCTTGATAGGTCCTGACCAGTGCTTTGCATCCTTGCCAGCTGTGTGTAGCGCAGAGCCATCTCTTCTTAGGGTTCACGATGTCGTTCCGACGCGAGGGTTGAGGACGGAATGAGAACCCACCAACCTTCAATCTCTGACTTCCCGTTGAAGACTGGTAGTAGGATACTGAAATAAATAATATTTTTAGATCGACACTTAATATTCTTATAATTAGTAAATATACTAATATTTTCAATATTCACAATAAATATACAATTTTCAGGTCGAATATGTTTTGTTTTATTTGTTGAATTTATTAAACATGTTGTAATAATAATATGACATCGTTGAGGCAGGTATATATATATAATGTGATGGATGATCAAATACACAAAAACCGAACAAAGATCATTTAAATGTTAATAAATGTTATCATACTATTATTATTAAATAAATTTATTTAAAAATATTAAATCAATTTATTTAAAAATATTAATAAAACATTGGACCTAGAATTATATTATTAATGTAACAATGAATTGTTTAACAGTAAAATAAATAATCATAAATATTCACAAAAATATTCACAACGATTTAGGAGAAATTCTTCTTAATTAAAAGAATAAACCTTTATCTTACATTTTTTGGTAAATTGGTAAAGAAAAGCGGTCTCTAAGCGAATGTATATCTGTACGAATTAGAAAGTCCTTTTCGTCTAATTTCTAAGCAATTAACTTCGCTCGCTCAGTCAATAAAATTAAATTCCACGCGAATTGATTGCGATGGTTCTAGTTGTTCGTAAATTGCTCATTTTACTTATATTGACATTTGTGAAACAGTGATCACAATAAAAAAAAACACCCGGCTGAGTTTGTTGTGTGGTTCTTCTCAGACCAGGGCGCGTTTGGAACCTTCGTAATTTTAACTTTAAGTTCAGAGGTGTTCTTGCAGAAGGGCTTATTTCGATAAGTATGTTATCAAAATAGGCCCTCCTGACACCTCTATTTGACGTACACGAGTGATCACTGATAATCATTCAAAGTGGAAAAGATTTAAATAAATAAATATTATATTAAATTTAATGTAATATTTATTAATAATGAATACATTTATTTAATAAATATCTAATTATATTTTTCTCTGCAAGCTGTGTTCCTTAGGTTTATATTTTAATGATATTTTTTTTATTAAAGATTTAAATTGTCTACTAATTTTATAAAATACTCTTCGAAAAGCGGGAACCTATTTAGAAAAAATATATATTTTGTATTATTTGATAGAATAAAAAAATACTGAGAGTTCCACCATGCTTTAAAAGAAATTTAGCGAGATATTTATTGAACTTGACAATATAAATATTATATTATATTCAATTTATCTAATAGCTTTCATCTTCTAATAAATTTATATAGATATAACTTCATCAAGCCCTAGTATCTCCAGGGCATTCGAGCCGGGAACTTAACACTGGAGACAGTAGTCAAAGGTGGGTGAATATGTTCATTTTTGAGAAATATAATTTCATCTTCAATTGTATACAAATACGCCCTACACTTCATACTCTCGTGAGAAGAACAGCGCCATCTTATCTTCACAGTTCGTGTTCCTCTCTTGTTACTCTCCTTAGAGAACCTGTAACCTCCTATGTTAATGAGAGGGTAGCCTCTGATTGAGGTCATTATTTCGTAAGGTGGTATCACTGAAAAATAAATACGATTAATATTATTAATAATTCATTTATAAACGTACTTATAGGATTTTTGAATTCTATGTACCAAAATTAGCTGACTCGTACCAGTTCCAGCGCTATTATTTCTTTCCTTCAGGGTAACTAACGAAGGGAACTGAGAGAGGTTCTAAGAGTACACGTTAAAAATAAAGCAAACTACATAGAAGCATAAAGAAAGGAAAAGAAAGGGAGTCGATATACAACTAGGAGAGGTAGATATAAGATAAATACACGAGGGAATGAAAGTAGAGTTAACAGGAGGAAGATTAACCAAACAGTTATTTAAGGTTGGGTGACATATTTTAGATCAGATAAAAAAAGCTTAAAATATATTTAAAAAAATATATAATAAAATATTTTTTTAAGATGGGTTCTAAATTGGTTAGAGATATTGGGTCAGATTAGTTTTTGTGATCTAAATACCTTTATTCAAGACTTTATTTTTTGGTAATATGTTTAAAAATGAAACAAAGAACATCATATACGTTTGTCTATATTTACACAACAATAGGGTTCAATAAATAACTTAATTTTAAATTATTACAATTTATATACTACGTATATAAATGTGCCGTTTGTTAAATGTGTCTGAGCGTCACGTGATAATATAACTGGACTGACATTACATTTAGTTAGCAATTAGTATTCAAAAGTAATCCTAGTATTACATTTTATAATTTATAATCAAATCCATTATATTGCTCAAAAGAACTACAAGTAAATTTTGAAATACGAATTTTAAAGTGAGCTTGAAAAAACCTATTGTACTTGAAAAAATGTTCGTAATAAATGAATTCTATTCTATTGACTTGTGGTTATGATTATTGTTAATAAATACTACTTCATCTTTAACAGTGAAGAGGGCAGCCCTACAGCCGAGGCTGTGGTGGGTGGAGCATCGCCAACGGACCTTAACTCGATCAGACTTCGAATATCTTCTCGAAAATCGATAGCCATTTATAGATATAATAGGGTTGCCACGAATAGACTTCTTGATTGTATATGTGTATGGGCTGACTGTAAAGTAAATTTATGTTGGATTACGATAGCTGATGTTGGTGTCTTTTTTTCATTGGAATCAGTGTCAACTAATCAGGATTTGTTCGATCCGCAAATAAACCTACCTTATTTCAATTTTAAAAAAATATTTAATGGAAATTTTCGGTTGTGGGTGTTTTTTAATCTTAATCTATACGTTAGAAACATTGGATAGGTTATTCGAAAAAATCTAATAGATGTCGCTACCGTCCCGATACAGACCAATAAGTATAGAATGCTAAGTTCATCAAAGCAGGTAGCGTTACGGTAACTCAATTGGTAGAACAATGGTACGGTTTCTCAGTGGCTGAGGTTTGGAATCCCTGGCTTTTTCGATTAATTTTACATTCTATATTTAATGAAAATAAAATAAACTTAGCATGGCTATCCTTTTTTAAGCATATTTCAAACGATAAACCTACCTTATATAAAAAAAACTTTATAGAATGTTAATATTTTAATTTTATTACTGATTTTCTGAAGTTAATAGAGTAACTTATTTTCTATTATTTATTTTCCATAATATTTATGACTGTTGGTCGGTAGATGGTTGTGTTCGTTTTTCACACTCACGATGGTGTCATCAATGGTGTATATGACAGCTCTGCAACCCCTGCAAAAGTGGGTTGAACAGACCCACCTTTTCTTAATGTCTGGACCCCTATCTTTCTTCTTGTTGTAAAACGTGTAACCCTCTAAGTAGATGAGTGTGTTGCCTCGTTGTGAGGTCACGAAAGTAGCTGAAAAGGGAAAAGTACATCAATGATCCATTCATAATAATTAAGATATATATTTTTTTAACATTTTACAATTATTAAATGTGGCAAATAAATAAAAAAAGACAAAAAGACATGTCAGGTTTTTTATAATTTTGTAGAATATACAAAAATATATATATAATTTTTATGATATGAGATTATGATATGATATGAGACAAAATCTCAAAAAAAATATATTATCTTTAATCTTTAGTAACAAGTATTACTAATACATGTTACTAAAGATTAAAGATATCTTCGACTTATTTAATTTTTTATCTTGAAATAAAAGGTCACATTGTAAAAATATATTTAATATTAAAAAAAACATTTATCCGTCTAAGATATACAGTATCTAGAAAACAATCATAATATAATCCATAGAATATTTCTAGAATTATAATAAACTCTATATTCCACGTAAAATAACTTAACGAACTTAATACGCCAATAAATATGTATTAAACAAAAATATCTTAACCTAGGTGTAATATATTGTAAATACTTGTGTGTCCTATACTTTATCGTGGTTATGTGTGTTGTAGACCGCGACTATTATATTTTCCACGGTGTGCAGACAGGCCTTACAATATTTGTTTTGAGTGCAGCCCCATCTCACTTTACGAGCTGTACCCTTGCCCGGCTTCCGATAAAAAGTATACTCACCCATTTGTATGTTGGTTTTCCCTTTTTTTGTTTTAAAAAAATTTACAACTGAAAGAGAAATACGCTGTTTCAAAGGTACTTAATTATATTTATCAGGGTATAAAAGTTTAAGATCTTACGCTTAAGTTAACTGTTATATGTTACAAATAAAATGAATCGATGAAAAAGTTGGCATAACTTTTTGCCATTTTGAATATAATTTTGGTTGCTTCTAAAAACATAAACATTTGGAAAAAGAGACTTAAAAAAAAGTAAAAGATGTATGTATGAAGTATACAAAAAAACTCAAGTACTTCTTTAATATGTTATATAATATATATAATAATTAATTTATAGATTTTAAATAACAACTGTGTAAATTTCGTCAAAAACATGAATCAGCCAATTGATAAAATACATATATTAATCCGGCGATTTAGAAAACAAACTACGTAATAGTTAAACAACCAAACAACTTAGATGTGTTCTTTTTCATAGACAGACATTATTCCCGAATGTGTCTTATGGCAAACCACACTAAAAAACACTTCACTCGGCCAACTTGGCCAACTATGCAAGCGTGGGCCATCGATGGCAAGGCAAGAAGAATATTCTACTGACAGTTGGCTTTCACAAGGCACTTTAGGCCAAAATGTATTCCAAGCTTCACCACGACCAGGAGCGTGACGCGTGCTTCATTTTTTTTATATTATTTTTTCTCATGATTATGTTCATTGAAGATAGCTACTATCTTGTTATCGACGATCAGTAAACGTGCTTTACAGTACTTATTTTGTGTACAGCTCCATCTTTTTTTGTTTGATTTACTGTTTCCTGGCTTTCTGTAAAATGTGTTCTCTCCTAATTTTATATTGATCTTTCCTTTCTTTGTTCTAATAAGACATACTGAAAAAAAAAACTAAATATAATATACAATAATGGTACGAGTAATCATTGTTTCAATACAATTATTTGGGATAATAGTTTGAAATCGTTTTTATTGGTAACATTCATTTTATTTGATTAATTTGAAACATCAAATTCATTTAGAACTATAATATTAATATTTTGAAAGTGAAATATGTTTATATTTAATACTATACATTATCTCTGAGATAATGCCAAAAACTTAACTAAAATGTAATACTGCTATTACCTACTAGTATAATAAATAATACAGAGACATACCTACAGACACTTCGTACAATTATAATTTTATATTTGACGTCTTATTATACAAATATAATTTATTACGATTATATTTATTAAAAATAAGAATATAAATTATAATAATTGAATTTGTTTTTGCTGAACTTTCATGAATCCTACTAACCAACGTCCTAAAAGTTGGTTTCATCGTTGGTTCCATAATTATGTTTGATCAAAACCTGTTCAGCTATTCAAAGAACAAGCTGGGTTTTTAAAATTATAATACGCATCACAATAAAAAAAAAACATTTAAAACAAAGTAACAGTAACATAACCTTAAACAAAAACAATAAAATTTAAATAACTATACTTTGGTATATAAAGGTACACGTTTATCACATTATTATATTAATATTAATACTATAATATTAAATAGTTTTATAAATATATGATATAAATATACACTCATTTCAAATTCATATAACTGTAGATGTAATATATAGTAGGTACAAATTTATTTGGGACTAAATAATATTTGTGAAAATTTTTGGTACATAAAAATATTAACAAGCCTCCGAACCAAGATGTATATAAAAATAGATGGGACATTAGAGATGGGACATATCGATTTAATGATTGTGTAAATTTTTGAGCGCCACTATCTCATCGTCGATGGTATACATGCCGGCCGTACAGCCCCTGTACACGTGAGTGGCACAGATCCATCTCTTCTTGTAGCTGGTGCGAGAGCTACGTTGACTGAACACGTAACCATCAGCTTTTATCATCATCTTTCCAGTCCTCTTGGATTCGAAAAATTCAAAGCAAACTGAAAATAAACTCCTGTTAGTAAAATATTTGAACGATACTCGTAAAACATTTACTTATTTACTAAGTACATAATTTAATCAATTCTTGTTAGATAAATAATATTTTTTATTGAGTATAAATATTATTTTTTATTTCAATTAACACACAGTTAAAAATCACCACACACTTATAATAAATAAAATAATGAGATCCAAACTTTATATCAAGAATAACATATCTTTATTTCGAGTTTGTCTTTTCTTTAAATTTAAGTATGCTATTTTAATAAAATGCTTCAAAACAAAGTTTAAAACAGCGTTAGTCATATTAATTGGTTATTGAATTGTTGTTCATTTTCCGGTGACGCTGTAACAGCCAATAGGGCTAACAGCAGAGTCATGACAAAAAAAAAAAAAAAAAAAAGAATTGTTGTTCATTTAACAATTGAATGAACATCGATAGAACCTTATAGCTGCACCTCTACTACGAGTTTTTATAGTACGAAACGTTGATAGTCTTCGAGCATCCAGGAAACGAGTTTTTGAGTGGGATTGGTTTGCTACTAATTCAACCAAAGTATCAAACTAAATAATAACTAATCAAACTCATTAAATTGTTTCAAAACTACTCGAAAACTGTCATCGTTTCGTAACGTCCAAGTAATTACTAGGTGTACCTACTGTACCTTAAATGTCACGTACACCGTACACATAGTGATTGTTATATAATTTCGTCATTATCATTTATTGTAAAGATCGTGACAATGGTTATTATTGATTCTAAGTATCTGGTTGTCGTAGGTGTGGACGACGGCTCTGCAGTGACGATGATTGTGAGTAGAGCATATCCACCTCGTTTTAAGACCAGAGACGCTTTGGGAGCAGAAAGTGAATCCATCGATGCTGAGAAGCGTCTTTCCACGACGTGACGTCACGTACTTAACTGTTGACAAACACCACATTTAAAATAGTTTTTATTTAACGCATGGATTAGATAATTTTTGTTCCTTAAATACGAACTCCACCAATAATAGTTTAGGTCAGCCTATTCTGTAGGCTTTCTATAATTTAAATAATACATAAAATGCAAGTATATCTAGTTAGGAATCCAAAAGAAAAATACAGAGACTTTTAACATTTTATACAGAATTTACACATAACTTTATAAAACGAATAGGTAGGTTCAAGAAATACAGATTTCAGATTACAGATTGTGTTTAACTTATTTATACGCTCTAGATGAAATCATCCCACCATTATAAATATATGAGGGACCGGAACCGGAAGGTTATTTTTCAATTGATCACAACATGGCAGTAGTTATTTCTATTGATAGTATTTTCACACTGTACGCAGTTTCCTCGCAGTTCATGGTTGTGTTCATTCTTTAGTTTTACGACCCTGTCGTGAATTGTGTGAATTATCGCTCGGCAACCTCTGTGGTTGTGGGTTGAACAAACCCATCGTATTTTTCCATTGGGATACTCCTGCCTTTTGCAGAACGTAAAACCTTCGATTTTAATCAGCTTCCGTCCACGTTGAGATATTATTACTTTAAAACCTGAAAAAAAATTTTTATTAAACTTATGACAAAATATGATTCAAAATATACATAAGTATAAAGTTTCTAATTATTTTATGAACGATCTCAGGAAAAGGCACACATTAAAATAATAACTTATTCGTATCACTCTATATAACTAACAAATGTCTTAATACAAACTGGCTGAACAACGCATAGCAATCGATGGAGCGACAGACTTCTGACTTCGAAGTTCCTTAGGTACCATACACCTGCACTATGACAGGATATTCTTCTTCTAAACCCTAGAGCTGGACTATATAAAGATTATCATAGCGTAATATCATCTGGTAGTGCTGCTGATATACATACCAACCAACCAACAAATATCGTAATATGTTTGTCTGTTCGATCACGCATCATGGAGAAACTGCTAGTCTAATATTGTTGTTATTCAGTTTGGATATAGGTTACTGCTAGCCTACTGTTTACTTAGAACATTTTCATTAATTATTGATGAATTAAGTCTGTCGGGGAAATAAGAAATAAAAAATGCATAGATAATAATTTAGTCATAAATAAAAAAAACAGTTGTAAATATAATTTTAATAGTAAAGGTCAGAATTCGAGCGCGGTTTATGATTGTGGTCGTTCTGCATCTTCAAGACCTGTTCCTGAAAAGTATGAACCAGAGCTCGGCATCCTCGGTTGTTGTGGGTTGAACAAACCCATCGAATTTTCCCGTGCGAATATTCATGTCTCTTGCAGAATGTATAACCTCCGACTAGAAGCATAATTCTGCCCTTTTTAGATGTTATTAATTCGAAATCTGCAAAAAATATCTCTCATTATTACAGGCAACGGCAGAAATTTACAATTAAAAAAAACTACGTCATGTATTCATATTGTTAAGGATTGGAGACTTGTGTTTATCAATAATACCTATACTATACTCGTAATATTAATAAAGAAATCCAATTTACTACCTTACCCAACAATTAACTATTATACAGAATAGGGAAAAGAAAAGAAGCAAACTTTTCAGATTTTGTTTTTATTTAAGAAGTTATATTACAAATTCACCAAAAGCCACAATTTATGTTTTTGAACTTTCGTGAACCAAAATGAAAGATGACTGTTAATTATGTGAGAATTTTGTACGTCTAGTATCGAACTTGGGGTCCATATTCATAAACTCGAAACATGGCGGACTCTGGGCGTTCCCTCGACAAGTTCATACATTCGAAAATAGTCGGGCAAACTTCTCCTATAATAAACATGAGTACAGCCGATCAAATACATAATTAAAAGAAAATTTCACAAGATTTCAATTAGCACAGTTCATCAATAAGCATCTGACACATCTGACATATCTGATACATCTGACACTTCTGACACATCTGACACTTCTGACACTTGTGACACATCTGACACATCTGACACTGTATCTTACACGACATACTTGCGCTGTTTATGATTGTGAACATTTATAACATTTAGTATTTGATCACCGTAAGTATGCACTTTAGCGATACATCCTTTATTATTGTGAGTTGAACAAACCCATCGGACGCTACCGTTGGATTCGGATTTCTTGCAAAATGTATAATCACCGATTCTTATCATCGCTCGTCCCCGCTGTGATTGTAACGTCGTGAAGACTGTGAGAAAATTTATATTCCATTTAGTTGTTTTTATTTATAATAATATTACCGGTTTTTGTAAATTGAATAACATTTCTCTCATCTTTAAAACTTATTATTAACCTATAATTATTGTAAGTAAACCAATGAAACCTTATATTTGTCTGAGCATCAAGAATTGTCTAAATTTTAGGATAGTATAGGACGCAGTCAACTGACCAATAACAACCAAGGATTTAATAATATCACATAGTTATTTACTAAAGCGTAGCATAAGTCAGAAACATATATATACTGTTAAGAAAACTAATAAAATTCTTACTACGGACAGCTCTTATTATATAATTCATATCTGATAAAAATTAACACCATTATTTTACATAACAATAATTCATTTTACTATAGTGATAAGAAACAGACAAAAAGAACATCTTAGATTAATATTATTATATATTTATATTTTGAACTGTGCACCGCTTTTAAATGATCATTAAGATGAAGCTACTTTAAGGTAGTTGACGCGTTCATGTAGCATGCGATCAAAGAGGTCAATATTTTGATTTTTTTTTAAATTTCAACATTCATTCCAAAATTCGGTTCTATCGTCATTAAGCGTGTGTTGGTCTACCATATAAACCACTTCATTGTCAATGGTATGGACTATGGCCTTGCACCGAAACCGTTCATGGCTAGCACAGCGCCACCTGACTTTGCCTCCCCGGGAACCATTCACTCGGAACTTAAAGCCATTGAATATTAAATACTGCCGCCCCGTTTTTGAAGTGAAGATGATTGCGTCCTTTCCTTAAAAGTTACAAGCAAAATCTAGTTAGATATAGTTACATGTGTACTGACTTAATATACTTCTGAAACGTTCTTTAAAATAAAATAAAATTTAGACTTAGTAACAAAATAATTTATTAGTATAAGTATCTTACGAGGTGATATTTTATAAATACATACAAACAGCGTTTATATATTTAGTTTATTATGATAGTAACTCTTAATTAATTATTATTAATTAATATTGTTTTTTCTTTTCCTCATGTAGAATAAAAAAAAAAAACATCTATAGAAACATAATAATAACAATTTAATAAACTTAAATATGATATAATATTGATAATATGTTATTATTAAATAAAAACTTTAACATCGTTAACATAAAAAAAAACATAAAAGACTTAAAAACAAGTCAACAAACTCACGAACTAAATTACTTTCATCAATAGTTTCATACAAAATATAGCAAAAACATATATAAGTCAAGAAACTATAATTGGTAAATTTTATCTTTATCTCTGGGTGGATGGTTGTGTTCATCCACTGCCAGTACTATTTCACCTTCCACTGTGTGAATCCTGGCAGAGCACTTTCTGACAGTGCACCGCCATCTTGTTTTGTTTTTGGTCACGCAATTTCTTGTGAACGAGTAATTGTTTACAAGAAGAAGTTTGAAACCGCGAAGTGTATGAATCAGTTTTGCTGAAAATATTTTTTTTTTGCAATTAAACTATATGGTACATTAAAAAATTAAGTGAATCTTTCTATTTCGATAATATTTTTGTTATAAAAAAAACCGGACATTTAAAAAAAAGGCGCGTGATTTGACTTTCAAGTTTTTTATCTCAAATGATGTCAGATGAACGTGCTATATATCTAATTAATCATGCAATTGAAATTGCATAAGTTTTATTTTATAACACTAATTTAAATACTGAGTAAATATAAATTAAATAGTTCTTTTTACAAATTAAATAACTAAATATACATTTACATTTTTTTTTTATATATACAGCAAATTAAAGCATGTTGTTCCTCATGGCAGACTTATTCTTGCCATGGTCTATATTTAGGTATTTCGAATACTCGTGATTATGTCGCTCTTGGGACCTCACTATCATCCCGGCGATGGTGAAGTAAAATGCCCTGCATCCCCTCTTGGTGCATCTCCAACGAATTCTATCTTTACCCTCTGGTTGTTGATAGAATTTCATATCCTTGTAAACCATCTGCGTCCTTCCATTTGATGTCATGAAGACATACGCTACAATAAATGAAAACATTAATATATATACTACAGATAATATTTTTATAATAATTATAAAGTAAATAGGATTGCACATAAAGTACAATTTTATTTACTTTTCGTCTTTATTTCTAACTCGTTCATACTAAAAATAAATATTATATACCTTTACCATAAACATTTAATATTTATATATTTATTTTAAACTAAAAGACTAACAATAAAGTCAGGCTGAATTCAATAAGAAAGATAAATTATTAATTAAATTAACTAAAAAACGTACAACAGTACACAATGATTGAACTTAGAATAAAAATATAATCACAGATTAAAATAATTTAAGTTTGGTCTAATAAACAAACGGATCAGGGACACGTTGGATAAAAGCTATATAGCTAACATCAACCACCATTAAAATACTAAAACTAAACAATCTCGAGAAATTAGTTTATATAGCTGCATCGAAAACATCAAATTTACGAAATAATATCTAATAGAGCTGCGATCGTTGTCTCAGAACATTTAAGAATGGTGAGCTGTGTGTGTGCTCAGCACGCATCTTCACTATTTGCGAACCAAGAGTATAGCAGATGGCGTTGCACCACCTTTTCGTGCAGCACCATCGGATCTTACCACCGACGTAGCCGCGGTTGTAGTACTTAAAGCCGTTGTATAAAAGCTGCTCTCTTCCCTTGCTACTGATGACTATTTCAGCTGAAAGTATACACACTATTAGTTGAAACCTATCCTCCAATTGCTGTATCCCAAATATTTAGGTTCAGTCTATTAAGATAATTATGGAGTTCACAGCCGAAGGTCTAAAAAAACCCGAAATAATTCCAAAAAGTTTAATTAAAAAATATATATAATAATTAAAATATAAAACTACATCTAAACTCGGACGAGGTTGGTATCGAAGTCCGGTCCCGAAGCAAGCGCCAGGGCTCTTCGAGGCAGAAGTACTTACTACATTCGCAGTTGCAGCAGTCACGAACGTGCTTCATCAGAAATCCGCCGTAGTCACGTATTTTGTGTAAGCGGCTTACGTAACATGCTTAATTCCACCTTCTTTCTAACATATTGCAGGAGATTTGGCAAAAAAAAATTTAAGACCGACTGCCTGACGGATATGTTGTGGATGAAGGTATCTACTTGAATTTTTACCTCTAACAGCGTCCTAGGGAAAATCTTATATTTTCATTGCAGCACTTATCTACGCCGCGACCGCACCTCCAATTAATTAGTTATCAATAAAACTGATAAGAACTGATTGGGTTTATTCTTTATAAATGACAAAAAGGTAATATTTAACCATCGAGGATATTATTTTTATTGTTTATTTTTTAAATTAATTTCATTATAGACAAAGATGTAAGTCATGAAATAAAAATATTATCGGCAATTTATTTTATACTTATTAATAAAAAAACAATATTCAGAAAATACCTTAATGAACAGGCGGAGCCGTATTTAGTAACAATTTAACTATTCAAGACCATACTTAAATAAATTAAATTTATTTAAACTATAACATTGTAATAATATATTAACACAACTCAATTCTCTCACAAATTAAATAAAAAAATGACTTAATCAATTCTTTCTTATCAGATGATAATTTAATCATGATTATGATTAGATAAAAATGCCACCAGCTGAGAATCCAAGGTCCTGACGATGGCCGGACAGCGTCTACTCTTTTTCTTGGAACAGTACCAGCGACATGGCTTGCCCTTGAACAGCGTGAATCTATCGCACCAGAAGGTATGTCCATCATAAAGAAGCTTGTAGTTTCCCTTTTTTGTGGGTATAAATTCAACTGAAATAAATTCATGTATTTTCGTAAGGCATAACGTCAAAAAAAATCTGTAAGGCTTTGTAAGAAAAACAAATGAAGATGGATATTCAAAATTTTTTATTTCTGCAATTTAGCTTTTGCAGATTCGACTCCTCACAAACAAGTAAAATCAATTATTTAACCAAAAAAACTTGTAATGTTCGACAAATCTAAAAAAAAAATATCTCTTATTCTATCAATTGTACTATAGATGTAACAGAATGTAATTTATCACAGAAAAGACTTCAGATTACCAACCCAGATTTAAATAAATTAAAACCGACATAAAATTCCAATTATAACATATTGCAGACTTACGACACATTAAATCTCTTAGTCGGAATCATATTAACTTTTCTTTCTAATTTGCTGATAGATAACGAATCACGACTCTTGGCTGTGCTGTCAAATAATTTCTACTTTATTCAACATTCCTGAAACTTGGATTGGCAGATATGTCAAACAATTTCAATGGTTGTGATCTCCAATTATCATTTCTATCATATTATTCGTAGTTTTTACTAAGACTTTACAGCCACATTTAGAACGTTTAGAACAGTACCAGTTCCTTGATGGTTTATCTCTTGGTTCGTGTTTGTACCAATTAGACCAGTAAGTGTTGGAGCCGCATCGAAGTATAAAGTTACCTCCCTTCGTCGGTATAAAATATACAGCGTCTGGAATGTTGCCAGATACAAGTTATATGATTTAAACAGTAGAATACAAATAATAAATGTATAATCACATACAATAATAAAATGTATAAAACCAAATGAAAATTGTGATATGTTATAAATATGATTGTAAAATAAAATACAATTCTTCATACATCTAATTTAACATACGTTTTTAATTGATGTTACGTCATGATATTGAAACTAGAGATTACTTGATCAGATATTAAAGTCAATTATAATATTTACAGATCAGACCTTTGGAAGGTCACACCAAATGAAACTGTTACAAGTACAGCGGGAATAATAAATATATTAAATTACTACAATATTCAATCATGTGTGTGTCTCCCACACATACTAATGATGGATCTGTTGATCATTTTAATAGACGCCTTGCAATGTTTTCTTCTTCTTCTAGAACAGTACCATACGCTTCTTCCCGTGGTACTCTTGTAATTACTGGAGTACGTGAAATTTCCTAAGCGTAGTAAGTGCCCGCCTTGGACCAATGGTATCATTTCGTAACCTTGAACAAGAAATATTTAATTACTTCTAGGATTTACCAATGTCTATATATATGACACAATCTAATAGTTGTATAGGAACACTAATTACCTAACTTTAACTACAGGGTAACAAAAATTATCAAGTATGGAGAAATAAGAAAATATGAAATAAGAATATTTTTTATAAAAAAAGGAGAAATAAGAATAATTTTTAATGTTTCCCATTATGAGACAACAGCTGCTAATTGCTAGCTAATTGGGTTTCGTTTACAACGAATCATTTTATTTATAAGTTTCTTTATTTTTTTTTTCTTTTTCTCTTCTACAACTCAAGATAGGAACCTCATGAATTCAGACACCAGCATATACCATGCACAAAATCATATATTATTGGTATAAATAAAACAAAACGCCACGCTCATGATTAAGGACCCCGACTGGGTTCGAAACTAGTCGGACAAATTCCGATTTAATTTCCACGTGAATACAGCCAGGTAAATATAAAAAACAAAGTTGCTCAACAATGTTTTATTGTATGCCATGGGTGTGGTCGTTGATAACACTCAGCATTTTAGTATTTAACATTCTAACTTTGACTGGACATCTCTTGCTTACACGTTTAGAACAGTACCACGTGGTGTAACCAGTTATATCTCTCCTATTGGTGGAGTAAGTGTCATACCCGATACGAAGTAAGTATCTGCCACTGGGTAGCGGTAGCAACTGTAAATCTGAAAAAAAATATATATTATTGTATATTTCATAATAACATATTTGCTTTTACCTTTTACCTGTTCTTCCTGTAAAAAGTTTTATAGGTTACATCGGTTTGAAATTAGAATTCGGAATATAATAAAACAAATATAATAATTCTTCTAAAATTTACAATAAAGTCCGTTATGTATGCGATACTGCGCTGGAGGATGAGTGTGCTGATTCGACATTTTGATGATTCCAAAATTCTCATCCAGTTTCAGCTTGGCGTTGCAGCCCTTCCAGTTGTTAGTGGAGCAGTACCAGTGCGAGCGGCTGCTCTTTTTGCATATTTTTTTACAATAATATGTATAATTGTCGAGAATAACAATCTGCTTGCCCGTGTACCGTGACTTCGCCAGCGTTAACACTGAAAATGGTTAGACTTTATAATATTCATGAAGTTGTATTTATCATATTAAACCTTGAACATTTTACCGGTTTTTATGGCGTTTTTAGTTTTCAAATAAGAATAATAAATCAGACGTAAGAGTTTCGAAAAAATACAGTACTAGTTTTGTGATTTATTTGTCCATCTTAAGCTAGAGCTAGTGGTATTGTTTTTGAGATTAGAAAAAAAACATACATTTCTAAATCATCTATTCTTTGGTTTTGAGGTACATTTGTTACATGTTATTATATTAATAAAGCAGTTATAATATTATTCACTTTAAATATCTATTTTTATATAAGTCTTACAATATAATTATATCTAATATTAAAATACAAGTACGGGACAGGATAAGTACACCTAGTACGAAACGGTACAAAGTACGAGTACAATAATATAAGTACTCTATGAATATATATATAATGAGTATTATTTTACACATCAAAAAATATATTAGTAAATTGTTTTTCTTATATAGTTAATTACATACTACATACAGTTCTCAAACCATAATGTATACATACATATTTTAATTAATAGTGATGTAAATAAAGTAAAAAAAAATATAAAAATAGAGATCACAAAACCCGTATATTATATATGTATTATAAAAATCATAATTATATAATTTTTATTCTTTAAACATTTATATAAGTTAAGAAAGGCTTATGGAAACTTTGCGTAATCCTACATACGAATATAAATTCCATCCTCGATGACGTATTTGGGCGGACGATGGTTGTGCACCAAGTGGCATCTGACAATCATCCTGTACTGGTCGTTTGTGACGCTGAGACGAGCGGCGCAGGGTGACCCATGAGTACAGCTGTAGACATTGGTCTTTAACAATCTCTTGTGGTGGTAGAAGGTGAATCCGTTGATAATAGCCAGCTCCTTGCCAGAAGATTTCAACACCCACCTCACTGTAAAGAAAATGTTGTTACAGAACTTATAATATCAAAGATAATAGCACTGGGGTATTTAAATAATAACAGGAACGTTTTAGAGTTTTAAAAGTGTATTAAGATAAGAGAGAAATAAACCTAATACCAATATACCTATTAAGCAAGTTTAATGTAATAACCGTCTTTTATCATGTATTTTGGAGGCTGATGGTCATGTTCGAATACAGGTTGACTGATCTCGTTGGTTTCGTTATATAAAACAAACTTGGCCTTGCAGCTCCTCGCCTTAGTGCAGTACCAATGGCTGCTCCTCTTAAACTTGAACTTGGGGTAGAAAGTGTATCCGTTGATGATTGCCAGTCTGTTACCATTCCTTTTGAACACCCACGTCACTGTAGATACCACAGAATGAATTATTATTTAATTACACAATGTACAGCTGTTGAAGAAAGTTAAAACTATATTGATGAGCTAATATTTTCTATATTTTTAACAAACTCCGTAAATATTACGTTTTAATTCCATTTGTTAGTCCGATCCGATACAACGCTTTATTAATTACTATCTTTAATTTCAATCAGATTGTATTTAATTCAATCATCATTTACAATTTATCATTTCAAACAAACATATATTAAAGAATCCAGTGTCATAGTTTACGTGATCTTTTCCTATGGGCTGTGAAATGTTGCGAGCTGGAGACGTACAAATTAACATTCGCAGTCGTCTATTATATTAAATATTATACAAATTTCTATTAAATATCAATATTATTGTACATTAAGTAACTTTAAATCTTCATATACATTCCATCTTTTATTATAAAGTGTGGCGGTGAGTGGTCGTGCTGGAGGTCGGTACGTATGATCTCTTGAGAGTCGTTGTGCAGAGTGAACTTAGCTTTGCAGTTCCCTCCCTTGGTACATCTCCAGGCGCTGGTCACTCTGTACTTGATACCACAATAAAACGTAAAACCATTGATAACTGCCAATTTTGTGCCGGATATTTTATGGACCCATTGAACTGTAAAAAGTACATTATAGATTACAACTTTGATCATATGAAGACTTCCTTTTTTTTAGAATAGTTTTTCTAGACATTGCACAGATTTTTGTATTTTTTTTATGTTGTTTCAAATAAAATACAAGTTTGTGTATTAGTTTATTAGTTTAAACTATTTTTATATTTTAAAATAGACGCCATCGTGTACCAGATATTTAGAGGCTAAGTGTTGGTGCGCGAAGTTGTGTCTTATGATCTGGGAGTCGAAGGTACTGGTGAACCTGGCCTTACAGCTGGGTCCTCTCGTGCATCGCCAAATTATCGTACGAACGTTTCTAGTCGCTGGGTAGAATGTAAAGCCGTCTATTAGTGCCAGTTCCCTTCCAGCTTTATTTTTCAAAAATTGCACTGCAAATGTATTTTATTAAGTTTAATTACTGAACTTTTTTGTAATAGTTTTATTGTAACACCACCACCCTGTGTCATTGCGGGGGAGGGAATAAAAAACGAAAGGTATAGACTATATAAATGTAATTTTCAAACCTGTGACTATTCAAAAATATATCTTTTACAATTCAGGATGGGAAAATAGCAAATGGGTCACGTATTAACAGTCTGTAGTAGTGAACAAGCCCTTCACAGTGCATGAGTCCTCGATGATTCTGACATTTCTCCTCTTTCCCCTCGTTATATACGGTCATGGTAAAAGCTGGTGCTAGATTGACCAGAGATGATAATAGTACTCCATAGTTGGAATTATAAAGCCTTTGGTCTATCGTGAAAATTTTCTGTTGATCATTTCAAGTTTGTTAGAGGCTAAGTTGGCCTCGCTCTCTTGATGACACCGAAACTAACATCTAGCGGAGCGCTTTTGAAGAGAGGTCATTCGATGAATCAGTATTTATAATGAACGTGTAAATTTGTCTTGTGTGTGGGTCTTTTGGGGATTAAACAGTTAACCGTATTCGAAAACCTTCAAAGGAAGTCTTAATAGAACAAAAGTTTATTCGGGCATTCCTCGATATTTTACGAAACGGACGGATTATACAGCATCCTCAGTGCCGTCATGATCGTGACAATGACTGTGAAGAATATCCGTCATCTCATTGATATGTATATTATAATTATAATTTATAAATAGTTTTTATTAAAAAATGTAACCAATTTTTCACCATTTTATTTGTCATTATTTCAGAATTATCTACATTAAAACTATTTCAGAAGTTTTATTTATACATATTTTTTTTTATTTGTATTTTATATCTACAGATTTTACCTAACAGCATAAAACAGCACATTGAGATCGTTATATTTGACAAAAACAGTCCTAATATAAAATAATCTATATAATTTATGAAAGCGAAATATCACTCACCTACTCACTCATACAAAAACTAAATATGGCACGAGAAGGTTTTTACATTCTAAGAAGATATTTTTAAATCGCCACTCTCAAAAACCTTAACCTTTTAAAAAAATAAATAATGACAACTTAACTTATTTAAAAGCTACGAATACTGAACTGAACTATAAAGAATTTTAATAAATATATCTCATCTTTAATAAATATTATATTTAAAAGATATTAAGAAAAACAATATTTAAAGCTTGACGTAAAGTCCATTATGAATGACGTATCTAGAGGAGAGGTGATTGTGTTCCAAGTTCTGTCGTTGCATAACGTTGTAGCGGTCGACTGTAAAGCGCGCTTTGCACGTCGTGCCGCGCGTGCACCGCCAGGATATTGTAGACTTGCTCCGTTTATCGTTGTAGAAGGTAAAGTCATCGACGATTGCTAACACCTTGCCAAGTTTGTTCTTTACCCATCTAACTGCAAAAGCTATATAAAAATTGTACATTTATGAATATATTTGTATAACTATTTAAGCTACACTTACATTAACAAAACTGATATAATTTAATATTATAATATATGTGGCGTATATTATTATTAAATAACATGTAATAAATTATAAAATTAACACAAACATCAGTTCAAACTAGTGTAGTAACATGATTATAAAATTGTTAGAATTTAACCATTTTATAATTGTGTTAAGATCCATAACATCAACAATTACGGAAATATTTTCGTATCTAAGCTAAAACCCGAAAGCGTTAAATATAATTAAAAAAAAAAAAATCAAAACTTACGAGAAAGAAAACAACTTCGCAGAATGACAAAGATTTTATTATTAATCACATTCTAGCCCAGAATAAGACATTTATTAAAAGTAATATAATATATCTATATTAAGATCTCGTCGAACGAAAGACAATCTTTACAATAAAATATTACTTTAATTTATACATTATTATAATATTATTATACTATTTACTACATTCAAACTTTTTATAAAAAGCGAATATTTTTTTACTACCAAACCATTTTAATTTATATTCCAATGTAATATCATATATATTTTATTTTATATTTTGATATATACGCCATCCTTGACCAAGAACCTTGGCGCTATATGGTCATGTTCCAAGTTTATTTTGACGAGTTGTTTGTTATTGTTCAGTATAAAGCGCGCCCTACACGAGCGTCCTCGCGTACACCGCCAAGTCGAAGTAGTCTTGCTCGTGAAGTCGTTATAATATGTAAAGTCGTAGATGATAGCGAGTGGCTTTCCGATTTTGTTCTTGACCCACTGAACTGGAACTAATAGCTACTGTTAGTTTCAATTTAACTTAAATACATAAACAGTTTTTTTAATTGAAATTAAAAAGAACATATAATTAGTATTGTATATCCATTTATTAATAATAATTACGCATAAATATGACGAGCTTATAAAAATAAATACATGTCACTACATGTAGTGACATGTATTCAATATCATGATATTGAATATAAAAATCAAATTGTTATAAAATTGAATTAAAAAATGTGAATATAAAAAAAAATTATAAAAAATAATTAGTCTATATTTGCTTCAATTGTTAAGTATAGCTTCGTGGAAATACAAATATTAGAGAATTTAGCGAGAATAGCAACAGTATGTTAAATAATAACAATATAAAAGACATCACCAAATAGTTTGTCTTTAAAAGACAAACCTACATATTGTCTATGAAAAACATTACATATATTTCTTAACATAAGTCCTGTTTAATTATATAAAACCAATGACAGGCGAAACTTGACAGCCACACACTATCCTTAAAAAAAGAGGTGTCATTACATTGAAATTAAAAAAAATATATAAGCTTTAAGTCGCCTAACAAATTAATAGTTATTTTAAAATAAGTTAAATTATAATGATGAATGATTGCCAACAAATAAGTCGCAATGGAATAAATAAAACAGAACCCAAGTATGACAAATCAGTGGGAGATATTACAATCTGTAATAGTATCCGTTTTCAATATAATAGGCTGGTGGGTGATGCTCGTGGGACAGCTGGGACTTCGTAATCTGCATGTTCATATCTGAGATGAATCTCGCCTTACACACCTTACCCCTGGTGCAGCGCCAGGCGAGGGTCGTGGTACTTATCTTACCGCAATAGTACGTATACCCGTTTACGAGAGCTATACGTTTTCCAGCTCTATTGGTAACTAATTTCACTGTAAAAAATAATCTTATTAGAAAATGGTCACTATGTCTATAATTTTTATATAAATCTATTTATTTTATTTTTGGACTAAAGGAGAAATAAAGTTTAAACATAGTTTTAGAGAAAATCTTTATTACGAATCATTGAGGTAGTTCTCTTACTATGGCTTTTGGATATGTTATGATTTTTGTACTTAGATTATTTCATTCTAATATAGGTAACATAATATACGAATCTTTATCTCACTAAATAATACCATATTACATAAATTTAATATTTCCTTTCATCAAACCGAGGACAATCAACGCAATTTACCTTAAATATAATTTTAAAATATAGTTATCTTCAAAATTAACTGAATAAATTGAAATTATTCTCCTTTTGTACTAAAATTAGATAAAAACACTAAAAGCCCACAAAGTAATATATATAATCCTGACAATTATATCTTATGTAAAACCCCACCCCGTATTATGAATCTGGGTGGTTCGTGACCGTGGAATAGATGAGACCTGATCACCAGGTCCAGGTTTCTCGCTGTGACGAATCGAGCTTTACAGGTCTTCCCTCGGGTGCACCTCCAGGCGGTGGTCGAGGAGCCCGTCGCCGCGCAGTAGTATGTAAAGCCGTTGAGAATAGCTATATGCTTGCCAGCTTTATTCAGGATATGGGTCACTGTAAAGATATTGTTGTTTGAAATAACTGGTAATTTTATAATATAACTACATTACTTTAATTGATAAGTTAAATTAAATTAGCTTATATTCAAGAAAATGGATAAACCTCGTTTTATTGAAATGATAACCAGTTTTAACCGGCCATCTAACCCAAAACGTTTTACAGGTACCTACAAACATTTTGATACGGGAATCAAACCCAGATCGCCTTCAATTTCATTACACAGTTTAGAAACATACCTCTTCGATTGATATAACACTTTATTCTATATGAAAGTATTCGAACTCATGATGACTATATTATAAATAGAAAAATAAATTATCAAACCATAAATATAACAAAAGTCATAAAATTTAATATTTATTATTATAAGATAGAATTATTATCATACATTGGTTAGTTAGAGTCTAATATAAATGCCGTTCTTGACAGTAAAGTGGCGTCGATCATGATTGTGCTCCAGCTGTGATCTTATGATTGAATGGCACAGTGTGGTGACGAGACGAGCCTTACATTTACCACTGCGGCAGCACCGCCACAGTAGAGATGAATTGTTCTTAGTGTGGCAATAATAAGAATACCCGTCCAAAACGCCTACAGTTTTTCCTGCAGTGTTCTTCAGCCATTGAACTGTAAATATTATCATTAATATAATTGAAAACCATACCATTCAATTTCATTACAATTCCGCATATATTTTGTTAGAATCAAATTAAAACCATTCTAAGTATTTTCTAAATATAATTTGAATACAAGACAAGAATAAAAGACAAATACCTAAGTTTACAAATAAGTTCTAAAGGTATATTCTATATTAGATTACTTAGATTTTAATATAAATTCCGTTTTTGATAGCAAAGTTTGGTGGGTCATGATTATGTTCCAAATTGCTCCTCAGCAGTTCTCGATGATGCGTGGTCACGAGTCGAGCTTTACATCTACTATTGCGACAACAACGCCACGTCAGCGTTGAATTACTCTTAATGTTACAATAATACGCGTAGTCATTCAGAACAGCTATTGTTTTTCCAGCAGTATTCCGTAGCCATTGCACTGAAAAGTATTTTAAAATAATTCAATGTCTGTATAAAACTAAATACATTTATATCTCCATATGACAAGTTTGACTTTAGATTACATCTCTGTTTGTCGAATACTTGGTTGGAGAATTGTTAACTGCAGTCAATATTCCACAATATTTTTGCAATTTTTTGAACAAACTGTTGTCCTCGTCACCTTAGTGGGACCCTACGGGTTCGCTTTCACATTTACCGTGGCGCCTCAGTTGAACCCCCCAAATGTGGGTTCCGAGACAAGACAAATTGTTCAAAACTTGGTGGAAAATAATGATAATGTTTCATAGATAATAATTAAAAAATCAATTAAGGAAGCTGCCTCTGTTAATATTTTTTTTAATTTCCATCAAGTAGATAACCTGCTCAAATAACTACAAGTACTATTTCTTCTACTACTGTCGTTTAGACATTACTTAAAAGAAATGGTACTAAATATAGTATCATTTTTAAAACAACGAGTACCAAAGATATTTAGAATACTTCTGATTTATTGAGCATATCTGCAAAGGTATCTTTTGATACTGTCATTGTCATTTAAATATTTTCTAAAATATCACTCTATATTTAATCAATAATAGATCTTTAATTTCATTAAAAAATATGAATGTAAGTGAAAATTACAAACAAATGACTGTGTAGACGTTCCCTATCTAGTCACACCACGACTGAGGTGAATCTAGATATAGTACTATCTACGAAGTCATTTCAAGATATATATATATATATATATATATATATATATATATATAAGAATACTCGGTCTCATCGAGATATATATAGAGTGGTATTGTCTTCACCACTCAGACATATCGCTGGATAGACTAAAAGATAATAAATCAATGATATACGGAAATATAAATATATCAACACAAATAGTATTTGAACCTGGAACCTGTGATCTCTTGAAATCAGCTCAAGTCGATCTCCTTCTACGGCATTTTAATTAAGAGAATTGCAATGAGCTTATTATAATACTTATTCGATTGTAATCAAAGTGACGAAAATAAATGGAGTGGAACCAGCAGGAACATTATAAGAGGTTATGGATTGTGGGTATAGGACGAAAAGTCCCAAACATTTTCTATATAAAATAATATACTTCAGAACATACAAATAATATATTATACAATATAATATAGATTATTGAGACAAAGAGAAGATGTGAGTATACACGTATCGTGGAGCAATTTGGTGTATAAGTCTAGAATCTTCATCCGCAGTATACAATTATTAAAACACAAATACAATATTAATTGATATATTTTTTTAAACAAAACAATAATTTTAAAGATAAGAAAATTGCACAAGAGGGAAAGAGGTGCAAGAACTCTTTATGAATGTAATGAATCAATGTATATTTAACAACCAATACTATATATAAATCTAGGAAACAGACAACCAACCAATGTAACAATTTTCTAATAAAAATATATAAAGACATATGTAGGTTTTCGTCATAAAAAAAATCAACTTATATTTAAATTGTATGTATATATAAACAATTTAACAACAAAACAAATAAAATATTTTTTATATTATCTTCTTTTACGTGTACTTTTATTATTATTATACCATGTATGTCAATAACGAGGACCTATCTAAATCTAAAAATCACACCATTATTTATAATAAATCGCGGAGGCGGGTGTATGTGTGTAAAACAACCTCTAACTATTTGATTCTCTGTGGTGATGACGAATCTTGATTTACATGGCGCGAAGCTGCAACGCCACGACATTGTACTCCTGCCACGGCTGCCACAATAGTAGGTAAATCTATCGACTATAGCCACTTCCTTGCCAGCTTTATTCTTTACAATTATTACTGAAAAATAATTAAGGAATGTATTAGATAAGGATTTTATTAATGTATCAAAAATGTGTTATATTTAATATAAAAACAATATAACATTCAAACATTTATTATTCCTATTTACTTTACATCTACATACTATTTTTCACACATACACAATAGTATTTCATGAAACATTCACGAAAAGGAGATAAACAAAGAACATAGATAGATACTTGAAAGTAATTATGATTCTATTTAAATCTAATGTATCATTAATGCTATGAATTCGATATTTAGTAATTTTTTGGCACGACATAAAAGATAACAGATAAAAAGTAAGAATATTACGACTACTTAAAATATAAAAACACACACACACACCAATAATAGTTAATAATAATTAATAATAATTAATAATAGTTAATAATAATTAATAATAATTAATAATAATTAATAATAATTATATCTTATAATAACGTCCTTCGCTTATGACATACTTCATAGGTACGTGGTTGTGTTTGAGGTCAGCCTTCAGAATCTCCTTGTCCTTCGAGGTCAGCACTTTTGCAGTGCACTTGTTACCTTTAGAGCACCAGTAATAGTCAGTTGTGGTCTGTCGTCTCATCAGAGTGAACGTATAATTATCTATAATTAGAACATCCTTGCCTGATTTCTTTTTAGACCAAATCACTGAAAAAAAAAACATATTTTTATTTGTTAATAAACAGGCCACGATTTAATAATTAGACCAATTACTATTAAAAAAAATTGTCACAGTCACAGTGTTGTTGTCACGGTCACAGTGTTGCATGATTTTTTATAAAACCATCATCACACGAAGTCTATACAAACTTGTAGTGTTAATATTGTTTGCCGTTTCCTTAAATGATAGAAGAATCGAGAGTTGGATTTTAAGATTTACGGGAATAAAGAATGTGGACCAATGTGTAAAAAAAATTTAATTAACAGAACTTTTTAAATCACAGGATTAATAAAAATAAAACGATAATACTAACTAAAATTAGATAATGAAATTCTGTCCCCGAAACCGGTAGTTTATATCTAAATTAACTATTCTTATATACATTGTCATATACTATAGTCCATCTAATCTATGAAGAACCGTTTGACAGTTTGACAGATTGCAAAATAGTGATGCTATCAAATAAATCGATTACAACGATATTCGATTATTAATAAATATCGATATTATTTCTTTGTATTTACGTGAACCAAGTCGCATACTCTACTCGTATGATAACAATATGTTGTGGTTCTTTACATAAGACGCTGTATGAATACAAATTTTAAGAGGTTAAAGAAAAAATAATGATAAAAATTGTGTCATACTCACAATCATTTATGGAAAAATCATCGACATCATTTAAATTAATCGCTATTTGATTATATGTCCGTGAGATTTTCAAAATGAAATATTTACTGAAAGTTGACTATTATTAAAGCTAGAAGATGACTAGATTGATAACAGCTCGAATATTGACACATCAATTATTCGCATACAAGTTAATTTTAGTCCTAGCACTACGGTAACGGACCAACTAGGTGACTTTGACATGACGTCTAAAAAAATTGTCTATTTATATAATGTTGATTTTGATTTATGTAAAGGATTTAAATTCATATTTAGTTATTGTACACCTTATAATGAAATAAATATATCTTAATAATTCTATGCTTGATGGAAAATATTTTTGATATGGGTCGGTTACACCTACACAGCAACTTTTGTTACGACTTCAAAATTATGAAACTTCAAAGGTTCTAAGATTAGATGAAGTATATAATTACAGTTTATGTATGACGCCTTCTCGTATAACAAATCTTGGTGGTTCGTGAATATGTACAATGTTTCCCCTAATTATCTTAAATTCTGGAGTGGTAGAGATCCTTGCTTTGCAAGGGTACCCTCTCGTGCACCGCCAGGAGTAGACGAGCTTGCTTCGGAAGGAACTATAATACGTGAAGCCGTCCAGAATAGCAACTGGCTTTCCTAAAGGATTCAGGACGCACAACACTAAAACAGAAATAGTATATGAGTAATACGTAACACATTTCGATTTGTCTAACAGAAACAATTAAATCAAGAGAATAAACTTATTATTTAATTCGAATTTCTGTTATGATTATCCATTTTAATTTAATTCGTTAAAATAGGTAGAAAAAAAAACATTTTTTAAACTAAACATACAGTACATTTTATTTAAAATATAATTATTCACCATAAACTGATTGCCTATATAATACATAAGATAAATTAGTATACAATTGTATCTTAAAAGATTATGAGATACACAAAGAAAACTAACACATTACTTAAAAATCGAACTAAATTATGATTAAAAAAATATCCAACAAACTTTCTGATAAAAATGCACTTAATAAATATTTAACTAACATCAAGAATATTAAATTTAATAGTTGAAATTTTCTATAAACATGTTAGCCATGTTACACTTATATATCAAATTTGTTATAGAATGAAACATTCAGCATACGAGCAGGAATTGAACCTGCGACCAGTGGGACGAATTTGAGAAGTTCACGCCTTCTTCATTTATTAACGTTCCAATTAATTTATTTTATGGCTATACCTTATAATAAATGCCTTCTAGTATGACATACATGGGTGGTTTATGATCGTGTGCCAATTGTGACGTCACCATTACCCCTCCCAGGCTCATGATGAACCTGGCCTTACATTGGCCCCATCTGGTACACCTCCAGATCGCCGTCTTGGTGCCACGTGATGCGCAATAGAAGGAATGTCCGCCTACTATAGCTAGCTCCTTACCGTTTTTATTTTTAACGAAGCGAACTGAAAAAAAAAAACATCTTATTAGATAACAACACAATTAAACAATATCACACGTTTTATATTAAAATAGGTAACTATATTAGAAATAAAAAAATATACTATTAATTTATTTTTTATTACAAGTAGCTTGCAAGATTAATATTATCTAT
The DNA here is from genome assembly GCA_963555665.1 of Dircenna loreta. Lineage (NCBI taxonomy): Eukaryota > Metazoa > Arthropoda > Insecta > Lepidoptera > Nymphalidae > Dircenna > Dircenna loreta. The sequence continues at coordinate 3,710,040 of OY743099.1, read as the reverse complement.
CATAACCATGTGTGTAAAATAATCATTCAGTGACCAAACTCCACTCAGTTCTTGCTCATTTTCATACTCTCTGTTCTTTTCCTTACATAATAGAAGATATATCCTGAAACAACGTCGTGGACATTCCAGCCCAATTCTTAAGACATGCAACTACTGCAGTAATATCAACTTTTGCCAATATACCGTAATATAAAATGGATAATACATAAGTCATAAAGATATTATAACAAGTCGAGAAGTTTATGTATTTCTGCATCGCAGCTCATATCTAAATTTTGGTATAAACAGAAAAAAATAATCTGCATCAATTATTTTCGACAATTATGGCCTTAATTATTCATATCGTCTAAATATTCTAAGAATTTTAACGTTTTACTGAAAAATAGGCTGCCTTCCTGACAAACGTATTTTTTAATCCTGTACCCAATGAGTACGTACTTAAACTTTAAACATATTAAAACTGTTATGACAGGTTTCTGCTTCTTATGAATGTGATAACCTGAAGATCAGACGACTGGATTGAGTCAGAATAGTAATTTCTTGAATGTAGCCAATAACGTACACCTGATAAGATATTTGCAGGGCAGACCCTTGCTCCAAATGTAGAGTAAAAAGGCAATGGGCATGTTTTTTACTCACCGAGTAAAATAAGAGTAAAAGCAGTACAGTACCTCCAATTAAATAATGTACTAAAAATAAAAAGAGGCAATATAGAAATAATCAATCAGGATGACGAGTCCACTCGTAAAAATATAGGCAAGGCAAAAATAAAAAAAATATTTTTTAAAATTGTCTTTAATTATCAACAGCTCAGTTTCTTATGTATCACCAGTTTTAAATTAATATTATTATAAGCCTAGAGTCGTATATAAACGCCATTACATATCGTATAAGATGGTGGCGGATGGGTGTGGGATACGTTTAATTTGATGAGCTCCCTGTCTTTAGTGGTGACGAAACTCGCACAGCATTTGCCAGTTTTTGTGCATCGCCAGACGTCAGTTTTCTTCCGCTTGCCATTGTAATAGAAGCTGTAGCCATGTAGTAACGCCGTCGGTTTTCCAGCTCGATTATGAAGATACAGAACTGGAACCAAATGTCATTCCTTTATATTGTAGTGAAGTTCGTTTACAAACATGTGTGACACAAAATAAAATATACAAGCAAAATAGCAAAAGAAAAACAATAAACATTAAAAATATATCCAAACAAAAGAAAATAATTCACTATAAACAGTTTTTCTTTGCAGTTGTATTTGGCAAAAATAAAAAAAAAATCTATCGCAAGAAACGTACTGGAAGAAATGGTAGGTATACAAATAAATTCATTCAGAATAATAACAGGTACTTTTATTATCAGACGTGGTTGTAAATTACCAAATGAGCAAACAAGGCACATATAGTAAAATAATATCTTTTTGTTATCACAAGATGTCTACAACCTAATATAAACACCGTTATGTATCCTGAAGTTCGGAGGTGGGTGATTATGAAGTATATTCGATCTTTTCATCTGTTTGTTTTTTGTCGTAATGAATCTCGCTCGACACTTGGGTGTCTTGTGACATTGCCATACATCTGTTTTTTTTCTACGACCGTCGTAATAGAAGCTGTAGCCGTGTAACAACGCGGTTCGTTTGCCGAACTGATTTTGGAGGTACATAACTGTAAACAAGTAATGGTTTAAATTCATTTATTATATTATTTAGATGATTAATATGTTTGCGGTGATCAGATCGAACATAATTTTTTTCTTGTCTTCCGTTCCTTGTAATAGATTAAGAAGAATAATAAAATAAAATCGAATTAGAGGAAACATTCAAATTCAATTTTCTTTATTCAAGTAGCCATTTACACGCACTTTTGCATTCATAATTCTTCAATTCAAAAATCTTTTTCAAAAATTCAAAAAAAAGTTCTTTTTTAGGTTGCCAAAATTGATACATTTCAAGAAAAAAAAATTTTCATTAAATCTGTTGGAACAGTTGTGTCATTTTGATTATTATTTTTAATAATGTATGACGCCACACGATGGTCTACTATATAACCCTCATGAACAAGATGTGCTGTGCTGTCCTTCGTGTGTTAGAGGATTGGGTTTGATTTGGATGAGGAATAAAGGAGCACAATAGCTCATGGAGAGTAAGGGTTTAGAGGTTATGGCTCTTTCTCTCTCTCTCCCCCTCCCTCTCTATCTCCCCTCACTCTCCCTCCCTCTCTCTCTCTCACCGTATTATCGTATAATAGCCTTCTAACTACTTATCAATGATCTTCTGTGAGAGTGTGCTACAGAGGTTCATCCACCTCGAATATAGGCGTAGTCAATTAATTAGAGTGAGGCTCTTTCTCATTCAATATAATATTAAATATAGGTTCAATGCCGACTTTCTAATGCAAAATAAATCAATATTATTATACACATTTATTTGAAAGTAGTACATATACATGTAACAACGATAATATCATATATACATATTTATAATATATAGAGTTATAATATATGGCTCCAATTAGTTACTCAGCTTAATATAGATGCCGTTATATATCCTAAAAACCGGTGGCGGGTGAATGTGATTTAAATTGTGCCTTATAATCTGTCCGTTCTTCGCGCTGACGAAGCTTGCTCGACATTTCCCAGCCTTTGTGCATCTCCAAAAATTGGTCTTCTTCCCACGGTAATCACAATAGAAACTGTTACCCTGAAGTATGGCCGTGGGTTTGCCAGCTTGGTTTTTAAGGTATTGAACTGCAATAAATACAAATAATTCTAAATATACTCCATTTTACGTTATGTTTCATATTTTAGAGCTAGTATATTAACCTTAGTATTATAAGTGACCTTAATTTTACTTTTTTATACATTTTTTTTTTTTGGTTTTTTTTTTGGCAGTGACACAAATAAAAGAAATGTTTTATTGTAGTAACGATTTTTAAACATTTATTATTTTATTATTTCATCAATATTTTTCTTATCAATACACATCGTAATTTTAGAATATAATCTCAAAATTTAGTTGATGCATAAATTTCACAAAATTAAAAATATTAGTAATACCTTTTCGGGATTTTTAACAAAATTCCATTACGTATAATAATAGACGGCGGCGCATGTGTGTGTTGGAATGTTGTTACTCTAATTATTTCTCCTGTGTGAGTGGCTTTAAAGCGCGCCTTACACGGATATCCCTTGGTGCATCTCCACATTTTGGCGTAATCGCATCTGTCAGAGGAATAGTACGTGTAACCAGCGCATAATGCGATGCTCTTTCCATCCTTGTTTCGAACAAACATGACTGTAACAAAGACTTTTATTGGTCTACATTTGAATCAATATAATCTATATATATTTTAAGTTATTGGGTTTGGTGTAAAAAAAACAAAATGTTCTGTAACGTCATATATAATACTTATTCTTATTTATAAATGATTTGATATTAACAAATTATCGTTTTCATAGTTGTTAATATTTTAATCAGCACTGTGGTTGTGATTTTCATTATATTTGACAAGTATTCCATCTATCGTAGTGACAGCCGCCCTGCAGCCGTGACTTCTTTGAGAACAGCGCCATCTTGATTTGCCGTTAGCTTCGTACGCTAGAAAAAACTTATTGGTTCTGAAGTAAATCGCGGGCCTCCCGCGAGAGGTCGTGATGTAACACACTGTAACAAATTGTTATGAAGCCATTAATATGTAAAATGGAATACAAACAAAATATATCACTTCAGAGTCAAACCATATGTCAACTTCGCTATCCCAATGTTTCGCTGCTGAAAATTTCGTTTCTTTTTTCTTCATTATCTGATTTTAAATTTTGAAAATGAACACTGTATATATAAGTCTATGATAAAGTAAATGTTTGTAAAAGTTCCCCATTACACTTTGGACAGTCAAATATAATTTTAGATAAAAATCAATAACATATTTTATTTGTTTTTTTTATTTTTTGCACAAGCATAGAATTTAATTAATGTATTATGTTTTGTCGTAAATATTGTAATAGCGACATGAAATGAATCCACTCTTTTTATATAATTTGGTAAATAAGGGTTGTTGATAAAAGGATGGTTGTTGTATCGCAAAATTATGACGAAATATAGATAAAATGTCCTATTATCAACATATAACAAATATATAATTTATTTATACCGCTCACTAATCAATTGAATAGCTTTATATAGAAAAACACAATAGCTAATTTATTAAATGAATTTAATAAATGAATCTACGTTACAAAATAAAATCGAATGTAAAGTTTCGGGTGACACCGGTAACTTTCAAGTCAAAAACACTGTCATCTTTCCTCTCACTTGTAAGTATTTTTAAATAAAAATATAATCATAAAATCTAGAACATAACAATTGTTTTAAAATCTTAATATGGGCTTATTATAACACCCTATAACAATTTGCACAAATTTTTGAGAGAAATGAATTTTAAAGTATCGAAGCGAACAAACCCAAAACATACAGAACATGTCTGAGAAATACAATATATAAAAAAATATATAATCCAACAAAATTACTCATTATTTTTTTAAGTTTCGCCCTTATATTATCTAATAGAACATTCAAAGTGCGTCATTAACGACGCCAGTAAAAACAATTTTGATATGCCGTTGCTACCTTTGTCGGTAGTGCAGCGCTCTGTTGAAATAATAATTTAATAATTATTTTATAACATATGACCTCTTCCATAGAAATTAAATGATTTAATTTATTCTACATCTTACTGGTTTTAAATATTCCTTCTATATCCTCATTATAGCTTAAACTTAATTTGATATTCTGATATAAATGGACTGGTTGCTAACGCAGTGTAGTGGCTCTTGTATTTTTAACTTGGGGGGCGCGTGCATGTCCGTGTCTCAGGACAGCTGCATTTTTTACTTGTGAATAGATTTTATATATTACAATATAATATTATGTAATATATTTAAATTAATATGGAGCTAGTAAATAAATATATACTATTAATTGTATAACAACACATATTGACTCACCTGATTTACTTTTTACGTTATTTGTATATCTTAAACTATTGCAAAAATAACAATTACAAACACCACACACACACACACAAATCCAGCCAGTAGCACACACTGGTATGTGTGTGTATACCTGATACTGCTAGTCTATTGACTACCTGCTGCTATTTCCATTTAGGTAGGGGAACCCTACCTGGCATTTTTAAGAGACTTACTATTTACCAGCTTCTGCCTCAGTATTCTCTTCCGGCAGTACTGTAAAAGATTCACTGATTTTCTGATCTACCCAAGATCAGAAAAATAAACGAAAATCACATGAAATAAAAAAATCTACATATTATATATATATAATAGACTAGATTAAATATGATTGAAAATGTATTTTATTCGAAGGATTATAAGCTAATAAATCTATTAAAATATAATTAGATACTCAAGTCTTCTAAATAACTTTATGAATAGATTGTTATCTCTTAAAATAGCCGTTTTTGATGTTTTATGACGGTAATGTTATTACAGGGGATCAAAGTTCCAACCCCTCGATTTTTCCACCCCTCGACTTTATTATTATTAAAAGAGAAAAATTCTGCTAACAAAAAATATCAATTGTTATAGCTTAAAAAACCATTCGGTTGAAAAGTCACAAAAGCACTGTTATTTATTAAACATTTGGTCTTTTAAAGCTATTTCGCAAATACCAACTCCAATAAGAACACTATTTTTAACACAATTCCTTTGTAAGTGTCACTACATATAATTACTCACACTAGTGAGAAACCATGGAAGTTTAACAATAATAAATATAATTACGATAATTTTAATGATTGTGACAGAGAAAATGCTTAACAATTTCATTTTCTACCGTCGTGACCGACGCACGACACGTTCGTTTATAGCAGCGCCATCTTGTTTTGATTCCGTTCTCTCTATCCTTCGAGAAGCGTTGTCCGTTAAATTCAAGGACAGACCCGCCACGATTTGATCTCACTATCACCGCTGAAAACATCTGTTATTAAAATATGATATACTACAAGACAAGATATTAGTATTCAAAAAGATATATCGAAACAAGCAATCGTATTTCTCATATTGTATTTTCTACGCGATTACAATCTAATATGAAAAAAAATCTAGAAACAACATTACGTAAATTAATACATTGTAGGACACATCTGCTAAATTATATGTGTACTGTACAAATGATATTAAATTATAGACTACGTTACATTTAGTTGAGCACAAGTTATAAAATGAATTCATCCATACATCTTGTGCCTCACGTGTAACGATAAACGGGCACTATTTTTATAATCTGTATGTAATACATCTGTCAAACGCTCTTTCAATATAATAATAGAACTTTCGTAATACACCTACGTTTGTATCTATAAACAAACAGCCAGAACTATTCAAGCACAGACGTGGATTCATTCTGGAAATAATACTAAATAATTACTATTCGCTTACACAAGTACATGTAAAATTGTTGAATTCTATATAATATCACAATTACAATAAACTATTAATATAGATGGTTATGGACAATCTGACGCTTGATGATAATAGTATCGAAGGTAGTGAGAGACGCTCGGCAAGCTCTCTTGCAACATCTCCATCTCACTCTTCCGTTGTTCTCGTTCTCATAATCCTTGATGAATCTGTTCCCGTCGAATATAACGACAGGATTGCCTCGCTGGGACGTCGTGAATTGAATGTCTGGAAGTACACATTAGGACACTACAATATTCAAAAAATACTTTCTATTAAAGTAACTTTAAAAATTATTACGCCATTAATGATCTATATAATTATACAACGTATAACAATAAAATAAATGTTAATTAGGAATCTACAAAAATACTGATTTTAAAATTATTTTATTCCAAAACAGGCACGTATGATTTTTAAATTACGCCTAGTTTTGTTCAGTCCCACTTCTGCATTAGTATCTTTTCAGCAAAATTCAACACATACTATAAGTTAATAATATCGACGCTGAAATAAACGTTCCCGGAATCAAAACTGTAAGAATAGTCCTTAATTACGTTTCTAGGACAAAGCAATATCAAACAAATATAATAATAATTAAATATTTTAATAATTAGATAATATTTAACATAAAAACAGTTAAACACGATGACTATAACGATTTTCATTAGGAAAAATAAGGACGCTTTATAACAACTCACTTAAACTTACTTATGTTTAAAAATAATTTACTATTTAATAAGTTTTATTTTCAGTGTCTGAGTTTATTTGCTACCTAAATGTAAAATAATTTATAGAGTATCGTATTATCATTTAATGTAATACATTTTGTATAATATTTCAATGGTTATGTGATGCTAGATGTTTCACAATAATATCATTGACAGTGGTGATGGAAGCACGGCACCCGTATGACCTCTTGAAACAACGCCATCTTGTTTTGTAATTAATTTCGTAGTCTCTTAGGAACCTGTGTCCTCCGTACTCTACCACTGGCTGACCGCGCTGGGAAACTGTAAATACTACATCTGAAAAATATTAAAGGACATGGTTATTTATTACAAACGATTTATTTATTTATCATTCCAGATAATTTTTATTTCATGGTAAGTGAAAAAAAGACAAAGATATTTAATTAATGCAAAATATTTTTATTGACTTACAGTTCTACTTCAGGTAGGTATTTTTAATTAATACATATATTTCACATCAGCCACTGAAACTGAACGTACTTATTAAATATAGTTTTTTTTATATTCCTAACTTTGGTGGTTATTTTTTTAAAACTAGCGTATGTTAGAGATATTTTTTTTTAAAGTCTGAAATTCGAGTATAATATAATAAAAAGAATACAGCGCTTTGACAAACAACGAACAACTTAAAATACTTGAGATAGAGAAAGGTTACAAAAGAAAATAAAATAAAACTTAAAATTAAACCTTATTATAAAAAGCTATATTGTCCTGCAAGGGTCCGGTAGAGCTTCGGTGGTTCATGGGAATGTATTGGTATACCTCCCACCACCACCAGCTCGCTACTGGTGTTGATAGACACCTTGCAGCCGCGGTGGTACCACGTGCAGTACCACCTCCAGGTATTGTTTCTGGACATCATCCGTCTATTATAAACATAGTTTGACACTCGTAATATATTACCTCCTCTAACCATTCGTAGCATTTCACCTAAAAGCAATTCAAGGTTAGGTTCTAGCTTTTGGTAAAACCTTGTGTCAGAAAAATTTGAAGATCTTTGAGAGAATATTATATATAGTTGAATATTAATAAATATTGTTTACGTCATATCTTACAAGCTATTTGTAAGACACGCTGTGTATTTGATCGCTGCACCAATGAAATAATAAAAACCACGACATGCGAGTCAAATCAAAGCTATATTGATAATTTATTTAAATACACACAACACAAAAAAAATCAATACAATATGAAGGTATAATTTTATTATACCTTATTTTAATTACGTACAGTGAAATTATTAATAATATTATAAAAATAATAAATGTAACACATCACAAAACAAAAATGGCGATCCTGACCTATTGCCAAAGCATTACAAACTTATTATAAATTATCTAATTTATGTACACGTATAGTCCGTTGCTTGTCTTATATAATTTGGGAGGCGTGTGTGTGTGTTCTCCAATCATATGAACGACGGACAAGTCTGCAGTAGTGATGACGGACGCCTTACATCCTCTGTGGTACAAAGAACAGTACCACTTTAAATTATCCCGCGACTTTTTTTGTCGATTGTAAGTGAAACTGTCGATCATTAGAAATTTTCTGCCTCCTGATGTTTCGATTATTTCTCCTGAAAATGTTTATTTGTTGATTTTAAGACAGTCTGGGGTTGGACGGACATACATATATATAACATAACATATAACCTAACCTAACATTATATTGAATTTATTAGTCATAGTAATAAATACTAATAAATACAATATGCTTCCTAAATACAGAGTTTTATATTTTTTATTTTAAAAATATCAGACCAGCAATGCATCCATCATAATCATAGTACGTACTATAGTTAAAAAATTGCAAATCAAATTTTACCTTTTCTTTACTACATACCTTCAATGCAAATAATTCAAATATTTTCTCTGACCGTCATTACTCTGTTAGATGTTTTTGAAAATTGCATCGTGTTTTTTTATGTGTTTTAAAAAGTTTTTACTACAAAATCCATATCCATAATATCAATCTTTTATTGCATAAATCAAATTACAAAAATACCTAACTATAATTACAATATTAGAAACTTATACCTAAATAAAATCTAATAACAATTTAATTTAAGCTTACTGCTAATTTAATAATAAATCAAATCTTTATAGGAATACTTTCTAAGTTCTAATATTAATATGTCTGTTAATTTCTTTACCGCGGAAATGATATTTATAGCCTTATATTATGTACGTGTACATAATATAGATACAATAACTTTCTACATACAAATAGTAACATTAAGTTATTAAATATTTTATTCAAGACATCTTTATTAGACATGAAAAGGTTTCATATTAGTTGAATCAATGAATGATTTCTTCTTAAATATATATATTCTTAATACAGATAAAGATTTTACCATACCGAATGAATATCGGTAAGTCTAACTCTGTTTTTATAATAGTCTCCACTCGCACTGCGGTACAGCTGCGGTGGATTGTGGTTGTGGATATTCTTGTACTCTACAAGGTTGTACTCCAGCGTGGTGACCACGGCCGCCTTGCAGCCACGGTGGTACAAATTGCAGTACCACGCCCATCCTTGGCTACACTTACGCTGTCTGTTAAACATGTGTGCGTCCACCTTTAAGTATCTTTTGTTACATATAGTTATTATTTTACATTCTGAAAAGATAGTATTTTATATTAACACCTTTTTAATTCCACATTATCAAGTAATAGAAGAAATAAATAAAAAATCTTTATTCGTGGATATATTTATTAATCATCAAAAACCTTAGTGACATTTTATTTTATAATCAAACAAAATTAATATATCATTAAACGTGTCTAGTTTAATTTAACGTAAAGTCCGTCTGTGGTCTGTATAAGGTTGGGTGGGTCGTGAATATGGTTCCCTTTGAATACCAAGAGTTCTGCGTCTTCACCAATACGAGCTGATGTCTTACAACCACGATGAAACATGGAACAGTACCAAATGCTTCCTTGGACGGCTTTGCGCTGATATCTAAAAGTATATCCATCTATGTACAGAGTCTTCTTCTTCCCTAATGTGATGAACTTGCATTCTAAAAAAAAAATACATATTGCAGTACTTCAACACAATTAATATTAAACCTATAATAAACACGTTATTTTAATAAGGTTATAGAACTTATCAAAACGTAACGAGATATATGTAGCAGACAAATCAGACGATAATATGGTAAGCCTCTAGATCTATGGTTTCCTCGAAGGGTTCCATCCAAAGATTGGCCATCACAGGTTCTACGTGACTAACCATGGCCACTGCGTTAATGTGGAGGTAATGTTGTCCAAGATGGAGGACCTGTGTGTAGGACCATAAAAAGCCAGTGTGTAGACACCGTTAGTGTCGTTTGTTTAAATACCATCACTTCTAATAGTAACAATATCAACAACACAAATAATGAGGAACAAGCGAGGGTAGTTACCGAGACTCGCGCCTCACGAAGACGACGCTGAGCTGACATCAGTGATCCCGTGACCACGGCTGGTGAAATTCGGCCGAAACGTCGGGAAATAAAAAGGTATTTCACCTTAATTAATTTTTATCGCGATATAGACCCGATATTAGTTTAAAATTGTTCCGTCAAGTTATTATGTTCTTAAAGAAAAATCAGTTAACATGTGACGTGTGTAATGGCACTTTCAAATACCATCTTGTTGTAATAATTCTATTTTAGTCAGTGTTGCTGGTTATATATATATCCTTTATTTGTCTCACTAAATAGATTAACAAAAACGATATGTTTTTTTTTAATCTGGTAGTTTCAAAGATCACCGCGTTCCAAAAAATCTCTTCAGCTTTATTATATTAGAATATGAAAATATATAAATATACATGTATATTTATACTTGGTTTGAGGTCACAATGGAATCAATAACAACACATTGATGTTAAACATAAATTTAATAAAACAATGTGAATACACACCCGCTGTGTTATTAATGCATTTAAATACCCTTAACAAACCAATAACTTACTAAATACTATAACACCATCCAATACTAAGATGTCACATAATTTAATATATATTACATATTTTTGAATTTTTGGTCGATTCTTTTAAAACCATAACAAATTGAACTTTATTAAAAGCTGCTTTGGTAACATTATTAACATGTAATAATAATACGTAATATATTATAAAAATATCAACGTTACTAGCTCTCATTGGAATGTATAGGCGTAGGCTACACTAAGTAGTATAAAAATATATGAGTTCTATATCTAAGGGCAATGACAGACAAGGAAATGTAAGGAAAACTAGTAATGAAATTAGGCTTAATAAGATTACCTAAATGTAGATGCACTTATTCGAATTTTCAAAACTAGACACAAAATATTACCAAAGTTCATTACCAGTTTTAATTCTTTTTCCTTCAGTATTTTAATGTTAATTTACCCTAAAATACAACACCGTGCCTAACTTATCTCTTTGCAATTATTTATAATGATTAAACTTTTACCAAACAATTTAAAATTGATCGAAACAATTGCAACATTAATATTTAGCCCTAGAATAACTCACACATTCACAGTTCATACATTCACGCACACTACCATGATTATTATTATTCTTATACACATTTAATGCTTATTGAATCTATAAGGGACCTCATACACGATAAACTTTTCTAGCTCCAATTTTCATAAGACCGCCTTAACCACGGACTTCCCTCTCTGAACTCTGAACATTTGTCAACTCGCATACGTTTGATCAAATCCTGAGCTGTTAAAATCTCTGGATTTAAAAAATTGGTATGATCTGCTTTTTTCTTTCAGTTCATTATCATTTTTTATTTAAATGTCTGTCGTGTATGACGAGCCTTAATAGTACACTACAAAATACATTTGTCAATTGACTACCAACAAGCAGTTCTATTGAAAGCGTGTCATTAAAGCGGTGCGGTAGTAGCATTTTATGATTTATATTCTAATAAATTTTAACTGCTTCGCAGTTATTAAGGCACTACTGTGGTCCAGATCGAGATGGCCAAAATATAAACAATATTTTACAGGTTCTTAACTCCGTAAAACTAGTTAAATTTAAACATATTCAACAATATTAAAGTCGCGTTTTTATTAATAGTACCTTTTTTCTTATCAGTATAACTATTTCATCTCATATACGAGATCTTATCCAATCATCCCTAACATACCCTAATTAATAATTTGGTTCTTGCGTTATAAATTCCCGATATAATAATCTAAATTTTAATATTTTCACATTAGATGATCGTTTACCGAGCCGCTTTAACGAGCGTTATTTTATTGGTGGATATGAACTAGGCATGAGAGTGAAGACCAGTTGTCGATATGACAATTCCGTCGATAGTCACAGCAGAGGCTTTACACTTGAGCTTGTGTTTCTTAGCGCAGGTCCATCGAATTCGATTGCCAATTAGCGAGCGAGAATGACGAAAGAATTTGTGCCCGCCGATATATATATTGGTTGATTCCCTGCAGAGTCTAGCGCGCAATATTGCCTGGACTAATTCTGAAATATAGTAAGACTTTAGTTTCATAACCTTAATATTACAATGACTAAACTAAAATAACTTAAAGTAATAAATCATTTCCATAATCAAAATAAACTATAGTTTTAAATTAATGAAAAATTGGTGTTGGAGAAATATGTAAAGAAAAAACGCGTTTGGCACAACTCTTTTATTTAAATGCGCTATTTTAGTACAGTATAGGAGATAAAAATATTAAATACACTAAGAAAAATCACGGTTTAGGTGTATTTCTAGACAAACTTACGAGGGCAAATCAGAAAGTTTTGAGAATTTTGTATATATGTAATTTTAACGAATTATAATTTATTTAGAAAATTCTATCCATCAATATCAATTGTTCCAAATATTTTTTTTTACATTTTTTTACGAATTTTTTGAGTTTTCACGATTTCAAGCCCAACCTGATGAAATGTTTAGTCTTCTTTAATTAACTTTTATACCAATTGTAAAGAAACGGTACCGCTATCACAACATGTCTAAGTGAAGTCACTTCAGTTTGAAGAATGACGAAATAAATAGTTGTCCTTCCACACTGAACTTAGTGTTATTATAAGAATAAACAAGGATACGAAGAAAAACAATATTGAAAATAAATTAAAAAATCTAATTCTCTTGTACATGTGTTTGTCACTCAACTCCTAAGCTGCTGGAGCTTTTGACGCAAGACAAACATGCCCGGCCACTGGTATAAAATAGATTACATTTTTACATAATGCCCGGCAGCAGTGATATGGTATTGTGGTGGCTCGTGGGTGTGGCTCTCTTGTAAGAACCTGAGGTTTCCTTGACCATCTGTACGTGCTTTTGCTTGACAGTTCTTGCTCTTCTTCCTGGTACAGTACCAGAACATAGGACTGTACTCCGAGAATGTATACCCGTTTATCATCAACATCCCTTTCTTCGATCGACTTGGTATTCTTAACACTGGAAGGTTTTCGTCTTATGTAACTTCAGTTATTTTAAAAACTTAATTCTGTATATTCTTTTATAATATGCAATTGAAGCTCGAAGATGAGTATTTATTATTAATACTTACCATATTTTACCCGGTCTTAATAGAAAATGATTTTAAACTGAGCAGAAAATATGCATATACCTACTATTAAAATATATTTTTTTTATATTTAAACGTTCGTGAACCATGACTATTATATGTATATTTACCTGGCTGTATTCACTTGGAAATTAAATCGGAATGTGCCCGACTAGTTTCGAACCCATTCGGGGTCCTTAATCATGAGCTCTGAGCGTGGCGGACTCGCGCCGCGAAACTAGTCGGGTTCGAAACTAGTCGGGCACATTCCGATTTAATTTCCAAGTGAATACAGCCGGGTATATATAAATATAATTATAAAAATAATTGCTTTAGATAAATATATTTAGAATTTGGTTGATTATACACATTTAAACATTTGTAACCACTCGTACATTGTATTTCATAATGACAGAACACACAAGTAAATATATCATTTATATAATAATAATATATAAAGTTAAATAATTCTTGACAATTATTCCCTAGTGGTTATTTCACCAAACAAGACCAAAATATATTAATACTATTGTTACAGAAAAAGCACATGACGTCTTAGACTATGTTCGATAGGTAAGGCATTTAAAAAAAACCCAGAAGCTGTTATATCTTAAGAGATTTACACAAAAAACGGACAAACGGACAGTAAAATTTTTAGTATTTTAGTATTAATATTTGTTCTTCTTGGTGTCAGCATCATTTGAAGTTCCGTGATTATGGTCATTGGTGATTTTAATGACGACGTCATCTATCGTCAGTAGCCTGCTCTTACAGCCAGTATTTCGTTTCGTGCATCTCCAGATCTTCTTAGTTCCGCAGCCTCCCTGGGAATTGAATCTATAACCGTTCACAACCAGCGCTCTTTTACCGCGTTTAGTATCTTCAAAGTAAGCTGAAATAATTTGTATTGTTAGTATTATTGCTTACTAAATAATAATAATATAAAAGTTATCTTTTAAAAATGGCCTTGATAAGCAAATGGCCCAAAGGTGTTAATGCGTAACTTTTCATTGACGGGTCTCGGGTTCAACTCCCGGCCGTGACAACTAATAAGATATTATGTAATCTGAAACACGCAGTGGAGCAACGTGATATCTCGTAGTAATCTCCGCAGCCTTTGTATAACTTTATATAACCGAAAAAAAAGCCTGTGACCAGCAGTGGGAAATGTCTAGACTGAAACTTTCATCTACATTTATAATATGTTTAAATACGTTTTAAATAAATACACTAATAACATTCATAAACATGAATTCAAGTACTGTGATTACCAAACAGCCTTTGTTTTTACATTATATGACATTTTAAATCTCGCTTTGAAAAAAAAATATTATTTGAAATAAGCTTAACATGGCTGTACATATACAAACATTATATACAATTTCAAACAAAAAATATTATTGTGTAAAAAACGATTAATAAATACTATACAATATTCAATAAATATATTGCAAAGAAACAGGTTTCAAACATTTGTTCCAAACTTTCAATAGTGGTTATGTTCGTTGACATATTTAATAATAGCATCATCAATGGTCCAGAGTCTGCTTCTGCAGCCTGAGTTGTGTTTATTGCATCTCCACTTCATCTTAACGCCGGAGCCGCCATGTGCGTTGTACCTCTCTCCATGTATCACCAGCGCCCGTCCACCGAACTTCGTGGTAACAAACTTTACTGGAACCACACATGGAAATAACATACATACTTAATATTACATAAATAAGTTTAAATGTACCATGTTTTTTCATAAAAACAAAATATACATTTTACAAAAAATGTAAGTCTCCTACCATTCAGGTTCTACTTGATAAATCAAGACAGAAAAAATAAATTAAGTAATTATTTTACGGATGTGAACGTAAAAAATATAAAAAAAATATATTTTTAATAAATCACTTTATTGCGCACCAGCAGTCTTAAAATATATATATTATCATTTAAACGGAAACTTATTTTAAACAATTTACTTACAATATCATACATTTAGGTTGTAAAAAAATGTATAAGTAGGAGCAAGTGAGGCCATTAAGGAACGAGGAAGAACGAAGGAGTGGGAGACAGGGGGGAAAGGGAGGGGATAGGTCTCTTTATTCATAGAAGCTTACATCTCTGAATGATTGTGAATGCTCTTTTCATACACAACCTGATTTTGTACAGTTTTAATATACGCCTTACAACCGTTATTCTTCTTGATGCAGCGCCATGTTGTACTGGAGTCTTTGTTAATGTACGCTCTGGAGTACTGATTGCCTTCAAACTCTATTCTATATGTGAAGTATGAAATGTTTAGACCTGAAATGATAAATGGTGTTTAAGTGGAATTTCTAATACAGGCAACACTCATCTCGGATGGAGCTTAAAAATATATTTAAAAAGTAAAACGCATATATTCCTATTATTTATATATTTATAAATAAAATTGAGATCTACATTTATCACATAAATGTATAACATGTTGATTACATAGAAATTGATTACAATAGATACATCGCTTTATTGTCTTACGATTCTTACGACGAGGACAAACTTCACAAATTCCAGTTTTCATTGTTTTTTTATTTATAATTTCACGTCCATCTGAAATAGTGTTACATATTAAATGCAACAACAAGAACATATTAATATTTAAACTTTCGTGAAACATGGCTATTATATTTATATTTACCCGGCTGTGTTCACGTGGAATTATATCGGAATGTGCCCGACTAGTTTCGAACTCATTCGGGGTCCTTAATCATGAGCTCTAAGCGAGGCGGACTCGCGGCGAGTTCGAAACTAGTCGGGCACATTCCGATTTAATTTCTGCGTGAATACAGCCGGGTAAATATAAATATAAGAACATATTAAATCACCAACATTTTATCAAAACAATAGATAAACTTCCATAATGAAGACAGGTGTATCGTCGACTCTTCTCAGCACAAAAACCTTCGCGATTTAAATTTTTAACCATAAAATCTCTGCTATCATAGCCGTATAAAACAAAAATGAAATTTATTGATATTTATCAATTTCAAAAAACAAACATTTATATATTACGTTTCAATCATATTGCACTACTTGGATAATGTCAAGTTTAGTAATTCCATTATTCAATGGTTATGTTCAGTAACGTGTAGCACTTCATCGTTAATGGTGACGACGTATCCTCTGCAGCCGCCGTTCCGTTTCACACAGTGCCAAGTGGTTTTAAAATTGTTGACTCTTTTCTTATTATACCGCTTTCCGTCCATAACCAAGACTCTATTTCCGTATGTATTCCATAAAAATTCAGCTCCTATAATAATTATAAATATATATCAGAGTTGTAACCATTCCAAAGACGGCAATGGAGAATAACGTTTGATAGTACATGTGGAGATGCCAATGCTATGAGCTGTGTATTGGAGACTGAGCCAGCAGATTAGGGACCCTCGGATTCTTAATCAAAAACTATTTATACAAAAAATGTGCTTAACATTAAAAATAACAAAAAGTATGACAAGCTTGTTGCAAGTTGATAAATGCGTTCTTTACCAAGTACATATATACCGATATACAAATTACGTGAACTTATTCGACTACTTTTGAATTAATATAGAATTGAATTAATATAGCTAATTTATTTTGAAATACGTTTTGTATACCTTCACTGTGTATTTATTGAAGTTGGCTTCTATTAAGTCCAACGGCCATGTCGTGTATAATCAACATTTTGTTGCTGCAAAGTTTGGATTTAATATCAAACAATGCACTAAAAAAAATGTTTTTTTAGCATGCGGACATATTGACCTTATAAATTATAGCGTCGTTTCATAATGAACTATGTCCTCCGGTCGTACACTGGGTGTGTTATATGGGTTAAAAGTTCCTAAACGGAAATGTTTAACC
This sequence comes from Dircenna loreta, assembly GCA_963555665.1. NCBI lineage: Eukaryota > Metazoa > Arthropoda > Insecta > Lepidoptera > Nymphalidae > Dircenna > Dircenna loreta. The sequence goes on along the minus strand of OY743099.1, from coordinate 3,692,410 downwards.
AATAACGTTTTTTAACACAGCATGGGAAAACGTACATGATTAATTTTTCGAGCTGCTTCTGCAGTGGAAAACGTACACGTTAGCAAGACGATATTTTAAGATTTACATCAAAATAAACAAATGGTTCTAAACCAATGAAATTGTAATGCCAAATCATACTCTACACATTTGAAATCACAATTAACTTTCTACGTTACGTTTAATATATCTTAAGAATATTTTTTATAATTTCTGGAAAGATCTTTTCTTCTATTTTTCTATCTTATCATACAATTCGTGACAACTGAAATTATAAAGCACTATACATACATTAAAAATAAAATATGACAACCCTGCAGAAAAAAAATAGCATTCAATATCATTGACAATTAACAGAAACAATACATCAATATATTTTACCATCGTATCAGTGTGTGTGTGTGTACCTAAATCTTAGGTTAGAATATAAGGTTTTGAGCAGATCTGTAAAATTGTGTAGGAAAACAAAAACATACATTGAGTGTTTATTCAATGGTTGTGCAGGTAAGTCGTTTTGACAATTTCGCCAGAGGCGGTGTTGACGGTCGCCCTGCAGCCGCGGTTCTTCTCGCTGCAGCGCCATAGGAAACTCTCCGACGATTTATTCTTATTATGGCAATGAAACTTGTAATTATTAATAAATAACAAGCGCCTTCCTCGAGACGTCGACACAAATTCGTAATTAAATCCTACAAAAATAAAATACAATACACTAAATATTTAAAAACAACATGTTAAATTACCAAAGTAATTATTAAGGTAATAAAACAAATAAATCAGTGTCTGTGTCCTTTTAATTAAATAATTATATAACTTAATACATTATTTATGTATCCCTTACTATATTTTCATCTTAAATTTGTCATAAACAATGTTATAATATATTAAATTTTATTCTATTATAATTTATATTAAAAGATAAATTAATGAATAATATATCTTATAAATACTTTTATATAATACATTACTTCGATGGCAAAATAAATATATTTTACATATATACCCGTGTGCTCACACAATGTGCAATAGTCCAGACTACAATAGGAATCATTAAAAATATTATAAAATATTCACCGACGCGCAACTTCACACAAAGTACCATGTAATATGTTTACGAAGATAAAGCGTAAACATAACGTAAACAAATGTATACTTAAAACTAAATATATTTAATTTATGTCGTGGTTGTGTATTTGTCTAACTCGTATAATGACGTTGTCTATGGTGGTGACGAACGCCCCGCAACCGGAAGTCTTTTTCACGCACCGCCATCTTATTTTCGCGCCCTCATTTTGATGGACTGTAAATCTATGGTGGCCTATATCCAAGCATCGCTTCCCGCCCTGAGTGAATCCAAAAAATGCTGGAAAATTATCATATAAAAATTCAGTAAAAATATTATAGAATCGTGAGCGTTCAAGGAAATTTAATAAAAGGCGAGCATATATAAAACTTTTATATTTATATTTCTCAATTTCATTATATACTTTTAACACAAAATTGTAAATAAAAGAATATTAAAAAAAGTAACGCCATGAAATTGAATACATACTACCAACATTACGATATACATAATATAAGGTCGAACAAGATTACAATCTCCTTTCGTATTTTCGTTTTTGTACCCCTGGATGATTAGTGTGGTCGCTGTTTATTTTTAAAATAATTGTACCATAAGTACGTACGCTAGCCTTACAGCCGTACTGGCGAGTGTGTCTGCAAACCCAGTGTACCTTGTTGTCCCAAGTTTTATTCCTGATGAAGACATTGTCGTCCAACAACAGTCTCAATGCCCCATTCGCACTTGTTACTATATGAGCATCTAAAAAATGACATCGTTTAGTCTTAGTTTTAATTAAATTTTAGGATGATATTTTTAAAGATGAGATGGCATATTTTTACTATTTTGATTATTTTAACCATTACCATGTACGATATATAAGTCATCTTAAAATCTATTTATTTGGTTTGAAAGTCTCTCTAGTACATAAACTCAAGTACATAACTCAAACTCAAGTAAATAACTCGAACTCTAGTACATAAAAGATATATTTTCTTCAGCAGTGATTATGGCAACCATCGCATTTAATAGCACTTTTCCCCATAGTAACCACTTTAGCCCGGGAGTGGTACCCTTTCTTTACACAGACCCAGTTGGTGCGCGGACCCCTGCTATCACTGCGCTTATTAAAGCGATAGCACCCCATCATCAGCAGAGGATTACCTAAACGGGTTCTTAGGAATATTGGGACAGCGTCTAAAAACGCAACCGACAATTCTTTCATATTTTTAAGTTCTATATTATTTCTTCGAGGACATTCGAAGAACAAAACAATAATTGAAATGAAACAAAATTATTTTAATATCTTAACAAATATTATTTTGTTGATTTTCAGAATTACAACATCAAACTACTACAACAGCTAAACTTAAATATTAATATTAATTTAATATATGTTTTCAGTGAAACATCTTTATTTTAATCAAATGCATTGTTGTGAAACTCCGCAATTAAATTAAATTGTATAATTATTAGATTGAACCTTTTTCTATTGAATCATTCCAACACTAAATTGTATTGAATTCCGCAGGATAAATATAAAGAACTCTATATCTACTAGATGTGAATAACCGAAGATTACAATAAAAAATAAATTTATTATCTAGCAATTATTTAAATATTAAACCTTAAATACCTATGTCTATTAAATTCAATGGTTATGTATATCATCGTATCTCAATACTGTATTCTCTATGGTTATTACTTTGGCCCGACAATGGCTGTCCTTTTTCACACAAACCCAGCTGACTTTGGGGCCTTTGCTGTCACTGCGCTTGTTGAAACGATAATGGCCGATTATCATCAATGGATTCCCGAAACGAGTTTTAGAAAATATTGGAGTATCTGAAAATAACAGTCAAATTAAAATCATGTAAGTAAATAATGTTTTCGACCCATCCGCATGGATTGGACATTTAAATTATTCAAGTCAAGCAGTCAAGAATTGTGATTGGTCGATTAGATGTCAATTGTGATTGGTTGTCTATCACGCCATCAACAAATAAGGAACCTTCCTTAATACAGGATTTTGTTTTTTAAAGTTTCACATTGAAATTACAATTAAGTTGAAATTATTAAGGTAATGTTATATTTTTTTTTTTTTTTTTTTTTTTACATTGAACTAAGTTGTTGCTTGACTACACTCCACCTGATGGTAAGTGAAATGTAGTCATAGGTGGTAAGGCGCATCAACTTAGGAGCAGCCTATTCACTCTTCGCTTGAAGACACCCACATTGTACTCGGACGGAAATACCGACGCAGGCAAGCTATTCCAGTCCTTCGCTGTACGAATTAAAAACGACGAGGCAAAACGTTTCGTACGGATAGGTGGAATATCCACAACGAAAGGATGGATGCTCGCCGTGCGTCGGAACGTCCGGTGATGGAAGGGGGATGGGGGAATCAGATCATGCAATTCCAGCGCACACTCACCAAAATGTATCCTATAGAATACTGAGAGGCTCGCGACTCTACGTCTGTGTTCGAGACTATGGAGTTGAGCGTCAACCAGCTCAGGGTCACCAATTAGCCTCTTAGCTCGCCTCTCAATTGAGTCCAGAGCTGCAAGATGACATTTTGCGGCACCAGCCACTATATGGCCACAGTACTCCACACACGACCTGATTTGTGCTTTATATAGTACTAGCAATTGTCTCGGTGTGAAGTACTGTCGGACCCTCGCAAGAACGCCAAGCTTGCTGGCGGCTGCTCTTGCTCTAGACTCAATGAACCGACCAAAGTTGAGGTTCGAGGAAATCTCTATCCCTAGCAACTGAAGTCGGTCACTGTATTCCAAAGATACATTCCGGAAAGTAGGAGCCAAGGTGAAAGGGCTCCTTTTAGCAGTGAATAAACACGTCTGCGTTTTGGTGGCGTTGAATTTAACAAGGTTGGCATTGCCCCATAGGGAGACTGCCTCTAGCTTGTCATTCAAACGCTGCACCATGGCTTCTCTTTCAGCCTGTACTTGATCTCTACTGGCCCGATTACTCGGCAGGTATCTTTCCACCACTGTGCTGTCGTCTGCATACCCATAGATACCGGGTTTGAGCAGATCGTTAATATGCAGCAGGAAGAGAGTTGCAGAAAGAACGGACCCCTGAGGAACTCCGGCATTTATTGTTAAGGGCTCCGATGAGCACCCGTCAACAACCACTCGGATAGTTCTTAGATTCAGGAAGTCCGTTACCCAGCCGATCAGACCAGGAGATATACCGTACGCTGAAAGCTTGCTTAAAAGGCCCGCATGCCAGACCCTGTCAAATGCCTTCGAGACGTCTAGAGAGACGGCGACCGCTTCTCCATTCCTCTCGATAGCTTCGCCTAAAACATGTGTAGCATACACTAGAAGGTCCCCAGTGGACCTATTTCGGCGAAACCCATACTGTTGGTCACTGAGGAGATCGTTACCTTCTAGGTATGTTAGAAGGCGCGAGTTCAATACACGCTCCATAATCTTGCAGAGTATGGAGGTGATTGAAATCGGTCTATAATTTGCAGGATCGGCACGACTGCCCTTTTTGGGCACTGGCTGCACGTTTGCAAGCTTCCAGGATTTCGGCACTATTCCAGTCTTGAAAGAGAGGCGATACAGACGTGTCAATATAGGAGACAACTCAGCTGCACATATCTTGAGCAGAATAGCTGGTATACCATCAGGACCACTGGCTTTGTTCACATCTAGACGACACAATGCTCTCCATACCTCTTTGTTTGTGATGCGGATTTCAGGCATCGAAATCCCGCAGTGAGGAAGATGTGCTGGGGTTGTGTTGCCAGTGTCTAGATGCGAATTTTCAGCAAAAAGAGAAGCAAATAGATTCGCTTTCTCTTTCGCTCCATGAGCCAGAGATCCATCTGGCTTCAGCAGAGGAGGCAGTGAGGTTCGGCAGAAATTCGACTCAATCGCTTTGGCAAGGGACCAGAAAGCTCGACTGCCTGATGGCTTACTTGAAAGCTTCTCGCCAATTTTAGCGATCCGACCAAGTCGATTCCTCCGTAATGCCTTTTTGTAGGACTTAGCAGCTTGGTTAAAGGCTCTCTTCTTGAAACTTACATCCGGAGCTTTGCAGTCTCGAGCATCAGCCCAAGTAACATATGCCGAATGCTTCTGCTTTTCAGCATGACCACACTCGGCATTGAACCATGGGCGAGCTTTGCCACCGATAGGTACTTCAGCAAACGGGATAAAATACTCCATTGCCTGATGCACCACATCAGTTATAGCATCCGCGCAACTCGACGGATCCTCAGAAGAGAAGCAGACCTGCCGCCAAGGATAAGATGCAAAGAAGTGCCGCATCTCATCCCAATCTGCTGACTTGTATTTCCAAATTCGCCTAACACCATGGGGATCTAAATCCGGCTGGGAATAAGTAAATACAGATTTCACCAGACAGTGATCGGAGGTCCCCAAGGGGGAGGAAACCTCTACAAGGTACCTGTCCGGATCAGTTGTCAGCAGAAGGTCCAGGCAATTAGCTGTATGGCCTTCTACATCAGGTACCCTTGTCGCTTGCCTTACCAGCTGAAAGAGGTCCAAAGACAACGCAAAGTTCCGCGCTTCTCTTCCAGCATGGTCGGTCTTCTGGTATGGGAATAGCCAGTCTTGATGACAGGCATTAAAATCCCCCAGAAAGACGAGCTGCGCTAAAGGGTACCGATGCAGAGCCGTATCAGCGGCCTCACTGAGATATTCAAATAAGCGAGTTGTCTCCTGATCACCGCTGTGCGAACGGTAAACACAGGAATACAGGATTTTTTCGTTTCCTGTGTCTACTAAAACCCATAGCACTGAAAAAGTGGGGTCTTCAAGCTGGCGGAGACGCATAAAACAGAGGTCATTCCGGACATACACACAAACCCCGGCACGTGGGCGGAAATTATGCTCCAACGTGTAATTAGGAAACTCGAGGTGTGCAGCGGTCAAAGGACTTTGAATCTGCGTCTCCGTCAAAAAGAGCAACTGCGGCTGCTCTGTCTCCAGGTGATGGTGGACAGGTAAGATATTAGAGTGCAAGCCTCTGATATTAGTGAGGTGCACATGGAATGAGGAGGAGTGCAACCGCTGTGAAAACGTTTTGCCCTTTTTGACTTTTTTCATAAGAAATAATTGTGGAGTGAATAGGATGGAAAATGGCAGTTGAACGAGGCGCTACGTATCGAACCCGGCGTTGAAACTGGTGTTGTCATGCCACTGGGGGGCTAGTCTGGAGACTGCGGGGACGCCCGAACCCCCCCAGGGATCGCCATCGGGCCTCCTCATCTGGTCGCCAGCCAGCACGATGGAGCCACCCTGGGACTTTTCGCAGTTGGCGGGGCAGCCTTTCGTGGATGGCTGATCCACTACTTGGGCCCCCAACTACCTGCGGTCGGCCAGCGGAAAACCGTTTCTTCGGATCCCGCTACCCTCCACGACTAGACACCCGACACAATAAACACCAACTCGCCGCCTAACCGGCTCGCCAACGTAACGCAACTGTTCAGACCCATTTCCCATGAACGGCTTCATCGTACAACGTGCCGGAACACGACTAAGTCGTTTTGCGGCACGACTTTTGTCGATGGGTGGTAACCTTGCCGCCGGCTGGATGTCATAACCTACCACCGAGTAAATGTTATATTATAATTAAAGGGTGGGAGTCACTAAAATTATAAAATATAATATTTTGAGTATACATTTTTAATGATTTCCTAAAAAACATTAAATTCTCATCACAAATATGATAAATTATACAAAAGCCATTTATATAAAACAAACCTGCTTTTTGATTGATTGATATAAAATATGTAGTTGACAGTAAAATAATTATTTCAGATACAATAACAGTAGGTTATATTTTCAATACAAAATAAACATAAAACGCATAAGTAAAATTTCTTAATTAGGTTATCCTTAAACTTTTTTTCTATTTCATAAATAGCTCTAGAGATCGTATTTATCTATATAGAGATTAGCGACTTACCATAGGTACTTAAATGGTATAATTTTTTTACCCTAAAAAGAGACCATTTTCTTTTTTATAAAATGATACAAAAATCATATTGAGTAATTAAATTTAAATCATAATAAACACTCAACAAAATAAGTTAGTCATACATTAATAATAATCATGTAAAAGAAAATACTTCTAAGTTTATTAAGTACTGCGTTGTTTATTTATTTCGTTTTTATTTATTCTCGGAAGCTATACAATAACTTTCATATTTTGACAGATATTCTAAAAGTTCCAAATAACAAAATGTTGCTGCTTTAATCTGAGAATTGTAAAATCATACCTCAGGGTGGTTATGTAGTAGGTTAATTCTATGTACGGTATTATCAGCAATACTGACGCTGGCAGAGCAACCACGCTTCACACAGCTCCACCAAGTTTTAAGTCCATATGTAGAGGTTCGCTTGTATCTATTGCTGCCAAGCATCAAAACAGGGTTGCCTCGAGCAGACAATCCGAAAATTACTGTAGAAAAAACCGTTATGTATTATTATTTACGAAGATCACTTCATTTGGATGTCGATGTAATGGGTGATCCTAGTATCCCCCATCAAAATGAATATCTATCGTATTGCAATCTAATTATATTAATCTATATTTATTATTTCTTGTAATCATAAAATAACTCACTGATAGATAATTATTACATTTCATGATTATAATATAACAAAAAGGAATACGTGTTAAGAAAACATATTTCAGAAGTATATATTTTATTTTACGACATCGTTCCAAGTTATTTAATCTAACTAAAGATAAGAGAACGTACCCATTCTGCGCTTGCTCAGAGGGGTCTTAGGTATTGTTATCGTCACGTAGTTACATTTTTTTCACTTGTTGTGATAAGTATGACGGGTAACCGTTTAAGCGTGAGCCAAAATATACTTTTTTTTTATATTTTCTTCTGAATTACTACTTACTTAATATACTTCTGAATTACTACGTGAATAATCGGGGGGTTTCTTATCAAATACTACGGGTGGTCACCGAGGGGGAAGTGGGGGGGTTAATAATTGTAAAATATGGTCACGTAGTATGGTTACGTTCCCTAAGTTGTCTAAAACGTTTATATGACTAAGTTAGATTTAAGGTTGTATTATATGAATGACATCATATGAGACAAATGTACAGACCTAGATGTCACATACGTTATAATAAAGCACTCTTCAATTAAATAAGATACTTAAGAATGATTGTGCTCGTTTTTGGTTCTAACAATTTCATTATCAAATGTAACGATGGACATCTTGCATCCCAGCGGTGCTTTGTTGCAGGACCAGTATGTTTTCGGGCCGGCGTTGTGTTTGCAGTTGAACCTGAACCCGTCAATTTGCAGCAGAGGCTTCCCACGCTTCGTCCGCAAAATCAGAGCTGCATAATACATTAATGTGTTAATATTTCATAAGCAAAACAAATGTTAATATTAAAATTATGGTACAAGTCTTAAATTAAATAATGTGCATGGGTACGGATATGTTTATTATTTTTGATAGATATACATTTAAATTAACATCCTTAAAATGGAACAATTTTGATCATAAACACCATAAAGGTTCAGTGATTATGGATGGTCTTCTCGCGAACGATGACGTCATTAATAGTGGTAATCGATGCACGGCATCCGGAGCTGACTCTGCAACAAACCCACAAGGCCCTGGGTCCTGAGCTGCGGTTGTTCCGATTAAATCTGAACTTCCCTACCTGGATAGCCGGTTTACCAAATCTTGTCGTGGTAAATCTGTGAACTGATAAAATGAAACGTCAAATTGTTTCTGTTAAAGGCAATGCTTTTATATGACTATGTTAACATTTAATACGTTAGTAGTTCTGAAGGAATTTCTACAGACTTTATTGTAAAAATGTGTAATATTAAATAAAAATAAATGTTGACGAATCACGTTTGAATTTACAACCACCACGTGGTCATGTTATAGGATTCCAAAAAAAAAAGACAACCAAGGTTATATTAATATAATACAAATGTTAGTCAGTGGTTGTGTTCGTTTTTGACGTCAATGATGATCCCGTCGACGACGATGACGGAGGCCTTGCAGGCTGGTTTGTTACTGTTTTTGTAGCAGAACCACGTGGCCTTCCTCCCCCTACTTCTGTTGTTCCTGTAGTACCGATAGCAGCCAATTTGAAGGACAGCTCTTCCGTTAGTGGTCGTCGTGAAAATTGGTTCTAGAGAAAAAAAATTAATACATTCACTTCCTATTTTTTTTTAATAGTTCTGTCCTGTTTTCTATCATTCATATTAATAAATTTACACAATTTTTCAGTTTCATGAATTGACATGACCTGAATAAATTATACTTTTATCTACTTAATATTGTTTATTCTCCAAATAAAATAAACATATTATCGATACATCTAGCATTAAAGTTTTTTTTTATGAAATTAGGATACTCTCTTTTCCGATAATGCTAGAATTATGAAGGCGTGTAGAGACACGGTAATTCAATTCACGGTTTACCTGAGGTCCCAGGTTTGAGTCCTGACCGTATTGATGAATTTGCATTCTATATTTATTTAAAATTTAAATAAGCTTCACATGACTAAACATGATTGCAATAAAGGATCTCCCGCCATTTCAAAAACCAAATAAAACTCATGTGACAAAAAGTTTCATATGTTTAATCGCATATTCCAGTATGGTCTAAGAACGAAGAAAAGTGAAACAAGTCCGGATATATCCGGACTTTTTTCACTTTTCTTTGTTCTTAGGCCTTTCGCATATTACCGTATGGCCAAAAAACAAAAGTATCATAAGAAGAGAACGTGATATTATATTTCCTATAGTTAGTAAATCAAAGTAAAAATCAACAACATGTGACAGAACGCTTAAGTATGGTTATGTAAATTTTTTGTTACGAGTATCTTTCAATCACAAGTTATGAGAGACATCTTACATTAAAGTGTTCCTTTATTACAAGACCAGTAGTCTCTCCAGTGCTACGTTTGAAGTTAAATGTAAAACCGTTGAATAGCACTGGCTTCTCACTCGTCCTCTCCAAAATACGAACCACTGTGAAAAATTATAATATTGTTTAAAGTAACTATACATCTCTATGAGAAATCAGAAAAACTCAATCAGTATATTTTAAAACTCATTTATTTCATTTTTATTAATCACACTTACCAATGAAGAAAAATAATTAATACTTCATAACATTTAGTGATTGTGAAAATTATTCATTTTGACGACTGTTTGATCGCAGACGAGTACAGACGCCTTGCATCCCAAGCGTCGCTGTTTGCAGTACCACGTAGCTTTAATTCCAACAATTTTACCGTCCTTGTAATATCTATTTCCGTAAAAATCAAGCACAACTCCGCCATTTCTTGAAGTAGAAAAAACTGCATCTAAAAAGAAAAGTCATCGTCAATAACGTTGTGCTCAGTACTGTGCTCTCTACACCAAAATGTAACTAAACTAAGTTAAACTACTTACATTTTATTGACTAGACCATTGTATTATATATATTTACAATTAGTATTAAATGCTTCAGACGACGGCAAATTTTATATCTATCAGTAACTGTTAGTCGTTTATCTAGCCTTACGGTTTTTGAACAAAATAATATAATACGACGATTTTGACATCGTTTTTGTAAAATAGGTATTATAGTAAATTTGAATGACCTGGTCTAGACCACTCTGTCCTGGAGCGTGGCCAATATTACCTTGCATAATGCCTAACTTATTTCCGGCTACTTTGGAAATACTACATGGTAGAGTCATTCTGTTTGCTTTTCCATTTGAGAGAAATGAATTTTAAAGACAGAAAATATAAAACCTTACGATAGTATTCGTAAAGTTAAATTTATTCTGTATTTATATATAAACAGCTGACATCGTTATATAAATAAATATATGTGTGAATTTATACCTTTGATAAGAAGGGCTAAAAAGGCAATCAGTCAGTTCAAGGTTTATTTCTTTAAGACAGTATTTTTAAGAGTGGTTGTGATAATTATTTAACTTAACAACTACGTTTTCATAAACCACGACCGAAGCTCTGCAGCCAACTTGTTTCAATTTACAGAACCACGTCGCCTTCACTCCCGTGCTTCTATTGTTCTTGTAGAATCTGTTACTTCCAATGTCCAGTGCATATCCGCCGTTCTTAGTTACAGAAAACACCGCATCTTTAACATAAATATTAATTTAATCAGATTTATAAGAATACTTTCAAAGCTAAAGCGATAAGAAATATAATACTATGCGTATAATAATAAAATTCAAATTCCAACAATATAATTTTTTGAAAAAAGGAATTTCAAACTCAATCAAGATACACTTTATACTAGATCATTCAAATATAATACTTAGTACGTGAGATACAAACAAACTTACATTATTAGTAAATACCAAAATGTCCGCATATTTTTTGCACTGAATTTTATTATAAGTAATTTGAAAACTAGAATAAATTATAAAGCAGTAATTCAGTTAATCTAATTTATAAATTAGATCCATCTATTCGTACGGGCTATGAGAATGTAAATTTTTTATATAAATAACTTTATCCTCGACCACAACAGCAGACGCTTTACACACGCCGCCCTTCCTGCCCTTAGCACAAAACCAGACAGACTTACAACCGCGACTGCGGTTGTTCTTGTAATACCTGTACCCTCCCATTTCCAATATCGGTCGACCATACTTCGATGTAATGAAGCTGTAATCTGCAAATATTGTATTAATGATCAAATAAAAGTCTAATATTGTTAAAACAAGTTGAAATTGTTTATAAATATTTTAGCTATGATAAGATTTAATTAAAGTTATATATCCGTCCCGATAAAATCGATGTACATTTATCGAGGCGGGTATCGGTGGCTCAGTTGGCAGTGCTACCGGGTCGAACTCCCAGAGATTGCAGGTTCGTGTCCAGGCCGTGTTGATGGATTTTTTTTTCTTTATATTTATAAAATATGTTAACACGTTTTTTATTTATATAATATCGTATATATACAAGACTGAATAAAATAAAATACTTACAGCATAAAATACTTTCATCGGGAAAAAATACAAAACTTATATAAAACTGGAACGGATTTTTTATTCTGTTTTCAGTTCTATTCATTTTATTCTAATATTGATTTAAGAACATATTTGAAAACATAACAAAAAAAAAATATTATTATCATCTACATAAAAATTTAAAACAACAATTTACCTATAATTATTATTTACACAGTGTTATAAAAAACAATATAATGTATATATTTATTACGTATCATTCGTTACATAGATCACATAGTTTCCGAGTGTACGAGTGGTTGCAACACACGTACTTGTCGCATTTTTGACATTTGGCGGTTGTTTTTCTGTCAATATTTCTTGGACAAATGTGACAACGGCCGCGTTTTACTTTCGGAGGACTGGTGTTGTCGATTGGGGAGAAATGCGAATTCAAATTTGAAGATTTGAGAGGGATCTGCGACGTTAGGACTCCCCTTCCTATTCTACAGGGCTTTAATTTTTTTAATGTCTTGACGAAAATTGCTTTACGATCATGATGACCTGCAAGAAAAGTTCTTAATGAAATAATCGTGTTTCATGTACATTTGTCCACTTAGGCTTTTATAAATGAGCGAAGTTTATGTGATTTTTTTTATTTAGTTTTATTTATATATATTATTTTTCACATACACTAATATATAATGACTTTAAGGTAACGCACTCTATATACTTAATAAAATATAAAACAAATAACAAGTTCAACGAAATTAAATAATAACTTTGTACTTAAGGAAAAAGTCTTATCGAAAATGTTTTCACTCAATTCAGAAATCTGAGCATTTTAAATATTTATTTGTTAAATCTATGTATATGTTCATTTTTTGTGACCATAATTTCATCACCGATAGTAATGACTGAGGCCCGGCAACCCAGAGACCACTTGGTGCAGAGCCACTGCGCACGCGCACCCTTGCAGCCACTGCGCCGATTAAATCTATATTCACCTATTTGGATCACTGGCTTGCCATATTTGGACACTGTGTACACAGGATCATCTGCAATATTACTAACGTTATTAAGTGATATTTAATATTTTTATATGTATTTAAAATATTATTTATTAAATTCAATCTAAAGATTTGATCCGTTTATATCAGTTTTAAATATAAATATAATATATTAAGATAAAACAGTATTTATTTCTATGTTTTTAAGAAAAAAAGATGACCATAACAATAATAAAAATTACATATTAACATTTTCTTTTTTTTATTATAAACATTATAGATAATTACAACTAGTTAAAAATACAATAATAATACGCAGCGTTTGACGAAAAATAATATATTACCATCTTCATACATGAAGTCTGTAAGGAAGGACTACAGATTATAAATAATAAAAAAATACATATTAAAGAGGGACGGTTCAGATTAAGCGTAAAGAATTCCTTCTTCTCTTGGAGAGTTGAAAATAAAAACTTTCTTTTCAATACCACAGTAATTTTTGTCCAATTTTTACTATAAAAATTGATTTTCTAGATGAAACATAAGTCTAAATAAATTCAACATTAATGTCCAAAAACAAATTTTAGATGGCTCCATACAGTTCTAAATTGTTTCCATACAGTTCTAAAATGCTGGACCAAAATCATGGTCTCGAAGAAGCTGATAAGTTTATTTTTTTTAATTACAGCTTAGAATAGTAGCTAATGGTTAGGGAATGTTGGACATATTTATAAAAAAAAATAAAAAATCAAACATTATGACCTATAAAGGACAAACTCATGACAAACTGTAACATTTCGAAACACTTAATGATTATGACAAAAGCTACTCAATACTATTTGCTGGTCTATAGTGATGAGGGATGCCTTACAGCCAGTAGTTCTTCGTTTATTGCAGAGCCACTTAGTTCTTCCTCCCTTGGTCCTAAACTGCTGGTTGTACCGGTACCTGCTGACCTCCAGCGCCGGCTTCCCATTTCTCGTTAAGGTAAATATCGCTGTAAACCATAAATCCAGTAAATTTAACAAAGTTAGGAACTGTGTATTATGAGATGAGGCAAGTGATGAAAATGGTAATAATATATTACACAGGATTAAAAAACCATTATTATTTCAAACAGCTCCAGTGGTAATGTTTAATATTGTGCCTTATTATTTCATTATAAACAATGATCAGTGTGGACGGACAGCCAGCAAGCAACACACTTCCAGTACAGCCACTGAACTCGGAAACCTTTTAACTCTTCCTGGGATGGATCGATAGATCTGTTTTAACCGATCGTCATCAAAGGAATTATTATAACTCTATTAGATATTCTCCGTATTGCTTGTGGAAGAAAGAGTTTAGTTTTACTATGTTCGAGAACGTAAGATATCGATTATTTTTTAAAGATTTTTTGATCGCATCGACTTGATAGAAACTAAATATCCCAAAACCAACAGTTTAATAAATAATAATAAATTATTATACAGTACATAAATTGTAACAAAGCACAGCCTAGCAAACAAACATAGATTAATGGTTGTGTTCGTTGGTGATTTTGACAATCTGGTCTTCAAACGTGGTGACGGATGCTCTGCAGCAGGTGGTGGTCTTTTTGCAGCACATCCACTGGACCCTGGGTCCCTTGCTGTTAGCGCGCTGATTGTACCGGTATATGCCTATTTGAATAACTGGTCTTCCATATCTAGATACCGTGAACATTGGGTCTATAACAAAAGGGAAGGTATTGTAAACATTTTAAAGCGTACTTTTTTTTAAAACTTATTTCTAACATTTTCATGTAAAAATTGAACATAATGTATAATGAATAAAACAAAATCTATTGCGTTTTTAATTTTTATATTTTAAATTGTAATATAATTACTCAATGGTTATGAAAATTCCTAATATTAATTATTAAATCGTCAAAAGTAGTGACTGATGCCCTGCAGTCCCTGCTGGTCCACTTACAACACAGCCACTGGACCCTCGGGCCCGTGCAGCGACTGTGACGATTATATCTGTATCCATCTAACAAGATGACTGGTTTTCCAAATTTTGATTTACTAAATGTCGGTTCTAAAATTAAAAATGAATATTCACTTTTGCAAAATTAAAGATACAACATAAAAAAAAATATATAGATATAGAGTAGGTAGTAATTGAAAGATATTAAGATTACTAAGACTTTATTTTCACACAAATAACTCGTCACTGAACAAAATATCTTTATAAGTTAATGTTTATGTGTATTTTTAATCTTCACGATCTCATTATCAAAGGTCGTCAAGGACGCCCGGCATCCTTGGCTCCACTTGGTGCAAACCCATTGGGCTTTGGGACCCTTGGAGCGGCAAAACCTGTTGTACCGGTAACCCCCTAACAATATAACCGGCTTACCAAACTTAGATAAGGCAAATACTGGATCTGAAACAAATTAAGAGTTAATATCTGTATAAGAAGGAATCGGTTTACTTTTTTGTATCACTATTACTTTTCGTTCATGAAATAAAATACAACAGACGTTGTTTCTTTTAATTTATTGTTCCTTTTTGCATCAATAGTAAAAAAGTAATACATTAAGAACAGTTTAATGATTGTGGACATTTTTTACTTGGACGATTTCATTCGCGTATGTGGTGACCGAGGCCCTGCAGCCGGTCACCGCCCACTTCACACACGGCCATAACACTTTAATTCCTTTGTATCTAGTGTGTCTGTTGTATCTATAGTTACCAATCTGAATTACAGGATTACCGCGGCGAGATGTCGTGAACACAGCGCCTGAAAGAAAACGAAACTATTACATTTAAATGTTTTAAATCAAATGCTTGCATACTTCATTGCTACTATATCGATAATTAAAAAAATATATAGGTAGGTAATAAAAAACAATAGTGCACTTCATAATTTTAAATTATTGTCTGAGACAAATATAAATAACACAAAACAAAAATGCAAATATGTTCGAATTGAAAATATAATCAGTGGTTATGTACATTGGTTGAGTTAACGATAATATTTTCTATAGTTATTATCTTCGCTCTGCACTTAGCGGAGGTCCACTTCACACAATGCCAGAAAACTTTAGGCCCTCTGGAGCGAGAATTTCTGAAATACCTATAAGATCCGCACTGAATTATTGGTTTGCCTTGAAGCGATGTCGTAAAATATCCTGAAAAAAAATAATTCATAAATTTTTATTGCATATTTATATAGATCACTGAAGTTATTCTAGAGTTTGTTAATTTAATACTAATTGGTATCTCGGGGTCAACATATCAGTAAAGATACGTTACGTCATATTTAAAAACCGTCAAGTTCCGTCACGACACGGGACGGTTTCCCAGACGTCGCAGGTTTGAATCCCGTATCGGTTTATTTTACATTTTATATTCATATAAAAAAAATAACCTTCACATGGCTATACATGTTTATAGATAGATTTTCAAACGATACAAATAATACCTTAAGCCAAATCTCTAAATATGTAAAGGGTGTTTCTATTATTAAGTTAATAGAGTAAGATTAAATAAAAGAAATGTTATTGTTCTATAACATTTATATAAAAATATATGTTATAAAAATTAAATTAATATATTAATGATTATGAATATTATTCACCCTAACAATTTTATCAAATAGAAAGTTAACAGCCGCTGTACAGCCGCTGTATCTCTTGTTACAGATCCAGCGCGTCCTGCCGTTGTTCCTCTTGTAACTGCTGTGTCTGTAGAACCTATAGTCTCCTATTTGTAATATTGGTTTCCCTTGTCTAGATTCTGTCATTATAAGACCTGTAAACATTTTAAATTGCAGTTATCTCGAATATATCTGAACAATAAAATATATAATATTTTTTATTATACTGTATTATAATGTTTTGTGACCTAAGAATTTTAATCACATTCATTATTAAATATTATTATTATTGAAGTGTTGTGTTTAAAAATTAATTATTAAAAAATATACTATATCTCTATAGAAAACCGATTATTTTAGGTAAATAAAATTAAACCACAAAGCTATATATTAATTGTTTATTTTACTTTTGTTTGTTAATAATTTTAGATCCATCCCACCTCACTGAATTCTTTCCGTTACTAAATGTATCTCCTATTCTATTACCAATCAGTAACTAACATTTAACATTTCGTTTGTTTCAAGTTCTCTTATGTTCCGTCCATCAAAGATTTCAACATTTCCCTTTACAAGTTGTATAACATATAACAGAATAACAAAGAAATTCGAACATAGTTAAATAACATTTCTTTGTTAAATATCTATTTTACATAGTATAATATAAATAATAAAGAAATATTTTCAATCATGAACACTTAGTCCGATGAGAGAAATATACTGTAAAGGTAATAAGATAGATAATGAATCTGATAAAGGAACTTCTCATTTAGAGTAGTCGAGAGTAAAGTTTGGAAAAAATAAGTCACAAAAAATATCAGCAGCCCAATTGCACAATTTAGGAAAAAATCATATCTTTTACTCATCTGTGCTATTAAGTTTAATAAAGCTAAATATTTTAACTTTCTTTACAATAAAAAGAAAAACATGATTACACCTATGACGTAAGGTTTATATACTTACATAAATTAGAATTTAACAAAATTCTACATTCATTCAGTCTACAATTATTTGTGGTTGTGATAATTTATCTTTACAATTTCATCTCCGAATGAGGTCAATGAACCCCGACATCCACTGCACCACTTAATACAGACCCAAAGACATTTCGGACTACCTTCCTTGTAGCTACTGTGCCTGTAGTACCGAAATCTTCCCATTTGAATAATCGGCTTGCCGGATCTCGACTTCGTGATTATTATATCTGTAATCAAATATTTTTTAAGGCAACTAATAAAGTAAAATAGATTAAAATTAATTTAAAATAGTCTTCAATAGTCATATCATAATTCATTCAACCCAGGATATTTGAAACTAAAAATAATCTCAAATCAATCAAATCACATTCATTAAAACATCCTTTTTATTTATAAAACAATTTATTTTGTAATGAAACAAAAAAAAAATACTACGTTTCAACGTTTTTGAAATGTACATACCGGAAATAATCTACGATTAAGATTTATCTTTTTATGATATAAAAAAATAATTCTCTGAATACAAGTCAGATATATAATCTGTTCATTTCCGTCCGTGTACTACTGCTTCGTTTCAATTAAGCTTAGTTTTGTGAATTTTGGCCTATAAACACAAATTAATGATTATGCTGCCTAGAGTTGAACACCGCGACCACATCCCCTGCCACAGTGTTGATGGTGGCCACAACAGCTCGACACAATCCTTTCCGCCACTTCTGGCATCTCCAGACGGACTTGAAGTCTCTTTTTTGATGAATATTGTACTTATAATTTCCAAGCAACAGCAGCGGACGACCAGCTCTTGACTTCCCGATAGAGACTGAAACAAAATATAACAATTACTGAGAATTTATTAATAAAAATAAATAATACTGCATAGAAAATTATAGCCCTAAGCAAATTTTAATAAATAAAAATAAACTAACACGATAATAACTATAACTGTTTGAATGTATTTGGTATTTATTCATAACATTCAATATATAACAAGTACTTCAATTAAGAATATATACACATTTGTAATTAAATATTTAGATCTTCATAAGAAAATAATAGCAACAAATTACATATCAAACGGTATCCGATCAGTATACTGGCAGCTTACAATATCAAAATTGACAAATACAGATGTTTTGCATCGCGCTAAACAACGTAAAAATTTATAATCGATCTAAAATCACACATAGAAATCAAAGTTATATTAGGTACGTCCTGTTATTCGTATTTATAAAAATCTAGAAATACATTTTAATATGAACAAGTCATATACAATTAAGATCAGGATTGACTTCGGCCGACATACAACTATCGATCGACTCAATAATCAATGATTATGAGGTTTGGAGTATTCAAGGGCAACCTGTTCGCCCCTCTCAGTAGTGACAGTGGCGACCACCGCCCGGCACAGCCCATGCCTCCACTTCTGACATCTCCATACTGATTTAAAGTCTTTCTTCAGGTGGATGTTATACCTGTACTCACCGAGCACAAGTAAAGGCTTGCCAGCCCTCGACGTTTCGAAATACACTGAAAATACTTCATATTATTTATACGTCGTGACTCAATCGTTGAGTTTATCATATTATAGAAATATACATCGAGAATTTTTGGTTTAAATGGTGTTATTTCACTGGCGACAAAATTAATGTGTAGACATTTGATGGTAGCGACACCAAACTTGTTTTTAATGATATTATTAAATATTTCAAATCGTGATATAATTACACTAAAATCCTCACTAAAGCTGAGTGATGTTGTGTTTATAATACTAATCTTGTTTTCACAATACGCCGTGACTATGCAAAAGTCTATGGACTATTATATTTCAAAATGCGATAATAGGATAGATCAGGTTGATTTTAGGTGAGAAGAGTTAGCTTTCTATATAAATTTGTATACCCAACATTACTGACATGGTCTACCAATATATGTACAAACATTGCATACTATCTTAGGCAAGGATATCTTCCAAGGAACGTAAAAAAAACGAATCCTCCAATTCTGGCATCTTTACACCAATTTATTTCATGTATTGATATTGTACCTAATTAAATCGCCACTTGACAGTAGCGGCCGCCAAGCTCTTGATCACCAAACAAAACCAATCTAACCCAACCAAAACCTTAAAAAAAAAACTCTTGTTGCATTGGATTCCTATGGATTATTTCCATGGAGAATAAACAACAAAAAACAAGCTGAAGTCTTTCAGTAACAACTCAAGATCGTCACTAATATATGAAAACAATATATACCATGTAATAATTATTCATACACTAGTTTTGGAAATGGTAAACATCGATGTAAAAGTAGAGTACAGGAATATGTCCGGTCTGGATGACGAGACAACAATATACTCAGGAATTCTATACTGTCTCTCATACGTATCCATTACAATAGTCCAATTAAGAGCCGCCTCCAAGATAGAGTGAGGCTTTTGTGTTGATTTTTTTGACGAGCCTTCTTTAACAAACTCTATAGATCTATATATATAATTGTTTGTAAATCCAATCCATTGTACAAGACAAAATTACTCATACTCTAGATAAATTGATTTTGAATTGAAACTACATTTTAGATGATTCTGAATCGAGGCGAAGATAGATCGTAATCTAAAGCAGCGTAAAAAAATTTGTTAAGTCCGTTGTCAGATTGCGCATCGTCAGCGCTTTACGCTGGGCTGGAATCACTTCATAACCTTGATGTTTATTCCGACAGTTGGGTTGAGTTGTTTAAAAATCTTATTTTGTATCATTAATATAATAACGTTTGTTAATACACTAGTAATACTTAAGTAGATATTTACATAGGCATATTTATGTAGGCGTCATTATTGATTGCTATATTTATGTTATTCAATTGCTATTCAATCCAAGTCACAAGAGTTTTTTATAAAATAAAACGTGTAATATATAGCTATTATATACGACATAACAATCACAAAATATACAACAGTTAGATGACACGAGGCCAACATTTTTAAATTTTAAGCAAAAGATAGGAATAGTAATATCAAACAATTCAAAATCAGATTCTTACTTTATTGGAAATTTACTAATGATTATGTTCATTGGTAACTTTGATAATAACATTCTCAAAAGTTATCAGTGTTACTCTGCAGCCCTTAGCCCAGCTGCTGCAAACCCAGCGCTTCTTTATTCCTGAATTTCTTCTATGCAGACTAAAATTGTATCGACCCATTTGTATCATCTGATTCCCACGCTTAGATGTTACAAAATTCAGCTGTTCTGTAACACGTGAGACAAATATTAAATTAACATTACATGTACTGTTACTACAAAATATATAACTCTTATTGATTAAATTAACATACTCTAACGTTGAGAAACGTTTTAAAAAACAAGCATGGCTCCATGACCAAATTATTTCCTAACCATAAAAAAACTACAGAATAAAAAAAAATATTTTATGAACTATATACAATTTTGATCGCCTAACTAATAATGAGATAATATGAATAATTTAAATGTATGTAATATTAATACATTATATACATGATATTTTTTCACTTTAAACAATGAGTCATGTATCGTATATATGTAAGCTTCATAGACATTTAATAAACTATGACACAAATGCATTATTTCCTCACTCGTATAGTTTAATCTTAATTTATATGCATTATTCGATATCACACCGGATATTAAGACGTATGATCTCAAAATTACTGAACCTGGAAGACAACTCTTTTGTAACACTACCTTTTTATGGTTTTAATATACTGTGCCTTACTGCAGATATTAAAGTATACCTTCTTGAGGACTTCTAAGGAAAGGATTTTTAAAAGCACACCAAAATAAAATCAAATATAACATTTTATTTCAAAACATTCTAATGGTTATGTTGATTGGATGATATTTTGACAATAACACCCTCAAGAGTTTTGAGAGAGACCCTGCAGCCTCTAGCCCATCTGCTGCACACCCAGCGCTTCTTAACACCTGTACTCCCTTTGTGCAGACTGAAGTTGTATCCACCCATATGGATCATCGGATTCCCACGGTTAGATGTTACAAACTGTACCTGGTCTGGCACCCAGACAACAACTGTCAAGAGAATTATATAATTATTTGGTATTTGAGGTTTTAACAAAATAAAAAAATATAAAAAGTGTCTCTAATTTAACATTCTATGGACTGAGAACATGTGTTTGTAAAATAATATTCGCTAAATTACCAAAATCTGGATGTTCTTGATTTGTCGGCTAAAGAAAATAATAGCAGAGAACCAATTCAATTAAAACAATAAAATAGTTTTTAATACCTATCCTACCCACTACTTTAAAATAATGCAAAGGCACTTGACTTTACACTTTACAAATAAAAATAACCACATTACGTCAAGTACCTATACAAAGTATGACGACAAAAGTAGGCAAAAATATTAACAAAACGAATAAAAATCTTAAAAAAACGTGACACATAACGCTTAAAGATACATTTAGCTCAATCTGCGAGTGTCCGTCAGGACATCTCACTGAGAGCCAACACAACACAGCCAACTAAGGGACAAAATACCACAGTATACACACCCTTCCCTACTTATCCAAGTTTGGGGATATACTAACTTCTTCGTTTCAACAGTACGGTTGACGTCAAGTTGGCAGCCGATCAGGACAGGTGATTGATGATCAGCGTCTGCTAGCCTAAATTAAGGGCCGGTCTTGTTGACGTGAACAGAAAGAGTCTCAACGTTAGCATTATTGGCATAATTGTCCACATCAATAAGGATTTGGTTTATATCGTTATCGATAGTAGGAGAAATGTCGGTTATTAAGAATGCTTGCGTTCGATGTGTTCGAAGAGTAATTTATTTCACTACAACACATAACAATCAAATGAACAAACAAACTACTCAAACAATTATGTATGGTTATGTACATTTCTGTATTTAAGAATGCAGGAGTCAACAGTAATAATAGAGGCTCTGCATCCGTTAGCACGACTGCAAACCCATCTCTTTTTCATCCCATGACTGTCGCCCTTCACGTTGCTGAAGTTATGACCGTCTAGTTGGATCATTATATTACCTCGTGATGATGTAATATATGACGGTGTTGCTAAAAATATCAGATTACTGTCACTTTTATGTCATATTTTGTTTGTACAGGTTCTAGCAATAGATTGTAAATTTGAAGCGAGCACTACTTTAATGTGGCTAAAGTAAATAATATACGCACAAAAATATATTGGCTGTGTCTTCGAAGGAGCCACTCATTAAAGAAAATACATAAAATTGATATGTACTAAGCGCCTTCCTTCAGGAATTATATACTACTCGAGCTTCATTTGTGATTATTGACAAATAAGAAAACCGAGTTAATGTATGGAATAAACATTCTATATATTTAACAAATTTTATGAAAAGAATCCACTTACAAAATCACACATTATAAGGAAGAATTCACCTCAATGATTATGATTGCAAACATATTTCACGACAAAACCATCTATGGTGGTGACTCCAGCGCGACACCCTCGCCCGCAGTTGCTACACACCCATCTTAACTTTGGAGGTCTGCTTCCTCGATGGAGACAGAACTTGTAGCCGTCCATCAGAAGCATCTGATTCCCGCGTCTGGATGTTACGAACTGAAGATGGGCTAGAATCGTAGATTTCAGTCAACATTTCGATATGGTGAATGATCACTTTCAAAAGAATAAAAAAACACGAATTTCAATGAATAAATATATTATTTAAGTTTCAATGCGTGTGACAATTATTCATTTTAATGATGACATTGTCGATAGTACTGAGGGTTGCTTTGCAGCCGGTTCTCGTCTTCTTCGAGCAGACCCAAATGCCCTTGGAGCCTTTGCTTCTGCAATATTTGTTGTACCGGTAACATCCAATTTCAATGACAGGATTCCCAAAACGTGAAGTTTTGAAAACCGCTATAAAGATAAGGAATAATTATATACAAATATATTATATTTATAATACATAAAAAATCAGTTACATATATTGTATAGATTATTAAGAAAAGAGACTTCAGTTTATAATAGTTTAATGCGTATGGTAGTTGTTTACTTTGACAATGACATCGTCAACGGTTGTAATAGTGACGCGACACTGCTTGCTCTTCGACTTGCTACACAACCATAATGCTTTAGGATTAGTTCCTCTCCCCTTCCAGTTTTTATTGAAGCGGTGGTTTCCTATCAATAAGACCGGATTACCAAATCGTGAAGTTGTGAAAACGGGACCTGGAAAATATACTGATTCAAATTAAATATCCAACATCATTTCATAATAACTTACTATTATTTATCACTTAAAACACTTTTATTTATTTATTTATTTATTTATATACCTGATATATTATACAAATTCATAAATAGAATAAAACTTCGCATAAATGAAATGAACGTCGGATGCGCGTCTATATATAGTCCCTTCAAGTTACCATGAGACAAATGTGATAGTGTTATAAGTCAGAATATATCTACCACGAGACAATATATCTACTATTATACATTCCTTATGATACTGTATATACATGTACAAGTATTACAACATACATAAATTAATGACAATTAAGCATACTATGAACTGGGCAAAATAGTTAAAAATTAACAATTATAAAAATACTAAAAGTAATCTAGCTAAGAAACTCCATCATCACTAAAACAGTAAATTATTTGAAGAAAAACAAATTTATATTAAATTTTAAATAAATAAAGGACGAAAAGTTATATATTTATTTAAAAATTTATAAGCATTTATGAACGCACATGTATGTTACAATTTAATCAATAACACACAACCTATTATAATTTCAAAAAAAAATATTCCCTTCCCCTCAGAGTCTATCATTTACATTCATTCTATAATTTCAATAAATATTTTCAGTATTAGCATTCAGTAACTTAAAGAAACATTTCGACGAACTTTATAACACAAACTGTAATTTCAAATATTTTTTAGATTTTAATCTGTGTCCAGGAAACATCGCCTTTTCCATAGCGATAAATAAAAGTGACTTAGTTAGCAGACTCCATAACGGAAATTAAGATATAAAACCATAATAAAATAAAAACATACGTTTTCGGTAGACTAATCCTGTAATAAGGTTTTACTCCAATGTGATTCATGTGTGTGTGATTTTATCTTGTCTTTCTACTATTGTAATCTATAGCATGTATTATAATCTCTCATAAGCTCCACACGAAAAACTAAAATGAACCATCAAATGTAAAAATATTCATATACCTATGCATTGAATTATACCTAACAAGAGCCCTTGACTGCACTGACCTTGCAGATGGAACCGAGCCGTTAGTACTAAAAAAATACACTTTGCTAGAAATAAAATGTCAGACATAAAAGCGTAAAGAGAAAATCTTCCCTTCATAGCTTAAAATCTCTATAATTTTAAATATGACCTAGGTTCCTATATTTATAAATTTATAAAGGTTCTACTGTACATTATTTAATAAACTTCTGGTATAATAATTAATGTTGATTTGATTTGATTTGATTTGAATGATTGTGTTGGTTATTTTGTTTTATGATGACGTTGTCAATAGTGGTGAGGGTAGACTTGCAGCCGGTGGATATCTTAGTGCAGACCCACATAGCTTTAGGACCCTTGCACCTCCAGTACTTGTTAAATCGGTATCCATCCAGCAGTATTACAGGTTTTCCATATCTTGAAATTGTAAAAACAGGCCCTAGAAAAATGAGTTAAATGTAATCTGAAGTGTCATATATATAAACTATTGTTATGGTTGGTTTCAATAAATGTATATTCGGATTGAATTTGGCAAAATTGTTATTATTTAAAGCCTATTCATAGATAACAACGAAATTATATAACAAACATTAATACAAGAGACAATTAGTTTAAATATACATATATATAAATTAATTTGTAACATAAAACCTAGTGCACATGCTCGTAGTTTTTTTGAATGACAATATTGTTGAAAGTGACTACGGTAGCCTTGCAGCCGGTGCTGGACCTCTTGGTACACCTCCACAGACTCCTGGGCCCTCTGCTTCCCTTACTAATATTGTATCTATGTGGCCCTATTATTATGACGGGTGCTCCATACCTTGACTTTGAGTAAACAGCCTCTAAAATAATAGATAAATACCATATCATACATTATTTATAATTACACTAAATTTATTTTTACATAGGTATAAGTTAAATCTATTCTACGATTGTTTTTTAAATAATTAAAATCTATCTATTTAATAAAACTTCCTTTAGCAATATTTAGGTATGTAAATATTATTTGTTCTAAAAACTTGTAATTTATTTTATATAAAAAATAATAAAACTATAAATAGAAACAAATAGTAATAATGAATTAATTAATTTCATTATCTTCAGTATTCATAACTGCTGAAGATAAAAAAAAAACAATTAAATAATTATTCATACTAATTTATTTAAAACTATAATGAGAACTGAAACCTAAGGTGTTGAGATTCGAATATATAGATTTATATTTTATGTGAAAAATTTTGTAGTACGTGATGTGATAGGACTTATAATAGAAGTAAAATTTCCCAAATATATATCTCCAAATAGAATTCTGCAACACGGAGACGGACGTATTGACGTCTTAGAGAATATTGAAATTAAATAAATGAAATAAGGAAATGGGACATTGGAAAGTAAGGAGTTGGACCTAGATACGTTAGAAAAAGTGAGTCCCTAAACTGAGTCTTTGGAACCAAAGAAAAAAGCAATATAAAAATAATATATTTATATAAATAAAAACCAAAGAGGTCACACATGGTTATGGCTGTTTGTAATTTTAACAATAACGTTGTCGATGGTAGTAACTGTGGCTTTACAGCGTCCTGACGTTTTTCTGGAACACTTCCAAAAGGCTCGTATTCCTCGTCTTAAATTGCAATTGAACCGATGTCCTTCAAACACAATTATTGGATTTCCAAATCTGGACGTTGTAAATGTTGCATCTTTGAAATTGTCTATAAATATATTAACTATGTTAAGCTTATTTGAATTTTTTAGTCATACAAAATAGTTAAGAAAATTTATTATTCATTCCCGCACAGTAAGTCATCCCAGCGGTAGCAGGTTCGAGTCCTTTATATGCATATGGGTATTTTAAAGAAAAAACAACTGGACTTCTTATATTATATTTCTGAACAGCGCAACAGGTTGATTTTATTTTAAAGCATTGAATATAGTACTTTCATTTCATTTTTAAGGAATAAATATCAGATTTATTTAACAAAGTTGATTAAATTATAATATATAATTATAAATTAGTATTTAGCTGGGTTTTACATTATATTTTTATTGTATATAACACATTTACATGTCATTTATCTTTAGTGGTTTTCAGTGGGAGTGGTTATCGTTGACTTTAATAATAACGTCGTCGAAGGTGGTGAGCGTCGCCCGGCAGCCCCGGGACGTCTTCGTACACACCCACAGAGCCTTCCGACCCTTACTCCTGCAGTACTTATTGAACCTATGAGGGCCTATAGTAATGACAGGCTTGCCGTACCTCGACGTAGCGAACAGGACGCCTGAAATGTAACCGATCGATTTTCAATTTATAAACGTATACTTCAAAAATATTGATAACGTTATTTTCTACGTTTTCGCAATTGATGATATACATAAAGAATTTAGTGAGACATATCCAAAAAAAAAGAAACAAAAATCACTATAAGGTATGAAATAAATAAAAGATAATGTTTAAATGGAACAACTCGAATATTTTATTGGCTAAAATACATACACTACTGTAACTTGTTATCTAATTAAACCTTGTCTGGAATAAGAATAAACTTATGTTCTAAGACAATGTAGTTGTTGGATTATTTTCATCCGGATTATAATTGAACAAATATAATTTGAGGTAATAAAATCAGTGGCCTGCTGTGACGTCGCCTAAAACTTACCAAATGTTTAGTTGACGTTCTAATTTACCATTTAATCGGCATTTATTTGTACAAGTATACTACGTAACATATAACAATGTGACAAGTTTTATAACTTGGTTGATCTCTAATCGACTTGAATATCATTAGCATTCAAATTTTCATGTAAATTCTATTTATGGGAGCCACGGTCACACACCATTAAATTGAAATATTTACATATATATTATAAATACTTTTAATCATTATCAGCAGGAGCAGTTCATCCTAGCACATATGAACCATTCGTCTTTGGAGATCACGACTCTTTCACATATGTGAATGATAATTTTTAGCTTTGATAATCACATTATCAAAAGTGATAACAGTTGCTCGACAACCTCTGGAAGTTTTCGAACACTTCCACAGGGCCTTCGGTCCCTTACTCCTGCAGTGTTTGTTAAACCTGTGGGCTCCCATCATCATCACCGGCTTGCCGAACCTCGAAGTAGTGAACAAAATGTCTGGAATTTGACAAAACTTACGTAAATGTTAGAATATCTATTGTGACAACTATATTATATAATTTAATTAAAATAACCCACAGTCGAGTGTATAAGAGACAAAAAAAAGGTTTCTGAAAACAAACAAATACTTTAATAAATATTCTATTTCTAACACAAGATACCTTTTTTTTTATTAAAAAATAATTCCTCGAAAGTAAACCTTACATTATTTCTTAGTTTCCTAATTTACAAATAATACTATAGGTAGAAATACATTTAATCATATGAACTTGACATCGATGGAATAATACTACGCTCTTGAACAATATGAAGTCTTGGTACTGTGATATTCAATGCGAATGATGATTTTTTGCCTTAATAATAACGTTATTAAAAGTGACAAGGGATGCTCGACAGCCTCTGGTTTTCCTGGAACACATCCAAAGTGCCTTCGGTCCCCTGCTCCTACAATACTTGTTAAATCTGTGGGGTCCCATCATTATAACTGGATTGCCGTATCTCGAAGTAGTAAAGTTCACACCTAAAATTTAAATAATGCTTATTTTCTAAAATTTTGATATTACGTACAGCAAAAATAATGAGAGAACTTTTAAAAAAAATGTAAACTATTATTTTATTCTAATTTCGTTGTTTTTTTATATAATTGAAGCTATACTGGGCCATATGCAGTAAAACGAAGAAAATAACAATAATAAACTTAAAATATTATAAGAAAATGACATCTTACAACTGCAGAACTACTGATATGCTGGCGCTGCCCAGGTAATATTGGCTCTCAATGGTTGTGTGGGTTTTGTCGTACGATTGTATCTTGGAAGGTGATGAGGGTGGCTTGACAGCCAGAGTGAACCTTAACGCAGATCCATCTCATCCGAGGCTTGCCCTGACTCCCGCTCCACAAGTTGAAACGATATGGACCTATTTGTATCACGGGTCTGCCGGTGCGAGATGTGAGGTATTGAGCTAAAAAATAGGTTTCAAATTTTAATGATCTGTTTTATATGAAAAAACATATGATAAAATATTGTAGTTTAGTTTATTTTCTTTGCTCTGTAAGTAGTTCAGTTAAGTTGCAATTCTGATAAACATTCAATAAAAAAAAATATTTCAATAGTAACAGTTTAAACTATTCGACAGATGTAAAGAGTAGTGACAAATAGTATACCTTATATTATATTCAACAAAACCACATAATGAGAGATGAGAACATTTATTGAGCAATCAATAAAAATGACAACCAAATTCCAATTAGAGCTGTAAAAATAAAACATCCACCAGCACCACGGACCACAGACTAGGTGAAGAAAAGAGCTCGTGCTTTTATTAAATTTAAAAATAATCATTCTGAGGTAAACTGCCTTATATCGCAACAAAATTTTCTTACCAATTCGGACCAAAACACTGCTAGTGCAACGACTAATTCTTCCTCTGATAGACTATATCTCAAAAAGTAATCTAATACCTCAGAAATTCACCTCAATAAGTTGGACCGTCTTCTTAATAGCTGCAGTAGCTTTGTTTTCAAACTTCATAAACGTGATCACGTATCTCACTACCGTTCCAAGCTAACTTTGAACCTAGCCGCGAGCGATGACCTTCAAGATATTTATTGTCAATTATTCTTAATGATCCTCTTTCTCTTCAATATTTAAAGTGTACATTTAAATTAATATGAATTACTTATAACTTGCATCTTCGTTCTTTTTCTAATCTCCAACTCTTCGTCCCTTTACACCACGCAGGGTTTCTCACAAGTTCTTTCACAGTACACACAATTAAACTTTGGAACGTCTTACTTGAATATATTAAACGCAACCCAAACAGAATGATCTGTAAATCTGTCCACGTCGAGAATATTATTCATTAATTTCCTATTTCATTAAGTGTATTACGTTATACATATATAATTAGATTGTATTTATTTAAGTATTAGCATTTTAATATATATACATACACCTAAATTCATAAATATAGTAGTTTTATTACTGTTTAATATATTCGTTTTTATTAGTTATACTGCTTTATTGCATTTTTTTCTGTTTATTGTTTTTTTTTCCTAGAGTTGACTGGTAGACAATGGTCTGTAGCATTTGTCAATAAATATTAAATAAATAATAAATAAACATAGATTTAATCTTAGTAGTATAGTAAAGTAGTATTCTAATAGAATACTAACATTGGAATCCTTTTTTTATATTTAAACTTTCGTGAACCATGACTATTATATTTATATTTACGGACTATTACGATTGCGGACTGAGTTCTCGCGGCGAGTCCGCCACGCTCAGAGCTCATGATTAAGGACCCCGAATGGGTTCGAAACTAGTCGGTCACATTCCGATATAATTTCTACGTGAATACAGCCGGGTAAATATAAATATAATTTGAATCCTTTTTAATAATCTTATTTATTATTATGACAGTGGGTGGTCGTTTGCACTATGACTCCATCCACGGTTACGATCTTGGCCCGACACCCCGCAGACCTCTCCTTGACGCACACCCATCTTATTTTAGGACCCCTTTGAGTTTTTTGATTGTATCGGTACCCGTCCATCTCAATGACTGGTTTGCCAAATCTTGATACGGTGTAAGTCGTGGCTGAAATAAATACCTTGATAGATGTACGAATTAAATAATATCGATATTGGTGAATTTACAACTATGCTATAAGGATTTTAGATACCATTTTTTTTTAAATCGAACTGTATAATTATTTTAATGCCTTTAATCTCATAATTAATAAAAATCTTATTTATACATATAATATAAAATAAACTCAAATTTAGTGCTACTATTTAAACATGAAATACGTAGATATATCTAGTTCTATAATATTTTATTTAGATTATATAAGACAATAATTTGTAGCTAATAAATTGAGATCTTCAACTTTCATCTTTAATTATCACAAGAATGTATATTGAAGCAGGTAACAATAGAGTTTGCAATAGTGACTATTTTCGCTTGGCAGCCCTTGTACGCACGCACACATACCCAGCGAGTTCGTTGACCTTTAGTATTAGAGTATTTCTTATTAAAACGACGACGACCTATCAGTATCACTGGTTGACCATACCTGGAAGTACTAAAGACAGCCTCTGAAAATAACAAAAAAACTATAAGAAATATTTGTAAAACTAAAAACAGTAAATAACATCTTATATACTACAACTGATTTGATCAACATCAACACAAGGGTCACAGTGAATTTATAATACATGTAATAAAATGTACGTACAAAATATGTACTTATCATATATAATTACAACAGATATAGATAATATATTATATATTTAATGATAAATGGTCTGTGTAATCAATAATTTGATCGTCTAAAGTGACAGCCCTAGCTTTAGATCCCTTATTGTCAAAAATACAAATCAAACGAAACTTAGAACCAGAACACCGGGTGTACTTTCGCAGCCTGTACTTGCCTATCTGTAAAATAGGGTTGCCAAAACGGGTACGAAGATAAATTGCCTCTGTAATATAGATATATGTATATACAGAATAGTGAATAGTAAATGCAAGTTGTAACATTACCTATATTTCTATAAATTTAGTTTAAAAAATATATTTAAAAGGCAGATAATAAAACATATTTCGAAGTAATACAGGAACTGTACACAAATTAAGCAGTATAATAATAAGATTATTTTTATTATGTTTAAAAGCATAAATGCTGTAACAATGTGGTAAGCTTATCTCACGGGAGGTCAATATATTATTAATTTATCAAACTTGCTCCTGATTTTAAAAATATTTTTTTATCAACTAAATAAAAACCTTATTAATAATTCAATTATTTAATACAATCAGGATTTTATTTTAGAATAGATTTACAGTTTCATTTACATTTATTTATTTGCATGCTTTATTAACCCATTTCCAATAAAAATAATTACTCAAGTAATAATTTTTATATTTAAACTTTCGTGAACCATGACTATTATATTTATATTTACCCGGCTGTATTCACGTAGAAATTAAATCGGAATGTGCCCGACTAGTTTCGAACCCATTCAGGGTCCTTAATCATGAGCTCAGAGCTAATGAAACGAAAAATATAAAGCAATAATTATTTAACTATATTCCAGAGCATATAATAACCAAAATATATCAGTGATTGTGTTCATAGTTAAATCTGACGATGACTTCATCTTCAGTTAGAATCTTGGCCCTACAGCCGCTGTGGTCTCTGGTGCAGATCCATCTAACCTTAGCTCCTTTACTGCCGCTCCAGCGGTTGAACCTGTACTGACCCAACTGTATCACGGGGTTGCCAAATCGTGATAACATAAATACCGGAACTGAAAATAATTTTACATTAGGGCAAGATGGCATTTATTATCAACCAGCAGAGTATCATATTATATTTATTATTAACAGAAATTATTTATTCATAATGTATCTTTATTACGTTACACCGAAAGCATTACAAGTGTTTTATTTTGAGGATAAAATGAACTTCAACTACGGTACCAATAATTATCAATGGTTATGAAGTCCTTGACGACTCACGACGATACCTTCAAGAGTCAAGACCTTGGCAGGGCAGCCATTGTTGTTCCTGTTACAAATCCAGCGCGCCTTGTGTTCCTTGTTCCCAGTCCACTTACGATATTTGTATTTACCGATTTGAAGAACCGGATTACCTTTTCGAGATAACACGAACACAGCTGAAACAATTCATTTATTTTTATGTCCCTGGTAATAAAGACCATAATTCCATCGCTCATACATTTATAATATTATATTTATATTTACCCGGCTGTATTCACGTAGAAATTAAATCGGAATGTGCCCGACTAGTTTCGAAACTAGGGTTCGAAACTAGTCGGGCACATTCCGATTTAATTTCTACGTGAATACAGCCGGGTAAATATA
Source organism: Dircenna loreta (assembly GCA_963555665.1). Taxonomy (NCBI): domain Eukaryota; kingdom Metazoa; phylum Arthropoda; class Insecta; order Lepidoptera; family Nymphalidae; genus Dircenna; species Dircenna loreta. The sequence goes on along the minus strand of OY743099.1, from coordinate 3,659,472 downwards.
AATATAATAGTCATGATTCACGAAAGTTTAAATATAAAAATTTATAATATTGTGGTATTTGAAATATAAACGAGACGTTATATTCGATATTATTTATTCAATGGGTGTGTTCGTGGGAGAACTTTACAATCTCGTCGTGTAGAGTTATCATGGTAGCTCTGCAGCCAGTCTTGACGCAGACCCACCGGGCTCTGGCGCCCTTGGAGCCACTCCACTTGTTGTACCTGTACTCCCCGATCTGAATCACCGGCTTGCCGAACCTGGATGTAGTATAAATCACCTCCTTGGATAGCAAGCCTTGAATAACAATTCAGTATATTAGTATAAATAAAATACTATAACATTCATATATAGTATAATACTCGCAAGTATAATATCTAACGGATGAATTTCAAAGGGGTCTGAGAAAATACGTGTTGGTTCTATTAATATGATATATTATCAATAATACTAAAATATAATACAATAATACTTATTGTTTACATAATTCATTCGTGTCATTAAAACTATAATAAAAGCATCAATTCATAATAACTATATATAATGTCGAAAAATATCTGTTTCTGTTCATAAAATTAAATGATCTCGCATTATTTCAGAGACATCTATAAATATAAAAGAGCACTTATTTTATGTTAATTTTAATACAAAAAAAAAATTGCAATCAGTTAATACTTTTGTCAGCTTCTTCATTACTATTCTAGTTGTAAATAATGGAACTATAGTACCTTCAAGAAACGTAAAAATATTATAAATTAAAAATAATAAGCATATAATATAATCTACTCATACTTTACATACATTCTTTATTGATTAATTTACATCTAATTAAACAGCCTTTAAATAATACTTACTTAAAAAAAAATGCCTTCAGCATTATACATGAGTATGCCTACTAATTATATAGTTATATTTAGTAGTGTGATTATATTAATCTACGAAATAGTTATTAAAGACTTATATAAAAAGATTATTCTTCATGTTTTTTATGTTTAACTTTTTCAAGTCCACACATTATAAATATTTTATAATTACTTGTGATTAGTCTGTATTGGGTGAATAGGGTTTAGTCAAAGTTCGTATGAGACTAAACTAAAAACACATAGGTTGCCAATATAAATGAACCTATTTCTTATTATCATATAATCTAAATGATAAACCACAAAAAAAATGCAATTTGTAAAAAAACAACAATAAATACTAACTTGTTTTCCCATGACATGAAACATAACATAAAAGAATCACAAAAAAAAATACTGATACAATAACAAGTTGACTAGGAATAAAAAAATGATTTGTTTAAAAATCACAAGTGGGTGTGAAAGTTTCTGGCGCGAATAATAATATTGTTAATGGTGGTGACGGTGGCTCTGCAGCCGTTCTGGTTCTTCACGCAGGTCCATCGTGTGTGCGGACCCTTACTGTAGCTCCATCGATTGTATCTGTACCTGCCCAGCACCATCACCGGGTTGCCAAAGCGAGTCCGTTCGAACCGCACTGGAATATAACATAATGGTTAAGATTGGTAAACACTATATTAACATACTAACGCAATGTTATAAAAACTAATTATTAGGTAAATCAATGAAAATCTGTTCGACAAATAGTATATTTTACTATATAAATTAATCGAGCTATACAAAGACATCGTGTGAATTGAATAATACTTTTTTTTTTTCATAAAAAGCAGCAGAAAAAGTTTTTAAATACACTTACACAACCATTCATACATATAAATGTTGACATTTTTATTATCTGGATGTCCCTTTTATGTATACTTATTTGATCATTTATTTTTTATTTATTAATAAAACTTTTATTATCATCACAAATTGTTAATGATAGTTTTATATTTCATCACTTTTGATTAATTTTGTATTATTAACCTAACCTTTCATTGATGGTTATGTAGAGTTTCATCATCAATGGTTATGATTACTTTTAATGACGACTACCTCATTGTCCATAGTCACTATGCTAGCTCTGCAGCCGCAGGACGCCCGGGTGCAGTTCCAGCTGCCCCGGGCACCCTTGCTGTCGCTTCTCCTGTTGTATCTATACCCACCCAATAATATCACAGGCTTGCCAAATCTCGACACCGTGAATATTGGTTCTGTAAGTTTATTTACGTTTTAATACTCTTTATTTTTTTTATAAAAGTGAACATTTCTTACATTATTTCAAATAAAATATCTAAATATGTATTAACATTTATTGGAAGGAATTCAAAGACAATATAAAAAACAAAGGGTACTTCTTGAAAATAAAACAAACTACGCATTATTTCACATGAACTCCTAGTGTATGTGGTCGTGGTTGGTCTTGACGATGATATTTTCTATGGTGACCACAGTGGCTCGACAGCCTGAATTCTTCCTGGTACAGATCCATGTAGTTTTCGGACCAATGGGTCTGTTATGAATACCATAGCGATATTTCCCAATACATAGAATTTGTCTTCCATTTGTTGATGGTATAAAATGGGGCACTGAAATAAAAACAATGCTGTATAACTTTATATTATATAAATAAATTTGAACGTTTTTTTGAATGAAATATTTAAACAAATAGAAAAATAATACATTTTATAGAAATAAAAATAAAGTTTAATATCAAAATGGTAATATTAAAAAAAAATAATGATGAAAAAGAATAACCAAATATATCCTGAACTTCTTAAATTGAATAGAAAATACAAATATTAAAAAAAAAAAACAAATAAAAGATTTACTAGATGTACTATTAACACATGCAAAAATAAAAAAATCAAAAACTATACTTTAGAGAAAATATACTTAACAACTATGAATAAGGAAAAAGATAAAAATGATAAAACTTGTAAAATTAAAATATAAAAAATCAACAAAGTTATAAATGTACCATCTAATATTCAGTCAAATTTAACGATTTAACAGAAAAGTCCTACAAATAAAACAAATCTGTCTAAGCTAGGTTAGCACTGTTTACAAGAGATCTAGGAATGCAAAAGATATCACAATAAATATAACAAAATAGCTTGAAAAAACTTAACAATTATAGATAATAGTATAGTTGGGTAGAACCCAATTATACTACAGTGTTAATTCAAAATATAACATTTAAACAAAAACAACAAGCTTTAAAAATATGACTAAAGGTTCAATCTTCAATGGTTATGGTCACTATGTGTCTTAACTATGAGATCTTCTTTAGTAAAAAGAACAGCCTTGCAGCCCCTTCTATTGCAGAACCAACGCTTACCAAAATTTCTTTTCCTGGTCGAACTAAACTTATACCTGCCCACCATTATCATTGGATTACCAAAGCGGCTCTTAATAAAAACAGGAACTGAAAAGGGAAAGCCATGCGGAGATGCGAATGATTGCGAAAAATTAAAAAAGTATCAGGCAAAATCTAAATCTAATCTACATCTACATCATCTACAATCATTGGACGCAAAAATGTTAGTTTAATTATTAATATAATTGATTTAATCTAATAATAAGAGAACATCTATTATTATTTACAATATCTTCAACAACATGATGACGAAGTCGGTAGTCATGGCACAGCATGTCGAAAAATAACCAACGTCAATTAATAACAAATAACTTATTCGAATAAAATAAAACCTTTGATATAGAAATAACGTGATAAAACTTTATTTCAATAAACATTTAAACTCATAACAATAATATCCACCTATGAAAGTTAAAGTTATACTTTAAGATGAACGGTATGCAACTAATAGGGTTGTAGCTCTTCATAAATTTATCGAATGTCCAAAGAGATATTTTAGAAATCATATTAAAGAAAAGAAAAATTATTGATAAATAAACAAAAATCATTCGATCTCAATAACTATCAATTATTTTTTTCATCTCATATTTTAGGATCAATTACTGATACTGTCTTCAATTAGTGGAAAAATTTACAAATATTAAAAAAATATATCGCTATTTTCGGTAACACCACAATAACTCTTGCTACCAGACCCTCTGTCAGTGGTTATGTTCTCTATCCAAAGTAATAATTTTATCCTCCAATGTATAGACAGTGGCCCTACAACCTGAGGGATTCCTTGAACATCTCCACCTATATTTCGACCCTTGCTGTTCACTTTATTGTATCTATATGGTCCGATTGAAATGGCAATGTTACCACACCTCGTTGGCACAAACGTTGGAGCTAATTCTGCAATTGAAACCAATCATTTGAAGTTTACAATATTAATGTGTGGCTGATAAAAAAAAAAAAAAACGGTTTGATAGAAAAAAAAATTACATAAAAGATTTTATTAAATTTAAATTTTCTTATCAATTCTAATTGTATAATATTATATTCTATTAATTTAAACAATTTGGTCAAGGTTGTACATATTTTTTTTCTAAGATGTGTCTTGTTACAAATTTTATAGATTTCTAATATACATGTATATTTATATACCGTTAAAAAGAAAACAATTTTATTATTCAATATTTATTTACTCAATTATTAATATTCATCATTCATTTATTACGCTAAACTCACACCATGTCTGATATTAAAAGATTAACTTGTAAACGCACACACGAACTATAATTATTTTACAGACTAATATATTTTATTATAAAAAAATAAAAATCAGCCCATGTTTCATACATGTTCGACCGCTATTCACAGGCCTTCTTCCAATTAAAGATACAATGATCTATTATACTTATAATATACTTAAAAATGTACTATTCTTACATTTTAATCATTCGTAAAATTTTAAAAGATAATAAAGAACGCCACCCAAAAAAAAAGGGAAAAATCATGTTAAAAATATATGGTTATTGATTATGAAATATCATTTTATCATTGAAAAAATATATATGTAGTATAAAACAAATGTATCGTACGCACTTACACTTACCCAACCATACTAAAGGTTAGATCATGAGACACAAGCAGGCTCGAGTCCTGATCGTGTCAATTAAATTATACATATTTAAATTTTGTTCTAAATAATTAACTGTTTTTCTGAGTAAAAATGGAATGTAACTTTATAGACAACTAACAAACGGTACTTCAGAAAGTAGAATTCGTTAGTACACTCGTTCTAAGATTCGTAATACAAAATTGTTCTTCCAGAACAGTTAGTTCATCTTAAGAGTGTAATAGACAGCTTATCTATTCTAAATATTAGTCAAACAATTTATTTATTTATTTATTTATTCAAACACACACACACACAACAGAAGCGGCAGTCTCGCCATGTCTCTTATGTTTCTAATTTTGTACATCATTGATTTCTTTTAGTATGGATACTTTAGCATAAGATGGCTTATATCTTCCCGAGGGTGCCGTAATAGCCGGCTAAAAGACGGGACTTGTCCAAAGGGTAGCGGAAATAACACAAGCATACATTCCCAAGTCGAAAGTCCGAGTACAATGTGGGTGTATTCAAGACAAGAGTGAATAGGTTTTTACTAAGTTGATGCGCTTTACCACCTACGACTACATTTCCACTTCCCATCAGGTTGAATGTAGTCAAGTGTGAACTTAGTCTACGTGTAAAAAAATAAGAAAAAAAAGCCATACATACACACAGGCACTCACCGCACAGCAACGTTTCTGAATTACGTGTAAGTACTAGAAGCACTTCTATGAAATAATTTATCTCAATCATATTTTTGATACGACCGGGGCTCGATCTAGGGATTTTTTAATAAAAAGAAGAATAAAGTACATGTCATATTGTCATGAAGACCCATCAAAATTTGAGTATACAAAAAATATAAAAAGACTGCAAGACAGTTAAGACGTCCTGAAGTAGAAGTAAAAATGTTCTACCGAAAAGAAAACATAATAGAATGAAAATTGTTGAAGGAATTATTTTTCCAAACTAGAGAAAACATTGTCGGTGTCAATTAGATCTGAGATTAGTTATTAAATATCAAAAAAATAATGAAACATTCCCAAAAAAATGAGCATCCATTTAACTTGGTAAGTTTTTAACCACAGTAATTTAAGTGATGATAAACCCACTGGTTTTGGTTTGGACGCTTTTTTTATAATAATAATCTTCTGATATGTTTAAATGAAATAATTACAATGAGCTCTCAATTATGTGAGGCATTTCTAATTACGATATTTGTTCAACTAACTTAACCATAAAAAAACATGCACGATAAAGCAAAAAAAAACATTTAAAACTAAAATAATTACTAACTACTGAATAGGGAAAATTGGTAATCTCCACCATATTACGTAAGATTTACTAAATTAAAATGCCAGGATATTAAAAAAAATCCTTATTAAAAATAACCTCAATTCCTTATGAATGTTATTCTATAATACAGTTAGAAACATTGGCTAGGAAAAGAGCCTAATAGATGTCACCTCCCAATAATGACGATTATATAACAGGTTCTAAATTCATCAAAGTGGCTAACGACATGATAGCTCACTTAGCACATTGACGGGACGGTATCCCAGAATTATCAGGTTCGAATCCTGTCCATCGATATTATAAAAAAAATACTATAAGCTTAACGTGGTTGTCACGTTTATAGCCAATTATAAACAAAATTAATCTAATTAGTATTAATCAACAACTTCATTTACCTGGGCTTGACTATTCGCAACAACGGCTCGTGCGAAGACGAAATCCGCATTCGCATAGGGATATCGAAAAGTGCCATGTCCCAATTGGAGAGAATATGGAAGGACCGTAACATCACGAATAAGACCCAAACAGCACTTGTCAACAGTCTAGTTTTCTCTATTTGTCTCATACTGCAGTACAGTACGTAAAGCTGCAGTTCGCAATCGTATCGACGCATTTACAACGTGGTTCTAGCGAAAACTACGACGTATCCCATGGACAGCTCGTAGGACCAATAAACTGGTACTCGAAGAGCTCATTGGCAAAGTCGATGGCAAGAGGCCAAGGGACCGCAGTCTATGCGTTGGTGTGAGCAAATTCACACCACTCTTAAAATGTGCGTGTCTGAGGTAGTTCACGTCGCGGCGAAACAATCAGACTATCGCAGAAAAAACGGCATTATATAACCGAGACCACGACTTATTAGTAAGTACGTATAATTATTTAAAAAATAAACATATTAAACATTATATTTATATGTACCCGGCTGTATTCATGTGAAATTATATCGGAATGTGCCCGACTAGTTTTGAACACATTCGGGGTTCTTACTCACGAGCTACATTAACTAGTCGGGCACATTCCGATTTAATTTCTACGTGAATACAGCCGGATAAATATAAATATAATATTCATGTTTCACAAAAGTTTAAATATAAAAATATAAAACATTAGTTTCAAAAAATAAAACAACATTCTATTTTCTTATGATCCCTAATCAATGATTGTGCTCATTAATAGTTTTAATGATGACGTCATCGATAGTATAAATTGCCGCTCGACAGCCTAAAGGTGTCTTCACACAGGTCCATCTTATTTTAGGGCCTTTGCAACGACTAACCTTGTTGAAGCGGTAGTGACCTACCATTATAACGGGGTTGCCTGCGTGAGTTTTTCCAAATACTGGAGCTAAAACAAAAAAAAACTTCATTAAAAATCTTAGAAACATTCAATCCCGGGTTCTTCTTCAATCATTTAAATTAGAAATAAAGAAATAAATTACATTTAAGATTTCATCATCTGAATGAATGAATGAATTGACATAAGGGAGATATGTTTGTATAAGTATATTAATTATATAATTCATAATAAAATACATTTTGTTTTGATTTAACTTTGTAATTCATTAAAGTATCTTTTATTACAATTCCAAAAACATCTTAGAAGGGAATAATCCATGGATGATTCTACGAAGTATATATATTTGGTGGCCATCAATTAAATGGTTAGTTAAAAATTCGCATCAACAAAGATCTATGCCATAAATCAAACACAATTCTTCCATTCTTGATCAATGATTGTGCGTTTTGATGATTTCAATAATAGCATTATACAAAGTGTAAATAGAAGTGCGACAGCCGAAAGGCGTTTTCACACATTTCCATCTGATCTTAGGACCCCTACTTTTACCGATTTTATTAAAGCGATGATCTCCCATCAGTACAACAGGGTTGCCCGTATGAGTTTTACCAAAGTAAAATAAAATAAACTTAAATACATTTAACCATGGGTGAAATAACAGTTATTTAGTTTTATATTATAAATAACAATTAATATATCAGATATATTTGTATTGGTATACTAGGTAATAATATAATTCATAATAAAATACAAAAAAAAATGTAATTGTAATTCTTTGAAAAATATTAAACAATTATTTTATAAAATTTTAAAAACAGCCAACAACCCAAGAAGTTGTCATCAATGCATGACGCATTTAATTAAATATCTTAGTTTAGTAGCCACCCATTTAATAGTTAGTGAAAACATTGTATGTAACGAGAATCAAACACCAATCTTATATTTTCAATGATTATGCGTATTCATAGTTTTAACGATGACATTATCGAAAGTGTAAACAGACGCGCGACAGCCGCAGGGCGTCTTAACACAGGTCCATCTGACCTTAGGTCCCTTACAACGATTCACTTTATTGAAGCGATGAACTCCCACCATTATTACAGGGTTGCCAGTATGAGTTTTGCCAAATACTGGAACTAAAATATACAGTCTTAATAATATTTTACAATGGACAAGGTTCACGATATTTGATGACGGAAGAAAATAACAAACCAAAGTTACTTTACGTGTTTAATGATTATGTTCATTTAAAAATTTTGTAATAACATTTTCAACGGTGTTAATAGCGGCGCGACATCCAAGAGGATTCTTCACGCACGTCCATCTGATCTTAGGTCCTTTACACCTGTTGACTCGATTGAACCGATAGCCTCCTACCGTGATAACGAGGTTACCTTTACGTGTTCTGCCGAAGACTGGAACTAATAAAACAAAAACCATTACAATAAAGTATAACCTCATCATAAGCAAATTCTAATTAAATATATTTCAAGACATGATAAAGTTGGTGACATAATTATCTGGCCATCTTTTACGTTTCATATATTTATTAAATGATCAATGAACAATAATATCTGAGAACTCAAAACAACGTCTAACTTATATAATGGTGTAACTTATAACCCCATTTAATGGTTATGAAATAGACTTTTGGTTACAATAGTTCCTTCAATAGTTTTTACGCTGGCCCTACATCTGGTCCGCGATTTCATCGAGCATTGCCATCTTATTCTAACTCCCGATTTTTTTTCCTTATAGAAACGTTCTCCTCCAATTAAAAGCATTTCTGTCCCTCTATTTGTTTGACATATTCTCACTGGTTCTAGAAAAAACACTAAGTTTAGTAACTATTAAAAACTGTTCAAAGAAAGAACACAAATAAAACAAAAAAAATTAAAACCGTCCGAAGAACATTTTAAAAATATGGCTGACGCACGGATAAAATCAAGCGATTTTCTTTTTAATTGCAATAAGGTATTTACTTTATTAATATTTTCATGAAATGATAAACATTGAATTATTAATAAAGGTGATGATGAGGTAATGGAAAAAAAACCACATGTAAAAATCAATAATACACATATATATGTTGTACGTAGGCAAAAATCAGACAAGATAATGTAAAACATTACTCACGATTAATGATTAAATATGAATAAAAGCGTTACTATTTATCCACCACCAAACCTTAAGTAACATTTATGTTATAAGTTAATTGCTCTGTGTATTACGCGATTCTAATGATAGACTACATTAATGTATGATAAAATTATTATTAACCGCTTATCATATCCAACCCATTAAAATAACAAAATGGAAATCTACCCTACAATTATAATTCACATAATACTATTTTTATCAATAATTTCGCTCTCTTGTTTCAATTTTTAATATTGCAAGAGCATTTGCTAGGAAAAGCACCGTTTTGTTGCCTAATGAAATGTTCATGATTTGGTATTCGATGAGTCGTGTAAATATTTGTCCGAATTTATCAGAATATTTTTTTACAGTTATATCTGATATTATAATTAAAATATCCAACACAAACCAATGAAAGTTTCTTAATAAAGATATGGACAGCGCTAAAAAGACGCTGGAACCAGATATTTTACCACCACGGAATAAACCAGTACACACTATGACGTCAAACTTAGACGAGAAAAATGACAAAATTTGTTTTTATTTAAACTACTGATTGAACATTGAACTTAAACCTACCTAAGATAATAAATTAAGTAGAAAAACACTGTAACTATAATTGACGTCATGCAAATTGTTTATTTTATTTGGGTGTTTTGTAAAAAAATACTATTGTTCGTGGACACGATCTCAATAATATTAATAATACTTTATCTTCATAGGCACATTGATTTTTCCATTTCTTAAAAGTAAGACAGCGTGCTCATATATTTTTTTATTAACATTTGAAAATTAATTCAACATTCTAAAAATCGTTGCAAAATTAATATTTTCAGCATCAAGTGCTTCTTTCATATTATCACTGTCTTCACTAACAAATGTCCCAAATGTCAACACTAATAATCTCTAAAATCTGTTTGCACTCGTATGAGCCATGGGGTCGTGGAAGCCCCAAACTCTTACTATGGCGTTATCCATCGTGTGCAAAGAAGCTCTGCATCCAGCTTTGGCCTTCACACAGACCCATCTGGTCCGGCTGCCGTACTTGTTCACTCGATTGAAGCGATACTGCCCAATCATTATCACCGGGTTACCACGCTGGGACTGAGCAAACACTGGATTTAAGTCTGAAAAAACACCTTTAGTTAATATGTGTTAAGTACTTGCAAGTCACGTTAAAATGAAGGATAAACAAACATAAAACAAAACATGATTAGTATTTTTTTTATTTAAACAAGATATAGTTACAATAATTGAAAGACAATTTACTAAACTTATAATATAATTTAATGATAATTATAATTATAATATTTGATCATCGGAGAGCTCTGTTATTATCAAATATTTAAGCTGAAAAAAGGTATAATAGAAAAACTAAACTTAATAATATGTTACTAAATATATCTAACCTATCCTCATTTGGAAACACAGCAAAGAACTCGAAAGACAACAACATTACGAAAAGTACAATTGTTCATACAAAAGTTTAAATTAACATGACTTTTTTTACATAATAACTAAGTTACATACATTCCACCTAATGGTAAGTGGAGATGTAGTCGTAGGTGGTAAGACGCATCAACCTAGTAGTAGAACATGTTGAAAATATTTAAAATGTTTCAAAACCGATTGACAGTTCTATCAAAATATACGCATATGTTATGACTAATTTTAATAATTGCAAATGAGTTATTTTCAAAGCATTATTATTTTTAGCAAATAGTAATGAAAATGTAATAACACAATATTTAATGATTGTGAGAGCCGAGTGTTTTGATGATGACGTTGTCGACGGTAGTGATGGCAGCAGTGCAGCCGGACTTCTTCTTGATGCAGGTCCACCGGACCTTGGAGCCCCAACAGGCGTGCTTGTTAAAACGCCAGTCGCCAATTTGCACCACGAGGTTCCCTCTTTGAGATAAACCGAATTTAGGTTCTGAAAGCATTACATTCCTTAGAACCTCGCAATAATTTATTTTTAATATAGCTAATCTATACAAGGGTAAATCTACAAATTAATTATTAAATAATACAAGCCAAGGAAGATAAAACTTATTTTAATTTATCTAAATTAATACATTAAAATGGTAATAAAATATCTTATTTTATTGTTACGAAACAAAGCATTTCCAATTGATTGAAATTTAAATAAGATAGATAATAAATAATGTCTATTAAAAAATAATCGTGTAAATGTGGATATTATAAGAGAAGAGGACGACCGACGAAGGCATGGATGGACTGCGTGAAAAATGTTAAGACAAGGGAGAAACTTGGGCCACTAAGATGACCACGAAGATTGACCCAGCCCCAAATAATACAGTTGAGGATAGGTGGATAAGGCATGACCGGGACGATGAGTCTTGTAATTAAAAATACTTTGGGGTCAATAACGCCAAAAATTACATTTAGTGGGAAATACGGCAGAGGACACATCTTAATGCATAAAAATATAATAATATGAAAAAGATACTTAACTATATTTTAATCTTATGGTAGAGAAAAAACACCAAAAGAAATTATAAATTGCTAATATAATTTATCTACTTACGAGACCGTCACGATTTTTTTACAAATATTTATTATTTTTTGAAAACACCGATAATATATCTCAAAATGTATATTATTATTATAATTTTTAAATCTTCGTAACAATAATCTACCCTTAACATCAGCTTATTAAAAAAGAAGAGACCTTAGAAATGTTATATTTCAATGTAATTTATATTTATGTGAAACGGGGATTTAATAACATTTGAACCTCCTATTAATTTACTAATAGTGCAGTATGTATGTGAATTAAACTTTATTGTTTAATCTATAACTACATACTATTCATATTTTCAATGTAAGCTTAAATTACTGTACATGTTAAAAAAAATAATACCAAATATGGCGCTTTTAATAGATGCGTTCAGAAACAATAAATAAAATATCAATATGTTCTTTTTTTAAAATTTATAGAAAAAACGATGTACCTACACTACAAATTTACATTTTAAGTGCAATTGTAATCATTCTTATTTAAAAATCTCGGACAATGTTGGAAACACATTTAAATTAATAATAATTAGCAATGACGCAATATAAAAACTAAACCTTGGGTTGTCTTTCATTTAAGAAGTATTCATATATCTCCTAAGATGTTCGACTGAAAAATTACATTATCTTAATCTTGAGCGGATTTAATGTTATACATTTTATTTTAATAAAATGCAGTTATTTTGCAAAAATAATGATAAAAATTATTGACTGAAATAATTTGTGATTAGTTTTTATTTCTGCCACTTCATTATATTATTTTTAATGATTGTGCCAGCCATTAAGTTTGGTGAGCCGGTTGTCCACCGTGACGGCGACGCACCGGCAGCCGCAACTCTTCCTCGCTGTGCACTCCCACCAGGTCTTCAGACGTCGAGACAGCTTCTTTATAAACCGGTAGTTACCCCACGTTATCGTGGGGTTACCAAACTTGGTTGTTTCAAACTTAATAGCGCCGGGTCGATCCATAACTGTAAATAAAAACATATATAATCTATCCTATTTTTTTATTAATAATACTAACTAGTATGAAGGTTATGAAATAATATAAAATAGAAGGAAATAAAAGAAATTTATTTGAATTACTAATAAACGAATTTTTAATTAAAATAAAAAAACTTGATCCTTACAACTTTTCAATGGATTATTAAAATAAACTAGTGGTTATGGTAATTATTGACTTTTACTATTTTATCGTCCAGAGTAGCGATTCTCGCGCGACAACCGTTCGACTGTCGGACACATCTCCAGTGCTGTTTAGGTCCATGTTTTGGACATTCTCTGAACCGGTGCAGCCCGAAACACATTAGCGGTTTCCCGAATTTTGATACTGCGAAAATTATTTCCTGTCTACCTTTAAAACAATACGTGAAAATCAAAATATATTACAAATATATCGTAGACGGGTACGACACACAACCTCTCTACGTGTTGTTGAAAAATGATAAACAGTTAAATTAATTGCAATACTGACATTTATTATAAGATATCTTTAATAAAACACTTCTTTATACACACTCGAAAATATAGCATGAAAAACAATATAGTCGTAAGGTTATATTTAACTAGACATGTACAAACAGACAGACAAATAGGATCAACTTAAGGCGTGGGCAGATCCGCGTGATTATGATTGTTCTTTACTGCAACTATTACACCGTCGATGGTGTTGATACGAGCGATACACCCCGCCTTGTTGCACTTCCAAGATACTCTGCTGCCGTTTTGATAATTCTTTGAAAAGCGGATTCCTTCATAAACCAAACGCGTCTTCCCCTTCTCGCTCCGAAAGAACATAGGACCTGTACACACACCATCACGTTTCAGCTATATAGCACCTTATATACGTCATATATTTAGAAAACCACGTGTTTAATATAAACTTTATTTGCGTTAACAATTATTTATAAAATATAATTATTTTTAATAAGTAATATTTTCATTACTATACAATAGCAGTTTAGAACAGATTATGGCTATAATCACAAAACACAATATTTTTCAGAGACAATTATTATATCTAAGTGACCGAAAAACTGACAAGTCAATATATTGTAAATAGTTTGATTAATAGAAATATGAATGTGAATGGATATGTGACTGGTGTGAAAGGGTGGATGAAATGAGATGGATGGACTGTGTGGATGAAACAGAGGGTGAGCTAACGGATAATGGGAGGATAGAAGAGGGGAACTTGTTATATCGACACCTCCTAGAGTGGGATAGGGGCCGGAGTACAATGATGATGAGTTCGATGTGTCAATGTTTGTGTTTGTTTCTGATCGCAGACAGTTTTAAGGCCACAGTGGTAGCGGTCGCCGGGCATCCTCGTTTGATACATCGCCAGGATATACGGTCGCCTGATTCGTATTCTTTTCTAAAATGTTGTCCGTCCATGTATAAACCGGTGTTTCCGCGTCTATTCTTACGAAATTCTATATCTGCAACAAGACAGTGAATATGATCTTTTATATTTATTCATATGAAAAAAATTGTGTACAAATCTCTTTATTTTGAGAAAAAAAAACTATATCAACTCATTAAAATGCTACATTTGTAGGCCTGCTGGACTTTTAATAACAATTAAATTTGAATTATTATAAAACCAATAATATTGTGTAAGAGTATGTACTCCATGCATAAAATAATATAAATTTATAAGAAGCTTACATCGGTCCGCTTTTTCTGGTAAAAACAATCTCTTGGATAGTATTTAAGGCGAGTTATTTTAAACCCGGACTATCTTTTACACTAAATTCCTCTACATCATTTATATATTCTTTTTCTCCTCTATCTAGTGGAAGTCTATTTTCAACAAGCCAGTATATTAACTTATTATAGTTTAAGAAAGTTGTATTAAGAATGAGACAAAAGACATAATGAATGAGACAAAAGAATAGGGTAAGCAAAATTTTAATCATATACGTAGCAGTTTATAATAAAACAATAAAAAAAATACATACAAAACGATATTCGAAGATAACTTGTGTAAGTAAAAAATACATTCTAATGAATGAATATATAATAGAGTCCATAATTTACTTTCTAAAAATATCACCAAATTACGTATCGTATCAATATATCACCGAAAGCTAAAGCCTATAAAGTCTATTTAGCACAGCTCTTCGAATTATTTACATAAACTTTTGGAGATCATTAAAATAATAGGTATACATTCGTCTTAATCAAATAACATATAAAATATTTTAAAATGTAATATATAAGTAGTAATAGGTCACACCATCTGTAAAACATTCCATTGATGTTGCGTTTCATTATTTCATTTAAAATAACGTAATATTATTTCGAAGCTACCTACACCTATGATCCTATAATACTAATGATCTTTTTTCTCCTCGCCCGGTCGCAGCCAGAGGTCGGTTTTGGGTAAAATTCTAGGGAAATTTAAGGCATGCAAAGCTAAGGAGGCAGCACGTGGTGACGTCAGAGGAGAAGAGAGGATAGCGGAAGTGACGGGAGGAAGATTGAGAGTTTGAGATCTCGGGCGCAATTGAACGAAGGCGCCATTTCCACATCTTGCATGTGAGGGTGGCGCGTGGTTGTGGGCGTCACCAGAAGCCACCAGCTTGCCTGATATGAGACGGACTCTAGCTCTACAGCCCATGTGTTTTGAAGAACAATAGAAGAATCTCCCTCCAACCTGGGAGTATGTAAAACCTTTCAGAACCAGAATGTACTTGCCCTTTTCGGTGGGAATAAACTGCACGTCTGAAATAGTAAATATATTATAATAACTTGATATACCTTCCAGTATCACTATATATTAAATTAAGATAGATTAAACTATATCGAGCAACCATTATAATACGTAAAAAAAACACATACGTAAACGTAACATTTATTCATAAAGATATTAAAATAAACACGAAAAATAGAGCCGCAGTGGTGTGGAAGTGTCCGAATATGTATTTATTATTTTACTGTTTCAAGAAATTTACATAGATATATAGATGGCATTGCCCATACACTACTTCACAAGTTCTATTTTATAAATAATTTGACACACATGCAGAATACGGATAGGATAGGATTCGGTCCAAAAACGTATTGGTTGCAGAGTGGTAATTAGTTCAATGAGTTGCACAGAACGCTACAACCTAGCTTATCGTAACGCAACCTAAGCACGCTATATTAGATTTGTAAGTAAGTTTAGCCATTGGGCATCTATAAACACATTTGATATCTCCTCGTTGGAATCACGAGCTTCCTTTGGAAACGTTATTTTATCATGTAACTAATTTATACTACAATCAAAGGTGTTATAGTAATTTCCATGCCTTGTACTTAATATTTTTATTTAGCTTTTACAAGCAACATTATCACATTAATAAGGAGTTCTTTTTAAAATACAGATTATTAATAAAAATAAATGAAACACAGTTTAAATATCTAATTATTATAATAATAGTGCGAGTACATACATGTTATAAAATGCGAATTAATATAAAAGTTAATTACTCCAAAAAACTTAACTCTTCAATAATAATAATTATTAATTACTATAGTTTAATATAATTTCCGTTCTTAACTATATATCTGGGCGGGGGGTGAGAGTGGTCGGTGCAGACCTTTATGATCAGTCCGTCTTCCGAGCGACGGATCCTCGCTGAACAGCCCTGGGCTTTAGACGAGCAAAACCAGTGGTTACTATAGTTAATCTGCGAGTAAGTATATCCGTCGAGCATTAATAAATACTTCTTGCCGCTTCTTGTCGGAATCATAATGGCTTCATTGTCTGCAATTATAATAATTATTGTTGAAAGAAACTATAAATATATATCAAAGTAGCGCTTAGTTGATAGTATTTTACTATTATAAAGAGTTGAATTTGTGAGCCGTATATTTTGAAAAATTAAAAGTCATAGTTTCTGTAGGTACAGTTAATGCCTTATTTATTGTAGCCCGGCATTAATTCTTGTTGAAAAATTAAAAATAATTATGCAATTTAATACCAAAATTTAAATATTTTAACATATATATTTTTTAAACTTTAAAATATACCTAACACCAAACTTAACGAACATTGAAAAATGAAAACTTGATTAAGTTAATAAAAAAATCCTAATAACAGATAATATAATAAAAAAATGTTTCAAATAAAACAATTTTAGAAAAAATATATATACGATTTAAAAATAAATAACAATTAAATATTGTTTATTGATCAACATTAACCTAAAGCAGTACTTTATAGTGTTTATTTAAATAAGTTTACAAAGCTCATCCCGTGTCGCACACACGGCAGGTTTGTGAGTGTCTTCACACACGCACGCCTCATCAGTATCTTCGTAAATCCGCAGCTGGGCACGTTCTACTAACACGTGACAAGCAAACCCAGCGGGCACTACAGCTATTTGGCAGTGAGTGTAATGGTCTAGCTTAATAAAACATTCCTTGTTGGTTAGAATTATTATTACTTCATCTGATATTATTAATATATTTACGACTGTTTAATAAAAGAACTATAAAATCATTAAATAGAAGCTATTTAATGATTTTATCAAATCTTTGACTGAAAATATGTAAGTATCCAGCTACCTCATCTCATAGCTTGATTTACAACACTTCCGATATGTAAATCAAGCTATGAGATGAGATTAGTACTTCATTGTTTTACAAGCAATGAAAGAAACATTCACAGAATTAAAATTTAATAAAGTTACATATTCAGTATATTCAGCGTGTATTACACTTGTAGTAAATACACGACAAGAAATACTAAATATCCTATCCTCATTATGTGTTATTGGATTTTAAATACTAGAATACAAGTTGTCGAATTCATAGGTGATTAATTTTTATTCTTGTTTTTATTAAAAATATTCCTATACATTGAAGTTGAATATGTCACTTAAAATGGAAAAAATCATTTTAAGTATTATACACTTTACAATTTCAAGTAATTCCCATTTTTGATAATATACCGTGGTGGTGGGTGGGTGTGGTCGAGACACACAGGATTAATCTCTCCGTTGTCAGTTCTTCGTACTCGTGCTGGACAGCTTTGGCGTACCTTGGAGGAGCAGACCCAATAGTTGCTGTAGTTAATCTGAGAGTATGTGTAGCTGTCCAGCATCATTAGGAACTTCTTGCCGCTTCTTGTAGGTATCATGATAGCCTCGCTGACTGAAAAAAAAACAGTTTTAGTAATAGTAAACAAAAAAAGATTGTAGATGATAAAAAATATATATTCAGTACCTTCATACATTTTGCAAGCCTGTTCTTCAAATGGCTTCGTTATTAGGTGATAAGGTAGCTCGATTAACTAATTTTCGCGAACAAGATACAAGAATGAGAAAAACAATGAAATCCAAAAAATATAATTTATTCCAAAATAATATAATAATTGCTAAAAAATATTTGATCATAATACAAAATAACATTAGGTAAATGCGTCTAATACTCTAGGAACAACAGGACTAGAATATTGAACTAAATATTCTTATATAATACGCTGGAAGCCTTTTTAAGACACATTAAGTATACTTGCATTAAGCTTTAATACTATATTTGAAATAAATACAAAATGGAAAATTCATCAATGCAGGCAAGACTCGAACCTGCGACCTTCGGAACGCGAGACGTAATGATAAATTGTTCATTTTATATTTATATAAAATTTTAACCAACTTACAAAAAAACTATAATACTTTTTAATCAAAATGGCAACTTGTGGCGTTTCTCATCTTATTAATAAAGGATTTAATTTTCGGGAATAGTTCCATCCTTACATGTCATTTGGTTTGTTTTGTACAATATTTAAAAAAATAATTAGTAATCGTAGATAATTTGCTTATTTATAAAATACGAGCTATTATTGTCATTAAACAATATACTTATAAGAATAATAGGAATATTCAATGCTTAAATCATATTTTGATCGAAAAAGCTACATATTTGTTGATAAGTACAATAACCTTATTATAAAGAATAAAATGTTACATAAAAAAAAAATAGTATAATAAAACGTGTGTATAAAGTAATTATTTGTTGATATAAGTAACCTTTAAATGTAAAATAATCCAAAAATAGTATTATAAAATAATTGTTCACGGCACAACCTAAAGGCGATATATTATTAATAAAATAATGATCTATAGATCATTAGTACGTATCAATAGAAAAAGCATTCTTAAAAAGTAAACAAAAAATGAAAACTTGTAAAAAAACTAAATTTGCGCGCGAGTTTGTACTCGCACCAGTACACTGGTCACTCGGGTATATCATTTAAAATTGTAATTATTTTTAAAACAATGCAATAAAGCAATAATGCACTGATATATATTTTTGTATTTTTTTCTTAGAGAACAGATAAAATGATATCTCCCTCCTTTTTGCTCTTCTCCAACTTATCTTACAGACCATTTTAATGAAGACTAATTCTTCTTTAGTAGAATTGTCTTCTTTACATAATTAAAACAAATATTCCGGCATCTGGAATGTTCCTAAATGTTTTATAGTTGGTTAGAGTGAATAGGCTTTTACTAAGTTGATGCGCTTTACCACCTACGACTATATTTCCACTTACCATCAGGTGGAATGTAGTCAAGCGTCAACTTAGTTTAAGTGTAAAAAAAAAAAAAAAAGTTAGTCTGTGAGTTTTAAAATTTGTTAGTCATTAGAGCAGTCGTGCAGAGCCATCTCCAAATCATAAAATGAAAACTGACGGCACCCCATGCCTCTGAACTCTTTAATATTTATATGATCTGAAAACAAAACAAAAATATAAAGTGAATCATTCCAAAATGTTTACTTATTGAGTTATTGGTATGAGTGTGTGCTGTAGGGTAGTTTAAAAATACTTTATTATACAAAATGATTTATTGTGTTTCACACTTTGAAATATTTATTGACAATTTAAAATAACTTTTGTTCATTTTGACAATAAGTCAGATAAACATTGTATAAATATGATTGCTATGAATTACTATAATAAATTCATAATATATATTCTTTATAACCAATTATATTTATTTATATTTAAGATTTTAATAATTAAAATTAACTAATTGGTCCCTTAAAGAAATTCTAACTTATTGTAACCTACCTTCATTAAGTTATAGTTAAGTTGATATTAATTACTTAAGTCAGTTAAAAACTTAAAAAATACTCATATTACAGAAATAGTGAACAGTTTAGTGAATTGAAAAAAGTATTTCTTGAGCCACAGTGACACCAGTTTTAATACATTTACTAAAAAATAAACAGAATTAAGGTAAAAAAATATTTAAACAAAATATCCAAAGTTATTTTTAGCTGAGGAGTTGAGTTATTGTGAGATAAAACAGAGCTACGTAAATAATTTATATATATAAAACTAGAGCATTTTGAATATATATATATATATATATATATATATATATATATATATATATATATATATCTAGATTTACTCGTGCATTAGTATTTTATAACCGCCTTTTAGCCTTATATTTGTGGAGTATTTAAAAAATTACAGGATTTTATGTTACTTGTATAGCTTACCTTATTATTGTATGTAGAGGTAATTAATACGATTTTATATATTACAGTAAGATAACATTATATAAAAATAAGTATTGTATACGCCAAATAATAAAAAACATGGAAATTAAATCACTTCTATATAAGTAGAAGAAAAACTTTGATTGTACAACTATTACAATATTGTGCCTCTAGAAATAGCATAAGTCATATAGCACCTTAGGCGTTTAAAAGTACCTAATTCAGAGCACCAAACTTACTATCGAGACATAGCATATGGTATGTGGATTAAAAAACCCATGAAAACAAACGCTAGCTGTGGTTATGGAAGCCATAGCTCTTCACCAGCACTCCGTCCACTGTAGTCAAGCTGGCAATACACTGTCGCCGTCTCTTTCTACCGCACACCCATCTTGTTCGTTCCCCTCTCGTTCTCTCTCGTATGAAATTGACTCCGTTGTACACTATCATGGGGTTTCCGCGTCGTGATATGATGTATCGCGCATCTGCAAAAAACATTCTCGATATTTCATTGCTTGTAAAACAATTTGTAGAAATGAATTGTACCTCTGAATGAGAGGATTCTTTTTATTTTTGTGTATGCAGGAAAAGTCCAGGTGAGCCACTTAATGTAAGATTTAGACCACGAATTTTCGCCGAAATTTTCTCTAAACTAAACAGTGCTAAACTAGGCTAACCAGCGAATCTATAATGACTGTCAACCATTCATTTAAGGAAATATAAAATAAAATAAAAAATATATATTAGGCTTCGAAACTTGCACAAAACAGCTATAAATATATAAAAAATTTAGTCAACAAAACAAGAAAAAATAATTAAATTTTAGTAGTAGAAGTATTTCATCTTATACGATGTAATCTACCTTTTTATTAGTGCACAATATTTTTTTGATGTAAAATTTGAAATGTACCTATATTAGAATATGTGATTACTAAGTAAATACCTATTTTCTTAATAATACTCGTACATCACACAACGAAGGCTAATCAGAATGATATTGAAAGGTGGTGTAAAATTGACTCATCTTCATACTTATTAAGTACATTTAACTTTAGTCATATTTAGTAATACGTATTTATTTATAGCTCATTCATAGAAAAGTTGTTTTCAAGGAATCTGTTCTAAATATAGGTTTAATGATAGAACAATCGTCATTAGAAGGAGGCTTTATTTTATATACAATGTATTGTGTAAATTCAATCAACGCCATCTATCGTGAAGAGGACACGACGCTTGACATGCCCGCGACGTATTTTATGCACAGCCAAACTTTTCTTGTTTTCTTTGAGGGCGCTGTAGTCAATCTGTAGCTCGCAGTTTTTTTCAGATCAGCATATAATTCTATTTCTGTTGGCTGTTTCAATGATATCATGGCCCTTTTAGAATCACCAACACATACCGGATGATGTTTTGATTAATAAAAATCGATATCCTACTCAATGTAATTTTCGTTAAATATATTTCACATGTTTGTTATGATCTTTTTCTGCTTTACATATGTAAAAAGAACAAAGACTTTATATATATATTTAAATTGTTAATATAGACAACTGGTAATAATAAACACTAATGCTTCCACAATAATTAAATCGAAACCTTCAAAAGCCACGGGTTTGAGGTAAGTAGAACAATATATAACGGATTTCTTGATGTGAATGCGCTTCTTACAAACGATAATAACTCGTCGGCATTCTCACGGAACGATACACACGTCTTCTTTATTTAAATTATTTCTTATCTTTAACTCCAGCACAACATTAAGATAATCTAAATACTAAGTTAGGATAAAGAAAACGATGAATCAAAAGATAACCATGTTAGATGAGATAATTGGCAACTTAAATATGAACATTGCAAATTGTTTTTTTCCTATTAATGCTATTATTATATTTACAAATTGAATACCATTTTTAAAATGTTTTTTTCCTTTTAGTGTGAAACATGTTTAATTCTAAATAATTAAACAAATATTCTATTATATTATATTTTATAAATTGGGCGTAGTTTCCCTCATTTATATTTAATTACAAGTTTTTCAACGCTTATGCTAATTTTATTTATATAATTACTACTGGCAGTATTCAATGATAGGCTTTCTCAATGAGATATAATGAAAAATAATATTCAAGAATTTTATTCCAAGTACGCATTATGAATAAGGAAGAATATCCAAATTTAAATACGGTACATCCCTATTTACGGGAAAAGGACGGATATACAAGTGAATATCTGATTTAATAACAAGAAAATTATAAATCCTTCAATCAATATCCGTCCCACGCCTGGTTACAACGCCCACTCCTATAACTAATCTATAAAGGTAATGTATTACACGACATTGTTGAAATGGGTTTTATATTGAAAAATATACTATTTAGGAATCTTGTCTCTAATGTGTAACTGTTACAAAAAACAAACTTACCAACATGACAATATAAAGTTCAAGTCTACTTCAGGTATCTCTAATTATATTTAAATAATAAGTAACTTATTCCAATAACAAAATTAACGAAAATCGTATCTTGACTTCTATAATATTACCTCAGAGATGAATAAGAGAGAAAAAAAAACAAATGTTTTAGATCAAGGTCCGGCTAAGGATTTTATATCCGAGATAAGCATTTTGATAACTTTTATAGCATACCTATATCAATTAATTGAATAAAACAGTATATCGTTTGGGGTCCAGTTACATAAAAGGTAAATGAATCCTATAATAGGTTTTCCCAATATTATACAAAAAGCAATAAAATCTTCAAAAGATACATCGAACCTAACAAGCGTAGGTACTTCCAATAAATAATACCAATAAAGTTAGTTCTCTTGAAACCAGTTACCGTCAAAAGCTCGTTTAACCGCATTCCCGTTACTAACACCGCGTAGTACATCAGGTATTAGTTTTTTATTTAAATATCAGTGTAAGGGCTAGACAAGAAGAATTCAATATATATTATACCCATAAATGTGAAGATATCCTACCCTAAACTAAGAAGGTATTTAACTGTGATGCCCAGCGGTTGTCTACCTGCATGTCTTCAGAACATTGAGAGCATTCAACAAAAACATTTCAAATAGAAATACGTCAAAAGACAGGAGGTCTAGACGTCCTTTTTTTAGTTCTCAGAACCAGCAGGTAGATTGAATACGACCCTAGCCTCGGTCCGGGGTTGGTTTTGATTCAAAAATCTATCCGTTTAAAACATGTATTATTCAAGAATACAATTTGGCACATAATTATTCACATTATTAAAATAAAAATCAAATTGACTAAATGCATATAACATATGTATATGGCAACTCCATAGGAATTATAATTTGTTTATTTGTACTTCTTATTAAATTCATTATCATTTCATTTATACAAATTATAAAAGTATTTTAAAATAAATTATCATAATCGAATTTTTAATATTATCGGGACTAGAATAATTAATAAATTTACATCCAATTAATATTTCAATAAAATGAAAAAAAAAATGGAATGCATTAAATAATAACATTTTCAGTTACAAAACACTTAAAAGCTAACTTAGTCAATGTGTTTTGAATAACAGTGAGTTCATAAAAAAAAATTATTTGGCCTAATGTTACTGTTTGGAACGGCGGAGAATTCATTTATTCATTTATTCGGTTAGAAATTCGCTAATAGTTGCAGCGCTGAAGCCGCTGGATACTTTAGGCGGGTGCGTGTGCTGGGGCGGCTGGCCCAGCACCCTGTCGTAGAGAGTGAGGATTGAGGCCGGACAGTTTCTAGATTTTCTAGAGGAACAGTACCAGAGTACGCGTGCTTTTTCGCGCTTTTTTCTCGAGTTGACGAAGTAAGTATTTCCCTCGTAGAAGAGCAATTTCCCGCCTCTCGGAGTGTACAGGAAGCGCGCTCCACCTTGTAATACATTCACTTGTTAAAGAAATTTATTTGTATTCACACGAAATAAAAAAAAAACAAAAACACATACCTTTAGCTAAGACCGTCACACGCTATGTCGTCGGTGGCGTGTTTGAAAATCTTAAAGCCAATAATAATCGATTGAACGTAATAACCGCTGCATGCATTTTAAAATATTACTTCCAATGACACGCCACCGACGACATACTGTGATAAAATGGTTTAAAATATCAACCACTCAAAGTAATTGCAACATTATTTATTTATTTTGATTTACAAATTAATAATTAACATTTCAGTGGGTGTTTTAACACGCTTTGTACTATAGTGTATAATGGCGGTAGTTCTCAAGTACATATGTCACAGCGAGGCTATTTTAGTGTAGACATAGGTTATTTATTTGCAGTCTATCTCTTAAGCAAATTACAAATAGGAACGTAACATGGATCTGCCAAGTTACAATGGAGGTGTCTAGCGAAATATAGCAACTACATATGACCGGTTTTAATATCTTACTAAACTGCAGATAGACAGCTATCTGCGATGAGAAGTAACTTTAATTAGAATAATCCATGGATTACGTTTTACATCTAACTTTCGTCATTGAAACGTAAAAATATGTTCTTTACTTAAATAAGCGAACCAGAGATAGATAAGATATTGAAAACGGACCATATGTTATTATAATGTTATCTAAATCCGTAGCTTCAGTCGCAACAGACAGTCGCACTGCTGTCGCGGCAGCACGGCGATGCTGCACGTGGAAGCGTGCATCTTGCTGTTGCTGCGGCGACGCCACACAAGCGTCGAGCCACGCTGACCCCACACTACAACGATAACCTAGTTACCTAACTTTGTACACAAGAGGTCCTAATGATAATTAAGTAACTATATTCATCTAGGTTAATGTTTTAAGTTATATTATTACCCATTAATCTTAGACATATCAGTACCATAACATACTAAACCAAAAACAGACAAAACTTGTCAAAGTAACAGAACGTCATTTGTCTCGAAATAAAGCAAATCCTCTAAAAAGGTGAATAATAATCCAACTTCCTACACAAGTTGTAAACATAGTATAATATTTAAAGGTAGGCGGAAATAGGGAGTTATTGCGTATGTTTTGATGGGAGCGAAAACTGAGTGGGATGCTGTTATCGATTACCCCACGAGCTAGTCGCGCATGCCTCGCGCTGGGGCGGCTGGGGCTCGTGCACCACCCTCCCGACTCCCACCCCCACGCACTAGGCTTCATATTTTTGATACATATTTATGTTTGCAATGCGTTGTTTATTGATTTAAATTTACATTACTATTCCTTTTTACTTCGTTTGAATAAACATTCATCCTGAATGTTATCCGTCGCTACTGGTTCAATTCATTAACTATGACTTCTCTTTTTATTATTAAAAATACAAAATCAACATACAGAATCTGAAATCTAAAGAAATATACAAGAACCCTCTAATAAGTGACCCAATTCAAACAGTAAGAGCATTCCAAAATTCAATATTTAGACGCGAATAAAATACAAAATATCCAACCATTAGGCATCTTAAACATAATAACAGAGCAAAAGAGGTCGCGTCGCGTTTTCCTCAAGGCCTACGCACACATCCGCAACATAAGAAAGGGACGTACGTCAAAATTAGGGCATACAGGGCGTAACTAGGCTGTAGCGGGAGACAGCACACACCCGTGCGATCCCCGAGCCTGCCGAACTTTCTTCTTTCATAACTTTGTAGTATTGATCCATCACAACTGCGCAATTTATACAAGTGATATTGCAACATCGGGAACTACTTCAAAGTAAACCGCGACTTCCAACGCGTATCGGATGACGATTCATACGCCATGTTGAACTTTGGATATTATTTTGTACTCACGTTGCTTGTGGGGCGTAGTTTTGACATAACATTAATAAATTAATTAATATTTATATAAATGCTGATTTGTTTTTAAATTTATTATTTTTAAAAACCTGTACATAATAGGTATATTAAATTGTTTGCTTCCTTCCAACCGCTGATGAATCCTAAATATAAAAAGGGGTTCCGTCAAACGAACATCTATATATATATAAAGATATCTGACCTCATTATTATATTAAAATAGGTTAAGCCCGGAGTTTTATGTATTTCCGCTTCCTGTTGTTACAAAACATCCAATTTTAATCAAACGAACATTATACTTTTCCCGTCGTTACTAAAATGGCGCTAAAATACATAATAACTAACAGCAAAATCAAAAACATATATTTGTTACAATAATATTTAATCACTTTCATCTATCATTAACAAATTTAGTAATAAAATTAATTGTTTATTTTCTGTTGAAATAAATTTTGTTATTTTCTAGTTAAGATCAAGGCTCCGTATATTTTTTTGTACATTTTATTTAATTTATAAAACTTAACACTACTTAACATAAATCAACTCTATTAACTAAAGTTAAATCACTTGTATTTTATAAAAGTTAAAAATTTAATTAAAATAATTAATTTGTAGTATCTTTGCTCCATATAAGTACTAAAGGACGCCTTACTTTTGAAAAATATATTTTTATTCTTTTTAAAGTTTGTTTAACATGTTTTTCGGACTTAGTCCATTTATTTGTTAATACAAAAGAAATATAAAAAATGTAAAAAAAAATGAAAAAATAAAAATATAAGCCTATAAGTAATTCATAAATGACGTACAAAATGTTTGTACTCCTGATTTAATTAATATGTTAAGTACATACCGATTAAGACAAAATAGATTATATAAAAAAAAAGAAATATATAGATAAAAATTTCAAATAAAAATAAAAAAAATGATTCGTTTGATACTTTACAAAAATACTTAAGAAAACATCTTTACGTTGAGATTAAGACAGGAGTCTGTGATACAAAACAATTTTGCTACCTGTACCTATGATAGGCGTCTTTGCGCCTCACATACTTGCCATCGGGGGTGAAATAGTAGCTGGGCGGTGCGTGTATGTGGCGCCCGCGCACGAGGAACAATATATCACCGTCGCCGGAGCGAGCTGGGGCGGTGATGACGTCAGCACGACAGCCCGCCATGTCGCGGGACGAACAGTACCACTGCTTCCTTCCGTTCGCTTGCAAGTTCTTCAGATAGAACGTGTACCCGTCGTGCAGCAGCAACGACTTCCCAGTCCTCGACGGCACGTACACAGCCGGCGCGGATTCTGAACCCATTCCACATAATCAGCATCCACCGAAAATTAATTATATTACTAACGCCTAATTGTAACTAAATATATGATTAATCGAATCAAAACATCAGAGAAAATAATTATATATTTATGTTTATCAGTTATATATAACAGAAAAAGTCGTCGTAAAAACTAAATAAGTATAGATAAGATATAAGTACAATCTTATGAAAATAAAGATTCAACTATTTTAACACACAGTTTAATTATATTTAAATATCGTGTTGTTCGATTTGTACTTATAAGAAATGTAAAAAAGCATCCAACTTTATAAAAATGTGTAAGGTTTAACTAACAACGACCTCCAATAAATTTGAATAACATTTTGTATGAATTAAATGAGAAAAATGTAACAATCAAACATTGGAATGCATGAAGCCGTGGCATCGTCGCACGCGCATGTCAGCGCTTATGATTGTGAGTGTCTTCAACAATCACCACTTCGCCATTGTAAGTTCTTATAATAGCTGGGCACTGATGTTTGCTCCTAGCTCCGCAATACCACAACATCTTGGGATGGTTCCGATACGCGTTGTGGGGACGAAAATAATAACCGTTCAACACCATCTTCGGATAACCCTTGTCGTTGTAAATGATTTGAGCTGGAACATTCAATGAAGTTAATTTAAAATTACTAATGTATGATTACAGACGATTATTAAATGAATAACATACCTCAGATATCAACACATTTCTATTACATATCAAGTTATAACA
The DNA here is from genome assembly GCA_963555665.1 of Dircenna loreta. Lineage (NCBI taxonomy): Eukaryota > Metazoa > Arthropoda > Insecta > Lepidoptera > Nymphalidae > Dircenna > Dircenna loreta. The sequence goes on along the minus strand of OY743099.1, from coordinate 3,630,988 downwards.
TTAGAATAAAAATAACATTACCAAATATAAAACACATTTACTAAGAAATCTTCGTTCATAAAGATGCATGTTCTAGAAATCACAAAACTTTCTTTATTCAAATACTATAGAAAAAATATGTCTGACCATTCCGATTAGAATCCAACAGTAAAAGTAACAGTCTGACCGAATTACAAGCCAATTAGGGCTCTAATTATATAAAACAGCCCGTCTCAAGTCGAAACTAGTTTGATAAACCCACGATCATTGACGTTACATATTTAAATTATGTATTCCGAACTCATTATAATTAAAATAAAAAAAGCATTACAATCTAATCTTAATAATAAAAACGCGAAAGAAATAAATCGTTGTAATATTTGTTTAAAATAAACAGGCGAGTTAAGTGTAGTCAAGTTATTAATTCTATTTTGTACTCTGTGTTTATAACATTATGAAATTTAAAGCCCATTCGTAATTCACACTTGTCTCGTACCTTATTAAATAACAATATCCTCATATAATACAGCAGCAGGATGTTTATTATTATATTACGCAACCGACATTATTATCAGCTTAAAGTTAGTAGAGCAAGTTACAATACAATATATTCAAAAGAATACTGTTTAAAATTAAACAAACTTACGATAAAATTGTAATAAACCTGTCTTAATTTATAAAACGGTGAGATAATTTAATAGATCATGAAAAAAGAGTATTTATAAAAAGTACTGATTTAATAACACATATGTAAAAATATAAAAAAGTTTAATCTTAAGTCTAAATCTTATTGTTATATAAAATCTATGATCGTGACGGTGGGTTACATTTAAAAGAATATATTATAAGGTTTGATCATGATCCTTTCTTGGACAATATTACTATACCGATATTTTATTATCACCAGGAAATTAATCCCTGTCCCCTCAAATTTGAGCAAACCTTCCAATTCCATGTTGAGAACAAAACACAAAATAAACTAAATATTCGGTCTTAGTTAAATAACTCAGGTTAACACAGCTCCAGGAAGACCAAGTGTAATCAGAAACTTTATAAAAAGCTAGTGAGTTGGACGTCAACCACTTCCCATCCTCACGGCGCTTCCGCATAACATCTAATTCGAACCCGAAATCGTGGATTTAAAAAAATAATACCGAACTCTGATAACAAAACTATAATGTAGGCTATTACGGGCCGTACTATATCGGATTAAGATCGGCTGCCATGCATCAACACCGCTACCTCTTACCGATACCATTTTGACTCGTCATTAAAGATTATAAATCTGATGTTCTAAATAGTATAGTTCTGGTGCCTGCAGCGGTGTCGCAGCTCAGAGAAGACCAACCGCTTCCCGCAGGTGTGTATCCGCGCGCCGCAGCCGCGTGCGCAGGTCCACCGCCGCTTACTGCGGTAACAGGAGTCCAGTTTGTACCAGTACCCGCCCATCTTCAGCAGCTGATCCTCTGCCGTTTGACTTGATAGAAACACTGCGTCGAGCCATAATTGAAAAAAAAACATAAATAAAAACGTTTTCCTGACCTGCACGAGGAAGAGTATTAGTAATGGGTTATAAATAAAAAAATATATTGAATATAATTTCATTTATGAATATAAATAAATAGTACCACAAATGTATAAATGCTGTAAAATAAAATATAAAAGTAACACTAACAAATAATCTACAGCTAATACGTAGACGTCATCGACACCGCTATGCGTGTAAAAGTAATCAAAAACAGATAAATGATAACGAAATGTTTGGTATGCAGTTAGACTACACACAACTGGATAACTTTGAATATAAAATTACTATACATAACTAGCCTAGGAGAGATCTATACGAGACCTACGCACGGTACAGCTGGCTATTCATTTTCATTCGTATAATTCTCTAATATAAAAACTATCGCTCGTTATATTTCGTAAGCTATTTAAAAGCTGGTATACGTTACACCTACACTATACTAGCTCTAAATCTAGATACAAATCATAAATATTGGATTATTTTTATAACATTGTCGATCAGTCATTCCGCACTCTACGCCGCGGTCAATAAATAGAATTTCGTAAAAAAGCTTCAACAAGACGGCTACGCTATCATTAAAGCTATACACTTTGTATACATAACTTCTAAATATTTTGGTAATAGAATATTGCACACCATGTTATATAGTTCATATATGATTTTTCATATTAATTGTTTCGTTTCTTATTTCTACATTAAATATTATAGCCGCTAAGGCATTGGTACAAGGCGACCGTGAGGTTACTAAATATCTAAATATCATATTTCTATATTCATGAAAAATATAGTCCCCGAAGCGACCTACTCAGAAATATCTACGTAAGCATTGTGTATAATTAGGCGACACCAATAAATAGATAAATTATAAAAAATCTACAACTTTGGCATATTTCTACTTACAGTCTTTTAAGAATAGGTATATTATAAACGATTGATAAAATAACAATCAAACTAAAGGGCATTGAACATTAAAAATAGGTACAAAGTAACTATCGATTTGGAATCGTTTAAACTGGCGACTCTCCAAATTCGCATCATTGTCTTCTATCCAGAAGACCGCGAACGAGGAGGTCGCGCCAGGCCTATAGGAGCAGCGCGGCGTGCGGTGCGGGGGGCGGGAGGGGCGCCGGGGCCGCCACCAGCGTGCGGGGGGCGCAGCTCTCCACGATCTTATACTTCCCCATTGGATCTACCTCGAATCTCCTAGACTCGTGTTTAGCGGGATTGTACGTCGCGGGGTGATTATGAGATCCACGAAAATAAACTAGACGTCCATCTCTCAGACACAACGCTACTTGACATCTTTCGGCCTTTTGGTACGACCGAGCGCATCTCCAGGTGACCCGGCGTGGATGAGAGCCGCCGTCTTCATAGAAGATATGACCGTCGGCTACTAAATGCAGACCGCCGCGAGCCGAGCGAATATAAAACCAACCTGGAACAAGCAACAAACTATACTATTTGATTTGGATACCACTTGAACATTATAACATCTAATTATTAATTATAATAGGCTGTTATTATACAACACAGATGAGATTCAATAAATATATCATTTACCTTACGTGACTCTGAGAATACACTTCACAGCATTTACATACAAGTTTTTTCTAGCAACAGACGTAATGATATTCTTTAGCTTTAGCAAAATCTAGACGGCTCCATCACTTGAAATTTTTTAGAGAAATTCTAGATGGTTTATAAAGCATGAACATTTAAACAAACAAATTTGAACTTTATATATATATTTTTTTTTTGTAGAAAAGCAATGTAAAGATTTACTTTTTCATTGCCAGCATTAATTGATTAAACTTCATAAGACTATAAAGAACAAATCATTCAAAAGGGAGCCGTGATAATAAAACTCATTGATGACAGCAGCGCAGTATAATATCGTTTCTTTGTCCCTACACAGAGAGAACATTTCTCACTACCAGTACTCACTACACAGCGTATACAATCTCCACAGGCGACCCTCACCGTGGCTAACTTTATCCATTAATACTTCCCACTAAAATAATATAAAATATCTTATCACATACAAAATAATACTTCAAGAATAATACTCCAAAGGTTAACTTAAACATATAATCGTATACATTACGGTACTAACTCGTATAATCGTAATATGGTTAACATTGTGCGGTATATATCTATTGATCCAAAAATAAATCTTTGTGTAAGTACAGCCAAGGCTATATAGAATATTTAATAAAATATGGTATTTAAGTACTAACTAAAAGCAATAATAAAACATAATCTTAATAAAGGTAAAAAAAATAATAAAACATCTCACTAAAAAAACAAGAGCTTACATCTTAAACGTATACATTGAGTATTATAATTAAGTAATCTGTTCAATAAATGCAGCTTCCTTAACCGACCTTAACAAGTTGTAAGACTAACTTACTAACATCGTATACATGCCATGACTTGGTATTAACAATCTCAACGGAACGTCACTTCTACTAATCGAACAGAAACCACCCGGAATACTTTTCAACAATCCATGTATGTACATTACGCGAATAAACTTGTAAAAAAATATGTAAAAGTAATATATAAAAATACTTATATCATAAGAGAACTATCACTTTGTACAACAAACTACATCTAGGACCATCGCGCGGAATATCTAGACTGAAACGCAGGGAAGAATAAACTTCCTAGCTTTACGATCAGCTCATACAAAAAATATTCTCTGTATAAATGCATTGTGATAAAGACTGTAAAAAAATACTGGCCTTCAATATTGATATACTTATTTCATATTATGCAATTCTAAACTCTTAGATAAATTCTAAATTTGAGACAGAACATTCGTTGAAACGCTGCCTTAGTACAACCTTAAAAAATATTTTGCAAACGGTCTCACTCACCCTCCATAATAAATGCGCACCGAGCGACAGCAAACCTTCTCTGTGACCGCGAATTGAAAATAAGTGTCAACATACAAATATGTTAACTCCCGCCCGGAACTCAGTTATTGTGACTGGAGTCCAATATAATATGTACTATCACTAGATTCGTATACTTTACACAGACCGTGTACTTAAACTAGTGCATTTGTCTGTAATCTCTTTGGAGGATCCATAAGTAATATAGCAAAGTAATTTTTGCATAATCTCATCAAAGAAGAAAAATCATTTGATGACCGTCGGCACAAAGGCACAAAACATTATTTAAATCATTCCTTTCGAATAAAATATTTCGAGCCAGCAAAGATTACGACACAATTCCGCCAACTCACAACACCAAATAAAATAGCTCTATTGAGATCTCTTACTGTGCCACCACAAAACTACTGCTGACGGCCATCTAATGACGATTGGACTGTCACTAAAGGTGACATGGACAATTGTAAATAGAGTTTAAAACATGGGTCTGAGAGGAGTGGCACGGACTCCACAGGTATGGGCGCTGTTCATTTGTACGACCCTCAATCCAAAAGTGTGAACAGCGGCTCTGCAACGTGGATTTCTAGAACAACGCCACCAGACTTTTCCACTGGCAGCGCGTCCATTGAAGCAGAATCTGTGTGCGCCCACTTCAATAGCCGGTTTTCCCCGTTTGCTGAGACAATACCGGAACTGTCCGGGAAAACACGGGAAAGGGAATGGCAAACCCAGGGTCGGAGGCGCATCCGGCTGCAAAACTGTCCCTGCAACTAAAAACTTTCCAAGTTAGTATTTGCTGAGGGAACAACATTCAATACCAAATTCTTAAAATTACAGAAGGGCGTGTATTAAAAATCTGTCACCAAGAAATTTTATATTTGAAGTGATTAGACTTATACATATAACGAACGACTAGTACAAGAATTTATACAGAATATCTGGTTTAAATGCAAACTCAACTTTTATATATATCAAAGATCAAGTAGATTATCAATGCGAATTTAAAATAAAATGTTACAAATGGCAGTTTATAATAATACTGATGAGTTAATTTCGAACTTGGATTCGACGAAGATCAGCTTAATGTATGTACATATTGTCATCCTTATAACAATTTACTTATTCCTATAAAAAAAACATAACAAGACAAACTTTCTGTTGTAAAAATACAAGCGACAATAAAAGAAACAACATAAAGGCTTAAAGAAATAAAACTAACTAATGTATAAAATCAACAAATGGCAATTTCAGTTCTAACTTTTCGAAATAGCGACTTCTTTCTATTCTTCTTTCTTATTAATTTAGTGTTGTGGTAGGAGTGAGCGTGGCCCACCCCCACCAGGTGGTTGAGCTGCGTGATGGCGTACGACTTGCAACCGTGGTCGGACTTGATGCAGCGCCACACTCCCCTGCCATACACTATTTGACCAATACGCCGGTACCTGTGGCCAGCTATAACCAACACAGGATTGCCATATCGGGAGACACTCCACTCAACTGAAATAAGAGCATACTACCATTCTACTAGCACAGGTTTGATAACAAAAACAGACTAGAAAACTTATAAAACATTTCACGTAAATCGATGAGTGATAGATATACTGACATAAAAAACATAGTTAAATTGTAGTTTTAGTTCATTTCGTAATTCTATAATTGAATTAAGTAATTAAAATATTAAAAGAATATTGAAAAAATACTTTATTTCTTATAACACAAAATACTGGTGGACTTAATACATAATTTTGTTTAAACACTCGTGCCGTTATATACTCTTCATCTTAATGTAACATATTTATGTCAAACAAAAAAAATATTCATGTATAATAATGAACAGAACCATCATCTTCGTCATGACATTTAACGAGATTACAAAACGAGGCGGTCACTTATAAGTAATAAGCGAACTTCATTGAACAAAGATTGGTGCAAAACCCAAATTTGATTTAAAATCTAACATTTATTTTACCCGACTGAATGCGTCTTTTAACCTTAGTGTCTAATGAATATTGAACTTTTTATAGTTCTGTCATATTTGGTAATGTACAAATAAATTGTAAGTAGCTTTCTTATCAACTTCAATATATATCTAAATTTTTTTTTTCAAAAATATATTCTTTCTAAATGAATTCCATTTATATTGATTTCTATTAAGAGATTTAGGTTGAGATCAAAACGGAATGATAATTAATTCTTCCCACGTAATTCATTTCAAACAATGGAAAAGAAAACTATGCCAAATAAATTTATAAATTATAAACTAAATTCTAAGCAAGCTTAACCGTGACACAAGTATAAGACACACAAAAACCTGAGTATTAATACTAATAATACCCAAATAAAATAATGAAAATAAAAGGAATGCGCAAAGGGAATAAGAAAATCTATAATATAAAAGATCAAATTCTCGAAAAAATGTTTAAAATAGAGTTTGATCGATTCTCAGCGTCATAAATATATAAATACCAATGACATTCAAAGTTCAGTTTGAAGTTTATCAATAGTTTAAGACATTAGAATTACATTTGTTACGTTTAGAACACTGAGACTGGATCAATATTATATTTTAAACATTTGTGACGTGATATTCGGTCTTAATTCTTTCACAGCCGCACAAGCCACTCATTTAACCTATAAATTGTTTCTTATTATAACACTTTTTCGTTGCTTTTGAGCACTTTGCTAGGTGCTCTTGAGGGGAGTGTGCCAGTCTGTTAGTGGCTTATCAGTAGGAGTTGGAGCATCAAAGTTGAAAGGTGTAAAGTTTGGTTCGTGGTTGTGTCCTCCCTTGATGCGTATAAATCTGCCATTCATAGTAGTTTGTACTCTGCATAGGCACCCTTTGGTATCTTTGTCACGACAGGCCCAGTTCAATTTGTCACGATATTGGTTGTTCACCCAAAACTTATTCGATTGGAATATTAATACCGACTTTCCAGCCCGCGACGGTAAGAAGAAAGCTTCTGAAAATTATAACTACCTTAATACCAAAGTACATAGTAAATATAAGTACTTAAAAATATTAATAGAATATGATGAATACCCAAAGAATAATAAAAAAACATTTACAAAAAATAATAATTTTTAATATCTCTTTATATAAATGAAGAAGATAATTCTCTATTATTTGGATGAAAAACTATAGCTATGTTACAAATGAAGTCATGAAATTATCACGATTTTCTTAGTGGATTTTTGATAAAAACGGGGCTTTTCGTGGTTATGTTCGTTGTTATAGGATATAACTTCTCCGTTTGGGTTTGTCTTTGCTTTAGCCGTACATCCTAAATTCTTTCGTCGCGAGCAAACCCAGTACGTAGGCGTAGTTTCGTTAAAAGAAAATCCGTTTAAAACCAGATGTCTCTTACCTCTCCCAGTCGGGACATACACCGCGTTTATAGTTTCTAAAAGCAATGCAATAAAATAAGAAAAGCCATCAATGTTACCGAGTAATCGGAAAACAAAATATATCTTTTATAACTGTTTAATGCTTTTATTATAAGAATATTATAACATATTTGATGTGTCTTATAGTGGTTGACCACTTACAAAATATGGCATGTATTTTTAGATTTGTTGTATACATATTTACTTAGCACAAGTAGGTCTGTATTTTAATTCAAAAATCACTTTTATAATCAGAAAATAATATAAAAATATTTAAGTAATTTTAAATTACATTTTTATAAACAATTTATAAATATATGATATAAGATCATTCGTTGATCAATGCATATCTAATATACTCGTTATACTTTTAAATATATTATACTATAAATTAATTATGGTCATGTTTATCATAGAATAGTACGACATCATTGTCTATGGTGTATATATTAGCGCGACAGGAGCCCGACTCATGCGCACACCTCCACCGCGTACGCCCGTTCGGGAACTCTCTCTCCTTTTCATACGCGTAACCTCCCGTTATAATCTTCGCCTTCTGTCGCTGTCCGCTACTGAATTTAAACTGTCCAATTTCGTCGCAATCAATAACTAACAAACACAAAATTTACTTTAGATACATAATTTATAACATTTTTATTGCGTCTAAGAACGTCAATATAACTTCGTACTTAGTATGTTAAATAAAATAACAAATAATATAAACATATTTAATATTTAGATAAACCTTAATGAGTAATACTCTTAATAAAATCAACGAACACTAATCTATATTATAATTTTAATTACATAAGTATTGTATAATGTAAAGCCAATTTAAAAATAAAGGAATGTTCAGTACAAAATATTTAATAATAATAATTGACCATAGTTTAATTGATAAGGCACTTAATTCATACGTAGAAATATCAGTAAAAATACATTCTTACGAAAAACATGTATAAGTACTATAAACTTATAACATTAAAAAGCTTTATAAAATGGCCCCATCATATAAACACTATCACAAGCCGATTATTGCGGAATCAAAGACATTTCAGTGTTCTCGTAACCTAACCTATAGTTACCTTCATAATTTATAAAGCGCTAGAAGCTATATTATACTGAATGTATACAACTTTTAATAAGAACTTCGTTCGTAACTGTCTCGTGGTACATGCTGATAGAAGTAACGCAGAGCACCAGGACTTTATAATCTTAACAACAGTAATGGAATGCTATAATTACTTGTGTCGACGTCAACTTACGTAATATCCTATAATATCAACATTATATACCTACATATTTAATTTTTCTTCCATCATGTCTTACATTTCATCATAATATAAACGAATATATAGTTTAATACTTATTTTTTTATAATGGAGCATGTATTACATCCTTATAAATAATAATACTCGCATACAGAAAAACAAATAACAAGCGTTGAACCTATCTAGATTATCCTAACATAATATAATCGGTCCCGGTCTCACCCGCCATCAGGAATTCAAGATGCTATTAAACTGAATTATAAAGTGTCACATCTAACCCTGAAGATAATTTAATATCATCATACAGCATTAATACTTTATAATGCCTCATTTCTTAAAACAAACAAATCGCTACATCTAGTCTAGTTTCAAAATCTGATATTTAATCAAAGCTTATAATAACAGCAAATAGATTGAAATGGAAAATTAAAAGAAATTAGTTTGAATTTAAAAAAACGCGCATTCTTCCATGTGAAATAGAAAGAAGTGAATAGAAATGTAACAATTAATTTGCTTGTAATAAAGATGATAGTCGTATAGCATCAAGAGGATGGCGTTCGTGGTGGGTGGTTGTGCATTCCCTTTACAGCCACAACGTTGGTTCCCAGCATGTGTATACGGGCCTTGCAGTTTGTCTTCTTCGAGGTGCACCGCCAGATAACCTTATCCCTCAACTTGGACTCTTCACAGAACGGGAAGGTGTTCACCATCATTATTACTTTGCCTCGCCGAGATTTCAGATACTTGATGCCTGCGACAAAACATATTGTTTGAATTGAGTCGTACAACCGTCTGACATACCATCACCTTTACTAACCCGGGAAACCGAACGGGGATCGACACACGAAATAAAACCATCGATTATTGATAAGTACAATTTAATATTTCACAAAACATACCCCATACAAGAACCCAAAAAATCTTATTATATATTGGTAAATACAAAATTACACTAAAAGACTTGAGGTATACAATAGTAACAGAGAATGAGGTAGATAAGTATTATAGGCTCGAGCCTGAACCGCGGCGACTCTTCCTTCGCTCCACTACTATGAGATTCACAAAGAACAACAACTATAGAGTGGTGTCGCCAATACTAGCTATATGAACGTACTTCCAATAATGTAATAGTAATAATTTCAAATAGGTTTCAAATAATGTGCGCAAATTCAATAAAAGTGTGTTATTTTACAAATAATTGACGTATATAGTCATTAAATAATGTAAATACAATTGTAATAAATGTGCTCAATGGAATATACATACAGGTCGCCACGGGTTCACGTAATTTGGCGTATAGTTTGTATCAGGTACAATAGAACATGTCAAAATACCCTAAAATCTCATACTATTCACCGTAACGTTAGCTTATTTGAAGAAAGTTGATTTACGATGACAAGAATTACATACAATCTGATACTTTGATATTTACATCATAGTAAATGACGCTGTGACATGATCTATGACTAATCCTAACAAACGTTCGCTCAGCGTGTAGCTCACGCATTCATTAAGACCCCGTAGTAACTAGGTTATCTAAATAACAATTAAAATTAGTCAAATTTGTACTTAATTCAGAGTCTTAGAGATAAGTGGGGCTAATTCATTTCTTATTGAAAAAAATAATTGGATAAGCAACAAATTATTCCTTTAAAAAAAAACAATCAATAAAATATATTAAGACAAAGTCTCAAAAGAGTCTATTTATATTACAGTCGTCAACAGCGAACGCCGGAATACAAGTTAAAACTATGTAAAGAGGTAGTTGAGTTTCAATAAGAGGTAAGAGGGCGCGCCGGACCCTGCGCAGCGAACCGCCCCGGCGTGCCGATCTAGTCTAGCCTAGCCTAACTTAATCTAAACACCTTACTCGAGTAAAGCTTCTGAGTATTTATTCATGTATATAAAATTGTATAATTAAACTAATCTGTAAAACCCGTATAAAAAGTGAAGAGGTAGTTGATTGAGCTTAAGTACTTAAAATCAATCCTAAAGGGCAGAACAACATCGACTGTAGTCTGCGCACCTCGACGAGTGCCGTGCAAAAGCAGGCGTTCACACTCGAAGGTAGGTACTTTGATATCGAACACCTCTGAAAAACTACTGCCACTTCTTAAAGATAAAGAGGCGGACGACTAATTGTCTAAGTAGCAAAATCTGAAACTTGTAAAAGTTAAATCTCTCAAAATAAAATTAATATTTCTAAATACAGTCGAGGGATCCTTTATTGCTTATTTCGGAACAGAGTTCGCGCATCAGTCGCCATCGCGTTGTCGGCGGCTCGGAGCCGCCTGACCATTTCTACGCACCCGTTTCGATCGCAAATTCCCTACGGTCCTTTCCGTGTTCGTGTTCCAACCTACCCCATGTGCAGTTCAACTTGCCCGGTACCTCGTGCAGGCCACAAATGCTACCCGTCTCTTATTGTGCTGCTCAGATAGATCGAGCCGACATTGAAAATGAAATATTCTAATGGGCCAATTTCCGGATAATAACCATCTATTTAAACTTGATATTAATACATGCTCATACCATTAATGATCCTTAACGGACGAGCCGGTGCGGTTTTCTTTTAACGGCGGAACACAGAGCTCACCACAAACTGAAATCCTTTCATTTGTATTCCACCGTTAGTTCAAACAAAAACACACACCTGCTCCCTTTAAAGACCCCTTTCAAAACATTCTGAAAGATCTTACTTACTTATTTAAACATCTTTAACTTTCTATTCTTTTCATAAATAACCCACACCTATACGAATAACATTATACACCTCGAAGAGACCGCCTAACCTAGCACATTACGACAGAAATCCTTCCATTGCTGGTACTTATTTTATTTGGTCGTCGCAATCAATACAGCACATTTAGTTTTGAGGTCTAATATAACACATATCCGACGATTGATAAATCCAACAATGCCATCGCAAGTATACGCCATCCTATCCCCATATAACCTACATAATGTTATTAATAATAATAGTTATTCTAAAACATAAATTACGCTATTATAAGAGTGCAAAAGGCTTTCAAAATATCCGCTGGTCGATATTTCACCGTCATTCGAAAAGATTTCGAGAATTTTACAAACGTACAGCGCTCGAACGTTTGAAGAGAGCCATCGTGCCATCGTAGACTTATTTAATGAATTATATTTTCGTCGGTTTAATCTTCCTCATTACAAGGAGTGTCCACAAGAAGTGGTTTCGTCGCTGGTGTATGTTGAGCGGTGGAGGGAAGAGCGTTGGGGGATGGTTGTTGCCCGCTCCCTGTGGCTGCGGAAACTGCGGCCGAAGCATTAGCCGTAGCAGTAGCATGAGCAGTTGCAGCATACAGAGCTAAAGCGTGCTGCAGTTGTAGCAGCTGTTGGTGGGGATCCAGAGGAGCCGGAGCCCGATGCCCGCTTTGATGCGGGGTGCGCACGACATACCGACCGTCGGCGAAACGACGTACGTTGGGAGGTGCATGGTTGTGAGCGTAGCGGGACCGCACGATGCGTTCGTGTCCTTCGGGACCTTCGGTGTTGACGTCGGCTAAGCATCGAGATGTAAGTCGAGATGAACAGTACCACTGTTTACGTCCATGTGCCAAGTTATTCTTCAAGCGGAAAGTGTAACCGCGGTGCAGCAATAGACGACCTTTTCCCGCTCGAATAAAACGCGCTGAAACAACGAACAATTTTAGTACCAGTTCTTGGGATATTATCATTTTAATAAAAGTGATATTAATAGGAAAAAAATGATTAAAAGCACTTTCATTAAAATTGCGTCTACCTTAAACACACACACACACATTAGTATATTATCACACATAATGGATTTTAGGATATCTAGGGGATTTCAAATAACTAAACTTCATGTTTTTTTGTTTAATGATCAAGAATTCCCTTATTTTTTTAAAAAGAATACCTTACAAACTCACTTGGGTGCAAGTAAGCACTCACATTCGCTAGTCTCTAGGAGAATATGAAATGAGCAACACATTTTGGCACAGATTACAATTCATGATAGTAAAAAATACCATTTTGAATAAAGTCACTATGAAAAATCATGGCACGCTTTTTGACTCCTACAATACGATATAACAAATAAAAAAAAGGAAGCACTATACACATTACAAGTATTGAAATGTATAACTATATGAGCATTAGAATCTATAGAAACATTAATATTAATTAAATTACAATAAATCTCTAATATTTGGCATCAATCGTGTATAATGAGAATGAGATCATAATTATTAAACTATATCAACTGCATTAGAAGAAACATTCTAAATGTATTTACATTTTGACTAGTCATATTTTCATCTTCTGTTTTGGCACTCTACCACACACGGTCTCCAGTTGACGAAAAAGTACATTTAATTATCAGTAACATATAAGATATTAAAAGCTTTCTGTTGTACTATTACACTAAGGTAAAAGATCTGAATGTAAATGTGAAAGTTACATTAACGACAACCTATATTAACTAGTTCTAGATTCTTATAATGGAGACTAAAGTCCTCTAACTTCAGACTTATTAGTATCTGGTAATCCATGCGCTGGGATCAAAGTTATCGAAGTCAAGATGAGGCATTCTCGGGAGCAATAAGGGTGTAGGCGGTGAGGTCGCCGGTAGTGTTTTAATCTTAGACCGACGTCCGCATCGACCAGCGTGGTTATGTTCACCGACGAGCTTGTGAAGCTTGCCTTTCTGGGTGTAAGCCTTACACCCGCAGCCGCCCATAGTGCACCGCCAACGTACGATACCGGAGCGCATCGTGTGTGCCGCGTAAAAACTCCTACCCTTCACCCAGAGGCGAGGCCGCCCGCCTGGACCCACACAAAGCCGTACAAATTTCTCTGAAATAATCACACTTTTGTAGAACGAATTAAATATTATTAGTACTGCAAGCTGATTTTATTACATAAATGTATATTTACTTATATTTAAGAGCAAGTAAGCGCACCCTCTGCATAAGGTTTATAGATAGTGTTGTAGGCAATATAATAATATTTGGTCGCGCTCATTTTGTTACAGCAATTTATTGATATTGTTTTTAAATGTATTCGATTTACATGTTTATATATTATATTAAAAGTTATTTCAATAAGTGATATATTGACGTGTTTGATCTACATACATTACTTAACAATTATTAGGTATACCAACAACACACTAATTATTTTAAAACAAGCTCTTTCGCATGACTTTACTTCATACACTTGTTCGCTGATTATTGCTATATCATTAATAAATAAATTAAAACTAATTATTTTAAATTACATTACACTATCACGACATCGTTTATACTAACATGTGTTCTTCTGAGATCACTTCAGACGACATTATAAGTTTCATTCGATGACTAGACTGACTAGATTTTATTATACTAATTGCTATTTTTGTTTTCTATAAACATTTTTGTGCAAAATAAATAACCTTATATAAATAAAGCACAATTATTAAGTAATAATCATCACAATATGTTGAATAAAACTCGTTTATTCTTATATTAAAAATCCCAAGTTTTCCCGCGTTGATTCAAAAGCTACAACTGTAATCTCTTACAATAAAAAGTCCTAATATCTACAATGTTGTCTTTCAAGAGTGAAGCGTACATTTTTAACATAGATAGCGCTTGCATAACTGAAATGGCTCAATAATTACAATAGACAGCGGTTAATAAAAATTAATCATCAAGAACAGCCTTAGCCTGCGTAGCGATGGCGGCATGTGTGAACGCCCTGTAGGGAGCCGAGGCCCCGGTCGCGGGGGCCAGCGCCGGCGGCTCGTGGGAGTGCACGTTGCTGAGTGCGAAGATCCTATCGTGCAATGTGTGCGCGTACGCACGGCAGGTTCGACGCGTGCAGCGCCAGCGGACCTTACTCTTCTCCGGAAAAACTTTCTCCGCGTAAAAAGAAAACCCACCGAGTCGCATATGACGCCGACCGCGATTCGATATCACGAACTCCACTGCAAAACATCGTCCAATTCATTATCCATTCTTACAACACCGCGTTTCCAATCAATTAAACTTAAAATTAATTAATATCACCAAAATGAAACGATTTATCGACTGTTATAACATTTATTTTTGTACCGATACAATTTCAATGAGGCTCTCAATACGGCTTAGTTCAGTTTGTTTGTGAGGCGGATGATTGTGTTGCAGGTGGCGGGTAGTTAGCCTACCCTGGTTGGTGAGGGCACGGGCGGAGCAGCCATAGGAACTGCGGCTGCGGCAGGTCCAGTAAACGCGAGCCCCGCGTCGTTTGCGCGCTACGAAACCGTAACCGCCCACCACGAGACACGGCGCCCCGCGCTGTGTCACCGAGTACCGCACGCCCTCCCGCCCGCCGCTACCACCTGCCGCGTCAAGCACCATAGCAAAACCAACACTATTTTATGTCACGAAGTTTGAAATAATAAAACATTTTTATTAAATTACATTTTATTATGGTATTCGATCACATTCCATTTTACACTCACTACAAAACGTCTCAAAATATGGATGAATTCAATATATGAACGTCAACTACATCAGACTTCGTTTCTACACACTTACGAAGTCTTACACAATTTATTCATTAAATATTTATTTAACTACAGAATTATTTCTAGTCAAAGTTAATCATAATCAGCCATCAAGGCTTTTGTAATGCATACATTTTCTGTAATATGTTAAAAAAAACATAGTCAAAAATATTTAGGCCTCGTTACAAATGAAACACACACGCATAAAACAAAACATAAACAGAAATAATGAAACCTCATACCGTAGGGCATGTAACTACTTCACCTAGTTCATACTTGCGAGCAATCTTTCGCATATGATCGTCGCTGTGATTATGAACAGGATTTGTTATTCTCAAGACGTTATTTTTAGACGTAATCCTCGCTCGACATTGCTTGCTATACGACATACACCTCCAAAATGTCCGTCCACTCCTCACACTATCAGTTACAAAAATATAGGGTTCGTAAATCAGCTGCAGATGTCCACTTTTAGTCTGTATGAAATGTAGATCACCCTTTATGCCGCTGTTTATGTTCCCTATAACTGAACGAAATACAATATGTTAATATAAAGCCATGGTGGAAATTAAAATTACAATAACAACACAAGGAACAATAAAACTACTTTTACATTCGTAACTTTTAATAAAACAAAAAACTTCTAATTGATATTGACACAAAAATTGATGATCTGCAAAATAATCAAGGTTCAAACCGCTTCTTCAATCATTAAAGTAGTTTAAAACTTTAAGGACATACTTATTTTTTTCTATATTTCACAAGAAGCTGCTTACAGTATTCAATATTATTTAAACGATGATTGTTAACTTTTATAACTTAACAAATCAATTATATTTCATATATAATTAATATTATTATAATTAAGTTGGTTTAATATAAGTAGGTATAGTATAATATGAGTAGATATACAAAATATAATATTAAAAATAAAATTTAAATACTATTAGAATATATTAAAATATATCAAAGAACTGTGTTAATGAAATTCTAGATGTAAAATATCACTACCATCATAAAAAACAATAATTAAATACATCAGGTGTGGATCTAAACTATTTGTTAATATGTATATTATATATAGATCTCTAAAATATAGTAAATTTACTATTGTATTTAAAAACTTATAGAAACTAATCAAAGTAACCATTTTCTCTTCCAACTTTTTTTAAAACAATCTCTGTTCTCTTTAATAGTTGTATTGAAAAAACATAATAAATAAAAACGAAATAAATGATTCAATTCATTATAGCACTTGGATTACTTATTTATTTTACAAATGATTCAATTATTCTAGCAGGTTTAAGCTTAATATGTTATATATAGACAATTAATAATCAGAAAAAAATATATAAACAAGTATACGAATATTTATTATTTTGGTGTTAATGACTTACATACACTGATTATATTTTGCGAAAATATATTATATTCTTAATAATAATAAATATTCAGTACAATGTACATGTACAATGTACAATGTATCTACAATATCATTTTTATATATGTATAGAAGTGATTTAAAGTCTATAGTCATACTGGCAGAAATTACAGTATAAAATATTTTTTCTAGTCTTTAATGTTAAATCTTTTCTAATAAATGTGACTTTAGTAGTAGTGGTAGTATTAATTATTTACATAATTTAAATATAATACTTAAAACATATAAAAGGATTGTTTGATTTAATAAACATTCTTTTAAATGTTTTTTTAATATTTGATATGAAATCAGTGGAATATCAATATACATAAAGAATTGTTCCACTACTTTGTTAGATATATTTCAGTAAATTATTTATGACTGAATTGTTGTACTAAATAAATAACATACTTTTCTATTGCATCACCATAGGATGGCTCTTGGCTAATAACTTAGTTATTAAATTTAAATTAATAATAGTACTTATTTTAAAGACACTGATAATAAATTACCTTGACCTGAAAATACATAAGGTGAAGATTAATTTATCACAAATGTTATATTTATGTTGTTATCAAAAGTTAATTATGAAAACTAATATTATTTCATAATTCAAAATTATGGATTGTATATGGCTATAATGTGCAAAATTATTTCATAAAGTGTGAGTTCTTATTATAGGTGTGATTAAAAAAGATCTCTTTTATTTTTTACGAAAATTGCATTCCAACAGATGACCTCATGAGCTCTATAGGCTCATATGCCTATTGCCAGATGTACTACCAAAAAATATGTACATGCCAGGAATTCCAAAGGTAATTTGTCAATCGTAATTTGTTAGACTTCTTATAATTAAAAAAAATACTGATATAAATATGGAGAAAGCAAAATCATGATAATTATTTGCTAAGAGCGTACATCAAACATCACAAAACGACTTGATAGTAATTATTCCATAATGTAGAGCTCAAAATAAATATGCCAAAATATCTCAAATTAGTAAAAATAACTTATTGAGCAACAACAAACATGAAAGCTAAATATAGCATGCAATTTAAGTATACCTTAAATCTACGCCCAACTGTTACAATGGCAACTATTATAATTATATTAATCATTACAAACCTCTCATAGAGAGCCCCCTGTTTCCGAGCATACAAGGGATATAAAACTAAGGGATATGATGTTACATTCTATATCTTCATTGTTCATAGGATAAAACAAGATATACAATTTTTTTCTTAACACTTTTGATCACCAGCAATTCATAAAAAAAAACAAAAGCTAAATTGATAATTATTTTGTTTTCACCACACATAAAACTCATTCTTCATTGGTAGGGCAGTGTTAGTTATGTTTTACTATTGTTGTATGACAATTCAGTATACTTAAAGACAATGGGAATATTGCATTACAATTATTAAGGCTTGGAAAAAGCTTGAACACCTGTAAAATACATGCCATATGTAAAATAACCAAATAAATATGTACCTATCTTAAAACACATTATATTTTGATTTAACCAACTTCTTTTACAGCAGGCAACCTGTTTAAACATTTATCAAATATTCATTCACTTGCTATAAAATAAAAATGTGAATAATAAAAATTAATAGAAAGGTTGTATTTATTTCTTAGCACAAAAGCTCTTGAACTATAATTGAGAACAACCTTTATTGTAAACATAACTGTTATTTTGTAGAGAAGTAAAACTACATTTGTTATATAAATGATCCTAAAGTTAAATAGGTGCTGAAATTTTAAGTAATCAAATAGAATTTAAAAAAAATCAAGTCAACTAGAATAATTGAAGTAACAAAAATGTTGACACTACTTTGTTTTTATGTAACAACAAACAAGAGTTACGTTAGATAATTGTAGTATAATAAAATTTTATAAATGTATTATATATAACAATTTAAAAAAATAGTGTTTTCACTAAATGTTTCAGGTACTATGTGAAACATTTTGTAGGTTATGTTTACAAATGACGCGCGCAAAATATTCAGTTAGACACTAATGTAAAGTTTACAATTAAAATATATTGAATTACACAAATACATCTGTCATCATTAATTTTTAATTTGAAGAAAAAACTAAATACCAAAATTTCAATACTCCATAGTGGGTTGACAACCTGTATTCGTTTGGTGTCGAGCAACTTTAACCACTTCGTAATATTCATTATCGACTAATAATAAAATTGTACATACCGAAATAAAATCCATAGTAAAATTTATTTTTTATTTATCCCACACTGCACAAAAAACACTTTCAAATCACAAAATAATATAAAACATTTGACGTAAACACGTTTAAAGTAACAGCGGCACCGATATTAAAGCCCACAAAACATTTACACGCAATATATCACAGTCAGCATTTAATAAATCACTATAGTCTTATTATTGATAGTCTAAACAAGCACTACATTTTTACTATTTCTCAAAATAGTAAACAATCCGTAAATGACACATTTGCGACCATAGATCTCACGGCGTTTAGACGGCAACCACAAATAACGGATTTCTATTCCTTTACACGCCTTTTACTTAAGTATATGGAAAAACTTAGATTCTAAAACATTGAAAAAATAAGGGTATTTTTTACCAATTATTTAATAATATATCTTATATATTGTAAAAATGAACGCATTTGTTTATTTTTACAATATATAAGAAAATAAGTAGAGTAATAGAAATAGATGTAGTTATCATGAGTTGAGTAATTACATAGCGCCTAAGGTTATTATTATTAGCTATTTTACTTAATTCAATACTCATTCACTTTAATTTCTTTTTATATTTCTTCTTTATATAAATATATTATTTAAATAAATTGTAATAACTATTCAAATTCAGTCATTCACCTTACTTACGTACCTTATAAAAAATATTTATCTTCACATCTTTTACAATGACATCAAGATTTAAAACTAAGAAACCCACATTGAACCTTAAAATATGTACTAATGAAACCCAGCATTCGTATACCCTACTGCCATCTATGAATCAAAGGTTACATTTTATCTAACCCTGTACCTTTCTTTTCTATTCCCATTTATTGCAAGTTAACTTTTAAAATCGTGGCAAATAATTAAGTATGGTTTATAATATACTATATCACAGATAAAGTAACTTACGTCAGTACGAAAAAGTGTTTTTTCGAAGATATGGTTAGTGCCATCTCTGAATGAGAAGAGGTTAATATAAGTATTTGTTTTGTTTTCATATTTCAACTCTAAAATTTACCTAAGAATTATAAGATTTGATTAACATCTTTTTATCATCAACAATCACAATCACATAAAAAGGTATATACGAGTTCCAACTTACTTTACTTAAATTTAAACTGTATGTTGATATAAAATTTATTTCAAAGGATTATTTTTAAACTAAAATAATTCATATATTAATTCTAAGAAATGCATATATGTATCAGTAGTTTCTTATCCACTAACATATTATTTTTAGACTCTCTAAAAAAATAAAGTCTACAATCAATAATTACTTCCAAGTCAGTTATATTTCGCTGAAGTGATTCTAGCTTTACTTGTACATATTAGTTGACTGCCAATGCCATCTATGGGCACGGTGAGAAAGGACGCTATAATCTCGTCGAGTTTACTGTAAAGTGCTTTATCAGCTTTTTAACTTCAGGCCATGCGTTTTCAGAAATGTTACACACTTCAGCTGTTCCATCTGGTCCTATCGTTCTAACCTTTTTCATAAACTATATTAATAACATTTACTCTCTCGCCATCTTTCATAGATTACATGCATCCTTTTCATTTTTCTTTCTCATTTTAGATAAACGATACCCATTCGTATCGTTATTAATTATTGGAAAGTAATTTTCCTGACAATTTTCCAAGGTAGCAAGGTAATTGACTGAAAATATTTCTTTGAAATATTTTTGGCGTACATTTGGCGTCAGAATATCCCGGGTCCTTGTTTTTTTTGACATAATTTTTTGCGAAAACAGACATCAAAACTTTCGAAAACTTTCGAAAAGTTTTAATTAAATTTAAAAGTTTTGCAACCAAATCAATAAGGACGTACATACAATATATATTTAAAAATAACTATTCGAATCCGTTCGACTATTCACCAATAACGTGTGTGTATAAAATTTGTTTCTTTACTATCATGTTAGTGATTTTATAATTTAGAATTAATAAAATTAAACGAAGCAAACTGGTGAGTAGGGATCTTTATTTAAGATTTTCATGTGTTTAATGCAATTGATTAGACTAATTTTACATTATCTCATAAAAAGAGATGATGTAAAATTAGTCTAATTCATGTGCGCACGACAAAGACATCGTACCGACAGACATACTTAGCGATCATTTAAACCAAAATATTTTACTTTAGTTTAATATGGAATCATGCTGTTATTTGTAAAAAGAAAGAAAATATAGTCTTGGCAGAGAAAGACGTGTTATAAATTATTAAATTAGTAGAACCAAAATAACTATCTGAACTTTGAAATTAAGTGGATTGTAGTATAAGATTAAATTACATTGAATCGAATTATAATCTCAAAGTTTCAAGAATGCCTAAGACGCTGTTCAGTTTAATTATAATATACCTACTGATGTGCAAATTGAATCTTTTATAAAACCGTACTTTATTTATACAAAACTGAACACTTCAGATTTTGATAAAATCAAGTCAGGTATATTTTTATTAGTGACTTTTGTAAAATAAGAATCCAATTAATCAGAATTTTAATAACTCTTTTTATACAAAGGTTAGTAAATAAATAAAACTGGAATTGTTTTTTAAATTCTTATACCTATAATTATGGACAGTGATACAATTTATCCTGATTATATGGAATGAGTTAATGGAATATATACCTAATTTGACATCAGTGTTAAGTTATGACATGAAAAACTAAAAGAAAAAATGACTATGAACTCGGCATTGAAAAGTTCACTTTTTCCAATTTATTATAATTTTATTTTATTTTTTATATTTTTATTTATTTATTTGTCGCAATCCACGCACTCAAAACGGTTCGCCAAGAAATGATTTGTTAAGAACAGAGCCAACCACTACTATGTTCAAACCCTGTGCGGATTGGAAAGTGTCGATGTTCCAGGCTATCCGTTGTTCTAGGTCGTCTTTGTCGGTTCAGTCCGCGACATGGACTGAACAGACAAGAATTGGACTCGCTTGTTTATCCCTCTCATAGACTCATTGTATTTATGAACCATTTTGGGTTTATTCCGAGGTCGACCATGTTTGTCAGACCTTCCCATTAGTAAATGGTATGTAGAGATCATATTCACTAATTTTACATCTTGCCATACCATCACTGACAAATTAGTCACTACTTTACAAAAGGTCAGTTGACGTCAAACTTGTGTTAAAGGATTCGGGAAGAAATTCTCGATTCAGTCTTGAAGTCCCGTAGCAATCGGTCTTCAATCTTTTTAAGTACCGCACTAACAACGGACTATTTTATCAATTATATATTAGTACTGTATGTCAATTGAGTAGTGGCTCTATGAGGTCCTAAACTAGTAGCTATAAGTCTCTCTCCATTCTGTGAAACTATATCTGTCTCTCCACCAATTGAATTTATAAACCTCATTAATCGGTTCTAATCGGTACTATATCTCTCAATACTAAGTCATTCAGTTAGTCTTCAATTAATAAAAGTTCCGTCTCAGGTGGGGGTGTCAAGTCAAATTCCGTTGCTAATTCTGCCGTAGCATCGCGTCTCATTAAAATTGAGGATCTGTCAGTCAAAGGAACATTCAGTTCAATCTATTCATGTGAAAGTGTTAAGTAAAATCGTATCTTTAAAACCTGAAAATAAAAAAAAACGGGTAGTTGACTACATTATTAATATTATATTCAAGTCTTTTTGATTGTGCAATAGATGTATAAATATTTTTAAATATGATGTGACCAAGAGGACCGTTAGATTCTATTTGGTACAAACTTACTTGATTTAAACTTTCAACACCTATTAACCTTATCATACAATAAACCTATGTCCCAAACTCCAGATTTCTAGACTCAGTAATTTTGATTGTGCGTTGATAGTCAGCCCATACAACCGATTTTATAAGTGTAGATAGGTATCATGAAAATGTATGAATTATTCGAAAAAATAATAAGGTATTACAAGATTGGTAAAAGTAACCAGTGTCCTTTTTGTATACCCGTGTAGTTAACCGCGTGCTTTTAAATAACGCAACGGCTTGCGATTTTGAATCATAGCGTTGTACGCTATGATACTGATTATTAATTATTTAACTTAGTGCAAAAAGGGCCCAATTATGTTTAAAATGTTTGTCAAAAGAACCAATGCGGTTCTTTTAACCGGGTCTCAGAATCCAACGTGGTTTAAGATTGGCTTAATAATTATTAAGACTAACTGACCATCAATTTTTATTCTGTTGCTATGTATTATAACGTTATTTTACCCTCATACATGTAACTGAAACACGCATTATATCCTAAATGAACGTTTGTAACGTATCTTCACCTATGCTCACAATGCGTCACATTACTAGCGGTCACATAAATCGTAGCGTGCGAACCTGTCTTTGTTATTCAAACTTCCTGAAAAAGATGCTTTAATTTCGTCGGAGTTTACCATTATCTGATGCATGATCCATATTTTTTACCGTGTAGAATGCTTTCTATGACATCACATAAATGTATATATAGAGTACAGCATGTGGTAATATATATGGTACTGTATGTAATATGGTACTGTAATATGGTACTGTATGTAATATGGTACTTAGGGTTTAAGAGGCAGGAATAAGCAGATTGAATCTCTGTAATATCCTAATTTAAAAATAGCTGTAGTTTAATACTACAAGACTCCCGAAAATTTAGATAACCAACCCTAATTCAAAAGTTTAGGAAAGGAATTTTTAAAATTCTGTTTTTGTTAAGACTTTTTAGCCACCGCTCTTGACCATAATTTGCTAAATCAATCATAATGGAAAAATCTTAAAACTTAAAAGTTTTTATATAAAAAAATATGTTCTTTAGTTCGGTAAATCATTATTAAATATCTGCAGCAGTGCAGTGACATCGTCACACATTACGTTATAATAGAATCATAAGTCATGACTCATTTTTCGCACTGAATTAAGACATAACTAGTATATATGACGCATCACTTCATACTTACCTTTCATAATACTATTAGCATGCCTTTAATACGAAATAGATTTAAAGCATAGATCAATAAGATTAATGCACGCTTTCAGGTAGGTATAGGTAACTTGTTAACTTTGTGATGACGGACCTCTGACGTCATTGGGACATAATGTAGGGAGATAGCTGATGCCCATGCAACATCAATATCATATACGTGAATTCATCTCATTTAATTGTCTACATGTGACTTAAACGACCATATTTAAAAAAAAGTGATACTAAATCAAAACTTCCCTTTAAAATGATTATAGTTTCAGTTTATTAGGCGATTCTATATTTCACATACATAATTTTATCTTAAAATGAAAATGTATTTAAAATTATAAAGCATGTAGAATATTTTGTTATGTTACCACAGGAAACCAAACTTACAATAGAAAAAAAATAAAATGAGCTTGTTTCTTTGACAATGACCCATTTTTTTTTATACTTATAACATACATATAAATACTATATATTTCAATTAAAATCTAAATATTAAATAACAAAACTATTCAAACTTAAAGATTGTGTAGAAGAATATTATAACAATATCTATGAAATAAAAATAAAAGTAACTAAATTAGTAATTAATATCAGTCAACTAAATGCCTAAATATTGTTGTTTATTATAATATATCTATACAATTTAAAATATAATTAACATTTACCTTCATATAATCATATATATTTTTTAAAGAAATTATAAACTCACTAAAACTTTTGTGTTGTGAAAGAGACAAAATAATAAGGAAAGGTTCTGCTTATTCTTTACTTTTATTAATGATAGTTGCTGCTAATTTTTTATTTTTCAATTGACATGGCTGAGATCCATAACGTTGGCTGCCAAGACGGAACCAATTTATGCCAGTTTTTCCAAACTCTGCACTATTCCAAGTAGGATATTTTTTCAATATTACTTCTGAAACGTAAAAGTTTAAATTAATCCAAATCTATCAAAAATGTCTTTTTAAATTTAAATATTTATTGTTACTTATTTTAAAAGCTTTTAGCAAATTTTATTCTTCTTAAGCACCAAAAAAAAGTTATGGTACATATAATCTATATATTTTTTCTAAAGCGTCAAGGCGACATTACATAAAAAGTACTGAATATTTACTGAATTTTTAAGTTTAATCTCATAATTTTCAGAAAATGTTAACACAGGTTTAGTTTATATTTTATTATTTCATACCTTCTACAATTGCTATCAATGTTAACTTTTTAACATTATATTTATTTATCTTTCCTTCCCAAGTATTATTCTTAGCAAATAGAGGTGAGAAAATTGTTGCTAGTATCCTTTCTGTAAAGTCTTTGGCATTTGATCCTCCAACTTGGTGTATTATTCTTAGCTAAACATAAAAATATCAATTTTACATGAAAAATAAGACATTGTCTTATTTTACAAGACATATATTTATGAATGTTGGCATCAAATCAATAATAAATATATATTACCAATTTAATTTTATCTGACTTAACTAATTTTGGAAAAAGTCTATAAATTACTTACAAACTCGCGATAATACTGCTCCTCAGTAAGCAGCTTTTCAAAAGAAGCAACATCTTCTTGAGTTTCAAGTGGCAAGGAACTCTTAAGTTTTTTGATGTACTCTACATTGTCTGAGTCTGTATAGTCAATAAAGTCATTGTTTTTAAGCATTACTCTTTGTTTTAAATCTATTATTTCATATAGTATCTTTCCAACAAGATTCAATGTTGAATTTGAGTTCACTGAAAACAATACAGAATATGACTTCCTGGATCACTAAACTGCAACTCTTTAAATATAAGATAATTGTCATATAACATTTTATATATAAAGTTTTAGCCAATTATTATTTAGATTTTTTTTTAACCTAAGTTGAATTATAAATTAAAATCCAGTTATATTACTTATCATACAGAAAATATAAGTAAATAATTTAGACCCATTTAAAGTCACATAAACAATAAATAAAACATTATTTATTATTTGATAATTAAAAATGTTTGGGAAACTAATTGGATTTTAGTTTATTAAAAAGAAGTTATCACTCCATTTGAATCAGATAACTTTGCTAATAATAAATTATTTGTTTCTAAAATAAGAATAAATAAATATACAATATTACCTTCCAAGACTTGCAGGAGTTCATGGTTATTTCTATCAATTACATCTTCAGGACCACATATTTCTACTGATATCTTCGACAAATTTGCAGGCTGATTACCTGAAATAGGCAATAGCCGTTAATTTTATTGCAGTGAGCTCTAGCAAATATAAATAATATTCAGTTTAAAAAAATATTTTATTTTTGTATGTTTCAGGAAACTAAATGCTCCTTATTAAGCTCTGTTGCCAATTTTTCTGATGTAACATCATTCCTGGTTTAGGAATTATTTGGGAATATTTTAGGAAAGATACATCTGGTAATATAAATAAAAAGTCTGATCCCCATAATGATTGAAGTTTTATTAAGTTAAATCTTAAGTTGTGTTAATATTATTTGGGTCTACATCAGCTGAGAAAATTATACTTAAGTCTATAATAATTGTTGATTATTGTGTGACATGTATTTTTAGTTGTTTGAGTCAACATTTAGCTTGTAGTCTCTTCCAGGTCTGAGAATCTTTGATTTTTCTATATTCCAGATCATATAGTCTTCTCACCATCTCTTTCCTTTTGCTAACCGCAACAATATATTTTATAGGTACCTTTACACCTAATTTTCTTCGCAACACTATTTTCATTTGATTAAATCTAAAACAAATATTCAAATTAAAACATGATAGATAAGTATTACAATACTTAATATGTCAAAATTAAACAAGTTTTCATGTCCACTTGGATTAGAAATATTAAATTGACATAAAAACGTTTCTATGTCAATTTCACTACATAAGTACAAAAAGTTACTTCATAAGTCTATTAAAATCACTGCATTTAACAATATTCTTATATAATATTTAAAATTGTTGAGTATGAAAACGAAAAATATAACGAAATATTCATTTACATATAAAATCGACACATCACAAAAAAAAACACATCTGTGATGTGTGAACTGTCATTTCTCAAATGTCAACTTTTAATTCAACTATGTGTAACGACTAATGAGCAAGTATTAGTGTTGCCCATCGCCTTGTGTCAATCGGAAGACTATCGATACTACGACTAAGTATAAATTTCGATACTTTCGAAATTTAGTTAAGCTATCAACAATTGTAGTATCGATACAATTGAATCTCACTTACAGAGTAGCTACATTACATATAGAAAGTCACTACGCCGTTGGCGCTTTTAAATCTCAATAGTCATTAAGTCACTTTCGGCTGTTCTACCATTCTTTTTCACTCCATTTTTTTCACCGCAGTTTTTACCGTACAATTGAGGATTTACCGTAGCATCACATTTTGTGTGAATACTATCATCCACTACGCCTTTATTATTTTCTTTTTCTTTCTCAGACTTCTTATGAAATTCATTATCGTTGTTGCCAGAAGAACTTTGGCTACTTTCTGAGTCGGATATGTGATGTCCTTTTTTTAACATCATTTGACGTGATGGATCTGGAGTTTGATCTTAATCAATAAATATTTAAATTAATCTGATAATGTGTCTCCAATTCTTAATAGGAGAAAGTATAAAATGAACAAAACATATCAGAGAAAGAAAATAAACATATCATATTATTAAATTAAAAAGGCTTATGGAATATTTAAAAAGATATCGAAAAAACATATTCATGATATGCATTCAACGTTCCCATTCTTTTCACCTATTACCAAGAGCGATAACTGATATAGAGCGTCGGAGTTCTATAGTTGGATTTTATTTTATTCGTTACCAACTTTAATTAGTTATTTAGGGATATATTATATGTAAACAAAATTGATTAAAATATGTGGCTATATCAAGTATAACTAGTTACAATTAATATGAATATTATACTGGGTATAAAAGTATACCCAGTATAATATATTCGTATATGTCTTTATATAATTTTTTTCATAGTTTTAATTAATTTTTGTGCCTACTTTACTATATTTTATTTAATCTTCCACTCCTGTTGATTTAAAATGCAATTTCTCCTTTTTAGCGGAAGTAGATGTAGATGACAGATTACTTCGTTCTTCGAGCAATTTACTGCTCCTTTTAACCCTACATCGTACTGGTTTCTTGCCAATTTATTTGCTGTAACTGCTGTCACACTGTGGAACGAGTTGCCTGAATGTATTAGAAAGCCCCTTCTCGTGAATCATTCAAGCGCCAAGTAAAAGAACTGTATCTCAAATAAAGAAGTATGTATGTGCTTAGAACATTATTGGTTTATATAACACATTTTATTATAAATTGTATGTATTGTTTTATTTTCTTATATATTTCAATATTTATCCTTATGTTTTATTATAAGTAAGTATATTTTTGTAGCTTTTTTTTGTGTTTTAGAATTGTGTAATGCTTGTGTTTTTTTGTTTTATATATTTGTTTCTTTACTGTTTGCTCACTTACCAAAGCTCTCTCATGAACCCTAAGGTTGGCTGGTAGAGAATGTGTTTGTCGCATTTGTCGCCGCCTTTTGTGCATTATTTTTTATTGCATTTTAAATATATGATAGATGATAGCATACAATTAAAGATACCTTATTATTAAATCTTGTTGCATGCTATTAATTTTAATTAAATATAATTTTACATAAATATATATTTATTTCTAAAACTTGTATAAAACCACATTTAAAATTGTATATAACCACATATAATCATATACATTACATATAATCATATACATTAGGTACATATAATCATATACATTACATATAATCATATACAAATCATATACACCTAACTACATATAAATCTATACTATGGTATGGTATCTTTTATTTTGTATTTTTGTATATTTGTATATACACCATTGGAAAGATGCATTTTCACTGAGCGGCATAGGCTATATAACATTTAAAAAAAAATAAGGATCCTTAAAAAAAAATCAATAATGTAACCCAAGGTGTGAAAAATTTTAGTCATAAAAAAATTGTGTCATCGTGTGCGTTGTCGAAACTGTAGATGATAGAACAAAAAAATGTTCTACAGAACGTATCAACATGTGCTATAAAGTCCGCGATACCATATGTCCAACTATTGTAATTACGCCACTATAACTACTTTACACCATTTAGAAGTTGATAAAAGTGTCGGTAATAATCATACCATATTATTCATACTTCTGTATTAATATTCCTATTAAATCCTATTAAATTATATTTTATTAAAAGCTGTTGAAGTACCCGTAAAATACTTTTTAAATAATTAAAATGAAACATTCAAAAGATATAACGATTTCAAAAATGTCAATCTAAAATAATGTGGTGTGGGTCGACCCGCGTACCGAATAACGCTGCGGGACGACGACGACGACGACGACATCGATATCTTACTTATACTTTATTATTTTAAATGTGAGAGATAATCTTCAAAGTAACTTTCCCGATTCTAAATATATCTTCACCAATATTTGGAAATAACTTTTACATTAGACCTAAGCTATATTTATACCCTTGAAATAATAATAGGGCTTTTCGTGGAGAGCAATGATAAAAGTAAAGGTGACCAACGAAAGCTCGAACGAAGGAGTTTCGTATGAGCTCTGAGTTCTAAAGTCCTCGCGGACTTAGTCGCGGGCAACAGCTAGTCACGTATAATTCTATTTCATCATACTTTTTTTTTACCTGGGTTACTGGATTGATAAACTGCAATTGTTTAAACATTTTGTATGAAAGAAACACAAGATTTTCTTATAAAATTATATATATTAAAGGTTTTAAACAATTATTATTTAGAAATTCTTTTAACCTAAGTTGAATTATAAATTAAAATCCAATCACATTACTTATTGAGTAGAAAATATAAGTAAGTAATTTAGACCCTTTTAAAGTCACATAAACAATTAATAAAACAATAATTAGTATTTGATAAAATATTTTAGAGACAAATTGGATTTTAGTTTATTAAAAAGAAGTTATCACATTATTTGAATCAGATAACATGCTAATAATAAATTATTTGTTTCTGAAATTTAATTAGAATTAATCAATATACAATATTACCTTCCAAGTCTTGCAGGAGGTTGTGAGTTTAAAATTATTTCAATTTTGTGTTTCAGGAAACTTAATGGTTAATGCTCCTAAATAACCTTTGTTGCCAAATTTTCTAATGTAACATTATTTCTTGTTTAGGAATTATTTAGGGATATCTTAGAATAGATATGATAATATAGGTAAAGATAAAATGTACACAGCTGGTAATATAAATAAAAAGTCTGATCCCCATAATGATTGAAGTTTTATTAAATTAAATCATAAATTGGGTTAGTATTATTTGGGTCTACATCAGCTGATAAAATTATACTTAATTTGTAATGATTGTTGGTTGTTGCATTGAGTGACATGTATTTTTATTTGTCTGTATAAATAATCTAAATTTATCTTGTATAGCCTCCTCCAGAATCTGAGTCTGAGAATGTTTAATTTTTCTAGATTGTAGTTCATATAGCCTTCCCAACTTCTCTCTCCATTGCAACAATATATTTTACAATCCTCCAATGGTAAAATAACGTTAACACCTAACTCAACACTATTTTCATTTGATTCTAAAATAAATATTCAAAATAAAACAAAATAGATCAGTATAACAACAATATGTCAGGATAAAAAAGTTTTCATGTCAACCAGTCAAGCCGTAACCGAAAACGTTGATATTTCTAATCCCACTGGAATCAACTTAACTAGATTAATACAAAAAGTTCATTAACAAAATACTTATATTCACAAAACATTTGAAACCAATAATCACGAATCACACAAACAAACTGTGAATTGTCATTTGTCATTCCTCAAGTGTCAACTTTTAATTCAAATGTTTATTATGAAAGTAATAGTGATGCAGCTCGCTACTTTTTGGTCGGTAGACTATCGATAGTATGTCAAAGGAGAAATCTCGTTACTTTCAAAATTTGGTTAAGCTATCAACAACTTGTACGATACTATTGAATCGAAACCACAGAGTACATTCAATTTAGGAAGTTACAATTTCGCTGATGCTTTTATTTCTCAAATAATAGTCATTTAGTCGCTATCGTCTATCCTAAAAGGTCATGACCAGCCCTCAAAAAACAAAATTTTTTCACGGCATCCCTAAAAGTGCCAATCGGAATATGAACTCGCTCATGATCGATAAAGAGCATTCCTAAAATGGATATGTTTAAAAAAAAAATGACGCCTTTAATAAGTTTTTGTAAGGCGTCTAGTTGGCACGTGGGCAAAGCCAGTAAGCAAAATAGTGGTACTAATTAACCTGTTAAATTATAGTTTTAGCGCAGACAAAAAGTACAAAAGTAAATGCGTGATTGACTGCACATCAGTGTAGGGTGACTTCACCTATTAACTTCTCAACAAATGTCAATAAAATGTTTACAACTTTAAAGGGTATCGAATTAAAATTACCCCTAGTATGCATTTATCTATTCAGATGCTTAATTAAATTACAATCACATTGTGTATAATAAGGAAAGCTTGAACAGATATTTTTTCTGTGGCACTGCGCACGCAACCAAGATTTTATTCTGCAAAGAGTAGCAAATCATGTCTTTGCGGTAGGAACGCTGATCAGAAGACTTGCCAGTATTTGTATAAGAAATTGTTCGTGTTGTGTGTACAAATTTTGGACGCGTGCTTCAATGACATGAATCACTTATACTAGTGTGGCGGATTTGTATTCACAATATCTCTGCCCTTTGGAGTGTCTAGTCGGTCGGTTATGAAAAGCAGAATCAAAATGTGAAACTCCGGAATGTATCTGATAAAAGACCGACGTACTGCCTACCTTGCGGCGATGTTCCATATTCTGGAATTTTACCTTAATTATGGTGGTATTACCACCACTAACAAGTTACTAACCTACTTAGTTTCAATAGGCCACTTAGTGTTTAAAGGAATAAGACGTACCATTCAACTTAAAGTCAAACATGCACGGGTAATTATTAAATGTAATTAATTGTCAATCTCAAAAGTATGAAAGTCCTTCTGTTTAACTATAGCCAGAGGGAACACTACTTTTTAACAAACATTTCATGCGCAGCTGTATGTTGTGAGTGTTAACAACTGCAACTATTTTTATGTAATTAGTATATACTTTTCCAAAAATAAAGAATAATCATAGAAAATAACGGTTTTACATCTGAAACTATATAGAAAGTTCACAGTAACAAAGAAAGACATAGTAGCTTACACAAGATATATAGATTTTATAGCTTATAAGCCTATGTTACTGATCTACGCTAAAAGTTAAGAGCAAGATTTCTGGAGGTCAAATTGGTTAACAATTAATTGAACCCAAATGGTACCTTGAGGAGCACCAATACTTAGGAACTGTCTAAGGGTCAAGCAGCATCCACACAGAGAAACCACATCGGTACATCCTAGGTTAGGTAAATTATGGATCTCATATAGAATAACAACTAATAAAGGGTTTTTGCCTTCACCTTGTGATGCTACGCGATATCCAATCGGAGACAAGCAATTTTAACACCGTCGGCGCCAGTCGATGGCTCAAATTTATTTCATCCTGTCCTGAGTTCGGTAGAATATGGTGATAAGTTAGTTTGGAAATCCAAAGCCTCAAATCAATTTGATATAATGTTATTATATGACCATTTATTATTAAGTAATATCAAGAAATACTTGCGAGTTACGACTTATAACAACTCAATATCAAATATTTACTACATGAATATACATACTTAAATACTTATTCTTTCCGATGAATGAAGAAAATATATTTCATGGTATTTTTTTTCAGCATTAACTTTCTTTTTTTCAGCATTAAAAGGCACTTTTTACTTAAACGACCCTGAGGCATTATGGGAAGCCTATTGGGTTTAAGTTGAAATATTTTCTTAATCAATTCTTACAAATGAAATCTTATAAATAATCATTAATCATTATATACCTATAGTACATATAATACTACTTAGTTTTCAAGCTGATTTATAATATAATAAAATTAAATTAAGTCTGACTGAACAGGCATTTACGCTATAACAGAGTTTTATTACAGACATATTTTGGTAGTGCCTCAGTTATGAAAAACATTGTTATTCCTTGACACGACCTATCTTATTAGACAAATAAATGCTTTATTATCGTATAGTGATGTGTCGGTATTATTATATGAAATTAGGTGTGTAGAAGTGTGTGTAGATGTCTAAAAGCATAATAACTTCATGGCTATAATTTACTTCATTTTATTGTAAAATAGTGCTTTCTTTTTTCACAAATTCACTCAAAACCAAGGACATGACATTAAACATCGCAACCTAGAATCCATAACCAATTTTTCTAACTGCAAATTTTTGTTCGAATGGTGGATGTATCTATTGTTTTTTTTATTCAATTAAAAATGTATAAGCTTAAGAAGGCTATGGCTATACGAGTACATTCATTATATTTTCATTCAAAATAATTAGATCCTTGACAATTATTAATTGTGGATATAGTTGACAGAGTGAGCGAAGGCCTCATTTCCACTCCGGATCTGGTCGATTCGGCGTTTGTCAGTGTGTGGGTGTGTTTGTCTGTTGGTTCCACGCTATATTTTTAAACGATCTTGAGGAAACTAGGCATACAATTCTTTTAATTTTTTGGAGTCGGCGATTTTTAATTGGGGGCGAAAAAAGGGGGAAATCTGCTATGGCGCCATTTACCAAATTCTATCATATTTGGTAGAAACCTTAAGTATTTTATTCTACATAAGATGTGTGCAATGAAATGGAGGAGGAGGGAGGAAAGAGGGAAAAGGGTGGTAGTTTGCTGTAGTCCTTTTACGAACCGATTTTTTTTCATTTTTGACAGCAAAAGGGAGGAAAACGCGCAAGGGATTGCAAGCAAACTTTTTTTTATTTGTTCCCTGCCTATTAAGTGAGGTCTCATAGCACCAAATACCTGTTCCAAATCTCCAAACTAACCACATGTGGCAACCCTATAGTTGCACATGCAATAACCAACCTGCCCAATAGCCCAACATTCAACTGCTGAACCAGTAAATAAATTTTAAAAGTGAAAACTATACTCTAAATAAGGAATCTACACGCGATGGCTACGGGCTCTCACAGAGCCACTAGTTTAATAGCTATTTATTTGTATAGGTCCACTTTTATCAAAAAACTATTTTTATAAAAATTTATAACACCAACACATGAATTCAGCAAAATTTTATATACCAACCTAATAAGATTTTCTTGAGTTATATCTGTATCATTATCCAATTGTCTTCTTAGCTTTGTCAGGACAAAGTCAAATTAAAAATGAGTGCTTCTCTCTAAGAATCTTATTAGAAGTGTGATAACACAAAATTAATATAGTTTCATAATTTCATAAATTTCATAACCGTTCGAAAGCCTTCAAATTAACGGAGTTCATTTTTTTGTAGATGTCACTTGTCAAACTAATAACGGAGCCTTTTAATTATCTAATCGACGACGCACTATTCTAAACCACAAAAAATTTAGAGTAAATCTCCACCATTCAAATGGGAGAACTAGCCCACTAATACAACACGATATTAGTACTCTAGTTCACCTAGCACCTCATTAATTGGATAGTGAAATGGCTACTTAAGCTATAAGACTTACTAGAACTGATTTATTTCCCGTAGGGAATGCCCTCGGCAAAGCTGATAGTCTAACTCTCGTGTGAGCAATAAGTCTTTAAATTCTCCAAGAACATCTGTACAATAATTGGTAGTTTTGCCCTATAATGGATTTTGCACAAAACAGCACTGCACAGATGTTATATTTACAAAAAAAGCATGTTACGTATCGAATTGCTGCGATGCGATTTCATGCGGCAAGGAGTCTCCCAGGGTGACCTTTCCTTCGACGACCGTACTAAACGTATTTTACTTTGAAAACTAGATCGTGACATGGATCGTAAAAATAATTATCCCTTTTGTTGTTGCTTAGGAGATATACAGGAAAAACGAAACAAAGAAGATTTTGGGTTCATCCATTTTTTACTATTACGAATCCCGATGGGAACTATTTCCATCTAAAATATGAAGCTTTGAAAACCGATGGCAAAAAAATTTTTGAGTATTTTAGAATGAACATATCTTCCGTCAAACAGCTTTTAAGTTTATTATCACCATATCTTGTAACGATCTTACAGGGAGAGAATTCCTGTAATGCCTCTGGAAATGATTGGTCTCACTACCCGGTTAAAACATTAATTGTTTACATTCGTTTTTCTTAAGAAAAGAGTTTGTAAATATTATAATCAATTAAATTTTCGTAAAATCAAAGTAATCTTCAGTTGAAAGTGTGCTTAATATGCTTGAGGTCGAAAAATCGTTACTAGGTGAATCAATTTGATCTGGTATGGTATCAGTCGCGTTTGTTGAGATGTAGCAAAATGTTGAGTTTGATAGCCACCCTGGTAGTTGCTATTCGGATAGTAGTAGCCGTGAAGTTGGTGGTGCAATTCTGTTAAAATTTGAAGAACTCTGCTCCGAAAGATCAGTGTTTTATTGTCATCTAATCTCTCAAGTGATGGTAGAATACCTTTAAAAAAAGTGTGTATAAAAAGTTTCCTTTAAAATCTATACAATATCATCTTCAAAATTATTATTAACCTACTTTTTGGTGGTTGCTTTTGGTAATGTGTTTTAGATGAACTTCCTTCATTATCTGGCTCAATTCCTGGTCCATTTATACTGGTAGTGGTCTCATTTTGTAAATTTGTCTTAAGAAATTGTTATTGTTTGTACAGATGATATTCTTTTATATTTTGTGATCCAGACCCTGATCTACTTGCATCTTTGAGTTTCTTTCCATATTTATTAAAGGTATCCTTAATCCCCCTTCATCTTTGTATTACTGAATTACCTGCAAAAAATAATTTCTATAATTATTATTATATTTTTATATTTACTTTATGTATGTTTATATCGTTTTAGGTTCTTTTTCCATTTATGTTACAGATTCCTAGCGACTGGAAAAACTCAGAAATATACATTTAGATTGTTAACGATTAACAAGTACAGTTTCTAAAATAAGATTAGTTTGTAGTGCAATATAGAATTTTGTTTAAATGAAAACATACCAAAAATAACAACAGCTGTTTGAAGAAATTGCTGCGTACTTTGACAAGAAAGCAAACTTCTCTAGCTGTATTGGAGCCGTTGATGGGAATCATATTCGTAGTCCTTCAAACAGTAGATCACTTTTTTTAATTACAAGGGCTACAATTCAAAAATTTGGCTATTGTAGACTCGAAATGCAAATTAATTTATGTGAACATTAGAGCATTCGAAGAGACTCCACTATTTTCGTATTTTCCACAACACGGCACTACGACTTAATGATGAGAGGTGATTTGCCTGGTAAAGGGGACGATGTTGATGTAGTACAACATCGACACCTTTACCTGGTTTTCAAGAACCAGTTCAATTTGTTTTTGTCGTAAACGAAGCTTTTTTATTTCTAATAAAGCATTTGTCTGTTTTAACAAAGAGTATTAAACTACAGATTGAGTAGGGAAAAATGTAGTGTACTTTCAGCATACTGGCCAAAAGTGGCGAATATTTCACCGGCCCATAAGTTTCATATAATAATGCAACATGGTAAAGGATTTGAACTAAATCACATGGTACACATCCCATAAATACGCAATGAAAGATGGTTCTTGCGATGACGTCGCATACACCGTAGGTTTTGTGTAAAAGCCCTTAATCACGTATCTGCTTTAGATATGAAACTATGGTTTGCAAGTTTCGCAAACCTGAAACCTTGTTCACAGCAACCGGTCAGTCTAAATTGATAGACTACCAATTCGACATCCATATTTGTTTGATCTTGACAGTAGTTCCCAAACGAATGTAACTATATTCCGAAAATTTCGATTATAGCCTCAATATAACAGGATATTACATTTAGCAAGAGTCTACCAACTATTGATCAAAGGTCAATTATGCATTAGATTGGGGGTTTATTCCAATCATAATTATATTTGACCGTGATCGAATCCATTAAATGTTTTACTTGCTATTTAATGTGCTTTGGCCTTCATTTAGTTTCAATACGCTATTACAACTTGCTATACTTTTTATCATAAATGAAATCTATAATGTAAAACTTATCGCAGTCGGTTTCTTAGGTACCATCAGTTTGGATTTTAATTTTTTTTAAATCTATCAAGTTTTCATCAAACCGTAACCTGTAAACATATTACAGTAATCTGCTCATACTACGCAGTACTGCAGAGACCTTACCCCATTCACCCTGCAGTTATACAAACCATGTGTTACCTCCATTTTCAACCGTGCTATACTTTCATGAACCTTCACTGCACCTTTACCTAGTACAATTTACCACAAACCAATTACCTTAGTATCAAAACCTTCATACCGTTATACCAACAGAAAGACAATGATTTATCACATTCGAATAAAGCACGATCTTACATGAGGCAGATAAGCCTAGTTTTAAACAGTTCTTAAACTAGATATTAATTCTAACTTACAAATTTCATTTAAAACTAGAAACATACAGGATACATATGAATGATTAAACAGTCTTGGTGAAAATCTTGAAAAGAATAGATCGTGTATGTTTTGATAATTGAACCAAGGAAGGCAATGTTAAATTGCACTTAACATCGACTTGCCCAC
This sequence comes from Dircenna loreta, assembly GCA_963555665.1. Taxonomy (NCBI): domain Eukaryota; kingdom Metazoa; phylum Arthropoda; class Insecta; order Lepidoptera; family Nymphalidae; genus Dircenna; species Dircenna loreta. Next base: position 3,593,101 of record OY743099.1, on the reverse strand, counting down.
ATTAAAAATAATAAACCTACCTTGTGCGTCACCCACAGCTCCACCCTCCCCTCCGCCAGTTAAATTGCCATCACCCGTCGTTGAACCATCAAAACCTACAAAATATCCGAAATATAAAATAAATTTTGTTTTAAATTACATTAAAGTCTTGAGACAAGATTAAAAATATTAACCAGTCATTTCCATATTAGAGTCATCTTCGCCAAAGTTCGTTTCATCATTATTCGTGCCATCGTCGTCTTCGTCCCATAAACTTTCGTTAACAAATTCTGGTTCCATTTTGGGGGCTACGGCGTTATTTTCGTCTTCGTCTGGTATCGTAACAAATTCCTCTTTGGCTGATCCTGACGGTCCGGCTTCTAAGGGGTCTACACATTTTCGTTTCGCAGGTCCACTTTGAGATGACGAAGAATTATTTGATGCTATTGATGGCCTATTTGGTCTCTTAATTGCTACTGGAGTTGAGGAGGGCTTAGAATCTAAATCAGTCTCTAACTTAGTCATAACAGATTGCCTTTGTTGTGACGACCTCGGGCCTGGCCTCGAAGTCGGCTTTGGTTTGGATGGCGTAGAACTTTCTTCATTTTGATTACCGGTTAAACCTTTAACTTGAAGTTGTTCCGCGGTACTAATAAACGACGCTAATTCCTCTTGCTTAACATTAACTTCACCTTGGTACATAAACTGTAATAAGTCTCTAAGCGCTGAATGACTAACATCTTTTAAAAATACTGAAACAAAAGAAAATCGAATTAGAACGACAATATTAAAACAATTTATAATGTACAGATGATATAAATCTTACCTATGGGATGTTTAGTGGGGTTCATTTTGAACATTTCTTGAAAATAGGGAGAACATACTGATAAGACTAATTTGTGTGCCTGTAGTAATCTACCTTCGGCAGCCAATGTTACATCTACTAAATCTCCACGAGACAGCAGGCCGTGAAAGCCTGCTGACATATTCGCATGGAAATTGTTCCAACATAGCGAGAACTGTTCGTCCGACGCCATGATGGCGGCGACCACGAAGAAAACCTAAAAACAAAGATATTACTAAATTGGTGGACAAATAATTTTAACCCATAGAAGTATTCACCACTAAAATATATATTACCTATCCTATAACTTTTGTACTTAAAATTTCAATATTAGAAACATTTGAAGAAAAATATAAGTTTCTAATTCAGCACTATAGACTCTTTCATCCCACGTCCTCCCCGTTTGAGCGCTGTTCACGGTATGATGACGCAGACGCGACGTACAGTGTGTCGTCACAGTGTGGTAATGCTCAACTTAAATTGCACAAAAGAGTTTTTAAAATTTTTATCTTTATTAATACCTTAGATATATGTATTTTTTCATAAAATATTATGTTTATAAAAATATTGCACATAATATTATATCATAATAAATAAATTTATTAGCAAAACATCTTTATTATAGTATTGATCGTGCAATTGAAACTTTTTGTGTGGTAGTCTCCAGAACAACTTAGGGAAATAGTTGAACAACTGCTATATTAATGCTTTGGTAAGGTAAAATACGAAGTAAAGTACGCAGTATATCCAATTATAATATAATTCATTTGTGTATCAACCTTTACAATGATATTTTCAAAAACAATTTCATTAGTTCAAAGTAATGACATTTATGTATATTTCTTTGTATTTTAGCCTTCAGGTGTTGCTTTCAATTGTTTTTGTATAAGTACTGACTTACCTTTATTAAAATGGCTAAAATTAACACCTTTTTTTTCAAGAGTTTGTTATGTTTTCTTATTGTACAGAAATCAGCCATAAAAAAAGGAAAATTTACAAAACGTGCTTCTCTGATTGCTAAAATATCAAATACCTAATAAGATACAAAATTGATTTCCCTATTTGTTATCCTTATTTGTTGAAATATACTTTAGTTTGATAAATTACATTAAATAATAAATAACTATATTCAATTAAGTTGAGCTTTAAGTATTGTGTCCCATAGAAAACTAAATTTAACATCAGATATATTCTTTTGCTTTAATAATTATGTATATAATAAGTACTAAAAATTTATCATTTTTGATATATATACTTAATAAGAATAATATAATAAAAATAATAAGAATCCTTTTTAAATATTTAAGCCATCCATGTTTAAATAAAGTTGTTTTAAGCATATCAATGAAATTGCAATGTTATAAGTATAAGTTAAATGTTATTTTTATTGTATTTTCGATTGAGTTTCGTTTTGCAAATTTATTGTTATTCAAATGTAACTTTTTTACTTAACATTAGGTATAATTTATATTGTACACAAATAGGTTTCTGGAACAAAAAGGGTTTTGAATGTTTTTTTTTTTATTTCATAATACTAAAAATCGTCAGGTATAACGTTGCAAATTGAATTCATTACTGTAAACAAATATATGTGTTTTATATGATTTATACCATTACTACTATTTTTGTGTATTCTGTAAAAAGATCAATAACGCAACCTTGTTCTGTATACCCCCACGATCAGAAAGAGAACGACAATGATTAAAGAAATAGGATACATGACCGAGCATTATAAGCTTTATTCTCTACGGGTTAAAGTTGAAAACGTTTGGCATTACTTTACTCGAATGTGTTGCCATATCTAAAGTACCATCGTTATATTTGTGCAATATATCGTTACACAAATACAGAAGAGAAATATATTATAGAAATTATAAAAATTAAATAAGAATTTATAGTATTATAGTATTTATATAAATTAACAATATATTAAATAGTCTATCAAAGTCTGAAGAAATGATACCCCTTAAATGTCTTCTGCCATTTTGTCTTTTCATTACATAGCTTTTAAATTTTAAAGGGTTTTATAATATTGAGGATATAATTTTATACTGGTCTATATAAGTATGTAAACTAAAATTTATCAGGTACTCCGTCCTTACAAAGTTATTGTATTATGATTGTTTTAGGTTGTTACTAAATCGTAATTACTTCCTTTCAAAATTTTTGTAAGTTTTGTATTCTAAAAAAATAAGTATTTATATTTTTAAATATGATGTATAGTCTTACAATAAAACAACAAAATACTTAAAAAAAATTGTTAAAAAACATAGATATATTCTAGAAATCAAGTCAACAGAAAAAAACACCTTGATAGCTTATTTTTAAAGTAAATTATACCTACCTTTTAATGCCTAACATGTCGTTCCTTAGGGGGACCACTTCATAATCCTTCTAGACTATGCATTGCCCACTAAAACAGTGTATGACTCGTCGGCCTTCCATCTTATTCCATTTTGTTTATTCCATCCTATCTTAATAATAAGTTATAAATAAGTAATTTTAATAAGAAGTTATTCAAGAAATTAGGTGGTGGATTAAGCTCATTGGAGTGCGAACAAGTAAAATTAAGAAGATACTATTAGTAATTGTAAAAAAAAATAAGTTTGTTTATAATATTGTATTTCAAACATTTTTCCGAGTCTATTCAATTTTGCTTTTTTTTTTAGCAACCATTTTGGATGATTTCGGTATAAAACGTTACAATTTACTGATTTAATTAAAAAATAACTTATGGTTTGATGCTTGTTGTCTGTAGTGTACATCTCTTATATTTATCTCTTTTTAACATCTACAATATAGCAGTAATTAAACATTTCCTTCATCGTGGCGTAGGTTGACACTTTTATATAGCATTTATCATTTTGGTATTGAGACTAATAAATCACAACATCTTGCAAGACTACTTGCCAGTGACTTCGTCTGCTCTCCTTCCTACCTCCCTCCCTCCCTACCTCCGAACCCAACAATAAGACTTCTACTTTCACTTAATATTTGCATATATTATCATTATTACTATTATTATAGTCCATATAAATGTTTGTATTATCCTGTGAAAACGAAAAAAAATTCCCAAATGAATAGTACTTTATATGGTTACTATGATAAAAAAACTAAACCAGTAGTATTTCCATGGCGCGGAAACCCACACAGACAAACATATTCAAAACTATTGCTTTAAGTTCGGCGTCATATTGTACTTAGTATTTTAGTATTTCTAGTATTTTTTTACATTTATTATATTCTTTCTTATTATATTATAATAAAATATTCTTTTACTATTAATAAATACGTGTGCATGTCGTGCATTACCGGGGCAGAAAACACATTTTGCCACGGATATGGTAAAGATTTTACCTAAAAATCAAATCGCTGTCACACGTGTTGGGCTTTGCAGCCCCGGGCCCCCGTATTATAGTTACCGCTGATTTGACAGTAGATACGCCCCTAATCGCGTGAGATGTGTTTTTGAGGCGCTTTCCCCTCGTTCCTTTTTGTGGGATCCAAGAACAACGAGTTTCATGCGGTTAAATAATTGTATACTAACATACAACAATGCTGACTTGTTATATATTTAAATATTCCTAATTTTAATTAGGATTAATTTATCTTTAAATGGAGATTAAATTGAATTAATACATTTAACCAAAGAACTTTGTTTTAGTGTTTTATAAAGAAAAACCTTTGAGTAACACTCAGCCTTGCAGCCTCAGGAAATCTTAGGTTCGCTCACGCATTCGAACTTACATGTCCTATTACCTATCTACGTTTTTATCGGGGTTAATATAAAAGTTGCAAGGTTGATGGGACGTACGTAAAGTAATAACATTTACGAATTTTGTATGCAAAACACAAAATCGACGTTCTTATAAAGTTCCTTGTATTTTTCAAATAATTTAACTGTAGACCCAATAAGTTTTAAAGGCTTATGAAATAATAGCACAAAACAGTAAGTTTGTTCCTTCTAAAAATATATCTACATCATACTTATAATTTGGAAATAGTTCACGGCGTGCATGTTGGACTGTGTGTAGTGGTGAGGCGGGAGAGCGCTGGCCGACAGTTCTATATAAAATTCATTAATTCCACTTTGATATTTTTAAAATATTCACTCATAAATAAAATAATTGAGTAAGAAATTGACAGTAAGATCAACTAATATATATAAAAGAAAGTCGTGTTAGTTTAATTATTTATAACTCAAGAATGGCTGAACCGATTTGGCTGAAAATTAGTGGGGAGGTAGCTTAAAACCAGGAGACGGACAAAAGATACTGTTTAAATCGTTCGATCACGTTTATTTATATATTTTATAGCGAATTATTTATTTATTATCCGACAGTCACTATTATCTATTACTTCCATACTATTCTAATAGATAGCGATAGATACAAGCTTATTTGTTAACTGGATTGAGTAAGTATCTAATATAGCAAACACAATACTGTGAAATTCAATATATATATTATTTTTTATTCTATTGTGCCGGTGACAGTCTACGAGTATTTAGCGACTATTAGATATCAGACTTATATATAATTAGCATTGATAATTGAAAGGTAATTAATTATGAATTTATAATAGATTTTCGAACACTCCTTTTCAATATAAACTTTTAACTATGAAAGATTTCCTATTTTTATCTTTAACTAGGTGACCCGGCGAACTTCGTATCGCCTAACAGTCGATTCTTTATTTTTTTATTTTTTTAAGTTAATAAGTCAACAATTACATTATGTCAAAAATTAGAAATTATAAAACACACTAAATTCTTTTAATAGCCACTCAAAAATCACAATGAAAATCACAATTTCAGATTTCTTATTATGATACCTACTTATTTTATTTGATTTTATTTTTACTTATTCTAAATCAAATTTCATTTTAATTGTAGTAATTTATGGTACACGATATTTTTTGTTTGATTGCCTGGCGCGTAAACAAACAGAGCAGATGGTTTTCCAACACGGGAACAGGCAACATACAATTGACCATGCGAGAAACATGGGTTTTCTAAATTAATACCACAAACACTTAATGACTGCCCCTGGGATTTGTTTATAGTCATAGCGAAAGCAAGCCGTACTGGAAACTGCAGTCGTTTAAACTCGAATGGTACGTCAGTCGGAATCATTGGGATGCGGGGTATCAGAACGTCTTCTCCTTTATACTTTCCTTTCAATATGATTGCTTCTATTACGTTATTCAGTATTTTTTTATCGCTAATCGTGTGCCGTTACAAAGTCGCGGTTGGTTAATATTTCGCAACATTATAATTCTTTTAATCCAACTTTTAATTTAAGATTGTGAGGCGGCAATCCTGGCAAATCTAGTGAGTTTAAAAAGTTACAACGTATTCGTTACTATTGTATAGAAAAGTGTTGTTTTTAGACTTTTTGAGGAAATTTATTTATTTTTTTTAGGACTTTTCTCTCCGTAAGAACCATCCTCGGTCAAGGAATATTTTAAAAAAAGAATTAGCGAAATCGGTCCAACCGTTCTTGAATTTTGCGGTTTTTTTTATTAGATTATACTAATATTATATTATAGATTATACTAATATTATAAAGAGGTAAAGTTTGAATCTTTATATTTTATAAGTCAATTTATTGGAGGTAATCTTCAAAGTAAGCTATCCGAATCTAAAAATGCCTTAACCAATATTTAGAAATAACTTTTATTTTGGATCTATTCTATATTATATTATTCCCTTGCAATATTATTAAGGCTTTTCGTATATATATTTTTGAAATAATGTTGAAAAGCTCGAGCGAAGGAGTTTCTTACGAGGCTTGTGTTCCCAAATTCTCGCGGACGGAGTCGCGGGCAAAAGCTAGTATAATTATAATTCTAAAAATTGCTACATGACGTAGACCTCAAAACCATTTGTTTGTATGCTTTTATTTTATGTTTGTATGCTCGTAAATCAAGCTAAAACCACTCAACAGATTTAGATGGAATTTGCAGTGGTTAAAGATGATTGCGCTAGCCACCAAGTCAAGATGACAGTTGGAACGATCTATAACAGAAGGTCAAGAGAAACTTTTTTTAGAAATTAAAATATGGCTATTGTATTAATAAATAAAAAACTTATTGGACACGGTTGCTTTTTCTTGTGTCTGCAACTTTAATATACTAAATTAATTATTATTGTATGCATCACCAATAATTATGCCTTTCTATCGAATTGATTGCGATGGTTCTTGTTGTCCGTAAATTGTTCACTTTACATATTGACGTTTATGAAACACAACATATAAATACCCGGCGGTAACTGTTTTGGATTCTTCTAATAATAAATAAACTTATAAAATATTTTTACTCAGGAAAATTTTGTTATTTTCACAGGAAACCACAATAAAGATGCAATTTACAATTTTTTTTACAAAAATATTTTTTTTCTCCTTGGTATTTAAATAAATAAATCTTGTTTTACCCCATAGGTGGATCTTGTAGTTCTAGATTTTTTTAATCTTTTGAGTTAAGCGCTTGTGATCAGCGAACTTCATTGTAAAGAAAACAATACTACGCATAATTTTAAAATATTTTCCGATTCTTATCTACAGTCTTAAAAATTAGAATTTGGCTGTTTAAAAAATAAAGTTTAAAAAAAAATACCCCAACAGAGTTTTAGGGCATACACATACTGTAGTGCCGGTAACAAATCATTGATGGACCGTTCTGTCTGATAAAATATTATTGAATAAAAAACAGCATCTAAAACACCCTTTTGGTCTCCGTCAATTAATAGGCCGTGAAAAATAAAAAAGCATCCATTGAATAATTATACCAAACCAAATTGAAAGAGTATTGTAATCGGCAGTGAAGTGTGGATCGACCCTTACTCCAGCTTTAGCACGATAGATAAGTATCGTGGGTTGCGAATTCCGTTTAAATAATAATATGGCTCAAGTTGATGTTAGTAATGTCGTGGCTGTGGCTGTGTGTACTGTGCCTCTCGGCGGCGACGCCGGCGCTGGCCGTGATGGGCGGCAAGCATGCTGCGGCACCGGAGCCTGACGCCGCCGTGGTTTTCACCCAGAAGCACGGCTTGAGCGCGCGCTTGGAAGGGTTGAAGGACGATCAACGCGGTTACTACACCTTCTATGGATTGAGGTCTTTGTATTTTTTTATTAGTGTAATTATTAGTAGTTCATTAGAGTACATGAGTAGTTTACATTGCAGTGCAGTTCAGACTTTTAATTAAAAAAATAATGGCGTAGTGAGAAACATATCCTACTTTGTATATATTACATGTATCCTTTGAAAATATACCAAAATCAAAGACTATCATGACAATAAATGCTTATTGAATTTAGCTTGTTATATTTTATTATTCTTGTAGTTTTATTAACTCTTACGGTAGTTTACGAAAATGTCTCATATACATTAAAGGATCCGTTGGTTGTAAGTGGAAATCGCAAATATTAGTAAAGATTGAGGAAAAACGACTAAATTTATCATCGTTGAATATAAATTGAAAGCCTTTTGGAGGAGAGGAAATTCGCAATCGCAATCACTGACTCGCCGGCAAAGAGCAACAAGCTCATCGGCAACGTTAGCACCCCGCGAGATGTAAGCAATCGAGCATATACTGACTATTGATGACTGATGCATTTGAATATCTTTTGACTTCATCTTAGTATTGAAGTACAAGGACAGCCAATAAAAGCCAACGATTACCATAGTAGGGCGTCAGTGATCGTTCAACCGTGTTGCTTTGGAGGTATCGCCACCCTCATAGAGGTCCTCGGGAAACTTAGCGAACCCCTACCAATGTAGAGCTATGTTCGGTAAGAGAAGTCACCCTCCGCTTCTCACCAAAGCAAAACTGCTGTAAAAAGAACCGACGGGTGTGTGCCCGGATTCAATACCTTTTGCTGAAGCCTTCCAACTATAGCTACAACACCATATCGTTCTACTTTAGTAACTATTAGGACTTATAACACTGTAGGTACCGTACAGTCAATATTAATCAATTTAGGAAGACCTACAAAATGTTTATTTTTTTGTTAGTATGTATGTATTACGATTTCAGAATTTATAAAAAGTGTAAGTCAAAAGTTCAACGGATTCTTAGTTTAGCCCGTACAGGAGTAAAACGTTAATGTAAATGCATCATGCAAGAATGAAACATTGATATGCGGATGTAATATAAATCGAACCTAATAATTATTTTTGTATTTAGATAAAAACATATATATTCAAGGCTTATCTGTTCAATTTTGATTTAATTTTAACATTTTATAATAAACTATATCTCTCAACGGATGCTTTGATAAACAGTTCCGTTGATATGGACGACTATATTTGTCTGGTCTTGGTTTTATTCGTAATCCTAAACAATTATTTAAAAACTGAAAAAAAAATACCTTCCACTGATATGTATTTATGTCTATTCCTAAATAAGATTGAAATGATTTTCTTGTACCAGAATTTTATTTACATGCCCTTAAAATAATGTATTTTCAGAAAACATGTTTCATATTGTTACGGACAAGGACAAGGATTTATTTATTTATTTATTTAATTCTTTATTGCACATTATAAAAAAAATCCATAAAAGGCGGGCTTAAAGCGACAAACACATTCTCTACCAGCCCACCTTAGGGTAAAGAAACAAAATATAAAACAAAAAAACACAAGCATTACACAATTCTAAAACACAAAAAAAAGCTACAAAAATATACTTACTTATAATAAAACATAAGGATAAATATTGAAATATATAAGAAAATAAAACAATATATACAATTTATATATACCAATAATGTTTATATAGACCAATAATGTTCTATGCACATAGATACTTTTTATTTGAGATAAAGTTCTTTTACCTGGCGCTTGTATGATTCACGAGAAAGGGCTTTTCTAACACATTCAGGCAACTCGTTCCACAGTCTGACAGCAGTTACAGCAAATGAATTGGACAAGAAACCAGTACGATGTAGGGGTAAAAAGAAGAAATTGCTTGAAGAACGAAGTGATCTGTCATGTCCATCCGCTGAAAAGGAGAAATCATTCGCTAATCACTAATTGTTAATTATAATATAGGTATTTATCAATTTTCGAATGAGACTCATGGTTTTCAGATATGCCGAGCCTCCGCTGGGTTTTAGAAGGTTCCAGCGGCCGGTACGTCAGTACCTAGCTGGAGATATCGCCGCCAAAAAGGGTTGTCTGCCGTGTCCCCAGATGGACCCTAAGGGTTCGGGGAAACCGATTGGGCATGAGGATTGCTTATGTTTAAACGTTTTTGCCCCTAAAATGCCCGGAGATGAACAAGGTACATTGAAAAAACAATGGATATATTATTTTATTGGACTACTGTTTCTGAAATGTTTTTTTTTTAGGATGTCCTGTTGTATTCTTCATTCATGGCGGTAACTACCGAACTGGTTCAGCTGCTCCGTACGGGGTAGGTATTTTGTAACATTGTTATTTATTTTAATGATAAAAACGGGATTAAGTAACCCTTCTGAGCAAAGGCATGAAGTCTTTTTCTTCCATTCTTTATCATGTTATTTGTTATTTACAGGGTCAGCATCTTGCACAAAGGGACACAATACTTGTAACGGTTCAATACCGTTTAGGTTCCCTCGGGTTTTTGAGTACAGGAGAAATCGATGCATCTGGGAATACGGGCTTATTTGACCTACGCGCTGCTATGGCATGGGTGAGCCTAAATAACAAAATACAATTTGAACCTCTTTCAACTAAAAATATACATAACCATTTTCATTCGTATCACGACATGATTTGAAAACTTATCATAATATGATTAGGTTTCATTGTAAATATTTGTTATAATTAATGAGAAAATTTCCATAAAAGATTCAGGATTACATTTCGTTCTTCGGAGGCGACAGTTCCCGCATAACAGTCATGGGGCACGGCTCCGGCGGGAGCGCGGCGTCCCTTATGGCATTGTCTCCAGAGGGTCGCTCGGCCACCGGCGTGGCTGCGCTGTCCGGGGCTCCCCTGTCTCCAGGGGCAATCAGAGAAAACCCAATCAAACATGCTGAAGCTTTGGCAGATAAAACTGGGTGTCCCAAGGCACCTGCCGAAAAATTAATTATGTGTTTGAAAAGGCTCCCCGCAGAAACAATAATAGTGGTAGTGTAAATATTTAGTTGTACAAATTACAAAGAAATAAAAAAAATAATATTACAAATATAGATACGTATAATGTATCATGTTTTACAGGCGGACAGTGAAATAAACAGCGATATGGTAGACGTAAAGGCTTTCTTAGACGAAGTGTCCGGTCGCTCAGGTAAGCACCTAATATTATGAGATTTATTGACCTAATATATAAAAAACCTAATCTCAAGATTATTAGATAAGAATCAGAAATAATATATATATATATATATATATTATTTCTGATTCTTATCTAATGTCAGACATATTATATATATATATATATATATATATATATATATAATATGTCTGACAAGTATATCAATGATTTGAAATCTAGCTACTTCTAAGGCCTAAGCCAATAGAGTGCAAACCCTAGGCGCTGCATTACCGACGGTCAATTTAATATCTTATTGACAGTAGCTTCGGCTGTACCTGTAATTGTTACGCTTTCACGTTCTAACTTCAACCGATTTCAAGCGATCATAATGAAACTTCACAGAGTCATAAATTGCTAGGAGTACATAAAAGGATATTATCATATACATTACGTCCTGTAAAAAGTATTATTCCGACAGCCGAAGACACATCGGGGCTGTTTTTACCTATACAGCGCCGGCGAAGCCGCTGAAAAAATCTTGTAGTATATAATAACACTAAACATCAGCAAGATTTCATAGATTTATGTTTTCCTTTTAGCAACATATTCTACACTACTAACTGTATGTAAAGCTGAACAGTGTAATTGTATGAACACACTGATATCTGCATGCTATTTCTTGCATTTGGTAGTAATGATGTCGAGGAGCATTATAGGCCCATAACATTACCTTACAACTATGAACAAGTATAATAATTCTGAGATTAATCATTAGCTCTGAGCTAACATTTCGAACGTGCTCAGAATGTCCGTCTGTGAATAACCCGGTCGGAGTCTGGTTAAGTAGTTCATAATATGATCATTCTGATAGTGTGATGCGCTTAGGGGCTGGGTCCCGCGTGGAGGGTGCTCACGACGGCCGCTCGCTGCCGCCGCTGGTTGCGGAAGCTCCTTCTGACTCGCTCAAGCACGGCCGCCAGCGCGTACCCATGTTGACTGGCGTGACATCTGCGGAGACCTCACGCGCTGTGTTTGGTATTCCTCGTCACATCATATTAACCTTATCTGACACTGCGAAATCATTACCATACCAATTTTGACAATAACGATCCCGACAAAAATATTTTTTTAATAATTATATATGCCCTCAATTTGCTAAGATTATTAACTTACTGATCTCACAAACGATTACATACATAAAACTGTTTTACCTTATTTTTATTTTTTATTCAAACAGGCAAATACGAAAAGTTCTTGACCACCCAAATCACAGCGGTCAAAGACTTCATCAAGAAGGATGTAATCGGTGGTTTACGCGGCGTTGTTGAGGGCGTCGAGGGACTTAATCCGTTAAAGTTAACGGGATTGGACCAGGTCATTCAGCTGCCTGACTATTACCAGGCGGTCTTCGATAGCTCACTAAATGCTATCGATGCTCTCAGTGAGATTGTTGAAGCTACCGGTAAGAGATTATTGTTTTATAAAACTAAAAAAAGTTAAAGTAAATAAATTTATTAGCAATGGTGTTTTGGCGAACGTGTCTTTGGTTAAAATAATACTGCAATTTAGGTAAAAACCAAGCCAGGTTAGAATTTTAGGCAGGTAGGTAGGCAACGTAGTTGAGTTTTTGGGTATTATAAGCAAGGCCAGACTGTTACAATGAGTTCCTCATTACACAGCATATTACCTAACGTTTTAATTCCACAAATGCATAATTTTCAAGTCATCAACAGCAATACCTGATTTTAAAAAGAGGGCGAGGCACCAAACTACAATTGACTCTAAAAAAGTTAATCTTTTATATCTATAAGCACTTTAATTAATGCAGCTGAAACCAACAACATACACAATTCCTATGTGAACATGTTACTAATGAAAACTACTTCGTACTAAAACTATATTGTACGCAGTAATGTAAACTGTATGTGCAGGCGACGCTCTGTTCAACTTCCCCGCTTACCAGAGCGTGCGCGAGTGGAGCAGCGCCTCGCCCGCCTTCCTCTACAGTTTCGAGTACGTAGGCAACCTCACCCGCGGAGGACACTTCCTGCCCGGACTAGCACTCACACGTTTGTATACACTTTCTTTTTTATTAGATTGGATTACTAACGAGCTGACAGGCCATCTGAAAGTAACCGGTGCCGTGCATCTGTAAAAAAAAGATTTACAAATGTGTTGTCACCAATGAGGAATAGGGAAAGAGGGAGGGAGAATTCTAATATATTATATGAATCCTGTTTTATTATAAAATATATACATATAATTGGTCCGGATGTACGTTAAGCCGTCTCAACTTATTGTTGAAATTGAATTTATATGTTGGGACAGTAGATATGAATACGAATTTTAAAACTATAATCTTGCATTGATTAATAAATATTACTAGATATTAGATTAATCCTTGAGGATTGTTTTCAGAGGGACCAGCCGATGGACCTAAAGACAAAAAAGGCAAAATCAAAGGGCCAGCCCACGGTGACGAATTAGCATACCTCTTTGAGCCTCTCGACGAGGAAGGCAACCCAGTCGTAGGAACAGTCTCCGAAACCGATGGTCGAGTTAGGGACTCTTTTGTAGAGCTTTTTGCTAAGTTTGCTCACAAACCACCCTCAGATCCAAAACGCCAACAAAACGGTTCAAATATTTTTGGATTCCTGCCATTTTCATCAGATAATGAACAATATTTGAAGATATCAGATTTGATAACTACGGAGAAAAATTTCAGGTTTGATTTTTTTTATTCTACTCTTTTGTCTTACCATGGATAGCTGAAATAAAATAACTTTTCTTAAACCTATTTCTCTGTATAATAAATGATGAAGTCTTTTTATTCAGGTTTTGCCAAATGGGCCTATGGGGAGGGATGGCCGAAAGAGTGACAGGAAGTTTATGTAAAAATATTTTGGGTCAGATCCTTAACCTACCTAAACTACCTTTTACGGGAGTCGACAAAATAACTGGGATAATTAACCCTCTTGAATCCAATGGTGGCGCTCTCTCACCTTTTGGTAACCTAGACCCGAATAATGCTGCAAAACCTATTAGCTCCCTACTAGATATAGGCAAGAAATCAAACATGAACCCTTTATTACCACGAGCTGGAGGAAAGAAACCCACCACAGCGAACTCCATGTGGCAACCGTTTGGTAATGTCTTAGGAATACAGTGAATACTTATACAATAGTCAATACCAATTATTGTAGCTCTTACTCTTCTTTAATAAATTCAACTGCAAATTCTTTATATAGTTTTATTTAATCGAAGTGATGTCTGTTATTTATAATTTTATTTATTACTAGCTGTTACACAGAGCTCATAATAAATAAGAAATTCCTTCACTCCAGCTTTATTTGAACATCTTTATTTTTAAAATTGCTCTCCACGAAAAGCTATTATTATTTCAAAGGTATAATATAATATAGCTTAGATCCAATGTGAAAGTTTATTTTGAATTATTGGTTATGATATTTTTAGATTCGGATACCTTGAATATTACCTCCAACAAATAACCTTATATTCTACAAATACACCCCCTCCGCAGCATTACTCTCTACGCTGCGCGGCATTAGTTTGTTATTGATTTATTAGCTATTCTTAAGATTAACATTTTAAAATTCGTTATATGTTTTGAATCGAATGTTCTATTTTAATAATTTAAAATTAATTTACGGGTATTGAAACGGTTTTTTTTAATAAAATGTCATTTAATAGGATAAAGACCCCAGAAATCGACAAAAAAAATATTATTTTTAATTATTAGATTAATATAAAGGTATCAATAATATGGTTTGACTATTGTCGAAACTTTAATCAACTTTTAATATGTTAAAATGTAGTAATAGTGGCGTAAGTATAGAAGTTGGACTTATGGTATTGCTGACTTTTAGTAGATGTTGATACGTTTTATAATACTGTAGTTTTTTTAATGTTATATGTCACTCAGCGAAGATGCAGCTTTCTAATGGTGAAAGAATTCTTGAAATCGGTCCAGTAGTTTTGGTGTGAAAACTTTACAAACATACATACAAAAACACAAATTAAATGTGTCCTCTTTATAATACTACTATAGATTACTTATATGATTAACAATATAATATAGTGGGTAACTCTATGATAGTCAAGAAAAAAAGGACGTTTAAAATGACATAAAAAAGCCTATGACATTCTTACTTTATGTTTTTTTCATAAACAGAGTATGCACACATGCAACACACTACTAGCTTACATCACTAATATTTTAAAACTTTTAACAAAGGATTTAAAATCATTACTCTAACTGCAATCATAATTACCCTGTAAGCTAGTCTAGTAAAGAAACATGATAAGTTGTTCACCTGGAGTAGTGGACTCCATTTGGGAGACCGTGTTGTTTATTTAGATATTTACACATCATTACATCCAAAAATGTACGCAGTAATTCTAATCAATCTAAATCAACCGTTAATTTGTCTAATTTTGTAGATAGTTTGTCTGTTTGTCAATTTTTTATATACTCTGAACTTGATTTTTCTTAAAAGTAAAAAAAAACGACGAAGATGGACTTTTGGGTGACGTATTCCCTCGAAAATATTTATTTTTCCCCCCCGAAAATATTTGTTGTTGTTAATAAAGGCTTAGGTTTCTTAAAATAATACTCAGACTTAGTAGCCTGAGGTCATTAATATAAAGTATAAGTCTACCATTGCTATTGTCTATTTAAATTCTGTAAATTGTTATTCAATTCCAATACCAAACGGGAAGACACGGGCATTTTCTTTAAAATATAATAATATATGTGATATGAGCGGTAGTAACTAGTAATAAAAGTTGAGTTCAAATAACATGATATATATATTTATTTATATATAAATGTAAATACAATCTAATGTACCTGTGTGTGAGTGCTACTAGACAACGCACGGCCCTAGTGTGCGTGTTTTAAGTGTTGTGATTGGTAATTCTCTGTTGTAGGAAAATTATGTGATTGAGAACAAGGTTAATAGTTGTTTTTACTTAGAAATTATAGTTCAGGTATAGGTTGCTCTTTTTAAAATCTATCAATATCATAGAAATTAGTGATCATATGTAAATAAACTTAATACAATGAACGTATATAATTCTATGAGACGTTTTTATGCAATTTATAGCATAATTCATCGTTACACAATTATAATCTAGATTTGATTGTGAGTCAGGGGAGTTCGGATGAACCTTCAAAGCTTTGATTATTTAGTTATCGTCTGTAAATAGATTATTGGTAGTAAAAGGTATTTAACAAGATTTTTAAAAATTTAGTTAGCAAAATGACGACAAAGAAGATAATATTGAAACACAAACACATAAAATAAAAGGAGAACAGTAAAACCTATACGTAAATTAATAACATCAATATCAATATTTTCCTCTTTATAAATGATAATAAAGATATAAATACCTATTTTTAAT
This sequence comes from Dircenna loreta, assembly GCA_963555665.1. Taxonomy (NCBI): domain Eukaryota; kingdom Metazoa; phylum Arthropoda; class Insecta; order Lepidoptera; family Nymphalidae; genus Dircenna; species Dircenna loreta. The sequence goes on along the minus strand of OY743099.1, from coordinate 3,576,611 downwards.
ATTTAAATGCGATTGTTAGGAAAACCCTCTGAATTTAAAATCACTCGGTAAAACACTGTGTTAATAATGGAAAAAATTAACTTCATTTCTATTACTTTCAAGAAAATATTTGATACCACCCAAATTTAAGTACATCTTAGTTTGTGTATTATTGTCTTATTACCCTTTCAATTTCTTTATAAAAGGGCTAAACTTATGAAACAATAAGTGAAAAAATATATTTCGATGAAAGTTTTTTCAACTTTTATTGCTATCTCTTTCTATCTAGCTATTATGTTTTGAAATATGTAATGTTTTTTTCAATTTTCGTCATATCATTTCATAATATGCAATTTTCTAATCATCAAACTACACAGTGATTCAAACAATCAACATAAATATATTATGCACACTAAAAATAAACGACCTATTTTATTTCATGCAAAACAGTTTAGTAAACACAGCCTAACGATGTATATATATATATATTACAAAACAACATAATTCGTAGTAATTTAATTAAGTACGAAAGAATAAACATTTACGATACAAAATCTTTAACGTCCTGTGGCTTAAACTGTGTTGATTAGGGGCAAGATAATCTCAAAAATACCGTTACAACATGCGGGTGTAGCGGGTGTAGTCTGGCTCTCAGCACACACGGGTCTCATATAATATAACATGTGGCGCTTCCTTTATAGCACCAGTCGCCTGCTTGACTCGGAGACATCACTTGCAAACCAAACAAGATGACTCAGCGGCTTATGTTATTATTGTTTTGCTTTTTGATCGGCGAATATGCGAGTGGATACCTGATAAAGGCTAGAAGTTTTGGAGAATTGGCCACTAAGGAAATTTCAATGTTGGAAGAGGAGCTGGGAAATAGATTGAATGAATCTGAGATGTCGGCGCCTGAGATATTTATCAATAAAAAATGTGCTGCTGTAGGAGAATTTGTAAGTGTTTGATATTATTTTCGTTAAATTAATAATTAAAAAACAATGATATACTCGTATATGTTTCAAAACATCTATAAACATGTAGGTATAGCCATGTGAAGCTTACTCATATTAGAAATAACTATAGAATTAAAAACAAATCGATGCGGGCAGGGATTCGAACCCCCGACCTCTGTATACCGTCCCATCGCTCTACTAATTGATCTATATATATATATGTTTATATGTATGATATGTGTGTCTTGATGATTACAATATATTTATGATTTTTTTTTACTTTGACTATAACAAAATTTATAACACAAATAATATTTATTTTTAGTGCACAAACCACAGCGATTGCTGCTCGAACTCCTGCTTGGGATATATGAAGAGATGTGTTTCCTAGGGAACAAAAAGATATAGTATTCTTAAAGATTTTTATTTATTTTCCGAGCCGGATGTATCGGATGATTGAGATGTGTCAGATCTGGAGGGTTCTCTATAAAATACCTTATTTCCTTCATAGCATTCTCAGATATTTTCCATAGATCCGGATAATTTACTTTAAAAGTATTATACCATTTGAGAATCTGTAAAATGTAATATTAAAAACAATGTAGATTAACAGAAAAAAAATAAAAATAAATAAAATGAACATACCTTTTCGTATTTACTGAAGTCGAAGTCTATAGCTTCAAGGGTCATAGTGGAGTTAAAGAGTTGCAAGTCAGCGATGGTGAGGTGGTCGGCAGCTGCATGACTAGTTCCAAGCCTGTCCAAGTATGTTTCGAATACTTCCAACGCCATGTGTACTTTTTTTAGGCCGAAATCCGTACGTTCGTAGTCAAAAAAGATTGGTGCCATCTGATATTGAATATTATAGATTAATGGTAGGATTTATATTTATACTTAAAGTGACAGTAGACATTAGGTTAGAGTCAATTGTTTGCTGTTAATTGCTGAATTACTCTATACAGTATCACTATAACGAAATGACAATAACAACGTGTTTATCATGAACTCATTACTTACAATTAAATACATAATAATTAAATACATTAATAAAAAACACGTAGTACGAGTATATTAGTGCTTATATACGGATTTGGGTGAAATATGTCAAGAAATTTAATAAAAATCAAAGGATACCCTACCCCAGGTCGGAGGCTATTTTTTGTTATGGCTAACCAATCACTAATCTAAATTCTATGCGAACGATGTTGTGGCAAATCTCATAAGGTAATAAATGTATCGTAGACGGATTACTTACTGTGTATGCAGATATATTAGCATAATAAGTTGATAAATTGAAACAAAGGCGGTGATTCACGAGTGCTCTGCGAAATTATTAAATATTATTAGCTTTATCCTGTTGTTGTGCTGCCCTTGTCCTGTTTACATTCATTTTAAGTACAGACCTGTTTAGAGTTTATAAATTTAATATGTCAAGTAAAATAAGCTTTTAAGGAAATAGTGTATCGAATAAAAAAATACTATTTAGTGCGGTCAGACACGGACATAAAGTAAACAATTTGATTTTATCATATCATGTATGTAGTCCAACTGATATCAAGTTATCTAAAACTGTCGTGAAATTCACTTGCTATAGAAATACTTTTGACCTAAATAATATAAAATGTTATTAGTAAAATGAATTTACCTAGATTTAGGATCCCGAGGGTAGAGATCTGAATTTGGTTCATATTTATCGCATATGTATTGCAGTATGGCGTTACTTTCACCGAGAAATAACCCGTCGTCGTCTAACACGGGAATTTCTTTCTGAGGATTCATCTGTAAAATATGGTCAAGGTAATATTGAACAAATTGAGCACTCGGAGAAAAGTAGAATGTGTTTAAAATTCAAATCAAAAAACTACTTTCTATTTGAGTGTGACACTTAAATTAACCTTCTACTCTTTGCATTATAAAACAATGTTGAAATTGATTTATATTTAACATTCATACAACGTAGCATTTAGAAGAATCGGAGAGTATTTATAGAGTTCTTTGTTTTGTGTTTAATATCCGTTTCCTTATTTACCCAAAGGTCTTACAAATTTATAATAAACAATGTTCCTAAATGTTTAGCAAGGTTAGGACACTTTAACATAAACGAGTTGTTTCACCGCTCACCTTTGCATATTCCGGTGTCATATGATCCCCTTGTCCAAAATCTACGTTGATCAGCTCAAAAGGAATCTCAAGTTTCTTCAATAACTGCCTAACTGACAGGGAAGGCGGCCCATCAGAGACGGCGTACAGCTTAAGAACCATGTTCTACAATCAAATTATTATATATTTTTGTTACTTTTGATAGGTGTACGTACCGCATATTGTAGTTTGTAATTTATTCTCATAGTTTAATGCACTCACTGTGAAAGAGATATGGAGCAAGCACTTCGAAAATACTAGTAGGTATTAATAAATACCAATGTTTACGTCCACGTTTGTGAAACCCAACTGGCGACTACACATTGAATAGTTCCTTTCACTTGTTCTCTAAATAATCATGCGGAAGTTGAGATATTATTCGACATTACCTACTTTCATTATCACAGAAATAGCTACATGTATATGGGTATATTATTTACATAACAAACATTTATGAAGCAGGTACTTACAGTCTATACTAATATTATAAAGAGGTAACATTTTATTTGTGTTTTTGTATGTTTGTATTGTTTTCACACAAAAACTACTGGATCGATTTAAAAAATTGTTATGTCGATATCTGTAGAATATAAGTTTATTTGTTGGAGGTAATTTTCAAGGAAACTTATCCGAATCTAAAAATATGTAACTCATATTTCGAAATAACTTTCACGTTGGATCTATGCTATATTATATTATACCCTTGAAATAATAATAGGTCTGTTCGTGGAGAGCAATTTTTAAAATAAAGATGACCAAATAAAGCTCGAGCGACTTATGGAGATTTGTGTTCTCAATTCCTCGCGGACTACGTCGCGGGCAACAGCTTGTATTAAATAAAATAAGTCTTTGAATAAATAAAAGTTAATGAAATAAGTCAATGTTTTATTGTATATTTATATACTGTCATGAGAGGAACGTGTAGATTATCTATAAATTTGATACACGTCTTATGCTTTCTTAATTTTTTGATTATATATAACATGGAAAAATCCTCTAGGATTCCGCTCCCGTCGCTTTGAGAACCAAGTCATTTGCTGTTGATGATTTTTCCAAAATGCATTTTTCTTTAATTTACCTATAGGTATTTCGCAGTAAATTAAAGTACTTAGATACACAAAATATTAAGAAGACACTAAGCTCCACACTAACATATTATTAGTAGTAACTGACATTACGGGGCTTAATAGCAGGGATCTACCAAAATTTAAACCCATCACACCATGTTCGTTAGATTCATACACTTTTTTTCTGTGGTTCTTGTAGTTTCATGATAAGATAATAATAATGGATAAGTAACGATAACTGCAACTTTTTCAGAGATGTCTTACAGAGAGAATGGCTTCGGTAGTGTAGGGCACTAAGGCTGTCATGATGGTGGACTACTTTTCAAAAGTTACAACAAACAAACTCTGCATGCTACAGCTTTTTAACACGCTTTTATTAGCTTGGGTTGTATGTATGTATGTATGTATGTATGTATGTATGTATGTATGTATGTAACGGAATCTTTAAGCTCAATTTTCTCCTGGTTCCAGCGAGTCGATTGAATTCAAACTTTGCACACGTATCAAGGACCGATGACAATGCAATAATTTGATAAAAGTTTCCCATTATCCTTATTAGGACCACCAGGATTATTTTAGCTGTATTTACTCTTATAAATTCCCGTTTTTCGCGAATAACTCGGCGAGGGATGAAGCTAACGAGACGTTCGAGGTGTCAAAATGTGCGTCTCGTTAATATCTATCTGACGACATAGAATTAAATTTGAAAAATTTGAAAATGGAAATTTTCCGGAAGGAAAATTGAAATTTTGCTGTTTAAACTATAATATCACCCTAAGGGATGAACCGATAGGGGATAATATAGGTGTCAAAAAGTTTGTATTGATATAATCTAAAAGATAGTAATAAAAGAAATTTTGAAAAATGAAAACTGAAAAAGTTTTCCTAAGAAAAACTCAAGAATTTAAAGAAAAACCCTTAGATTTTCCTCAAGGGATGATCCGATAGGGACGCAAGGGGTGTCAAAAGATGCGCCTTGAATAGTTCTGGATAATATCCGAAGAAAGAAAATCTGTAAGTTATACTACAAAAAAGTTAAAAAGCGTGGGGTGCATTTTACTGTGATTCATAACTATCCTCTCATAGATAGTTGCCAATAAAATGATTGTAATATTTGAAATATTAAGCACCCCACGCTTTTTACTCTGAATTGAATTATTCTGTTAATAACTTAAATTTATTATAATTTTATATTGAGGCGATTCACTATGATTAATTGTTCGATCTTCTACTACTGTAATATTAGATTCTTTGTCATTAAAAATTATTTTCTAGTTTTTTATCACTGTAGGTCGTTTACAATAACCAGGTAAACGGCCAGGATTTTAGAAAGAAAGTGTTGGTGAGACAATGCAAGTATTTATGTTATCGAATTATATCGTACCCAGCCCGATGGTTTGACACTTTCGGACTTTCATCATTAGACAAACCTAAAAAAAAATATCGGAGGTTAATGTTTAACGAATGCAACCATTAGCACAAATAGTATTTATTTATTTAAAAATATAAACGTCTCCAAAAGTTACAAAATGTCTCCCATCCGTATATGACCATTCCGGAACACAATGGAAATATGTTCCAAAATTATACCTTTATCTAAGATCTATTATCTAAGTTATTGATGAATCATTATTAAAACATTGGAAAACAAGTAGAAGAGATGTATAGACATAAATGGAGATTATATCATAAAAATGTAACAAATATGTATGTATTTTATTTTAACTTTTTTATTTAGTATTACTTGTCGTCTATCTTCGTGCCGGCCATGATGACCGCCAATATTTTTTAACACCTTTTGAAACATCTGGCTTCCTCTATTCTACTTTATCGTATTATCCCTTATAGAAGAAGCCAGCCAAACACCTTTCTCATACTTGTGGGTGTAGAAATTGTATTTTATTTCTTTTATACTAAAATTGACATTTTTTTTGTCAATTTGTTTTAGACCTACCATAACGATTACTTCGTTAGAAACATTAATATATACCGAGTGCCAATAATAATTTTGTATTATTTTTTACTAAGTGGCCAAAATACCCATAGTAACTTAAATAATATACTTGTTTTCTTTTAATTACAATTATATGTTTGTTTTCATATTTAGAAGATTAAAAACGCCTTGACATAATTGAAAGGAAACACAAAATAAATTTACTTTTTGTATAATTTACTGAAACCGCAAGATGGTTTCTTGTAAGTTAACCCTATAAAGGCTCGGTGAAAACTAAAACAAGTATATTCTGTTATAGAAATGTCATATGATGTCAAAGTCTATTAATTTGACCAATTTAAACCGCGGTCATCTCAAGTCCCTTCGTTGGCTCAAATATGATCCCTAAAATGCATCTCTTCGTTATATTTTAAAAAAGGATTTTAGGAATTTAATTTATAATCTAGAACCTTTTATACAGCATTTCTAGTAATTATTGATAAGTACTTGATTATTGTGTTTTTTTCATGTTATATCCATTTACAATTTAAAAAGTTGTAAAATAAAAACTAAAAAACAGTTAAAATTTATCCACTCGAAAAATTGATTTTCCATCAGTTTATAACTATCAATCACAGAGCTTTCTCTAATGTACTTCTATTAAATTATATTTAAAAAACTAAACTCCAATTTCAATTCAAAATTTAATTTATTTTATAACTTAAAAGATATCTGACGGGTTAACCGTGGAAGTCTATTTCATAATATCACGAACCAACTTTCTCATCATATTTTATAAATTCTATCATTCTTAGCGAGACCTGCCTTTAAAGATTCGCCTCAAAATGGGCACATGCCTCCTAAGTGTTCTATCTTTACTTCATTTGTTAGTTTTTGGAGCGACAACTGAATTTCTACGAATCCATGCGGCCCTCGGAACTGGAAATATTCGCTTAAGACGTCAGGCAGGGTATGTTTACGATCGTCCAACTATATCTTTCAATTTACCATCACAAACATCTGTTGTTTCTGCACCGACTCAAGGCACAACTGTTGACAGGACCTCGGCGCAACAAATGTTCTATGCATATCCCGTTCCTTCTGGTGGCAGCACAATCAACAGAGGCTACATTAGCCCAAGTCCTACAACAGCAACGTCTACGGGGTCATCTGGAGCGACTGGGTATAGCTACGGACAACAAAATGTTGCTACTGGGTCTGGTGGACCTACATCTACCGTAATTTCTAGTTCTAGTAGCTACAGTGAAGGACAAAAAAATGTTCCGATAGGACAAACTGGCGGTACTATATCATCAGATACTTCCAGTGCCATCGGTTACAACTATAATCAACAAAGCGTGCTTGGGGGATCAGTTGGATCTACTATTTCTACTAGCCCCGTTGGATCCATTAGTTATAACTACGGCCAGCAAAACGGTCCTGTTATATCAACCGGTACTACTAGCTCTACTACTTCTGGTACCTCTACTGGTTACAACTACGATCAACAAAATGGTATTGCAGTATCAGCCGGTGCAACTACTTCTACTGATACTGTAGGTGCTACTGGTTACAACTACGAAGCAAATAGTGGTGGGTCTGGATCTACAGGAGTTGTAACAACGTCGTTAACATCGGCGTCAAATGGATATAGCTCAGGGCAACAAAATGTTGGAACAGGATCTACAGGCACATCTATAGCCACTTCTTCTGGGACTTCGAGTGGGTATAGTGACGTCAAACAGAACAGCGGATTAGTATCAACTATGCTTACTAACTCTATAGGTTCCAACGGTTATAATTACAATGTCCAAAATACGGCAAATAGAGGCACTCCGATCGCTACTAGCACAGTATCACGGCTTTACAACATCCCGAACACAGGTTCTAATAGTGACGTTAGAAGTTTTAGTAATACTAGAAGATATTTACCGCCAAATATTTCTACCGCTAATACAGTATCTGTCTCAACCAACACCCAAACTGGATCAGGAAGTGTACCTCCACCAGATGTTTATCTACCATCGAATATATTAAATCCACAACGCACTATTACCCAATCGAACATTGCAACAGAAAAAATAGTGAATCAACCTGCTGATATTCCAAAATCCAACTATCTGACTCCAAATTCTAATCCAGAAGGTGTAACACAGAATACGCAGACACAAATACAATCAGGCGCTCCTGTGCAATTAGCACCTACACAAGAATACTTGCCTCCTGTTATTACAGTAACCCAACAGAAACCCTCAACACCAGCCCCTACGTATCTGCCTCCTGTATTTTAATCATAATTTTAATTGTCTGCTTGTTCATTTATTTTGTAATATAATATGTTTGAGTATATATGTTCTGTAAGATTAGATCTAGATTTAAAGCAAAGAGTAAAGGTTCCAGTTTATAAAAATGTATTTCATAAAGAGACCTTAAACTTGTAAAGATTTACAGAATTATCTTAAATTCACGAATACAAATACGTCCTTCTTCCCAATGCAGGTACCGGTCTTTGTCCTCTAATCTTCTTCTTCTAGTCCTTTTCTGATCCGAAAACGCCTCACGAAACACAAGATATAAGAATTTTTAATTGATCGTTTTTCGATCAACTAAAAGTTTACGTTATGGAGATTTTGTTTTTGACTCATTTGCAAGGTTGATAATCTAATATATACATAAAACATTGTTATATTAATTAAAAAAAGCAACTGTTAAGTTTCTGGCCAGCTCTTCTCAGTAGAGCAGCATTCCGAGCTGGTCTTAGCTTACTCACGGACTGACTATACTGACATTTTTATTATATAATAATTGACGATTTAAAAATGCCTACTTGAATAAAGATAATTTGAATTTGCTAAACCCGACCATAACTTTTAAATAGTTAGTACCACCAAAACCGATTCAAGTTATTGGAGAAAATACGCTAACATTTTTAGGAAAGATGAAACCGTTCACATAAGAAGCAATGACGGATAGACCCAATATACGTTTCTTTGTTCAATAAAAGACGGCTTTAGCAAAATGTGCCTCTCACATAACGCCCAGCGCAGACTTGTTACTACTTAATTAATTTACCATTACTTAATTTCTATTCTTATTTTATTATTATTTTATGCAAGTAAAGCTTAACTTGCTATTTTTTATTATGATTGACTTTTTCATGTTACAAAGGAATTGTAATAAAGTTGTATGCAGTACCTTGCTTAATTATTTGAACCTAAACCAACCTTGTTCCAAACGATTACGTCGCCTTTTTCATCAATTATAATTTATACAAATATATTTATTTTTAAATAATATTTTTTTTCATTAAACCTGTAATTTATTACTAGGCCTAAACTTACAGCGATTTAAAATGTAGAAAATTGTTAATTGTTAAGAGTTGGTGAATTGCTAAATTATTATTATAATAAATACATAATTTGCGTACATAGGAATTAAGGCTTTGGTATAGTAATAATAACAAATAAATAGATTATTTTCTAGTTAAGAAGCTATCTTCGTAAATGGAAGTGTTGATGTGTAATTTTTATATTAATTTATAAAGTGACTTGATAATAATCAGAACGCTTGTATTATATGTATCACTGTCACTTTAAAGCCGTTGTCATCTGTCAAGTCTCAAGTGTTTTTTGTAAACCGTAAACTCAAGACGTCATACAAAAATAGCATCAAAGTCAAAGATGAGTTATTTTTAATACATATTCCCTTAAAAAATATTTTAACGCGTTAATTTACTATTTACGATGAAGATTTGGACCTCATTACTGCAATTTTACTTCTAAAAGGATTCCTATATATATACAATTACAGCAGTTTACATAAATTATGATTTTATTAAGGCAAACTTTAATATATTCTCGAATAGGAAGCAAGGTAATTTCGAGGTATGCTATAATATATTACTTTTTATAACATAAGGTATTTACGGCTAACCTTATATATTTACGGATAACTCTAGTTTTTATTTTTTAAATTTTAATTAAATATCGTCACTGTCACTGTTTATCAAAAATTGTTAATATCTTAATGTTGTTTTTTGTGAAATCATTTTACACTTTCAGGACATCCAAAGTGTGGACTGCGCTGAATAATAATGGTGCATCTGGAGATGACAACTGTGTTACCTTATTCTCACACATTATCCATAAATGATCTGCCAAATGAATTACTCATATACATTTTTTCTATGATTGATTTCGAATCACTGCTAGCTGTAACCAAGGTGTGCATACGATGGCAACAACTCTGTATGACTCCATGTATCTGGGACAACACCCGCCTCATTGTTTGTATGAAGAACTATGTAAGAATAAGTGATAGCATTGTGCCTTTTGTGGCTAAGTATTTAAAAAATGTAAAATTACAGTATTTCAAATTGTATTCTCAAGTCCGGGCTTCCCTAATAAGCTACTGCCCTAACTTGACTCACTTAGAAATAAGTATATCACAAGTTGACAGTTGCATATTTGATGATCTAGGCTACTGGCCCAATTTGAAATTCCTAAGTTTCCGGAACTCTTTAATAGTGCCAAGTAAGGAAATGGCAAATGGAAACTTTGTCTATCATTTGCCATTTGAAAAATTGAAATACCTTGAAACTCTTATATTATCAAATTTTGCATTGACTCACAATAGTTTATACAGTATGCTGCAATGTGTTAATTTAGTAAGTATTAACATGGAAAAAATGAAGAACATACCAGCAGAGTTTGTAGAGTCTCTCTTAATAACAAAGCAAAGCTCTTTACGAGCTTTGCACATCTATGGCGACACATTAAATGATGATATTGTATCTTCAATATCTAAATGCAAGACTCTTCAGGTATTGCATATTATGACCTGCAAAACCCTCTTTGATTCTAGTCTGTTGCATCTTTACAGATTAAAAAATTTGAGGTCACTAAAATTACGTCATGGGTATTTTTCTACAAATGCATTAGTTGCATATTTTTCAAATAACATTTTACAACAATTGACCTACCTGAGCCTCTCTAGATGTCATCATGTTACAATGCAAGTCGCAAAAGCTATTAAAACCTGTGCACCTAATTTAAAGGAGTTGTCATTCTATTTATGTCCATTTATCATTGCACCTGATTTTATGAAAGCAGAATTGCAAAAAATGTTCAAGATAGAGTTACTGCTAGATTAAAAATGGTTGTCAATTTCAATATTCGCAGCTTAGATATCCGTCCATAATTCAAAGTATTTAAATTACTTCAGAACAGTAAATTAATATTATTTGTAAACTTTTCAACAATAAAGCAACTGAGATCAAAAACAATAAAAATATCATTTATTAAATTGTTGTGAGTAGCTTAGAGTAATGACATACATATAATGATATAATAACAACAGGATATGTATTTGGTAAGTGCATGCTTGGTATCCAAATTATATAATATGGAAACTACTAACTTAAATATAACAATAGTATTATAAAAATAGGAGTATTATAAACAAAAATGTGAGTGTATTTTAGCATAGTTATAATATCAATGTGCATACAGATACTTCACAGACATACAGATTTTGTGAAGTTTATTCTTATATAAAATGTTTGTCACAGAAACATTACAGAAACTTTTTGTAAACTACTAAAGTTGTAATGGAAAAATAATAGAATTTAAGTGTTCAAGAGGAATGTGCCTTGTAATTAAAGAATAATAGAATTCTGATATCAGTTATAATAGTTATTACTGCTTTGGAATTTGTTTCTGTGATAAATGTGTTAAAATAACCTTCATGTGCCTTATAAAGGAATCAAGAAGTAATTAACGTGTTATTGGTTCGAAAGGTTTTTAAAACTTAAAAATGAAGAAGAGCAGTTTGACTTGTTGAATCATATTTGAGAAATTTATTTCAAAATTTGTTGTTTTAAATTTTAGCTTAAAACCTAAATTATAACACGAAACTTGTATTATATATTTGCCCACTCGAATTATTTAGTATGCTCAGTTTCATAGTTAATTAGTGTTGTGTATGCTTATTTTAATATAAAGTATAGCCTCTTAGATAGGTGTATGTAATTTTATGAGTTGACCTCAATATGTTATTTATTTATCCTGAATATAGATATAATGTTATGAAAATTAGTTTAGTATATTAGTTGAAGAAGAAACTAAAATTAGTGTTTATTTCATCTCGTGTGACAACAATTTAATTATATTGTTATTTGTTTGTACTGTTAATACACACATAATTTAAAGTATGTTAGTTGTCATTATTTTTTATTCTTAATATCTTTTCATAAGTTATCTATAGGTTGTTATTTATTAGCAACTATGAAAGGTTTAAAAGAGAACACTCAATTGTATCAAAAAATTTAATACAACTTACAGTATAACATAAATAACACATTTTTTGTAGTACGTTTCGCCTTAAACATTTGCATAATTGAATAAATATTATTATCAATCGTCTATTGAGGATATTATAACAAAGGACAATAATTCGGTGACACAAATTATTTAACATAATTACCAATTGACCCGCATTGTGTATTTACACCATACAGTAAATATACATGTTTAACATCAATATACTTCAATTTACAACAAAGGTTCAATATTAATTTCAACGGCGGAGCAAGGGTTGGTCAGTTCGAAAGCCGTCAGCACTTTGGGATGAAGGACTCCTATCTTGCCGATAATTCGATCCCTCAACACGACTTCAGCACAGCGGCCGGGGAAATACGTCGGGTCTGAAAACAGTCATTTTAAATAATAATCATCTTCAATAATCAGGGTTCAATTAATAAGCTCGATCTTCAAGTATTAGGTTAATTTAGTAAATTATCGTATCGAGGAAACTGCTCACCCGAGCAAGGCACGAGGCGGTAGTGGTGGCGGTGCGCGAGGCCGAGCTGCGCCAGCAGGCGGTCCAGCAGGCCGTGCGCGTGCTGGAAGCCGCCCGCCTTGCCGCAGTACACGCCGCACACGCGCCGCTCGTTGCGCGCACCCGTCTCTGTGCGGGCGACGACCGTATCATTTAATAATTACGATAAAATAACTTTTATACCGTAATTTTCTAATACTTTCTTGGGATATTACGGAGGACGTTAATTAGGGATAACTCGAGATTTTACCGGCTTCCTCGTCCTTGAGTACGACGTCGCTGATCTCGAACAGCTTCATGGGTAGCGGCATCTTCTTGTTGGCGGCGAGGGTCTTTAGTAATCCGGGTAGCAATAGAGTTCTAACCGCTTGAAACTCTAGCGTTTTAGGGTTAGAGATGTGCACGGCGGGAATGTCTTCTATCTTGTATCCTAGTTTTGTTGAAAGATCGTCTCGAGAACACTGTAGAGACATTTTGAACTATTTTAAAAATTTCAATCCAATTACATATGTAACTTAAAGAGCTACTTATTTATCTTTTCCGTAACTAGAGATAGATTAGTATGGGAATAAAACATATATATTTTTTATCTTCAATTTCTTCTTATATAAACTCATAAATACGGAAAGAAAGTGTTTTAAAATATCTATTTATAAAAATGTATAGTCATATTAAGTTTACTTGTATGAAATAAATATAGAATGAACAATAAAACGATACGGGCAGGAATTCAAACCCGTGACCTCTGGGAAAACGTCCCGTTGCTCTATCTATTAAGCTAAAATACCGCTGCCAGACTGAATATAGAACTCTATACATATACTTCTTTTAGTCTATGTATGTACTATAGATTATCTAATCTACTTTTGAAGTCGAAGTAATAACACAAATTCATTAATATCTTCGGTAAAATCATGAAATTATGAATATTTTGTTTTATCACAGGGTTTACAATTCTTAGTCACTAAATTTAACAAGCATTTTATGCAATAGACTTTTTTATAGATGCCATTACAAAGTTACCTGGTGAGATCCTTTACTGTAGTGTTATGGATATTCTAACTGTATTCGACTAATTGGTAAAAATAATAGAGAATAATCGAGTCGTTTATAAACCAGTCGTCTCTTTGCATGTCATAATTCTTAGCTTTGCAGTTAATATTATTTAGTCAAGTTATCTTACTCGCAGTTAATAATGCATAATAGCAGAGACTTAATGTTTCTTAAATGATCTACAATAGGTATCAATATTTTTTTCTTATCAAATTGCATTAATCAATACTAACAGTGGTTGTATCATTTGAATAACTTTAGTCGATTAGTAAATACATCGAAACGGTGTCGATATTTTTTGATAATCTGATATTGTAGCAACCGATTTATTTGTCACCATTCCTATTTTTCAATTTACCAAACTGTCTGTTTAGATGGACTATAGTTATATATACGAAGCCATCTATTGTGTAATAGTACGAAATCCGGCTGCTGAATTAAGGAACCCATAGCGCAGACTTCACAGCCAGGTGTAAACAGGTATGATTTTGGTACAATGATACACTCCTGTCGAACATTTATTATTTATATATAAAATTAAAGCATTTTTTCTTCTGTTTATTATGATATACTTAATTATATATATAGTTTAATAAGGCAACCGCCTTATTAAACCTGGCAGCAAATAAGGTTTGCTGGCTGTTATAGATGTTAAATATTGAAGCTGTAAGAGATCTGGCGCGTAGTAACACCACTCAGACGAGGATAGCGATACGATAGGAACGTGGAAGTGTTGCGGCTTGTGCGCTGAGCTCAGTTACCCTTGAACTGCTTCTCAAGACTGTATCTCCGAAACTATTCCTCAAATCGATTAGAAACTAGTCATGTACCAGAGTCACACCTCACCCGGCTGTGAAGAGCTGCGGCCGAGTGCACTAAGGCAACCGTGATTTTCACTCTTTATATATATTGCCGTGAAGTGGACGATACTTTATTTACCATACAAACAAGTTATTTTTTCCAAAAATTAATTAACAAATTAAAAATACTAGCGTCCACATTTTGATGAGCTACCTGCTATATGTATATTCCTCTAATCATAAATACACGTATGAATTTAGTGTTCACTACGCACACGGCAGGTACACTAACCCTGCAGACTAATCTTAGACTACGATGGGTTTAGTGCTTCATAAACTTTGTGGGGAGTATCAACAACAAATCAAAGATATTTTTTTTACATTTAAAAGCGACAACAAACTTTCTTTTCTATATAAGCAGACAGATAATAACGGATGGCAGTCTGTTATTGACATTGATGTAGTTTTTTGATTCGTCGTCAGATAAATAGAACACCCCACCGAACGATCATAGTGTAGGACGATAAGAGACAGCGGACTCGTCTCGCCGTCTACTGGAGTGGACGACTTGACGCCCAATTGTGACGTCGCAAAGAGGAGTTCGATCGGCCGGCACGTGACTTCCCCACAGGCGATTAGAACTCTAACAAGCAGTATCACGAATCGGGGCGCACTGAGCTAACTAGTGTAGAGGCTCCTCTGTTCGTGGCGCGGTATACTGACGAGCGTGAAGGTGAGCGCCTCGGTGTAGCCGGCGCAGGCGCAGGCCAGCCGCAGCTGCTCCGTCAGCTTGCACAGCGCGTCCTGCGCGCCCGCCGCCGCCACCCAGCACGCCCGGCGAGGGATGTGGTTGTAGCTGCGGTCAGACACGCCCGTTACTGGCACACGGTACTGCGAGCGGAGCACTATGACGACCGAACTTGTATTGTTAGCACTAATTTATTAAGTCGTGCTACTCCACATGAACAACTCATCTAGAAGCGATTGTAAACTAACCCGTAGGCGATGGCGATGTCCTCGTAGAGGTCGCAGGCGTGTATGACGTCATGGCGCGTGGGCGGTACGCGCACGCTCAGTGCGTCGCCCGTCTGCAGCGACGGCAGGCACATGCGGGACAGCAGACCGGACAGGTGGGCCCCGGACTCACTGGAGCGAGACGTAGGTTCAGTTTATATGGATATAGTAAATTGAAAAAAGAAACATATATGTACGTTATGAGATTTTTGTTTGTCTATCAAAATGATAAATAAATAGTTTTTTTCTTTGTAGATCACACAAAAACTAACTGACAATGTTTTATGAAATCCCTTATTTTGTGATAGTTAGTAATTGTGAGAGCCTACCTATAAGAATATGAAAACTATAATTGTAGGAATTTTCAGAGTTCCTCTCCTTTGCTTCCTTTATCAAAGTTATCAAAGAATAAGTGATGGTTCAAAAATATATGCATATACGACTTACCTAATGCCTATATATTTGTTAGCTTTCTCAACACTGACCAATTCATCTCTATACTGCAACTGAGGATATAACTCATAGCTACCATCAGGAGCAAATACCTTGCATTGTTGCACTTCATACTTGTTGGAGCAGTATTCAGAGAACATGCAAACCATGGTGTCTAAGACTACAATGGCCTGAAATAACATTAAATTACAATTTTTGAATAAAAATAAAAAAGAATTCAATAAGATTGAAATGACTCATTCATGTTTATACAAATTATTATTATTTTCAAAACTAATGTTAATTTAACATAAACCTCTTTAGTATTATCTCTATACTACTTTTTATTTTAGTATAGTAAAATATATCTGTAATGTATTTATTCTTCTGTAGTTGATGTTTTTGTAAAGCAAAACAAAGACTGCCGGGTGTATCAATCTTGTATAAAATAAAGTTCTCACATACATACCTTTGTAAGATCAGTAGCAGTACATTCAATAAATACATTCTTAGTGTCAAGTGTGATCTTGGAATGGTCACCGTTAATTATTGGCGGCATGGACAGCACTACTCCATTCTTATCCTTGATCACCGGATACACTGGACTATCTTTTATAATGCCAAGGTATTGTTTAAGTTGAGTGTGAGTCTAGAAATCATAATATATCAAGTAAAGATTCAAAAGAGTAAAGTCTATATTGCAATGAAGAAATTAAGACATAGTTTAGCTTTATTATCAGAAACTATTTGAAATACTATTTAATACTGAAATACTAATATGACCATTGGCTTGACTGCTGGGAATGACCTCAAGAATAACACTTTCTTAACGCCAATGATAGACAAAAAAATATATAATATTTAACTTACTGAATACAATTCCATTAACTCAGAGGCACTCATTTCCTTTGACTGGTTGAGAGCTTTGAATTTGATCTCACTTGGTGGTAAAGCATCATAAACAAAAGGTCCTTTTATAGTGTCCAAGTCATGTGTCCCAATAGCCACTAGAGTTCTCTTTCGACAGATGTTTTGGTGTAACTTGTCCTGAAATTTAAAAAAAGACTTAATTTGTGGAACAGTCCAAGGTGTTTGATCAACCAATTTTTTTTTAATATATGTATAACATGTTCAGATTAATGTATATTACTGAATTATTTAATAGTAGCTGTTGCCCACGACTTCATCCGCGAGGACTTAAAAGCACAGAGCTCATAAGAAACTCAAATGCTCAAGCTTTTTTTGGTCCCCTTTATTTTTAAAATTGCTCTCAATAAAAGCCCTATTATTATTTCAAGGGTTTAATAAAATATAATATAGATCCAACCTGAAAGTTATTTCTAAATATTGATTAAGATATTTTTAGATTTAGATAAGTTACTTTGAAGATTAAGCTCGAACAAATAAAATTATAAAGTACAGATATTGATGTCCATTGATGTCGTCCTTTCCCAAGCATTACTGCATTATTTTATTATTGTATTATTTTCTTTAGATTGACATTTTAAAATAAGTCATACCTTTGGAAAAAAAAAAAGATTTTAATCATTTAAAAAGTATTTTACTTGTATTGAAATGGTTTTTAATAAAATATCATTTAATAGGATAAAGATTAATACAGAGGTATGAATAATATGGTGTGATTATTGCTAGCATTTTTATCATAAAAAAGTAGATATAATGGTGTAACTACAGAAGTTAAACTTATGCTATTACAGTTTATAATACTGTAGAACATTTTTTTGTCTTATAATCTAATCCATAGTTTCCACAGCGCACATGGTGGCAAATTTTTTTATATCTTGGGTTACGTTATTGCATTTTTATTAGGGATCTCTATTTTTTTGCAAATGTAATATGGCCTGTCACTCAGTGAATATGTAGCTTTCTAATGATGAAAGAACTTTTAAAATCGGTCCAGTAGTTTTTGTGTGAAAACAATACAAACATACAAAAACACAAATTAAAATGTTACCTCTTTATAATATTAACCTTAAATTGTTATACCTATGTATCTTTTATAAAATATGTCATATTTTACTTTATATATAAGCTACCTGTAAGTCAATGAAACTATCATAACTGAGCTTTGTGAAAGATATTCCTTTGAGAACAGCAGCCACAGCATATGGCCTGATCTGAGCTGTTGCTGGTGTTAAATGAAGAGAGTAGCAGTCTTCATACTTCTTTATGTTATATATAGGTGGGGCTTTCCTAAAAAGTAAGATAACTTTAATGTTATGTTATGTTAAGATAATAAATTATATGAAATGCATGTAACTACTTCTTCTATCACTTACTTTCCCTGGAACACTAGTATACCATTAACAAGTCCCTCAAGACACAGCAGATCATATCTGTTAGCAGGGATGTCAATTCGATACAGTATCTCTTCAGACACACTTCCTGCAGAACCTGCTTGATCACCTTGTTCCTTTATTAGCATCTGCTTTTCTGTGGTCTGTAATAATTTAACATTTCTTGAATGGCTTCAAGATGTTAAATATATCTTTTTAAAATAATTTTAAGTGTACTAACCACTTCATCTAATTCCAAGCCAAACTCAAAACATAGATCTTGGAATTCCTCATCAGCTGGAAGCGAATGACGTCTTTTTGTAATTAATAAAACTTAGAATGACATTAACATAACATTAAATGGGAACAATGTTTTTTTTTTTTAAATAAATAAGGTCTTTACAATAAGCTTTTCCTAAAGCAGCGAAAAGTGCATCACGTTTTACAGATATTGTCGGCATTTTCTCGGGTTTCTTTCACCCGTGATCCTCAACTGTAATAAATCACGACAAGTTGACAAATAAAACAAAAGGCTGTCTTAAACTAAAATATGGATTGAATATATTAATTAACTTAAGTTAGAACTTAAATCTTCAAGAATATATGTAAATTTGTTCCACATGTATTCCTATCTATTGACATTTAATTTTGACAATTGACATATACAATTTAAAAATGTATTCCCTGTCCACGTTCTTCGCTAATACGAAATTCCTTAAACGCGTAGGCAGTTGACAGAGAAAGCTATAATCATAGAGTACTGAAAAGCAACCATTTCATAATATAATTTAAGCTCGTGGCTAGGGTTTGCCTATTATGTATAAGCTCGCGACTAGGTTTTGCCTATATATATTTTGTTACGGTGTACTAATATCACATTATTAAAAGTCCTGGCTGGCGAATCGCGGGCCGCAGAGTCAACCTAGCTTCGCGATAATGACTTCGCAGCTCGGCCTCCAGATCCGGGTCGTAGCCGTGACGTCGGCACCACCAGACGACGGCCCTACAAGCCTTGCAACAGGCCGCCCGAAGTTCGGATATTTCGGGAGACTACCAGTAGACAACTCTGCGCCGGGGTCTAGACCTCACCCTCGGCTTGGCCGTATTGCAAACCCTTGCAATGACGCATGCGGCCAGTTATCACCTCCACGTCGTTCTCCTCGTTAGGTGGATCGGGAAAGGCCCAACCTTGTACGGTGGCCGTCTCCTTAGCCATTTCCCGATCCAACGCTTGGTTGCCCAACGCGCTGGCCCAGCCAGATTTCAATTCAGATATACAAACAATCCGATCCCAACCCTAGTCAGCCACGAAACCGGGGAAGAACCATCATGGTTGATTTCCATCATTCGTTACGGTCATTTTGCTAAATGCATTTGTACATTTTTTTACTGACCAGCGTCAACAACAACTTTACGCAGGCATAGAACAGCGGACGTTTACCCACAGGCCGAATTAAGTACTACTTGAGTGGGGTACTCGCTGAATTGAGCAAAAAAACAAGTTCTAAACTACAATGTCTTCCATCATTATTGTACTTCAGTTGTAGCAATACTTTTTTTATAAAACTTTCTCATATTGACTTTAAACTTTAAATTCTTCTCACGTTCCGATATTTTTGTCATACACCTTATACATTAAATTGTAAATATTCAACGTTTTGGAATAAAGAAGGCTCTAGACGTATTTTATTTTTTTGGGAATCACATGAAAAAAATATATTAAAAGTGATGACTTAAAAATGAATTATTTTTTTAACAACTCAAACTATTATCAATATAGCGTATTAATTAAAATACGAAACTAACTTAAACAACAGATTAAAATAGTTGGTAACATCAGTATGGTCACGTGATCTGTGTAGTCTGGGTTTTGCAAACGGTGAGTGGAGTGCCTTGTCATCAGTCCATTAAGTTTTTGGATGATTTTCTTTGGAATTCGTATTCAAAGTGAGTAGTCATTTTTAAAAGTAAATTATTATAACAATAATTAAATACCTTCTATAGTGTTTGATTGTGATTGTGTAACGTGCTCCTATATTACGAAATACCTACGAAGTACCTTGTTCCGTGACTAGTGTGATATGACGCCATTTTCTTCGTGAATGCCAATTATCCAAGTTCTCCAATATTTTCTTTGTTTTTAAGGCTAAATAAATCAAGAACATGAAAATAACTAAAGTTCCTAATAGTACGTCATGTACATTTTAGCAGAAGTCTTCCTTAAAGTCAACTGAACCTTATTGCGTTTCGTTATGTATGGCTTGCACGCATTTTAATCATGACACCAACTTCTTGGACATGTATGCATTCTTGGTATATCTATTTCCTCCTATCACTGTGTGAAAATCAATAAGAACTCTTAAAATTACATTCAGAAGTTAAACGGAATGTATGAACCTGTTGTAATTGCATTTTTTACTACAGTTACATAAATTTATCAAGTTTTTTTTCATCCCTTTTTGACTCAATTTCTTTACATGTAGAAGCCAATTGTTTTAAAACTGTTCGTTTTTCTATCAATAATATCAATTAATTAGAAGTTTCTTCATTTTGTTTATTGTTCACTAATCAATGTGTTCACAGTTATGTTGTAGACACAGATCCTTAACAACTGTTTTTTGGATGAATATATTTCGATTTATAAATGTTTGATTTTCGGTATTTCTTGTGTATCAACACCTTATCTTTGGCCTTTGAAATCTTATTCATTATACAGTATTAAACCTTATTTATGCCGCTATACCCATCATTAACATTTTGGAAATAAACTTAAATGAGTTCCTAATTTAACAGTAATGGAGGCTAAATTGGTGTTCAGTGAAATGCTAGGAAGTTTATTAGACATAATCAAATTACAATGGGGGAAATGCAAGAGAGATGATTCTGTTTTTATCTTCTAATTCATGTAATATATAACAAGATGCAAATAAAGAATTACATTGTTGTATCTTGTTTTGTGAAATTGTTTTCTGAAAGTATTTATTTATGTTTTCATAGTTACACTAGTTTCACAATACTTAGTTATTACAAGTATATGTATACAAACATATTATTTTATAACCTTGTTTTTTTTTAATAATGTTACTGAAATTACTTTTTCTCAGAATTAGACTAACAATATTATTTTTTATGAAGAGTTAATTAACAAAAATGTAAAATTAAAATATATGTACTTTTACTTTATTTCAACAAAGGTTTTGGTTCAAAGAATATCCACTATATTCTGAAGTTTTTCTATAAACAAAATAACAGTTTGTTTCAGAATTGTATTTCATACTATCTATATCATAAAAAAATCTTTTAGTGTCCAGGGCTATTGACGAAATGTCTGGGATTTGCTGCTTATGACTTTTAGCCATTCAAAATCTAATGAGGTAAGTTTTTGCATAAAAAGTTCTATACATGTGTGTCATATTTTTTATTATAATTATAATAATTTGCTACAAAACATCAAAGTAACAAGTTGTCTGGTACATTTATTTACAGATGTATATGATATGACACTGATAATAGCTACATACAAACAATTAGATATTGAAGTTCAATGAAGACATTATTAATAATTATAATTGTTGGTTGCAAAAATTGTAGCATGAATATTATTTACCATTTTTATAATTAATTTCTTTAATAGTTAAGTTTATCACTAAGAAAAAGTAAAAAAAATAATTACACATATTGTATGTTTTTGTAGAACTAAATTGCATTTATATATTTTATTGACATTAGATAAATTGGTTAAAATTTCCATACCTAACCAAAACCCTTATCACAAAAGAAAGTTTTGATATTAATTTATTTGTAATTTTATATTTGATTAAAGCTTATCTTATTCATATATATTTTATTGAAGTTGTTAACTTTTTATTAATAAAATGTTATTTTCGAAATAGTCATTAATAACGTTCTGGGTTTCTGAAATCGAAATGTTATGAGTTTGCTACACTTTTTTTTTACTATGATCAATGCAGATTAAAAAAAAAATACAATGTTAGGTGGAGTAACTATTCATTGTGATGCCGGTGGATGCTGACTTCTACAGCACAGACGTGGTGTCGCCTGGTTGTGAGCTGACGGGCCTTCGCACTTGGAAAGACGTTTGTCTAGTAAGGAATTCGCTTTTCCAACACCAGGTATGTACCATGTACCCATACTTCTTTTAGATTTACATTTGGAGTCTTTGCCATTCTTTTGTCAGAATGAAAGTATCTTTTTACGAAATTCTTTTATGAGCGTCAATTATTAATGCGAAATAATAATATTACATTCTATATTAACTTAACTGTACTACTTAATTAACATTTTAAAAATATCGCATTGGTGTTGCTTTTGTACAAAGCGCATATAATCTTTAAATACAAACGCGCACGACGTTAATTACTTAGTAAAATAAAACAAAAGAAAACAGCGGAGAAAGGCATATTTTATTATGCACGTTAATCGTGAACTTGTTATTTTGTTCCTTAAATATGATGTTAATTAATTGTTTGTTTACGCGGTAATGTCAACAAAAAGCTTTGTACCAGTTGGACAGTAGTCGAAATGCGCATTTGTTACGAGTTAATCTACACTACGCGAGATGCGGCAAGCGCGTGGCTGGCGCTGGCGAGGTCAGCGCCCTGGCCCAGGACTAATTTGGGGGAGATCGACGACTTGTACCGTCGCGGCTTTGTCTGCGTGCAACGCACCCGCACCAACCGCCTCGACTCTTGTAACTTTTAATGTGTCCACCCTTAAGTAAAGAATTATTTGATAGTAGTTTTATAGATACCATGCTATATGCCTAAAGTCAATTTGGTTAAGTTAACGAATCATACAGTGTTCATTATACTAGCACCTATAATTACAACTAACGACTCGAATTTTAGGAAAGTGGTGACGCATGCTTCGATGAATCATCAGTTGTTCCGATTATTGTTTAAATGTATATAATTTGTTTTATATGAGTAGCATTTGTAAGTATCCTCGTTAGCGCGAACAGAAACATGTTTCTAGGTGCGATATGTTATGACTTTAGGAGCTTTGTTGAGTATGTTGTAGGACATGTTTATCAGTTAAATGGCATAGGTTTGTTTGTATTGGTGAGTGCGTGCGCTTGTGGATAGGATGACGCGAATATATGGGAGGCGACGGGCGAGCGGTACGGCGGCGGCGGTGGGCAGCGTGACCGCTTGACGGCTCGTTCACTTGCCGTGGTGTAGCTCAGTGTGTGTAATTACGCCGTGCGCGTCGGAGCTCAAAGTCGTGAGGCCGATCTACTAACGGTTAACTATCGCTCTAATATCAGGTGCCACTAATGTGTCTTGTGTAGTCCGATAATAGTGAAAATAATTGTGTCGTTAATTCAAGGAATTTTGTTATGTGTTTGTTATACTTGTGATATGTGATTGGGAAGCGCTCGCCAGCGTTTTTAACAACGTGGCCATGGAATTGTGGTCTTGTTTGAAGGTAATTATTGTGGTTGAGTATTTTGTGTGCGTTTGTTTCGCGAAGTGTCGAGTGGAGGTTGAGCGCTAGCTAGACGAGGCTGTTTGAAGGCCGCCGTCCCGACCTTGATGCCAGAAGGTCAATGTCCTTGCTCGTTTTGAACTTGATGCAATTATTGGAAACCTTCATACATGAGGATAGAGATTTGTTTTCGAATTTATATTAATCTCACAACTCTAATTAGCTATTCAATGCTCGGTTTACTGCTCTTAAAAGTTTTTAATAAGACCCTTCATGTAATTTAAACTGAATGTCTTATCGTAGTTTAGCCGCTGTGTAATTAACTATGCATTTCCTGCAATGTACAAGTCATTTCAGAGATGTTTATTAGTCATAATTAGTCTAACCATACGTCCCGATTTAACCTGTTTTGTCCGGGTTTTTGCACTACGTATCAGAAAGTTTTCGACAATATTCCCATTCAAGATGTCTAGTTATTGGTGCCAAAGAGACCTTGTTCGCCACGCCAATGAATGATATGAGCTTGAAAAGATACCACTGCGTAAAAAATAGTATCAAATTTATATAAGACAATTATAAAATTTTGAGACTATCACTACGAATATATGCTGATTTGCAGAGATCGCTTTGATATATAGCTATGTCCAGTATTTGTTTTATATTTTAACTACTCTGATATCATCGTAGTATTTATTATAATTATTTTATGTTTATCGAATCGATTAATTTTCATCAACTATGTGATTTGAAACTTTTAAGATCTAGTATTAAAACTATTTTTTTTAATATATTTGGTTACGAGTTACTTGATACAAATGCAATAATAAATTATTATCAAGTTACACTTTTGTAAATACATTACCCGACCCTAAATATTTTAAAGGTTTTAGTATAGACTACTACGTATTTTCTATATATTTCTGTGCAGTAGTATAGCAGGGCTTAGTTAAAAGTTAATTATTAAAATAATGTAAGGTTTTAGATAATTTGTTTTTTTGGTTAACGTATTGCGCATGATTAAAATTGAATTGAATTATTTTCTTAAGAATCATGAATAGAACAATGAGAATCGCGTTATAATCAACGCTACTGAAAGAGAGAGCAATATGTGAAACGGCGCGAGTACAGCTGCGTGTGCGCAATCAGCTGACGCCGCGGCCGCCATCTTGCCGAACGCGTTCCATTGTCGGAGCGTCATTGTGCACGTTCGTGACGCAGTTCCTCAAACGCTATGTCATTGTCCTTTCTGGACTGAAATAAGCTTTGTTACAATTCAGCAAACCTGTTGATGGCCAAGTCGGATTCACTTCCACGTTGCGAAGTCACACGGAAGGTTCGAACAAGACCCTGGCTCGTCTATTTTAGGTGTGTAATGTTTCCGCTTTGATAGATATGCTATTGGTTGCACGACTGTTAATTTATTTGATGCCTTGCCAGTTTTTTCTCACATATATTTCATGCCAAGAAATAATTTTATTGACCTCGTTGTAGTGTATCATGGAATTTCCGTGTATTTGTAATGTTTGTTTTTGTTTGCTCTGTAAATTTGTTGTTTCTTATTCGAAATAATATTCTTTTAGATTGAACTAATTAGTTATTTTTGTAAATAATTAGTTACTTTCATTACTTGTTGAATACAACAAAGTAAATGTTTTAGGTTAATTAGAATGTGACTTGCAGTTTTTAATTATTCGTACGATTTTTCTGAATACCCTTTAAATTTAAAATGTTCTCGTTTAAAAGGGATTTTATCTGGTCTGCTCGATTTTTTCCGTTACCGTTATTGTTACCGTTGACTCCGTGTTCAGACCTGTGTCTCGGCCGCTTTAAATTTGATATATTGAGTGAATGATAAGATCCATTAGTTTGACCTCAATTTGGTATTTATAATTTCAGATTGCGTTTATATAATATATGTGTATTTAATATTCTTTCACCAAATAGTTTTTCAAAAATGTTGCTTTCCTCGTGTTTTGCGCGTTATTAAATAGATACATCTATTGTTCTATTTATATTCAGCTAATATTGTTTAATTGCATACTTGTTATCTACAATGCTAAATCCTTCATTATTGTAGATATTGATTTAAAGACTTTAATTACTATATGTTTTATAAATGTATTTGGGTTAATTTATTTGAGTCATGTTCACGTCAGATAGATATATATATATATATTTTATCTGTTAGTTATGAGTATTTTGTTTTCATTTCCTACATTATAGTTAAATGTACCGATCATATATATATATACCATAAATAGGAATCGTTATATTATTAGTATACAAGTAGGCATTACTGTAGTGAGTCACGTTCCATGCAACTAGGTGAATTTGACTATGGCGTCACATGTGCCTCGCGGGGGGTCAAACCATATGTTCTTGTTTTAGTTTGTTGGTTTTTGTTTCAAATAACTTAAATTAATGCAGCAATATAAGGTTTTTAGTTATAGGTTTGATAGCGGCTTCATTCGTGTAGTTAGGATTTTCCTGAAATTTAAAGCCACTATTTGTATTTGTGTCTTTAATTCTACCGTAGAATTGTATAAAAATAAAAACAAGTGTATATTAATTAGATAATGTTATAAATATATATTATATGGTTTGGTCATTTTATAAACCGGATCAAACAGATGTTGATTGCCGAATTAGATTACGTGATATCTTTGAAATAGTTAGCACATTAGAGTTTCTGTTAGTGCAACTCGAAGCGGGTCGTGCTCGAATTGCGTAGCGAGCAGTCGGCAAGTAGGTCAGCGGGGCGCGGCGGTACACACAGCTATAGATAGACCGCACCTAAGCATTATAGCATCCTGAAACTAAAGATAACCCTTGAGACTATATTATACAGCATTTTTATTGCGTTTCTCCGTCTTTATAATTAATAAAATATTTTATTTGAGATTTCATTTCTTCAATAGCTTGAGAAAGTTACGAAGTTGTTTTAAATATTAAAATAATTTAGATGTAGATTATATTTCTAATTTAAATTCCTTCAATATTGTTTGCGAAGTTGCTTATACTATTTTTTTAAGCTTGCCAAATGTTCATATCATTTCGTAACACAAATATTTCACACACAACCTAACTAGCCCATGGTTTTCTTTTTTTTTTGGTTGACCATGTGAAATAAAACCGTAACCATGTAAAATTTAGAGAATATTTATTTTTATTTCGATATTATAAGTTTTAAGTAGAAATTTTGCGAAGAGGAAAACTATCTAAGCAAAATTGTATTAAAGTGTAAGTTACAAAAAGCCTAGTTATTTCTTTAAATCGAAGAACTTGGACTTTGCTCTGATTGAACACGTTGTACATGTGACTGTTATGCGCCTGAGTTGCCCGGTGTACGCGGATACCGTAAGCGCTGAGTGTGCAGTGTGCACTGTGCACCCCTGCGATCTTCAGTCCGGTCGATGACTTATCCAGCTATGAACCAGACCAGGGTAATGCCCTCGCGTCCACTCCACCATCACTTTCATTAATATTGCGATAGTAAATAGTACTTTTGTGTGTTGCTGCTTCTAATTATGATATTTTTTTTGTTTCGTCTAAATTTATAGGGTGATATTAAACTATTTTACGTTGAAAGTTTACTCCAGTAGAAGATTAATGACCCTAATATGCTACTCAAGGAATTAATTGCAGTTTTACAAAACATTAAATATTATTTTCTTTCATGATAACATTGTTAACTTTAGTTTACAGTTCTAACATACTACCGTTTAAAATATCAGATATCTGTATTCAAATTTTAAGATGTTTTAGTGTTTTTCTATCTCATTTAAATCTAATCGTTAATTAGCAAGTCGAAAGTCGTAGGAAGTTTTATCAAATCTGTTAGTGGCTGCAGACGCTAGAGACCTTGAGGCGGGACGCGAGCAGTGCTTCGCGGGCGCGTTCTACTTTACCGTAGCTCTCTCTTGTTATGCAAACCTGTCGTTATGCATATTATGTTTTACCTTCACGAAATAACTGTGGCTTTGATAGCACTTTCTATAATGCGTGCTCCGTATTATATGCGTCATACCGGTTTTACTAGGCACAAGTAGATAATTGTACGATACGTTTATCTTTTGTGTCTTAAACTTCTGCGTTGTTTTTGAGGTGACGTTACTTTTAAGCAGCACTTTTTAAATAAAAATCCGGGTTTGAATATAAAATGATGTTCCAAAGTAATATTGATAAAATATTCGATGTTTGTGAATCACTCAACATGTTGAATTCTTAAAGAATCTTTTTACATTAGTTATTATATGTAAAAATATTTAGGTGAGTGTCATTTGTGATTTATTTTTTACCATTTATTATTTGTTACAGGGCCCATTGCGATCCTGACACAGAAAGAAGTATCAGCTCGACGGCTAGAAGAGAGCCGCGTTCGCTTATTCTGCGAGCGTGTATACTAACGTCTAAATTATATTAAAGTCTCCAAGTGCATTGTACTGTGATCTGTGGAATTGTGTTACAAACAAGTGCAATATACTGATAGTGCAATCTTACTGACTTTGTTGTTAAAAGTGAAATTACCGTGGAACTATGGAGCGAGAGTCGAATCCAATGGAGGCCTTGTGCCGGTCAGGATGCGGGTTCTACGGAAACCCCTCGACAGATGGACTTTGTTCAGTTTGCTTTAAGGTAATGCCATTTTTATTTACGTTAGCCGCCATGAGTGGTTCTTGCAATTATGTAATGTGGCTAACAAGAGACAATGTATGCTGCTGCATGGTTAAGTGAAGTGATATAAATAATTGTATAATATAAGTCTCTTGTATTTAAAAAATAAGTGGCACTGTATTTTCTATGAAACTCTAATTAAGATTAATATGAAAAAGTTGTGCTTGATTGGTTTAACAGCGGAGAGGCTGTGACTGTTTTTTATGATATAAATTGTGATACGTGCTTATAAAATTCACAAACAACTAGATGGCATGGTTTTTTAGATTTTCTTGTTTTAAACCGCCCACGATAGCAGCTGTCTCTTAAGTTTAGAATTTTGTTTTTTGAGGTCAACAGCCGGGATATTTTATTATGGTTGCTCGCGGCCGTTGGCAATGAATACTGTAAGTAAGTATTTAAAATATAATGACATATATTCTACCTATAAAGATTCGCTGCATACTAAAAAATGGAAGAGAAACTTGTCTACGGTTTTCGAATACGATCCAATTTGCATATCTATTTAGTCAAATGATCACAGAGTGTTGCTATAGCTCTTAAAGATGTCGATTGCCGAGATTTCTTGTTACATATTTGTACGATGATTATTGAATACTAGCTGTCGCCCACGACTTCGTCCGTGAGCACTTTAACTAGAGCTTTAGTTATTTCTGAACATAGGTTAAGATGTTTTTAGTTTCTAATATGTTACTTTGAAGATTACCTCCAACAAATAAACTAAAGTACAGATATCGATGACGTCGTCGATTTATGATGTCGATACGAATATCGATGCTTTCTAATAGTCAAGGAATTTTTGAAATCGGTTCAGTAATCTGCGTAAACAATACAAACAAATTCATAGTTAACTCCTTTTAATATTAGTATAGATTAACCGGAATAGGTAGGATGGTTATATTTAACATCATTCCACTGTGTTCAGTCGTATCGTGTACGGTCCTCGGTGTTCTCAATTACTTATGCCAGTTGTAATGCAAAATAATGATGGTAACCTTGATCGGCTCAAATTGTGATTAGATACATATATATATTTGACTATTATTTATATCTTGTAATTTAGACACATTAGGAGATATAAATAATATTAAAAGTATTCGTCTCACCGTTTGGTTTGTTTTAATAACTTCATGGTATCTTTCAAACTGATAAAATAGAATGCATTTGTTATTTTTTCGCACCTTGAGACTTTGCTAAAACAATGCAATGAAACAATGCGCAGTTAAGCTCCCTGTGTGTGTGTGTTCATGCCAATATTAAACAGTTAGTTTTTACAGCAAGTAGCTTTTATTGTCGATTAGTATTTTTGTGTAATAGAAGAATGTTATGTCTGAAGTATGATTAACTTAATTTTAAGGGTTAAGCCTTTGCTTAACTCAGTGGAACTCTTTCCACTAACACTATGTTTAAATTATAAATAATGAATATAAACATATTTATCCAAAATAATATTTAAAGTAGTAAAAAAAATTAAATATGAATATTCGTGATTAGATTATTTTGCTATTGAAAATCAGTAATAGTACAAGTACGTACGTACGTACACATCGTCAAAGATATTTGTTAATATTAGTTGCTATAAATTCTAAATTGTAGTAAATCATAAAGTAGTAAGGATAATGTAAGAAGACTTGTCCCTACTGTCGAGTCTATTAACGTATTGCCTAAATATACGCGTCGATTTGGTAAATCAATTTTTTGTTACTTTTCAATGTAAGCGCTATATCGGTCTGACAGGTCTTTTGAATACCAAAAGTTGTTAGTTAGGGGATGAAATTCGACATTCGAAATATTAAATTTCATATATTTTTGTACACGGAAAATGCCGCGTAAAACTTAATATTATTGAAATATTGACGTTGCCAAAAACAAGAAAAGGAAAGAAAGTGATATTGATATTGTGAGGCGACACACTTTATTTAGTAAAAGGTTTTATAGGTT
The DNA here is from genome assembly GCA_963555665.1 of Dircenna loreta. Classification (NCBI taxonomy): domain Eukaryota; kingdom Metazoa; phylum Arthropoda; class Insecta; order Lepidoptera; family Nymphalidae; genus Dircenna; species Dircenna loreta. The sequence continues at coordinate 3,546,041 of OY743099.1, read as the reverse complement.
TATGATGAAGCTATCTGAATAAAGATCAAGATAGAGAATACTCTAGTTTCTCTAAAAAATAACAAATTAAATAGTGAAGGCATATCGTTTTTTTTGACCGAGTTTATGGTATGATATGCCTATGATTGCAGTTAATTATTATACAATATGTTGGCAAGAAAAAAGTCGAGAAGAATGAAAATTGACCGCAGGTGTCAACATCACATCGGTCACGGCTCAAGTTCCAAGGATTTTGTGACTGTAGTTTTAAACAAATCACCCATTCATTACATCACGGTGCCAAGTTACAAAGTGGCGTTTTATATATTGGCGTATCTAAAGAATAGCCTTCGTGGAAGCACTTTACAGTGTTCTTTTTTTTTAAATGGCTACGATGATAATTGTACCATCCATTCACTACTATTTTAAGCAAGCCTGACTTGTTAGTATCTGCTCATTCTTATAACATTATTTAGTTGTTGCATCTTTATATCAATCAAACCATTCACCTAAATCCGAAAAACCAAAGTTTTTAACATTCAAAGAACATCCAGGATATTCAAAGATATACGTGTATTATTTCTTGGCGATTTAAAACAGTCCATATATCACATTCATGTCTTCATTTACCTTCTGCGGCGCAAATAGCCAGTTTTTTTTCTTTAAAATAAACTAGCAAAGCTATCGAGGTAACACAATTTGGAATCTTCAATATCATAGATTGTAAATGGATAAGCCTTCGTCTCGGTGTTTTTGAGACCAGTTAAGGTTACAATACTTATTACTAAAGACGGAAGCCCTTAAGCAATATCAGAGTCCGCGGGCAACTTAAATAATTCTGTTTCCTTGTTAACTTTTAAAAAATCAAGTTTGGTTTCGTACCGCTTGTTCGCGACACGTGTTCATATTAGGGCTTCATCTTCTATATAGTCATAGAATTCATATTCTCATGTTTTTCATATACTGATACTTACTGGATTATTTACGATACGATATTAACGTTGCTATGTGTGGCGTGGTATGTACAATTGTATACGACAGATAAAAAGTAAGATGTTTATTGTATATATTAATTATATTATTAATAAATTAATCTGTTTGTGTTGTTATATGACGAAATGAATTATAGAAATAAATTATATATCACCGTAACTAATTCATTTAATGCAAACAACACACAAAGAACAGATGTTCAAATAAAAAATATTTTGATAACTACAATAAAATGATAAGAACATGTTTTTGTACAAGAAATATATTATAATTGTGATTCGTACTTCTGTAACTGATGAATAAAAAAGTAGGTTGCTTAGATAAATATAACAAAAGGGAATAAAAAAATATTGCAGGAAGCGCTTAAGAAAAAGCAGCAACCACCGGCGACCACACCGTCGGCGGTGTCATCATCGTTCGTGGCCGCGCCGGCGCCCGCGCCCACCCCGCTCGCCGCCGCCGTGCCCACCGTGCCCAGTCTGCCGCAGCAGCAGCAGCAGCAGCACGCAGACGTGAGGCCACATTACTTATACCTTTTACTCACTCTATCCCTATTTACTATTCATAGTAAACCAACTTACCATCACATTGTTACTTTTTTATTGATATTGTCAATAATGTATTATATTTACTTATTTTCCTTAATAATATATATAAAGTGTTCATCGCTCTTAAATGCGCCGGCTCTCAAGGTTGATTTGACCTTTAATAATCGTGTTTGATTTTATTTATTTATATAAGATCATTGAACGCCATTTTTATTATAGTGTCATTTTAACAAACAATATAAAGACTACAGCTGAATAAGAACGTTGACATTTGAGCGTTGCGAGGGCGTCGGCGGCCCCGCATTAATATTACCTCCCACACGAAGTAAATTAAAATGTACCTTGATAAACATTCCAATACTTAAATTAATTAATCTTCTTATAGTTTATAATTTTATATATTAACTATAGAATTGTAAAAAGTTTGCATTATCTTTGCATTAACATTGTCGAACATTCATTCATAAACTTCATTATTTTTTTACCAAAGTAATATTTGTCTATTGGCATAAAACACGAGATACGAGAAATTAAGGTCTAGTTCAGATGCCGCTGGACCATTCGGTCTTCGAGGTGTATATCTCTTTATTTCCCGCAGGCCGGGTGCGACCTGTATTTCTTAATATTTGTCGTCGCTGATTCACGCCACAAGTGGTTTAAAACAATGCCTCGTTCTTTTGCTTAATATTATATTTGTTTTGTTCTCTGTCCCTGGCGTCTTATACGTACTAGGTAGCGTCTCAAAACGTGTAAGTATATTGAATTTATATTTAGTTTCGCGATATATCTTGGAAAGTAAACATCACAACACCTTGTTTATGACTTGAAGTGAATTAATGCGTTGCCCATACTACAGCTATATTTACTATTTTAGTTGGATCTTGAGATCCGGGCACGTATATACTGTATGGAAGTACATAAGGCCACGGGCACATATACGTGACAATGGAACTCGAGAAGTTTGTAAATGACAATAAAATGATTTAATATCTCTCAGGTCTCAATCATTTTTTTTAAACTTTGTGGTTAAATAATTACATAAAGATTAAAATTAATATTGTTTTCGATAGTTTTTCATACACACGAAATATTATTACTCACTTAGTGCATTGTATTTCTAACCATGCAGTTCGGTGGTGTTGCAGGTAAGTTCTTTTATACCATTTAGATTCATACGAATTTAGTGCCTACAATTTTATTATGTTTTAAAACTATCACTTCTTTTATATATATTTTAAATTGTAGTAACATTTTAATGAAATGAGGACCCTTGAATAGTTCAATAGAATTAATCTTGTCATACAAAATATTCAAAATTGACATCCGGGCACTTTGATTACATGTCACCTCCTTCGTTATTTGAGGCCGTTAGCCCACATGTCGGCTTCACATCTTGCTCACAATCGAGGTCACTGTCTATTTAAGGAGGACCAAACAGTTTCATTAAGCTTATTCAAAATCTACATTTTTACAAGGTCTGTGAATCTAAGTAAAGATACGTCAATCAGTTCGTTAGAAACATAACCTTAGTATGTACTATTTGAATATACAATATAGATGATACATGCAGCCCTGCCTGACTACACCCGTATTGTGTACACACATTGCGGAACGGCCGTGATGCCGACTCATCGTATCGCAAATCACAATAAAGGAACTTCTTTATGAAGCAAACCATTTAAAATATTTTCTGAACGTATTCGGAATTCCTGAACGTGTGAAATGCGGAAGAACGTATATGGTGTTGATGCTGAGTCTGAATTATATTTAATGTTTTTTTTTTTCTTAAAACCAATCTCCGTTAGTGATATTTTTTTTTCGTAGTGGAACAAAAGTTCCACTACGAAGTTATTGGCTTATCGTGTAAAAGCAACAGAAATATTATAATACGTGCTAATTGTCCTCTATAATATATTTAGCTAGAAGTATCGTACGTGTTTGACATTATCTTGGAACAGATAATAGTAAATTGAGTAAGCACTATAATGCGACAATGAATACTGGCACAGCACATGTTTTAAAATAAGAACTTAAGTCAAACGGACATTTGATGTAATCACGAAATACAAAAATAAAATATTTTTTGTAACAGTTTATTGTGTAAAATGAAATAAAATAATAATGTAACTTTTTTTGTCTATATAACAAAATAATCAACAATGCCGGACTATATTAAATCATAATTGTGCGGTAGAGTGACTTTCGCGATGAAATGTGTCGGTTTCTGGTTATCGTAGCCGATCTATGAACTGTAATATAACTCTTATCCTGTCAAAATGTTATATTTGCTATATATCTAGATTACTAATAATGGAAAATGACCCCAGTAAAAAAGAATCCAAGGGAAAGAGAATTTTGAAGAAGGCATTACGAAGAAACAGTAAATCTAGCAACAACAGCCAAAATTCTCCCCTCGACCTCAGTATTGGATCGCGATCGAAAAGTTTCGAAAATAAACGTATGTCTGTTGAAATAAATGACAGCACTCCGTTGCCAACGCCGGACGGAACTAGTGAAAAAGCCGAGCATAGCCGTGTAGCTTCCAAGCTTAAAATAGACGATAAGTCGCCGCGATCCGACCGAGACTCGACTGCCAGTGAACTGCGGCTGAAGAAAACTGTAGATATCAACGAAGAACACAATACGGTGTACGATGCGGCCGCCACTGCGAGCTCGAAGGATAAACATTCGCCTAGACTCGATAAAACCGATCCCGAAGTAGACAAAAAGAGTCTTAAAAGGGTCCGTCATTAAAAACTTACAAAATTAATTTAATAATACCGTTCGATAGTAATATTAAACGTCATAATGTATATATTATTATTATTTTCCAGAAATTCGAAGAGGAGAGTGGGGCGGGCACGAGCGGCGCCAGTACGGGCGCGTCCGACACCGACGCGGACGATAAGGACCCCAGCAAGGACAAAAAGAAAAAGAACAGATGCGCCGTCTGCCGCAAGAAAGTCGGACTCACAGGTAACGTGACTTACAACATTGTGGTCTCTGATTACATTTTAATTGATTCTAATGATATACTTCATTATATTAATATTGAAGCAGTCACGACGCACTGAAGTGACATGTATTGTATGTGTTAGTTTGATCCATAATCAATTAAAGACGGTAACAATGTTACATATAAATAAGTGAGCGTTGTATTTAAATATGTATGAAATAGCTCATTGCTATGTTATCTATGTAACGTATTTATAATACACGTGTGACACGATTGCGCCGTTTGACCGACGTTTGAAATAATAATCTTTCAAAGCGACACGCGAATATTATCACCGACGAATAACACTTATCGACGTTCGATATATACCAATCGGAGGAATATTCCAGTTGTTTTCGATTATATTTACATAACTTATCTATACTATTTATAGATTGGATGATTCTTTGATTTCGTAGTTCAAATTAGTACATAATGATCACAGGGTTCGAGTGTCGCTGCGGCGGTCTGTTCTGCGCCGTGCACCGGTACAGCGACAAGCACGAGTGCTCGTTCGACTACCGAGAGCTCGGCGCGCAGGAGATCCGCCGCAACAACCCCGTCGTCGTGTCGCAGAAGATACACAAGATATGAGCCTACCTCCCCTCCCCCCGCCCATCCTCGACCCTCCCCGACCCCCTCCCCCCGCCCGTCCTTACGGCTTCGGTATTCGTTATTTAAATGACCGCTAGCTCGAGTCTGCGTCTCTCTGAGTCGCCCGTTAGCCGACGTCTAGTTTGACTTTGTACGACGGAGACGGAGGCTCGATCTATATTATGTTTAGATTGATTTGTGGCGAGAATTTTGCTTTTAAAAGAGATTGGGCAGTTGTTGCATCACGTTGCCGACCATAAATGAAGAAAATTGACGATTAATTAGAGTTAAATATTCTAATGAATGGTAGCTCGTAAAGGCGTTTAGAGAGGCTAGTTTTGTTAGTCCATAGCATTTAGAGTTAACGCTGTATTTTAGTGCTTTAAATAACTAGAGCACCTCGTTAAGAAAAAAAAATCGTTCGTTTACCTTTTTTTAAATTTCTTGTGGCTCGGCTCGATTTATTAAAGCAAAATATTGTTGTGACTTTAAAATAATTGTTTTTCGATATCATAACTTGTTCTTCTTGTATTTCTATTATAATCTTCATTTGTGGCGTCGACTGGACCGAACTCTATACAATACGCTCAATCTCGTTTTTATTAAAGTTGTAGATAATGTTCTTTTTGGGTAGGAATTTCATGATTATTTTTGAGATAATAAGTAGAGTTTTGAATATGTCCATTCACCTCCATTGTAAATATTAGTTATAATTAATTATAGAAAGAAATCCTATATATTGTAAAAAACTAAAACTCCAAAAAAAGCTACATTGTTACGATTCCAACGGAGAGCCAGGCGTGCTTAACTATCGAGATGACAATTGTACGCTGACGCTCAACGAGTGGGAGTGGCTCGTCCCTCCGTGTTATATTTGCCTAGTTGTAAATTGTACAGATGTTACGCCGCTCACTTGACTCGTGTTTCCTCGGAAACATTCGACCGCGACCCTCTCGCGCACACTCTGGAACAGGCGTCGTCTTCAAATTGTTAGTACTTTCATTTCGGTTTGGGAAATCGACATAAGTGACCTAGAGTTAGCGAGATTGTGGTGTGTATCAGCATAAGGTGAGCGCGTGACGCTGCGACAGTCGCGTCGTGTCGCATCGCGGTCGCAGCGCCCTCTCGTTCCGCTCTTTGTGTGAAATTTTAAGTAAGCGATAGTTATACATTTATAAGTAGTGGACACTTTATATTATTACACATTATATAAGTAGGAAAGAATTATTTAGCTTTTTCTTTTAATCACAATATTATTCAAAATTGTAAGTTGTATTATGTAACTCGTTCATTTTAGTGGTGAAGTTAAAAGTATAATACATTGACTGCTACGGCCGTCGTCCACGGTAGACTAACTGATTGGTTGGACTTAATTATTTAATGACTTTTGTTGTATATTTTGTTAGGTCATTGATTAATTTTGGTCTTTTTGCTTGAACATAATCAGATAAAGATATGTTAATAATGAATGATTTTTTCTTCTATCTTGCTGTTTTAATTTAGTTATTCTTCTATTAAAGTCATTAAATTTCCAGGAACATAATCTGTTTTTTTATTTAAACCCTTTATTACTATCAAAATACTATTTAAAATATGCTTATGTGTTACGGGATCCTCGAGTGCTTGTCCGCCGCTAGATATCAAAACGTATATCGTCCTTATAAGCTGGTTGATAAAATGTTTATACTGTACAAATAAATAACAAAACGAAAATAAAAATAATATATTTTGAAACTTTTAATTCTTTTAACCGTTTCCGTTTACCGAATATTTGTTTTTTGGCGAGTGATGACCCACCTGTCCTTATCCCAATTATTTGGAGTCAGCGCCATATGTCTTGTATTATGCAAGAGATTTGACAGTAACTTAAAGAATAGTCCCCGCCCTGAAGCTGTGAAACAATTTTCAATGTTATTTTACAAGCATGACTACAGTGTAGTTATAATGCTTCATTAGAGATGAATTCGTATTTTATATAAAAAAAATATTTTTGTACATTACCTTTTAATAAGTTAGTTATATAGTGGTGCAGATAAAAAGGTACAAAACTAAATTTGGATATATGTTTTTGGGCAAAATACTTTCAACTTTTTTAAGTTTTTACCACAAGAAACTCTTTATAGTAAACTTTTTTTAGCACTTTTTCGTTAATGTTTTAAGGAAGTGTAGTTTTTGATATGTTTTAGTCACGTTAGAATAGTAGGTAAGGTAATACAAAAAAACTATTAATTACAATAAAAAGATTAAAATAAATAAAATAAATACGTTTGACAAGAAAAGTGATACAATAACTATTATAGGGATTCTCACAATAAAGATTTACAAAAACTTAATCATCATCCTATAGAACTAGTTTGTGCCTGCGGCTCTCGTGCCGGTACAGGTAATAATCATTTTATTTTCCGAGGATCATTGAACATTCTAATTTTTGTAAATAACAAAATCGATGAACTGACGTAAAATGAGATCTGATTTATGTATATAATTTAAGCAAGAAATCGCAAAAACGTCTCTCAACTCGTGCTTATTATTTTAATTTTCACCGTTAGCTACAGAGTTAATTATTTGTAATCAAATTATATAATGTATATTTAAAGTAGTTAATAAAAACATTGCGAGTAGATTAATACTTAAAAATAAATATATAAGTCAAAGCAAACTAACACACTGCAATAAAACGACAACAATCACTAATAGTGAAATTCCTTTGATTCTAGTAACAAGGCGACTGGAATATTTTGTGTCACTATGATAGTACAATCTATTTTAGATAATAATTTTCAGTTAAATTAATATACCATTATATTCGAACAGACGTGGGTTATGTTTTTAATCGCTCTCAAGTGCTGTAACAGAAATACATTTTGAAAATTACTTGACTATTTATTACTCCTTGAGTTCAAATGTGTAGTAAATTTGAGGTTTCTGGCCACCTTACAGTCACAACTATGGCGGATGAATATCCCTCTTCTAATTATTAGGTCCTCACATATGAACCTAGCGTTTTCAAGAACTGGCTACTTTAACCTCAAACACAGTCCCTAGCCAAATTATTAGACGCACCATATGTTTATAATAAGTTTGTTTCTTTCGAGTTTTTTTTATGCCATAATTGTATATTTAAAATACAATATTATCGATTTTTATTTAAAAGATTTATTGTAGGCTACTATTTAGTATTTATTTACAAAGGATAGCACTTTGTTAAACAATTGATCCATAACCGTGAACAAGTACAAAGGTGTGTATCAATTACGATTGAGATTGCGTCAGGTACGGACGTGTGTCTGTGGCTGTATGAACTATGATTGTTTGTTTAACAGTTTTTATACTGCATAGGTATTATTTCATTTTGTGTGCAGTATTTAAAAAAGTAATTGGTCTATATCCATTATGGGTAGAATAGGCAATCTTTTACCAAGTAAAAGAGGTAAATTGATGGACCTTGTCAAGGACAAAATATTTACGAAACCGTGAAATATCACTATGGTTAAAGGTTTCAGAAGCTAGTATACGATGCATAAAGAAGAATATTGACTCAGGAGAGGAATAGAGCCTCAAACAAATGAGAAAATGCGGCAGAAAACCAATTTACACTACAAGATCACAGAGATGTTTGAAGAAAATCTATCTAGAAAACAGATTTGCTACGACAAAGATGATAAAATCACAACTCCAGGATGCAAGTGTGAATGCTTCTAGGCGCACTGTTCGAAGAAAATTAAAATAATTACATTTTAAGCCTGTCGCCCCGCCAGGAAGCTCAAGTTAACAGCTGCAATGAAAGCAAAACGCCTGAAGTGGCAAACAATGGCAAGACAAGGATGTGGACTTCTGGAGATCGGTAAGATAATGTTATTTCATCACAGCAACATATATTATTATTATTTTCAGTGAAATAAGGCAAGAATAAAACACGGAAGTTCCTATATTTTATTCTTTATTTGATAGGTCTGTATCAGTGACGAAAGCAGAACAGAACAGAAGTTTACAGAATTAAGCTCTGTTTGTGCGTCGTCGTGGAGAAAAGTTTCATCCAGATTGTCTCTTTCCAACTGTAAAACACCCTGCAAAAGTGATGATTTGGTCAATCATCAGCGACGAGGGCGTTGGAGGGATTGGTCTGTACGTGGTAGAAGGTATAATGAGGCAGGACTAGTATAAAGAAGTTCTACAAAATCGGTTGATTCCGCACCTCGGAGACTGGTCTCCAAATAAGGAACGCTTCATTTTCATGCAAGATGGAGCTCAGTGTTTTCATGCAAGATCTCCATCTCAGTGTTACACAGCTCGGTCTGTTAAAGTTTTTTTGGCAGAGCAAAATATCCCTATCTTGGATTGGCCTGGTAATAGTCCCGATATGAACCCAATAGATAATGTGTGGGAGCTGCTGAAATGAGAAGTGGCTAAGGATGTGATCACCAACAAGACCCAGCTCTTAGAAAAGATTATTTATGTGTGGAATCATCATCCTCAAATGCAGGAGACGATACAGTCTTGCATTGATAGCTACCGCTCAGAATTAAAGCTTTTAATAGCGGATAAAGGTGGCTCTACAAAAAAATAACGTTTAATGATATTATTTTGTGTTTTTTCAAAACTTAATAAGCACATGTTTTTCTTTATTGTTATTATTTTATTTGTGTTAAATTATTTGTATAATAAGTGTATAATATAAAAGTAATAAAAAAACCATTTAAAACAATAAAACCGAACAGTATTACTCGGTAAATATTATTTTACATGGAATTTTACAGTGCGTCTAATAATTTGGCCAGGGACTGTATATGGTGTTTGATTTGAAATACCAAATTCAGATTTATTTCGAATTAACGCTCGTGTATTTTTTTCGCGCCATTTATTTTTTCTTTCACGTGTTTTTGTAAAGAAAAAATGTAAAACTTTAAATATTCCTACGCAGTAGCAACGTTGCAGAAACAATTCGAAAGCACGGCACGTTGGTAGTTTAAATATTTAAGTTCTGGAAATTTTGATCTACAGAACAAACTCCGTGGACGGTCGGAGACATTTATTGATTATGAAGAATAGCGATAGGCTTCGGTGTGAGTAATAAAACAATTTTAGTTCACTTAAAATCAAAGGTAAAAAGAAAAAGCTTGAGAGATGGGACCGTATGAATTGGGTGAAGCCCACCATCCTGCGTTGCCAGACGTCCTAATTTTGTCGGGAAGTCCCAATTTTTAAATCAAAATTAAATGTCCCGCGGGACGAGCTCAGTCAGCTTTTCAAGGATTTATTTAGTGCCACTTCACAAAAATAGTACCACATCTCTAAACTCTAACAAAACATTTTATATGGCCTTTAAGATTGCAAACTTTATATACCTAATATTCAAATAAATGTGTAAGTAATAAAAACTACTACAGCTTTATAAAAAACTAGAGGAGACAGTAAATATTCAATTTACCTTATTCCGAGACCTCCCCTAGGGTAGTCTTAATAGAACACTCAATGTTCCTTTCGGCACTTCAAAGTTTCAATGTCTCGGCACTTCAATGTTCACGTCAATGTTTGGTTGTCAAAGAGTACTGCACAGCATGTATGGAATGGATGGTATGGATTAGAATGGAATGGAATATACAGCATGTGCTGCTATTGGCATAGCAATGTTGGGGGTATCCAACATTTTACTCATATGTATACGGAAAAGTTTAAGGGATAGTCCCGCATTAGGGAACGCGGGATCTCACAGTTTGAAGTCCGAGCAAGAAACGTCGAGGACGACTTATATGCATCACATAGAAAGCTAGTGATCAACTGACATAAACTCTCGGGAAATCCATAGAAAGCTTCACAAGCTATTTGCCGGTTTTGAAGAAATACGTGGACTTTACTCTAGCGATTTGCAGTTTGAAGAATTTGGCAGCACGGTTGCTTTTATTTTTAAAACTCGAAAGTTCGGATTCTTGATAACCAGCGCCTAAACCTGGCTGTTCAGAAGCAGCTGCTGTCTATATATAACTAGTGCCGTATTGGGAAAACAGAGCTGAGTAGAATCTCATAATCATTCTTAAAAAATAGTAGTGACATCCATTAAATGTAGTATCACTTCGGCGATAGCAACGTCTCTGCTTTGCCACTTTAGGACACTGATGCCAGAGTACCTTCAAAATTTATAAGGTGACTAGCAGATATCCTCCATTGCAAACACAGACACCCCAAAGTAAAGTGGATTTAAATTTTATGTATGTTTCAATATATAGTAGGCATGCTGTGTCGTTCGGTCGTGATATTTGCGTCTCCGTTAGAAATAACAAGGACGGCTTTTCCGGCGCAAGGTGGTGGTGGACGATGGCAAGATTGCTCTGTAAATCTCTAAACTTATAGAAATTTCATTTAACGTTGAACGGGGTGCCGAGTTTGCCCTTAGTAATAAGCGGATTCTTGAATATCATCAATCAATTCATAAACAAACTAATATAAAAATAATGTTAGTAATGATAAGAATAATAAAGTAAAACTATAAAAATTGTTTGATTTACATATTATGATTCCCGCAGTTGTACATGTGTATGTGAACGTAGTTAAACTTTACCAGTGTAGTAATGCGATTTGATACCTCAATCCATCATAGACCCAATCTGATTTTTTTATTTTAAGTGATAGTTTGCTCATGATTGAGGGAGAGGAATGAGAGCATTCCCGTGAAAAGATTGCGGTAAGGAAACACAAGTGCGATAAGTTTTTTAAACATAATTTATTGTATACATTGACATCTTACATTCGATCTCTCCGAACAAGTCAATGGTGAAATAAGTAAATTATAAATTATATCTTAATAAGATAACTAATAAGAAGTATATTTGGTGCAATATTATTTAATGAGATAATATCACATGAACATTTTTTACTTATAATGTTAGTTCAGAATATTCTATTTCGTCCTTCTTTCGCTAATTAGTAAATAACCGGTTCAGTGGGGGAAAATACATCTAACTTTCCCAATCCAAGACCTCGTACCGACACGAAGATAAGCCTTGGACCATTGCATTTCCTTATCAAAATGGATTTCCTCAATAAAACAACAATAAAAACAAAGTCACTAACTAAAGGTACATATCACAACATGTCATTATAAAATTACTGAATGGACTGTCATGTTACCTGTCACATTCTAATTAATAAAATTCTTACTTACTAAAATAAATTCGTTCTAATTTTATATAGTAACCGGGCTCTAGAATTTATATGATGCCGCCCAAATGTATTACAAAATAATTTGCTAATAATATTTTTAAAGTAAACATTGAATTCTACTATCAATAATTGCTAGATAGTTTCAAGTTTACTTCAAATTTTAAACTTTTAATTCCTAACTCGTGGTCACGTGACCAATGAGCGCATCACACCTCTTATGATGTAATATTTTATTTAGGTCTTAGTTATTTTTATTTACTTCTTGAATATCACGTATGTTTTGTGATGTCATAACTTTTATATTTATTCATCTTTGGTTTACAATTTCCATAATTCTTGTTGTTCATTCATACATCATTGTGTCGTCGCTCGTCTGCTTACACCTTGGCCACCTGTCGGATCCAGTCTCTGACGCTGGACACACGCGAGAAATACACTTTAGCCCCGTTTCTACACACCGTGGCGTCATCCTCCACCCAAGACGCAATACCAATTAAAGTACCATTTCTTATGAGACCACTGCCACTGTCGCCCTGAAAATGCAAATTTTTAAATGCCGAATATAGTAAAAGTTATGAGAATAGCTATACTTCATCGAACTATACTCTATGGTATTTGTATATAACTCACGTTGCATGCGGAGTCGTATCTGGGCGCTCGTCCGCGCGCGCAGAGCATGTCCTGCGGGTCGTACTCCACCAGCTGACTGCACTCCGTGTCCGGTTGGATCTCTAGATCCATGCCATGCATTTGGTGGCGCATTGTTTCCTGCATTTGTATATATTTTTAATTGTTATACAGAATAATAATTAACTTTTAAGTTTTATTCCATTAAAAAAAGTGTCCCGTGAAAGCCGAGAGGTAGATATTATGGCATACTGACCCCGTGATTTTCTGCGCCGTAACCGGCATAGCCGACCTCTAGTCCGGGCACCAGTCTCGCGTCCTCCTGTAGTTTGGCCGCTACCAAGGTCTTTCCGTTCAAGGGCAACGGACTCTCTAGCTCCGCCAACAAGAAGTCCCATCGTGCTCCGACCTGGACGTAAGGTTATGTTAACAATACTGTATAGAATTAAACCTCGGATTTTGACCTTGTAATGCTTGTGTCAATAAATCATGTATTCATTCTGTCACTTTGTTAGATTACACAGTTGTTATGAATAATTGCGTATTTAAAAGTATTTAGTTTTTATGTTGATGTTTTTATAACGATTGTAGTTTTACCTGTTTGATACCGAATCTCTCAGCGTCCAACCAGTACGGGCCCACTGAGAAGCGCGGGTGTAGGATTAGTCGCTTCACCCGGCGTCGCACGCCTGTATCATTTTCCGAGTTGTTTGTTCCCGCAAGGATGTCGCGGCCACCAGTAAACAGAGTACTGTGAGAATATTAAATTAAAATTAATACAAAAGAACACTGACCTTATAAAGATTAGGTAAAAACTAGGATTTTTATACGTTCACTTGATTGAATTTTCAAGTCTTTATTATAGTTTATTATCAACTGAGATATTAATACTTAGCCAATCACGACCGTAGCCAGTAATATATTAATTCTGCTCGATAAAGAAACCGGTGGACCTTGAACTATACGAAGTAGTCATTTAGAGGCATGTTATTATTCTTTTAACACTGGTAAAAACGATGAGGATAAATCCCACCTGAGTCATAAGAGCAGGTAAATCTACAGACATTTTTATAAAGTATTATAGTTTATCACAAGATACATTTCAAGCGTGGCTTAAAAATAATATATCAGTTTGAAAGTTAACAGCGATTAAATGATATGTATCTAAGCGCTGTTCCATAATGAATTAACTAGACTATCTGATTCCGTCATCTGTTCACCGTACTGTTATAATATAACATTTCAGTATACGCTTGCTTTGAGGTACATAATCACATTTCATTTTACACGCCTCAATTGATTCACTGAATAGACTACGGTAAAAACGATCCAACTGTGAATAATTCAAATAAATGTAAAATAAATGATACCAAACCTATTTCTAAGTTGCCCAAATCAATATTGACAAACATTTTTTGCACTTGGTCGACGTTGGTTCGGACTTAATTAGTAACATATTATCAATTGCCACGCGGGATTTAATTGTTTTATTTACAGACTAGACAAATCAGTACATTCATGTATATTATGCTGTATTCGTCCTATAATTGTTAACGGATTAGTACCTTATAATATATTTACTGTCATATTCCTTTTCTTATGTTATAGCAACGTGCACTCCACAGAGATAATTGAAGTTATTATAGGAGTATTATGTATCGTATTAATTTAATTGCTTAGTGGATGGAAAAACCCCGTCATTAGTAGAAGTTAATAAATGACGTCGTTTCAAGGTAATTAATAAAAGAACATTAAGTTGGGAAAAATGAGCGAGCTGTCGATTCAAAAAAATAAGGAAGAAACATAAAATTTCAGAGCGCGCAAAATATATTTAATTAAAATTTAAATGGCCGACGTTTTGTAAATATGTAATGTGCAGAATTTCTCATATAGATATTAATTTGTTAAGGGTTTTAGATTTCTATTACGTACCAATGACCGGCAGTGAGAACCCACGTGGGACTGATGATGGTACCACCACAAGTGCGGCCGAATAGGACCGCGGAGGGATATAGTTCGTTGACGGGCTTTTCTACAGAAGCCACAGGAACCTTCTCGGGCAACAGTACAGCATCTGCAAAATTACAAAGTCACCAAAATGTTGTTGTCTTGTAAACCAAAACTTGTTTGTCAACTAGTCGGTGCCGGATGGTTGTCGGCAACTGACTTGTCTTTTATAACCGGTAACTAAAGGTCGGAAAGAAAAATATGTGCATTTTTAAAATACACTAGACATTAATATGTACTGGAATTACCAACTAGTTTCAAAGAAAATAAATAATTGAATATAGTATTTATTTTTTTAATCCATGGGTAGTTCAATATATTTTTGTATAACTTTTGAAAACGTTATATTAATTAAAAAAATAAAGATAAGCGTAATAATTAATCCTTATATCTTGAGTAAACAACGTCAGGTCGCGGTCAAACAGATAAACTAGCACTGAACTCTAAAAAATAAATACGATAATAATATTATTCAGTACATATTTTCAATGTTCTTACTTATTGTGTAATGTTGGAAAATAAATACATGACTAATACTACCAAGACAAAGCATTATTTAAATTTCCTTGTTTAAATGCACACCGTAATGTTAATATTGGACGTCAAGAAATGTTAAAGTTACATTTTAGTGACGACATTCTATTGTTGTTATTTTATTGTATAGAAAAATATTTTTGAGGGTAATTTTATAAAATTAACAATAACTTATATCTAGGTCGAATTAAAATTTAATTACCTATAGTTATTTAAACACTTTATATTAATTATTTACATTTCATTCTATGTATTAATTTCAATATAATCAAATTAAATGAATGCAATAGTTTTCGTTTTGAACACTTAAAAAAAGAATAAAAAATAAACATGTATTTCTGTTTCACTCACAATTTAAAGAAATGAATTATAGTCTTTAGTAATTTAGTGTTTTTAGCAAAACTAACTTACTCTGCTTTGAGTCGATTGGTAGTACGATGTTAGATCGTATGCCTGCGCGTGCGCACGAGAACGATGCGAATATCGCGAACACGGTCAGTCCCAATGAAGTTGTCATAGTGTATTTTCTCAAAACTTTACCGCGCTACGTTTTATAGGCCCTCAGTGGGGCCGCTTATATGAGTTAGCTCGTTTATGTGTATGTGTGTGTGGCAACACTACTTATTACGTGGTACATTTATTTTCTTTATCTCTTTTTAATATATTTATAACGTTAAACGATTTCGAACTTCGGTTAGATAATATTGATTAGATAGGCGTTCTAATTTGTCGATTTTGTTTAATGTGAAAAAATCTAAACCGTACTAAACATTTTTATAATGAATCGTATATTTATATTATATCCGCAATCGTGTTTGCTCAAGTATTTTATAATATGTGTAAGTTTGTATGAATTATGATTCGAATAAAATATTGAAAATATCTTTACTAATTTATTGGTACTTTTCGATTATTACGCTAATAAAAGGAATAATTTCAAGCAAGAGCAGAACTTGATCCTAGAACTATAGAACCAGGTACTAACTTCTTACTATTAACCATCAATATATTATCTATGAGTATTAATTATCGTTGACATACGAGAGTAACACAAAACATAAAGAAAACAGAACTGAACAATATTAAATTAAGACAATTTATGAATATAATATAATTTATTTGTGTTTTGTTTAAACAGTTGGGCTGCGATTTAAAAAAAAACTGTTACCGAATATGAAGGAAAATGAAATTGTATTTTTTAAAGACTTGCATCGCTCTGTAACAAGGCTACTTACATAGATTTCTGATGCCTTCTGAATGTGCCATGTTTGTTTCCATCTTCATCAGCTCATCATCAACAGCAAGCAGGTTCAAGTAGAAAAAAACTCAGGTATTTAACACATACCGTTGTAATGTTTGTTATGTTATTTATTATATTACATTTTTTATTCAGTTAGTATGAGTAAGAACAACCTTTTCATGAATTTACGGGCCTTTTCAATTATTTTTAATAAAGATAAGATATAAAAATTTATAAGCCTCATACTTCCTCCAGAGGATCTTGAGGAAATATGAGGCTTATAAATTTTCAGTTTTGTTTTAGTCAGCTCAAATATATTGTGTTTAAAGTTAGTTTCTCAGACAACTTCATAAACTTAAAATGGACTGCAATCTAAGTAAATATATAAAACTAATTCAAAATTCTATTCTTCGTTTTGCACTTATCAGTGTATAAATAAGATTTTTGAAACTAGAAAAAAACTCGTTTATTACCTGGATTACAAAACTGAGACACAGTGCTTAAGCGCTTGTAGACAGTGGAATAAATCCCGCTAGATTGAATTACTAAAATGCGGTTTAAAGATTTCGATACGGCGATCTTAAATATATAACTAAATTTGCCAAATCACTATCCGACGAGACTTTGTAGACAACGTCTCACAGTCAACGATTTTATCATTAAAGCCTCAGTACTTATTTATATTGAATGGATAACTTCATTCAGCTCACATCGAAAGAAAATAAAATACTACATATTTTGAAGAGAAAGAGAGATTTTTAGATCCACTTTCCTCTGTTTTAGCAAAAGGGGGAGCTCTCTATAGATAGTATTGAAAAAAAAATAGATATTTCCCTAATTAATAAGTAACCGGGAGAGTACGATCAAAGGTGAAGTTTGAATTTAATCATGTATTGTATAGTGCAAGGCACTTCCTTTATTTGATCTTAAGCTATATACATATACTTATATTTAGATAAACACAGAAGCTGATATACGGGTTTTAGTATTTGCATCACTCATTATAAGTTTCATTAAAGAGTACGATACGATATGCTTTATTGTACCAAAACAAACAAAAAAATATATAAAAACAATAATAAATAAAAGAAAAGCTAGTACAAAAGGCGGCCTTATTGCTAAAGAGCAATCTCTTCCAGGCAACCTTTGGGTAGAGGACACGAAATATGACAGTGGGTATTTAGGTACAGTACAGTACAGAGCAGGATAATATAATATAATATATAATATAATATATATGATAATATAATAACATAAAATATTATATATATAAGAGTATTATAAACTTATAACAAACAATCTCACAATACATCTGAACCCATAATTTCTGGACAGAAATTAAATTACATGGCTTATCAAGATATAAATATCATTCTCCTTCTTTCAGCTTTATTTTGGTGAATAATAATGATGACGAAAAAAATCAGTAATTTCCTGATCTCAATATTAATAATCACCTTAGAATTTACATTTTTAGGTAAAATTAAGACTCTTCTTTGGTTTTGCCAAGTGGACATAAAAAATTCACACGATATTATTTCCGGTTGATTCTAAAGCAACTACAATATTTAGTACATAAATAAGTAAAGAATATAGTTTGCCATTGGGTAAATCGGCCCACATTGGTAGGGTGGGGAGAGGAAGTCCCACCAGCAACTAGAACTGTACTGTAAGCATCCTACGTGCGAAGTAACTCATACGAAGCATTATTATTATTAGCACACACGAAAACAGAAAATAAATAAAACTACAACTTATATTCGGCGCAACGACAATTAGTTCCGGAAGCATTTACGACTATTTTATGTGTTTATTTTATCTTATTTTGTGGCTTTAGCAGTTCAACTTAACTATTAAAAATCGATTAATTTAATTATTCTCTACAAATAGATTCTTTATGTATAAAGCAATATTGTATGCTGCTATCGACTATTGAGGTTATATCCAGGATTAATGAGTGGTTACAAAACAATAGACACTTTGTTTATATTTTAGATTTTCTTTGACAATTTCTTCTAATATATTGTTTTTACATCTCAGTCTTATAATTTTATTGTTAATGTTTCTACGTAACATCGTCATTTAGATTTTAAAGCATATATATTTTAGATATTGTGAATATGTTTTATCAAAAGAACCCTAAAAATGTTCACTACAGGACAAATCATTTTTTTCGATGGATGATGCTTATTTTTATTTAAAAAAACTTGTAGATTTTCATACACAATTGTGTATAACTGTAACTGTGTTGTGTCCGGTTGGGAATGGATCAGTAGTTATATATTATTTCCTAAATAACAGATATACAAATATTCTTATTCGGTTCCAGCACCACTATTTTGATACTTCTACATTTTAATATTGCAAACACAACCATGGCATACGTGTATTATATTACAAATTCAAACAATAATTGGTTGACAGCGTTTTTAAATATTTAGTAGGATCTTACATTTATTTTTCTTTCATATCGTTTTTTTTAAATTCCGTATGCCTTATTTTTGCATATTAACTAAGATATAAAAATAATTGTTAGTCATTTCTGCTCAGATAAACACAAATAATTACGGAAAAAACATTCTTAAGTTGTGGAAAAAAAAATATATACAATCATTTAAAATAATTATACAAAATTGAAAGAGCATGTTTTTTCCTGTCTGTGATAACATATTAAATAAAACAATTCTAAATTCAAATAAACTTTAATACTCTCACCAACTCCGCGATAATCAATAATAGATAATATTATCAATCAATCAATCAATCTAATAATAATAATAATAATTGGTTCAACTGTGCACAGAGTCCACGCACACGCGACAAACATTTTTTCTATAAATTTAAAAATACTGGTATATTGCTCATGATTATCACTATAAATAGACATTTTAAATTAATGATAATTCGTTTAATATGGCAGGCAGGTACAATCATAGCGATATATCGACATCAATATTAAACTTTTAAATAAGTTCGACATTTATTATTGTATTGTCTATGCCGTATGTCAATATGGCTACATTGGCTTTGTCTGCCATATTAAACCGATTGGGATGAGACGCCATTTTGTTAATAATGTAGCTATGTCGAAATAGAGGGAGAAGGCGATAGGAAAATAATTGACCATCTTTAATCTTCAAACAAACATTTGAAAGCTCTAATTTGTATATTATTACAAGTGCACGTTATTTTATATATTATATTTAGCAGAATAAAACAGATTCAAGATTTGCTGTTTCTGAAAACGGTGTAGAAACTAACAAAAAACTGTAAAATATTAGCATTTCAAGATTTTTCATACATTGTGGATATAAGGCGGTAGTCGACAAAATTGTAAATATTTCAGACAATATTATCATTGCAGTAAGCGTTAAATATATAAAACTGTCACTGAACATTAACTTAGAAATAAAGTTTGTAAGCTAAATTGTTTCTTGCTTATAAATAAAATGGTAGTTGCCAATTCTAAAAGTGCCGAGTCAATTACTATTGTTCTTTGAACTAAATACGTATGGTATTTCTTCTTGGCTTGGAGAACAGGATTCTTTAAAAATTAGCGACTAAATATTCAAAGTTTTCTCGTGTATTATTTTAATCAACTATTTTTATATAAACGAATAACATTTTCTCTATAAATATAAGTGGACTAATAATTTATTGACTAATTTAAGATATTTTTAATTTTTTAATAAGTACTTTGTATTTTATATGGAATATACATAAAAATACTATTGTTAATATGTATTAAGATGAAATATGGATATCCAAAAATATATTTAAATAAAGTTTAAAATACGAGGAAATGTTGGCAGCCGTCACACACGCGCTCGACTCACACGTGATAAATTATAAAACACTATCACGATATACTAATATAATAATGAAACCGACAAAGTACATACAAATTCAGTAAAATATCAACAACTTCAATTGCATATTAATTACTGATCTATAACTACTCTTGTCTAAACGATTGTCTGTCATTATTGCTCTTCACTAGCTAACTACTGAGTACTAGTTTATTGAATTAATAATAGCTACTTATTACTTAGAGGATTATTGAGTGCTAAATTACGTTTCTCTTAATTACTTTTAAAGCCGTAAGCTATAATTGTATTGGAAAATCTTGTGATAAGAATATACATATGTATACAATAAGTCAGTGATTTTTTATAAAATAAAGTATAAAGAATAAAACTTGTGATTCAGTGAGACTAGTGAGGGCTAGAATTAAACTTGATTAACAAACTTAAGCGTTTAGAAAACTCTTGTTCACTTGTTGAACTTGTGGTTTAACAATAAATATTTAGGCTAAAAAATACAAAAGCTGTAGACAAGAACTTAAAAAAGCTATTATTATTGGTAACCTATTTGTAACTTATGATCGACAAATCAAGAATTTACAAACACTTGAATCACATTAAAAAAACAATGGTTATAAATCTGTTCAGTTGTCATCGGTGCCGCATTTGTGGACATATTTCAATTTCCTGTAAAACTTCACTAAAACCATGCACAGATTATATTTACCAACAGCATGGGAGCAGTGTCAACAACCTTGATGGACCATTGTATATTTATACCCAATACATATACATATTTCATTATTTCTGTACATAAATAAAATTGATATATTTTGTACTTATTTGATGACGAAGATCCCTCGCTCCTTTCAGTGCGTTGGTATCTCGCACACTTCTCACTCAAGTACGTCAAGGATTTCACTCACTTTCCTCGCAACTGGCAAGTACGCCGAGGATTTTACAAAATAACAACAGTGAAAAGTGAGTGCGGCGTAAGTTATGTCATGTGTAAGTGCAGATGTATAATATTTTATATTGTCATATCTTTAGTAAGAGTAATTTCGGTGATCATTATTCGACAACCACCACTACGGAAGCGGTCATACCTACAAAGCATATCAATCGTCGAGAGACATCTTCAACAACGGACCGACTCAGAAGAGATTCTAATAAAATAGTTTACGTCTAATGTAAGCCTAAGGAAGGTTTCGATAAATCGGCGTCGGACGATGTCGACCATCGACCGCACTCCTCGTCTCCACGTCTCGTCGCCACCTTCAACATAGCCATCGGAGACGGATCGTCGTCGGTAGGGTGCGGTCGGAAGGATCGTCCGAATCGTCACAGTCATCACGTAAATCCGCGCGGACAATGCGAATAGGCCGTCGGACCGTCATAGGAAACGGTAATTTCTTCAAAATGGAAACGTAAGTGAATGAAAGGTTGCGAGAGTGTGCAGGCGGCGGCGGGGGCGGCGTGCGGCGGGGCGGGGGTGGGGCGGCGCGGCGTCAGGCCCGGCCGCACCCCGCGCGCGCCATCCACGTCAGGTCGCGCGTCGTCACCTGCACCACCACAGCAGACTCATTTAGCATGGCATTTAAATTAAGGATGGCGAAGCATTTGCATAATAACCCGTCCCGGTAAAGATAATATTGTATAGAATGCTTGTCGACACGGTAGCCCGATTGGCAGAGCGACAACCTGGGAGTCGCGGGTTCGAATCTCGTCCGTATTGATTAATTTTCTTTCTTTTTTTTTAAATTTAAGGTATATTAATATGACAAAAATGTTTAAAGATAATGTCAAACATTAATCAATACTGCGGTGGGCCCCGGTCGCCAGATTGGGATCAAGTCAATAAAACTCTTTCTGTTTTAGTAATATTTATACATGTTGATTTCTCTGATGTTAGACTTATCACAAGCGCTTTTAAAAAGAAGTTACGCTGGGATTCCCATCTTTTCGAGAACTGATTAAAAAATATAAGATTTTTTGTTCCTTTAAAGAAAAGACTGTTCTTTTATTACAAATGATTTTTGTTTAATTTGTTTTTCTAATGGTAGGTGTTGTTAAAGCTCGAACGGGGCTGTGTGGTTTTAATATTTGGTCATCTTCACCTTCTCGGAAACAGAAATAAATTAATAGTGATTTGAGAGCGGGCGAGTTATACCGATAACAAAAACTATCCATTATCATTTACAAATACGACAAGTTGCAAATGCGTTGCCACTCTTGACATCGTTAAAAGATATCAGAGAAAAGTGGAGATGATGAAAGGAAGGAAGGGTGTTAGGTTTTTGGTGTAAGATTTCAAAATGATTGTAGTGTACCTGGTGCATAGAGTAAACGGCCAGTACGACCAGCACGTGCATGATGTTGTGTGAGTTGAGGCAGCGGTCCACGGCGCCCGGGAACCACTTCTCGGGTATGTGCAGCGCGCCGATCACACCGCCGCCCAGAGACACCGCGTCCTGGAACGTGTCCACATAAATACAACTTCTGATTGACTTCTGTTGATCACGATTGATACAGGTTTTCCAACAACAGAGGTATTTATAATTAAACACGTTTTATGTATGCCATTTTTATTGTGTATCGCTGGTTGATTATTCAACAAAATTAATTATTATACAATATTTGTTTTTTCGAGAATATTGATCATATTTAATATCACACTGCACAAGCTGTGGTTGAATAAAAAAGGAAGGATGTTCCATTATATAATTTTTAAATACATTTTTTTTATAGTTTTTTTTTTTACCGGTTTTTTAGAGGCTACGTTTAACTTTGCATCTGAAGGACCTGATGATTTTATTACTGATTAAAAAAACTCATCACCACTGGCATACGCTTAAGAGGAAGGTATTCGAAACCTTACTTCATTGCTCCCTATTCAGAACTAAGCTGAAGCCTTACAGCTGATAATTCATTTACTTTCGATTTTTATAATCTAACACGTAGATAAAAAATAAGTCGAGCCGGAAATATAAAAACTTTTAATAATAATATAACCAACAATATAATATATATAATGAGGTCTAAAAATATTTAAACAATAATAAAACATTATAATTCCTTGTGTAATCAATGTGTTATTCTATTAAATATTATTACATAAGTGAAATATAATAAATATGATGTATGTGGTATTTATTTATATTTATTTAATTTGATTACCGAGATGTAATATCTTTGTGGCGAGCGTTATGATCTATTATATATTATTTTATATGTTATTGTCGTTACATAAAGTACCATTATATATCATATATTAATTCACGCAGTTTACTTTAAAATCATATACCCAAATCAAACTTATGTAATATCTTATTCATCGTACGCTTATGTTGTCCGAATATATGTTGGTTACATGGCACGAGAGCTCCTTGTCATCTCACCGATAAGAAAAGGGTATGGAGATGTATAATTTTGCAATTATTAACAATTTGGTTTATGAGAAAGAGTTCAATATATTTTGAGATGTCCATTTACCTGTACTCTTTGAATTATTCAAAGATTATGATTAGTATTATAATAAGGCAATCAACTGCATAAATCTGCCATTAAGGGTGAAAAATATTGTTTTTTTGTATTGCCTGTGCTGTTAGCCCAATTGGCAAATCTTAAGTATTTATAAAAAAAAAGAAACCCAAATTCATTGCATTTTAATATTATATGGAATTACAATTCAATTAGAGCATCATTTGCAACAATTTGTTTTTCCAGAACTTTAGTAAATGAATCAATTAATTTATTAGTCAATTATTGTGAATCATATCTTGTTTACGCAATAAACTTGTATTATTTTCCTCCTTCATTTATAATATTATAATATAACTTCTATTATTTTCCTCCTTCATTTATAATATATGCTTTTCCCCGCGCTTTTGCGTGAACTAAAAAAGGCCGTAACACGTTTGGGCGAATGTCTTATAAAAACCTAATAACGGATGATTTTTCATTTTGTTTTTTTTTTATGTTTAGATTTATGGCTACGTACATTATAGTTAAGGTACAGTAGTGTAAAATTAAAAAAATATAGAAATGTATGGGATTGAGTACGACGACTAAATTAAACTTGAATGTAAGTTAAATTGCATATAAATCTTTTTTTGACAAAAATAATACTGTCAGAATTTTTTGAATAAATTAATTTACAAATCATTTATTTATTTTTATTAATTCTTGTTGCAAGGATTCTGGAACGTTCGAATCTTGAAACGTTACAAGCCAACATTAGCAACCTCAGAAAAATATATACTTAGTCTGGCAATAAATACGCTTAAAAATAAAAAGAAATACCTTCAAATAACATATTACTTTTACTGTATGTTAGTTTAGTACGTAAATATAAAACAATTAAAAATATATAAAGCTTATTCGTAGTGGTCTCCATTGGCTGCAATACAGTCCTTTAAACGTTGAGGCCAGTTGTCAATAGAAGCACGCACTCTTTCCATGGGAAAATTCTTCACACAATCGTATAGATTGTTTTAGGGACTCCAAATTATCATGGCGTTTAGAGCAAGCTGTTCTCTCTAAAATTGACCATAAATCATAATCCAACGGATTAAGATCGGGACTAGACCACGGCCAGTCCTCAGCTCTGATGAAGTCCGAAACGTTCGCTTCCAACCAAGACAGCGTGGAACGAGCTTTATGACCCGGCGCTGACTCTTGCTGCAAGGACCATACTTGGTTATTGAACATGGTGATGTTAAGAGGCTTAACTACCTTCTCAAGAATGATATCTTGATATACTTGTGCCGATGTTTTGATACCCTTTTCACAACAAACCATCACTGAAGTCGGATAATGTCCACGTTGCACTCTGTCGACTAATTGGGAAGCTTCCTTAGAGCTTTGAGCATAAATACGGTCATTTTGTTTGTTAAAATGTTGCTCAATTGTAAAAATTTTCTCATCCGTAAACAAAATTTTTCTGTGACCTCCCTTTGCGTACCGCTTTAGTAGTAGTTTCGATTTTACCACCCTATTCTTCTTTAAATTATCAGTTAAGAAATGACCAGTGAGTCTCTTATATGCTACAAGACATCTTTTAAAATACGCGACATGGTTCTAGGTGCTATCTTCATTTCCCGAGATAAAATCTTTTGCATTTAACTAATACCAAGTGTATGGAGAGTTTTAAAATTTGCATTTGGCTCCATACCTACTTTGTGTAATGCAATCACAACGATTCGGTTCTATTTGTCACCCCACTCTATTTTAATATCGCAAAATATTATATAATGTATTGGCGCCAAAATGAGAAAACACAATGAACAATCGTATAAAAATGACAGATTCGAAATTCAAATGTAATATTTTTTTTATTTTTAAATGTAACAGTATTTATGGCCAGACTAAGTATATATTTATTTAGTTTTAATGGTGTTTCCTTTTCTGTTTATAAAATTAAATATATTTTTTTTTTTACCTTTTATAACTTTATGTATCAAGTAGTAATGAGACTAAAATAAGTAGGTACTCGATTACAGCTCTTTATTCAAATATTATAAAAATAAAATAAAGTAACTATATTATAATAAATGAAAATAACGTAACAAACTTCTTAATAACTTATGTTAAAGCATTATAAATTATATATATAAAACATATTAAGATTTCAGATGCTTTATTAAAGAGTAATTGAAAATAAAGCATAAATAAATATATACATAAATACATTAATGAGTGACTATATAATTAACAAATACCAACAAAGTGGATAAAAGACGCCACTTCAAGTGGAGGAGTCTGGAGTTGTGCCAGTGCGGTACTAATACTAACTGCTTTTGTTGTTTGTCCTAGGATTTGCAAGCTGGCAAGTGGCGTATCGGGGCTGATGATGATATTTCATATTTGTCTTTTTTTGACTGGAATTATATTTATTTTATGTACCTTCATTTTCTCTTAAGTTATTTTTATTTTATTTTTGTTTATTTTTAATATTTTTAGCCCCAAAGGGCAATAGCTCGGTTATATGGGTCAACAATAATATAGTATAAATAAAAATCGATTGATGCATTTACTGTTGATATTGTTAGGTATTCGTAGATAAAAAAGGGTAATTTAATGTTAGTATCTAAAGTACTAACTTGTAGGAAGACGTGTAGGATGGCGTGCGGATCGCCGCCGCCGAGTCTGGCCGCGCGAGCCGCCGCCAGCAGCAACCGCATACAGAACGGTGCAGCAAAACACAGCCGGCGCTCCCACGGCGACCACGCACGCATAGCCTGGAAACAATTTTGTATTAAACAAACTAACGTCACCATACCATATGTATTTTTAACAATATTATAATATATATTTGTAATATAGGTGCTTTAATTCTTATCCCCATCATATTTTTCTATAGTTAAACAAATCATTGAAATTTCTTTATTTTCATTAAAGTAACGTGACGTCATATGAATCATGTACAATATCTTAACTCATTCATTGTTGTATACTAGTAAAAACCTATAACGACGTATATTGACGTATTAAGTGATTTGGTAAACCCTTATATGAAAATAAATGAATATATTTTTATTATTAGTTAAATCATTAAAATCTATATCAAATACGTGATGTTTCCGTGTTATGTGATTAATGAATGAGTACAATATCTTTCTTATAAGAGAAATCGTATAAGTCTTATAAAAATAATTGTTTCAGTTGATTTACTTATATCGTTGGCTCTAAGCTATTAAAGATCAGCAAATGTTTTGGACCTCAGAGTTTTTCTCAGACATTAGGTATGTATAATAATTTATTTGTCTCATAACATCCCGACGATACGACAAAAGTTAAATGTTAAAACTTAAAATAAATTAAAGTGTACACTCGTGAATGCTGTTCTGTATAGTTTCAAATTAAATGATAAATATATTTTCTATTTGAGATATATATTTGCGAGAAAATGTTAATAAATGTAATCTAATCAATATCAATCAAACACCTTGCAGTGATATATTTTAGATTACTGTAGAATAGACGAAGAGTAATATTAATATCAGTAATAAAGTATTAACATGTAGAAGTTTAAGTTCCAGCTTTTACAAGATGCTACGGTAATAAATGTCTTCCCGGTATCTAGATTAAAAACGGTTATTATTTATTATACATAGATAGGACAACGTATCCGGGGTGCTATTAAAGTCAAAGTCATTGTTTTTATTTTGAACAGGCACACATGGCACTTATAAACGTCAGACTATAAATGCATGGTTCCAAAGTGTGGGTTCATGGAGAAGAACCGGCAAGAAACCCCATCAAGTTTTCAAGCTAGTTTATTATAACATAAATGTACGTTTTGAGTATTATTGTTTCAATTAATATTTCAAACTGCTGTCATTAATATAAATGTAACTTTGAAGGCGACTCAATTTAACTTTTTAACATTTTACTTTTGTCCGTCATCATTACATTATTATTTTAAATTCAGATTACCTGTGATTTTCACGTACATTACAGTACAGTTTAGTACATAAGAGGAAACGAAAAAACAAAAATAATTAGTAATTTAATTGTATAATTTATATTTGAATAATACTGTTGATAACCCGTGCCTATAAAAATACAGATACCATTTCGACGTTTTTATCGTATCTTAATGTTGTAACATTTTATGTTTTATAGTTAGATAACCTTTAGTTCCTGGTCTGCTCTATTTTATGTTACGAAATAGTCTCCTACTACAAAGACACACCTACCTTATAAAGACCGAGCAGACTGCCGAGGCAATAGACAGCCAGGGCGGCGTAGCGTAGCAGCGTCGGCGCACAGTACACCGTAGCTGTCACCATCGGGATCGCACCTGTAGGTATCATTCGCTTAAAATAACAATATGAACTTATTTATTTTATTATTATTATATTTATTATATAGAAGAGTAAATCCGTCAACACGGTAAGGATTTAAAACCGCGGTCTCTGGGATTCAGCCCCAATATTAGCTAGCTATATAATTGAAAATTTTAAATAACCTAGACAATTTAATTTCAATACCATCATTGTCGCAACAGTTGCTAATTATAATTAATGATAGGTATTTTTTAATTCTTAAATAAATATAGAATAAAAAACAATACGGGTAGGGATTCGAACCCGCGACCTCTGAGAAGCCGGCCCGTCCCGTATCGCTATCCACTTCGGTGAATTTAGAATTATGACTATATTCGTCTTTATCGGGATGGCGGCGACATCTGTTAGGCTTCTTTCGAAGATCCTTAACAAAGTTTTTAAGTTTACAGCATATATAAACATTGGAAAAGATGCACAACCCACATTAATGTTTAAATATCTATAAACCGGTATGATGTAATTAAGTCCCTTGTGAGAATCGAACCCACGCTTTGTTCCAGCAGACAGGGTCACGACTGCACCAATAGAACATTCAAAATATCACATTGAAGTTTTTTGCAACTCGCATACGTCAACTATTGAAATCGGTTTTAATTCCGGTGAACTGTATTCTGGAAATTAATTGGAAAATGTTATTGAAGCTGGGAGTGGTCCGCTCAGTTCTAGTTTTCCTTTTGATTGCTTTTTGATAGCTCTTGATTGCTCAACTTTCCATCTACTCAATGCTCAATTTACGTCTTTTATTTGTTTAACTTTTGTTTGACCGTGGAAATTTCAAACTAATTTTATATTATTTCTAAGCAAAAGAATATAAAGGAAAATAAAATGTGTTTTTTTTTCTAGTATTTAAAGTAATTAAAAACACATTAACATTGTTATTAGAAACACTGAAATACAGTTCTTTAAATGACTCATAAGTGTAATTTACTTTTGTATTTCAAAGAATATTTAAAATAATTGTGAATATTCAAAATATGTAAAAGATATATTTTATATTGTTTTTACTGTTTGTCAAATAACAGCAGCGTCAGTACGATATTTAAATACAAAGAGCCCGCTTCTGTGAGTTATACGTTCAGCGTGAACTAGTCATACATTTTAAACGACAATCGCTTACATCACGATTCAAACGAGTATCCAATATTGGCGAAAATAAATACATCGAACTGTCTCAGAGAAATGCAGTTTTTTTCTTTTGTAAGTCATTCATATTTCAATAAAAATAAAATATTTGGAGGATTGGATTTGGGTTTCCTGGTTGAAACAATAGTGAGGAGATATAATTATTGATATTTCCCAAAATGCCTAAAACATTCTATATTAAAAACCAACTAAGATTCTGAGAGACAAGATACCATAGGTCACAAACATTTGACTGAAGTACGGTATCGATCTTGAATTACAAATTATAATAAACATTTAAAAATAAATTCTTATCTAAATGGACCAACTGTAATGTTTTTTTAACGAATCATTTATAATAAATGAGTATTTTTTATAATTCTAATTAATTAAATTAATAATAAATCTGGTAACCATTACGTAAGTGTAGTCAAGTTTGTTTCAACGTGCCTCGGCGTGGTTGGACCTGTCAGAGGCAGCCATGTTATTATAAACTAGCTTGAAGCCACTAACACAGCTACCCTTTCCGGTCAATTCGATATCATATGACTCTACATTAATAACATATTGAATTCTAAATGAATGTTTTATTTATAATTATTTACTATGAATTCATTTACATGATGTATGTAAATTATCTTATCTTTATTTCTCTAAGTACTTATCTATTTTAAATAAATTATTTTTATTTTATTCTATATATTATTTGATTTAAAGATTTGAAACTGTTTATTGAAATATCATTCTGAATAATTTAAATGCTTCATTTTTGAACAGAGGACCTTAATAGTGTTTCATGAATTCCATTATCCTATCTATTAATGAATCTAAAATCGATTAACAGTTTCAATGGGCGATGAACTAAATCAGTCTACATTTCTGAATGTCGAGGGATTCAGACCGGCGCGGGGTCTGGCGGCTAAGTCTGACGATGGTAGCGGCTAATTGAATTAGTCTCTTGTGCTTCTCTCGGAAATGCACTGCAGTGTACCGTGCGCCTGTTATTAGCCTCAGACCTGTGCTACTGAATTCATTTTCACACTCTGTCATACATTCGATTTATATATCGTGTTTAAACATGAAGTCACCACAGTATAGCTGTAATATAACATTTAATACATTATCAAAATTACTGTTTCAAGAATCAGTTTATTATTAAACTTCCATTATTGTGTAATATGGTTTGGTAGCGTGGTAACTATTTTAAAAGTAAATGTTATTGAAATTCTTAAGTTACGTGACCATTTAAAGTTTTATAAAAATATTTTTTGTACTTTTCTATGATTATATTCTTAAAATAATATATAATAAAACGATATATTGATTTAAATAGGAAATAAAAGTCAAGTTTATAATGATTACATTTAAAATATATGCAAGTTAAAAAGTGAATATAATGTTCTTAGTAGTCTACTTTTTTAATATAATTACAATTGTTTAACTCTAGTGAGTCAGGTATATCGAAATAACTCGATTTGTAAGTTAAGAGTGTTCAAGAGTTATTAGGTACTAGCAGCAAGTTTGCCTTCGAACTAAGCACTCGAGTAAGCCTCTTAGAAGAGGAGCTTGGTATGTAAGCATATGTGTACACGGGGAAAATGAAAGTCTAGTTTAGAAATTAAAGGTATTTAAATACATTGTATATTTTAAATTGTTTTGAGTCAAAGAAGGTTTGCCTCAACCACATAGGATAAATAATAATGTAATTTCAACTATTTTCTTTATTGATCGATCGGTTTAAAATAGCATAAAAGGGAAAGGTTATGTTATTTGAGAGTGATGCGAGCCCCAAATAGACGTGACCTCGATCTGCTCTCAACAACCCAGTTATTGATATAGTACATAGACGTCTAGACGATAAATTAATTTTCAATTCGAGTTCATACAAATATACTGAAAATATATATTGTATTGGAGCTTATGTACTTAGAATGGAAATAAGTAAATACTAACTGTAAAATATTATGTTAGAGAAATTAACTCATTTATGTTTAAAAAAAATCAAATAAGATTTTTGCACATAAAATAGTGTAAATGAAAGAACCAAAGCTTTCATGAAAAAATAAATGAAAGCATATTTCTATAATTTCAAACTAAAGCCGGCTCACACGGTTCTTTCTAGTTCTGTACAATGAAAAAAACTGCCCAGAATATTAATAGGTTTTCTTTTCTGTAGAAAAAAGTATTTTGTATGTTACATAATAGAAATTTTTATACAATGGTATTAGTTATTTTACTTAATAAATGTTTGGTTCATTATAGACTTTTTTTAAAATATTATTTATAAATGTTAAATGCTAACAAACCTGTAAAAATATTTTTCAGTTACACAGAACATTCCTATATTTTAAAGAGACAAGTTTTATATTAATTTAAATCTCATAGTTGTTAGTACATTTACGAGATTCCAATTAAGAGAATATTTTTTCATCCACTTTCAATGTCATGTTTATTTCCTAGTTCTAGAAGCTTTTAGTGCTTGCGTAACTTTACCGCAACTTTAATGTATTAACTACTAGAACTAATGCCTTCACTGACCGTATTTACACGTGCCGGCTAAAAAATATAACTAGCTGCTGCCCGCGACTTTTTCAGCAAGTTCTCGTTCCCGTTGGAACTTTAAAATAAAACAGTATATAAAACACTCGGGTATAGTAAGCAATGAAAGTTGTGTAAACATTTCGACATAATACATCACCTACTTTTTAAATTTAGGTAGGTGTAAAAAACAGACTAACTAACACCGCCATCTGTTGGAAATATATAAAATTATACAATATTGTTTTGCAAAATATCGCAATCATTAATCTAATTCGAATTTTAAATATCGCCTATATTTTAAGTTGGACAAAGTTACATCGGTGCGAAATTTTATTAAAATCGGTTCGATTTTAATAAAATCATTATGACGGGAGAATTTTATATATTTCGTACTAGATGTTGCCAGCGAGTTCGTCAGCTCCCTCCCAGAGACTCAAATAATAAACCATATAGGATGTCACTAAATTTATATTAATCTAAGCTGGCATGTTATAAGTATTGTACTTATAAGTATTTTTGACAGACAGACAAAAATTTCAATTTGATATTCCGATTTTCAAAATACATTATAACCTTTATGTTGCCGTTGCCGTTGCCGTTGAGCTATACAACAAAAAGAGGTTCTTCAAAATCCGTCCAGTAGTTTTAGCGTGAAAGCCGGATAACAGACAGACAGACAAAAATCTTAAAACTGTGTTTTTTGACTTGTGATACTTGTATGAAGACCCCTAGGGGTATTTTTTAAATTTTCTATAGTTTTTATTATATGTATAGTTATAAAAGATGAAGATGATATAGAATGATTACTTTAAATCAATTTACGCGTGACGTCGATGTCTATACAATATAAATAACAACCAATATATAAGGACCGGAGTCATAGAGCCCATGTATATTATATAATAGTCTCATGTCTTTTCATAGTTATTGATAACTTTTTGAAGAGATCTGAATAGAGACGGGTGCAGCGAGTACGACCTTGACACGGGGGCTCAAAGGTTAGCTATTGTTAGATCACTGTTAAAGCATATATTCTTGTAAATTTAAGGTGTGGCGATACCGGAGATAGATAAAAGTTAAATTATCCTTGTATAGTCAACATATAAAGTGCAATTATGTAATAATTTTACTTCACCTGGAGGCACCGCAGTGCTCCCACCAAATTATTCAATGTCTATTAAAAAAGAAATGCTTTAAATAAAAATGCAATCGCACTAAACAATCTTATTTAATAGAATATGTATTACCTACATGTATTTACATTGTATCTTCATGCGATGTCAGAGTCAGTGTATTTATTTAAAACGTAAAGGTTTTTAATAGGTATTGACATGATCACTACAGGATGTTGTTAGGTTAGTTAATTACGTACCAACTTAAGACAGAGTAAAGAATGAATAAATTAATAACCGACTTGTGTTACACGGATCTTACAACTTTTTGCGAGACTTGTTTTTTTTTTTTACAAATATTGCTTCCACAACTTTAAAGGAAAACTAATTTCTTGCTACTTATGAGATCATGTGATTCCTGGTAATATTATTGCCGTTATACATAAACCACCAACTGTATATAGAATTTGATAATAATTATTTATTACGGTAACACAATACCAGGAATCTAGAAATGTCCTCAACACGGTATTAAATGAATGATTGTTCAATTCTGTATTTATTAAAAACTGAACTTATTAGTAAGTAAGATGTAAGTAAATTTGACTTGTGATCGTGGTTTGTCACACATTGGTCAAACAATCGTTTGGCGATATCTGTCAGGCTTCTTTCTAGTCGCGGGTGAGATGGCCGCCGCTGCAGCTCGCCGCGATGGCATCAAGCCTCAAGGGAGTGGACGTCTATACCTGCGGCCCGACGTGATCTTCATTACGTGTATAGAAATAATGGAGTAGTGTCGAACTTTTTAAATGTAATCAACCTTATTACTTTTACTTTAACAAATATATTTTATGATAAATCACATTTTAAATAAGGGAAAAAAATCAAAAACAATTTTTAAAATTAAAAAACTGTGTAAGTATTTATTCATTTTTTTAAATAATTTTAAAAAATAAATAAATACCTAAACATTTTTGTAATTTATTTTCCATTTTAATATTGCATAGCATTCAAACTGTACAATGTTAAATGAAAAACTATTAAAAAATATGAAAGAAATAGAAGTGCTATAAAATATAACGTTATTAAAACAAGTATATTGATATTTCTGCGATGAGCGATCAAGTGCACAGGTTTGCTTACATTGTGAGCAATGTTTTTATGTAATGTACTGGTAGTATGTACATTTGTGAACCTTTTTTATTGTTTTTTAACTTTTACACCGTCTACAAGCAACCATAAACAGTCTCTAATGTGAAATGTAC
This sequence comes from Dircenna loreta, assembly GCA_963555665.1. NCBI lineage: Eukaryota > Metazoa > Arthropoda > Insecta > Lepidoptera > Nymphalidae > Dircenna > Dircenna loreta. Next base: position 3,511,673 of record OY743099.1, on the reverse strand, counting down.
GTTCAGACGGCTGTCCAATAAGTGTAACTGTTCCTTTTAATAGAGAATTCCTGTATGACGAAGACGACAAATATTACAAATGGACTGAACAAACAACTGCCTAGAGAAGATAAAAAATAAAATACAATATAAACGAATAAATAAATGTGACTCATTATATTTACTCGGCTGTATTCACGTAGAAATTAAATCTGAACGTGAACTAATTTCGAACCCATTCGGGGTTCTTAATCATGAGCTCTAAATGTGGCGGACTCGCGGCGCGAACTGCGAGCCGCAGCTCTCTCGGCCCGACGCGAAGGTGGCGGCGGCGGTGGGGGGGAAGATGTAGTGATGTCTTCAGAGGTCTTCGTCACTCGTCATTGTAATCTTACAAGAGACCTGCAAGAGACCTCTGAAGACATTTATATTTACCCGGCTGGGTACCTAAATATAAATATAATAGTCATGGTTCACGAAAGTTTAAATATAAAAAATGCGACTCATTTTAGTATTTAATGAAATAAGTCCCATTTATTTATATAAGGATGAAAGCCACGTGTCAATTTGTTTTATGAACTCACATCGAACAATTTAAAAACTGGTTAATATGAAGAGAACATTCCAGAGCACGGCGACGGAGACACGGGCAGCTCAGTTCAGACTTCGAAGTTTAACTCAAGTCAAGTGAAGTTTAAAATTTTTACAACTGCAACATGGAAAGCTTCGAAGAAGAAAAGTGGCAGAGTAATTAAACTCTTTCTTTTGTTTCCAACACTTCGCATCTTGAAACTAGGAATACACTTTTCAAAATTGCTGTATTTATTTTAAATGACCAACCAACCAAACTCACTTATATTTTTATTTTATAAATATTTGCTCTCACGTTAGAAATAATATTATATTATAATAATATTCACTGTAGAAAGCGACACAGGGTTTATTCCAGACGTACAAGTAAGTATCGTTACCGTTGTAATAGAGTCTGGACTAATTCAGATAAGTAATGGTTTACATAGGAATCGAACCCTTAATCCCGTTCAACCGTCAGGATCATTAAATACTATCCCAACATGACGGCAAAAATTACATTAAAATAAATGTACAATGTATATAATATAGAGTTGTTTCACACGTGACAATGGACATGACATCCATTGTGTTTGTTATCTGAATGTTATACGTTATATTATATACACGTAAGAATTCTACTTCAAGAATAGCTTTAAGTTGTATGAACATCTCTATGGAAGCTGGTGTCCTGGTTCAAATATATATTATAGAGCGATATGAGTACACGTATGAAGTATATGCTCGTTTTAATTCAATAATGGTCCAAGAACATGTTTTATTATGAATACAATTATATCTTTAAATCGCCGAGATTAATGCATGCTCGTGGTGAATGCTATAAGTCGCTTCACACTGAACGCATAATATCACAGAAGCACCTTCATATTGTGACCCAGTTCATGTTATAGGTTCTTACAATCAGATTCGAATGAATCTACATTATCATTGAATGCTCCAGATGATATGGCTTTTTAAATTAGTATCAAATACTAAATGTTATAATATCAGTATTATTTTAATATTCCATCTTATTGTAAGTATTAATTATTAATATGGTTTTTGTAAGGTTAAAGTTGCCGAGTCAGAATAATCTGTTCTCATTTTATATGTAAGTAATGTAAGCTTATAATCCCATATTATTATTTATTAAATACTGAAAAGATTGTTGTAATAGAAGCTTGTAAGTTAACTAAAAGTACTTATTAAAATTAAATAAAGTTTTACAGAGTTTTATAGATTATAATATTAATAGATTATTTCAAATAAAATAAACTGCAATACGGAATTTAGCAGTACTCGTGGAGTACAAGTCAAAAAGAATAAATCTTATAAATAATTTATAACGTTGCTTGGTATAAAATCCAAATTAAAATATTTATATTTCACTTTAGCTCTTAGGTAAACAGAAAAACTCAAGCTAGCCAAGCTTTTAAACATTTTCGTTTAATGAGAGCTCAAACAATTTTACAGTTGAACTCTTACATGAACTTAGTTAACTAAGAACCTAAGATGAATAGCAATTATGGCACAATTAGAAAATCTAGGCGATGCTTTAATATTTGAAATCACAATATTTCTACTATACTGAAATCACTTGCTCAGATTCCTGCTCTATAGTGACGTCCAAACTTAGTGTAACCTTTGACATTTTGTTATTTTCGGAATGCACCAACTTATATAAGAGTAACAATTGTTCGGAAAAGCTTCAAGCTTGTAATATCGGTTTAAATACTATCATTGTTTGCGGAAAGTCTTCATAATAACCCTCATATTTTCTTTACATTTAATATCACTGAGACAAAAATGTCGCTTATTAAGAGTACAACAATAGCTTGTTTATTTTTCTTGTAGCTCTTGTAAATGATAATTCAAATGTTAATACTTTAATGGTTCTTATTTCAGGCATAACCAATAGATTTATAAATAATACTGAAGCGAAAGGCAACACGACGTCTGACCCAGAGGCCTTCTGTTTTAAATATTCAGAGAGAAGTTAATCCTATACTGTATTATACCATGGATATAAACATGCCTTAGTAAGCGAATGGAGCAACCTTTAGTCAGAACCTAATAGGATTATGACGTGGTCTCTGGGTATGATAATACATTATTTAATAGGGTTTCGTCCCTCCTTGGTCAGCGTTTACAAGAGTATATTCTTTTAAAAGTAAATTATTATATATTTATATTATAATAAGTGTGAATTATTATGTGATCTTCAGATACGGGTAAATATAAAATTTATTTATTTAATTATGTAACATAATTAATCTATTCACGCCCCTTTTTATTTATTAAGTTATTTTTAAGTGGTAACATATTTTATTTATTACATTTCTTTAATAATATTTAACGTGGATTGTATAATGTTTTATAAAATGTTAATAGATCCTTAAATAAGAATGTATAAGACTAAATGATCTGGAAAAGTAAGGTCCTTAATCTGAGATAAACTGCGTTAACGTTCCTCTCTTGGAACCAAGATTATCCGCCGCCTTACAAGAAATTCACAGCGGAGCGGCGACCTACATCAACTGTATATATATATTTAGTGCGGAAACCAAATATTTGTTTACCGCTAACATGCTAATTAATGGAGAAAGAAAGCTACGGTAAGGGAATAATGATGTAGTTTAATTACGATCTGATAGCGAAAAGTTATTTTCAAAATATCATTGATTTAAAACACATTTATGAATCGATATCTAACTTTACTAATGCATTCATAGTTAATGGTTTGAAGAGTGTTGACGGTATGATTACTTTTTTTAAAATGTTAAAAAGAAAATAAAAAGTGTCTGTGTGTTTCTCTGTTTCACTTATACCTGTAGTATTTCTGTATTTCAGTAACTTCGGCTGCAGGAGAGCAGGAAAGCTTTTTCCGACTCCAAAGAATAGGAAAAAATATATTTTTTAGATTTTTCAGGACATTAAAAAAATACGGAATTCAAAAGCATCCTATATTTTAACGCAGATAATCGACTTACACAACCACATACAATTATATTAAAATCCATCCATTAGTTTTAAATGTAATGCGCCAACAAACAAGAAAAATATATTAACAGACAAATAGATAAAAAGACAAAATATATTAATTATTTGAGGTCTGTATCATATATTTTACAAGTAGCAATATAAAAAATATTAAAATTATTTATTTTTATGAATTACTCTATTCTTATACGCAGTAGATTCACGATATAATGTCTTAAACTAATATTGTAATATACATAATTGTTCAATCATCAGCTCTTTCCAGTAATGTAGTTAATGGCCGCGTCAATGTCGTCTTCATTGAAACCACTAATTATTCCGTATTGGAAAAACGAAGTAGAAAATTCAATAAAAATCCATTCAGCGAATGCCAGATGTGTCTCGATATGTTCATGAGTTATTATGTCATTTAAATGTATTGTTGAAATTATTATAAACTAAATATTTGTATGCGATTATATTTCTTGGTGTCTTTTGTTTGATTATAGTACTTTATTTTGGTAATATGTCTAAGCAAGTATAAATATAGGTAAAAATGCAATTATATGCATTTGCAACACTGGAAATATATGAGAGCTAATTGTACAAAAGTGATTTTTCACAAAAATAAACACCTGGAAGCTGATATAACTAGCTGAACGGTTCAAAGCTAAGGGTGTTGAATCAAGTGCTTCAGCGTCAGTCAAAGGGCCGGGTCAAGAGTTCGCAGAGCAGAGTCCGTTGCGACAACGTTTAAACCTAACATTGCAGATAAATGTTACAAGTTAATCCTTTGTTTGTTCGTTCTAAATACATTACTACAAAAATTTTTGTAACTATTTATAAAAAAATGTTATGGTCTGATGACACAAGTTCCTCGGTTGTAATCAGTGATAAGAGTGATAAATTTTTACGTACAATAATCTAAACTGATAATTAAAAAAAAAAGGTAAGATTCGTAAAATCTAACAAGTTGTATTATGTTTTTACTGTAGCCTGTATATTCGTGATCTATATCTTGCCTAAAGATAGATATATATATATATAGACGAGATATCTCTAACTTAATTAAAGACGCGAGTTGGCGCTGCAACGTTCGCGCTCTCATAAAATCCTATTTAAAATTCTCTTTAAAACATCTCGTTTAAAGGTAAAATGTCACACAAATAAGAAAAGTTCACAAATATAGAGGTCAAACCAAAAATATATTTCAAATGTCCAAAGGTAAATTTACTATAAAGTTAAGGTAAAACATATAAAGGTTACTCATAAAATGGTAAACTTTTATATTTTTATGCATGCTGTAATTCCAGAAAAGAGCAAAATAAAGTCTTTGCATACGAAATTGCAGCGGACAGTTTGTTTTGTTTTCTCTTAGGACAAAGTTCACTTTGTTTGTTTGTTTGTTTGTTGGCTCAAATCTCCTGTACGTGAAACTTTGTGTAGCGACGTGTTCCAGAACAGCGGCGGATACGATTTGTGTCCTTTGCATTGTATTCATAATTACTATGAATATATTTTTGCCTCCGACAGAATATTTTTGCGCTTCCAAATACAGAGACACTCGGAAGGCTTCATTTTGTTTGTATAATATTATTTGTATGTTTCGTATTTTCGTTGTGTTTGTGCGTATGTGTAATTATTTTTTATTCGTAGTAGTACATATTTTATTTTTATTTATACAAAAGGAGTGGCCGTTGAAATAGAAGTTTTTCAAAATTCACAAGTGTTCTTTTTAATAGGAAATTGTTTATGTTTAGTTCAAATAATTAATTATGTTTAAAATCATTGTGAGTTCTTAATTAAAGTTTACTTGAGTGTGCGGTTTAATTTATTACGAACTTCACTCACTGCTATTAATAAAGTACATTGTCTTCATTAATTTACTTAAAATATAATTTAAGTGACTCAATAAATCCTTCAAATCATGAGGTTCTTTAAGGTATAATAAACTCAAACATACATACATACATATGTATGAAATTGCCTATAAACATGCTTAATCACGTTAAGATTTTTTTTAATTTTAAATAAATAAAGACTTCAAAATGAATCGACGGACAGGATACGAACCCGGGATCTCTGGAAACCGTACATCTTACGATTCCTTGCGATACGGTAGCACAGTTAGTAGAGCGAAGGGACGGTTCCAGAGAGGAAGGGTTCGATCAAATATTCATTCCATATTTATTTGAAAAGTGTCTATGTTCATAAATAAACAATTATGAATTCAGGAAAACCAATAAAATAACTATTATGTGTCCAATAAATAATAAAAATAAGTATTGATGAAATTTAGTTTGTCGATGGGTGATAGTAAATTATATTTCAGCTTCGCGTCATAAAATAGGCAATAACTGTGGCTCCTACAACTATATATCTATACACATAATAGTTCCAGGAAAGGAGATAATGTAGCGAAAGGGGACACGTTCCCGCCGGAGCCTGTAGCTATGAGTTTGTATTAAATGCTACGTCCTTTATACTCGTACACGCCCGCACACAACATATTGTCGCGTCTGTTAAGCTTTTCATATTATACTCGCAATAATTTAAGGAAAATAAAATGTAACATTCTTTTTAATTAGCTATAATTAAAAATGCAATTTAAACTTTTTAAATATATTTTGTATTGATTTTTCATTGTGTTTGATGTTAATACCTATTTATAACTAACAAGTAAGCCGTTTAGTGGCCATTAGCACGTTACGATAAAAAGTGACCCTGACACCATATGCCGTCAGGGGCCGTACTTAAACAAGTGATCGAATCCCATTTAACTGTTATTATTCTCAAGACTGCCGTCACTTGCCGTGTCATTGCTTTAACAATATCACATGTATAGTTTAAATAATTAGCGATTAGACTTACCGATGCTCTGACTGACCCAAATGCCGAGCATGTCGAGCTGCAGCAGGCGGTGGTACAAGGGGGCGCCGTGCGTATGGTTCATGAACAGGTGGTAGAGGAAGGAGCCGCACCAGGGCGCTAGCGCGCCCAGCAAATGGCACAGAGAGAGGAACCACGCGGCCGTGCCACCCTCGCCGCCTCCCCACGGCAACAGACCCGGCAGCACCACCATCATGTACAGCAGAGACACTCCTGTTGAATTTGTGATAATCTTAATTAGTATAAAAATAATCTTAAAAGATTACCATTGGCTGGAAATATGAATTTACTGTAACCGCTTTCTCTTCTAAGGTAATATCTTTTATGATTAAAAATTACAGTTCATTACGCTGTAGTCCTATTTTAGAGCCACCCTTTTAATGTGTTTTTCTTGCATAGCATATATGTAGGGACATATTTTTTTTTTACAAAAGAACAATTCTATTAATTAATAATGCATAATGTGGACACGCTCTTTGAAACGGCCCAACCTGAGTTTGATGTTTCAAAAATATATACCTATATGCATTTAAGTATACATACTACAAAGATTTACAATTTTAATGAAATATTTTTGGTTTTATAACATAGCAAAATAATAATATTTTTTTAAAATATAAAAGTTTGAAACGTAAAGAATACTAAGAATAAAAAGTAAGACTTATTTATGAATTCAATAAAACTGACATGTTAGTGTGAAATCGAAACCAAATTAATTTTATGGAATAAAGAGATTTGTTTGAATCTAGTATCTACACTATACTTATCGGTTTGTCATTCAATACTAAAGTCAGAGTCATAAAAATAATCAGTAAATTGGTAAACCTAAATAAATGGTGTAATTTTTCATTATAATTCATGTTATATTTAAACCGACAAAGTAAGAACAACTGATGATTGATATTATAACTTGGAGACTATGTTACGTCGTATTTTAATGAGATTCACGAATAAATTAATTTATTACTTTCACGACGTATCTATTACGACGATTAAAATATACGCATGTCAATTTAAATTCCATATCACGATTACTATTGTAAAGTACTATATATTTGTAGATACGGTTAACCCTTGTGTAATTAGGTTTGATATATTCAGAATAAAAATAAAATATTTACATTTATTTGTGTGGAATACCTTATATTAAGTATCCACGCCAAATGAAAGCGAATATTAAATTTAGGGTAATTCCAGAGTTACAGGGGTGAGCGCACGCGAACGGTTGCTTAGCGGAAGTCAGGGATGGCCTGAATTGGCAGTGACTAATACACTTAGATATAATATATATATATAGAGCTGAATGTTTAAATTATTAGGGTTCCGTGAAGGGGATACCGACCCCATCCCTCCGTCTGTCAAAACAATCTACCTTAGCGTTAGCAACAGTAGTTTGATATTTGAATAAGAAACTGACAACAGATCGTTTTCAATTTCGTTTCAATATTCAAGTACCTTCAACAAGTTATTTATTTATTTTCTGCTATTCATTAATAGTCTAAGAATATTCCTCATTATAAATGAATGCGTACTTATTACATAACTTATAATTATTTGCGAGCTTGCTTTCATCATTGACATATAATTTATAATATATATATTTATATAATTCAATATATATTTAGGTAATTTATTTATGTTATAGGTACATTTGTTATTAATTTACATTATTTTATGATAGATCTTCAGTGAATTACAAAAATATAAATAAAAAAATAATAAAATAATTAGTATAACAGACACGTTACCCCGGGGACAATTAACTAGACGAACTAATGTGTTTCAACTGGAGTAATCACTGGCTGCGGATAAAGTCATAACTCTAAATTATCATAAAACACGTACAAAACAGCAGTTAAATAAAGATTGCATAAGTACGAAGTAATATTTTATACGGCTGTACTCTAGCGGCAGGATTTACCTATATTTAATTCAGAGATGTACTGTTACTCCTTGCTAATACTAAAATGTCAGCAAATTTAAAAATAAAGTCGTAGTTATTTTTACCTTTGACAAGGAAACGTTTATTCGAGTTTCAATTTTGCTAAATTCTCTTTATCCTAAGCTATTATCGATTCTTGAAGCACTGTTGGCAGAATGGAAAGATTAGCCAATGAGGCTGTGTGAGTCATGTACATTTGTGATGACGATTGGTAGTTATCTATGTGTGTGTGTAAGATGTTGTTATTGTAGGTATATAAGACACATCTGAGTAAGCGATGACGTCGGTATTACGTCAGTATCGTATTTAATAATTGTTACTTGAAACATTTATTTTGCAACTCGTCTGTACAGTATTTATTTAATTTTAAATTATTATTATTATTTCATAAGTACTAGTTGTCTGTTAGTTAAAATATTTTCTAGACTTTTAAAGTACTCTATGTATTTTTGTTATTTTTTTGAATTTATTTCACATCATTGAAACATTCAGTCGAATAAGAAAAGAATTTACAACAATTTAAATTGAATAATAAAATAAATAACATACGAAATAATATGTTGCGACACAACTCTTGTTAGTTTTAGTTAAATTCATATATAAATAATATTGTAACATTCTGTTAATGAAATACTTTTAATTATATGACTACATCACGTTGTTAATTAAAAACTAAACAGTAAAGCTGTCTGTTCATCGCCGACAACTAGAGCAAAGTTACAGAAGCTGCGAAAATTAAAAACAAACAAAAGCTTACTTAGAGCTTATGTATTTTTCAATAAAAAAAACTTTTAAATTCAAGTTTTTTCATTATTACGATGTTAAGTTAAAAGGTCTAAGCACTATTACAAACAATAAAAAATATCATTAGTTTGAATTTATATTTTAATTTAATTAACTCATTTTTGTTAATTAATATTTATATTATCTTAATAGATTTTAGAATTTATCTTATCTGATCAGATGTCTTCGTTTTGTCACTATTTTGCTTGCATATACGAGTATACTAACTTCTCTCTAACGGCTTCGCAAGGGCTCATAAAAAATGCATTCTGTACGGCAGGTAGGGACTGCCTGAGAGATTTTTCAAATACTCCGTTATGTCTAAAACTATGAAACTCATTATTATTTTTATTTCTTTACATTTTAATTAATTCATAATGAATTCATTGGAAAGAAAACTGGAAGGCAAATATTTTTTTATTATACGAATTTTTAATGTTATGTACAGAATAAAATGTAAAAAGGTTTCTGAACAATACCGCCATCTGCCGGGTTCGACTAACTCAAAGAACCATCTAAGAGACTAAATCATTACAAAACAATAACTTAAAAAAATCAGTTATGAGATAAAACTTACAAACATAGGGACAGTGAAAATTTAAATTAAACGATATAAGAATACTTTTCTGACTGATAGATATCAAGACGGGCTTAATTTTTTTTTTCTAAGGAAATACAGGTTCTCTTTAAGAAACGAGTTTATTTATATCGAGAGGTTAAATAAATGATATTTTTAAAAGTTTTAAGGAAGCTATATTCGAACGAAAACATAACATTTTATATGACTTGTTCTCAGAACAAAGCCGCGACAGAATGCCAGTCTTATAATGCAGGTAAGACCAACTCTTTGTGTCTCTGGGGTGCTTTACTGTGCGTTTGGGGTCGCTAGGTTCAACTCTCTAACCTCATTTCCTTCCTTCATGTTTAATGTATTATAATCTTTAGGGAACATGAGAGGAAAACAGAATTAACATGGAATACTTAAAAAAGAACGCAAAACGTATTAAAAAATATATATATTTCGTATTCACTTTCCTAATATAATAATAATAATTTAAATCAAAACGATAAAAAAAAGGCTTTGAATATCAAATATTAAGTAATAAGTCATAGAATTAATATTCGTAAATGATAAAAAATAAAAGGAAATGCGAAGCAGACAAAGAAAACCTAAGTCGTATACACGCTAATTAGTGGTTGTGCGAACGTGTTAAGTGTGGGCGGGATTAATAATAGTAGCTTTAATGACGGTTTCCAATTATACTACTGTGAAATACATTTCATACTAGCTGTTGCGGCGACTTTACATGTATTTTGTATCAATATTGATGAATTGATACATTATTTATATGTTATTATAATTGGTGAACACATTAATATATTAAATGATTGTCTCACACCGACATTGAGATTACAAGTTTAGTCTCATGTAATTATGATACAGCTCTGGCGTTGTATTTCCATATGCATGAGATTTCGGCAACCAGACAATGGAAATGTAGGTCAAATTACGTTGCGAAAAATTAACAAAACAGAAGCCTAGAGAGAGACAGGCTTTGAACAAAAAACTTGTGAGATTAAACTTTAGGGCGTTGTCAAACTTATCAAAAATAACTGCTGGGGAAAGCTTTGGCGGGGATTATGATGCATCATACATTTATATAACTTACAAAAAAATACGAAATTGTTGGAAAAAATATATACATTACAAAATTAACAACTTGTTACATTAAAAAAAAAAGAATCCTTATATTATATTATTTATAATACGATCACGAAGGTTAGTTCATTATTTACTCTAATACACTTAATACGTCATGTAAGTTGTCATAAGGAACAGTAATTACAGTACAGTGGTGTGATCTCGTAAATAAATAAAATAAGTAGCTCGTTTACTAAAAATTTAAGTATTAGCTGTTAGTTGACTCGCTGCTCGATAATTCAAGCCGTTTGATTGTATGTTTATTGATTTATATCTAGTTTGTCAATTTATTATTATTTACGACGAAATCACCTTTACGTTTTCCGGAAATACTATGCAATTTAGATGGAAATAGTATTAACAAATATTATTTTCCATTTTTTCTTAAGCATTTCTTATTTGGCGGCAATACAGTATTAAGTGTTATACATACGTTATATGTTCGTTGTAATATATGTTCCTCTACAAGCGGTGCATTACGAAGTGCTTCTCTGACTCGCATTCACTTTGTGAACCTGACTATTTGAAAATGTAATAAACTTAAGTGTACGAGCCCTTTGTGAATGATCTAAGAGTGTTTTTTAAAGTCTTCTAGTTCTTATTGTTATTTGATATTATACAAGTCTTTTTCTTCTACGTGTCTTTTTTAGTAGTAAAATTTATTTTAAAGGAATAATAGATTTTTTTTTGGACATTGTTTTAAATGTACACCCTCAAGTCTGTAGGGGTGGAGATGTAATCCAGTTTAAAACAAATTGTTTAAATCAATAGAAATAATTAATACCTATATATAACACATAATTAACACATAACATACAACCCTAACACATAAGAACTATATAACACATGCAGGCAGATAATAAATATATTTAAAATGTTTAAGCGAAGCATGTAATTGTCAGTTAGTCAGTAACAGTGTTCGTTCATAGTGCTAGTCGATGTCAAGATGTCGATGGACGACACACTACGTTACAAAACATTTAACTACACTTAAGTACTTGTTTTATATTAAACAGCAGGCAGCGCCACCCCGTGGCATATCACGGAACCGAGAGCTACGAGCTTTCCGTCTTATGTAACTTTAATGAAACACTATATAAAAAATTTAAATAATTTTGTGTATTTTTACCATATAGTACTTTGTGCCAAATATATAGCGAAAATATATGCGTTCATTAATTACATAGTCCCTAATTAAATATATCATTGTTCCACTAACCTTTCAACTTTTATCAACATCAATCTTAGTCTAATGGCTTCCCATTCAGCTGACAGCTGTAGGTGAAGAATAGTCAAACATTCTTTTGTGAAGGCCTCTTTGTTATATGTACGTTCCAGTTGGCACATGTACTCCGATAAGAACTTAATACGACCGTTCTATGTAAAGTTAAACCAACACAGAATAAACTTATTTACAGCACTTTTCTTAGCAAAAACTTAATAAATGTACAAGGATAACAATTATTGAGCTAAACGGTTAACTACTGAATAAATAGATAAATGATTTTGAAATTTAAATAAAATAACTGTAACAGATTTCACTCAAGTTTTGGTTTCCAAGGTTACACAAATACAGACCAATACCTATTCTTTATATGATAGTATTACTGTAGTATATATATTTTACCAGCTAAGTGGTATCCTTTCAAACACCGCAATACTCGTAGTACCTAATTGTTACACATTCCGATGTCGCATTCTATGCTTCAAATACCAAACTAAGGTTCCTTGGTATTCCATAAGTATTACCACAAGCGATTACTATTGCCGCAATCTAAAGAACTCATAGTTTCGTGCTGTGTATTTACTAGATATGTGTGTTTGTTGTATTCATGCAGCAAACTATATACCTATACTTTGAAGACTGAACAATCTTGAAACTACCCCAGAGTGGCTCGTTTATAAATGACAATAATGGAAACGTGATTCGAATGCTGGTGCTTCACAATCAATCGAAGCCCCTCGTCCTGACTCGACGGGGGACGGTTGTGTTGCCTTTAAATTTACTCAATTCAAAGAACACTTCATCATTTAAAATGGCTCTTAGTACTTATGCAACCTTGACCCCTCTCAACCCTCTTCTGTACGCGTACTTGGTAGCTCTGAGTACAATATTAGAATATTTGATAAATACCTTATAACCAAAAAAAGTTTTCAAATTAATGGATTATTAAACGTTAAGTTGACAAAGTTGTCTAAAAAAGGCCGTAAAACTGATCGTCTTATTTTATGTTACAACTTTCGAAAACCAACATCATCCATCAACGTCTCCTATGTAGTTGAGGAGCATATTTTTACTTGGGAGAGACCAAACACTTCTATTTTGATTGTTATTATTTTTATATAGATTGAATATAGATAAATGCGTCATTTTAATATGAAAATGACCGAGGCAGCATAAAAAAAGTTATTATCTCTGCCACAATGACACGAAAAAACTTGTAAGAATTGTATAATTCTCTTGTTAATATAATCTCTTGATAATAACCTATAAGAGGTTGAGGGTTATAATTTTTATAATATAAAAAAATTTAAATGCAAAATACGCTACGAAAGTCAAGACTTTGTAGGTTTTTTATTCTCTGAAACAAAATAGAAAATTCAATTTCAACCTATCTCAGCTATCAAATATGTTATGTATTCCGCACATAGTTCCAGCCGCTATAAAGTTTTCAATTCAGCGAAACCCAACTGTAAATATTTGATATTTCCTTACATGTAATGTAATTAATTACATGCATTAAATATTTGCACAAATGTGCTGAAAAGTGAAAAAGTGAAATTCAAGCTATGATTCTAATTGCTATTCTAACTTTGGAACCTGAATTTTTTCACCTAACTATTACTGATTTTGTAAAAATAAAGATCTTGTGAGATACTTTTTCCAGGGATAGCTGCCTACCCTCCTGGATAGGTGCCTCACTATGAAATCGCTTAGAAGGGTAAATGCCTTTTTAAATAATCAAAAATAATAAGTAATCACAATGTAATATTTATATATAATCTTCATATATAGGTAATATGACTCGCATAACCATTATTCAATATAAGCATCTCTTTAATAAAAAACTGTTTTCCAGCTAACCTGTATTGTGTTTGTGTGTTTGCACAAATAATATAAAAAAACACATTTCTTAAAATTCTACATTAAGATACAATTTTTGTACAAAGGACTTATCCTATGAAGGGATCTCTTCCAGGTAACCTCTGAGTAGTCGACAGGAAAAATATTATATGGTAGATCAAAGTGAAAAATACAAAAAAAATATATAGTAAAAAAATAATAATAAATTATACAATAAATAAAGTGTGTACATTAGTAAGTACAGCAAAAGTAAAAATAAAAAGAAAAAACAACGAAATCTAATCTAATCCTAAACTGTATATATAAAATAAACATATATAATAAAATATAATATACAATAAAAACTTATTAATACATTTACTTATTAAATATGAAGATTAAATTTACATAATGAACGACTATTGTTCGTTGTCGTACCATTTTCGCAGGTTTTTCTTAAAGGACACTAAAGAGGACGACTCACGAATGGACTTTGGTAGCCCATTCCATAACTTAACGGCATGTACAGTGAAAGGCAATCGGTAATGCAAGTTTGATATTAGTACCGGATCTCAAACGTTCCTTTCTTAAATTGGCCAAATATTGAAAACGATCTTTCAAATAAACAGGTAATACCGGATTAAAAAGGATATTACATAGGAGTGAAAGAACATGCATATTCCTTTTGGATTTTATCGGAAGCAAATTCAGTTTTCTTCGAAATTCAGAAATGTGATCAAACTTACGCAAACCGAAAATTAACCTAATTGCAACATTTTGGAGGCGTTCAAGCTTTGATAACAACTCATTCGAAGGATCTAGGAAAATAACGTTACAGTAATCAATTAGAGGTATTAATAAAGAATTAGCCAACATTATCTTAGTTTTAACAGGAAGAAAATTTTGTAAACGCTTAAGCGAGTGAAGAGAAGAAAACGTGTGGTGCCCAGGATAGAGTTTGATCAATGACCACCCCTAAATTTTTGACTGTTCTTGTGTATGGAATAGCAAACCCATCAAAAACAATATTAGGTAATGTCATTCCGTGTTGTTAAAGATTCTATGAAAGTTTTAATTGAGCTAAGCTTGAGCAAGCTTGGCAAACCTTTTTTTGTTTCCTTTAGGTTCGTAGTAATTATTGGGTAAAACTTTTGAACCATGAACCTCCAGCCATTAGATTTTCATGGTCAAAATTACGTTTTAACCCTAGCATGGCATCGCTCCTTTACAACCAGTAAAAGGTCCAATCATTAATATAAGTAAATACTTTAAAAACATAACAAAGCACCAAAAATATTTGAAAAAATACACTGACCGTTGATAAAACCCTCTTTAGGTAAATGAAAGGATAGATAGATAGATAGCCCCCAAGGCCACCCATACCTCAAAAAATTAGGGCAACTATCCTTTTTGACAGGGATAGGTGCCCTTGTCTTCGATAAATAAATTAACAACGAAAGAGCAAATATTTTTATCTAAGTGTACAGTTTACAAATCAGTACTTCGAGGTAATTAATAATATTACGGAATTTATTACTACTTATAAAATAATCCAACGGCAAATACTAACCTTTAAATTTCTTACGTTTATCACAAGCACAAGCGAGACACTTCCTTGAAACAAGGCAGCCGGTGGGCAGCTGAGTTGAGAGGTGCATGAGGCTTTTATTTAAACTATTAATTTTATTTCGCGACTTTTGGAAGTTAGATTTTTGTTAAATGAGGCATCTATCCCACAGAGGCATCTATCTCGGTTTTACCCTAATTATTGGGATATTTTTTAAACATTATATGTAATTTCATTTTTTTCTTAAAAGTATTACTAGTTCGTTAATTAAATAGGGGAAATAGTAACTAGTTTGGATTAACAAGTTAAGTTGCTTGGAGTAAGATTTTATAGTAGCTTAGTAATAGTTAGTTGGACTTAGACGCCTACTGGTACATTGTAGTCGTACTCTCTGTCTTAAAGTTAGATTAAATGTTTAAAACAAACATCAAATTTTGGCAGTTACCTCTCATTATTTTATTTAATACATTTTTTTTTATGTTTCTTTTTCGGTTTTTATGTTACTGATAGATTTGCTTTAACAGGTACTTTTAAATGCTTGGCAGTTATTCGTCTTGGAAAAACGAAAAGTATCTGACAATTCAATTAACTTCTCATCTACCTCCAATAGTCACTAAATTTTTGATCGCACAGTTCAATATGCATACTAAACGTACCACCAGCTTCTTGAGGTCTCACTTCTAATTGACAAGGGATAACACAATGTTAATTAGACTCCCAGGTTTTTGATCTCCACGTAAGGTCCTAAACATCTCAGATATGTTTTCCTATACTATTCTCCGTCAGATATGTAACTGCAGCGCAAATATCTTAACGACTTGTATAAGTTACATAAATCTCGATTGATATATACTAGAGTAACGGTACGAATAACTTTAAAAATGAGAGCACACTATGTTACGAAGATACAGACAACCGAAAATCGTTACACAACAGTCTGGCGGGCTGCCAGAGTGACCGGCAGCGTTTTTTGAATATTTCAATTTTGCCTATGTTATGTTAATTGTTATATATATTTTCATATTATCTATGCTTAAAGTTCCAATTGCGGGAAGGATTTCCCGCTAATATTGTAAAAGCAATTGGATGGGTGAGTACCGACTAATCCTGGGCGGAACTGACGAACCCCAAGAGAACTGATATACCTCTAGCACACATAACACAACCTAAGACCCAAGTGTATATGAAACTAGACCTCTAGGATAGGCTCTAGGCTAGGATTTTTGTCACATGCGAAATTGTTGTGTTTGTTTGTAGGGTTTGTTTATTCCAACTTGAGTATTCTTTCAATATTTGGATCAAAATAATTTTATTGAATGGAAGTATAGATAATTTATTACGTAAACAAATTATTTGGCTTTATGACTAGTCATGATCATACATAGAGTATGGTACTGAATAAGTATATTTCAAATTTCTCTTAGACATTTCTTAACCATTCACACCTTTTAGAAACATCGATATTACGATGACACTTGGTGAATTGTTCACACGCTCGCCAACATTTCTGGTTTATTAAAACCGTTTTCAGTTCAATTATGAAAATATGGCTCTGGTTGCGCCAAAACGTAACAAAATATATTGTCAATGTCACATGATAAAAGACTTGACGGAGGTTGGAAATTAAAACCATATTTTTAAAGGTGGCTTTCAATTTAAAATGGTATTTCGATTGTCGGTTGACATGTTACAATACCTGCATTTCGTTGCGGCCTCTATGCATGTAGGTATGTATGCCAAATAACCGCTCCTTTAAAGTAGATGTTATATATTATATAACAATGACAAATCGTTATGGGTTAGGGTCGTTTGGATATCGTTGCGTGTGTCAGTAAGTCGCACGCTATAGTTCATTATATCTTTGTAGGCCAGCATTCCCAGCGACTCGGAGAGTTTGATAAGTTGTTACCATCGATGTCTATACTTATTATATCGTTAGCCCTGACGGAAAAGCCAGACTCAGAATTTGGACGACAGGTTTATTAATGTCTTTATTGGACAGTAAAGGATTAAAATTTAAAGCTAAGAGTAATTTTGTGCATAAGTCTGTTATTTTTTAAAGTTATTATAATAAATGGTAAGCCCTTAGGACGTTAAGAAGTGTTAGTATAGGGCGTTGTTGGTGGATACTCTAGCACTAACGGGCCCTCTTTATCAAGTATCAACAACCAGTACTTCTCTGTTTGCAGAGTGGATTGAGGATTGGTCCCGTGGTTGTATTTTCGGGGGGTGAAAGGGGCAATCTCTTCCTTGCCAAGAGAGAGGCTATATGCGGAGGTAGTGTGATGTGTGATACGAATTCTGGGCTTGGTGGATTTCCGACCATTGCTAACTCTAAGAGTTGTAGGTCGCTGAATCTGGCGATCCACTGGCTTGTGCTGGACTGTTTTCTCTCATTTGGGTGCCTAAGCAGTGGTCTCCTCTTAGGGAGACTACAGCTAAACTTTGTATTCGACGTGATTTTCCGGATTACTGTTCTAAAGACTGGATCGTGCTAGGAGGTGCTTTCGTCCTCTTTCTTTAGAATGCTTAGGTTAGGCTTAGGCAGGGTGATTCTTTCGCGATCTATCAAGCTTGCAATCGAAAAATTGAAGGCGCATGCGATCCTGTGCCGTGCCACTATGGTGGTAGCAACCATCTAGTTAACTCTTACTGCTGGGTCGGGGATTGTGGTCATCATGGATTCCAGATAAATAAATATATATATATTTATAATATTGTGTATATTTTCTAAATAGAGACCATTTAATAAATCAAATAAATAGTCGCTCCCGATGCAATCGTTCCATACAAAATAAAATACCAAATTTGGTACTAATTTAATAAGCAAAGATTGTCGTTTTTTGTCCTCAAACTGTTTGAATATAATTAAATAGCAACGACGCAAAATCTGAACATACAACATTAAAAAATAATTGGTGTGTTTCGAATATGACACAGAACTCAGACGGACTATGTACTTTTGTCATTTTATCTATCTCTGTGTTTGTTTGTTTGGTGATCACGCAAAATCTACTCTACAGTTTTTGAAGAATCTTTGTTTTCAAAGATATAGAATACTCCAATTTATTTTCGGGAGTATTCTATATCTTGTTGAATGATAATGATCTAAGAGGTGCTGTCTGTTTATCACACAAGTCAACATATATGTTTCTTTTTCCCGCTCAAAGTCATGTCATTTCCACATGATAGCACAAAAAACTGATGTGTAATATAATTACAAAACAACAGATTTTTCATCGTTATGTTTATTGTATATTATATTATCTTAAAAGTCAACATATAAGAACTTTTTAGGCAAATCTATCCCTGGTCAATAAATAAATAAGATACTTTTTTAACCAAAAATTTATATATTTTTCACTATAAAATAAAATGAAAAAAATATATAAGTGATGTAGGTGGCTTATAATTTAATTCGGAGGTTGACTTCGCCGGGCCGGTCGAGTCGCTGGTAAAAGCTAATCACAAATCAAAGTGTAGAGCATAGCATTGAATTGAATTCTGTCTGATGATTTTAATTATTTATTGTTACTATGTAAATAATATTATTTGTAATAAAGTATTTTAAAACAAGTATTTAATTAATTAGTTCACCCTCGATCTAAACGGTACTTAATCATCAATTCCCCAGCTAGTTCCGGTGCACTGAGTAAAGAAAGTTAATTAATTTCCAACTCAGATGTAACATCTATAGCTTTTACATGTACTATAGCTGTAATATAAACGTTAAACTGTTTTTAAAATTAAATGTAAAGGATGTATCTCTCACTCATCAAGATAAAAAGAACGAAGCCGGTTGTTATATTTAGGTGATAAAAGTGAAAATGGAAGCATTTATTTGTCGGAGGCGGGCATTTATTGTGCTCACAGCGAATAACTGTTATTTGTTACCCCATTGTTACCGAACCCTTCGCGTCCCTCGTCTTCCAATACTAATTAAAACAGTTATATTTGGGTACTTTATGTATCTACTTTAAACTTTTCACTAATAAACTAAAACTCATTTATATATTACCACTCAGTTATGTATTCCTTGATTAAATAGTAAGTTTTCTAATTAATCGATCTCTATGATTCGCTTTCAATATAAACGCTCAAGTTAATTATTTTACATTTAGCAAAATTAATTGTTATTCACTAATTCTATCTTCAGAAATTGCCTAATTTTGTTAATCTTATTAAGGTGAAAAAAAGCACATTAACGAATTTATTTAAAAAATTGTAAACACTGGTTTGACCTAAAAAGTATAATAAAAGTTGATTCACGTCTCTCTAAGAACACAATAAAAAATATAACCCAAGAATGTACCAGAGAGAGCAGAGGCGTGCAAAAACCATTAATAAAATACCAGGAGCTCATATATTTTTCATCGAGATTTTCCTCTTGCAAAATGTCAGAAGCTACTTGTCAGCTGTCGATAACGCCACTGGCATGAAATAGAGCTTCAATTCTTCCATCATTAGCTGAGTTCTAGCAAAATTCAAACACTCGACATGGACATATTTTTAGATACTGTTTAGTTTATTATTTTCTAATAGAATAATGTTTGATTTTTTTTATCTATTTTAGTCAACATAATTTGGATATTCTTTCTAAAAATAAGCGTAATAAAAAAAAATAATTAAATATATTTTTTAAAACAATTATCATAATAATAATAAAATCATAAATTCTGTTTAAACCACATCACAGTAACATTATAGGAACAAACGTATTAACGCTAGTACTGCAGTCAGTCGTGGACAGAGCCGCGATCACTAAACCGTAGTATTGATCTGTCATTATATATAATCACAGTGATTTTACAAAATAGGGCGCTGTGTTTGCGCTTTAAAGAGCTTTATGCTTTCCAAAATAGCCGATCGGGCAATTAGAGTCACACTATCAAAGTCAATACACATTAATATTTAAATGTTATGTGTGAGTTATGAGGTATAATGAATGCATTTTGAACTTTATGAATATTGTATTGAAAGTCAGATATTCATTAATTATTGTTTATGCTGTATTTTATTTTTGATGATTAGATATTTCTGTATGATAGACTTTTTATTAATAATTATATATATTCATATGTTAATACGTCAAATGTTATTTTCCGCCCCTAGTAATCAATCAACTATCATTACATATTTGTTTTCAAAATGTATAATTTCAGTATAATCTAATAATGATATAGCCCAAATAAGGAAATATATGTAATATATATATAAACTCAAAATATCACTTCTAAATGTTTGCGTAATCCGCGAACAAACAAACAGATATATATACGACTCAAGATGTTATTACATAAATAGATTAAAAATACATCTCACTAACAATAGCCAGGTCTTAAATACAAAAACCGCTGCAAACAAAGCCATCATAAATAATGTATTATGTGAGGCTCGGGCGGAATATAATCTCAGCAGAAATGATATCGTGTCATCTAGAACAATGGAAATAGTTCACTATTAAAGTACATCATTGATCGTGTACTGTTGAATATTTATTGTTTAATTTAATTTAATAAAATGGGCAATATTTTTTAATTATTTGATAAGTTTTACTGGAACGTTTAAATGTGTACAATGGTGCTCAAACAATCAAAGTAAATAAGCAATAATATTAATGGTTGTGAACCTTAGCCCTGAAATAATTAAATATAATTACTGTTAACTTTACTGAATCAAACTAAATACTTTTAAATTTAAAGAGTACCTCGTAAAAATAACCTCTCTCCGCCTCTGAACCTTTATAAAAGTGGAAGAAAGATTTTATCGAACTGCTTATGACGGCTTACTGAGCAGTATTACGTATATACAGTTTTTCATTAATTAACTTTAAAAACTGCATTCGTATACAAACGCTTATTTAATTTACTTATAAAGCACAAAAAACACGAAATTCAAAACTATTAATTATTTTTCAAAACTCCATTCTTAACAATGAACGAAATTATTGACCGACAAAATGTTTAAGAGTTGATGTAGAATATGTAAAAATATGTTTATTATTCTTAAAAATAGAGGAATAAATACAAAAATAATTTATAAAATCAGTAAAGTTCGGTTCTAGAATATAATTTTGAGTCTTTACAGAAGTTCAGCGTTGACAAATATGCTAAGTCATTTAATACCATACTATAACTGGTGTATTTGTGTGGTGGTGGGTCTAAATCGACACGCGCTGGTAATGGTATACAAATGCGTTCAGTTTTTTCAGTGTAATAATGATTGATATGAATTCATTTATCAATAGCTTTTAAGCTTTGAACCATTCTGTCAGCAAAAACGTATTTTGTATGAATATGACCTGAATCGTTCAAATCCAACCAACAATTCTTTATACATATTTTTTTTTTACATTGTACTGTTTATTTATTATAAGTAAATGCGTTTTTAATTTATTGTATGATGTTTGGTAATAAATAATTAAATATTTTTACATCAAGTAAAGGTTTAAGCTTAAATGAAGGATCAACAAGACCACAACACTTAACCTTTAGGTAATAAGCGAAAGTTTTTACTTTGGCTAAAAAATATTTTTAAGAGAAAAATAAATAAAGACTAAACTCCACATTTTTTTTTGTATACCAAATTACGTGAATAATGAATAATATTTATAACACAAACCATTTTTCATTATAGAATGGTAAAATGGAAGTTCCATCTCTTTAGGAAGATGTAGGAACGAAGATTAACGTAGCATGCGGCTACAAATCCGTAGTAAATGCTACGTGTCCATTGTAAATGCTACGAACGGTTACCCAGTGCGGTTTATCTCGGGTCGTTATGGGAAATTTACATAGCCTATGTTGCCTTCACAGTACCTTTTTACTTGAATTAGTTTACATTAGCAATACAAAGGCAAGATTATGTAACGCTAAACTGCTGACGGGCGGTTTTAGTTTTTTTAATTTATTATAATTTCTTCACACCTTAATTGAGAATAGCTAAAAGATTTAAAGATATTAAATTTTTGTAAAATATAGTTTTAAAGTTTAGTTTTATATCTAAATTATTATTTAATTGTAACATGCAAAATGAAATATAGGTACAATGATGTATGGTGCTACTATTTTTAAACATCATTATATTTTAAGCTCGATGCATGGGTCTGTAATTGTATGTAAATTCTGTCATGTTAGCAATCTAAGCCTTATATCACTAAGAGTCTATCAGGAGACGGCAGTTCAGTTTATGACAAATATTGGAATACGAAAAATTTGAAGCTGGTACATCTTGATGATGTTGTATGTCCTTATGCTTTGTTGAATTAATATTTCTTTGCCCATTATAGTATATTTTACAAGTATATTAGACCAAATTCTACTGCAATTTGGGCCAGTGACGTAAGTATAGGATAAAAAAATGTTTAGTCATTTGGAGAGGTAATAGGAGAGTTACACAACAAATGTGCTTTTGTATGTTGAGATTGTATTTTATAACGACTTTGGCTAACGATTAAAGCGAGGGGAACAACCCTTGCGAAAGGGAAGCTTTCAGTTATAAATATCCTTTTATTAGGAAAATATATAAGAAAACGGTGGATAATTTGCTTTTCTATTAAATGATAATGCGTACTACAGATAATAACGTATTTTGTCTATCTAACTTCTTTTCTATAAGATAACAAAAGTTGTTACTTTTAAAAGTTTGATCAATTATGGGAAGCTGTAACGGCGGCATTTTGAATATTCGCAACTATAATGGTATCGTCAAAAGAGATTACATAATTTAAATAAACTGCTTACCGTGTGTCAGAATATTAATGGTCTCATTGTGGAAGTAGAACAGACTGCGTACGCAACCGCTGAAGCTCTGCAGCGGCCGGTAGCCGGTCAGCACGTAGGGATTAAATTGTAGATGCTGCGGCATGTCACGCCAGTGCAGCAACTCCACGCTCCTGTCGCCTTTATTAGAACTAAACCCATCTTCTTTCGACCCCTCTTTAATACCTCCACCATTCTTAACTCCGGACACATCTTTATCTTTCTCGCCCGACTCACCACTCCGGCCATCTATATCACAGTTTGGCTCTAACGACTTTTTCCTCTTCTTAGGTCCCTTGCCGTTAACCTCCTGAATTGACATATCAAACATTTTTGTACACGTATCGGGCACACCGTCGGCGTCTCTCATAATTCTACTGCCACATGCATACAGAGGAGAGCGGCAGACTCGTTTCGCGCTAAGAACCGCGCCTGCATGGCTCGATCTGAGGAAGTTTTGTACAAATATCACAGCTAGGACATTGAGCGGGTTCGCACCGAGGGCGGGAAGTGACCGGAGCAAGGTTTTCTCTCAGGTTGTGGCGTCGGAGGCTGTGGTTGCGGCGGGAGGCCACGCGCGTGCTGCAGGCGGCGCAGTGGCGGGCCGGGTCTGGCGCGAGGCGCACTGGCCCGGCGCCGGTTGCCGCTCGCCCTGCGCTCCCCCGCCCCCCACCCTCCACCCGCGCACACCCTTGCTCCCCCGCTCACAATATTTGCGCACTGCGCAATCCCGATCAGCTGATTCCCGCCAGCCCTAGTTCCGTTCTTTTCCACTACGAGTATGAAAATGTTACGCTATTTTCGATGTGTTACGAGTACTGGTTATATAAAATAGTACAATACAGTAAGAATCGCAGTATTTTGTTTGTTTAGACAATCATTTAGTTTTAAATTTTTATAAGGCTTCTAGTAATTAAATTAAGCATCCTTGCTTTTGTCGATTGTTAGTATCTTTCATATTATGTAATTGTTAGTACACTGTCATATTATAGAAGAAACGTCCAGAGTAAAAGTTATGAGTAAATTAATATATTATATATAAAAAGTAAACTTATATTAAATTGAACCGGCAAAGGCGGGAAAATGCTAATATAACTTCATCAAGAACAAATTTATGTTCACTTCGTTCAAATTTTTCGTCCAACTTGTATTGAGAAGTGTTTAAAACTGTCGTTTTTCTCGGCGGGTGAAGATATACAGAAGAAAATTGCGATCGTTATTTAAGAGCGTAATTAGGCGGGTCAGTGACCTAAAATAGGGCATAAAGTGACGTGCACTTTATGCCCTATTTATCATTTAGACCACCGACTCAAACTTACACCTTCTTGATCTACATTAAACTATGTTAAGAACTTTAAGTCCATAAATCATAATACTAGCATGTTGTAAACAATAATCAATATTAATAATTCAAACAACCAAACAATATAATATCAATATAAATCTGCGATTGAGAAAAACACTACAAGAATTTAATTAATTTTTTTTTAAAGCAGATTATTCATAAAATAAGAAATGAAGTCCAGATGCTTAAGAAAAATTCTTCTTCAATCTTGTCTGTTTTTTCGCGCATCAGGGTCATATGTAAGCTGAATGATTTTTATCTATTGCGAATTTGATCAAATACATTGTATGGATTCTTCAAATGTTTGTATGAATACTATATTGGCTTTGATTATTTTTTTTCAATGCATTCAATCAAGATACAAAAATATGTGTGCAAATAAAGAATGTTTTAAAATTTCTTAGTCGTACACATGCTTTTAGTTTTGTTCATCTATCTATCAAATGGCTAGGTTAATTACTCAATCCTTAAAAAAATAATAATTGGGGTCATAAATATAAAATCAGTGGTATGAGGCCATCGGCAAAGACCTCTGATTCAATCTTGGACAAAGACATTTGTTGAGTGACACAAGTCGTACTTATAAAATTCTGAACCGATTTCAATTTTATTTTCAATGTTATTAGGATTAAAATCTAGCACTGGCATTCAATTACGTTACGTCTAAATTCAACGAATAGAAGCTCAGCAATTAACCGAAAACTATTTTCATTATATCAAAAGACAGACAGACAAAATAGTCGTACATCAATAGAATTGCAAAGCGATACATTTTAATAAATAAAATGCTTGTAACTAAAAAAACAAGGAAAACAAAATGCCGCCGGCGGAAAAATATAAGAACTGTTTTACCTGTACAACTCTGACAAAGTCAAGGATAAATGCTAGTTAGATATAATAAGCTTGCCTCTGGTGACCTGTCGTAGTAAATACCTCATTAATGATTTGTATTTGTTCAATATTTCTTTTTTACAAAATACTATTTGGCTTTACAAATAATACGAACATGTTCCAAACAAGCTTGTTATCTTTTTTGTTTTATTTGTACATCATGAAACATAAGATGTTGCCTATGAATATGATAGCTATTGCCAGCGACTTCATCTGTTTTAAACTTCTAAGTTAAAGTTTTAAGGTGTAAAAGATATGAAATTGAAAACTTAAATTCTGTCTGATTAACTCCAAATTTGAAGATTTATAATTTAATATTTTTTGTAATAGCTTAACCGGCTAACTCGGTTTTCATAGTGCCGCCCTCTCACGGAAAAAAGCGAGAAGTAATTATAGCATATATATATATACGTTTCGTAAGAGACGTAAGGCTAGAGATTCCGGTGCTCAAACGATCTTCCTAATTTCCTTACCGTCTGTCTTCTACCGTCCCTCCTATACCCGACTTAAAGATGGCATTCAAATATATATATATATATATATATATATATATATATATATATATATATATATATATATATGTTATACTTCCTTACGCTTCTAGCCTTCTGTAAAAAAAATATGTTGTAATTTGAAACAATACTATGGTTTTCCTACCGCGTCCCTCCACTGCTGGTTACAAATAATGTCTTCTATTATAAGCAGGTTTTCTTTAGAGGCTTTCCTTCACCGACCAAATCAATAAAAGATCGAACCCGCGACCTTCCAGTTCAAAGACAAGTTTTGATACCAAATTGCTCAGGTATACTTTGATATGTATTGCTACTGGTACAATATAAACAAAGTCTTTGTCTGCAAAAACTGATAATAAAAGTAAGTTTCGAGAGCAGACAATGAAAATATTTGTTCGGAGTCATTCATTCATAAGAACATTCATATGAAAAAAAAAACATTCATATTTTTTTTATTAAATTCATGATATTTGCTACTATTATAATGGTTCTTAATCCTTATAATTACATAATAACATACCCACCGTTATTCAAAGTATAGAACTGTAATTGATTTAAGTTGGTTCTATCTAACACAGTTAAGATTACAAACAGAATATTATCTTATTTTAAATTACACCGTTGATATTTATCTAATATAATCTTATCTCGGACATTAACGCCTGTAGAATACACTTGTTTCTGCAAATTACACGTATATTTTGTTGGAATTGCAGTTATTAGTATTTAATGTTTTTTACTTTATAATTAAATATTATAAAAGATTTTTGACTGCTATTAAAACATTCTTGGCTCTCTATAAGGTAAGTAATTGTTTTTTTTTTTATTTATTTTTTATAATCTATCTAACTATATTCACCAAATTAAATATAATTATTTGTTCATATTTTCCACATTAAACCATAACTGAAAGACTTTACAGATTTTTTTTAAAGACTTCGATAACCATTTGGAAATGTTTTTTTTATACAGCTTATCTAAAAACAGTTGCCTACATTACACTCAAAAAAGCATATTATATATTTTAAAAATATTATTAGCTATAATTATGAAGTAGCGAACGAAACATTAAATATTTTAATTATTAGATTCGTTCAATATAAATATTTACCAAAAGAAATCGGTTGTCTGTAAAGTCGGTTTACTGACGATAGTTGAACGTGACAACGTCATAAGAAAATTCTGATGGAAAGGTTGCATTTTTCAAAAGAAAATTTAACTTTATTGGTTGATATATGTTGTATGGATATAGAAAAAGAGGTAAATGGAAATCAAAATGGAATTGATCAAGTTACATTTATTTGTACGCATAAATACAATTATGGCGCGAATGGCGTTGCTAAAGTAGAGGCTACAGCATCTTGAACCTCCATGGGTTCACTCATCGAAGGCGGTGGGTTATTCGTGACATCCTCTGGTTCGTCAGGTTGTTTTTCCATGGTGCAATTGTAAGCGTTTCTGCAAAATGAATCGTCGTTTGAAACAATTTAGAAAATAAATCATAAAATTCTTCGTTCAGAAAATCATTTTCAATTTACAAAATACTTGAATAAAATTTATTGTTTAAATTTCTACTCGACAGTTAAAATTTAATTTTTGATTTTATTATTTTATAATACATTTTGTATTGACGTTATTTCTTTCAGCAAGTAAACTGAATAATAGTTGTTGTTCAATTAGTTACGTAATTATTTTTGGAAAATTAACTGTTTTTTGTTGTAAAAAAAATAATAATTTTAAATAATTTATTATAAGAATAAACTGTGATTAAATTATTGTTCATAAATCTTAAATTTAAATTTTAACATTTGGAAACATCATTAAGGTGTTTGTCTAGCTTTTAAAAAGCCCGCCTCGATGTGTTTGATATAGGAGAAAATTGTTCATTGGCTGGCTGGTCCAACCTATCATTTCAGTCACGTTGTTATGATATGTGGAAGATTTAACATATATGTTTTATTTTTTGAAATCATAGCTACGCTCGATAATTATTTAGATCGAATAATAAAGCCATTGATTTTTTACTCATCGTTAAATAGTTCTGTTAACTTATTGTTATAGTTTTGTGTACAGCATGACTAACGGACCGATGCTATTTATTTTATTGATGAAAGCACGAATATTCGACAATATATCACTGAACATATATTTAATATCGAAAGAATCATTACTTTATCGCCGCAATTATCATTGCTATAAGCAATTGACACCACATTCACTTTTCTCTGCACTTCATACTTGACGAAAACAAGTAAATGTATTATTGTCACAGAGTATTATAATAAATACGCATGAGTCATGTTTTTTAGTGCGTGCAGCCGGCTCTATCGAATTATAAGACGTTGTCACGTCAAAAAGCAAAGAAATATTTGGTACATATTAACTACTGATTTTCTTATAATATTTTAACGGCTTCCTTGCGCCAATTCTAAAATCTAAGTCTTACAGTTGAACCGATGAAAACAAAATGTTACATACATTTTCATACCCTTTGCAAGGATAAAAATAACTATTTCATACTTTTAATGATTAAAGTACTTTATCAAAATGAAATCAAATCAATATCAATTAATTTATATCAGTAATATCTTGAATTAATTCGTTATAGTATTTGAGAAGATAATGTAGAAACTAGATACATATTATTGAATATAAGTAGACATAATATGGAAGATCTACAACTACCAAAAAGATCACTTTACACATTTCTAATACACAATTTATTATTAATATCAAGAAACTTTTTAAAAAATAATTAAGGAAAAACCAGTAAAACATTAAAATTATCATAGAAAATGGAGAAATATAAAAAATGTCTTGCTTTTTAGTCATAGATCCTAAGCAAATGCCCAAAATCATTTCATGATTTGTCTATTCGTTTTAAAGAAACCTATAATAAATAAGAAATTTAGCCTAAAATTCCTATATATAATGAAAAAAAACGGCAGATAATTTAGTTAGTTCAAACTTCAAACTTAAAAACAAACCACTCATAATATTTGTATACACGATTTATGTCAAAAAAATAAAACTATAATATTAGCGACAGACGTTCTCCTCAAAATAATAAATCTGAAATCCTGAAATCTAACAGCATAGCCACCTAGTAGGTCCAATGGTAAATGAACCTGGGTAAAAATATTTTCCATACTCGAAAGCGCGTTATTACCAACTGGCTACTACCATAGCGATTAGTTAAACAATATAAAATACTACAACGCCATCACGTGTTATTTTAAAACTCTTTTAACTAAAATACCTAGTAACCCCTTGCAGCGCCACCTACTTGGTCAAATTGTAAATCCAAGCTATACAGGGGCTCTTATACAGACAAAAAGCCATAAAAATCGGTGGAGCTATTTAATAGAAGTTCAGTGACAATAACACAAGAAATAAATATGTATTAAAATATTTGTCGATGTAAATTAAGAAATTATAATAACAAAACACTACCTTGTACTTTGTAACTACCTTGTAAGTCGATCAAAGTGCCACTTACCGAATTTATGATTTTCTTCTTCACTAAAGTAATACTTTAATTAAAACGCCACCTATCGGAGCACAGATTAGTTTTGAACCATCATATAATCTCGAAAAAAATAATAGTAGATCAATTCATTAAATGTGAAGAGAATATTTCTTGCCAATGTTAAGGAAGAGAACTGGCATTTAGATACTTTTGTGTTGATTTTTCTTTAAAGCTTGAAACAAAATATTTTAATATTTTAAAAATACCTAAACATGCTTTATTTATTTATTTAATCAGATCTATTTACATTTTTATACATTTACATATAATTTGACAATTTCATAAGCTAGCAAAGCAAAGTTTTTAGTAAAACGAGTCAATTTTAACCACTTCCTAAGAATTAGTCCATGAAGCGGTGCCCGGTCACTGGTCAGCCAACCACCTCTAAGGCTAACGGATAAAAAATAAAATCCCAAAAGATAAAAACTCAAAGATTTCAGACTTCAGACGAAGCAATTTTATCTTGTTTTATATCCAAGTTGTGATTAAGAGGCAAGTAGAACCATCGTATATGTAGTGAAAAAAGTGGCCACTTGTGGAAATAAAGTTTCTAAAACCTACCACATTAGCTCTGGTATATGAAAAACTACGACATGAAGTTAGCTGTTGTATACTAAGTGAAGTGTGCTGAGTTCAACAATAAAATTAAAAAATATGACCACACAAAACCTCAACTATTTTCATATTCTTTAATCACTTATTTATTTATTTACCTTACCTCCAACCTCTCACCTTCGCAGTCCAAAGACATGAAAACGGACATGTCATGTCTCCAAGATTCTTAGTTCCTTGGGATGTCATGATAATGCTCGATATTAGTCGTCTCTTTAAATTATGTTTATTAGAAAGTAAATAATTTTCAAACTTTTTGTACATTTACAGAAAATGCTAATATTTCAACATTTTCGAACATTGGTAATATTTGGTAATAAATGCATAAAGCCAGTTAAAAATTAAGAATTTCATCAATTTAAGTGAACCATTTATTTATTTTAATATAGTTTACTTTTTAATTATAAAAATACATATATAAGTATTAAGTTGACAAGAAACCCATTTCGGAACGTATTATCTTTGAAGAAACCATATTTTATATGATGGCAGCCTTGCTTCCTTGTTTGTAATACTTTCAATTTATTTATCGAAAACAAAATATATTCTAAATAATTTTTTTTATTATAAAGAGTATAAATCTTTTGAATATATTTTTGAAAGAAATAATATTTTTATAACATTCATAGAATAATTTATTTGTATCTTTTTGACAGGAAACAAATTTTGAGAAGTTAACGCCAAAGTACCATTGCCAACATTCAGATATTAGCTGTCTCGCATTTGGATCGATGTTCGGGCCTTTATTACGAAGAAGCATTCTTCAAGGTTCTGCATCGCGAACTTGGAATTGTTTAACTAATTTTACTCATCTGCTTTGGTGTAAATTGAAATATTTACGTGAATTGAGGGTAAGTTGGAATGATTTTTTTAAACTTATACCTTTCTCGTACTTAGGGCTTCCTTGAGCTGTAGAACGAACATGGCGTCAGCATGTAAATAACTTTAGTGACATCTAGTTTTGGCAGCATGAGATATTTTGTTATTGATAAGTTTTACGCCTAGGTGGTTTTAGACCTAATAAGTTATCTTTTTTTTTAATTAGTAAAAAATTTACTTGTTTATTCGCACAAATATTACTACGTTGTATCAAAATACTTACAGCTGGCGTGATAGTTTTCTCACCTGACAGTGCTCGTAGATTTTGCACAAAGCTCATATAAAACTAAGTAATTCCAATTATTTTTTATGATACATAAGACATTTAAAATAGATTTACTAAATATATGATGACAAAAGTTGAGGTGTAGTTGCTAACCAATGTATATTATGACAGATTTAATAATTTTATATTGGCTAATTGTGTTTTTAAGTGCTGAACTTAAAAATATATATTAAGCCCTCTTTGCATGTGGGTTAATAGTATTTAACAATGTTATGACCATATGCAAACGGTCTAAATACTTTAATGTTTTTCAGCTTTTACTGCTTGGATACGAGTTTTGGTATCCTTGTTATGGTAAGTGGAAGTACCTAAAGTGCTTTCCTATTTGATTTTAATAATACCCATGTGGCATAGACAGTAACTTCATAGTGTACATATGCATGACCTGGCTTCATTATAAATATATTTAACTTCTTTCACATAATGCAATTTTTTTGGTTGAATGGATTTAAAAACTTATTCATATCTTATACCTTCATTAATCTTGTGTGAAGTAAAGTCTTAATGAAACTTTCTTATTAATTACATTAACTTTTCTTTAATACCACATAGTCATCATCACATTTTAATTGAACTGTTATTACTTTTATAGATGTCACATGAAATAATGATTATCCAGACAGTAACTTAAAAATGGTTTAGCAAAATCTGTGCCATTTAATTATTGTATCAGAATTTATCTACTTGTTTCAGTAGTGATTAGTTAATATATGTAGCACCACCATAAATGAAGTATAAGAATTTGTGTGTATTAAGCTGTTTACCATTTCAAAAATGATATCGTTCATTAGGTTTGGATACTCATGTATAGTTTTATATAGAATTTAATATTTCAGACAATATATTTTAACATTTTCATACCTATGCTCATAAAATTGTAGGTAAAAGTGTAAATAATTGCATGTCAAATGCATTATGTGAAAGTACAAAATTCAAACTAGCAATACATTTTAATACTGTTTCATTTTATTACGATAATAACCAGCATGTATTTTAAAATAGTACCATTTGTCTTTATTAACGGAGACTATACAGAGGCTGTTTTAATATAATTTGCATCCTAGTGCTTTTAACTTCTTCTATATTTATTATTTTAAGTTTGGCTTTGATAAATACATGTCAACTATACTGTCAGAATACAATAAATATAATTTTGATCCATATGTAAAATATCTGTCACTTTTAATCTTTGAACAAAAAATAACTCTTTGGTGCTTTTTTAAATTTATTTAGTACCTTGCCTTTATTTAATTAATATATACAAGTTGTCTATTTATCATAACATTTTGGTACATTTACACTCTAGAGGAATTTAATTAAACATTTCATATATTGGGATCATTTGGAATGTTATTAAAACAGTTCAAAATGTTTTGACTTGTCATCTCTATAAGTTAATTGTTTTTATTTGAAACAAAAAATCCATAAATCTTGGTAGCGCAAAGGCATAAATGGCTTTTTTGCATTTTATTTTCTACAGACGAAAGTAAATTATCAATCTTACAAAAAAAAGTCTGTCCACCATAAAATGATCTGGATATATTCTGATAGACCTGTCAACATATGTACGCTCAAAAGCTTCAGATCACTTTATGTTGGCAACCCATAATTTCTTGCTTTGGTTTTTCTGTCTAACAATTGCATTGCCAATATAGATGTAATACAATTGTTAATGGCCATTGCTTAACAGTTGCATACATTCTGGCTCACAATAATTTACCATGCTCATGGTACATTCTGGGGTTTATAATGACAATAGCGATAATAAACTACAATAGGGTATGGTACGGTTGCAGATGCCGCGCACTCGTAGGAAGCACTACGCATCGCACTCGCGGTCGCGCTCCAGATCATACGAGGCTAAAAGACGGAGGTTGGATGAAGCGTCCAGGGAGGACTCTTACAGAAAACGAAGCCGTAGCAGAGAACGTGACAGGTTCGTAATTATCTTGTTTTAACTCGTCGGAACATAAATCGTCACGGCATATTATATTTATGTGCATTTTTTCTTTCTATGAAAAGGTCCTTTATGATAGCGCCATCTTCTGGTGACATGGAACAACGGAACGATTGGTGGTAGGGATTTGTGTTTACGTATTTTCACTACTGCGTAAGAGAGGGCGTTAGGAGTTGCATTCTATATTGAAATATATGTATATTCATTTGGATTCGAATTTAAATTATATGCTATTATATTAGTTTTTGGTCGAGGTTTGATTTCGGGTATAAGAATTCTATAAATTACATTAAAGTGGCACAGACGGAAGCATAGTATGTGTACAAAGTATTCTGTTTAAAAATCCAATTAATTTTGTGCATTTGGTTTGTACAAATTATGAAATGATGATTGAGAATATCATCTTTTTCCTGTCACACATGTTAAATAACAAGAAAGTAGAAGTATTTATAAATAATGAAAGACCATGTTTTTTTCACTAAAATTATGTCAAAATAGTAAATCAGTGTCAATATGATGCTGTCGCAAGTAGACATTGTAAAATAACCGCAAGGTATAACTTACCGTTAATAATTGCAAATGTCAAGATTTTGTCACATTTTTATAGTTCAATGAGAAGCCTCTCCATTATATGATTAACTATCATTATAATTTATATGAATAATAAATATTAAATATGGTAGTTCTTTTTGTAAAAAAAAATAATTCTATAAAAGTTATAAGGGTGAGCTTTCGTGTAACTGGAGCGTCTGATCGTTTATAAATTATCGTTTTATTTGTAGCAATGAATGTTCTATTCAAAATAAAGCCTGACTAGAGAGTCGAAATGAAGTTTTTTTGAGATGTTACTTAATGATCATAAATATACATTACAATAGTGAACAAACAACTATATTTTAACTTAAACTTAATCAACTTGTAGCCAGGGACAAATTAGCGGCTAGATTATTAGATTATTATATATATCGGACGTTCTCTAGAATCCAACAGCCCCTAAGACGCGCGACCCTATTATATTATGAAATAACCAGTAACCTTTAGTATAAAATACTGTATTGTCAAACACTTTCATTTCTCATGTCTTTATATATAAGTGTGTCACGTCCACAAAAGATCAAGTTTAATAATGTCATCGAATCATTTTACTTTCAACACATAAATATCTACATAAGTACCTTCCGGTACATTTGAGCTATAAAATAAATTGTATTAACCCTTTCCGTGAAACATATATATATTTAAGTTGTCCGTGAGTATACATATAATAACAATATAGTAAATATTACATTGTTCACAATTAAATTTAATTTCGTGAAAGTGACACCTATCCTTCAGTCAGTTGAGGCAATTAACACTTGACGTTTTAATTTTATTGTTCTACCTGCAAATGTAAACGTAACTTGTGTGTGCAGTTTTTATATCATTGGTGATAAATACATTTAACTTTCACGATCTAAAGATTAATTAAAAAAATAATTAACGAATACGATAATTATTGCTTAAACTTTAATGAGTCAGTCGGTCAATATATTGAAAATTAACATTAAATAAAGGTCACTCTATTTGCTCAATTCTTATTATGTAACAGTAATCGCTAGATTTTCAATTCCATACTTTTACGAATGGAAGAAAAACAAGATTACATTTATGCAACTGTCATTACTTTACCCCGCTTTAATAGAAATTACAAAGTGTGTAAACAAACCTTTTTCTCATTATTTCTCCATGATCTCTCGCAATAGAATTACCAACCATTACTAGTTTGACTTCACTTTTAATATCAATTTCCCGTTCAATTGTATGTATCTTAAATTTAACTTACACTATCTAGAGTATAATGTTTGATTGATGATTTTAAATATCTTTGAGTATATTCAGTTCTGTGATATTATTATTAAATTCTTCTAATGGTATGAATTATTTTAAGTTACAAATTTCCTTTTCCAAATGTGAAATTATGAATGAAAATTTATATTCCTTATGCAGTACTTATGTAATAAATTTTTTCAGACTTTCATATTTATTATTTTCTCTCGAGCGATCAACAAATTGTGATACCTAAACATACTAAATACGTTTCTTAGCGTTCCGTACCTAAATGGCCTAAATTGTAATATAACTCTTATCCGACTTGCCCTTCTCTCGGGGTCCGTATGCTACAAACCAAAGAAGATAAGAATAATATAAAAATAACATAGAGAGAGAGATAGAGAGTTTAGCATTCAAGAGAGTTTTCGCAATATATACTTAAAAAACCACTTTCATAACTTTTTTCTAAATCAGCTATA
The DNA here is from genome assembly GCA_963555665.1 of Dircenna loreta. Lineage (NCBI taxonomy): Eukaryota > Metazoa > Arthropoda > Insecta > Lepidoptera > Nymphalidae > Dircenna > Dircenna loreta. The sequence continues at coordinate 3,476,139 of OY743099.1, read as the reverse complement.
AATCGTGATTGACTTGGTCATGCGCTTCGGTAACGAGATATTAAGATTATTGTATTGTTTTTCTATAATACATAATACATACATAATTCGCTGCGAAATCTCCATTGCGCTACTCAGTATAATAATATAATACATACTATTATTTGGTATACATCATATAGTATATAAATAATATTTTAATACCAATATTTAGTAGGAGTTACTTGCAAGCTCTATTGAAGCGTTTAACTTGAGTGACGTCTCGTGACGATGTATAGTTTTTTAGTTTTTGTTTCATATAGGGCCATATCTGAAACAAAAACTAAAAAACTTTAAATTTATTTTCCAATAATACTATTGACACAATCTATTGCTTGGCTATGTCGGTTGTTAATATAGTTGAAGTCTTGTATTAAAACATCGTGGGTGTAGTAGTATTTGTTAACTGAAAGTTATGAATTAAGATTCCGTGAGAGAAATCACGATAGTTTGGCGTTTCTTTCGAAATGAAATAGACTTTGAATATTATCAGGTTAATAGGTTTCATATTTGATATCATACAAAGCTTTCAAAAAAACAAACTTTCAATATGCCTACGAGCCTCTTCGTTTTCGTTCAATTAATATGTATCGTTTCCTATTACTATTTATAAGTACACGATTATCCTTTAACGCAGTAACCTGAATATCTTTTATAAACAATATTAACTGAATGACAAGATGTACTGCCCATATACGTTTTTTTTTTTTTTAGGAAACTTCGTGTCTAGTTTGTAATCTTGACATTTATGGTTAGCTTTTTGCTCCCCGGATTAACCAACATTTATACGTTAACCAAATTAAATATGGAAATACATAGTGTTGTCTGTCAATATGACATGACACGACGTACAATAAGGCATCGTTTATAATATTACGTAAGCACAATATATGTACGAAGTCGTGTATTTTTTTTAATGTATTGTGTTTGTTGCTTCATCTCCTATTATTTTATTATATTGCTCAGTTCAATCGTTAATCTATAATACTAAGCTACATTAAATTTAAAACGTCAGTTTTTTTTTTAGTTGTCTCGTATAACTGGATTTGACAACATCTGATGGTGTATGAAAGTGTTTATGTGCTTTTAACAAATTATCGCAAGTGTAAATCAGTTTTTTTCCATGTTCAATTAGTAATTCTTAACTAATGTTTCTAACGTGTCTCGTCCTTCTTTGGAACACGCGGAGTCACAGACCACAGGGTTTATCTAAATTGTCATTATTATAGTAATTTATAATGTGTTTAAAATTATTATCTTCATTATTTAACAGAAGGAAAAATATATAGCTACCGCTTATGTAGTCAGAAATAACGCCCTTAATTCTTTTTTGATTCTTTTTTGCCGAATGATCAAAATGTATAAGACATATTTATTTAATCGGACAATCTTATTAATTATATAGTTACAATACAATAATATTGTACTTCAACGATAGTTACAATATAATAATATTGTACTTCAACGCATTGTTCCGTAGAATGTTACTGGACCAGCACCATTGTCGACTTACCGTATAATTAACATTATAAATACGAGATAGCATGTTCTGGTCGATATTCGCACAAAGGGCCGCCGATAATTGCAGCTGGCCCACTAAAATCGGCACGTAACTTGTCTCGGACATGTTTTCTTTAATGACACGCTTGTGACTCACGGACTGTTGACGGCAAAAATCTAACTGTACATTCAAACAATCACCGACTGCACCTAACTCACAAGAAATAATCGTCGTGTATGCTGATATCAATATTGTGTCTATTTCGCAATCATTGTAGGCCAAGGACTCTGGGAAGGTCAAATGCTAAAACGTTAATCTTTATGTTTATCTGCGGATGACAATTATTTTTGTTTTATTTTTTGGTATCTGAAACACGTCATCCGTTTGAAATTCCTCGGTGTAGTATTAGCACACCTAAATGAGCAGGTATTTGTGTATACTCATTTAGTGTTTTGCATGTTGATGCTAAGGGGCTAAGGAACTTCAAAAACTTAATATAATGCTGTCAATATTTTTATAAATTTATGCCTAAGGTTACCTATAAATGAATTTTATTTATAATTTAGGGTTGAAGGATTTTGGAGGTTTTTGATCACAGGTGACAAAATAGAGGCGAGACGGTCGCGGGGTGGGGGTCGAGAGGCGTTGTTCTTGACACAGTAAAACTAGAAGTGCAGTAGGTGCAGCCGACCCACGCAGAGCTTTTTGCAAGCTGCAAATACGACTATCTGCGGACCCGCATCTGGGGCTAGGCTTTGAGCCATTGCGACACTACTCTGTTGTCACGCTGAAGTATCGACATTGTCTAACACTGGACACTTGTCTCTAACACTGCTTCCCTTCCTAGCAAAGTTTACTAACAATACTTTCTCGACCCTACGCTGACGATAATTGTGCAATGTACTGTACTTACCACGACCATGTTAGGTAATCTATTCTACCCAGATACGATCACTATCTAGGCGACAATCTGTCTTACATAATATGTAACTTAATATTTCTAGCCTCAATTGTCTTTGTTAATTATATTTGGTACGTCGCTTGTAAATTATAGTGAAAGTTTCAAACTGAACTTTATAGCGGCAGCTGTTTAAGAAATCTTGATAGTAGATACATATTAAAATATAGTTTAATATGATTTCTATTATATAAGAAATTAAAAAACTTACATCTAAGATTTGAAATAACTTACAGATGTCGGTACATCTGTTCGTCATTTATTACAACGAAGTAACTCAAAATGGGATAAATTTACCATCTCGTTTATCGGTGTCACACCTTTACTATGATCTAGGTTTAGTGGTTACTTGTCCTGACCGTTGAACAAAAGTTAGTGGGTTCGATTTCCATCCATCCATTTATCCACAAATTGTTGCTCCGAGTCTTGTGAAAACCCCGTGACAGGGATTCATTATTGTCGAATAATAAATAAATAAGATCTGATGGGTTGTTAATTCCATCTTCATGTTAGTATACAAATATTTAAATTTAACGAATCTTATGGTAAACTAGCAAATGTTATAAGATTGTGTTAATATGTAATCCACAGCTGTATATATCTGGTCGATAGAGTTCTCGTGTCTGTTTATGGTAGTAAAGTGTATCTAACCGACAGTGGAACTAAAACTGTCCGCACATTGGAACTGATGGCTACTTTTCTTATTTTTTTTTAACTAGACGATATCGAATTAAATGTTTAAATAATAATTTCTAATACGCATTATATAAAATAAATAATAATACATTTCCTGAACTTTATATTTACCCGCAGTGGTTTTTCTTCCACAGGCTTATATGTATGTCAATCAGTGCCATTTACTTAACTGTACTTAGCAAAAGTGATGCAAGATTAGGTAAATTGAAACATCAAAAGGACAATTATTACTACACTCTCTCTAGTACATTAACTGCGATTACAAATAACATATAAATAATAAACATATATAAGTAATAGTTTGTTATTAAATATTTGTTTAGTATGAGTACGAGACCCTTAAAAAATAAATCTTTAAAACACTTGTCACGGTTTTACGTCTGTCATTACCACAAGGTGATGATCATTAAAGAAAATCGTTTCCGCCCCCTACAAATGTACCAGATTCTCTGCCAGGGTCGTTTTTCATATCCTGCTAACTCGACAAAGACCCATCACGTGACCTCGCAGCCATCTCCGGAGACATCATCAGGGCCTCTCGGTGCACGCTTTGTGTTCATCATGTATTAGTTTTTTTTTTTTTTGACAAAACGTATTTAATTCTTCCGAGTGTGTTTTAAACAGACTTGTTTAATATTCTTGTCCATTGTTTAATATTCTTGAATATACTTGGCCGAACGGCGTGACTCTTTGTCTTTAAGCTTTAGATTGAATTTATAGAAATCCTGTTTCGATATACTTGTGACCTCTACCTGAGCAATAATTTACTAACGTAAAATTTATTTGTTCGTGTCACATCTGACCGCTTGATTCCTAGTTATAAATTGCCTTTATGAATCGGTATCTTTGTGGACTCGCTGAGTGTGTGCGGTCAGCCGGCCAATGTAATATATGCAATCGACAGACACATAGTAACCGCGATCGGTCATTTATCTCTTTTACGATGCCAGCTGAATAAGATATTTGAATTGTTCCTAAACATAATGCTATATCATTAAAAATAATAAAGATTTTGGAACACCAACCGTACCGACGCGTCATTGCATAACTCGCTTAAATTAGACAAAAAATGTGCCAAAATGCTGCATATCGATATTTCAATTCGACTGACGCAGTGACTGGGGAAAAAACCGTCTGGGTTATAAATAATAACTGTTTTTATTATTTATTTTAAATAAATAAATGTTCGATATTAAAATGTTGTTTTTATTTTATTGAATATCACCACTTTGTTTACTGAACAGTTACTTTATCTAGACTCATTATACGATACAATGGGTATAATAATAATTGTTTGCATTTTTAAACCGATTTCAAAAAAAGGAGGTTATATGTTATTTATTCACCGATTCTTTTCTTAATCTCCCGATGTGCTCCCATTATCACCATAGCTTGAGATAATGGGATTTCTGTGTATCTGAGGTAAACTAAAATTTTATAGACACATTGCATTTCTTTTTCTAATGTTATTGTATTCGCGTCTGATTACTAGTACAGTGATATAATTACAAAAAATCTCCTTTTATTATTAATTCTATTACAATTATAGACTAACAATTGTCTCAATTGGTGCGATTCACGCTATCTTTTTTCATCATGCGGCTTTCTTGAGTAATTTGTCTGGCTCTCAGTCGCAAAGAACAACCATTCAGTTTCTTTACACGACTTAGCGCGACATAAACTTGCACTCTAAGAACTTGTATGAAAAACTTGATATATTAAGATACTTCTTTAAAACTTTAAAGTTGCTCACAACTTAATTAACAAATAAATAGAAGTAAAATACAAAGCGCCATAAAAACTTTTTAGCAGATCTAATAATAATATAATTAAATGTTAGTTACATTTTATTATATAAGGGACTAAACAATTTGAATAAGATTACTACAGCATATTAAACTTTCTACTCACAGTACAATACGCACGTATTGCTTACACTAAAAATAAAAAGATGGACATCCTTGATATAAACTGTATTACTATAAATTAGTTGAAGGACAAAAAATAAGCACACAACTTGTTATTGTTTTTTTTTATTTTATTTTAGTTCGTTTTTAGTTTTTGCAGTATCTTTTCGAATTAAACGTGCATTTAACATAAATACAAACATATCCTTACTCATTGAAATAAACTGACTTAACCTTTCTAATATCCAGACAACCTGACACAATAATGAGTCGGCCTCAACTGATAGATACAATTTGGCAGTAATTGGTCGAAAACTACATGAATATAAATTTATTTTTATTTATTGCAAATAACAAAAATTTTCACCGTGGTTAGAATCTTATACTATTACACATTGCAGACTTTTTATATTTAATATTCAGAGCGTGTCTTATTTTATATTGTATCTTAATAGTTATAGGATAAATCGACGATAATGCAACTGTTTTACACGAATTGTTATCTGTTTTTTTTTTTACCTTATTTATTTATCTGTCGAGACTCGTCGCTCATTTTCAGCTAATTGCTTACTCCGTTCCGTTCACCTATTTCGGTATGAAAGTTGATTGAATAACGTAAAATATGTATTCAAAGGAAAGTTTAAGTTGTAACCGAAGTCTTCCCATTCGCAATAGCAAAACGCGTGATACACGAACAATAATTGTGATTGTAAAGGAAACGTGGCCATACAACATGGCACGATATGTGACGCTAGATTTGGTATTTTTAAATCCTTAATATAACCGTCTAACTTTCCTTGTCAGTGTCTAGAAAAAGATGATATATTGTGATGAGACTTGTCACTAGGCAGTTTATGTAATCGAGAGTCAAGACGCATTTCTAGAGTGACCAATCAGATCGGATATATTCATATTTTCAATATGCATTGTGTCTTGGAGATAACTCTTAACTGTCGATCCAGAATGTTATCACTTAACTGATAGATGTTAACTTAACTTAAACTATAGTGCAAATTAAACCTTACTGAGGTGCCGAAAATCTCTTTAAACATTTTGTGTTATATTATATTTCAAATTATAAACAATTTCATCGATCTTCGCAAACTATCTTTTGAAAATAGACAATCGTTATTAGAATTAGTATTTATCTTTATATATTTAACAACTATATTTGTATATCTAGTTATTTATACAATTATTTATAATATAATATTGACTACAATTTTGAGAATAAATATTTGCTAATATGTTGTACACCAATATTGCCGTTATAGTGTTGTGTAGTTGAGGACAGGAGCAGGTCTGGTGCGGGATAGATTAGTAAACCGGTTCCAGTACGTTGACTCCTGAGTCGCCTGTGCCTACCAACGCGAATTATGCACCTCTCGCTGGTGTGCTCCCCTCCCCCCTCCCCCTCTCCCCCCAGCCCTCATGGACACGATCGTCTTGTATCAGCGATCTAAGGCTCCTATAACGAACCCGCTACAAGTACTAATACAATTTCCTCCCATCTAAGTAAAGTTGCTTCATTATATTTTTTCTTGTATATTTACTTTTCCATCATTACTTTTACTAAATGTCTATAAGGCTGTGAGAGTTCCGTTTAACAGGTTTCAAGTGTTTCCACTAAGACACGTCTAGTTACACCTGTCCGTCCAGTTTTAAACGTTGTCTTGTCGACAGCGTTCGTATTAGGTTTTATTGACAGCAAAATCGAAATTTTTATTTCAATGACATTTATCGAGAACTTTAAATTCTAGCTGCATGGTTCCAAGGATTTTTCTTTGTTAAAAGACACCAACAAAATTTATGAATTATTTTTTCAAATTATTCCTAAAATTATTCCTGTAATTTATTCGATTAAAGTATTAACCTTAAGTTCATATATCGTCGTTGAAAACATTCAATAGACTCATTCTCAAAATTGTGTAAAATTATTTAATTAATTCCTAGACATCCAAACAAACAAATTGCTAATGACTTATCAAACAAGTACAAACTGATTAGAAATATCAACAAGCTGAGCTGAATAAAGGCGACAAAGACGATTGGCATCGTCCGAGGGGCAAAAGGGCCCAGGGCTAGGAGGGGGAAACCGCGGTCGTCGAACTCGGCGTAGGTCGAGGGTCAGCACAGCGACACGCGTTCATTAGCACGGACATGCGCCTGCGCAACTATCCGCGTACACGATACTGCACACCAACAAAAGAACGCTTTAATTAGACAATAAACCACAAAATATTAACAATAAAGGTCACTGAGTCGGTGTTGTGCTGAGATCGCATCACGGAAGCTGTAAATTTTTGATTTCCGTTGACCTCAAACCCTTGTGTCGTTATTAAATGCTGCAAGACGTCAATTATTTGTATAAGTGTGTCCTTCGGTAGGTTCTTAACCCACAGCGGGACTTTATTACTCATTTTTATTACAAATGCCAATTTGACACATTTCTCGCTAAATATGACTATTGTAGATGTAGAGATTTGTGAGGACAATGCACTTACAGGGTCGTATTAAACCTTTTGTGACGTTAACTTCCAAAACATATATTAATCCAGGGGAAAATTGTACTGTGTATATTGCATGAAATATTTATTTTATATGCAATAACTATATAGCAGAAAGGATCATTGTTAGATTTTTGGCTTTTCTAATTTAAAGTCTTAATTTCTTTATATAGTCGTCAATATATATAGAGCTTATTCGTTTTTTAATTAAAATTTAATTAATCATTTACAGTGGCAATACGAACATATCTTAAGTTTTTGGAATTATTGTTTTTATAACTAAATTAATCATCGGTGCTTACTAGTTGTCATATTCGGCCATTGTTTGCCTACATGCGTACATGCGTAGGTACATTGACACGGCATATTGGTGTCAACGAAAGTTTCTGACGTCCTATGAAATACCCTCGTAGTTATTGGAACTATTAATCTAATTCAAATAACTAGACATACACAATGAATCAGTATGAGTCAATCGAGAAAGTAAACCAGTAAGCATTGTTCCGAGTGGATGCACGGCGCGGCGTACGAGCGGCTGCGTGGGCGCAGGCAACGGCGCGAATTAAACCAGCTCTCTATCCATTACTCATCATTATTGCTATCGCCATTTTGGGAGACGAAAGCGAGTGTAGGCTTATAGTTTAACTTCTCATTTGTATGTTTAATTATTTGTTTTAAGATAAGCGAAAGGATTCGTAGCCCATTGAATTCGACTATAAATTATGAATAATACAAGGTTTCGAATTCTTTCACTTTTTGTTGTAGATATAATTCTCTCTTATAACATTTAAAATTATTAAATTAAATTAGTAGAAATTGTTTAACGTAAATGTTGATGAGTGTAATACGACACATGCATTTTATCATTATATTAATGAATTATCTAGTTTAATCCTTTATGTAGTTTAAATGAAAAAATATGTCTTTTCACTACTAAGATATAATTATATATCTTATTTTTTATATATATGTGTTGATAATAATCGCAGATCCTTAAACAAGTTTTTACGCTTTCCAATAAATGGTCCGTCGGTACACATGAGTGACCTTTGTCGTCGCTGCAATCATTTTACGCTCACTGAGCACTTACTTAAGCGTAGGACTGCTCACAAAGCTGATATTTATATAAAAATATCAATATTTATTTATAAAAATCGAGTCGACGTTGCGTTAAATAATGTTGACTCTTTTTTATTAAGCACACGCTCATTAAATATTTTATTACATGTTTACCATTAACAATTATTAGAAATATATTTTCGTTTGACTTAAAATAATATAAATAAGTCTTAAAATATAAAGTGTACGAAGAAAACGAGTACTGAATATACATCCTTTAACATTTTTCATAAAAACATTCAAATAAGAAATAATTACTTTTTTTAGGGATCGGTAAAACTTGAACAGTTCACAGTTACAAACTTGAAATATTACTGTTAAAAAAAACTTCAATTCCTCGCTTCAATTTAAACGCTGAAATGAAATGATACCGTGTTTTAAAATGTATTTTTTTTTACTGATTGAGTCATCAGTTTTTCGGTTCTAGACGCATTTAATAACGGTCAAAATAGATTATATCTGTGCTGTTTGAAATATTTAAAACTTGTGAATTTAGTTTGTAGGAAGGTTGATTTCAGTTTGGGATCGATTATAAATTTTTGCCTATAATTTAAGCTGATTATTTTACAATAATAATAAGTAAAGTTGACCTACATTAACAATTAGACGTCATAATATATAACATCGGTTTATTTAAACGAATTATAAAAGCGTTGTTATTTACTGATATATCCATGGAACGTGATTCATACTTGTACCCTACTAATTGCATTAAACCAATAAACGTTAAAAAAATTACAATTGTTCATTGTGGAACGTAAGAATATCGTAGAAAGTACTCAATCCGCTAACAAAACCTATAATTACCCGAACTGTATTGTTCGCGAATAAACGACGGTGATTGTTTAAAGATTGACTATGCCATTAACTGCGACAGAGACAATAAACACTTTCCTTTCATTTTCTTCCTCGTCTAGTTTAAATATCGATACAATGTTGTAAGTCGATAGAACAATGTCCAAATTTATCGTGAAATTTCAGAAAGGATTGCTATTAAATTTAAAACAAATTAGTATATTATTTTCTTTCTTCTAATTTTCGAAAACACCCGAAAACGTTAATCAGCCTTTCTCCGAATAATTATTAACCGTGCAATAATTTTTAACTTTCGCCTGTGCTATGTCAATCAAATTAAGAAATGTAATTTTTAATGAGAGACTAATTAACAAGTTGTAATTGTATTAGACTTTATTCGTCTTCCTTTAAATAATTGAGGTTGAGGTGAAAATATAATATTTATAGTAATTGATTGCACAATCTTAATTCTAATATATACTACATTGCTTTGCTTGTTTGTTCAAAAAAGTTTAAGATGGATGTCTCTCGTCAATCTAGTGTATGTAGGTCATATTGATACTGCCATTGTATTGTAGTCATACGTAAATTAAATATGCGCATATGTTATTTTTTTGTTTGCCATTTGAGTTGAGGTGCTTACTTAAAAGATACCGTTAAACCCCTTATTATTTACGATTTACAAACTGCCAGCAGTCGGCACACTTAATGACTAGATACAGCGGCAATAATCAAGCAATATTACATCGTGATTTACACATTTTGTATCCTACATTTACGCGTTACACCTTCCTTAATGACGTGTCTTATTATTATCTATACTGTTGTACAATATTTCATAAATTAACCTAAACAAGTTAGCGAAAAAAATATATATGTACAAATAAACAAAATGGCGTCGACGTCTCAGATGGCAAAGGGTGGTTAGTTAGCCAATGTTTATGCACCAAGATTCACGGAATAACAAGTACAATATCCCATTGTGTCCCCAGCTGGGGGTGTGTGGGTAGAGCTATCCGCGTCTCACACATAAGTGGGTCATACAGACATTATATAGATGATTAATTTCTTTTATTGTTATCCCCGAGTTGGACAACGTGGCTTTTGTTTAACAGCGCCCGCGCCGTCCGCGTGAAAGTTCATTGTTATTCGTTTAGAAATATCACATCTTGGAGATTAAACTAATGTCAATGGACCTATTATTAATGCGGCTATAGTTTTATATTAATACAAGCTATAATCTGCGACTCCGTCTGCTTGATTTAAAGAAAGACGTTGCACTTTCGGCATATTAACTTCGAATCACTTGTCGAACCTGGGTAAAAAAAAAAACATAACCAGCACTTTCTAATATTGGCTCTTAGTTCGCAGTGCGATATTATTTAAAAAAAAAATAAAAAATAAATGTTAGATGCAGTAATAAATATCAAATGCTGAGTAATTGGAAATATTATCGATTTCAAACTAAAGAATCACACTTAGAATTTATTACATTTTTATTATGAAGGTCGTTCCATTTAACACTGTTTTATATATGAGGTTTGAAATGTATTGACATTTTATACAGACGCTTCATTTTTTATTATAGAGGTTGTTAATATAATTAATATATTTAAATACATAATAGACAGTATTTCTTCTATTAGTATAATAAATAAAGATGTTTTAATGACTCCTTTAACTGTAACGACTAAAATATGTCACATAAATATAAAATTTAAAAAGTTGATTTTCTTAGAAGTGGGTAGACCTGTAAGCGTATTTGGTAAAGGTCAATTAAATTGGTTTACAACCGTCCTAGTTAACAATAATATTTCAACTTTTTTGTGTTCCGATGTAAATAAAAAAAATGTAATGTAAAAAAAATAAATAAAATAAAATCATAAGAACATGCGAGATAAACACAGGTTTCGTATGTAGGTAATGTGATCTTCAAGAACTAGGTAATTAGACCGAGTTCATACCTAGACTGAAACAGTTAGTTTCGGTACTGACTCATCAATGCCAAATGTTAGCGCTATCCTAAATTAATACACATGTGTTACAATTTCGATTATAATAAATTAACCAAATGTATGTCGCAATTAAATAATATTATGTAATTTTATTGTTCTGTATTATACATATTTAAATATCAATTTATTTTTTTTATGTTCCATTAAAGTAATGAATACAAGCAAAAGATAATGAATTACTTATATTAAAAACAATATATAATTTAAAAGCGTGACTACCAGGTGTAATTAACAGAGAGGCAATCACCGATGTTATTAAAGTATGAATTATATTATAACACACGTGTTGCTATATCACGATAGAGTCCGGAAGTAGCGTATTATATCTTTGGACACGTCGATGACTCAACATATATACTTGATAGCCCTTTGTTACATTAGTGTGCGTGTAGCAATGACATTGACAGGAGATAATCTCAACAGCCTTATTCTTATTCGACTTAATCCTCACGGCTATTTGTATGCCAATATGACATTTAATTGATAATTTATACGAGACTATGTAATCTTCCGGACGGCACGGTCAGTTTATGTGCTTAGCTTACTAAATACAGACAATATGTGGCACCTCATACTAGATTATGTTAATAGAATCATTTTGTTCCTTTTGAGACTGAAATTCACGTGAAGGTTGTACCGTGCGATGATAATCAAACTTAATTCTTACCATGACAAGTCTCCTCCAGACGTTTACGGAAGAGCTTGACGGATTGCGAAATATAATTCGTCGATGATGACTGATGGCACATTGTACATCGAGATTGCATTCCAAATACTCAACAAGAACAAAATTAATGAAAGGCCTTGTATTGAATCGATATCGGTTAACCTAAAGGGAAGACAAGTAGGTAAACAAGGTATCCGTTTATGGGCCGGCAATGCATCGACCGCCCACGTACCGTTCAGATATCGACGCAGCGGTCCAACTAAAACACTGCAAACAATCTTTCGGTAAATCTTTCCTTCACGGAAGTATTTATCGCATTCTGTTTATAAATAATATATTAAATGATTTCATAAATTATAAAAACAACAAATCATATTTAAATTGCGTGTCTTTTGATCACATAAAGAAATAATAAATCATCAGTTGATATATAATAACATCGTGAACTATATTAATTTCAGTCATTTATATGCCGAAGATTATTATATACAAGAAGGTAGTTATTTTGCAATTTTGATGAATGCCACGCTATGTGTAGGAGTAATATTATTTTCCTAGAGGCTATTGCTATTGTTTACATAATAAAGTAATAAAGAGTGCGTAAACAAACCGTGATCACTTTTGTTTTCATACGTCCGTCCGTCGGCTAACCTCGTGACCTTGATATAACCCGCCTCCACCCGGCGTAATGCACATTGTCTGCACTCGATTGTCGCGTAGTCTGACATGATTTCACTTTTACTTGTAAGAGTTTAATATTTTAACTGGAATATTACCTTTTAATTGATACGACAATGTGTTGGTAACAATGACTGGCAATTATCAGAGTGAATAAATAAATATTAGATACATCGTCTAAGGAAATCTTTTATTATATAGATGTTGGATAAGCAGCTGTGGAATATTATATTTTCTATTGATGGATATCATGTAATTAACATTTTGTTTTGTATTACATGTGTATAGGCAGGTGGTAATTTGACTTCAACTACTACCTGATAGGGTTAAATGAATACTCTCTTAGCTACGAGACGTAAAAGGAAATAAACGGTTATATGTAAGGAATACTGGGTGCTATATAATTTAATGTTCAACAAGCTTTCCTCTGAACTGTAAATAATTGTGTCGCATTCATTTCAAGTTGTTTATCCTTAATTAAAATTATCATTAACTGTGATTCATACACCAATTCGAGTAAATAAAACTGCCGTTAAAAATATAAAAAAAAACTATAATTTGAAAGCTTTTTTTTTCGTCCACAATTTATAAAATGACCACCCACAAAAAAAATGTTAACATCAATTCAATTGCAATTTCCCTTCTAATGGTCCATCAGAAGTGTCACGGCGACCCCGAATACAAATTATGGGAACGAGTAATTTAGTGTATGAAGTATGACGAGCGGCAGTAATGTAACACCTACGCGGTCGGCTCTTCGAAGAATCGAACTGTACCTACGCCCGTGTACTGACAGCCTTCTGCCCCAATTATGTTAACACTGATAACGGCATCTGCACTTGGAAAATTCCCATTAGTCTTAACCCGCGGCCTCTCCGCTCGTGATTGCCTTCGGGGCTAGGATCTTTATTGGTGAGATGTGGAACGTCTGTCCGTATTTCAGCTATATTGAAAAACTTCTGTATATTTAAATATACGAATGTAATACAATTGATTGAAACTCAAAAAATTTCCCCAATTATTTGTTTTTAAAGGAAATGTATTTCTAATAAGTAAGTAGCCGTTATGACCTCAATGATTTTCTTAAGGTCATAAATCAATTTCATCATCGAACAAAACCTTTATGCTTTTGTCCAGGATTAGAGGCGGCTACAAGCGACATGTGATTCATATGTGGAGGATCTTTGTTGTTCTTCTCGGAAGAACAACGGGTATGTCTTTGTGGGAAAGGTATTTTAATGCAGGTCGACGGACTGATTTCTCCTGTCCTGGTTACTGTCGACGCAGACTTAATTATAATTAAAAGTCGGTCTCGCTCAGTACCGCCGCATTAGATTCATAAAGAGGATTCCTTTTAAATGTTTTTTTTTTATAACTCATGTGCTCTTTCTTGTAAGCAATTTTTTTTTATCCGATGTATTGACTTTATGAATTAAACATTTATATTGTGAAGGTTGCTCACTTAACATCAAACTGTATTTACGAGTTGTTAGACAAAGAACCAAAAGAAAATAAAAGTTAGAATATAAATCTAACACGTAGCTGTTTAATAAATGTATACTAGAGTATAGTTCGTCTATACTTATTCAGTGTATGACCTATACTGACCTCGATGATTAATGAGCACCGTTACTCTTAACTCAGTTATTATTGTGTTAACTCTGAGAGACGTGAGCATCTCTGCCTTCTACTAATGTGCCATCATCACCGACAGATTAGTAAACGCGACTCGAGATGCTACTGCCGTTACCATTATATATACCAGAACTCCCAGGTTCAAATCTCATGTTCTGTCTAGATAATTTTTTCGAATTTGACATTCTTTGCTATGGGGGAGGGGGGGGGGGGGGTATTCTTGAATAATAATTAAAGACATTATTCACGCTTTGAGGGAATAAACATTTCAGTTTCTGGATATAATTTGAAACGCTAGTACGTATCCCAGGAAGTCCATTTATAGGTGGTATTTTGATAAATTGTTTAGATTGTGTCGGACTTGTGGCTGTCAGATCAGGTTTCTGTGGGAGCACCTTTTACGGCATAGGATTAATTCACCGTGGCCATTGCTTGAATCACGGATACGCTTTTAAACGTTTTAACGATTGAATCGTTTTTTATTTCAAATACAATCTACTTTTGAGTAGTTGCTTGCTTCGTAGGCATTGTTTCCTATTTGTGTCATTTTGAATATAAATGTGACTTGAATATTTTCTTTAACGTACATAATAAAGGCGCTGATTGTCAGTCCGTCTATAAATTGTCGTGTCTGATCCCCGTGACAAAATAATTATAACATGAATACTTATGTTCGTCCGGGCTTTATCTATAAAGAAGAACATCGTAAACGAAATATAAACGTAGAATATATTAAATGAAATGAAAATCTGCAATAAGGCTGCTTGGTGCGTTAAGTTCCGGAGCTCTTCTATAATTCGACATTCTCCAGCAGCGGGACATTTTATAGGTATGAAGTATATTATTAATATTTTTAAATATTCGTATGAATGTGCAAATGGTACGGGGAAAGTGTTTAAAACAATTGTTTTCTTTACGACTCATATAACAGTAACATAGTAAATAAACAGCGCCATATTACGAAAAACTGAACGTAATTGAAACTGCCGTTGTTGTGGAAACGTTGATTGTAATTTTTAGAGCAATGAAATTAAAGTTATTTTTGTTCTTTTGATGCTGTCAACTTGTAATTTCTTAACAGTCATAGACAAAGAAACGTGAAGCAATGTCATGCTCTAGAGTGACCGATGTTTCTTTCATTAGTCTAGACTAGGTCGAGTAATACACCATTTGGGTCATTGGACCTAGCCGTTTGTTTGTCGCTCACTGCCACCATTTTTTTTTCTGTAGCTTATTACAATTGAATTGTCTTTGTCGGTAAAGAGTTACGATCCCTGCGCTATTAAAATATCGTTTTACTTTGATGTAAAAACAATCAATCTGGGCATGAATAATTGTATCCGCTGTTCGGGAAAGCTAACGGAAAATCGGCTAACAGTTTCCGACGAAATTCTTTGTTTACTGGTGATGTTAGTAATGTTATATTTTATATTTTAAATCCTAATCGTAAAACTGTAAACATCTTTTCAAAATATTAATTTGAACTTGGTTTTGAAAATATGAACAGCACACCACATAATAAATAAAAATGTGATGATCTTGTGACATATTTTGATTTGAACATTGAAATTTAAAGTATATATAAAGACGAAATAAGTAGTACATATTA
Source organism: Dircenna loreta (assembly GCA_963555665.1). Lineage (NCBI taxonomy): Eukaryota > Metazoa > Arthropoda > Insecta > Lepidoptera > Nymphalidae > Dircenna > Dircenna loreta. The sequence continues at coordinate 3,460,034 of OY743099.1, read as the reverse complement.
ATTATGAAAGTTGAGAAGATATAAAGTTATAGAAGCGTATAGTTATTGGCAGTGACATATATCGGCGCTGAATTAGCAATAATACGGTTCATATATAGCCATGTTGTTTGTTTCATTCACACACGTTTATAAATATTGAACGAGCTGACTGATTTAATGATTAGACAACTAGTATGTGGACACGCATTGGAAGCTTTGACTTCGATTTCATAATGTACCTATTGATTATTAAAGTAAATTTCCTATATGTGTTAAATTAATAAACCAGGCAGGCAGGGGTGGGGTGGGGGGGAGGTTTTGAATTATGTTCTGTACACAAATATAAACAATGGTGTAGAGGTTAGTGATGGCTCCATAGCTATTTTTCTAAGACTGCATCCCTAAATCATTGTTCTGAGAAAAAAAAAACAAAAACATTGTTCTAAGACTGCATCCCTCTTACGTTTTGCACTGTCGTAGATAAAGTTTTGGCTTGTTGTACTAACACCAGTTTAAACAGACACACACTTAGTAAAATGTGCATGTCTCGTGTGACAAATCTCGTTTATTATTTTTCATATGAATGTAAGGTTTCTTATTTCAGACTTTTTTTTGTGTTCATAGAATGTGTGTAAAAACAGAAATGCAGTTAATATCATAAATAATAACATACACATACTTATATACGATGTATAAACTACAAAAGTAACGTATAACACATTTCAAATTTTTCCTTATTGTTTTTTTAGATTTATAAATAAAATTAAAGGAAAAATTCACATGCCACTAACTAGGATACAAATGTCCTGAATGAGTAACAAGTCACTAAATATTCTGAGAAAAAATGTTGGATTGTTCGAAAGGAGGCTTATTAATTGTCGATCACAAACATGTGAGCACATTAAAATTATTGAAAGCTCTCTTTCTCAGTAACAATACGTAGGTAGTTATAATTTATATCGACTCTGGCTATCAATTTAGTCTGTTATCTGTATTCACTTTCCACTTTCACTTATTTAAGGAACTTCATACTTTATTGTTTGATGATTCTTATCATACATCACTATAATTAAACATAGACAACGTGGGCTGGTACTGTAGTGCAATACAAGTTAATTTGAATTTTCCATATAAGATATAATTAATATTAGTAGAGTAGTCTTTGACATTGTTTAAATAATTTTAAACTCTGTCTTATTTACTGAATAAATAAAATACAAGGGATATTCGGTGCATTGTATGGATGCTTTGTTTATTTTAACAACGGCCCAATTGCATAAAATTAGTTTAAAATGCAGTTACAGAGTCGACCTTCTGTAATTGATACAAAAAATGATATACTGAATTCTTATTTGATCTACTCCGTTTATTTTTATATTTTCGTGAGTCCATGATGACTATTATATATATGTATATGTATGTTATATATATTTACCCAGCTGTATTCACGTTAGTTTATAGGAATTTGACTGAATAAAAACCTATTCGGGGTTCTTTTAAAAGTCTGGTATATTCCTATAAATTGACGTAAATACATCCGGGAAAATATAATCTTAATTTATATTTAATGTTTACTTTTTTTGTTGCAGGTAAAACACATGACACACATTAGTTAATGCAAAGAACTGTTTGTGGTGAGATTTGTTTTTAGTTTTACGATGATAAATAAATAGCCCCTACCTTATAAATGAATATTTTTAACATCGGTTAAATCCATTTAGGTTTTCTATAGACAAAATGTAAAATTATAACGGGCCATAAATCTAAATGGATAAGAGAAAATGTTTTATTTAATTGAAAATAATTTCTAGTTGGATAAAATATAGCAAAATATAAATAGCTTTATAACTAAGACTTATCAATAAGCTACAGAGGTTACCGTATTATTTGGCGCGTCTGAGTTTAATGTAACGATAGGTTTTATAGGGTGCTTTGGTTGTGCGAGTAGAACAATATTTTAATATATGAGAGCTCGGAATGACTCGATGCACGGTTTAGTTATTGAAGGTCAGTGCTCCTGCGTTTCAGGCCGTAGTACGGCGCGTTAGAGTTACAAGTTGAACCGCAGGAGAGAGGCGGCGGTGGGGTCCTCGCAGGCGGCACCGAGCCTCCCTTTAGAGTTTAGTCAGTCAGTTCAGTCGCAGCGGTGCACGCACACCGCACGCAGTTCTCGCGCGCGCACCGAGAAGGTATATGGACGGTTCAACACTCCGATACAGCCGTACTCATGCACTCGCTTCCGGTGGCTGCTCTCCTCCGATTAAGATTCGTCGCGATATCGTTAGCATTATTTGAATAACAAATGTTAGTTGTCACCCTCCGTGTGGTGCAACAGGTTGCAGCCACCGAGAGTGTATGTTTTAATTCGTATTGTGAAGTGTTCAATAATTATTTTATTGAGTGATACAAGTTAGGATAGAGAACATGAAAATGTGTTGAATAAATCGGATGCAGATTTTATATACCGTGTTATTATTTGTTAATTGTTATATTACTTTATTGTACTGTTATCTTTAACATTCATACCTTCGTCATTTATTTATCAACATAAACAATAAGTGGCCTTCAACAATTAACAAATAATGAATTGCATTTCACTAAACATAAACTATAGTTCATTCGCCTACGTTCGTTGCTCTACATTTAAAATCAGAGTAATAATATATTAATTTTAATTAGCTGTCCTACAAAAAATATTTGTTTTAAGATAGTTGTCGCGACTATACAGCAGGACCGAGACATGCGAGGATGTCTCGGTCGCGGGCCATATGGCAGCCCCGCCACTAGCCATATTTGGGACGCCATCAAGGCGACACTTGTTGCACTTATACGGCACACTTGCTCCATATAACAAGCTTAACACATGACTGGTGTATTATCATTATTAAACACAATTTAATTTATCTCACGTCGGTTTACGTTTAAAAATACTAAGTCATTCATTAATTTATGTTAGAAGTTCGGGATGATGTGTTTCTTTAATGACGTGATGGTACGTTTACTATATAAGAGGTAATGCACAACCTTTCGCGATTATGCAAGCTGAGTAGGAATGTACGGGGCGGTTCGATGACCAGTGCGTTGTCCCGCCACGCCGCCGCCCACCGCGAAGGTCGCGGCCCACACTCGTTTTCCATCCTCAAACATGTAAAATACTCGAACAGTCACGCTTAAGGAAGTGCACGGTACCGATAGGGGTATAAGTACCGTTAAGTTCAACATATTTTCATGTCTTGTTTTCAATGCAGGTAGATTCGATATGTGTTCAGTGAGCTCGTTGCTTTAACTAGTTTTGTTGTGAACAAATATAAAATATTCTAACTTTTAAGTGGAAATTTTGATCTCAAAATGGTGACTTCGAGAATACCGGCTTATTCTCTTAATTCGGAGTTCAACAGGGAGTTCAGAAGTTTCCGCATAACGCGAGCCACGCCGCGCTCGACTTTGTACGCGCCCGCCATCGTCCCTATACACGAGTACCCGAGGGTCAGCGTACATGAAAGAAGAGAGGCACTGAAGGCTGCGCTAGCGAAAGCTTGGTCCTCTAAGAGTAGTGAAAAGAAAAAACATGATACATGGACTGTTCCAAATGAGCAAAGCAGAGCTGGAATTACAGCTGCAGATTTTGCTATGAAGGCTCAGTACAAAAGTAACACAAAAGGCGAAGAAGTTTCACGAGTAGCACTCGCGAAGCACGAGTTCGAGAGCAAGGACGTGGAGCGCACACAAAAAATGGATAGTAAAATTGACAACTGCCAACCTGCCAGTTTCACTTATGGCAGGTTTAACGGCAGCAGTGTAGACATTCAAGAGACACTCAAAAAGAACTGTGATAAAGGATTACACGACACGAGCTACAACGACTATCTTAATAATGTTCCTAAGTGTAAGACAAGTTTTGAAAATAGTTTTCTGAAACAAAACCTAGATGAGCGTTACACCAAACGAAACGGCTACGACATCACCTCCAAACGCTTGGACAGAGACATTAACTTGAACAACGTCGAGTACAGCAGCCTTAATGGCGACACGTACGACACTTTAAAGTATTCACGAGTCGCTAACGTAACAGAATCGGTGCAATATAAAAGTTACGGTAAAACCGAGACCGTTAAGAGTAAATTACTCAGCACAGATGGTCCAAAAAGCGTGACGTCTTGCAACGGGGAGAAACTGAACGGTTACAGCGACCCCGAGCGCCGGTCCGGCAAGGAGCAACAGCGTCCGCTAACGAGCGGTCCTAAATCCGTAGTAGATCAGAGACTTGCAGAGCGACTCGAAGTTAAGGTCGCCGAGTTGCCAGCTCTGTACCTCGGTGTCGACTCTTGGACCCCTAAATCCGCAGCTTTCCAGAAGAGTATGCGTGAACACGAGTGGAGCGTATCGTATGTACTTATAATAATGTAAACCTGACTAACACTTTCCTCCTATCCAACGTCATTCAATAGGTACGGGTGTGTGCAGGGGTCTATGTTTTATTTCTCTGAAACGAAGCTAACTTACAAAGTTAAAACCGAGCATGTCTCGCTGCACACAAATAGAAAAAATAACTAAACCTGCCGGGCTCATTGCCGGGAGTGCATCGACTTCGCTACTAGGCTTGAGTGCACTTCGTTCGCGCTTAGCGTGCTATTACATACTTATACTCGTTTCGCGAACCAACGCAACTGTACTCTAGGTTATGGCAACTACATTAAATATGGTATACTGTAATCATTCTGTCTTCGTGGTTGGTAGTTTGATGAAGTAGACATTGTCGAACAATGAACTAATCTTACTTAACTCCTAGGAATAACATTTATTAATGGAAAATTAATTTAAATCAACACTTAGACAAATATAATGTTCACGTTGCCCACAATTCGGAAGATAATAAGCAAGTATTCGCATACCCGTGGGCGCTGTGGCAGCTATAACTTACGAGATTCGTCGCGATAGCATTTTAGTGAATGTTTCAAGGTCCCGTCCTGCTTTATACGCTCGCAAAGGATTTGTCAACCTGGTTAGGTTATGACGTCATTTGTTTATTGTTTTAATGTTTTTATTTAGAGAGTAAAATAAATATACATAATTCGTAAACAATAATAGCCAGGTAACAGATATAATAGTTTATTATTTATTGCGTACTATAGCATCTAGAAAATAATAACCCTCAAGATCTCTACATATAGTAATATAGCCTACAGTAGAGAAAGTACTTTTATGATATTTGCGGTAAAATTCATTCCTTCTAATAGCAGGCAGATATTATTGTCATTATTTATATTTTTCTTATCATTATGATTGAGAAAATATAGAGTCAAATATTAATCAGCATGAAAATACAAAACTTGAGCGTTATGAATTATATGTGTAATGCTACGTTTTGAAATCGTCAGGTAAAAAAAACTACTAAAAAGAAAGTCATATTTTAAAATATCATCAGTAATTTAGATGTTTATTAAGTCTTATTACGGCTATGTATATAATTTAAATTAACTAAGTATGTAAATTTAAAATTATTTTTTCAAGAAACTTTCACTGACGAATAATGAGCACCTATTATGTTTATTTTCAATGATAACATTTAAATAAAATAATATATATATCAATATTTAAACATGTAAGTTATATTGTTGCTAAGAATTAAATGTACGTATAGACATAATACTATAACACTAGCGCTGATTCTAATGTTCTTACATCATAACTTCGCTCTGTCTTATCACTTTTTATCATTTCCCAACAATATAAATTTTCTTGAAACGTGATAGACTAGCCGTCTTTGTATCGTGATCGTGTATTCAAACACTTGCGACGATGACACCTCTCGTTACCACCTCACCTATCAACACATTTCATTGACGGTCAGCTCACGTACCTCCGTAGTGACGGAGTCTGGTTGTAGAGTTACGCAGTGCAATCAACTTTCACTGCAGCCCTAGCCCCCGGTACCAATACTTAGTACCAGTACGCCCGCGCTATATTCCGTTGCCTCAGATATCTCGTGTGATCTAACTTAATCAATTTTAAATAGTTTGTTCAATTTAATATTACTACCGATATGATTTCTTTGTTCGTTTTCGAAAGTTTTCAACAACTTTAATGTAGATAAATATCCCTTTAAACGAAATTGTATATATAATTGTAGTAAATTGAATTGATAAGAAATCGTTTTTCAAACGCGGATAGACGAGATTAAAATCAAAAGATTTAGATTCGTAGACAGACCGCATCAATAATTAATGAATAGTCAAGTTTTTAATCGCAGTGAGAGCCGCGGTTGTCATTGACCCGAGAGCGCGGGCGGGCTGCAGGCTGTGCAGCGTTGACACGTTTCACAGTAATCGCTCATCCGGCGCGACCTTGCCTGTGTACCGACTGACGACGACCATATTTCATTTTTCATGTACAATACATGAACTGTCACTAGTAAATGTACGATTACTTAGAATACCCATTTCAATACAAAGTGGTAGCATAAGGCACAGCTCTGTATAGAATCCTTGACCGGCCAGTTTCGCATTGAAGACCGTGGCTTTCGATTTCGTAACAGACCTCACTGCAGCGACCGAGATCGAATATGGTCATTGTGACAAAAACTCATTGCTCTCATCGCGATTTGACCTTTAAATTGTATTATATATTTATATGGCGCCGTTTCAATAAATACTTATTTATGTATTGTTTTATGTGAATTTTAAAATGTGAAAAAAAAATAATAAGTAAAAAGCAAAAATGCAATGCAAAATATTATGGCATCAGGAAATATCAGTTGGCAGTGTAAATAGAAGCGAGATGATTCAATCCTCAATACACGTGTTCTGTCTAAATAAAGAACCGTTGTACGAATACCGTATCCGACTGAACGTTGACCGCATTCAGATTGGTGTTTTACTTCCTTCAGATAGCTTGCTATATTTGATTAATTACTTTAATGGATTTTTCCGCAAAGCTTTTAAATAAACATAAGTCACCCACAACTGAATGACATATTGAGATGCGACATTAATATTTCACGGTTTTTATTTTATCTTAATGATATTTTGTCAACAGCCTTAAAGTTGAACGAATTTCACTGACCTGGTTAAATATATAATTTTTGGTTTGGTTCAGATAATTTATGCAAGTATAATTAATAAATTAAACCGCAATTAAGATATCTTTATTACTGTTATATTATTTTAAAAGGCCTTTGGTCTAAAAAAAAGAGACGCCAGCCCCACCGTAGTCAAGATTAAAAATAAATTCATAAAATAACGGAAAGTGAAATCAATAAGAAGTACAACAAATTAGATAACAAAAGCGTGTATTGAACAAGAAAAACAAGTTTTATCACTTTCTTTATTTCTACAAATATTGACTGGGACTCTTATCACGGCGGAGATAAATGCTCGTCTCGAGCTAACAGAAAGCGCGCACGCCTCACAATAAACTAAATAACTATAATATACCTTTTACTTTTTAACTTTTACGTAATCTGAATAAAATACTTATTGTTTTAACTAAATTACAGCCAGCACTAGTCTCACTATTTGACTTTTATATGTATATAAGTCGAAGCTCTTTTTCGTTACAATTTCCTACATCATTTAAAAATATATTATAAAATAAGAATGTCACTAAATATAGTTAGAATTGATTTTCTTTATTTGTCTAGAATACCAAAGAAATATTATGTTACGATGTAAAATAAAAAAAACATGATTTGACCAATAAAGAGTTCAATAAAATATTCTTAAAATCAAGCATATTTTTTAAATAACCTTTAAGTTTGTTTCACATTAGTTACTAGTTACTTACACTGAAGACTCGGCTAAAGCAATTGATGAAAATACTGTATTACGTCTATGAAATACCTTAATTACTTTGTGTATATTTTTTATTTGTTTGAATACATAGCTCTGAGAAGTGTATATGAAAATGAATAAGAAAATATGTCCGCTGATAAAGTAAAGGTTGTGGGTTTAATTCCCACACGACTACTTTCTGTGATCCACAAATATCTTTTATTGTGCCTATAAGACTATATGGGCAACACCCATCTTGGAATCCATCTACCACCAACTACTGGGTTATCGACGTTTTTTATCTATATATAAGATTTCTACTCGCATTATTAACATATAGAAATTAACGGGCGTTTCTTTAAATACATATAACTAGTTTAACTCGAATTGAATTTTAATATTGTAATGTTTGACCATCGAAAGTGAATGTTCCGGTGTTTGTTATTCGCGATGAATCGTATGACGCGCTGGCTTTGTTCAACACGACACCTTGCAGTGTGACTCGGATTCTTTCTATAACATATTAAGTAACTATGTATTCTTTTACATATACCTACTGTAATGTAGAATTCTAAATAAAAATTTATAAATCGTACTCCAGTATTCACTGCATAGTTATTTCATGAAAATATTCAAAATAGGAATTGAAGTGTAGGTAAAGTCTGGTGTAGTTGACTATTGACGCTTAAAAACCAAACAAGAGAAATACATTATTAAAAAAATATTTATGTATTATTATTAGCACATAAAGACATACTCAGTGATGTATTATCTCAATAAATTATAATAATTAATAATTTAAAGTCGGTCAGTACATAGGATGTAGGTACAAAGATACTGTTACGTTACGTAAAATATATTAATAATAATGTTAATAATATAATGATATGTCATTTATCAAATTTATGAATTTGAATTAAAATAATATAAATATATTTGTATATAATAATAAATCCTAATTTAAATATATAATTATCCTAAATTAAATAAAAAATATAAAAAAAAACGTTTGTTTTTAAAAATGTACTAGACATGTCAAATTTATTATAAACTTTGTGAAATAAATAATATTAAACTACCATTTACGAGTGTATGGAATACAGTAACCAATTTCATACACGTTCAGATTAAACGTCCGTTTTGTTTATAATGGGATCAATACAATATTCCAGTTATAAAGTATTTGGTATTGGTTATTCCCTTCTTGTCAATATTTGCCTGTTTACTAGTTTTATAATTATCCTTAATTGGGTCTTTGCCCTCAATATATGTATTCGTATCCTCCTCTCATATTTTCTGTATGATTAAGACATTATTTACAAATACATTTTGAGGATTAAATATAGTTTTATTGAAAATTATTAGGTTAGGAATTTAATAAATTAAATACGAACTTTAGAAGTACAATAAACAAAATACGTAACGATATGTTTATTTTTAATAATACAACAGTGGCATTTATATAACACATGCACATACGTACAAGGTCTGCGAGAAGCGTGCTCAAGTTCAACGTGTCGGCGCTAAACAATATGACACTACCTTTCGTTCATAGCTCATGGGTGGCGAAATATTACTATATTTATATATAGTTGAGGCCACCTGCTGGCTTATGGCACGAATGCAGAGTTGGCAAGTGTACCTTATATACTTTGTTAAATTATGAAAGTAGGTAGCAACTAAATAGTTGCCTTACCGGTCTCATTGATCTTGTTGCCAAAATGGGCCAGTTGTCCTGGGTTCGAATCACAGATCATTTCTATGTCTGTGTGATTTTCGGTTGATGATTAATGACTTGGCCAGTTGGCCTACCACGGAATCTTCGTAGCAATATTGTACAATAAACTTACTTTCGAATTTGTCCCAAAAGTAATATTACTCCACTAATGTTTCGATAAGAAGTTTTGATGACTCATCCTGAATCACTCTTTCTTTTGCTGTAGAAAACATTAACTCGTGTGTATTGATACTTCAAATATTAATGTATTTATGTCAAATTTTATCATTTAGAGAAAGCTTCTTCGTGTCGGAAATTATCGAATTTTCTGTCACCAAGCAGGAAGAAAATAATATTGTTTTATAGAGATAATGGTAGGAATCAAAGTAATGTTATTTTAATATTGCAACATATTTTCTTAAAACTATGATTCTTTTTAAGAGTTCCTGGTAGGTCTGCTGATAGTTAATTGTACCCGTCGTTACGATAAACATCGTCCACACATCGAGTGGTCGAGGGATGGAGATAATTACGTACTAAATACTCGCTATCATTTACAAATAACATTTGAATTTACTTGTGCACGGATTTGTTTAATTTATTGCCATATGATATTTTAGAAGTGCTTAGACATTATATATATTCATGGGAGATTAGTACATAACACTTAAAATATATATTAAATCGTCCAGGTATTTCCCCATATTTTAAACCTAACTCATTGTTCTACAACGTAAACCAATTAGTTGCGTGGCAGATAAGTCTGTTAGTACCTACTACTGTCCTGTGCATTTTGTTACTTCAATATTCTCAGTTATTCTCTAATGTTAGGACAAGAATAGCTAGTTTTGTATTATTACGAAATAATAATAAAACTTATATCATAAAATTGTATATGCTAAATAATGACAGACGGATAGAATAGTCGTATCTTAAAATGATATCGTTTAAGTCTCCGCGAACAGAAAACCGTGACTAATAAACAAAGTTACAGTTAAATAGCCAGTACGATAATTATATCAGTTGCCGTATTTCTCTAATCATAATTTTAACTAAAGTATTGCTGCAGTGAATTGATTGTTGCATTATTAAGTTAGAAAAAGGGTATTGATTGCACTGTTCAGCTTAGTTCTGTCGTTCAAAGCGCGCAGGCGGCGCCTGCTGGCAGTCCGTCCGCGAACTCTGTACGCGTCGGTTTGTCCTCCGCGGTGACATAACCACTTTATTGCCATATGTTTTATACTATGAATTATGGTCATATTTCGTTAGTTCACGTTGTTTCGTATTTTATATTATTACCATATTAAAATAACACTTCATGTGATTCTCGTGTTCCCTACGTAATATTGGTTAATAAGTCTTATGATAGTGAAGATTTTCTTGTATTATGTTGACATTGAACTTACCCGAGACAATATACAATTTCTCAGAAGTAATTTTGAATCATACGAATAGTTAAAGGCATAGCGACGCGACGCCAGTGTTGGTTGGCTGTTAGGGCACTGTTGCGTGCTTGTTGTTTGCCGCCGCCCGACAGCCTCAATGAACTAATTTATCCGCATTTCGCTTACTATGAAGCTTCGTTTACGTTAGTAGCATCTATTGTTTCTTGTACACACTCGGACCTCACCCAAACATTTCTTTGCATATGCACCATCTCGTTTAGTTATCCCGTTCACTAACCCTACAGTCTTCCGATCGCTGATTTCACAGCTCGGAGCATTCTTGGAGGCGGAGAAATGAGCGATCTAAAAGATCTCATCACCGGCGCTCACCTACATCACACCGGCGGCGGCGACACCACCGCGACGATTCTTCAGCGCGGTCTCCTCCAGAACAGGTGAGTCTAACCGTTTCAAAATTTTTATTTTTGAGGACCTTTGAAAGGATTGTGTGATTTATGATACCCAACGCTCGCCATCACTCCCCGACATAGATGTGTCCATCCGAAAACCTGTCTTTAAACACACTTCTGTTATGTTAGCGTATGTCATAATGTTGTAAGCAAAATGCGGAACCAGCATAAAGCGTAATACGTCACTGCGGCTGTTTCGTAGTAGTATGCGAGACAGGTTTGGCATATGATTGCGCGTGCGCATGCGCCCTCGTCCGTGAAGAAGCTCGCGAGAGATGGCGACCTCTTCGCGTTTGCGCCCGTTCTATTTACGTTCGCCTTCGTCACTCGGAACGCCTTCAGTCAGTTGAAAAGCTCAGCCGGCCGCCCAACGCTTCTCCGCCGCAAAACTAAAATTCAAGTCGCTCGCGCCGCGGGCAGCCCGCGCGAGCTATGGCTGCCCAACCGCCGCGCCTTCCCCCTAACAATCTGCTTTTCAGTGGACCCCCTCCATCCTTACCGCGCGTAGTTTTCTTGCAAAGTGAAGCCTGTCTAAATAATCCTGTAGTAGACACTGAATTTGTTGGTGTCCTTGACCAGGAAAATGATGCGGATGATGCCGATGAAACGCATGAAATAAACAACGAAGGTTTGCCTCCACGGTATGAACAATTCAGTGACCAAGTTAACAAAAAATTGATCGAAAAAGATGCCGACGAACAGCAGTTTTATACAATAAATATCTTAAGGCGAACCCGAAGTTTTGATATGTTGGATATTTATACCTATAGAGATGCCACTTACATAGACAATAAATTATTGAAACATCGAAGATCTGAACCGGACTTAAATAAATATAGTGTTTTTGTTGAAGCGGATGTATCTTGCCAAACAATACAGCCAGGTCCACTTATTTTAAATAATCCATTTTATGATGGTTCATATGCGTTAGTTAACGATGATATTAGTGAAAATCTCGTGATGTTGCCTGAAAATTATTTAGCTTTTGAAGATTCTTTTGTGCCAACATGGGATTACAAACCTGAATTTGTGATAAACCAAGGATTGTACTATGATGGATTACCTCTGATACCACCCAATGATCCCTGGTCAATATATGGTAACAACAACAACTCCTTTGAATATTATACTCCGCAATTTGAGATACCTACAGAAGAGGGAGTACAGTATATGCGCCTTAGTGATATAGACTACGCTATTCCCCAATATATGAGCCTTCCACATGTTGAACAAGCAGCAATCTGTGAACCGTGTTCTGACTGCTGTGATCAAATTGAAAAAGATAAGGAAATAAAAGAAAATAATGTGAATGTTTACACGGAAAAAAATGAAGAATGCTCCAATCTGGTATCGCGTAAAACTCCACCCATCTCGTCTGTAGTAACAAATACAATAATGGTAGATGGCAAAGTCGGTAGTGTTGACTCGTTGCCTAACAGGGAATCGTCGTGTAGTGAGTCCATTAATGCGGATATATCAATCGACGTAACCTCAAGTTTGGCTTTTGTACCTAGTAGTAAAAGTTCTCATCGATCACATGGGACTGATGATACAAGTGACAACACATCACCTTGTTCTACTGATTACCACGAGGCTTCGGCCCTCGATATAGCTCAAAGTTTGGATGAAATTTCTTGTTGTGGTAGCACTGATCTTTCTCAAAGTAGAGAAGAAGCGTCGCCGATACCAGAAGATGAAACTGATAGTAACAAAACAGTGACAAGTGTAAATAATTTTGAACGGAACGGACCTAACAACTTGGAATCTATTCAGACTTGTGCAAGTTTACCACTAAGTAATTTACCCTCCATTCCATTACGTGAACAAATACCAACAAAAATCTATCCCATGCAAAATAATTTAATGTACAAAAATAAAAATTTAAATAATAATTCACTCAAAAATACAGACAGTAGTGTTGTCGCGTGTGAATCCTTGGATCAAAGTGTCATAACCTCGAATGAAGCTAATGATAATAAAGTTGTTAAGACTACAGTGAAAACGGGACCTCCAACAAGTATAGATAATGTAACAAATTCATCGAAACTTGCCAAACAACATCCCCAGCCACCTGCGGTTCCACCGTCCTGGTTAGCGAAAACATCAACAGGTGACAATAAACAGAAACCAGTCCAAGATGTACCTCAAATTGTTATTAATAACGCAGAAGGAGATACTAGAGATCATGACAAAAGTGCAACGGCTAGTCAATTTTCTGTAAAAGCAAATCATGAGGAGCCTCAGCCTTCCTGCTCGTACGTTCAACCTGCTCCTCCACCTCCCTCGCAGCTGAAGCCTAAAGAAGTAGAGGTCAGCCATCTCATTATTACTAGAATGTCCGTTTTTTTTTTTGTTTAAAATGAGAAGCCTTTTTCGACTACGGCTCAATGCGAAGTTAGCGTACATGTATTGAGAGCAAACCGCATCTATTTTTAATTATATTATTAGGTCAAGGGTTTTTGTAACTCCGCTTGTATTCTTGTTGTAATTTATTATGAATAATAATATTTTCCAAATTACATTTTTAATCTTCCATACATGTAACAAATATTAGCTTATATTTGTTGCTCGACATTATAATGGAACGTTACTAATGAATAAGTTAAAACTCTTCTTAAATTTTATTTTGGTATCCATTCAAGTATTTGACACGTATATTATTGGTCATTAATGGTTTTGCTTTTAAATAAGTTATTATTTTAGATTGGGAATGTACTTACAAATATTTGTGCTTAAAATAATGCCCTCACCTTAATTAAATGAAACGCAATTTTATTACATTATCTTCAGTAAACAAATAATACTCGGTATAACCGACTAAAATAGCCCAGCAGCTGGCATTAAAGCTATGTTACTCCAATATCTAACACTAGATGGCACCACGTGGTGCGCTCGCACGAATACTTAGCACGCTTGCGCACGGAAATAGAACCGATCACCTTCACCTAGGCGAGCATCGGCATGTCCGCTCGTTTGATAACTATTGAATTATTATAATAATGACACTGCAACGTAACAACATTTATATGTGCTCTGCCTAAAGCTTTTACATGACACGCCGCCGATAAATATACCCGATTACGAGTTATCGCTCTAAATCTATATATATTTTTACATATATTTATATGCAGCCATGTCGTAGGTATATAAATAATATTGATTTTATTGAAATGTATGTAATCAGTAATTATATAATTCAAGTGAAATTTTAGGTAATTTCGGTGATAGTGTTACGATTAGATACATAAGCTTTCAAAATATTTATTATAGTAGCTACATGTGGTTTAATGATACGTAATGAAGCCTCGTGCAGTATATGCTTACTATTTTAAATTGTTTTGTATCACTGAACAAAATCCTTAAATTAAAACTTGTTAAATCCAGCTCGCTCCAGTCGCCAGATACGACGTCATTTAGAAACTACAGTCCGTATTGTTGAGTAATAGGAATGTTGGACACTAATACAATTCTTAATAGATCATTTAGTAAATTGTTTTTGTATTTATTTTTAAATAATTCGATTTCTTTTAACATTCTGATTATAAAAACGAATGAATTAAAATCACTTAATATCCATCTAAAATCTGAAGGTAACTAAAATGATGCGGGTACAATCACTCGAGCGACCTCTATTAGCGGAAATTATTTGTTTATTATGCATTTCCTTATTTTCGTATTTATCACCGCGACTCTGCGGATTGTATTACGATGACGTTTCGACAGATGCCCGCTTTTATAGCTTCAAACATTAAGTTTCCTCCCACCCACGCGATATTTAACTCGCAAATATAATTATTTCTTATACATGATATATTATTTATAGGTTTGTCTCACACAGTAGCTTATTTACCTATCATACCTTATACAGCTATCGATCAGGTTTAACCTTTAACCGATAAGTTGTTAAAGATAAATTGTAAAATTTACATACTTATGCGTTCAAGAGCATGACAATCGCACATAAGGCAATAAATACTATATCACGTGGAAGTATGATAACATGTTAACTACAGCCAGTAGATAATGCTGAACATGTGATTAATAAAAGCTGAGGTCAAGTTCGTTCTGAAGTCTTATCGCCTATTGGCTGTCGCCGTGGTCTCGAGGCCTGCGAGGTTTAGACAGTGCCCACCTATTTGGTAACATGGTGTTCCTTCCGGCCGGCCTTGCTATACCGGGCGAGTTGCGCCACCCGTCCCGCTCCGATGATTTATAATCATCGTTCTTGTAATTGTTTTCACGTGCACGTAACACGCAAAATAATATTGTTTACCTCAAACTACATACAATTTATCTTTAAACGAAATTTGTGTTATTGAATCTTAATATGTAGATGCTCTAACTAGAAGTGTCAGTGACCTATATTGGTATTTGTATTACACTGATAAGGTGTACAACTAACTAAACATCGTTAGGTGTAGTTTAGTTCATGACTGTACTGTTAGTCCAAAACTAATGAGACTTGCAATTTAGGCACTTGTTCTTTTAAACGTAGTTCTCTTTGTAGATTATACGTGTGCTTCCCGGCACGTGGTATCAATGAATCGTCCATATTAAAGTACACTATATACACACAGATAGCGCGTGTTCTAGTGACACGTACCGAGAGACGGATACGGTCTTTACTACTGTAGTAAGAATCCCCAACCCGTCTGGGGTCACAGATTGAACTCTCACACAATTTTATCAAGTATTACACTTTAACAGCTGTTGGAAAAATTAAAATCATTCTCCTTGAGAATATGATAATATTTTTTTCTTATTTAAATCCGAATAAAATAATAATTATTGAAGCTTCAGATATGAGTCACGTTTTTATAATTCGAAATTCCTATGCTAATATTATTATTGGAATAACATCGACGGTTGCGAGAAATGGCGATCGTTTCTGCGCGGATAAATCCTGTTTCAACCGAAGGCTTCCACAAATTGTGTTCCATTAAAGTTTAGTGTCTTTAATTGGAGTGCGGCGATGACTGTCCTCTCAGTTTACGTTTGAACGTCGACGGACGCTAACATTTAAAAAAAAAATCTCAAAACACAGTTTTTTGTTATAAATATTGAATGTTTTATCTAAGTTATATGTATACGACGCTAAAGTAAATCGTGGCGCATTGAGCTCTAGTGCGGTCTCACAACAGTTGTAAATCAGCCGGGCGTCTACCCACCCGCCCCTTGCGCTCTTCGCTGTATACCACACGCGCTGTGAAGTGACAGTAGTGTATAAATATGACTGAAATAATATTAAAACATGATCGAGTTTGCGTGCCTCTTCGTCTGTCGTCGTTTTATGACTTGTACAAGAGATTCCTTAAGGACCACGGATGCAAGTGGCACGACATCGCTAAACTTTTAACCGTCGTTGCGGATATCATTTTCGATGTGGATGATGCTTGTACTAAAATCGCTGGCAAGGTCAGTAACATGTTATATAAAACAATATACTAAGATTATAGTTTGATAATAATAAGATAACATGTTATATTGCAGTGTTTGATTGAAATATATGCATTTTCATTGTAATTCAAAACACGTATCAGATAAAAGTGTGACCGTACGGGTTCATATTTTGTTTTGGAAAAAACGCATCTTCATATTCAAATGTCACAAAGTTGTTCAATGTTAAATATTTATATAATAGTTTCCTTGAATTTGAAGCAATCAATTCAAGAGACATCTTAAATTGACACGTTTTTATACAAGAAATTATCGTATTATCTCATTCAAATTATAAAAGACTATTTCAAGTTAGTGTATATTTTTATAATAATGTATTTTGTTATTTAATTCACACTGATAATAACATTGAAATTCTCTCTTGATATGATTTAACCATTTATGTTCCTCATCGTGCCAGAAGAGATATTTATATCACTTATACGATTTCTATAAATGAACGCAAGTAAATTGCATCATTACATGCTTACCAATATTCCAAGTAGGTACTTCTCTAACGTCCCCACTAATAATAGTCGATTTCTAAGTGAAGTTTTTCGAATGCTTCTACTTTTTCTCGACCTAGATATGGATCTATATTTACTTAATAGCGCAATTATTAGTTTGGTATGTTCACAAATATGAATGTTATGTTAAAATGTTTGCCGGAGAAAGTAACGTGCAAGTGCTTTGAAATCGGCGCGCGATAATAATACGCCCAGAATGTTTGATATTTGCGACGCTTCCGTCGAATAGGACTGTTTGAGCGGACGTTTATGTTCCGGTCTACTCCTCGAATATGGAACACTAACTTATCGAAACAATGGAAAAATACTACATAGATTTGTTTTTGAGCACAACATACGGTTCGTCTCCAAAAGAAAGAATAAAGTATACCTACTTCATGAATAAAAATATTTCCCAAAATATATAAATATGAACCACTATATTTTTACCTCCAAACACTGAAAGACATGTTAGAGTCTGAATTATATTCTCAATTACTAACTATACTTCAAGAATGTAAATCTTTTGTTAAAAATCAACAATTGATGTTATTATTTGTTTACAATACGATAAGCTTCAGACTGCATGCGAAGTATGCGTGTCGTGTATCAGACACGCATCGCTTATCTGTCTGCATCCGATTTCACAGACATTTGTGGTAAAAATAGGAGAAGAGACAATCATATTCGTAATTACCAGAGATTAAATCCAATATATTACTTTATAGGGAAGCTTAACCTTTTTATATGATACCATTACATGTGATGCAATGAGGCTATGTTATGAGTTCGCGCCCAGTTAGTGCTCATTGCCCGTGCACGTGAACAGCGGTATTGTTCAGCATCACTATGCGTTCCACTGACCCAATTAGTAGACTTATTGACAGAACTGTCTTGGCTCAAGAACGTACTGCTATAGCCAAAGAAAGCTCTCACTTAATTATTGGGCACCTTCACATTATGTCACCAAGTATGGATCAAATTATTTTTGTAAAAAAGATCCAATCAGAAACAATTTCTTTCAAGAATTATTTTTAAAATTGTTCTTAATTTATTTTCATCAAAAGGTGTGCCAATATCTTAAAATTATGATATTAATTTAAAAAAAGGTACCATGTAAATGTAACCATTTGTTTTTACAAAGGTATTAAGATGGAAGAACTGTATTTATATGTATAGCCAGTCTAATGCGACGAAAATGCGCGTGCGGGCGTACCTCGAAGTGCGCGGGAGGGCGCTCCCACGGGTTGCTGATATTTTTAGTTCGCGACCATTACTTGGCACCGACGGCCGCACTCGGCTACGCTAGTGATCTGCTTGAATCCCTCCGCGCGAAGGCCTGCTCCCGCCCAGCAGCAAATAGCTAAATGTGCAACAGTTGTGAATAAGTGTTCATATTGATGAAGTTGATTTATGTAAAATTATGATTTTCAAGAACTATTATGTCATGTATCCAGGTTGAACTTCATTTTTTAACTTAAAGCTTTAACATTTTACAACAATGGCTAACATAGGAAATAGTGGCAGTGGTACGACAAGTCCACGTCGCCGATATACTCGCGCATCCACAACTAGCGTTACGCAGCTCTTATCAGATGGATACTCTAATATAATGAACAGACTAACACGAAGAGGACCCTCAGAGAAAAATGATCACCTCATTGATACAAAACTAACCGCTGCACGTAATCGCTATGATGATAAACTACTTTCTAATAATAATTCTGTTTTGACAAATGTTCGACGTTATGAAAATAATAGAAAAATATCGCCGTACAAACCGTTCGTCTCTAGTGTAGGACCAACGGCAAAAAAATTCGGAGACGATCGCGGATACTCAAGTTACCTGAGTTCGCCCAAGACCCGAATCGATACATCACCTGTCCATTCAAATCCAGGCATTAGCGCTCTCAGTCGCAGTGACTCATTCCGCAGAGCTCACATCAAAGATAATAAATCATCACCGTTTACCAAACGATATCCTCTCAAGGAAACTAATAATAACACCTTAGAAAATACAATTACATTAGGCAGTACACGCAGTCGTTTAGAGGATAAATATTCCTCGGTATTAGACAAAATAGCATCTCAGAAAAAAGAAAAAGCTAAGAAAGAAAATGAAGACCGTGATAAAACACTAGAACCTGAAGCAGCTTCTTTTTCTAAAGGTTTAATGAGAAGTTTTACAACTGCTGTATTCGGTGAGAACTCTTTCAAAAGAAATCACTATTCACGAGAAAAAACGAGGGATAAGACACCGTTCAGGAATACAACTGATCGTCGTTTATCATCTAGCCGTAAACAAAGTGATAAAAATGAATTAAAAAATGGATTTGATTCATCTTTAAAAGATCGCCCCCAGTTTATGAAGGATAGAGACAGTATTTATAGAAAACACAATAGGAGGTCCCTACGGGTAGAGAAAAGCGGTAGTGATAAGAGAAGTGGCAAGTTATCGTTAAGGCCCATCGATATCAGTTTACAATCTGGGGCAAGAGATTTAAAATCACCATTACAACAACAGGTAGCTAAGGAAAACAAATATAAACCAACAAAAACACCTCCCTCCTCTCCTGTTAATGAAGGTCGACAAAAACAAATATATTTCCCGTCTAGTGACGAAGACGACGATAAGACGCCGGTTGGCGACCGTGTGCTTACCGAACGCGAGACGCGGCGAAAAGAGATTCAGGGCTTAATTATGAAGTACGCTCATTTGGATGAGGTCTACGCTCGAATTACCGAAAGGGAACCCAATGGACTATCGAATGCTTTAGTGCCTAGGAAATTGGAGCCCATCAACGTTGGCGACGTGGTGACGCTGCCACCTGAACTGCGAAGCCGTCACCGGCCGCAGCGGCCGCGTCATCTCACACGGCACGCGGCTACGCCGCCTGTAAGCACAAGCTAACCGCCCGCTTGCGTCTCTGTGTGCCGCTAACATTTACCTGGTCCGTGATTTTAAATAATATATCTGAATAAATAGATATAAATATTAATATACATCTAAGAAACTTTTAAGTTATTTCTTGTAGGTAAACCGAAAAATAATCATTATAGAAATGCATGTATTTTGCGACTTGTATCACGTAAACATTGGTTTAACATTTGTATGAAGGTAGGCAGAAATAAAATTGACATTGATGTATGTAACGCACTTCAGTAACTTAAACTTCTTATTCAATTAAGAACGGAGTTTTAAAATTATAAACTTGTGAAATGATAGTGCATGTATTACACTTTCTTGTGCGTGCTTTTCAGTCTAAGATGTCTCTGTTTTGCGTAAAAATATTTTCTAACAACAAAATTAAGCGAACATCCAATAAGGCTAGGATTGGAAATGTTAGTTAAGTGTAAACATTTAATTGCTACTAAATAACATTGTTTGCGGGCTCGGGTGGACACTGTTACCTAATGAACCGGTGTGTGCGAGGAGGTTGCGTGGTAAGCGAATGCGAGTGATGCGTTGGATCCAGTTCCGGTGTCGTCCCTTCCTCGTCCCACTCCCATCCCCTCCAGATCCCCCGGTCGAAGCGCGACCCGCGCTCGGCCCTCAGCGCCCACCCGTCCGCCCTCTAACAGCATGTACGACACACCATACCAATTGTCGCTTGTCTGACGGGCAACCGTTCCATTGTCTGATTGTTGGGTACAACACTACTCGGGTCGTGGCGAACGTGTGGCGCTCTCCGTGGCATTGCTGACGCTGGTGCTCTCGTGGCGTGATGGCGTGTGGCGTCGGTGCGTGTCGGTGCTGGTGCTGATGCTGCGGCGCCTGCAGAGCTCCCGGGCACGCTCCTCCGTCAAGGACGACAAGGACGGACACCTGGTGTACTGGCCCGGATATGTCATGGGAGCGAGATGTTCGTGTCCACACCATACCTTAACCACTTGTATTCCACGACTATAATGTTACACATGCGATACACACTCACACACACATACATTCGCAGAAAACAATTATGACAGATTTTAATACAGATTCTTACAAATAAACCTCGGACAGAAACTCGAGAAGTGACCAACTTTGGTCACTCTCAACATTCAAGCCCTTTTACAGATTTGAATTTCGAAGATTTCAATGTTAACATAAATTTTATCGCTTGTGATTTTTTATTTTCATTTTGAATAACAGTGTCAGTCATTTAATTCATAATGAAAAGTCACGTTGGATATAACAGGCGTTGTCTTTCATGCGTTGTAATATTCCGTGATTCATTGTTTCTTTAACGTCAAACAGTGTTTATAAAACTTTCTGTAGAGGAATATATCACCGTGATACGACAACACGTTGAGATGCAATCGTCGGAGTCCATCGTGACTTTGTAATGCGAGTGGTTCACTAATCGGTATGCCTTGGTTTATTGCAGACAAAATCATCGAGACGCTGGGTGAGGGCACCTTCGGCAAAGTGGTCGAGGTGAAGGACTTGGAAATGTAAGTGAAAACTTTTATATGAATTCCATTTAATTGAAATATTTTATATCATTAATTTAAAATTTTTGTTGTTGGACAGGACTTGCTATTTGATTACTAATTATGACGGTAGCTAAGTGTCTTGTTGTAAAGTAGAATGTCATTGTTTATGAGGCAATTAACCTGATATAGCCGAGTCTGGGTTATTTTTAAAAATCTCTGGCATAGAATACATTATTGATTAATCTGGCGACTGGATCTATTTTCATTTGTTTATATTAACTCTATATTACCATTTCGCTGCCAGCGTCCTGTCAAATAATAATTATTCCATTGAAATGTTAATAATCCTATTCTTTTATACATTCCAGGGAGCACAGGATGGCTCTGAAGATAATAAAAAATGTCGAGAAGTACAGAGAGGCTGCGAAATTAGAAATTAACGTTTTAGAAAAATTAGCTGACATTGACCCCGACTGTAAAAAGTAAGTCCACTGATAACACCCGCGGTTGATAAGATTATTTATATATGTATGTTATTGTTAGATGTAAGTAAAAATAAAACAAAAACTCATAAACAACACGATGTCATTGTCTTATTGAGTATTTCATTCAATATTACAGTTTGTTCTCAAATATGACAGGACTAAGAATCAGTATAATTAAAATAGAATAGCTAATATATGAAAATAATAAATGCCAACTCGCCGTCGACTCGCGGGTGATTACAAGACGTCGTGTAGCACATATGACCTTGCTCGTTATACGTTATGGAGCTGGCGCCCGGCCAGCCGCCCGTGTCAACCGACACACATAGCTAACACTTTCGTTTTATTACATTCAAAATAACAATTTTTAATCATTTTAGATTATTTTCTATGTTATATTAGTATTAGATTGCCCCGTTCAAAATGTATTTCAAATATTGAATACAAGAGCACCAAATAAGAGGAAGTTATAAACGTGAACGTATGGTCTAATTTCAGTTTGTGCGTGAAGATGTTGGACTGGTTTGAGTACCACGGACACATGTGTATCGCGTTTGAAATGCTCGGGCAGAGTGTGTTCGACTTCCTGGTGAGTAATGTTTTATAAACAACAACTCATTTATCTTTGTCCAACTTTAGTATTTGCCCTATACGTGTATTATACAAAGTGTAGAAAGTGCCAATTATATAAATATTCAAATTTATGAATAGGACTCAAAGCTACTAACTGTATATTTTATTTACGAATGATTCACATTGACTGCAAAGTAATGAAGGTGTTGGATCAAACATTTGCTTAAATCACCAACAATTGGCAGTATAATGTTTTGAAAACTAAATGTACGTGACACGTTAATTTGGAATCGACGCCGTTATTGGCTTGTTTAATGTTATCAATTACAGTAGCGGCGACTGCTTATATAGAAATTATATACAACCATTTCCTTATCTTCACAATTATTATATTTCTTATACGAGTTAACTTGTACGTGTAAAAATACAACAGAGTAAATAATGTTGACAGTACAGCGATGTTTATATTAAAGATCAATAAACTTATCAAACTGTCGCTTATATGTTTGTTTTTAATTCGAATATGAAAAATAACAAACAGGGAAGTGACTGTTCTTAGACTACATCATAGAAATTACAGAGTGTGTCATCTTCATTACATCTCTGACCGTCAAGAGCTCACATACTTAAGCTATTAACTTGCACTTAAAATGTTCATTATTTCTAAGTCTAATTGCTGATTTACTCTAATCTCGTTGAATAAATCCAACTTCCTCTATGAATGTAAATGTATGGTCTCACAATTATATATCATTTTCCTTGTATTTATTGCATGTACAAGATAACACGTACATATTACAATATTATTTATTAAAGCGAACACACAAATATAAAATGTATCCTCCTCGTCCCCGCAGAAGGACAACAACTACCAGCCGTACCCCCTGGAGCAGGTCCGCCACATCTCGTACCAGCTCATACACAGCGTGCTGTTCCTTCACGACAACAAACTCACTCACACCGACCTCAAGCCGGAGAACATACTGTTCGTGGACAGCGACTACGAAGTCGTCAGCGTCTACAACACCTCCAAGAAGGTGCGTACTGTGACCCAACTAACAAGAAATATATCAAATACAATAATGGAAGTACTGATCAAAATTTAGTTTTCAAATGAAATTTACGATACATGACGTAAGCATAGAATAGTCTTCCGGAAGACTTTCCCTTCTCTCGACGTGCCGAGGCGCGCTCCGCACTGACGGCCCCGTCGTTTCCAGAAGCACGACCTGCGGCGCGTCAAGCGCAGCGACGTGCGACTCATCGACTTCGGCAGCGCCACCTTCGACCACGAGCACCACTCCACCATCGTCTCCACCAGGCACTACCGCGCCCCCGAGGTCATACTGGGTACGACCACCTCGCCTCTGTGCTGATAGACACTGACAGATACTGTACCGACCGCTCCTATAGTACAGTACAGTACAGTACAGTACTGTTATTAATTTATGAGACTCCAAATTAGTCGATTGCTATCACATTTTTAATGTGAGCTAAATAATGTGGGACGTGTGTATAAACGTCTGTTGTCTGTAGAGCTGGGATGGTCTCAGCCGTGCGACGTGTGGTCCATCGGCTGTATAATGTTCGAGCTGCACCTCGGCATCACGCTGTTCCAGACACACGACAACAGAGAACACCTCGCCATGATGGAGCGGATACTCGGACCTATTCCCTACAGGTACGCTGTTACAACAATTACATATAAACAACAATTTCCGCACGAATCAAAATCATTACTTGAGACAAATGTTTGTATTTTCGTCGTGTTCGTATTATATAACATTACGACGAGGTTATAACAAATATTTTCAAAAAAGATTGATTTGACAGAGGAATGTAGACGATGCACAATTTTAATGAACTTTCCCAGTTAAAGAACATGTTTTAAAATAAACATACTTAATTATTTTTAAAAAGCAACTCAGCACAGCAAAACCCTGACTGGCTTATATACAAAATATTCCACTATTAAAAATTTTGTTTCATCTTTTTAAATAATTTAATTAAAATATATCTATTATTTTCAGAATGGCAAGAAAAACAAGAACAAAATACTTCTATCATGGCAAATTAGACTGGGATGAAAAGTCGTCGGCGGGCCGATACGTTAGAGAGAATTGTAAACCATTATTAGTGAGTTCATGTACCTACACTCTGAATACTTCTACTTTTAACCAACTATAATATTTCAAAAGGATCAAAAGTCGAACGAGTCGAATCACTGGTGTTACTGTTATTTTTTTGGAATCTACCGGAGATTTTGTGGTTGTAAAAGTTTTTCGAGCCTAATATAAATTATTTATGAAAAACAATTTTCATCGTTCACAGAGGTACCTACAGAGCAACAGCGAAGAGCTCCGGCAGCTGTTCGAGCTCATCGCGCGCATGCTGGAGTACGAGCCCTCGCAGAGGATCACGCTGCGGGACGCCCTCAGCCATCCCTTCTTCAGCAAACTACCGCATCACCAACGATTGGGTACACACACACACACACACACGCGCGCACTATACGACACACATGCACAGGACAAATATTGAGATAACTCATCACTGGTGTTAGGATTACTTTTCAAGACAATTTACATTTAAAATCTTTGTTGGTGATTTGAAATGTAAAACTACTTTCTTCAATCAAGTTTTTGAAATGGTTTTATAAAGTACGAACTACCACATCTCAGCTCTTAACATCCTGCCGCAGTTTAGTTGTGTAAGACATTGTTCAAACATCAACTCGGCCGCTTACGTAACTACATCAGAAGTGACGATCCAATACGACCTGTTTATATTTCGTGAGACCTGTGACGTGACGCGAGTGTCGCCTATGATGATATAAATTCTTTGTTATAGGATACCAGTTTACAAGGCCGTCGTTCCTTAGGTCAGGCCCATTCCACTTGTTAGATGCTTTTAACAGCTTTTTTATTACTTTTCCTCTCAAACACATGGTGCGACATGTTCCGACTGTATGTTCTGTTAACGTCCGTGTGCAAACTACTAGTCATGGTTCGGTTTTCACCGTATAACATTGTTTGAAACTACGTTGTCAGTGTTTAGTTTTGTCGTTATAAATATTGTTTTGATGTTGATGTTGGTATGCCTGTGCTTCTAATACAGCCTTTACAATGTCCGAGGGACAGCATGATTTACATGATTTGTAGCTTTATTTTTTTTTATCGCTATATATTGTTTTTAGACACGCGGTTCATGAAATGTATAAATCACATTATTTTTAGCAAATTGTAATAATATTTTAATTCACATTTTGTTATAACATCCACAAAGATGCCTATTATATCAATTTATTCTAATCTATTGTATTATAGGCATGTTTTCGGTTAGCTTACCGAGTATAAATTTCATTTATTTGTTCATATCAAACCATCCAGCGTGAAAACTATAATTAAAAAGTCTGTATGTAATTACACAAGTCCGTTTGTCCGTAGGCAATGACCGCGCGCGGTGCAACGGTGAGGGCTCGGCGCCCCGCGAGCGCTCGCACTCGCTGAGCCGGTGAGCCGCCCGACCCGCCGTGACTCGCCGTGACTCGCCGTGACTCGCCGTGACTCGCCGTGACCCGCCGTGACCCGCCGTGACCCCGCCCTGACCCGCGGTGGCCGCGCCGCGTGACCCGCAGTGCAGTGATAAGTGATATGTTATGAACATCGTAATTTAGGTTATATTTTGTTGTGAATCGGTACTTCTCAATTTGTATTTATAAAATAATTAATATTTCAAATAAAGACTGTCAGTCTGAGTTAATACTGTTTTATTTTTATTTCAACTCTTCTGCATGTTTTAAAAAGTGTTATTGTGATTAGATAACAGATAGTGAAATATACTGTAATAACGAACTGACGTCCGTACGTAGGCTGAGACAACTAATGTTCCTACAGTGTGCGACTGCGAAAACCGCAAGTACGTACCAAGTACTGACTACCGGCTGTAACCTCATATTCATAACAAGTATGTATCTTGAAAATCTGATGAACCTATTGATTTGGTATATTATTATCTCTTCCATTAGCTTCAAGGTTTATTTTCTACGCGCCTTTAGTAAGTCTTACATTGTAAAGTTTCAAGCCTCTGCAAACTAGACTTAATACGATAGTGTTCCGTTCCTTTTATGTAAAGTTGTTATAATGAGATGAAAAACTAAATTAACCACCAAAACTGTAAATACGTTTTTAGTACATATAAAAATAAAAATAATTTTATTTAATGAATGCCATTATTTTATTTTAGTGAATTCCATTTATTTTAATAACAAATAGACCTATTTACTTGTAAGAGCCGAAACGAAAGCATCTTTAGGATCTTGGTGTTAGGATTTATTTGATAAGTGAATATATACCTTCTATTGACCATTACTGTATTTTTATTTACTGCTGTAACGTTTGTTCCACCCTGGTACTAACTCTAATAACCCTGATACTATTATCTAAAAACCAACCAAACAGAGTTTCAACACCAAGAACTGTGGTAACACTAAAATAATATTTTCATTCCTTATTATATATGAAAATCTTACAGATATGTTTTAACGATTGTATTTCATAACATCAAATGATTAAAAAAGCTTTTGATTTTACGACAAATATTATTAGTATAAATTGTAGTACCACATACAACTATACGGGAGAAACTGGGACGGGAAGAGATTGGGTGACAGAAACAAACTATGCATTTCATAATTTATTGCATAATAAATAAATAAATACAGCATCATTAACCAATCCATGTATCGTGCTTTTAAGCCTTACGATTGTCAAATTAAGGTTTACAATACAAATAAATAATTGTTTCTCTATACTAAAAATAAAAGTTGTCCGAATAAAAAATAGTAATTTAAATTATCATTTGACTTCATTTGTTAAGTTTTCTAACCTAGATTATAAAAATAACTTAACTTACGAACGGTAAGAAAATATTTTTTGGAATGTACGCTACGTTTTCGACATTGAAGAGAAAGAGAATGAGAGAAGAACAGAAATAATACACCAGTATTTAGTTTAAAAAGGAAGAAGACATTATTTGGGAAAACAAAAAATAAAGTACAAACATTTGGCAAGTAAAAATACTTAAGAAAACATATCACATATAGACTTCACGTCATAGCCTCTCGGCGCCATTGCCAATATATTATACAATCTCCTCCTCAAAATGCTGTAACTTGCAACGTATAAAATCGTAATGCAATCGTTCACTTTGAACTGCATTACATATAACATACTATTTATTACATATTGAAAAATACAAGTCCAAGATTCGGTAACTTTCATCACATTAGGTAAGTAAATTATTTCGAGTATTGTAAAGATCCGTCGTCAAAAATAAAATTAGATCAATACATCACCGAGAAGTCGCCAAAAGACGAGACAATCGTGATATTGTTTCAGAAATGGATGAAATATTAGAAAATGAGTTTTTTTTTTGTATAACATATGCGATCGAATTTTATTGGTAATTTAGAATACGTATATCCGCACGAGCCGTGTCGCCTACATGACGCTTGTGTGACCGCTGTGTGACCTCTACATGATGTTGACTCGTGGCTGGTGGTGAGGCCAGTCGTAGACGGCGGGCAGCGCGCGCGAGTAGCGCACGTCGTACATCTGAGAGCGAATGAACGACTCCACGTTCAGCGGCTGCGGCTGCACGGACGCCTTGCCTGGGGGGGAGGGGGGATACGATTATGTGTCTGATAAATCAAGTTTAATGCTGTCTGTGCTGAGTCCGATGGATTACGAATTTTGAAGATTGGAAATGTTACGCATAAAATTATAAAATGTAGTGTAATATATTTACCGGTGGCGTATGCGTGTACTACTATTTTCTTTGCGATCTTGACGGAGCAGTCTTGGATGATCTCAAGTGGCGGGTAGAGACTGCCCTGGTCTAGGTTCTCCTGTGATACGATTTCTGCCAAAGCCTGTGAACATATTTTTTGTTTATATTTCATGTACGATTTTTGGTTAGTGTTTTATGACCCGTGTCACTCTGGAACATCCGAAACAACTAGATGATATTACAAGTAGGCACAACTGATTGATCACATCAAAATTAACATATTTTGGTACAGTCGTGTTTTCTTCGTTTTAAAATCATTTTTAGATATTTCTCGACCATTAAAATGGTAGTTAGGGTGGCTAAGTATTAAGTATTCCTGACGGCAGGAGACGCCCCCTCTTTTTAAGGCTACCCACTACCTACTACTATAAACCGAGAGTTATCCTCATTGCTTCGGCTGGACCTCACGAGATAATATTCGCACTCGACCGTGCCACGGCCCGTCCATGGACCCTGGCTATCAAGTGCAGCAGGTACTGACCTCTGCAGCCAACAACATGAAGTCCTCGGAGATGTCGACGATGCCGGCGCACAGCACGCCCAGCGCCAGGCCGGGGAAGATGTAGGAGTTGTTCCCTTGGCCCGGCCGCAGCACGCGCCCGTCCTTGGTGTGGTAATCCGGGAACGGGGAGCCCGACGCGAAGATAGCGCGCTCCTGGACACACAGACACGTTACTCTACTGGTAGAACATTTACTTTTATCACAAAGATTCGAATAAACCTCTATTTTCCTCTCGTGTTATTTAGTTTCTGCAACTCTTCATTTTTGTAGATGTCAACGGGCGACGGTTCCGCTTACTGTCGGATAGTTTTGTCTCCCGTATACTTAAGAAAATATTGTCAAAATACATCACGATCTCCGTACATCTGTGTTGACGTAGGCCTCCTCGGCGGTGCACTCCGCCTTGCTGGTGGGGTTGGATAGAGCGAATATAATGGGGCGCTGGTTGTTGTCTCCCATCGCCCGCAGGATCGAGGGCGTGAAGGCGCCTCCCACGGCAGCAGCGCCTGCGAGAGGAGACACGTGAAACAACCTACACATGTACTGCTGGACTTTAGGTGTGGAAAGGATGCGGATCACAATTGTGTTTCAGTGGCGCAATGAATTCTTCTCAGGTGAAATTTATGCAGAGAAGATGCTTTATTTACTCTTCAAGCTTCATGAGGAAAAAAGCAACTCGCTAAAGACTCCACAAAAAAATTAGAAGAATAAAAAAAACATTATACCGATTAGGACAGACGGCTTAGCGACATTGACCACTTCGGCCAAGGTCTTGATGGGCGGGCAGTCTTTGGCGAACTTTTCCTTGTGCTCGTTGAGACCTCCCTCGGGCCTGTTCTTGACGATGAGACCCTTGGAGTCTACCATGAAGATACGGCCGCGGGCGTCGGCTTCGGAGGCTCCCTCGGCTTTCATCGCCATTACGCACAGTTCCGCTATACCCAATGACGCCTGTGGACCAAATCAATGAGCATGTTGATTCGTTGGTGACCATTTATCTACCAGGACTGATCGTATCGTCACCTCTCCCGCTCCCTGGAACACGATGACGTTCTCTGCCAGTTTCTTCCCGGTGATCCTAAGGCTGGCCAGCAGACCAGCTACAGCTACCGCCGCCGTGCCCTGGATATCGTCGTTGAAGGTGCAGTACCTGGGAGACAATACAGGGTCGTGAGTCATATTGATGGGTACAATAAAAGTAACATTTGGTTTTAAAACACAAGGTGAATGTTATTAATAGATGTAGTATATAATCCGTAAGCGGACAAATTTCTGTGTCTGTGGTTAAGTTATTCACTATTTGTAAACTTGTAATAAGTCGAATAGATGCAGCTCGTAAGGGGTATATTACTAGCTGATGAAAGAAAAATGACATGTAACCTTCATCATCATCACAAGAACTCACTTTCCACGATACTTCTCCAGAAGGCGAAAGGCGTTAGCATTCCCGAAGTCTTCGAACTGTATGAGACAGTTCTGTCCGAAGCGCCTCACGACCGCACGCATAAACTCCTCAATGAAGTCGTCGTACTGCTGCCCGCGGACGCGCCGCTGGCGGAGCCCTATGTACAGCGGGTCCTCCAACATTGTCTCGTTGTTGGTGCCCACGTCTATGGAAAACAAAAGTTTTTTTTAGTGAAACTTATTTCGGAGAATCTTCAATCTCTGCCATAAATATCCTGAGCCTCACCCAGTGTGATGGGCAGGCACTGGTGAGGCTTGACCCCCGCGAGTGCGGTGTAGAGCGCCAGCTTGCCGACGGGGATGCCCATCCCGCAGGCGCCCAGGTCGCCCAGTCCCAGGATGCGCTCCCCGTCCGTCACCACGATAGCGCGCACATCCGTCTCCGGCCTACGGGACGGGAGGTTTTTTACCCGATGCATTATGGTCACAAAAATGCATGCGTTTTTTGGTTTTTCTTTAGCTTTTTTTATAACTTATATTTTGATATATCTTACATGTGGCATATTTAGTTTAATAAACATTGATTTAAAGACAAATTATTATAAATAACGATACCAAAGAGTGAAAACCCACTAACGATTATATTAAGGAAATGTTAGTTCACGTTCATTGTATTGTTAAGGAAACAGTTCGTTACGTAACGAGCTAACATCTCACTCGTGACGTCACTCACCGGAGACACCGACTTATAATAGGATTTTCTTATTTAGGGTGACGATTAATCCAATTATCGTGACAACGTTTATATAATTTAATACATTGGACAATTTATTATGTTTTTACAACATTTATTATATGTATTTATACAAAATAATATCAAAAGCAATATAATTTTAAAATGTGATAATAAAGGAAGATCTAACCGCTAAATACATTTGACAAACTCACCAATTCTTCAATATGTCGTAAATATATCCCTTATCGTTGATGGTGATGAACAAGCCCCGCGGTCTTCGGTACACGAGCCCGTACTTCTGGCACGCGAGTCCCACTGTCGGGGTGTACACGATGGGCATCATGGTGGCCACGTTCTCGCCCACGAACCGGTAGAATAAGTGCTCGTTACGATCCTAGACAGTTTATATCACATTTATAATCACAATAATTAATAAATACAATTAATATTGTTTAATTCTAAACGCAATGTAACTCTCAATCTCTGAAGTATAAGTTTATTTCCATGGCATTTGATAAGTGGGCGTCTTATCCACTTGGATGAATCCCCTTAAATCCCCCAATCCTTTATGAAGTTAGTTCAAAGTTCTAATTACCCGAGCCTGATGGATTGCGAGTTTCACTCGTCGCTTCATTTGCCATTTACTTTAATTTCTACCAACTTTTTCACTTTCATGTTAATTGATTAATTCTTATTAGCCCCGTGAGTTATCTTTATAATAATTTGAAATATTGTGTCTTATTTATAGAATAAATGACCATCTCGCCGTCTTTTAAGTATTACAATAAGTGTTCCAACGTTTCTAAGATTTTGTCAAATATACAGTAATTCATTTTTTGAATGGCAGTTTATTATTAAAGAATGAGTTATTTTTAACTAATATCGTCCATTTTGCGATATAATCTAAAGGTGAAATACGGAATACGACATTAATTCGTGACCATGGCTGATGAAAATCTGTCGAAACATTGGGAAATAAAAAGGGATTTCACCTTTCATTTATATCGTAAAATTGACCCGATATTAGTTTGAAACGTGTACAAGTCGCGGTAGTTTAAAAAATTGACAATGAGTCGTATAAAGAAATAGAAAAGGAAAATGTGTCAGTTTTTTGTCAAAGTAAAAGAAATACTCATTCAAAAGAAAATAGCATAATTCTAATTGTATGGAGGTATTGTGACAAACGTATTTATATATAAACTAAAAAAGATATAAACGTATTGTAATTATAAATGTACATAGAGATTTAATCACGGGTTTATAATCTGAAATACATCTAGTACCTACAAATAATAATATACACTTTACAATTTTGCACAAGAAACCTGCGTTAATCAATATTAAAAATGGTTTACAATTCTGTATATTTGTAATGAAATCTTACTAAAATGTATTAATTATTAATTATTAATTTTACTTTAACAAGCTGCCATCAAACTCAAATAGACTCTGACTCGTTTTGAACAATATTTGAACAACATCAACTTAGTTAATTATTCAACGTGTAAACAAACAGGTACGAAATATTTCTTCAGTTTTACTTGACTTCACATTAAAATTTCATGCAATCGATTAAAATATTTTTTTAACATAATTACTTACAGCTGTGATTATATTGTTTATTATATTTAAAATTTCGTGAACCATGACTATATTAGTGCCCGACTAGTTCGACCGACTAGTTTGACCGACTAGTTTGACCGACTAGTTTGACCGACTAGTTTGACCGACTAGTTTGACCGACTAGTTTGACCAACTAGTCGGGCACATACCGATTTAAGAATGCGTGAATACAGCCGGGTAAATATAAATATATTAGTGATTATATTATTTATTTTTACTACTACTTTATATGTATAATAACTCCACAACAGCGCTACATACCTGATCATATTGATTTGGCTTCATGTTAGATTATCTAACCGCTAAGACTAATACTAGTAGGGCTATTAAGACTCATGGTACTCACCAACAAACCCATCAGGTAGATGTACTTGTTGAGCGGATCCTCGTACCTCTCGATGGACAGCTTGCATAACTGCACCTGCTCCTCCTGACTCTTCACCCTGGGCGGCAGGAGGCCATGGATACCCATGGCCTGACGCTCCTCAATTGTGAACGCCATGCCCTGGACGGAATATAACGGTAAGGTCAATAAACGAGCAGTTCACATTTGAACAATTGAATTAAAATCAGTTAGCAATTCATAAATATGTATTTAGTTTTCGAAAAATATAACAAATATTATATTTCGATACATTATCAAATATCAGCTTGTCATTCACAGATGCAATCGCAAAATCTGTTTATTGTATTTCGATTACTTCAAATTTTCACTCGTCTTTAATCAACAAAAATAAAAACTTATTCAATTATAATAATATAATGCAGTACCCACGTAAATATTATCATATTCAAAGCAGGGTCTCATATGAAGTGTTACCGAAGCCAAGTAATATAACATAAATATGCTTATATCAACTTTTCCATTCTCATCGACAGTAGTACATTCAAAATATTTACGTTTCGGTAGTATTTTAGTGGACAAGGTTGGACAGGACGAAATGTTATGCGTTTAATAGGAGACAGTAAGCCGCCGCAAACTCATTGTTGGGAAGTATAGTGGGTTAGTGCCTTATTTTTTTTATTTCAAAGGAGCTATCTAGCTTATTTTTATCATGGTACTTGTCTCTTTTCAATAAAGGCGGACCCCTAACAGACAATTATAATTGATCCTTATACTACATTCGGTACAATCGAAATAAATCGTTAGATCAAAAAGATATTGAAGTACGACGCGACGCAATAGAGGTGACTTTCATGAATATACACACTTGAACTAAAAGACTATTAACTTATCGATCTCTTTTAGTGAAGTGGGTAACTTGTAAGTTATAGTGAGTATTTACTTAATATTTAATTAAATTTACACATTATTTATAAAGATATTTCTATAGGACACTTCCATAAATAATGTCACATTTTTACTGAATTTGTTTTTCAAAATATTATACTAGTTACCTACATATATTTTTAAAATAATTATGATAAGCTACGCAATGTGTCATGAGGTAAATGACATTAAAATTACAATACATGATATACAGTACAGTACAGTGATGATACAGTACAGTGTTCAATAAACGAACACGAATACGAATTGCAAAAACATTGACATCGGGTCGATGATTGCATAAATTAATACACATTGGACGGAGGTGTGGCTGTGACGTCAGCTACGTTATCAAGAACTAGTTCATCAAATAAAATATACATATATATTAGTTTCAAAATAAATAATTATTTTTACTGAAGTGCATATAAAATATACATTTATCAATATACTATTTAAAGAGGTATATAAAGTCAGTAACAAACCCTTGAGTCGTGAGCTGCTAACTCGTCTGGAATCGTGAAGATCTCACGCCGGGGCGTCAACTGCCACCAATCTCTTTCCATTATTTTTCTCCTCAAAAAACAATCATTCAAAATTTCCTTCCCTAACTGAATTCCACCAAATCCAGTTTAAGAAACTTTTCTTTTAACATCAAAATTGAATTTTTAACAATGCCCGTTTTAAAGTTGAAATTTTCTTTACGAATTTCGAAACAATTGCTAATTTAAAAACGACATGAAAAGTTCTCGTTCAAAAGAGTTTAACAAATCGTCCATATCTCTTTTAATTAGATTAAATTATAATTTTACTCTTTATTTATAAACTTTTAAATACTTCCATTGTATTCAATGTGTGGTGTGTGACTGTTCCTGTAGAGTCCTGTAATATTATGCATTGTAAAAAATGTATAAGAAAATGCACCCAGCGAGTCTAGAACACGGATCAATACCTTTACTACACTAAATAGACCGTGTCAAAAGCCTTACGCCGTCAGAACTATTTTCTGTCCTTTCCTTTTATTGCTTCGTAACGATGAAAAAAACATATTATTCAGGAAAAATATTATAATATTCGACAGTCATGATGACATTTTGGTATTCTATATTAATTTCACATTAAATTAAGGATATGTAAAACTCAAGCATATTTAAAAACCTAATAACTGTTCTATTATAGCCCAAGATAATACCTAATACTAACAGCTCTCAAGTGTCATGTAAGAGCCTTGAGAAGCGGCACCGAAATAAAAACGCCCCGGGCGACGTTTAGCATGACGGCACCAGCCCCAGAAAAGGTCACCCTAAGAATTTTAAGGTTATAAATGCGTGGGTCTATTATGTTATAATACCACATCACTCAATATGGGTTACTAAGTTTTTGGTAACAAATTATGATGATGTTATAAAAATACTTAAAAGGAAAAAATCTAAAGGAAATGATGACATTTTATTATGAATGGCAAAGTTTCAATCAAAAGAACACTTTATTGACATTTATTATATATAAATTGTTTTGACATTGACCGTTAATAATGTATTTTATGTCAAGATCGCGGGCTTTTTTTTTGCAACAGGTGCGAGCGTGCCACAGACTATCAATATGTTAAATGACGTAATTATATCACTATTATTATCATTGAGTTGTACTAAATTATTTAAATTAATTAATTAATACATTTATTTGCTAATTTTATATGTTTTGCTATGGTAAATATTTATATGGTAATAATTTCTGACACATATATGTCAGAAATTATTGATAAAAATGTACGATTGATAAAATAGTAAAAAAAAACTATTACTCAGTTCCTCGTAATAGAATGTTACGAGATATTTTTTTGTAACAAAAATACTTAGGTATTGCTATTTCAAATAATATTTATTAATTTCAGAAATTGTTTAAAAATAACACAAAAACGAATTATTAAGTAATTTTATTCAATAAACTAATTTAGGATATTAGTATCAATATATAGAGACGACTCTATTTCAATATTAAAGACAAATGATGCGATCTAAGCCACAACCTGACATACATACTTACTACTATGAGTTAGCGTCTATGAGTCATGGACGTGTAAATGTGTATATTTCCTTATAACCGATATTCCTTATATTTCCTGACTGTGACTTCATATTAATCAAACGACCATGACTATGGAAAAACTAACAAAGCAGAAAACGAACAAAGCTTACACATTTAATGTATCGCTCGTTCAGTTTCATAAAATTAATTAACACAAAAAAAAAACAATTTACAAAAGTGAAGATAAATAAAACCTTTATACCGCCAAAGCAACACAAATATTTAAAACCTGTCAAGCGTTCTAAGGGATCGGAATTCTTATATGATTTATTACTTTTATCAAACTCTATTCAATATACATTTCTTGTCAATCTATTACTATTACAGTACATTTCAATATTCACCTTCAAATTAAAGCAAGGATAGCGACGAGGTCAAAAACCAGGGCACAAGAAATACATACAAGGTAGGTCGGTTGTTTGATTCATTATTGTTATAATTGAAATCACACACGAGTCACTATTATCCAATTACATATATTAAACTAGTCCTGACCGACTTACTGATGATTGTCTGATGACTGACTGAATAACATACACAGGCTATAATAATTACTGACACTGTATATAAGGTAATATAGTAGTATGGTAAGTTGATAAAAAAAACCGCTTCAAATTTCTCACGGATTTATCGCGACTGCGTCACTCGGTAAGTGTTAAACTACTAGAAAAGGCAATTTAGAAAACGTTGCCATGGTTACGCTAATCCGAATGCCAATAATGATAAGATAACTAACTGGCTGCACTCGAGTAACTACAACCATCTGTAATGAAATACAAATATAATATTATCTTTAATCGATTGTGGATTACGGAAGATAACATTAATTCAGCATTTGATATAAGGTACTAGTGTTGTATTTATAAATTATAAGGGTGTATAATATTGTTTGTTTGTTTAGAGAGTTGTGGCTATTATTATATAATTAATATATAATAATTGAAGATAACAAAAAGGTTATTTACTTTCTTTTTTTAATTTATTTGAATAAAATGATGATGTAGTTATTAAAAATTAATTCCTTTTTCTGAAAAACTCTATCAAAACAATATTATTTATCATAGTTTTATAAATAATATGAAGTTTCGTAAAACAAGACACCGCAGTTATATAACCACAATAATTTATTATAATATCAGCACTCTTATAATAGTTATATAATAGACATATTTGTTTAATAAATAGTCATTTAACCAACGAATATAATTATAATCAAAATAAATTGCCGTATTTATAAATGATCATCACCTGATATAAAACCTAACGATTTATTTTTTTATTATTTTACATATATTGTCATAAGAAGGCTTGTATGAAAGAAAAACAGCACGCGCCGGGGCGAGTCACTAGTATTTAATATCATGCAATCCCCAAGCTCCAATATTATATTATATCTTCGGTAAAAAATAAATATGAAACAGCAAATTAAGTGTAAATTATTATTTTACTTCTAATTATTAGTACTTCAAAAAATCTATACACATGAATAGCCATGTAGAGCTTATTACAATTTTAAATATT
Organism: Dircenna loreta; assembly: GCA_963555665.1. Taxonomy (NCBI): domain Eukaryota; kingdom Metazoa; phylum Arthropoda; class Insecta; order Lepidoptera; family Nymphalidae; genus Dircenna; species Dircenna loreta. Next base: position 3,422,301 of record OY743099.1, on the reverse strand, counting down.
TAATAAAAAATATGCGGGCAGGGAATCGAACCCGCGACCTCTGAAATTCCCATTTACTAGTAATTTACCTGCCTAAGTGATTTAAATATTGTGTAAAACGTTCGGGACGAGGAACTCAAATCAACAGAACCTTTTCGGATTACCTTTCGTTAGTAAAATGTTAACTCGAGCGTTTTATTTGACTGACGCTTTTTCCGAACAAATAAGGATACAACATTTTTCATAATGAAGTATATTTAGTTATTCCTTATATAAATAACTATGAAATAAACAAAGTTATTTTACTTTAAAATGTATTATTATATTGAGTTACGAGAATAGTTTCAGAAAAGTGTTAGGATTACTAGACTTTGGCTCTAATGTTATAATACATAATAGTAGATATTGTGTATTACATATATAATACCTAATTGTTAAGTTCATTCAGAGACTGATTACTGAGTTGATTACAGAATTGAACCGACATTTCTCTATTAGTATATTGAAACTATTACTAGATTGCGAGTATATTAGACCTAAAGACGACAAACCTTGACCGCTCTTCGGTTGTTCAGGATTAGCTTTAAGAATACAAATCTTAAAGTGTTTTATATGTTGTACTTCCGTCTTATGTCATATTAACTGGCTTAAAACACAATGAATAGGCGCTGACAAAATCAACCATCAAATGTTATTTTCAGAGCTGAAAATGTCTATGAATACCGAAGCGAATGGTGAATATTTTGCACACATGCGATAATGGATATCGAACGTTCGGTTATTACAATATTAAATATATACGGGATACAATAATATACGGGAGATATTACTTGTGAGGGAGAAAATATAGTTAAAAAGAGAAAATATAGTTAAAAAGAGTTAATACCTAGGAATGGTATTGAGTTTAGTGATAGAGCTGAATCATGATATCATATTTTGATAAAACTAAATGTATGTAATGATAGCAAATTAGCGTTACGTTTGAGTGTTGCAACTCTCTACCCTCTTGAAATATGTTTTAAAAGTAATCCAGAATAATATTTAACTAAACGTAATCACGTGAATATGATTAGATATCATTTGAAGAGGGCTGTTTGCACATCACTTGTAGAGTACAGTTGACATTACATTTAACTAAATAGACAATTTTATAAAGGTTTTGTTTTATGATGTTTAAAAAATCTGCGACAAAACTATCCTTTATATTTATTTTAATACATTATTTGAATAAAATACTTTTTAGTCTTAGACAATTCTTTTTTAAATATTACTATATCGCCTGAAATCGTTCAATATCTAAATTAACATATAAAATGTCTCATTACATGGAAAATGCAAGATGGTTGTAAATCTTTAATAACAGAGAAAATTATATTACAAAAGAAATTTCAAAGAAATAATAGGGTTCGAAATTTGCCTAACAATAAAAAGTATTTGATGATTCGACGAAGTCGTTAAGAGTGCTCAGGGACAATGAAAAGTACTCATGGCTGAGCTAAAATTATTACGAATAAATTAAATATATTACCGTCCTTAACTAAATGTGAAATTGCCAAATTGCGAGGTCTGTACGATTGTGTTATTTAAATCAGACCCCTTCATAATCTAGCTTAATAGGAGACAAGTCGGTATTCACTCCAATAAATACGTAGGGGCGAAAACAGAAGCAGTGGAATGTGAACTTTATTGATTCGAGTATTGTATTATTTCGTATGTAATACTATGGAAACGAGTATGTACTCGAAAATAATATTACGCTTCCAACGAGGAAACTAACACAAATCAATCAAGGAAGTGCATGGAAACTTAATATCAAACAAATATTACGAAATATGTTGTTATTGAAATTCATATCTGTTTGAAATCGAGGGCGATAAAGTTCAAAACAATGCACTGCACTATGACATCGCTGAAAAACTGAATGGGAAAGCGCGTTCAAACTATGCGTTCAGACAAATATAGCAAGGGTTGTGTATTCGAAAATTACCTTATTAAGTCCGGGGTGTTTGAGCCGGTCCAGACCGGATAGGCGGCTGTTGGACTGCCCGTCCCCGGAGCCCCAAACACCAATGCGATCTCGTTCCATGTCGTACGTACGCGGTCCGCTGTGAGCGAGCAACTGCTTGCCGGTCGCGAGCTGAGCGATGTTTTTGTCGCCCGGCGCGGGGGGAGCCGGACTCATTGCGGTCTCGCTCCTGGGAAAACAGGAAAATTTTCAGCGATAGCGCTGGTATCAACTGTTTGCGGTTACCGCCGCTTGATGACAGATGGCGTTAGATCCTTGACCTCTTGTTATCGATGTGGTGAGGCTCTTATAAAGATATTTTCTTTAAAACTTTGTAAAACAAAATTAATTATATAATACAATAAATGTAACAGTTGACTGAATTTGACAGAAGCTTGACAGCATTCCGACTAATGTATTTATTCTTATTTCGTGTTGCAATCATGAAATATTAAAAATATATATATTACAAAGGAAGAGGGCCTGTTACTTTATCAAAATAATAATAATATAATAATTAGCAAATTAATATTACGTAAAATATTTAATTTCAATATAATTGCAACTTGTTAAGTAAATCCGTGATAAAAAAAAATATTACATGTCAATAACCTGTGGTTAGAAATATGATAGTAATGAATGAAATTGGCACGAAGGTTCAAAAACCTTTTATCTGTTTATCAAAGGCTGTACATTTTTCTAAATACATTAAAAAATAAAATCTATAAATTATAATATCTAATAATAAAATATTTTCATATTATTTAAAAAGAATACACTCTATTACAAAAAAAAACAAATAATTAAAAACGAATAACATATATAAATAAAAAAATATTATTTTAACAAAATAATCAAATATCCACCAATTTTACAACTGGCTACGATCACTGTTCTCTACTCTAATAAATAATCTCATTAAATCAGTCATTACAATACAATAAGGACCCTAGATAGAATTAAATGAATATAAAATAGTTATACTGTATTATTTAATCTATAAAACCTATAAAAGATATTACTAGACCTGACTACGAACCTACATGTAAGCAGCGCCACTAGACACTCTGCCTCTCTCTGACAAGAACAGCTCATTGCTGAAAATCAATTACAAAACTGACTCTTCATTGAAAAATGTTCATATATGAAAAACATACTGTAAGTGTGTAAATAAATATGCCATAAGATTAAAACTGATCAAAATTACTCATATGTGTTAAAAAACATTACAAGTGTGCGAATAAAAATGCTAGATGAGAATAAAAATAAGTGACTGAATAAAAATGCTCACAGAAAAAAAGGGTAATTATAAGTGATTGAATAAAAATACATATAGAAGAGAAAATAATTAAGATTGTTTTTAAAAAAGATAAGCAAAAAGTGAGTGAATAAAAAGCTGTAGGTACGTCGTTTAATAATAATTATAAAAATACACAAGAATATTTAATAAAATAATAATATATAATCTATTGTTTTAAATTATTTAATAAAAATATGTACATGAATTCATATCATATAATTTTTTTTATTAGACATCTCCATCTAAGTCAGTCAATAGTTGATAAAATATTTAACTAATGCTATTAACTAAAGCTGTTAACTTGGACTGATATTAATGTAAAGGAAGCACATAAAACTCATTAACTAATTGTTTTATAAACATTTTAAGTTCAAACCTCGACACCGGCGCAAGCGCACGTGCTGGCGAACTCTTGGGTAATTTGATATGAAACTTTACAAAACTTTCATGACATCATATTTTTATTAAATAAATATATATATTTTTAACACGCGTTATAAATTTTGATATAAGCTTACGTAGATTATTGTATATTGTTATAATTCTTCCAGATACAGGCATGGAGCAAGGTACTGTATATGAATTAAATTAAACCTGTTCTCATATCTAAGGTCAAATAAACAAACTTATAAATACGATTTAAAAACTCTCCACTATAAGTTTATAATAAAACAAAAGTAAATACAAATTTGTGCCTATGTCTAATATAATAATTATATTTTTTTTATGTAAAGTAAGCAAAGGCTACATCGACATACTCTAATAAATATTAAAGTATTGTAAATACCGATTTCTTTTGTTGACTAATGTTTTAAGAACTTGCAGAATGTCTAGAAAGAATATTATTATTATGAAAATAGCTTAGCGTTTGGAATAATACTACTGAAGTACTTATGGAAACGAAAGAAACATCACTATACAAACTTTATTGTAGAAGGCACTGCCAACTGTACAAGTTTGATTAGTGGTTTAAAATTAAACTGACAAGTTAAAAAACAGACATAATATTTTATATAATATTTGACACGATTAAGGATATTTCCACATTTCATTATTTGATTTATTACGGAGCAAATGTCTTTTTATATATGAATAGGTATTATTATACTCACAATTGACGCCTTTGTACGTTCCTCGCGCCATTCATTTGACGTGTGTCAATCTGTCCGTTTGACTTTACATTGCGCGAGAGGATTTCCATTTTTAAAATAAGGAGATCGAATATCACAGAGTTTGGTTAACTTTAAAACCTTTTTGGTTTTATAAGTCTAGGATGTTGATTTTCGGATTAATAGAGTGCCATGTAGAGCCCGCGTTCTCTTAATGACGACTGAAGGTCGGTACACGGATGATCACGTTAAATACAATCACGCATTGCAGTTATCAAGAAAACTACGACAAATTATTGACTGGTTAAGGTCAAGGTCGAGTAATAAAATACTAGAGTATATATTTTGCAGCGACTTTTTATTTTTAATGTAGTATTTATTGCTTTGAATGTCTAAAATTTGTGAATTAACCCCAGAAGTAATAAATTAATACGTTAATATAATAATAATTCAATGATTACTTAATTTAATTTTCGTAATTATATTTTGGTAACTAATTATACATATCTTGAATTGTTGTGATAAAAATAATAACCTAAAATAATAATAATGAAAAAGTATTTATTGTACTGTTTGTTAAGATCTTAGATAATACGTTATTAGTTATTACCAGCCAGAAATCACGTGAAATGTTATCAGCTTTGGTTTAATTGAGCATACACTTAAGTACTGAAATCTTATATTATTTTTTCTTATCTATTAAAAAATAATAGAATAATCATGTAAATATAAATCTAATATACCTAAATATGTTAAATCGCTGGCTCATAGTTTATAAGCGTCAGTTGTACTTTGAAATAAAAATACCGTAAAAATATAGGATCTATATTCTTAAAAAATAATTCATACTTATTCAAATATAATAACAGATAAGGGTTTATTTTTTAGTTTATTTTTGTAATGAGCTAATCTTCGGAATATCCGTTTATCAAATATATTAAGACTTCTACAGCCAGCATGGAGTCTTGAAAAAAAAAAAATAGCGAAAATGTCTGTAGTGCTTATTACAAATATAAAGCAAATGCAAATAGAATATATTGTTTCTTTTCCAAATTAGATCTTCAATTCTGTACGTTGTCTCTTCTCTAATCCCCACCGATGAATTCGCGGGCAGAAGCTAGTTATATTTTTGTAAACATCTTTGCAAAGTTGAACTGAACGACCCGTCATATCATATGCTGGTAATTTCCTACATGGCGTGTTTTTATAATCTTTATAACGTCTGCTTTATATGCAATGATAACTATTTTTGTTACCTTCCGATAAAAATACTTATCTACAGATCTTTGGATAAGGATAATATAGTTTATAAGATTACATTTATAAAGCTATTTTGTTATATTTGTTTTATATTTATAAGTTCAGTTACGTAATTAACTTTCTATACGAATGTATAGACGGTCCTTTGTATTATTGTTTTGTTTCAAACTAATACAAGATAATAAAACTGTTTTGATCTCATCTTACTTTATTACTTATTGCTTTACAATTATTTGCAATTATATATGTTTATTGTATGTTTGATATAATGCGACGTCAATTATACCTTATATATATTTCCTCATAATAACTATACGTACTATTGTATGTTTCTTTCTAAACAATACACTAACAGCTCCATAGTCATAGTTTTGTTACCAAGTGTAATGAATCTGACTAAGCAAGACGAATCAAAAGAAGAAGAAGATTTAAGAGTTTCACTTATCACCATCTGGCTCCTCAGATCTGGTCAACGTTAGCAAACTAGTCTTCATCTAAATTATATATTCTCATAATATTAAAAATAGTTTGGAACAAAGTTAATTAATTTAAATTTTGGGTGAAATCATTCGTTCATTCTTGCTAAATTACAAACGTCAGTTATAGAAACAATAATATACTACAAGAGAATAGAATGGCTTTTATAAGTAAAGTTATTCATTATAATACAATAGAATGTAATAGAATGTAATATAAAGGTTGTCATATTAGTGTTAGGTTCCAGTTTACACCCGGAGGTGTCTATTGTTACTTGTTATCGTTTCAAAACATTAAACAATGTGAGGAACAAGGTAGCTTATTAAACATACCTACTATTGTACACTTAGGTACTTCTTTTAAAAGAATATGTTACTTTTAACCCCAAAAATTAAAGAACGAACAAACCGTGTAGACCAAAATATAAATTGTTAAATTAGTCCTTATTCTATAAGCTTTTATTATATGTACAAGAACGAAACAATATGGTAATAGGTAGTTTATATTATGTTATATTTGCAAGAATAATTTAACAAAATTAAATAATATGTTTGTGATAATAGATATTATTATAAACAATACCGTTTTAAACGGTTACTTACTTTCAAAAGTAGTCACTTTCACACACATAAAGATAAAATAGAGTTATTAACTGCTGTTATTCCCGATCCAACACCAGCTGTCTTAGAGTGATGTCGTGAGAGTCAGTGACGGGCGCGGCTCTACGATCAGGCCAAGGTCAATGATTGATGTGATTTAACAGATTATTATTGAGATATATCATACAGTATCGATATCTCGCAGACCTTATGTCATGTCATCTAAATATTGTAAGAGAGATTAGGTTCATACAGAATAAAAAAGACTTGTCTGACTGAGTTTTCTTGTCTTTTATTTTATCATCTCGAAATCTACCTCTCATCTCATCTCATCTAACATTAATTGTTAATTATGTGATGGATAATAGGAATTATAGTAAGATGTCTTGTTATAATATTTGCCATTGTATGTGTTATTCTGAGTTTATCTATGAGTTAAACTTCCATTATTTAATTAAAATGATATTGTGACAATCGAGATAGCTTCTTAAAATATACCTTAAACTAAACTAATAATATAGTTCATTAATGTGTCTAGTGTTTTTTAAATTCACGTAATTATTTTTATTAAATATTATTGCTAATTATGATTTCAGACAGGTTTGTTTTATATTCCTTTTGTATATTAACTTACATTACTGTTAAATATTATAATTGAGAAATAAACAAACAATAAGATAATAAATATAAAAACTTTTCAATTACGATATTTAAAACATTAAACATCATTCGTTCAAAAACCTCTGCAACATTGAATTAGTTGAGAAATTGCACAATTATGAAACTCATCATAGAGGTATTTGAGGTTTATAAAACTGTATAGGAACTTTGCTGTTACAGGTGTGTTAATCATATCATAGTGTGCGACGGCATATACCTACATATACCTACATATAACGACTTATATGGTTATAATCGATTATTTTGTACAATATGTAAATACATATCTATAAACATGCATAGGCATATTAAGCTCATATAAATTTTAAATAAATATAGAATGATCAATACTTCTCGGTATACGGACAAGGATTCAAACCCGCGACCTCTGGGGAATGGGACGGTCGGGACGGTTTATTTTTCATTCTATATTTATTTAAAATTTGATACAATATATTTTTATCATATAGCCTAATAATATGAATGTTCGTTTCCCAGAGCCGTTAAAAACAGTAATTAATATTAATATAAAATATCACTTTTCAGTCAAAAAATACCCTTAAAACAAAGTACACATAACAAAAGTAAATTGCATAACCTTGTTAAATATTATAAAATGTTTAAAGGTTAATAAATAAAGCAATAATATATAAAACACAAGGTTCAAACAATGTCTGCAATGGCCGCGTAAAACCACACATTCAAATCGTTATTACATAAAAATTGTTTAATTACTTTGTACGAAATAATTACGTAGGTATAAGATGATAGATAAAATCAAGGACTTGGGTCGATTAAGTACAATTTTTTTGATGGCAACTTCTATGCCGGATGTAGCTAGTGTTGCAAGCTATGCTGCGTCACGACCCTGGACAAATGCACATTCTCATCGGAAGTACTTACGAATACACGACACTACTATAGGAGAACTATATGGAGGCATTAGAAAGCGCAATTTATAACTCATTTTGCAGTGTCTTGGTATGAACATATAGAATCAGTTTTTCGTTTGCTTCTAGAATGTATATCTATATTTTATAAATGTAATCCGTTGTTTTCTAATCGATAGAATATATTATCTTTACATCTCATAAATGTATATATAAATAATATTATTAATTAATTTATTTACTAAATCTTTATTGTACAAATGAATTTATGCAAGTGGTGGACTTAACAGTAAAGCACTCTCTACCAGAGGGATATAATAGAATAAATAAAATATGTAATATTAATAAGCGAGAAGAGTTTAATGTTAGAAGATTTTACGCGATAAAAAATAAATAATATTTATAACATTAATATGTTACACAAAATACTTAAAAACATAGGTATAAATATACATCTATTAAATATAAACATACAAAGCCAACAAAAATAAGCGTATTTCATAGGTAACGTATTCAGATGAATAAATCATGTAAGATAAAAATGGATTAAGTATACCTTTGTACAAGCAGCGAAGTCTTTAACAAAGAAGTTTTATTTAAACAAAAAAGTCGCTACAATCAAATATATAATTACTCAAGTTCTGTCATAGAGATTTCGCGAGACGTCACTGTCAGGGTCGTCGGTACTTTTGAAGTTAAATTGTCAAAAAAACTATTGTCAATGACAGTTAAAGCGGATTATCATTTAAATTACTAATTTCAAATTATATAAGCCTTGAACTACATATTTAAACACATAAGACGACAGGTTCTTGTTTTTTTATATTCTACAGACAAATTGAGGTACAAACTACCTCGCCTCGACTTCGTTGCGAACTAAAATGTATATTTCAACTGAAAGCTCAAAAAACGAATTCAAATAGATATTACTTATAAAATAATAGTTTTGCTCAAACTTCCACAAATTAAATCTTGTCAAGAGTAGAATTTTCAAAAACCTTGTCCTCATGAGTGCCTACTTCATTGAAAAAAAAACAATTAAAATATCAGTTTTTCAACCCCAGGGAATTTAGACTGCATTTATGGAAGAGGACAAATTATAACAAACCAGAAAAAGAGCTTCATTAATTTATATATTTATTACATCATATACATATATTTTTTATATCTTGCAGTATATCAATATATATCGTAAGGCAAAGACTAATGATGAAGAGTGACGTAACAGTAATCACTGCTGAAAAAATACAAGGTGAATGTTTTTGTTGTTTTATTTGTTCATGAAACTTTACACTTCGACAAACTCGTTAAATGGCAAATATTATTTTGCAAACTCAAGCTTAGTTCGTAAATAAAACCGTCTGGAATATTCCAAACTTCTTGAACAAATATGGACTTGACGTTTCATAAAAACGCATTACGTAGGTAAATTAATAGAGCAGAATTTCACAAAACTAGTAAAAATAAAAAAAAACTCATATTTGATATTGTCTATAAATATGTTCTGCCAGGTATAACCTATTAAAATTTGAACTATATATAGAATTTAAAATATCATCAATACGATCAGAACCTGCCATCAATGGACGGTCTCAAAGGTCGCAGGTTCAAGTCCTGACTATGTTGATGAATTTTTCATCCTATATATTTCAACCATTATAAGACTTCTATAAACTTTTTAAATATAGGTACTTATATAAATTAGGTCGTTATTTAGCGAAAACTTACACGGTCTTTATAAAACATACACGGTGCTATCATTGTCATCAAAAAATATAGTTTTATGTAAAACTGATAGTAAAATACATCTATAAATAAAATAAACTTTACACCTATATTCTTTACAAAATATAGTATATATATACTATATCCTTAATGTTTGTTAGCTTCAATTACGTAATATTTTACAATGATTCATGAATCAATATAATTTAGGTATCTACTTATAGATAAGGAAATATTAAAATAGCAAAGAATATTTCAAATCTCTGACTAATATTTGGACAATTCTAAAGCGTATGATATGAGAATTTTGCTTAGATTTATGCCAAATTTCTCTTTATTAATTTAAAAGAAATCTGGGGAAATCTCTCTTCAAAACAAATTGAAATAATTTAATACTTTTAACATTATTGCAAAATATATTGCTCTCTGAATTAATGGTCCTATCTCAATCTCTTAACATTGTAATGTCACTTTTACTTTCCATCAAAAGTGAGTCTTTCATATTACATCGACTCTATTCTACGGCTACAATTTTACGGTTAGACGACAGACAAAGTTACAAACCCATAACATGATGTTTAATGTATCTCGCATTCTTCTATATCATAGAAAGGAAAAGGGATAATTTTATATGTGATACTCAAATTATTATTTTTTAATCTAACATCTAAATAACTAAACATTTTGGCGATTGATAAGAAATTCAATCTTTTCAAATAACAATGATAATCTAAAAGTAAAAATATTTGAATCTAATCTGATCTATTGTACATATTCCGGATCAATTAATGTTATTTAAGAAAATATATGATTTATGTATAATATTGAAAATATTTCAATTAAAATAATAGGTGTGGATAATATCCGGTCACACAACATTTTTTTATTACAAATAAATAATTACATGCTATAATTAAAATATAATATATATACAGTCACAATGTCATTTATTTTGCGAGTCTTTACTTTATCATTATTTTAATTGTAAAATACAGTCATATATGAATTCAAAAAATCTTTTTTTTTTTAATTTATTTGAAAAATTTCATACATGTTACAAACATGTATTTTATAATTAATTATTACTAGAAATAATTCTTTAATAAATTATTTATTTATATACTTACTTCCATTTTCTTTTATCGTTTACTTTAAGCGAGGCAGAGTTTCCCATTTTCGAAACACAATCGATATTCAACACTTGTTGTATAAACAATGGTGTAAGGTTTTAAACTTAAAGTAAGAAACGCGTCTAAACCATACAACTTTCGGTGACACTGTAATCGCACAGGTAACTGCAGCCGCTGACCATGACTTTCGCTGAGCTCTATTAGACTTAAAAAACATTTTCATGTTGTCCTAAATATTCAATGATAAGCATCTCTTAGCGAAATAAAATTGTCATTTAAAAGCTAGATTAGGAATTTACTACGTTTTGAAAGTTTAAATACTTCTAGGTGATTTCTATTTGTAGCTATTCAACACTAGATGTCACTGTAGGACTAAATTAAGCTGTTGTAAGTTATTTCAAATTTTTCTGTATAAAATAGTTATGTTACTAAATCTTGATAAAAAAAGTTCATATTTAAAAGCATAAGTTTATATAATATAAAGATTTTATACCGTCAGCCGCAATAACATCTCCCTCACTTCTCAAATGACAAGTTTCAACTTCATCTGTCAAATGTCAATTTGTTTCTACGTTAACGTTTACGAATGTTAGGTTATCTTAGTCCTTTATTATTGTTAAATTATTTAATAAAATATTTTTAATGTTACGGACAATTCTAAGAATAACATATTCACTGAGAAATACCTACAAACAAGGACGTATACACTAAAAATTAATACAAGTAGAAAAAAATAATCAAAATGAAAAAGGAAGGTGAGCTTACTGTAAACTACTTAAGTCAGATTTATTGCTAATAATCTCATAACATTATTATTGTAAATTCATTATATTTACAGAGGTACAGGAAATATTTCTTAAAATTCTTCGAGAAGAAGAAGATGTTTCTGCTGGAGTTGCAGCAATCAAAACATTATTGACTGTTATTGAAAACTATAAAGGTAGGTTGACTTATGGCTCTCTTTTCCCAAATAATATAATAAACACGTTCAGTATTTACATAAGATTAATAAAGTCTCGGATCAACACAGTATTGTAATCTAGAAATGAAACATAATAGTCATCACTGTGGCCAGTGCAATGATGAAGTGTAATTTTTGTAACAATGTATTTTGCACAATATTTTTTTTCTTTAAATCAGCCTTTACATAAATAAAGTAATTAGCAGGTAAACAAATTCTTTTACTACATATTTGTAAAAAAGAACTAAACTGCCTTGGATATTGGATGTAAGGTAAATGTGATAAAGACTGTCATACTATTTTACAAGTTTTCTTTGATTTAAACCAAACCAATAGATAAGTTCATTTAATTACAAGCAATCAGATATATTGTCTTGACTATTTTAAACAACACCATTATTGCTTGCATTTCAACAGTTCCTTTCACAATTAAAAATCTCTTTGTGTAGACGGACTATCCACATTATTTTTAGGTAAGCCCAGTTAGGAGTAATTTAGAATGCAACTTAATAGAAAAAATTTGCATAACTTTGCTCATTCTCATTCATTGCAATTATAAATGGCATTGGAAAATTTGGTATTTTTTTTGCACTTATAAGGATGTCATGTGTCTATATCAATATATGTTTTTGTCAAACACTAGGTAAGACAGAAACAAGAACAAGGCAGAAAGTCAAATTCGGAGAAATTTAAAAATATACAAATAGGGACTTGATACCATAAGTTATATCATCTGTGCTTTAAGGCAAGTCTAGTGCATTGTAGATGGACTTTATAAGTGTTGAATTCAAAGTTTTGATATATTATATAGTTGACAATTCCAAAATACAAGTGATATTAAGATAAAAAAATAAATTCAAGTATTTATGCGACCATTCCTGACGCATGCAATTAATTGATTAAAAGCTTTTTCAGCCACACGCGTCACTCGCTTTTGAAGTTAAAAAGAAGGAAAATTATTTATTATTTTCTTCTGTTAAATGACTAATAGGGATATTTAAGATACTTAATTATAACCATAATAATTGACCTAATAATAATAATAATACCCACATTGACCTTATATCTCTTATTTTAAGACAGTTTCTTAACATGGCTTGTCTCTGGCATAAATATAATATTCCAGTTGCCACAGTACGTGAGCTCGACCTGAACCTTCAGCTGGCAGTGGATGCCATGAGGAACTGTGACCAGCCTGTAGCTGCCATATCCTCGGGCTGTGAACTGTTTATGAGATTTATCACATTAGCCAAACTTGATATTAAGGTAGAAAATGAATCAAATAAAATATCTATAATATTTTGATTATATTATATGTATTATAATTTATTATACAGCTGAAGTTATAAAAAACTTATCAGAATGATGACAAAGTAAGGCAGTCACAGCTTCAAGCAATATTTTTATTTATGAAACTATTGGTAATATTTCTTATATTTCCATTTACAGTCATTTGAAGAATGTGAGCAAATAATGTTGCAGCGTGGACGAATATTTTTAGACACGCTACTGGAAGCCAGAGGAAAAGTCTCCAAACAAGCGTTACCATTTATTGCTGATGGTTCTGTAGGTATCTTTATTTAGTAAAATTGACAACATTTGACTAAATTAGGGGCCCGTCTTATGTTTTCTCAATATTTTAGAAAATCCTGACGCACTCACGATCTCGGGTAGTTCTTCAAGCAATGTTAGAAGCAGCCAAAGCTAATAAACGGTTCCAGGTGTTTGTTACAATCTCAAGCCCTGACAATAGTGGGTATGTGGCCATTTCAAATAAGTAATGCATTGTTTTTAATGTTAAGAATATATATTCTTAACATTAAAAAATGACAGATTCGAAATTCAAATGTATTTTTTTTTTAATTTTTAAGTGTAGCAGTATTTATGGCCAGCCTAAGTATATATATATATATATGTCTATTGTATATATAATTCAATTAAAATGCGAAAAAATCTTGATAGATCTACTTTACTCGATGTGTTTTGATTATAAATCACTAATTTGTTTTTGAGTGACACTGTGTAAGGAATTAAGGAATTAAAATAAAGATTACCAACAGTAACAAGTGTTAGTAATAAATTAAATCTAACCTACTATAACTACAACTACTTACATTTAAGATGTTGATATTTTCCAAATCTTATAATAAAGGATCTTAAAAATAATAATACAAAAATCTGCTTAAGAGGAATGAAGAAGGCGGATTTATTTTGTACACCTTCCAGGGTGCGGATGCACAAGGAGCTAGAGGCTGCCGGCATCGAGGCCACGTTGATCCTTGACTCCTCGCTGGGGTACATCCTGGAGAACACGGACCTCGTCATGGTGGGGGCGGAAGGGGTCACCGAGAGTGGGGGCATCATTAACAAGGTATTTCGTTATTAATTAACAATCGGACCGCCTATACTTGGTCTTTGTACTCGTGTCTTGTTTTCTTCAAATATTTTTAGGGTAATCCTGAAAATATGATCCACACAAAAAAAAAATATCCACAAAAAAAAGTTATGAGAGAATAACTTATTTTTTCTTGGTACTTACACTTCCGTGGTTTGGTTACTACGTCATTTATGTCGGAATATGTCCGAAACTAGTTGAAGCCCGATTGGGTTTGACAACAGAAGTACAATAACACACACACATCTATAAGACACAATATGATAATTTACCTACGTAGTGCTATGGATTTACATTTTATATTTATATAATTTTTAAAAATAAATTAATACATCATGCATTTTTATAGAGTATTTAAACATTAAAGCTACACGATATCGCGTAAGTAATAAGTGTTGTCGTTACAACAGATATTTATATGAACAAATTTCTATTATACCAATATTATTAAATATTTTAATATGGGTCTATGATTTGGCCCGTTTTATCAGAAATTGCTTACTTCTGCACCTCAAAAAAAAAACCAATTTACAGACTGCAATGAAATTATATTATACTATTTCTTTTTTACAGATCGGTACATACGGGTTGGCAATGTCGGCGCTAGAACTTAAGAAGCCGTTCTATGTACTAACAGAAAGTTTCAAATTCTCTAGAATATATCCCTTGAATCAAAGGGACTTGCCCAATGAATTTAAATATTTATCTAGCGTTTTAAAATCTGGCGATCTGTCAAAACAGCATCCCTTAGTAGATTACACACCTCCCGCGTATATTACCCTACTGTTTACCGACTTGGGCATTCTTACCCCATCTGCTGTTAGTGACGAGCTCATCAAACTATATTTGTAACATATGTATCATAAAATAAATTTTATAATATTTATTTGTTTTTATTGGTTCTTTCTTATTACTGCGTACAGAAATAAAATATTTATTATGATAAATATTTGATTACTGTAGATGTCTTTTTTTGTTGATGTCTTTGATGTCTGATTAGATTCTGTGGTGGCTGCCAAAATTTTGGGGCACCATTTTGACTATATTTAAAATTTTAGTTCGAATGATATTTGTATGACAATATAATAAAAAAACTGAACTATCTTTATTTTTTTAATAAAATTAAATGGATACAAAAAAAAACTAAAATTTATCTGGCACTTTTATTTATCATAATATGAAAAAGTATTTACACTAATGTGTCTGAAACACTAACACTCAATAGCTATTATGTTATCTCACTTTGAGTTACAATAATTTTAATACATCATACATTTCATTGTAAATATAACTAGGCAAGATAAAATAAAGAAATGGAAGCACAGAGTATATCACATTCTCTAAAGGTTTACAAATCATTAACAAAACTCGATAATTATAATCTGTACTTATGGTCGCTTAAATAAAATATCATCAAGGAGTTATGTACTAATATTATATAATACAATATAAAAATACACAAATAAATTGGTACACTAATAAGAAGTCATAAAATTAAAACATCAAACATTTGAAACACAATAATATCAATGGCGAAATTAATATGTTAAGAATATAACCATCGGAGTATAAAGCTGGTTGAAATAAAATATACAAAGTATTCTATCAGAAATTAAGGGTTCCTTCTTTATTCGTACCAGTTTATTCTATATTTTTAAAACGAATTAAATTTCCCGAGATCAACACTTACAAAACATCTTATTTCATTTTACTTCATACAATTATAACTTTCATTTTATATAAACAATATTTTAATTTGATGATGACAGCCTGCAAACTATTCTAAGATCCATTACATCGATCTCATTTGACAGTCTCAGCTTCATAGTGGAGTGGCCTGCTTAAAAACATTGATTAAATTATATTCATAGATACGGACTTCAAATCTGTGAACCATGCAATTATTGTCAAAAAATGTTTAGTTACTACAATTTTTAATAAGTTGGATTGAAAATATCACTCAAAGCCCTTTATAATTATTAATTTCTATAGTAACTTTAAGAAACGAAATAAATATTTATTATCTGTCTCAATCATAATGTTCATTATTCATTTGTTGCTTAATATTCCTACAGATGTTATAATTGCATGTCATCTCTCGAGTAGTTTATTAATCAAATCATAACCGTGTTCAGTTTACTCCGTTACCAGGTTACGTTGCTGAATTTTTATGAAGTGTCAAATGTGATCTATTGAAATGACCTTAGTATATTTTTATATATTTATAACATTATATATAAAATTATATTCTATAATTCATAATACCATAAGTAATATTACACTTCTATACACAAATTGCTTAAAAAATCTACAATTAATTAATGATTCAAGATCATACGTAAATCACATATAATCAGACGTTTATTTGAAACACCACATACAAAATAGCGTTCGTAAATTGAAAACCATCTTAGTTTTAAATTGGCAACAATGAAGTTTCAGAAACTGGCCATGTTTCAGTATATTTCTGAAAACCAATATTTAAACATAGCAGCGGAATAATTAAATATTATAAATGTTAAATAGATACAAGCAGTGCATATTTAGTTTGGTGTGATTGGCGATCACCATTATTGACTAATCAAAAACATCGGTTGTATTCGGTTAATATCGTTTGTATTCGACACATTCATACTTCACACCTTTGCCTATAGTCAATGATCTTGAAACAATATTCAATGAAATCGCTGAGCTGACCTGGCTATTTCATAACCAATCAGGAACGTCGGTTACATTCCAAATTCAAAATACCAATTGCGTTATCTATTGTAGATGTTATCGATGAGTGTGTATATCTGGTGGAAGTGCGGTCGCTTGTCGGGCTCGTACTCCCAGCAGCGGAGCATCAGCGCGTACACGTCCTCCGAGCAACCCTCCGGGGCTGGCATGCGGAAACCTAGTAAAGTGTATAATTTTCACATAATTATGTACATTTATAATCGCACCACTTTATCTTTTAGTAAAATAGATTTTACAATTAATATGTCTCCGTCAAAAAGATAAATAAGGCATTTCATTGTTAAAAAAAAAACTTATATAAACAATTCTTCTTATTTCTATATTGCATATAATTAATATCCTGAACGATGAACATTTTAAAAGCCAATAAAAGATTTGTTTTGTTTTCCAATTAAACATTTCTGGAATTTTTTTTTTAAATTATAATATTTTTAACCGTCATCTGTTTTTTTTTTGTTGAAGTTTGGCAGATCTAAACAAGAGAAGGAAATGAAATCTTACCATTATCAATCTTCTCCCTGGCTCGTGAGTTGCTCATGCCGGCGTAGGGCGTGTCGCCTTTCGAGAAAATCTCCCACATCAGAACTCCATAACTCCACACGTCGCATAAAGATGTGTATTTACCTGGACACCAAAGACAGATTAGTTAAGCGTAATAGTAATTGTCGTACTTAATGTCACCAGAACCTATTGAATCTATAACATTACCAAAATTAAGTGCCTCAGGAGCAGTCCACTTGATCGGGATTTGCTTCATTCCACCGGACACAATGTATTCCTCCTCCTCTCGAGACATGCCGAAGTCAGATATCTTCACTATGTTATCGTCTCCGACCAAGCAATTCCTGGCGGCTAAATCTCTATGTATACAATTCTTGGACTCTAGATAGCGCATGCCGGCCGCTGCGTCTCTGCACATGGCGAGGAGCGACCGGGCGCTTAGGTTCGATGCCCGGGTTCTTAGGAAGGTAAGGAGAGATCCACCTGTAATTAAAGTTATTTTAAATTAGGTATTGGTTGCCAAGAATGTAGAAAAATGTTTTATAAACAAGAATTAAAAAGGATATGAAATAAATTTCGAAATATGAATATAATTTGCCAAAACTTACCAGATACGAGTTCCATAACAATCATGATAGGCTGTTTCTGCACCGCGATACCGATCAACCTAACTATATTAGGATGTTGGTACTGTTTGAGGATACGTCCCTCCTGGAGGAATGTCCTTTTCTGTTCTTCAGGAAGAGCCACACGACATGTTTTCACGGCGACTTCTTGGCTCGTTGTTTTGAGACGAGCTTTGTATACATCACCGAAATTACCCTGAAAATTGAGATCAATACAACTTTATTTCTTTGTACTTTGCCAATTGAGACTAAATGGCCGATCTATCCGGATATTTTTTTTTAGTATAGCTTCCATGGCTCGTTTAACGCTCAGAAAATACTTTTTTACATGTGTCTTTAACAATGCATAGACAGACAGTAGGCAATAGAAAATAAGGATGATGATTGGAATTCTCGGAATGGGGCAAGAGGTGGTAGAGCCTAGGTGTCACTTCACCGACATAGGTACGTGGTGGTTGCACCGGGGTAGCTCCACCCTCTTACCAAAGATAAGTAATAGAAAATAGCTATTACGGCTACATTACAAAGACATATCCTGACTCATATAAAAAAGATTTGATGGCATGAAAAAAATATTTTTTATACCCGTCCTATCTTGTCGAGTAGCTGCACGTGGTCGTTGTTGAGTTCCCAGGTCTCCCGCGGCACGGCGCGCCGCAGCAGCGCGCCCGACCGCGCCGTCACGGGCACGCCCGACGCGCGCTGCCACGCCACCAGCTCTGACACCGACGGGAAGGACGCGCCCTCGAACCGATAGTGGCCCTGGGGATAGTGCTCCGATGTCAGAGATGGGTGTGACTATGGGATGCTCGATAGTAGTTGAGCCAAAAATGTTTCGATCGTGTACGAGTTTCAAAAGCAATTGTTCACTGAACCATAAATAAATAAATTAAAAAATCAGATCATAGAAGCAATAAACTCCACAATGATTTATTTATCTTTTGTTTACTTAACTAGATGTTGCCATCGATGAAAGAGAACAATCGGTGGTTAAAATATAAGAACCCAATTACAAGAGTCAGAAATACTATTACTTTATTTACGTTTGAGTAACTTGATTAAGTTGTACTTGATATGTTCATACTATTTTACATAGAATAATAATGATAAAGAAGATCTTTTTCAGTCTCAGTTTACAAAATAAGGGATTCCATAAATTCAGTAAAATTAATGAGGAATATAAAATATTATTTTGTTTCAGTTGTTCGTATCAAAATGTATTCAAGCTATTTTATTATACTTTTAATGTTATAATAATAATAAATAATTACCTCTGGTGTCGTCTGTACAATGAAGTGTTTGTGTTGTCCCCAGCACACTGAGAGAACCAGCTGCCTTGCGTGATTTCTGGTCGTTTCTCGTACTAAATAATCTCCATCCGCTCGTAATAAACGAACCACCTCTTCTCTTGGTAGGACACCATGGAACCATTCCTGGTCTACTAGAGATCGCTCTGTCTCACTCACACTGACCTGTTGACGTACAAACAACCATTATACATTTATAGCTTCAATGACACATTCACAATTCACATGCGTAGGCAAATGAAAAGCTTCTCCGTGTCGTTAATCCATATATTTTAAGTATCAATTAAATGCAATGAAAAAAAATTTCAAAATTTGAACTTAATACTCCATAGTGTTATTTAATTTTGTGTTCGTTTGCAGTAAGTTCAAGTTAGACTCAAAAACAATACATTTACAGACAGTCAGACATTACATTTTTAGTTAAACACCACACAATCATGCATATTAACAAGTACGCATCAACACTGTAATCGTACATACGACGTCCTGATCAAGATCCAATTGTAACTGTTTCAAACGTTTCTTCCTCCGCGGAAGAGGCACCGGTGGCAACAAGTCTGCACTCGTTATATACATTGCAAACGGATCCATAACTAATTATCACTATATAACCACTTTATATTTACATCGTTTTACATTCTGACAATAAAAATGAACTTGACGCAGATCTCCGACCGACGCGGATGTCTCGCGAACATAAAACATTTCTGGAACGTCTCAAGCGACGTCACCTTGATTTTGAAATTGGGTTTTAGAACAAACTTGTGCTATTTTCATTTATATGAAAGCGCATTCTGGTGCGAAGTTCGCGCGGTGCTTTCGGTGACGAAAATAGATATTAAAGAGCCAGCGTGATTGTTTCTCCAGAATTTGAATACATGCAGACACGTGCCATGCTTGAGGTTAGAACTCACCACTCGGTTAGGACATTTACAGACGCGATTTTTTCTTTGTTTTTTGAAATCGCTTTGCACTCTACACTGCACATAGACATCCAAACGCTTGCGAAAACGTCTTTTCAAAATCACTCGCTGCTTGCGAAGTGTTCGCAAGAGCTTTACCGAGTCTGAGGGGCCTTCGCTGCTACTTCGGAACGTCTTTGGTGGTAGAGCGGGGCTGGAGGGAGCGGACTTGCGTCTGAAGGGACGCGTGAACAGTCGGAAGAACGGTTTTGGCGGGACTATAGAGTGGAGATGCAACCTTAAAGTGTCCATCGATGCTTTGGACGCGAGGGACGAACGATCCTGATAATTCAATTATAGATTTAATCAAGCGAAATCAGAATGGCATGACAACAGACATTTTTCATTCTAGTGCCTTATTTATTTCTAAGCTACCTCAGTTATTTATTTTTAAACTGTGTTATGTAGCATTGTTTACAAAAGAAACTTATTATTAGAAATGAAGATATCTATTGCTGTACACCTCGCCCACTGACTTTAAATGCATGATTCCAAACAGACGCAGATCCCATAAAAAAGAAAAATCGTTTATAAAATCTTGGTTAACTCTAAATAATACATCATTTTTCGATTTGAACACTACGTGAAACAGTCGTCTGAAATTATATTAAAATTGTCAAATCAAAGATTAGGAATGTTACACGAACTATAAGACTCTACCAAAAAATACTGTGGGTTACAATTCTTCATAGCGGTCAATCTACACATCTAGTTAGAGTAATCACCCTGCATATACTTCAATAAGACTTTGGATCTCCCAGTGTCATCTGTCCTTCATTTCCGGATACCCTTCGAAAAGTCGCTAGTCTACCTTATCACCCGTTTATTCTACAATAAGACCTCATTGAGTCCAGTGTCGTCAGTGACTCACCGGTGCGTCTGGTTCAAGGCAGTCCCCGCCCACCGTCTCCGCGGAGAGGTCGGGGCAGCCGCTGGGCGCCTCCTCGCAGCCCAGCTCGGCCAGCGCCGTACGGATGAGCTCGGCCTGACGCAGACACTTGCGCTCCACCACGCGCAGCTCCAGTAACCGCGGGGGCTCCGGGCCCGGGGACGCTCTGAGGGAGGACGAAAACTTATAAAGGACGGATTCTTGTATGTTTTGGTTTCTCACAAACGGCTTTTAACGATTTCTATGACAATATTTTATCAACCAAGTCATCGAAGCATTTTTGAAAATACAGTAATATCTCTTATGGAGTAACTATATTTATGAGTTTTAGAGATATAAGCTGATACTCGCCATAAGATTACACGACATCATGAATTAATACAACTCAAAAACAGATGGCACTTAATATAATTGTAAATAATGTCGAGTGACGCTCGATCATCCAGGTTGAAGATGCGTAACCTACCTTTTATCATTAAACGTCTTAAAAATTAGGATTTAAATCCACTTATAAATTCAAATTGTATGAAAATATGAAAAGGAGAACTCTTACCTGTCAATTCCGTTAACACCATTTGTCATCCCGCTATTATTATTTTTACACACGCCATTCCCAATTATCTCAGGTCCCTGTAACGCGGTCTGTTTCTC
The DNA here is from genome assembly GCA_963555665.1 of Dircenna loreta. NCBI lineage: Eukaryota > Metazoa > Arthropoda > Insecta > Lepidoptera > Nymphalidae > Dircenna > Dircenna loreta. The sequence goes on along the minus strand of OY743099.1, from coordinate 3,400,136 downwards.
TCTGTTCTCCTGAATACTCGTCTCCAGTTCTGTTAGCTTCTCCTTCAGCCATTCCACGGTAAGATTGTCCACCGTCAGCTGATTGGGTTGAAGTTTACCGCTTGTGTCTTCAACTAAACTCTCGTCGAAGTTGAAGGTGATGGGCATCTGTGGTGGTGATCTGAAATAATATACTTACATGCTGATTTCAATTCAATTTAAATATACCTACGGCTATTTTTCCTTTTATATAGAATAATATTTTAAATCTAAGAACAAGTCAAAGTATCTTACTTGTATTTTTCAATAAATTCCTTGTATTCCTCTTGCGGCCTCAGATTCTGTACAGTGGACTCTACTTTGTTCTGAATTTCTCTGAACTTCTCGGTACTGAAGTCTGACCTTTGAACCACCTCCAGCATAATGCCTTTCCTACAAAGACAAAATAAATTTAATTAGAAAATATAAAAACAGAAACATATACTACAGTTACAGTAAAAATATTTAGGAGATAATTAGCAAGTCCCGTAAACCGTTCAGGACGGACAATCAGATCAAAAATAAAAAATCTAAGTGTTAATAGTAGCTTACAAATATTAATGAGCTTGCGAAAAAAAAACTTTATTCCGTAATAGCAGACGTACAATTCAAATTTAAATATACTCGTACGTATACATAATGACTATACTAGGATAATATCATCTAAAATAATTTATATTACTTCTATTTACATGCAATATAATAAAGATAATATTGTAAAATACTATTATAATAGATGCATTACGACTAGAATACATCATTTCGTTCATTGAGTCGCTCCGAATCCTGCCAGGCAACTTTTAACAATGCTTTCAACCTTGAACAATATTGGATTACTTGTCAAATGTGCCCTTCTAAAGCATTCTCGTATCATAAATAGCATTGATATAACCTAGTTCGTATAACAAAAATATGGACTTTGATTTTTAAAAACAAAAGCTCATAAAACAATTAATGTAATTGCGTTTAATTTTCACTTTGCGTAGGCTTTATTAGCTAATCTTGAGTTCCAAGATCTATTTTCAGTTATTAAATGAATAACAATTAAGACAAGAACCTCAAATCACGTGGTTTAGTTTTAAAAGCTTTGAAGCATTCACAACATAACTAATACTATTCCTAAAATCATATCCACTTACCACGAGGACGCCGTCGCCTCACCCTGCCGCCTTTGATGATCCAGCAAGGCAGGCAGGGAGGCTGTTCTCAACGCCCGCTCGCACTCCGTAGCCTCCGCCAACAGTAGGACATACTCGTTGTGAGCTCTGTGCAACCTGCGACACGCCTTGCCATACTTGTCGCGGGTTTCGTCCAATTTACGACCACCCCGACTGGTCGGACCTGAAAACATTTATTTCTTGAAATTTACTAGTATTGGCTATATTTTTCCACTCTAACTTACGTGTCTTTTGAATATTGCAATAATATATATTTTAATATTTTTTTGCAGATAGTTCATTAGCTTTCACAAAACTAACTTGTATTATTATTATCATTATCTATATTTTTCTGCCCTCAATGATCTATTTATGAAATTTTGCATTTTTTCGGAACATATATTTAAATTTTCGCAGATAGTTCGTGCTTTTCCATGATAGGCTTTCAAAAAACTACATTACAACGTGAATGGAATACCGTTACGCGCGGAATAAAAATAGATAATCTTTATTATAGCTGTTAGTATAAATAAGCGACAAAGTACATAAATGGCTTCGGGTGCAATGACATCAAATCATTGATGAAGCACAGCACGCATCGAGCACGCAATTTGTGTGAGCCATAACCGCCATACACACTCTAAGACACTAATTTAATCGAATAAACGGGAAGTTTTAAAATAGCATGCATGTAATGCTTCTTGAGTTTGCATAGTGATTAAAATGGCTTACGCGAAATGATACTGGCGCCAGCAGACCATTGGAAGGCAGCTCTGCCGCGATATGAGAGTTAATGTATGACGATTAGGAGTTTGAATGTTGCATGCACTGAGTTCATGTAACGAGGTACCAACACAGAAAAACTTTTATTAAATTTCGTATTATTATTATAAGTTTTAATTTGTTGAGACCACGATTGAAAAACATACAGCAATTCTGTACAGGTTACATAGGAATGTAATCTTTTGCACGTTTTGGGGATTATTAAATATACAAAAACAACTTTTACAACCCTAGCCTATAAACCAATGAGCCGTGCCAGCAATTCGTGAAACCATATAATTATTAGTCGATTATATGTTGCTGGTGTTACAAACGTAAACATTTACGTCTTCTCCATGGCCATATTGTGTTGGCGTTTAATGGGAAGAATAGACGAAACGTGGGTGTAACCGTTTGTTTACGTTTAGAGAAATAAATTACGAATTAAAACAGACGCAACCCCGTCAATGGTTCTATGAATGGTTAGTTAACCGGTACATATTATTTAAGAGGTATACTTCTCAAATAATTTGAAGGACACTTGTATGTAATTAAATATTAATTATAAAACAAATCGTTAGACTTACATTTGAGATAGTTTTCCTCGAACTTGGCTCTCATTTGCTTGTACGACTCCAGGCACTTTTGATATTCGCTCTGTTTTCTTTGGACCTCCTCTGAGAGCTAGAAAAATGAACAGGTTTTTTTAAAATCATAAAACACTAGCAGCTACAGTAAGTTTTATAAGGTTATTAATAAAAAGATTTGCAGTAGGTACTGATGTCTTTAGCCGCCATTTCGTTATCCAATTTAGTAAGCGCTAGCTCAAGCAAGGTACTAAAATCGCATTAAGAAAAGTCTGTTAGCGAAGTAGTGTTCCCATCTGATTAGTAGGCACCGTTACTCGCTAGTCTTTGAAGTCAAGTAGTGCGCTGTAGATTGGATTATGAAATGGGCGCATTAGGCTACACGAGCATAAAAAATCATTTTGCGCTCACGAAAGGACAGTGTTTTGCGGTTTTGAAAAACGATAAACCTGAATGATGGAAGGATGAATATTTTCGTATGTGAATACAATATTTCAAATAGTTTTTTAAATTACTTTTATAGTATCTTTACGGCAGAACTTTAAAGAGTAATCGATGAGTTTCACAAATTTCTCAAAGTACTGACTAATATATATAAACATTCAAAAACGAATGTACCCGAATGTAATGTATTTTTATATGTAATTTGTTTTTACGGGTTTTAATTATAAAAATAACAGTTATATGTAACACAAACAAGTTCTACTTCATTCATTTTTAATCTAACTACATGGACGACAAAATGCGCAGTGCGCGTTAAAACTGTTCTTATTTTCGTGATACGTCTAAATCACTCTATTTTGAGTCGGGAATTTCATAGAAAAAGTCATAGTGAAAGGAGAACTAAAAAATTCTATAGATTACCATAAATAAGTTATGTTAATGCATTAAAATTAGAAAGTTTAACTTCTTTACTTCATAACGTTCATCGAATATTATTCCACACTTCCGATTTTATCATCAGATGAAAAATATTTTAATCGTTTATTCAATCAACATTATCAATTCAATTTGGTAGCCGCAAAATAAAACTACTGCAATTATAAACAGATCTTCCATTAAAATCAATTTTAAATAACATTTAGGAAACAAATAAAATTGGAGAACTTATTCTTTTTTTAAATTTGTAATTCAAGAATAGTCGATAAAGATTACATCGTTCGTTTTTTTTAAAATAATTTGGTAAAAATATCTAACCGTTTAATGGAATGTTTTTTATGAAATTTGCATAAATGGACTACCTAATTTATTTTACTATGACCTAATCAACATCCGCATTTTTTGCGAATATAACAAGAAATAAAACGTAAATATCACACAATTTATTCAAATGTTACTTTATTTAATAATTGAAATGTCAGCAGTAAAAATATTTCAGCGAAGTGCAGTAAAAAATACAATATGTATAAAGTAAAAAGTACTTAAACCAAAATAAATAATCAATATATTATTCGATGTCATCCGTCAAAATAAAACGTCAGATTTCAAGGTTACAAACATGTAAAATGTCTTTATGTAAGCAACCTCTGTAGGCCTACTATGAACTTTTATAGAAATAATATATAAATCATATGAACCAATAGCAATAATAATCTTACTTTTGAATTCATCCTAAAAGCAATATTGCTTAAGTAATGTTTCGATAAGAAATATTGATGACGTCATCTTAAGTAATTCATTCTTTTACTATGGATATCATTATTAACTCGTAACGTGTTGTGACATTTAAATATTAATATAATATTGTCTTTTAAGTACAATTTTGGCATTTAAAGAAAGCAATATGTAATTTATTTTACGTGACTAAGGAATAAAAGAATTCTGTTTGACAATGTGTTTTAAATGGTTTTATATTACAATTTATAGTAGGAACGAAAGAAATATTATTGTAATATTCCAACAAAACTTTTTAAAACTATGATTATTTTTAAGAGTTCATGGTAGACCTGTGAAGCAGAGGTAGTGTCTAGGCATCAATAATTCTCTCACGGCCTCTTCAGTGATTAATAATTAAGTCGGTTTATAATGAAGACTTTAACCTGCTTTTACGATATGCACTGGAAATTGAAATCTGTTTAGAATGCAGTCGCTCGGTCAGGCAAGCGATATATTCGCCTAGCAATATATTGCACAAGCATAAAAATCAGCAAATTGTAGTAATTAGGTATATATATTTCATTAATTTAAAATATATTAGCTATTAGCAGTTTTCAATCTTTCAATATACGTTGATTTTCTATCTGAAAATGAATTTTGAAAATACCTTGCCTAGTAATGTATACGTACTATTTTAATTGTAACTGTCATGTCAGGATTCTAAAAAGGATTAATTAATAATGCTCATTTAATATATCGTCATAGACAATTCCTCAGTAATCAAATAAGTACCTAATAATAGAGCCTAAAATATCCGCGTAAAATATTACGGCTAATTAGCAAATCTTTTTTACCTAAGAATGCACTGCAAAAAAAAAAGCTCTCGTAAAGTTATTGTAATTATTTAAAAAAATATAATAATAAGACTGTACGCCGACAACCTTCGTGCTTCGAGCGGTACCTACCGGAAATGTTTGGAATAAAGTTCTCAAGCACGTTGCGTCACCCTCGTCGATGAATCGTCACCGTGTGTGTCAATACGTCAATGATTTTAGACATTATCAGGAAATATTAAAAACAGATAATAACGCTAGATTATAACATTTCCGCATTGGTTGAAATATATAAAATTCCATGTACCTTTATCAATATTAGTTTTGAAGTTTAAACGAATTATATTATTTAAAATGGACATATCTTTTGGATGAACTATAAATATTTTATGTCAAAAAATATGAGCTCTTTTATTTTAAAACCAAAATAACGCGTTCCTCATTCATCAATCAAAAGTAACGTGAATTAAAAACTCATTAGGTAGTATACTCGTATTCAAATCCGTTACAATGTAAATGTTCAAACTTTATCACCTAAAGACATAACATTATTTATCGAAGTATGTTTATTATATATTTATATATATTTAGGACACAATATGATCATCGTAATTGAATTGGAAATGTTTAAAAAATATGGGAGCAAAAATCTTAAAATGTATTTGTTAACGCTGTAATCTTTTTATTGTGTTTATACGTGATCGTGATTGGATTTTATATCCTAACGGAGTCCTGTCATTATTTCAGTATTTACGAATACTGTTAATATTATTAGCGATCCATAACAATGGTAACGAATACCAATTCAAATAAAACTAATGATGACATCTGTTAGTAAATAGGAACGCAACCAGAATATTTTTTTTTTTGTCTATGACCCCACTTCTGTATCCTCTCTCTCTCGTTGTCTGTCCGCGCTTTTACATGAAAATAAAACTTCCATTTAAAGTAAAAATATACGCTTTAATTATTTACCACAACCACAATTGATAATCCTTTTTGGTAGCAGAGCGTGGTTCTATAGTGGTACAGTTAAAAAATATCGAGTAAGTGAAATAACTTTAACCTGAAAAGTTGCCGGCACATTATTGAATTTGAGGTTATGAAAATTTACGATCACAGTCTGTAAATTGCATATTTTGGTGAAACCCAGTAAGATGAGTCCAAATAATATGTTCAATCTGGAGAAATTGGTCGGAAGAGAAAATTTTGCAACCTGGAAGTTTAGCATGAAGACGTACTTGGAGCACGAAGATCTATGGTGTTGTGTTGAGCGCCCCGATGATAAATCTGTCGATGCTAGTAAAGACGTAAAGGCGAAGTCAAAGCTGATATTGTTGTTGGACCCGCAGAATTACGTACATGTTCAGGAATGCAAAACTGCGAAAGAAGTATGGGAGAATTTACAAAGGGCTTTTGATGACAACGGATTAACCAGAAGAGTAGGTCTACTTAAGGATCTGATAAATACTACACTGGAGTCGAGTAATAGTGTTGAAGACTATGTTTGTAAAATAATGAACACTGCTCACAAACTGCGCAACATTGGATTTGATGTTAACGATGAGTGGCTTGGCACTTTGATGTTGGCTGGCCTACCAGAAGAGTACAAGCCTATGATAATGGGGCTTGAGAGTTCTGGTATTCAAATCAGTGCAGATTCTGTAAAAACTAAACTCATACAAGAGATTAACACATCAAAGTCAACTGCTTTCTACACAAACACTAAGAAAACAGGGAATAATGTGCAGCCAGTGAGATCAAAGGGACCTAGATGTTATAACTGCAATAAGAATGGTCATTTTGCCAAATATTGTAAACAGCCAAAGAAACAATCAGCCAGCAAAGGAGAGAGCTCCAGCTTTGTAGCAGCTTTTTCAGCCACTGTCAAAGAAATCATTAGTGATGGTAAATGGTTTCTAGACTCTGGTGCATCCATGCACATGACTAGTAGAAAAGATTGGATGTACAAGGTCACGGAGCCATCTGTAAACAATATCACTGTAGCTAACAAAGAGCCATTAGCTGTGAAGGGAGTCGGTTGCGTAGACATACATTTAAGTCAATATAAAGTAATACAAGTTAATAATGTTCTATATGTACCTGGGCTAGCTGCCAATCTACTTTCAGTTAGCACTATTGTCAAAAATGGACATAAGGTTATTTTTAATAAAAGGGGGTGTGAAATTCGAAATGGGAAAGATGAGGTGGTTTGCACTGCAACATTAAGCAACAAGTTATACATCATTGACACCAATAAAGTAGTAGCACATTTAACCTCAAGTTCTCGTAATTGTAATAACACATACCTGTGGCACCTGCGAATGGGCCATTTGAATATTCCAGATGTGAAGAAGCTGCCCAGTTGCACTGATGGTGTGACTCTGACTCAGGAAGAATGTAATGTCACATGCACTTATTGTATGGAAGGCAAGCAAGCAAGGACGCCATTCAAAAATGTGGGTTCTAGAGCAACAAGACCGCTGGAACTGATACATTCAGACTTGTGTGGCCCCATGGAAAATTTATCATTTGGAGGTATGAAATACTTTATTACTTACATTGATGACTACACACGAATGGTCTATGTATATTTTCTGAAAGATAAGTCAAACATTTTAGAAACATTTAAGGATTTTAAGTTGAAAGTAGAGAATGAATTGAATCATAAAATAACTAAGCTTCGCACAGATAATGGTAAGGAATACTGTAACCATAACTTTGAAAAGTTCTTATCTAAGCATGGTATAATTCATCAGACCTCTACTCCGTACACTCCCCAGCAAAACGGCATGGCCGAGAGAATGAACAGGACTTTGGTGGAACGAGCACGGTGCATGTTGTTCTATGCCAACCTGGAGAAGAGCTACTGGGCTGAAGCTGTGGCAACTGCTGCATATGTCATAAACCGTTCCCCGACAAAGTCACTACAAGGTAGAACTCCATATGAAATGTGGAAAAGTAAGAAACCTAATTTATCACACATGAAAATATTTGGCTCCGAAGCTATGGTTTATGTACCTAAGGAAAAACGCCAAAAATGGGACAGAAAATCTGTAAAAATGATATTTGTGGGTTATTGTGAAAACACAAAGGGTTATCGTTTTGTGGATCCTAAGACACACAAAGTTGTCAAAAGTAGAGATGTTTCTTTTATTGAAAATTATAATGAGGATGTCAGTGTACCAGTTGATTGTGAAACTTATATTCCAGCAAACTCAGGCAGTGAGAGAAGCAAAATACACACTCAGGAGTCATTATCCACATCTTCACCTGTGATGTCCAGCAGAGACTCAGACGCACAAGGATATAATGGAGACTCAAGTGAGTATGACACTGACACAGGAGAACTTGATGAAACTTACTATCCTCCATATTCGCAAAGACAGGATTACAATAGTAATGTAACATTGAGGTCAACACGGTCACGGGCTAAACAAGATGAGGCACAAAATGATAAGATGGGCTTATTGTGTTTGTTAACTGATTTGACTGACCCACAGACTGTTGAGCAAGCACTTGCATCACCACAAGCTACAGAATGGAAGAGGGCCATGGATGAGGAGTATACTTCCCTGATGAAAAATAAAACATGGACTTTGACAGATCTCCCTCCAGGTAAGAAGGCTCTCCCAAATAAATGGGTTTTTAAGACAAAAACAGACCAGAGTGGGAACGTTCAGAGATACAAGGCAAGGCTTGTGATAAAAGGATATGCACAAAGATGGGGAACAGATTATGAAGAAATATACTCACCAGTTGTCAGGTATACAACTATTCGCTATCTATTTGCCCTAGCAGCCAGGTATGGATTGGAAATAGATCAGATGGATGCTGTATCTGCTTTTCTGCAAGGAGAGATTGATAGAGTAATTTACATGCAACAGCCAGAGGAGTATAAACTTGGATCTCAGGTATGCATGCTACAGAAATCTATATACGGACTCAAGCAGGCCAGCAGACTCTGGAACCTGAAATTAAATTCTGTCCTGCACGAGTTAGGAATGACACAATCAAAAACAGATTCTTGTGTCTATTATAATAAAGATAAGAATGCTTTTATAGCCATCTGGGTGGATGATTTGATTTTATTCACTGCTGAAGAAAACACAAAAATTAATTTCAAAGAGAAACTGAAAAACCACTTTGAAATGAAAGATATTGGCCCAGCAAGTCAATGTGTTGGTCTACATATCACCAGAGACGGTGATAAAGTACTACTAGATCAAGAAAAATATATAAATGAAATATTAGCTCGGTTCAGAATGTCAGACTGTAAATCTGTGAAAACACCATTTGAAGCTGGCATGAAACTTGGTGCTAAAAATGAAGAAGATGAAATTACTGACTGTCCATATCAACAGGCCATTGGCTCCTTACTGTATGTGGCTCAAGGTACCCGGCCTGATATATCGTTTGCAGTAAACACACTGAGCAGATTTAACAAAAATCCTACGACTGCACACTGGGCTGCAGTAAAAAGAATTTTCAGGTATCTGCAGGGTACCAAAGACTTGAAGCTGATTTATACCAAAGATGGTAATGAGAAAATCACAGGATATTGTGATGCAGATTGGGCAAGTGATGTGCGCGACAGGAAGTCGTGCACGGGTTACATTTTTTTGTTACAGGGTGGTGCAATATCTTGGCGGTCACAAAAGCAGCAGACTGTGGCTTTATCCACTGCTGAGGCCGAATACATGTCGATGTCCTCGGCGGCGCAGGAGGCACTGTGGCTCCAACAACTGCATGCTGAGCTTGGTCAAGAACAGAGCAATCCGCTCGTCATATTTAGTGATAACCAGAGTGCAATTAAATTGTCCAAAAATGACTGTTATTTACCTAGGTCACGACATATTGATATCCGCTATCATTTTCTCAAAGATCATGTTAATAATTTAGATATAAAGTTTAGTTATGTTAAGGGTGAGGAAATGATTGCCGATAATCTAACTAAGGGCACCACAGCTGACAAGCATTTGTATTGTGTAAAAATGATGGGGTTGCGTCCCTAGGGAGGGTGTTAGTAAATAGGAACGCAACCAGAATATTTTTTTTTTTGTCTATGACCCCACTTCTGTATCCTCTCTCTCTCGTTGTCTGTCCGCGCTTTTACATGAAAATAAAACTTCCATTTAAAGTAAAAATATACGCTTTAATTATTTACCACAACCACAATTGATAATCCTTTTTGGTAGCAGAGCGTGGTTCCGATCCACGGAGAGTGCAATTGAAAATCAGTTCAGAAACATACGTGTTACGACAATAATAACTGGACAATCATGCGAAAGTATTATATCGTTTTCTCCATAATTGCACACATTTACAGCATTAGTAAATTACTTAATAGACTTAATGTATTTTTAAACTGTATATAATGTAAGTCTTGTTTAAATCCACTTTATTCTTCCAAGAAATCAATCGTGAAGAAATATTGAGAATTAAATTTTTATAGGGTCGTGAAGTGCATTCTGTAGGACACAAAAGGTAATATTTTCGGTTTTTGCACTGTGTGGTAAACCGCAAACGACTTCTAATCACTTGTAATTCATCGGCTTACGATTCTTTCTTTTCGAGCCCGCGAATAAATCGTGTACGCACGGACAGGACAATGCGTGTGCCGTGTAATAAAAACCTAATATAATTTTATATTATAATTCTTTCTAGAAAGTAATAAGAACTTATATTATTTATGTATATAGTTTTGGGTTTGTATCTAATTTGCTTATTAACTTACCACGTAAAATTATAATAACCAAGGGATTTTATAAGTTGGAGCTTGTCTGTTTACTAGCGTGCGTGTCTGTCTTGTACTCTCTAATCTTGTTTAACGGAGATGAACGGACGTTTTGGTACAATTTTATTCATCAGTTACCTTTATAATAGTTTATTAGTTAGTTAATTAATAAATAATTTGATACAGGTATCTCAATAGTATAAGCATGAAATGCTAATACATTTGTTATCGAAAGAGAAAGTAAAGGAGTTGTGCAAACCTTGTCTGGCTGAAAACATGTCAAGCAGCAGTAGACAAGGTCTATAACTCTAATACATATATAATACTTACTACACTCAGGTAAGTATATTTTTTATTTAAGGCAAAATAGGATCTTAACAAACAACAAACTATAAACATATATTAACCTAATACCTAGATTTAAATTTCATGTTGTTAAAGGTCGCCATCGATGACCCACATAGCCGACATAGCTCAGAAGGCATGAGCATGCTCTTCTCAACGCATCATCGATCATGAGATATGACATCATTCTGTTATATTTACATTTACCTATCCACAGCTGGCCGCGGTTTGTTTTGAATCGAACGTCTTTCGTCGCCTTGTTATTTTGAACAGTGAAAACTGAAACGCAACTATCCCAGTCGTACAAGTAGTTTCAATAAACTTTTAAATACAGTTGACAAGTGTATCCATGTCGGTGACCTCTTAACGGGACAAAGAATCTGCGAAAATGTCGCGAAACTGTCGCCTCAATAACTTAAGAGTTCCGTTTGTTTAGCAAAAATAAGGGTTTTAATAGGAAATGAAATAACAGCATTCAAATAATATTACCGGGAATCGATTATAAAACATATTTAGTTATCATATTTTTATTATATTCTTTCATTACACACTTCAATAAACTATCGCTTTGTGGTTTTGTTATACCTTTCTTAATGGACAGCTGTAAGTGGGTTTTTTTATTTGACTTTACGAAGTTAACTAAACTACGACAAATGACATGTTAAGTCATTATAACAGCTACCTGCGGAGAAAGCTTTTTTCTAAGAAAACCCGACAAAAGTGTACAGGCAAGGCATTCCACGTACAACCAGCCTTTAACTTATTTATCAAGTAATTATGTACAGAAAAGATTGTAATATATATCTATGTAATAAGTATCTTAATACATCATACAATGAATAGTTAAAATATTTATATACGGCTAAGAAAAATCTATCCCACGCATGATATGTTTCTTATATCTTTAAAAGGAAAACCATAACAACAGTATGAGTAAGAATGCCGCTCATTCTTAAAAAACACGTCTCGATACATTTTAATTGATAGTAGCCTGACTCATCTGTATCAATATGGAAGTTATACACACATACACACACGGGATACACATACACACAGGGGATACGCCTCCTACGGGGTACGCGTGATCAGTATTTTAAATTAAAGCTGTACTTACACTGAATTAAAGACGGAGCTGGCAGTTTGGATTAATTAAACAAAATAAATCTATGTTGTCAATTTTATCAAACTGTTGTCGTGTATCTATGATTATAACTGCGATTTTTGTGAGAGATCTAACAAGTAATTGTAAGAGTCATGGTGAGTCGGAGGTAGACAGATAAAAAACAATACCTTTTAGAAAGGTTTTAATGGCCCATCTAAGTATTTGTTATCTTTAGCATGCATAGCCTTGCCTTAACTGTATTTGCCGGCGTCTATTCCAAACTGCTCTCATGTAAACATGAATATGTGAACGGAAAAGCTGAACGCAAGGTGTGGCCAGCGTGCTAGCTTTCTACTAGATTGTGTAACTTAAAGACTAGTTTAATAAATAGGTGTTATTGACAATCATGCATTCATTATTTGTGAATCTACAATAAAATACTGTATCATTTTCTGAGTGTACGTTTCATAGAAAGTACAGGTACTTACTGCTACTCAAAATGATAATATATTATATATTATAAACTGTAAGTTATAAACGTTAAACAGAAACAATACATATTTATATTATTTATATCAATAAATAAAAGAAACGATGAAAAACATTTTCATCAGATATCAACATAAAAAATATATTATTTTTTAACTCAAATCCTAGTATGTACATAATGCATACATGGATATGTACATTTATAATTATAAAAATATATAAATGAATAAACTAATAATAAAAATACTAATATAGTTTTATAAGCAACTTTTCCTCTTAAGGTTCATTCACGAGGCTTTACGCCGACGGCCCTTCCCACGACTCAGCGATGTAGTGCCAATTAGATGCACTCCGCCTATACATTTATATTTAAAGCCTACCTTAATGTATTAATTTTATTATTATTGTTACATTTAGAAAGGTTCTTATTTTTTTTGCCTGTTCCTTGTATAATGTAAGAGGTTTTGTATTGCTCAAAAGTAATACAACCTTTGAAAATTCTCTTAAAACGTACGGAGCACAGCTACTTAAATGTAAAAATATTGCTGAGTTACTTTGATTCCAAAGTCCGATTATAACTGTATATATACATATATCTACGTACCTACTTTTTACAGCGATTAAACAAATATTCAACATGCCATAAACATAAATGACTGGGTCAATACACTACAATACATAATGACCTGATTATTTCTTGGAATTATTTACATTTACAAGAAAAATCTACACCAAACATCGCCTTACCAACAAATAAACAAAGAACTGACGAGGTTTGTATAATATTTACGTTTAAATAAACGGTTACCAATAAAGGTGATTCACATATATTTCAATTGAATTATCATTTATTATAAATATAGTTTTTATATGTTTGGGTTTCTAGATAAATTAACTTTAGTTATACCTACAAGCCGATGAGAATACAATGCGTTATAGAATGCGCTGAACGATAACTATTGGCCATTACCCAGGTATAGCTAACTGTATGTAAGGCGGAGGCACTGCAGGATACAAAGTAGATATTATTTTGCTTTGTTGTCGGGTGACATGTAAACACCATGACAGGCCATTGACACGGCGCGGGCGTGCCGGCACGTAGAGGTACATCTAAGGTTTTTATTATATTTTAACTCAGACAGAAACAAATGAGAAATAAACATGTTATCTTAATAATCACATGGATTTTCAAGGGTGTTACAGGGTAACTTCTTTATGCTATTAACTTCAATTTTTTATGCTCTGAAGAAATTCTGTTAAATTCATAACGAAAAGTACTACTTAGAAATCTCAGAAAAGCTTAGTATTCAATTGTTACCATGAATAGGAACATTCATGGTAACAGATTTGATGATAAATTTAAAAAAAACTTCATCTTTGAATAAAACACGTCTGTACTATATAAGAAAATATGATTATCTTTTACAATAAGCCATGATATATCCGTCAGTAATTTAACATGTAACAAATAGTGATATTTTTTTATTTAACCAGTGGTAAGTAAACGTAGAGTTCTCAGTATCGGCGCGTGTAGCTCTATCAAACCGACGCTATTTACACAGCTAAGCAAACTTGAGTTGTTATTATCTTTAACCAATTTAAAATGAACTCTTTCTTCTCTATCGCCAAGTGACGTAAACATATAATCGTTGTACTACAGCAGTTCTTGTACAAGTGGTTAAATTATCAAAGTGTAATGACGAAGTTACGAGTTTAAAGAAAACTCTTAAATAATAGCGTTTTTGTCGTCAACAATATCGCTTGTATTTGGGTCGGGTTATTTACCTTGTAGCATTTACACTTGAACACATCTATAACCATTTTTAATATCAAAAGCAAGTATTAAATATACTGTCATCCGTTACAACTGGCGGTGCATTTCTTAACCATTATGTGAAAGAACCATCAATGCAATGTTTATGTAATCTTGTTAAAATTGGTCACGCGACTTGAAGAGGTGCGCTCAATGAATTCAAAACATCACTACATTTTAAACAGACATTTCTTAAAATATACAACGTAGAGTTACTTTTACTTTTTATTGATCACTATTCAGAAAGTTTTTAACTTTCCCTTACTCTGTCGAGGCCCAACTATGGCATAAATGTTTCTGGTGTTCAATTATTTTACTACAAAGTACATACAAACATCACTCATAAGAAATAGTTAACTATATAATTAATCATATATTAGTATCACTAAATCAAAATAAACTTAAGCAGTTACCGATACATTTTTGAAAAGAAGTGAGCTTCTAAACTAACGTGTTTACAACAAATAAGCGGCGAATACAACACACACACACACAAGTGCTCTACGGGGGCCGTGCGCCTGCGCAGCCCGGACACAGGTTTACTCAATGAACTGTGGTCAGGGCTGTGCTTATTGCCTCAGGATTTATCGACGTTTAAACTCAATCATTGGCGGTAGTGTCATGTTTATTACAAGGTTTGAGCTCCGAACATGATTTCGTTTTTTACTTTAACAATCATACGGGTCTCATACAGCTTCACAGTTTATAACATACGTTAAATTTATCAGCGAAATATGGTATTTTTTAACTCCAAATAGTGATAGTTAAAAATTGGTTTGTTTTCTAATTTCGTCATTTTAAATAGGTATGTCATAACATAAAACTTATAACAGTAACAATATTAATATGATTAAGATTCACTGCCAATATATTTTGGTAGATGCGTCATGATAGTTTAATGCCGCTACGACGAAGCGATTTCAATAGACCAGTCAGTACGAATGTCGCTCACTTATTTATCGCCTGAAGCGTCATTGACTGAAATATTAAAATAATAACATGTGCCTTTAGAAGTTCTGCTAAAAATCATAAAAGCGAACGTGATGCAAGTCTATTAAATAAACGTTAATTGACTTAGAAATAGAACACTATCCAAGTCGATAGTTTTAATTTGTCTTTAATCGATGACTTTATGAAGACTGACAAACAACTCTACCCTTTAGATCAGAGCGTTAAGTGGGCGGGATTGTTGCACCGGCTAGCGGTGCAGCATCCCTCTCACTCGCACACTGCTTTACGGCGGTGTTTTATATCATGTTAAACCTGAATTATACAAAAATCGAGTTTATCCTTAATTTCTGTGCTTACAGAAGTTTTGTGCAAAGCGTGTCATAACTTGGATGGATAATTTATACTTACAGCGGGTGGTCTTTGCGATTCTGTCGCTCGAGAAATCGGTGTTTCTAGTCATAAATACAGGCGCGATAAGTATCGGCCGGGACCGCAGGGGCTATGGGTGGTCGACGCGAAATTCGGCAGAGCGCTGGCCTCAAGACCGGTTCCGAGAAGGCTCGACGACTATTGTGTCTGCGCTCTACCACGTTTATAACCATCCTCGGCGTATCAACACATACGTTATTAAACTCGCTCAAACAAATTCGTTACAAATGCTGGACATTAGAGTTTACACTGGTAGGAAAAAAGTGTAGGGTTAATTCTACCTTCATTTAAATATCTTAAAAATTAGATTTCGAGCATATTTAAACATAAATAGAATCATATTTGTAGGGTACGAAGTATAAATAAATATATGATAAATATTGTTAGAACAAAAAATAATTAAATTATAAAATGTTCAACATAAGAAGTTAAAAAAACATTACCTTCGTCACGGGGAAACAGGTGATTTAAAAAAATAAGACATAAAGGGAGTGAACAGCAAACAGAGCCGCAGGAAAGCCCACAATAGAGGAATAATATCGTCCACCTAATCTCTTTTTCGTTAACGGCGCGCCATATTTCATTCTGGCAGCCATTGTCAATAACAGCCGAGGTCAGAGGCAAATAGGAAAAAAGAACCATAAGAGTTTTGTTTTCTTTTCCAAAGACTCAAACAAAATACGTCTCGGCACAGTTGCTTGAGCGAGCCGCCTTTTAAATCTTTTTTTCTACCTTTTCATTAATATATTTGGTTCGCTGCTTCGCGGTCAATTTTTTTAACGTTGCTAGAATTAGGTACCTGAGACTGACATTACGGAATTCTGTTAATACAGATTACTGAAGCATCGAATATATATATTAAAGTAAATATTCAACAGCAATGAGTACAAAGTACAATGCACTCATATTTTGATTTTATAAAGAATTGAGATGCTTTCATGGTATTATATTGTTTTAGAAAAAGTCTATAGCATGTAGGTAATACATTATAAACTGTCATAAATAAATCAATTTGATTAAAGCCAGTCGCTTCTCTGTCAAGGCGAACGGTTTGCGGTGAGAAAACAATGGAAAGCCTTAACCTTACATACTTACGACATTTTGCAAAGTAAACAAGAAAACGAGTACTAAACATTTCCCTACAGCAATTTTGCATTAAGTTCCTCGTACTGCGCATGCGTCATGGCTACTTCAACTTTATAAGTGATATAGTAACAAAAGAGAACTTTAAAACTTGCTGAGCGTAAAAAATAACCCATACACTATTCATTGAATTTTGTTGACACATAAATACGTTAAAATATATGATGGAATACATTATTTGTTATTTTATATGCAAACCTGTGTAGGAAGTTACTAGGAAACCACATGGAAACGAGGTTAGTTACTTGCAATAACGAATCATGCTTTGCGGTAAAAATATTAACCGCAAAACACGTCACGAGGATTAAGCAAGTATAACATTGCTATAATTTCTAATATAGAATATGTGAAAATCTAGCAAAAATTAACACTGCTACCAATTCAGTTGGATCACGAGTCTAGCAGCAATTAGACAAACACAATCACAAAGGAAATTGCCAATTGACCTACCATTTGACATTTCAATTACGGAGTCCTCTTTGGAACTCAGACACTGTTCTAAAACTTGCTACTAACGTTTGTTATATATATCTTACTCAAATGACCTGATTATTGAGTTCAAAAATTAAAATGGCGGCTTTAAAGAATGGAACAAAAAAATTGTTTTCAAATTCCAAAAAGTCTCAAAACAATAATAACAATCCCGTCAATGTTGTAAGTGCTTCATTTGTAAAAACAATGTACAGTAACCTACATATGTTGGGGCATAATTTCACATTCCCACGATAAGAGTCAAGATTTTCAAACATTATATCATAATACGCAACTCAAGAATTTAGAATACAAAGACAATGCAATAATTACTTTTATGTATGATGAGTGATAACAATTACATATGTAACAAGATATATTGAGGTAAACATTTATTTTAAAATCAACCTAAATATGTAACCTATTTCTAACGAAAGATTTTAATCTGTGTGAACTGTCAATAAACTTTTATCTCACTACTAACGTTTAATTTATTTTCCCGCCTTCAATTGTATTTATTTTAAGAATAAAATATATACTTTACAAATTAATTTTATAAAATCTGCTGATAAGATTGATTTGAAATGATTTGTAAATTTTTGTTTTGTCGAAAGTCGGAATTGTTTTTAGACTTTAATATAAAAATAATTTTCTCAACTGACAGATCTGTTGAGTTTAGAAACTTGATATTTTATTTTTATAACGTAGGTACCAGTACCAATAGAGTTATTTTTTTGTAATATTTATTTGAAATAAGAATCTTGTTATACGTTATAAGCGATTCAACAGAAAAAAAATCAATGTCAGTGATGGTCAACAATTATTTAATTTTACATACAGCAATATATTCATGCCGTTTCCTGATTGTTCTCTCATACCAAGGTATGTTACAATTATAATTTCTCACCAAAATATTCAATGGTAGACGAAAATCAACCAAATATTGATTAAATATATTGTGTCCATAAAGCCGTAACACAAAATAAATATGATGACTATTTTTAGTAGTCATGTAATATGTAAAATTTGAATTATATTAATAAATATTTGATTGTTGCCTTTTTAGCAATCGGTTTACCATTCATTTTATTACTCATAGTATAAGACGTCTGAAAATTATGATTCAAATATATAGATAAGATTAATATTCAAATCATTCCTAGCGCTTATAAGTACTTCTGTGGATATGCAATGTCATTGTGGCTGTTTACATAGTTTAAAAAAAAGTAAAGAAAGTTTTGTACTAACTTATAGATATTTAAAAAAAAACAGCATTAGAAACTATTTTTAATTTACCTCTTTGTTTTTCTTTCTAAATCTGGACCAGTGCTCAGGTTTTTATTAAAATGGATGATTTTAAAAATTATTGATCTAAATCTTAGACTTTAACCTTTCATTGCTCATTTAGGCTGAATGCCTTAAACCGTGTCACGAGCATTGTTAGAGCGCCGCCATCATGACTTGACACCTACCAGCGCTTGCCCAACATTGATTTATGTAATTGTGTTTTGTTGTAACTCGATCTTTCATCGGTGAGGCCTTAATTCATTTTGATATTGGATTGAGAGATATAGTTAATTGGTATTCGTTGTTACAAATCTTCTACTATTGTTACCATATAATAGTCTATACAGATCATCGTATCACATATAACAAAATCAATATTGATAAAATTATATAAATTCAGTTGTTTCTTAGTAAAAACGCAATGTAGACAAATTACAAATATATTTTCCAATAACACACATTACGTCAAATTCATAGATTATTAATACGTAAATTAACATTATGTATTACTTACGAAATATAAACGTTAGTGGATACATTGTACACGTGCAGCTGTATGCATTGAGAAACCAAAGATAGTGCAACGAACTATTTAGAGCAGTGCGACATAAAATCTCAAAAACTTGGGCTGCAGCCAGTCTCTCAAACTGTTGCTCCAATTATTAATATTCTATCATTTTGCTAGTTATTTTACCTTTGCTTTGGTTTTTCTTTGAATTTGATGTTTCTCAAATATATACATTTTTAGATTATACAGATTAGTAGCAGTAGAACAAACACGTACCTTAATGTCGATAGTTTTCTTTTGTTCAATATTTCTTCTTATTTATTGGATTTAACTACAATATACAATGAAAGTTATACTACCTTGTGGTCATCAAGCATCAAAACTATATTTATTTAGTCACGACTCGATCGAGTGTATCAGTAGTGTTGAATGGTTTTGCAATTCGGAACTTTATTACAAAATTAAATTAATATTTTATGGTTAACAAATGCCGTATGGTCGCGGCTTAGAATAGGACTTATTAGGATTATAGTAGGAAAGAGCCAGCTAATGGCCACATTTATTTATACGATACGATTTGACCTTGAATAATAGCTAATAGGTGTCTCCATAATCAGGGAGAAGTACTAACTCACTAGCCATTTGACTATGCGAGGCGATTGGCGCCAGTTGAGAAAGAGTGGTTCAGATGGTATAATGAAATTAACCATAAGGGACATAATAAAGATGGATACCGTCCTACCTTATCCTATACGTAGCGGAAATCCCACCACCACGCATTGCATTCCCCAGAAGGGTTCTCGTCATGCCAGCGGCCGGACTCAAAAGTCCTTTGCAATAAGGATCAACCCCGATAATTGGGAAAAGGGCAGGTGGATACAGATTTTTTACCATATGAAATTTAACACCTAATATTTTTCTTATGGAGCTGACATGAAAAGCAGTGCAGCATCTTTTTGGCGATGAACCATAGAAATATATACCGTGAGGAAAAAATATTTTCCTTTATGTATGTAAAAAAATAAGTGCACTAGATTGTTTTAAATCTATATTATTTATGATTACTTTAAACATTTTAGAGCATTTCAAACAGTTAGGATTTATGGTGAAGTTGTATAAAAAGCAGGTGCACGTAAATGACCTATTGTGAAACGTGATCTATAGAAATAAAATGAAAACGTAACAATGGTATCGTGGGAACAGCAAATTGGCAAGGGTCAAGTGGCCACGGTTGATGCAATTTACATCATAATACTGAGATTAAAAATCTTATACGTATAATATCGCCATAACCGACTTTAATTATCGTTCAAGTAAATTTATACATTCTGAATAATAGTGAAATGTAGTTTATACTGTTTAAAAAGCTTCATCTTATTATTATTATATATCTTATTATGGATTTATGAAATCGGATTTAAAAATGTATTTTGTTATAATAAATAATGTAATAAAGCAAGTTGATTGAAGTGATTAGTTAATTACACACAAATTGGCCGTAAGTTTTTTTAGTAATAAAATACCCAGAAGTTTACAATTATTCGTAATACTTGGAAATTTTGATAAACCAAATTTACAATCAGTCTTGCATATTAAAAAAAAAAACATTACAAGGAATACTTAGAACCTTTTTTAAAGAGAAAACTTTATCATTTGACCATGGAGCTTCTAACAAGCTCTTTCCGCTGTAATTATACAGATAAATAAAATTAAACATTTAAACTTTCTAAAGATATCCAAATACATTTAAGAAACATATTGCCATACAAACTGAAAGGAGGCATCGCCTGACCTTGGTATTTGCATTTATAGTCACACAACAGATATGCTATCGGTAAATGGAAATTCCAAAGATAAAGAGTTGATTATTCATATAGATCCTTATTAAAGGTACGTAAAACATCAATTGGACAATGCGTTGTGTGGCTGCTATCGGATTCCTCGAACGGTCACGACTAAGTCACCAGGTATTTTGTATACAAAGTGGTCTGTTCACAATGAAGTCATAATCCAACCTGTCAGGTTATCGAATTTAGATAACTGTTTCAAGCAAAACTTTCACTTTTGGAGGCAGATTTCACTTTCGCGCGTCAAACTAATGAGATAATCGACGTTTGCGGTAAAACGATAGGATGTTGGCTTTGTTGTCCATATGTGATGATCTCGTTATAACCCTTAAATACCTCACTATTATTATTACTATATAAAATAATATATTCGCTCGACCACCTGCAATACAACTTCAAGAACATTATTATATGTTATGATGATTATATAAGAATTTAATTTATAAGTTTGCTTTTGTCTAACCTACATTATAACTTCATTCTTTTTTCTATACTAATTCGAAACTCTAATGTTAAAATAACTTAATAGCCAGTTTAGTGCTATGGCCAATACTCTTAACAATATGAAATCACAAACGTCTTTATTGGCACTAAGTCAAATATTTTTACAAGAGAGAAATACACACAGTGACAATGATTAAACTGTAAAAGATGCTGAATGATGAGATACTTCCCGATATTGTGAATTAATATTATACAAACAAAAATAGCACATGTCTGGTATGCCAAATATATTCAACATGTGAAACCCTAACAAGACAATATACTTTCGAACATAATTTTATAATCCAACAACGAAAACTTCTTAAAAACCTGCCTATTCCCATGTTGTTTAGCTACGATATTTTGGTATAATTAAATTAAATGTTCAAAGCGTTGTGTTAGACATTCGTCACGGAAGCTTGTGTTTTATGATTCAGACCCAATAAATACTACATTATATTAGATCTCGGAATACAAAATGCTGGTAGATTAAATTTATTTTAAAACCATTTTGACGTAAGTTATTTTCGACGGAAAAAATATATTAGCGTTCTATTATGATATTTCAAAGACGAGATAAGTAAAGACGAAAGAAAATAGTTTTACCACACGGACGGTTCTCTTTTGGGTCAGTATTATTAACAGCTGCTAAAATCCAAGTAGATGTCCGCGATTCTTTTGGCCTAGTTCCTGCATTTTATTCACTTTGTAACACAGACACGAACGCGATTCTCAATTTTCAATCCGCAGCAAGTAGTAGGGGGACAACTGGGTCAGATCCGGTCCAATAAGCTAAGCCGATATTAAAACGGAATTAAACCATCGAATTCACATTATTTATTTTAAACTGTTACAGTACACTGAAAATCCAATAAACGAATATTATACGAATATAAACATTTTGTACATAGTTAAATTGGACAAACTGACATCACATTAAAGATGAATAGAATAGAATATCAAAAGAATTGATAGAGATGTATTAAAAATTATTGCAATAATAAAAAGAAAACTGAAAACTAAGAAATCAGCAGTGCATGCGCGGACGCAGGGCCAATGAACGGTGACAGGTGCCGCAGCCAATCCCGATACAGATCAGACTCATTTTACGCGACTTAGAATTTACGAAATTACGTATTGCATCCTTTTCTGAATCACTGTTATTGTATTATGGGAGAGTGAGAGGTATGCGTTGCTGCAAGATGAAGTAATATGCTTCGCTTTGTTTGCGAAAATATATATTCAAATTCCCTCCTTAGTAAATCAGTGTGATCCCAATATAAAGAAGAAAGTTAGGTTACTAATTTACAAAAAAATATCCAAGGTATTTATTTGTCTTTCTAGAATCTTCTTTTTCGTGGTAATAAAAAGAAACTAAATATTATTACAATCACGCAAAGTATTGTATCCAAAAACGAGTCACACATTATTCTACTAATATCTCCTAACAGATGCTAGTTGCCCCGGTCAGTCGCAAACGGCACCGATGTATGTTTTATTTACATTTAGGCGAAAAAATTGGCACGCGTTCAAAATTAGATTATCACGTGCCAGTCTAGTCGCCTTTTGTAAAATAATCTTTGTGTTTTGTAATAGGAATACAGGAACATTTGTTTGCACAATATGACTGAGTGCAATATATTTGCAGTCAGATATTGTTTACTACGAAACTCTTCTTTACAAACAATTGCACTAAGAAAATATGAGTTGCCAATCATTCTCGACAAGTTCAATTTGCATGCAGTACATACTTACTTATATTGTTCTATACTTTTTTTAAATATACTGTTGTAGAATTCGTCTATTTCAATATACTGTACCTGATAAGTATGGCCGATATTAACCAGATTGGAAAAGTTAACAGTCTGACCCTGACATAGATACTTCTTGCACCGTTCTCTAAGACCTAATTATGTTAAGTAATGAGAGTAGATCAACGATAGGAAACGGACGATTGAACAAGGAAACGTGCTCAGCCGGTCGGTAACGGAAAGCACTGAATTCTTGCGACAAATTTAAATGATATCTATCTAACTAGCAAATAAACGAATTTATTGGAATTACAGTTTCAAACCTACACAACTAATTGATACGTGATGTTTTTCCATTGGTGTAGAAAATAGAAAATGCTGCAAAACTGCAAATGAGTCAACGCTGTTATCGGCAACCGAACGTGATCGGATACGGTGATATCCAGAGTTGATAAGTGCAGCTACAGGACCGATTGAAACAAATTCTCAATTAAATTACATCTCAATGCCCAAGCTTTCGTATCTGTGAGATAACAACAAACCCTTTTAATAGATTTTTAAATCTGTCATGTGCAACATGCTTCTGTTTTTCTGTAAGTAGGTTTAATATAAAAGATAGTGTTTTTACTTGAATTTAGTAAAGTATGCTACTTCGTTATAGTTGTTTCCAAAAAGGCTTCGATTCACGTCCAAAAATGTAAAATTATTTTTTATTCTAAATGATATGTATAAAATATTGTTATAATTATAAATTTTAATACAGTTTTGTAGTGGCGAAGAAATAATAGTAGGATATTATATGAATTATGAAAAGGCTAGAGTTTTTTCATAATTTATACAATATCCTAGAAGGGGTCTCTTAAATAATCAACTTACCTGTGTAAACTGCGATGAAATCTTAGAATGATCCTCGTGGTAGACCTTGCGAGCTTTCCGTCTCTCTGTCATCAGTGAGTTGAGGCGGTCTAATGCCCTGGAATCCAAAGCTTCAGCGTTGGCCTTGATCAAGCGGCTTGTGTTTTCCCACTCTTCGGTCATGGTACGCCAAGCGCTGGCTATCACTGACCCTATAGAAAGCCATGACAATAACTATGGTAATATATCTGCATTGTAGAGGCTTCAACTCTATTAATTACCTTTTAGGTATTTAGTGAATAATATTTTAAAAATTGCTTGAAATTTTTGGAGATAAATAAATAATTAATTCCATTTCATACCAATGTTTTAGATTATATTTATTTTTATCTGTAAACTATTATACAACATTAACATTAAAATGTTACATAAGGAAACTTCTAATAAAATCGGATATTCAAATTACTGAATGCCATCCCAAAATCGTACGTTTAAATTGACTAAACAAGTTTTGCAAGAACAAGGTAGGTACCTGCGTTGTTATCTCGTAGATTTACAATGCTTAGATCATTATTCAAAATATAATATCAACAATTTTGAAAAACGTATGGCATTTACTAATTATTGGTTATTTAAGATATAAAAACTACTAAATTGCAATGACTAATAACATTTATAATTATTCAAATATTCTCTTATAGAACACGTATTAATTTAAGGTTAGGTTGAACAAATTTATGCGGAATCGATAAACTTAATCGATAAATTGAAGAAGTATTAAATATTCAATAAATATGTATATCTACTTAATACATAACATACCGTTTAATTCCTCGCATTTGTCCATCTTTTGTCCTTGTGCAGCCGCAGCGGAGAGCGCGAGGGCGTATTCCCTGTCGCTCTTCATTTTAGCTTGGAGGCTTCTCTTCATGGTCTCCATGAGCCGCAGCTCGGCGTCCTGGCGCGCCAGCAGAGCCTCGTGCGCCGCCCGCCCCGCACCGTTCGACGCGTACCCCATTATACAGTACACTACACTACCACGCACATCTCAACGTAAACACAACACTATTCACATTTCCCCGTTATCATTGCACCTTTTACGTCACTTCGCAACTAACAAAATATATTCTAGTGTATATATATTTTTAACTGAAAAGAACGTTTTTAATTTTATTGTTAGCGCCGAGCCGGCGAAACTAAATAAAACGCAACGAACAAAAAAACGCTCCGATAAAATGTAAGACGAGGCGCGATCGAGACGTCCGCTCGTTAACGGCGCACGACTTAAATGCCATCTATCGCAATATCGAAGATCGAGTCCGTGTCTGGCCCAGTCACTGCGGTCACAGGATAAGGATTCAGACGGAGGCTACTCCAGAATACGGAACAAGTTTTTTGTACTTACCATCCCGAGTCTTATTTATGTTAAGTTTATTACGTGAAAGAAATTGAACCCGTCTGCTAAAACTGGGGATCAACTTACGTACCGTTTCTTTGTTCATTAAGGAAATAATACATTGAAAGTTAGTTATTGGCGCTATCTAACTTATAGTGTATTAGTTCATAGATAAATGTTATATGATATATACGTTTAAGAATAGGCAAAATGCTTCAGAAATTTGGTGAACTTTTTCAATCTTATTAAGCATCCAGCCTCACAGCAAATATCATGAGAATCTGTCCAAATTTTACGTATTTCGTGAATAGAAACATGGATAAAGAGACCACAAATATTTAAAACTACTGTATACGTGTCTTTATAATACGCCCAACAAATAGAATGGTTTGTGTAAAATGTTACTACGTTAAAAGGTTTCCAAAAATATTTATATTCCAACTTAAAGGCCATCGTTTCTTTTCCTCAATTTTGCTCCACTTTATACTTATTAGTTTTACTATCGGAAATGTTCTTATATACAATACAAGCGTTGTAATTACTAATTAAACCTAACTAAAGCAAACAATATAAATAGAGCAAAATGGTAATGTTCGTTTTGTACATACATTGTTACTGTGTTTTCTAATATTAATTTGTTATCGCATGTCCGAGTTTTGAATATGGGTATGTAATGCGTTGACATAATGTATGTTTAGGGTATGTATATTCAGCCTTCTTAAATATCTAGACGAAAAAATGGGTTTATTCGTGGTTCAGTAACGAAACAAACACGCATATAATATTATGTAATCATAGTCATAGAATAATTAATATTTTTCATATTAAGGACACGTTTACAGTTTGGCCCAAAATCATCAACTTTTCGGTACATATTAATACAGAATCATACAAAATCAAAGTTAACGTACCAAAACCTATACTAATAGCAGATAGTGTTGCTTTATTTTTAGTTCATTAAAAAATGTATATCAAATATTGTAGTAATATTAATAAAACTATTTTCCATCACTTCTTTACACATATTCTACGATTTCAGGCGTAGTTTCGGTACATTTTTCTTGTATAAATTGCTATATATTTCAGAATAAAAAAATCCGTCTCGTACAGGAATACGTAAACGAAAAACTTTTCCGTTTCGATTCCGATCTGTTTCGTAAAGGCGTCCTTAATAGGGATGTTTCTATTTTCTAGATCGACCCAATAGTATAATAGTTATTCAGGTAGATAACATATAATTATAAATATAGTAATATTATGTTAAAATTCAATGAAATGTTAGTAGTAGTTTGATGTAAATATAAAATACTTATTATAAATATTTAAAATTTTCAAAAACAATTCCGAAGTTGATTATATGCATGAAATTACATAGGTACTGTAGTAAATTCAAATACGTTATTCGTACGTCATACGTTATTCGTAATTCAAATAAATACGATTTATAAAAAATCTCTATAGATTTATCTTGATCTGCACTTTTTTCTCATTTAAGAAATTGATACTTTCTTGATTGTCCTCTCTAATGTCTAAAGTGGATTTGGGTATTCGTGTTAAATGCTCTTGACCCAAAGGTGTATTGTATTCTTTTTGCAACATATTTCTTATTATTTCTATTAACTGCTATGTGATATCATCAATCCTTTATGATGATATTTCACAAAACTTTCACAAGTCAAAACAATATTTTTTTAAATATATGTATATAAAAGGAGGACAAACGAGCATACGCTTTATATGATGACAAGTGATCACCGCTGCCCACGATCTTTTGCAACACCAGATGAAGAAATTACAAGAACATTGTCGGTCGCGATGAGGTAGAAATAGTCGATGTTTTTTAAGTTACCTATGTCATATCGACATGGAAACACCACCGACACAATTGCAATTCATATTTTGACAGAGAAATTTCTAGAGAAGGTTAATAGGGGTGATTACTTAGTGTCGCATAGAGTGAGGACTCATCATTAGTATGTGTATTAAATTTAAACTTCGTTTTGCCAGCTTGTTCACTCCTTCCTTCCACCTTCCTTCACGAATAGTCATTTTCTCAAAAAGTAAATCCGCAGAAAAGCTGAAACTTTAGATAGCATTGAACAACGTGCCGTGATAAAATGTCTTACCAACCCAGCCAAAATGCTCGAACCATTTTGAATGAAATGCAAACCGGTTGTGGTGATCATGGAACTATGAAATCAACTGTTTATAAATGGCATGGTCTTTTCAAACATTACCTTTTCTAGTTCGAGAGTCGATTGAAGACAACCCCAGCTCCGGACGCAAGCTGGACTTTGAATGACTGGCACGCAATCATTCAAAGTGTCGGAATCTCCTGGAAAAACGATGGTTATTGTTTTTTTGAGATTGAGAGGGAATATTATTGATCGAGCTCAAAGAAAACGGTCTGACCGTCGAAGATAATAGGCGGCCATCAAGCAAACATTGCCAAGGGTTTACTGCTCTTGCAAGACAACGCACCGATTTACAAGACCAGAGCTGCAATGGCTCTTTACACGCCTGGCTTCTGCATCAATCCACCTACTTACAAATTCAAATTCAAAATATCTTTGTTAAAGTAGGCATTTACACGCACGTCAATTATTACATTATAAAAATCAACCAAAACTACACAACCTAAGCTTTTAGTTGATCGAAATACGATCAACTAAAAACTCTTGTATGCTATAATAAGCTTTATTTAACAATACACGTATACTTTTAATTTTAGATTTAAAAGTACGAAAAGGAAGATCTAAGATATCTTGTGGAAATTTATTATATATGCGTACAAAAGGATAAACATTTCTTAACTCTTTGGACACGAAATTGCGGCGTTGAAAGTGTATTTTTATTTCTTGTATTCATCATGTGTCTGTCACTGTTTTGCATATAAGTATCTAAATAGTGACGTACGAATAATTTGTTTTTAAATATGTATTTGGAAACGACCGTAAGAATATCAAGTTCTTTAAAAACATCTCTCAGGAAATCTCTACCTTTTAAGTTATAAATAGCCCACAAAGCTGTTTTTTGTAAAATAAATATAGAATTAATTTCAGCAGCACTGCCCCATAATGAAATACCGTAAGACCAAATGCTATAAAAATAACTAAATTAAACACAGTCGAGTCACATTAACATCCGTTAATTTTATTGGTTATTTAATTGCATAGAGCTAAATTTGCCTGCGAGTGTTGAGAGATGGGGATTCCACTGGAGCTTAATAGACAAATTATCATCAGCAAATAATACAATGCCACATAGACATTTTACGAAAATAGAAATATTAAGAATACATAGTAATAGAAATAGAAATAGAAATATTAGAAAATAGATCATTATAAAGTAAAAAAGTGTAAAGCAAGAATAAAAAAAGGCCAAGAATAAATCCTTGTGGAACACCAATCTGTAAGTAAGAAACACCCGATTTAGAATTAATTACATTAAACGTCTGGACTCTTTGATCAAGGCAACAGGCAATAAGATCAAGTGCAACACTACGCACACCATAGTGTTTATTTTTACATAACAATTTTTGATGATCAACACAATCCAAAGCCTTAGATAAATGGCAAAACGCCCCGATAGCATTCTGTGACTTTTCCTATGCGTCGTAAATGTGCTTAAGAAGGATGGCACCGACATCAGTTTGTTGATTTACCTTTGGTGAAACTATATTGTTCACTATGCATGATTTTATGCTATAAAAAATGACATATTTCAAAATAGTCCGTTTAAAATATTTAAAAATTGTCAGGCTTAAAATATTTAAAAATTGTCAGGTTTAAAATATTTTTTTCAAAGATCTTACTTAAGGTCAGTAAAACAGAGATAGGCCTATAATTGCCCGGTTCCAGTTTATCGGCACTTTTAAACAAAGGAACTACTTTACTATTTTTCATCAAATCTGGAAAAATACCGGTTTCAACACATTTGCTGAAATAAGACGAAGCAAAGCGTTTCGTTCGGACAGGTGGAATGTCCACTACGAAAGGATGTATGCTCGCCGTGTGTCAAAACGTCCGGTGATGGAAGGGGGATGGGGGAATCAGGTCGTGTAATTCCAACACATACTCTCTAAAATATATCTTATAAAATACTGATAGGCTTGCGACTCTACATCTGTGTTTTAGGTTAGGATGGTTTAAGGGATAGCACGCAGCCTTGGGGAGCACCAGCACGCACGGGCTTGGGATCCGAGCGATAACCCGGACTTTTATGCTCCGCCCAGAAAAACAGCTGGTTATCCACTTGCATATACTTTCGAGAAGCTCATAGGAAACTAGCTGCGATATATGCGCATCGTGCTATACGTGACCGAATAATTTCACAATATCCAGTTTAACTGCCCAGAGAGTAAGAGAGAGGTCCCTTACTCTCGATGGCCGCTGACCATTGGTTTGTTAGGTATATGAGAAGATCTGCAGCTGACTGATCATGGTGAAAACCATATTCTATGTACATTATGCTTGACCTGCATCTAAACCAGCATCTCAACCCATGATTGAAAGCCCTTCTGTTCACAACCACCAGCTATTTTAACAGATGCAAATCGATCCAGGATTGTGATTTGCTGCCAATTGGGACAACGGAGTTTGGTGTAAAAGTATCCTTTCCCAGTAGTATCACTTCGGTGACAGTAGCAGCGCAGGCACTAGGACTGGTCAAAATTTCCACGTTTCCACATATTATCCCTCACTAACACAAATACCCGACGTAGGATATGAAGTATTTAATTATTAATTTATATACTGTGATAAGTAATTCTAATAAAATTTTGTGTATGTTGTATGTATATTCATCAATTTTATTTAAGTACATCAAATAGTTCATGCTCATACCTCATATCCTCTACCCAAAGGTTGCCAATTGGAGAGATTGCTCTTTAGCAATAAAGGCGCCTGTACATTTTTTTGTGTTTTTCTTTTTGATTTTATTTATTTCTGTACCATAAGGAATAACATATTATGTAAGACCACCACGGTTTTTCTTCACGAGAACTTCACTGCACTTCACAGAAATGTAGCACTATCTCGCTTCTAAATCACCTCATTGTTACCCAATTCCTTGTTCGGAAATGTCATCATTGAATTGCATTGACAAATTCAAATCATTTACCAAATTGTAAAGTCATTGGTTAGAAACGTTTGACTTATTTTACCGCTTATATTAAACCTTTTCTTTTTAATTATTTATCATCACAAATAATTGAAGGAAAAAGTACAATTTTTAATAGTGGATAGCATCAATTTTCATCAAACATATTTCATTTTTTATTAGCATAGGACTTATTTTCACGGATCGAACAAAATCCCTTAAAAATCATTAAAAGTAAAATCAGTATTAACAAATGCGGTTATTAGTGGTACTCCTGTTTGTGTTAGAACTGCATTAGAATAAAAAAGACTGGATGGCCCTCTCTGATTAAGTCTCTGAATAACTTTCCAATTGATAATATTCTATCCAGGGTCAACTGGACTTAAGGTTTTACATTTCGGAAGTTGTACAGAAGAGAGATCGCAGTGTCGTCAACATCTAGAGATTGTGGATTCACACATCTATCACATGAATTGATTGTTTATTATTCAACTTTGTTTTCAAAAAACCAAAAATGTTGTTTTTTGGTTTGATTTTTTTGGTTGATTTCTCAATGTTCTCAAAAACTTTAATTATTTTGGTAAGATAAGCAGTACCGTTTATCTTGGAGAATAAATCTTTCTTTATTTTTTATAATTTTAACTACATTGGCAACCACTGCGGCAATAATAAATTTCATATAATATTTTATTAGAATATGATTTACTATACATAGTTATGTATAGTAAAAACATACCACTACAACTCTTAATTTCTTTACTTGTTAAAATCCCAATAAAATATAAATATTAGCTGAAAAACTAGCATATTATATCTTATAATATTATATGAGACACAATCTGATGGAATATTGAACACAAATGGAGTTGGTGGCGGTAGGGTGATTTGCTTGCGAGACAGTACTAGGTCTCTTACGAATGAAAATCGTAATATTATAAATTATTAAGTTATATTTCATTTGTTTTTACATATAAATTATATCGTCCTTTCAAGTGTGGCAGTAATCAAAAACTTCAAAATTTTATACGATTATATGGCAATCTATGTTCACAAAAAATTATAGCTGATTAGACTTCCCAAATTCAATGAAGAAAAGTCTAACATATTTTTATTTAAGCTGTTATTCACATTTCGTATATTGATACGATATGTGAATAACACCTTGAAAACTACTCGTTTTTTTACTATGAAATAATAAATATTTTAATATAATGTTTCATGTAAATAAAAAAAATAAAAGACAAATTAAAAATACTTGTCCGTAATACATAATAATAACATTAGGATCATTGTTAATTTTGTACTTCCAGAATTTACGCTTTTTACTTTTATATGGTAACCTTAACATAATTATGGTAATATTAAAACTATTTAGTGTGACATACCCGTAGTTATTATCTGTACAATCAGTGGCAACATTGGCTCCAGCCTTGTAATATGGCCGCTGCAGGTTAGTTCTTATAATTTTGTCATGTGAAAAACTTTAAAATTATCTTGTTTTACGATATATATCTTTTAGAATAAATGCATGAGCTATGTCTGTAACATTTTACTCTATTAAGAAAACTGTTTTGATAGCAATCAAGTTTAATTAGGTAATGCTAACGTGTCATCAATTCACCTCTGCGGACGTTTGGATTTACCGCGTGGCCACATTTCTTAACTTAAAATTTCCTCAACTTTTTCTTTATTCTGTATATCCTCATTTTAACTAATTTGTCTACGTCAAAATATTAATATAATTTGCAATTAGTAAAATCCTTGCAATGTCCTTTGATAATGTCCACGAATAACCACTTTCCAAAATCAGTGTAGGTCGTTCACTTGCTATGCGTCATCATAAATTGCCTTTTATATACTAATGAGAACGATATGGTTCCTCAAGTTACCATATTTCATTTGTATTGATGTAACATTTTGCAGGCAAGAAATCAAAGAAAATAAAATGGATCAAAGCCGACGCCACAAGCTTTATTGCGGAGTCAACCAACGTCCCCACAACCAACAATTGGGCGGATTCTGTAGATGAGGAACGTAAGTACAATACTGATTAAATTTTGCTTTTATTTAACTGTAAATTTTAGCCCCATGATGAAGTTTAACGGGTAATGGCAAGCCAATGTTAATCTCGTACTTGGGGCGCACATTCTGAGTGCTTGTCACTATCATCGCCCCGGGAAGGTCTGAGGAAAGGTTGCTGTGGTTTAAACATTCCAGCCGGATGCTTCTCCTAAAGGGAAGGTGGGGGAACCAGAAATCACTAAGTCATGTCTAACTGAGGACACCTGAGCTTTTGGGTTCAGGTTGAGGTGCAGATTTGGCATTGTTGGAAACCCCCATGACCAGCATTTTTAGCTCAATCTACGAGATGGCTTAGGTCATAACTCAATTCAGACTAGTCTTTCATTGGCTTGCTCCCTAAACAAACTGAGGGTTTAAATTAAAAATATAAGTATGACCTTTAAGATTTTATGAAGTTTAAATTGAAACCACAAGGAATATTAAATTAGCTTCGATGGTAATTTCATTAGTCAATGTTATTCTTAACAAAGATAAAAACCATGTTTATTTTGGTTAAACTTTATAAATATTGTTTTTTGACTAAACATTGTTGTTTACAGTGCAATATTGTTTTTTTATTTTGTTTATACATTATATATTATAACAATGACATTATTCATAGATTGGTTGCAAGTTGGTTTCTATAGCAAGAAATAACTAATATATATGAAACTTTTTCATTATAATTATACATTTAATTAGGGTTATTATAAAAATAATACTATAAAGCCATTAGTCTAAAGTTAAAAAAGGTGGAAATGGTCTGCAGTTGGTAAATCATTTCTTGAGTCTGCTACTAATTTACATATATTTTTCATAAATCTAAGTTCAAAATATTATGCAAGAATAGATCTAATAAATGATTTGATTTGGTATGGTTTTTTGATACTTTCTACATTCATATTTAATGAATAAAGACTCAAACCACTTAAATAGAAGATTATTTATAATCAAGACAAAACATGCATTCCAGAGAGCTTTGCATACTCCAGTTCGGCTCGTAACCGCGGGCCCGTAGTGCTCCCGTCCGCATCCCGGGCCGCTCGTGGCGGCCTGGCAGTGGATGATGAGTCCATACCGCGCCGCCCGCCTTACATTGCGCATATCTCTAACCTGCCCTATGATGTTGAGGAGAGTGCCATCATGGAGCTCTTTGAAGGGCTCAAGGTTGGTTTTATCTTATTTGATCCACTGCACTTACATTGGATATTATAATTTGTCACATTGACTGTAAATGATCCCGTGGTAGTGCAAGGAGACTTGTTCTAAATATTGTTGCAGAATAGTTTAAGATTTTAAAAAAAACACAAAAATTGTTTATAGTCAAGTACTCGAGTTAAACACGATTTGTTTTTGACAGATCAATAACTTGAGACTGCCAAAAGAAGGAGGCCGTCTAAAAGGTTTTGGAGATGTTGATTTTGAAGATCGGGAGAGTCTTGTTAATGCTATGAACATGCCTGACCTGGTGAGTAGTATATTTAAAGACAACAGTAGTGGTATTTTATTCTTTCTCTTTTCTTAACAACTTTTATTTTTACTAGACTATCGGTGGAAGGAGAATAAGAATAGAAGTATCAAATCAAGACAATGATCGGCGTATGGGCAGAAACAGATCTGATAGAGACAGGTATATATAGTTTTTCTTATAATTTTAAGATGTTACAACTCCGTTTATGTATTTCAAAATATATTGAATGACATATTTATTGCTATTTAATTATTTTTAACAATCAGGGCTGCATTATAAAGCATATAGTTCAAAAGACCCTTTTATTATTTTGTATGAATTACTTGTTAGAAGTATATTCATAACTTATTTGTAAGCAACATTGCTAGTTTCACAAGGATAAAACCAGCAACAGTCTACTCTGTTCATCTTATTTTTTTATTTTATTCAGGTACTAAACTATCTTTTTCGTTGCTATTGTTGTTGATAACAATAGATAATTGTGCTTGTGTAGTAGAGAAATAAGTAATAATATTACCTTAAGAAAATATTTTGTTTCAAAAAAGACAAAAACACAGTTTTATAGCTAAATATGAATGTAATAAAATGCTTATAACCTTCAAAACGTGACGCCATATGACACGTTTTAGTTATTACTAACGCACATAACGATAAATATTTTTTTCTAATTATAGTCGCAGTTTTAAATATTTTGTATATCATAGTTTCGAACAAAATAAATTAATGTATCAATAAAATTTGTACAACATATTAAAAATGTAATATACGATGAGATTTACTCGTAGTACTATCATTATATACCAAGAAGAACCACCACATTTAAACGTTATTGCGTATTTGTACATTAAAAAAGTTTTTAAGTAATTTACTATTAAGCACTTGATTTTGAAGTATTGCAGTTATTATATTACTTTGTATAACATGAACATACAGACTGACAGAGTATTTGGTTTGTGTTGTTGAGCAAAGAGATTAACATAAAGTGCTAAGCATTTGCTGAATATCATATTTCATTATATTATGTCCTAAGTGTTTTGTTACACTGTAATCTCATTTGATGTATTTACTAAAACAAGGTGTATGTCTTTAACAAAAAAAATATATAATTAGACTTATTTTTATTAAATGTGCATCCCTATACATTATTCACCACTTGTCCCATAGAGAGTACGACCCAGAGCGCACTATGGGTGACTGGCGCTCCGGGCCGCGCGCCGTGCCCGAGCCCACGCGCGGCCGCGACCGCGACAGGGACCGCGACCGCGACCGCGAACGGGACCGGGAACGGGAATGTATGTATGAATGTTTTG
Organism: Dircenna loreta; assembly: GCA_963555665.1. NCBI lineage: Eukaryota > Metazoa > Arthropoda > Insecta > Lepidoptera > Nymphalidae > Dircenna > Dircenna loreta. Next base: position 3,364,634 of record OY743099.1, on the reverse strand, counting down.
TTAACATATATATTACAAATAACCGTTTTAAGTTGTTTGTGATGATTATAAGTGATGGTTTCGAGTTAGCTGTAATGTCACACTTGGGATGTACCCACAGAGTACAAAACTTTATAAAAATATTGGCTTAATTACCATAAATACAAATTTAGTTACTCAATTCATCCCGGGAAGGTCTGAGTTAAGGTCGTCGGTGCGTTATGGTCACCGTTCCTTCTAGCAGGAGGCATTGCCTAAAGCGATGGCAGGGAAACCAGAAACATTGACTTCGGGCCGGTCGAGGATTCTGTTACAGATGAGGCGTAACCCTAAAAGTTGTTGGAACTTCCCTGCGACCGGCAATTTTAGTTCAATCTGTGACGCGGTACCGCCGTAACTCAATTCAGACTAGTCTTCGGCTGACTCTGAACCTTATCACTTTTTCTGAGCTATCAATTTTTTTTTTCAAATGTTTTGTGTCCCGCATTGTTTGACCGCACGGTTGTCTGTACAGCGAGCGCCGACAACCGGCCCGGCGGCTGGCGCGACGCGGAGCGCCCCGAGCCGCCGCGAGCGCCCTACGGCGGCCGGGACTCGTACGGACGAGACAGAGAGGGGTAATATACTACATTCTAATAATTATTTCTGTTAATTATATTGAAAAGTCTAAAAAAGTTGCTTTTTATAGTCGGGGCGGGAATTTAATATTCTACTCTTTTTGAAACAAATCATATTTTTTTGTTTAGCGGTCGAGACCGTGGATATGGAGGTCGTGACGGCTTCCGAACTGCAGAGAGAGACGGATTTAGGTACATATATATTATTTATTAAAAATTATATTTCCAATGATCAATATAATGTAAACGATTTTTTTTCATCGTTGTAGTCGTGAGGGCCGAGGTTTCGGCGGCAGAGGATTCGGCGATCGCGATCGCGACCGCGACCCGCCCAGAGAAGGTATATTTAATAATCGATACATACATATAAATATTTACAGAAAATTCAAAACATCCTTACCGAAGTTATGAACGAAATATTGCTTAAAAACGTATAATATCTGCACGAGATCGCCTCAGTGGTTGTATTGGTATTTAACAAAATGATGTCCCCATGAGCTAGATGAGTAATAATGAGTGGTACTGTCCCGGCGCCCGCAGACAGCCGGCCGCGGGAGCGCCCCAAGCTGAACCTGTTGCCGCGCACGGTGCCCCGCGAGCCGGACGCGCGCCCCGCAGACGACGAGCGAGCCGCGCCCAAGCCCGTGCCCGCGGAGAAGGTGTTCGGAGCCGCCAAGCCCGTGGATACGGCGGCTAAGTGAGCATTATTACGCTCTCATTGATTTTGTATATTTTTGTTTTTAAATTAAGTTACAATTTCTTCCTTGAGAACTAGTAAACTAGTGAGTGATTAAGAATGATTTTGAGTTAACATTATAGGTATTACTGATTTCGGTCGTAACTAAAAAAAAGGTTTGGTTTATAGCAAAAATTTTAACCATAATAGAAATTTTGTCTTATCAATTTATTTGCAATCAAATAATGCGTATAAAATAACATCACTGTAAAATATAATGATTGTTATTGGACACGTGGTCCTAATGCGCTAAATTAAAGAGAGGGTCAACTAGACACCGGGTCATGTTTATGCACGATTCGGTCGCTTTATACCCACAAATACACTAATTAATTTTGACAATAGAATATAATTATAAATCCTTTGAACTTACGTAAGACCTGTTTCCAGGGAGCGGGAAATAGAAGAGCGTCTAAGAAAACAAGAAGAAGAAGCTAGGAAAACTGTTGAGGAAAAGGAACGTTGGGGACGTAGGGTAAGTGAGATGAGACTTGCAGTTGGATGTTAATGTTGTTGTTATGTTTATTATCATATTAAATAACGCCTCCTCCTCGCAGGATCATTCGGGTGACCGACGTGGCGGAGCTAGACGTGGTAAGTTAAATGTTCCTAAACAATATATCTACTAGTATGTATATTTTCGAAATGTTGTATTGTAATTCATTGTCATCAGATGATCGTGGACGAGATTCCCGCAGCTACAATCGCGACCGCGCTGACTATTCCCGTGACGATAGAGACAGGCGCGACGGTTCCAAGGATGATAGAGATAGACGCGACTATTCCAAGGACGATAGAGATCGGCGGGACTATCCCAAGGACGATAGGGATCGACGTGACTATCCGAGAGACAATAGGGAACGACACGACTACTCCAAGGACGATAGGGATCGACGCGACTATCCCAATGATGATAGAGAGCGACGTGACTATTCGAAGGAAGATAGAGAACGACGTTACAGAGACGACAGGGATCGTCGCGAAAGAGAGGATCGTGATCGTCGTGACAGAGATGATAGAGACCGCCGCGACGCAGATGATAGAGACCGCCGCGATGCAGATGACAGAGACCGACACGATGCAGATGACAGAGACCGACGCGATGCAGATAATAGAGACCGTCGCGAAGGAGGCGACGACAGGCGCGACCGGGATCGGGAGGGCAGGGACCAACGTGAGCCCTCTCAGGAGCGGGCCGAGCGTCCGCGGCAGCAGTCGCCCGATAGCCGCGAGGACGTGCGCAACGGACGGCACAGCCGCAGCCGCGAGCGGCACGACGACGATCGGCCTCTGCCCAAGCTTAAGGAACAGGAGAAACCGGTGGGTACCGTCAGATATACTCACTTGCTACTACTAAGTACTTGTTGCACTATACATTTTTGTACTGAGTTCATTTTTAATGCGTTTTTTTCTTTGTTTTCAGAACTTTGTAGCTTCGAATAAATTTAGCTTCCTCGAAGACGCCGACGACGGCGGTTCAGATTAATAAAAGAAAAATACAGGCGTGCTTTATATAACAGTTTCCGTTTTTACCGTGACTCGAGTGTAAAGTGTAAATTAACGAGTATCAAGTGTCGATAGTGTAGCGGCTCGCTGAGCACTCAGACGATCATCATTGTGCTATGTAATAGAACTCATTAGTCGTTAGTGCGGTGTGGTATACGTGTATATTGGGGTTGCTCATGCTCACACTGCTTCGAGGCCGGCCCCAGCCTCTATTGTGTCTTACACGATTGAGCTGTTGCTTTGCCAGCTTTCATTGTAGTGTTCTTGACCTATTCTCTCTCATTCCTAAATTTTTCTACCACTTAACACAGCAGCTAGTTTATTGGGCACAATATAGGCTGGGGCTCCCTTTTGTAACCATGTACTGATTGGTGTAAATTTTCTATGGGTTTGTTACATTGTAATAATTATAAGTGGGGTTACAACAAAAAAAAATCGGCTAAGAGCAACTAAGCGAATTTTTGCTATCATTTTGCAATGAACTGATAGTAGTACAGGTGCTCTCCGATTTAATTATTTTGTGAATAATTTGTTTTTTAATTAACATTGATATAATGTTGATATCTTTTATGCGAATTTCACTAACATGCAATGCCACCACGGGAAATCCTATTTTCCTTTAGATTATGTCTTATACTAAATATTTAGTCCATTTAGAATATTGTTAGAATGTTAATTGTATTATTTATCTTTACACTCAAAATTCAATAAACAATCAAGTGTAATCAAGGCGATATATCTCGATTGCTAATATGCATTCTGAACTGTGGAATGCCTTGATAAAACAATAGAAATAGAAATTATAAGTAACTATATTGTATTAAGATAGGTCACAAGGATCTATACTGCTTTTGTCTAAATGACAAAATATATTTTGTTTGTGTACTTCAGAATTTGTTTGGTACATTATTGTCTAATTGTGAATTATAAATAAATTACTCTTTTTACAGCCAATATGCCCATTTTATTATCCTAATACCCTTGTACAAACTTAATGATATAACATTCTGAATATTATATTTTTGTCTCCCATTTAGTTCTTTCTTTAACGAAATATATTCTTAAAGTCAAAACCAGCTAAAGATTTGTTTTATATAATTTATATATCTGCAAAAAATTAAAGTCTCCATGACTGGAACATATTAGATTTTTTCATGATACGTACTTCCAAAACCTCGTATGTGATCTCTGATCGAAGTCATATCCCTATTAAAAGGTGGGAAACTTATGTTAAATATAAGAGTAGAATGCAAACACCGAAGTTTTCAACGGCTAAGGCCTGCTAGCTACGAGAACTGTTTTATAGAATTGTATAAAACGGAAAGGCCTTTTTTTATACTCTTGTACAACTGAATACGCAGGATTCTGCCACGAATACTAAACAAAAACTTTGTTTTCACAAATTTTACAATGTCTAGGTAACTATTTACAACTTTAATTATTTAACATTAATTTACATAGTCTGCAATTACATCTGTCAACGCCCATAATGTTATAAAAAATATACTCTGCAAAATAGTGTCTGGTGGTCTTTATTTTAAAAATAATATTTATTATTTTTCTATGGCAGTATTTTGAATAAGAATTTTCTCAAAATGTAAAACATATTTGTTGTGAAATTTAATAAAAAAATAATAAAGTTGCTTGTGTAAGGTGATTTTATAATTAATTTGATTAAAAATACTCGTTTTAATGAAACCTGGTCGGTTATGCAATGAAGGATTATAATTTGTGAACGACAGCATCGTTAACTTGCCTAAAACACGAAACTAAAATGAAGTCATCAAGTGAGTTTAAAATGAGACCCCCAAAGTGAGTACTAAGTGGTTAGTTTTTAAAAAACTAATCGTATTTTCAAAAAATGCTGTTTTCCACCAGTCGCAACATACATTTTTATTACTTATTTATTTAGGGTGTATATCATTTAATAACTCATCAATAATTTAATGTCAATGTGGGGAAGACCGGCATACTTTATAACGAGCTAACTTTGATTGCACGAAATCAATAGAATAATACATTTTATCGGAATTATTTTAATTACAAATAATTAAAATTATAATCTCGTCTATTAAAACAATACTATTATTGCTTGCAATTCAACAAAGGCTTGAATAAAGCCTTTTTTTTAAAATCGGCATGTACCTAGATGGACTCCCACATAGTTTGAGGCAAAACCGTCTAAAAAAAGTAAATTAGACAGAGAATATATATAGAATCACTTTTTTCCGTTACGTTACGTTATTATGAATGACATAGAACACTTTGCTTAATGACGGCACTTATAAGGATGAAGTTTGTCTTTAGGTCAAATTTTCTCCAAAACAAGGCAAGATGGGCATACATGTGGGATATTAAGTAAAAACTAAACATTTTTATATAAAATGAAAACAAAAATTGTTAGGAGATTTTTTTAAATCTTCAGTGTTTTATATTCTTCTTGCAAAAGAAGAAATAAGGATCCTTGTCTGATGATATTCTTGCCGTCATGCAGAAATGTTTAGTTTCCAAGATATACAAATTTCAAGTTTCACATCGCAAAAACTCATGCTCAAATGCGGAAGTTATCACGATGATATTATAATGTTTTTACTTTAGATATCATATCTTGTAATAACATCCGTCGTAAATACGCTAAAATTACTCGTACATAAATATTACTACATGAGTCTGTTGACTGGGTGTGGAATCAATGGGTAGTTTAATCCCTTTTAGACGAGGCCTCTATCAACCTCAAAGTAGTGAGAGAATAATATTGTACAGCAATTCTAGCATTAAAAGGTTACAGGATGGGATGCCAAGCAGTATTTTTATTAAAATATATTTTTCTTTATTACAATACATTAAAATAAAGTAAGACTTTAAGACAGATCATTTATTTAAAAGAACCAATAAGTTGTACAGAAAACAAGTAACATACTTTATATGAATATTAAAGAATTAACCATAGAATATAATTGTTGACAGTTAACCGTTATTGAAGCTAAGCTAAAATTTGGCAAACTAACAATAGGTATTAAGCATAACTTACTCAAGATTTTATTTAAAACACCTCTAGCAAAATAAATCAAGTGTTATAAATTATAAAGTACCTTAATAAAATCAATTCTTATATCTACAACATCAATATAGTCAAATCCGTGATAAAATTATAAATATATTGTCAAGTCCGAGATACTAAAAAGTATAAGCTGTTTTTTTATTTCGATAGGAATAGTTTAGCATATATATTAATGCCACTCCTAATTCCTAACTACCAGCTGCAAAACAAATATCTGTGCAAATATCTATTTTTCTAGATTTTTTTTCTTAAAAAAGTGCCTTGCACTCAGTTTTACTTGATTAACCAGCCTTTTTCTGGGATACTGCCAACATGAATGCATCTCTAAGCTTTTTCGTAGCTTCTTCTAGAAGATCTGCTCGAACCCTTAATCTTTCATTTCTTTCTTCTAACTCATCAGCCATTTGTTCCATCTGCAGTTCTTTTAACTTTCTATTCATTCTGGATCTTTTTGATGCTTCATTATTTTTGTCTCGGAGTTCTCTGTATTTCATTTCATGTGTGGATACTGATGAATTATCACTTTTAGTTGACACAACACTCTCTCTTCTCTTAGGAGGGCGTCCTCTCCGAGCTTTGGTTTGTTGTTGGGCCCCTTCAAGTGCTCTTATCATGTCCTTAATTGGTATACTAGGTTTTCTTTTCTTATACTTTCTAGGAGTGTGCTCAGTATATGGAGTATATGAGTCATCTGAATCTTCACTGTCATTTCGTCGTCTCTTTCTTAATCCAGGTTTAATGTCTTCTTCAGATTCAATATGAGGTTCACTTTTAGGCGTAATAGGTTCATAGTCAACAGGTGCCAATGGGGAGTCGACGATATCCGTGTTCTCAAATGCCGTATATTCGATGTCCAAAGTGTTCTATAAACAATTAAAATAATATTAAAAATTTTGTTTCATTCCTTATATAGCTGTCTATTTATGTATAATAAAATAAAACCTTTTGCTTACCGAGTTCTGGAGTGTGCATTTCTCCTTCTCCAATTGCTCGACATAACTGAGAACTTCTGGTGTGCTGATGACATCACCGGGCCAACTGTGCGTAAGCCCGGCAACATCTAGCGACAGCCCCCCACTTCGCCTATCGGGAAGCTGACATGCCTGCGCGGTAGGCGGCTTGGCTTCTTGTTTCTCATTAATTATGTACTCTGATATAACTACGTTATTACTCTCCACTTCCCTAGGTATTACAGATGCGAATTTCATGTCCAGTGAGTCTTCTTGGTCGATGAAGGGCATAGTGTTGTGTGTGTTTGATGTTGGTTTTGTATAGTCTGAGTCGTCAGGGTTTTGCCAAGTGAATTCCGTAGTTGGCCACGGGTTCATCTCGGAAACTCTTTCGGACGCTAAGTCACCTATCACCACCGGCAAAGTACTGATATCTAAAAATTCTTCAGGAAATGGGATATTTTCTTCATTAACTGTATTGTAAAAGACATCAGCATTGCTCTTCGCCATCCCCTCGTCAGTAGGCGAGACTGGATAGCTTAATGATTGGTTATATGTCGGAGTTGGCGGCGAATTAGCGTCAAATACATCCCCACCTTGCGGTGAGAATGGTGTGTGCAGTGTGTCGGTGTGGTATGCCCTTGCCCTTTCTGTCGCTCTTTGAGAATCTACACAAAAGGACAAAAATAATTAATTTATATAAAACATTACATACGTTTCTAAAACGGGTCCTCGAAACAACATCTCAGCTACTACTAATAATTGTATGCAGATGGAAACAGATATAAGGAAATTCCTTTTGTAAAATTACGGCTACGATGAGTCAACCCATTACTATTTTTTTCCTATTTACTTGAATAAAACTTACCAATGGACTGTACTATTTCTTCCACGGCGGGTGCTGCGCACCACTGAACCAAGTCTTGGAAGAACTCGGAATCCGTGTCGTTGAACATTGTATTTGGGAATAACGGCTCCGAATTCAGTAATTCCTGAAAATAGATATATGTTAGATAATGCTTTAGAATTTGAGAAGATCTAATTTTAAAATAAATTAACTTATATTCAAATAATAACTAAATGTACGTCTACTCACGGTCTCGCAATACCCTCTTACCTCGGAAAAACTGAATGTGGCTACAGGCGATGGTGGAAGCAATTCTGTTCTTGCGTTGGGGATTACTCCGTGCTGACCGTTCACCTGTTGGTTCTTTCCGAACTTTAAGCGATCTATGTCTATCAGTTTCAGAGAACGTTGAGTCTTGAGACTCGTTTGCGAAAAAACCAGGTCTTTGGTTTGAATTGAACTTAGTTCCGTTATCGTCTCCTTGACGCGGACTGACGGTGATCTTTTGAGCAACCATTTTGAATAGAACTACAAACAAAAATGGCACGACGTAACATAATGTTTTTTTTTATATGAAGCAAGAAAGGTGAATACATGAGATACAGAAAGTAAGCGTGAGGTGTTGAAGAAAAATTATAATGAATAGGAAATCAATGATTTATATTTGGATACAATATCCTTTTCTACATTTACATCTGTAAGGGCTGTTAAAATAATGAGCAATAATTTGTACCTTTTATTCAGTATTAACTATCATAAAAACAGACGCCTTCTCACAAGTGCAAATGTATCAATAAATACATAGAAATTAATTTATATGACTTTGTGCGAAACGATGAATGCATACATATTATTTAGACAGTATATAGAGATATCACAACTTCAGACGCGAACTGATTTGAAAAATAACAATTATGTTAATAATTAACTTCCAAGTCATGTATTACAAATTCAGACCTAAGTAAAATAGTTTATTTTTTTTGTAAACTTTCAAATACCGCCTAATTTGCTTTTATTAAAAACTTAGTTACGTATTATGATTGTAATTAAAACAATTAAAAGCTAATGAAAATATTATTATTAAATTATGTAGTTTAAATAAGTTTTCAAATAAATATTAATAAGTGATTTACATAGCAACAATTTAAGGTATTTAATATTGTCTATTATTTTGTAATAATTATAAACCCAAATAAAAATAGCCAACGATGAACGAAAACAATTATTTAGTGCATGAAGATCGCGATGACCATTAACATGTATGAATTTTATATTCCGGAAAGTAATTCTTGATCCATCAACTAATACCATAATAATATGCATTAATTCCATATTAATAATTTAAAAAACGACACTTAAACATTAATATTCTTATAATTATATGAGAATCTGAAAATGCTAAGATAAATTTGAATTATATCTTGTATAGTAGATTTTCTATCGAAGTGATCTTGTTTTCCTGAAACAGAAATTGGGTTAGGGGGAACAGAACCGCTACAGCGGTGGTACTTACTTTATTGAACTCTTCTTGAGTCCTTACGGAAATTGTAACCCTTTAGGCTCCCAACCAAGCAACTGTTGTAACAGTAGGCCTGTAACAAAAGAAAAAAATAATGAATACAAAAGGAAAAAGATTTCTATAATACTTTATTTTATATTTAATATATTCCTAGTGTTACTCTGTCTGTTTAATATATTACTATGTAACTAGAACTTGTCATGTCATTCAGTTTTTCCACAGAACTTTGACCGCAACATGGGTCAGTACATAGGAATCTTGAACAACGTTGCTAAACTGTCATTTCCGCCGTATATACCCATACATAAATACCAATTTGTACTAATGATGCGTGTTGATTAAGGATAATTATAGATATTATTTATATTTATTATTACGACACATCCATTGTTACAATATATAAATTATCTATAATAACATGTTGGAAATCAATTAGTTGCTAGATGATTATCCGGTTATAAATACAACTAAAACTAATGTGAACAAAGAACTTTCCAGAAATAAATTTGATGGTACACTTTAAATATGATCATTAAAAAAAAGTTACATGAAATCGTTGAGATAATAAAACACTTCGAGATATTTGGTTATCTTTTATTATGAAATAATGTTTCTAACAACTTATTTTCCACTTAAGGCCAATAAAGCTATTAAATGTTGTTATCAAAATGGCTACAAGTTCGGGTTGACCTCGAACAATGTGACGACTAGCAACCACCCACGCTTATCGATTAAAAAAAAACCACTTCAGCTTTATTTATCGATAAGTCTATGAATCATTTTGAAGCCATCAATCGAAATGTTTTTAAAAAAGTTAATTATACTTTGTTATATACTTTATTAATTCTTTATATTATTGATCCCCAATTAAGACAACCATACAAAGCGATATGGATTTTAGTTCTACTTTCACAAATGTTAAAAATAAAATCGTCAAAAGGTCACGAATGACGTATATGGTAAATCCGGTCATTAATGTAGGTAGGTATCTACATACATTCACTAATGTTCAAAAGAACGAAAATCTTGTGCTACAAAATTATACCACAGCCATTGTAAAAAATCAACTTAATTATGGAAATTATCAATGTTAATTGAATAGTAATATTAAACATTAACGTAAACCTTAGAGCAGTGACGTATTCAATATTAAAATATACCTATACATTGAAAAGACTAACAAATTGTTTCATTTAGGCAAGCATACATAATGTAAAACAAAATATTTCTGTAACGTTCGAGAAATGTATTACAAAATCGTGGTTACTTGGATCATGGCGAATACGCATCAACAACGTGAGCCTCGCAGGTCGGAACATGTTCACGTGTAGTTAATTAACTACGATTTCTATATTACTATAATATTTATATCTTATTTACTTCATTCTAATTCTTGAACTCATAAATAACCACTTCGGTAGTTAAAAATTATTTACTTATTGCACAACAATTTATTATACCTATTATTTTACTACATTATGGACTTACCTCAAAAAGGTCTTCTTTTTGTAGGCTCAAAGCACGGAAGATATCAAGTTACCCTTTAAAATCAATGAAAAAGAAGTAACTATCGCACTAATCGTACACGTTGTTCCAAAATCTATATTAATGCAAGGTAAACTGGTGAAAACTTTAACTGTATTCAACCGATCAATGTAACATACAATCGCTCGTTGTGAGCTCAGAAAACGTTGTGCAACAATAGGAGCCCGAACTTTCAAGTACTATGAACAGTTTTCCTCCATCCCCACCATTCACATTTATGTTCTAAAAATAAAACGTGAACTGGCTGTGATTGGTCGTTTCACATGACGTCAACTGAATAAGCCAATGAGAAAGAACTGACACAAACATCACGAGGCTATCGCGTTTTGCTGGTTATAGAATGTAGATATTTATAATGTTTCTGATACTTGTAAATACAAGTTTCACAATTTTTTGTGGAGGGAGACATCGCTGGGGTTTTACACTTTACAATTCTGTCATACAATACAAAAATGTGAAAATATTATATGTGCTTATGTTAGGTATGAGTCAAGATTGCTGTATATTAATAACATGATGTTTGTCTGCATTTTTGTAGCCAAAGAAAACTTTGAATTTATTTCAACCTCGATATTTAACTAAGCTTAACAAAATCAATACAGGACATGTTAGTTTGGTTTAAAATATATATATATATATATATATATATATATATATATATATTATAATAGATTATTCCTTGCATTTTATTAATTATAAATAATGTATTATTTTTAAATTATTATAGAAAATATTAGTAATAAAAAAGCTACCTATCCACCAGCATATTTACACATTAACTAATTAATAGGTTTTCTATTGTTTTATAATAGTCTAACTGTGCTTTTAATATAGATTTTTTTACTAACTAATTATCATTTGATATTAATTAGTAATGAATAGAAAATATTTTGAACCGAAACCAGGAACCTTATCGAAACCGCATTTCTGTTTTGTTACATCTTGACGGATAACAAATAACAATGAACTTGGAATTATTGTTTTTATCTGACCCATAATAGGTTATTAGTGGTCGTCATAAAAGACCACTGAATTAATATAATCGTTCGGATTATTTTTAAGACAGCCAGATAGGCCAGTGACACGGATATGATGATATAATATAGCAATAGACGATAGTGATACAAAACTGACTGATCGTACAAAATGATGAATCATTTTTTACAAGTTGAACGACCCTCTAAAATAAGGTTCATAAGTAAACATGAATTTAGTTTAATGTACCTAGGTACATAAAGTATGTAAATTTAAATAGAAAAGAACAAACTAAATAAATGACTCACAGAGTTATTAAAATAATTATTGTTCTCCATACAACGTTATTTGATATGTTAGATAAAAATAATGACGGATCCATGTACAACATGTCATCGGCTTATACCTAAAGATATTTAATATGGTTGTATTTAACAGCAGCAGAGAGAACAAATTAAGATATAATTTTCATTAATTATTTCACATTTCATCATATCATCTAAACCACACGATTTGACCTTCAAAAATAACTAATAGGCGTCTCCACCAATCAGAGAGAAGCACTAACTTACAAACAGCCGTTTTACTATGTGATGCGATTTAGGCCACTTGATATGGAGTGGCTTAGATCTTATAATGAAATGATTCCATAACGTTTCTACGAGTACTCCACCCGCCACATACACTTGACCATTGACGAAATGGCGATTCAATATGATTCTCTATTTTGCATATCTTAGACACGTTTATTTAGGTAATAGCGATAACAGCTAGTGTTTCATAATAACTGCATCAAACAAGGAAAATGAAACGTTGAGAACCGGTTTGTGTTCGAAAAATGAAGACCGATGAAGAAGAATTCCCAAATAAATCCAATAAGCTATTTAGTTTTAATGAATTTCTGTTGCCTCTTATTAATGTAATATGTTATAATTTAAATTGCAATTAGTGACTATATCTACATTTGTTCCTTATCAGACAAACGTCATAAGACCTACGAAGCGTCTGATCGACAGTGTACTTTATATGTTTGACCTTCAAATTAAATCAAATTTTATTATATTTTCTGAATAAACGTATCGAAAACGATGATAGTATATGGACATGATTGATCGAAGTTATAAAGTTAAACGTACTTCTTAAACCTATTAAACATTTGCACCCAGCTCCTACAAGGATGAGTATATTACATCGGTTTAAGTCAAGGAAGAAAGTTTTGCTTAAGTATGAATATAGATATTTTAGTTTACTTGTCGACTTTTATTATAAAATAACATTACCTTATTATTTAAAAAAAAAATCCTGAATATTCTCTGATGATGTTTATGAATACAGCTGTACAAGTATACAAAAAATATAATTGTGTTAAAATTTATCAGACGTGGCCTCTATCGTTAAAAATTTGCACTGTCATGATCAGAAGCAAAAAGTAGCTAGCTATTAGCTCGATATGATCATTACCGGTTATCAATGTTTACGAAATGACGTATGTTTGTAAAAGGATATAGAAACGAAATCTACATTGACAACCGTTCAATTAACTGTATACGACACAAAGCTGTTCAGGTCTTAGGGAGAGCTTGTATAGTATCATATTAAAAAGACGAGAGGCAATACTTAATTCTATGCTATGATAAGAATTCTACATCAACTAATGAAATAAACTAAAATAAATTTATTTAATGTCTTTAGTATCTACCCCTCCTCAATATAAAAATATATCAAAAAAATCTCATATCATTCTCTCACATATTCTCCCTATTTAAAAGTAAAGATATGGAGAATATGTCCAAAATACATGGTAATATATATAACATAATAACTAAAACAAAATATCTGCAAAATTATGGTCACCAAACCATGTATTGGTTGTTTTTTTTTTTTAAGAAAAAAAGAAAAGTAATGAGGGTAGGTGATTGATTAAAGATTACTTTATAAAATTGCTATAATTGACTTATCATATTTCTATGACACAGATGAAAAAAATAACCAAAATTGTCTCCGCGAAATAATATTTTAGCGAGACACTAAAGGACTGACAATCTTTCGACCTACTAAGCCACGGGTCCGAACTTTTGCTTTATGTCAAATTTAAGATGTCCTAGGATTTCGCTAAGAAATGAGTTTCTTATATTCCACACCACAGATCATTCAGAGTTATTTATCAAATTATCATTAAATATGTGCCCGATACAAGCAATTTTGTCTTATCGATGTCTAATATATCTTCGTGGTTAATTTCATATCAAAATTGATTGATAAGTGTCTACAAAAATGCTATGTTGGTAATAGCCGACAATCTCAACTACAACTCCTTATCAAATTTCTAAAGAATTCAAGTAAATTATAACAGCATGTTAGATAAGAATATATATACTTAAGACCGAATGATAAAGTATAAGATATGCAGGCTGGTAGACATTGAATGACATAGACGGTCAAAAACATACGACACCTAGTTATGTTCTGTAAACTATATAATTTTCATAAAAATGCGAACAACATTTATTGCAACCAAAAATGTATAGAAATGAGACGCAACATATTATTTTTTTTTGCTATTTTATCATAACGATGTAAAAAAATCTTGAATAATTCTCCCTTAGCTGAGCCTTTTGTGATAAATATGTATTTACCATATTACTGCTTTTAATTTTGGATATATATATACTCGTATCTTAATTTGTTGGTAGTACAATTCCTTAAAAGATATAGATGCCAATTGATAATTTTTCCAATCGGCCTTTATATTCGTAAGTAAAATGTTTTTCGCTTGAAAATATTAGTTAACTAGCCTAAATTGGTAATAACAATTATTCATAAATATCATCAGTTCTATTTGGTTAGGGGAAGGGGGTCGTACATCTGGCACTGTCATTCACCTTACGTCACTCTTTTATAATATGTAGTTATTTTACGGCCCATCTTCTGGGAGAGCATGGAACTAACATGTTAAAGCTTGTCCGTGCACGAGCTGCATCCTTTTTTAAAAGTTTAGTTAATTCTGGAGTATTTAATTTGGAACGAATCAAGATCATGTAAAAAATACAAATATTTAAATTGATTTGTCGTAACTTTAATTCTTCTAATAAAGTACGTACCTAGGTAGAAATATTTATCATCTTCGAATTATACAGTCAAAATTCAAAACAATCTAATGATAATAAAACTAAGGTCTTAATACTATAACGCAATAATAATACAAATTATGTTAACGGAACGGGTATATCAGTAACAGAATCCGTTATCAGTGTGGAAGATATGTGACGTCTGTGATAGATAAAAGATAGAAAGGAACAGCTATAACATTCCTTATTCTTCATTCATTCCTTTTAATCATAGAACTTCTTATCATAGAATTCTACACTTGAGCAAAGTGTTCGTTTACGCTCTGGAATATCCGGAAAAAAAAAAAGGTATTAAATGTTGTAAATTCTGGTATACGCGGAGGTTAAAATAAGTCAGTCTCCACGGGATTACTGAATTAACCAAATATGATTCTTCAAACTCGAACGGGAAAGTAGATTTAGAAAGCAATCCTAATGGCCTCCTTTTAGCTTGCCATCCGCTTAAGTAAAATAGTTAAATTGGAAGTATTTAAGTTGATTATTAATTTATCAGCGTGTATTTTTACTTCATGAGCTGCATATGATTACGATTTGACACACCTAATTGTATCGATTAAGTGTCCTGAAGAACGCTTTTGGAATTTATTTTTTATATTTTGTTTTTCAAATTAAAGTCGTATTTGAATTCTTTAAAAATGTAGTTGCCGGCATGTAACCGGCAATATGAATGTTTTTATTAGTTTATGGGGTGCTGGGCTTATGTCCTTTTTATTGTATGGTATGATGAAACCGCCCCTAATTTAATGACCCCAATGCGATGGATTTGAAAGAGACGCAGATAATGTAGCACGACACGCAGCTGACTCATCTCTTAATAAACCTACTCTTTTCCTTGAAGCGCTCTTATTAATTAATAGGTCATTATACTTTTTTTTATGTGACGCTAACGTCAAAAAGTACGATAAAACAAATAACTTACTGAAAATGTATTTTCTTAACAACGTTAACTATTGAAATACTATTGTATTAAATAACTATTGGAACTATGATTAACAAACAAACGTGAAAATAAAAACTCATTTGAACCTCCTTACTTATATATTTTTTTTTTAGGTTCGGGATCTATTCACAAAGGGTTCATAATCGACATCATTTTATCTGTTTGTAGTATTTAAAATAAAATATTTTTTTACTTACATTGTCATGTGCTTTCTAACAAATGTCTTAAACTTCTTAATCTTGTCCTTTCTCATAGAGGAACAATGCATTTGATGCAAAATGTTGTGGTTGTGAGCTAGATGCTGTATTGTTATGATGTTTAAATCACCCAAATTGTAAACTGCAGAATTCTTGTTAAGTTGCATATATGCGTAGTTCATGTTAATCTTTCCACAAAATATCCTCTATTTATTTTCTGCGTTTCTCTATATTCTTAATATTGACAAAACACAATCGGAGGTCTTAATAACTTTTCAGTTACAAGACCAAATTTAAAACAAAATTTATATAAAACAACTTTATGGGTGTGGAGAATGTTTTTTTTTTAATTTATCAAATTGGAACACTCGATAGCAAAACTCTAAATCACGAACTTGCAAGGTAAGAAGTATACACTTTTAATGTTTAAAACCACATGTATTAATAACGCTTTTATTGATTGGATTACTTGTCTGCACAAGATATTCAAAACGAATGTAAAATGATGAAACAAGTTCAAGCTAAAGGTCTTGTCATTTGGTTCCTGGTGGATGTATTGATACTAATTTTAAGCTCAAACACAAAACGAGACAGAAGATATAAAAAGGATAAAGTATAAGCAAGACCAAAGCATTTGCTTTGTTGTACTGAATGACGTTTTTAGGTACAACAGTCCGTTTTACGCAAAGCTTATTTCGTTAGAGATAAGAAATCCTTATGAAACTTTGAATTTTGGAAGAATATTAATCTTATTAAAATATTGGTTAGCCATTTTCGAATGAGATTCACGGTTTAAATAATGAAGAACGCTATAATACAGCAGCAATCACGTGGAAATATTTTGCATTAATATAAATTGACATAAAACTCTGCGTGTAAATATTTAAACGTCATTTCAGTTTCGTAACAACCCATGACTTAGGATGATGCAAGATTTGGCGAGATTAGAATATAAGAACATTATTTTTTTTCAATATTTTAATTGAATTACAGTAGTGATGACATGATACATCTTATGATCACAAAGAAACAGTTGCAAAATACTTTATAAAATGTAGGTCAATGCGTGTGCCATCCAAGTTCCCATGCCCGGCCTTTCAAAACTATTATATTTAATTTAAATATTAAAAAAACTTTTATAGTTGAATAAAGTTTCATTTACTAGACGTAAATTAAACTGTATTCAACAAAATACACTCTAACTTCGATACATTGAAGTCCATGAAAAATGCATTTTTTTAAATGTACTTGTAACTTATCAAGTTCTATGATAGGGATTGGTTTCGTACATAAGCGGGAGTAACATTTATTAGGTTTGTATCGGAAATCATACAAACGCTTCTAAATCTGCACTATAGGTTAAAATTGTAAAGATGCCTGTAGGTACAGAAATGATAATTGTAATTAAGACAATTTCTCCTGATCACCTGTTCTAAATTTAAAATTATTATATTCTCTACGATTAAGATAACTTATCTCATATAATCTTAAAGAACAGCAAAAAAGTGCCTGTTTACATGGTGTTTAGTTATCTCAGCGGACAACGAAGGACTATACGGTGTTTTCAAGGTACAAAATACCCATATCGTATAAACCAGCTAATGTCACCGAAAGAACTTCATTGCATATCTTCGCTGTTCGTGGAAAACGGTTAATTTAAAACAGGACTGTCGAACATTGCACGCGGAGGAGGGAGGCAGTGTAACAATGTTACACAAGGGTTGGTAACAGAACTTTTGACACTAAAACATGTTTGTTATTTTAGTCTAAGAACATCTAGGACCAAAATAATAGTTTTAATTTTAATTAATAGTTTTAATTGTCCTATGGTACTAGTGAAACAAAAGAGTGACAATTGCACCATCATAGGTTGACATCAAAGGACTAGTAAGATAGAACCAAACGGTTCTTCAAAACACTTCAGTTTGATGCTGTAGAAGATAATGGTGACTCTATGAGTCACGGTCAAAAGATTACACTACCATATCTATTCAGGCTCGCAAATCAATTTTAAAATAGTAAGTGCTGCAGGCTCGCAAATTGATAGTATTTATTTTCTATGGTACTGCTTATGCAGTAAGAATCACTGCAGCAGGGAATAAGGGTTCTTTTGTTCTGGATTCAAAGCTAGACCGATAAGCTAATTTGTGAATCCGTTAAGGAAAAAATAGATAATACTGAGTTTCACAAAGTTTCTACGGACGTTTTGCAACTAGCATATGGTTGGTGAACAGAGCATTCTAATAAGCCAAAAGCTATTATATTAATTATGTGGAAGATCGCCTTTCCCAAAGAAGAATAAACATATACTACATTTTTAAATAAATTGAGTTAACTTAGTTAACAAAGGGTCAGCCTTTGTTGCCCCCAAAACCTATTCATGGAATCACAGTCAGACTCGAAACGAAGTCTATATTAAATTAGGGAATTCTTAGTTCTATAATTTTTTTTAGTAAACAAACTTAACACTCACAAAAGAACGCCAATTGACAAATATTGAATAAGGGAGAAATCTATAATAAATCGTATTAGTGTTAGGAATGTAGTTGGATCAAAAAATTAGATACCCAACTGACTTGCAAGTTGTCGCATAGACAAAATGTGGGAGAAATTTCTACCAGTTCAATATATAGTTTGTAAGTCAGAGTTCGAGGGGCTCCCTGAACATGGGGACCCTGGGATAGTGCCAGGTCTAGCCATGCGGTATCTACACCACCGATAGAGCTAATCTAATTTAAAAATGTACTCCCCTCCATTATACGTTATTGTTTCAATGTATGACAATAAGTATTTATTGCCATATTTTATTTGTATGTTCAAACAAAACAACTTTACAATAAATACTCGTCCGTAAACTTAGAACTTAGCAAATCGTACTTACGGTCGAAATATTGTTACTGAATGGCAAAAAATTATATGAATTGGCAGATTACGTTTTCATTTTCATAAGGCACTGGTCGGCCATCAGGTTTGACAAATGGCACATATTTACCTTATTGAATTATTGTATGTAAACATGAAAATGATACATGATATTACATTAATATTTTTAAATACAAGATTAGCCATATCTAAAATAAGTTTTATTTGTTTTAAGAAACTGGTTATGATTAAATTTAAAATTTAAGTTTGTCAACAAAGGCCTTGTAAATAAATAGTAACAATGTTAATGCAAGTAATATAATAACTTTAAAAAAAAGCAATTAAAAACACACTGCTAAACATTAAATTTTTTTTTGTTGATATTGTATGCGTAAAATTATTAGACTTAATGAATGGATCAAGAAACACAGAGTTACATTAGTTACATTGTTTTATTAAATATTACACTTTGTTTTATGTTTGAATAAAATAAAAATAAAATAAATTCAATAAAATAAATAGGTAAAATCATCGCTTTCATCAGAATCTGATTCAACATAATTATAAATTAATAGTTCATATCAAAATATTTCATGTAAGTTTTGTTTTTCTATTTAGTTAACGTGCAGAGGTTTTGATTTGTTATACATATAATATTATACTTATAGATATTAAGTTCGTAACGGTAATTCCCCGAGCGCACACGTTTTTATCTCTGTGATTATAATCGTGTGATTATAATAATTCACTATCATTTGAAAATACTTAATATTAACGAGCGTGACATGATAATTATCACAAATATTACATATATCTACTGACTCATTATATCGCTATTTACTCTTCACAATGAAGATTGAAGAATAAATCAAAATAATCTCAAATATTCACAGACTTAACAAAAATAACCTTGGAAAAGTATATTGTAAGACAGCGTCTTATTCTTTAATTCTTACTTAAATATTACTTTTAAAGTAATTTTATTTAGTGATTTTTCCAAACAATATTGTTATGATATACAGAAAGAATAGAAATATGATTTTTATCTATCAAAATATTCCTCATGGTCGAAATAAATATACACGCTATATATGTACGGTCAATAATCAAAATAAAAGGACTTAGTAAAATACTAAACAAATATATAAAATGTATTCTACTTTTTCTTTTATTCCAAGATAGAATCACGCTTTTTTTTATTTTTGCTATATATTCAACTAAAACATTACAGATAAAATTTACTAAAAGACTTGTATATTCAATGATATTTTTTTCAACTCGACCCTACCATACCACACCATACCTCGATGTTGATAACTAATCTATTTGAATTACGATTTTTCAATACGATATTTCTAGACGTGTGGAACAAATCCACTGCATTTAAGGTCCGCCAGGTCAAGACTTTGAGAATTTGTGAAAAGTTAGTGGCGTGCATTACTTCTAAGCCGTTAGAAAATGTAATAGAATTATAATTATAGTCATAACATAACATGTCCACAGGTAACTAATAGAACATTACGTGTACTTGTATCACACTGGCAGCACAGGTCTGGATGTCATTGTCAAATTTTCTTGTCAATTTATCTAATTTGTCAAGAAGGTAGTAGATAGATTTAGTTACGCAGATTGTAAATTACATTTTTAATATATTTTTGCAAATTTGAGGTGAGATATAATGTATAAATATCTTTAATATATATAGTACTGAAGATATCAATGTATAACTCATCGGATGAGATTATGAATTGCTTACCAAATAAGTACCTGTTTGTTGTTTTTAGATTCCGAAATGTTTTTCTTCTACGTTGCGGACTTCGATACAACATTTTAAACAACTCTGGTTATATTAACAACTGGTAAAGAAATAGTGCACAGGTACGCATTAAATATGAAAATGAATTGAATTTACAAGTGACCTTGAAAGGCCTTTATAATATTGCTATTTGCTACCTATGCATGTGTTTGTGATTTAGGTTTTCCATTTTTTATACAAAATATATAATATGTTCGAGTTATTTATTCTCGAACATATCTAAAGTGAATCCAATTATTTAAGATATTATGGTAATGCAGAACAATTTTTACTTACAACTTTTATTGCTTTAATATTTATATACAATAGTTACAACTGATCCACTAGCAAACATAGTTACAAATGAAGCTTGGATAGTAAATGAGTTTATTTTAAGACAAACAGAGTGCACACTCAATTTGAAAATTATGTTCAGAAATGGCTGCCCATTAGTAATATTACATGTTTTATAAAATTAGTGTATGCTAAATTTTTATTAGCACCTGATTAATCAAATTTATCAGTTAATTCTTTAAAATAGATAAAAGTGATGTAAACAAACTAAATTTGGTTGATGACACAGTTTACAATCCAGAGTAAAATTTAGAGTTCATTATGATGATAAAATAATAATATTTTCTGTTCATTATTATCATTATTTTATGCTTTATCTGTTAGACTATTAAAAAAGTTTCTAATATCTGTAAATTTTTCAGTCCAATCTAAACTAACATTTAAAAAAAAATCATCATATTTTTTTGAGTTGTATGGTATCTTTTAAAACAATGTTCAATCTGTGATTTCACGCTGCACTAACCTGCACTATTTATAATTATAGAAACACTGCTTAAGCAGAAAACATATACAAAACTCATTAATTAAATGGATATGACTTATGCCATGATGATGGAACAAAACAAAAGTTTGTAGCTTAGTGGTTGTGACAAAATATCTGAGAAAGCAAATTGTATGAAATCAAAATTTAACATGCAATTTTACTATGCAGTAGCTTGAATAAAAATTTTAAACAAACAATTTCATTTATTTGGACTATTTTGAGGCCACTACTCCACAGTAGGACAAGACTTGACTTCTAGATCAGCTAAATTAAAATGAGGAAATCAACCATCAATTTAAGATCTTATTTTAACAAATTATGGTTCACAGCTTGCTCACGTAGACCATCAAGCCTCTATTGAAAATAGTGATCATTTCTGTTTGATCAAGTCAACTTTGCTGGATAGGGAAATAAATAAAATTGTATTGCTATATACATACAATTAATAACACATACACTTTTTCAACCCATAAATTCCCTACCCTAAAATGCCATTTTTAAATATTTGTATGTTGCTTCCCAAAATTCTGGAGTGGCCCATGTAGATGGATTTACTAGTATAAGCTAGGTTAAAGTATAATGCTTTATACTCCTTGTTTATTACTGCATCCTTATAAATAAGAATCTTTTTATATTTTAATAATGAGTGAATGTATTACATTCCAAGGTGTTTTTAAATGTTATAGAATTTCAAGGTTTTTCTGAATAATATAAAAAAAAAAAACTATTATTATGAGGTTCAGTTACTTTATATATTTTACAACACAAGGTTAATGTTTAAGAAGCTTTTTCTTTCTAAAATGTATTGGATACCATATGCTCTACTATTTTTCAAGGATGGTAAACAAATTAAATACATTTTATTATCAATTTAATTAATTGTCGTTAAAAAATCTTGAAATTATATTAGGTAATAATTCAATCAGTTATTTAGTGTGAGTTAAAAAAAAGGCTAGAAAAATGCACTTTTTTTTTGGAGAAGAGCATGTAATAGCTGAAGAAGTGATAATATCTATTGGTGTTAGTGAAATAAGTCACTATAAAAATATGCTGTTGGCTCTAAAATTTGATATGGTTTTTTCAGGTTTTGCAAAATTTTCTAAAATTTGTAGTTTCGGCTTGTATTGATTGTTTTTACTGAATATAAAGAGACATGATCTAGAAATATTGAAAGTGTTAACAACAAAATTAACGCTAAACCTTTATTCTAGATCAAGATGCCTCTAATAGAGGGAGTGGGTGATGAGGTGGTGCAGTTCGCGGTGGTGGTGCTGGTGGTAGTGGTGGCGGTGCTCGCATGGTGGTCGACAAACGCTCGACCTAATCGATACCGCACCGTCCTTGTCATGCGGTCTCGGGCTCACCCAGTTACTGTTAACATTTTGACACGTAGGTATTTGGAAATTGTTTCTTTTTTTATATCATTATTGTCATTCCATAAATGCAAGCAGCATGTCATATTGTTTTTGTTTTTATTCTGCCATACATATTTGCCAGTTACCGTCGTTACTTGTTCCTCATATCTATGATTTATATTGCATTTGTTTCTATTTATTTAAGTCATAATTTCTAATCAATTAAAGTAATAGAATATTAAGACTGATCAGTTGAATCAAAGTCAAACATGAATGTTTGTTATGATGTTATATACACTTAAAAATGATTTAAAACTATTATATTTTTCTAGGATCAAATGTAACAAATTCTTCAACGACTACCACCCAAGCATCGACGCCTGAACCAATAGGTAAGTACTAATAGAGGGACATTGTTTCTAATGCAATTATTGCATTATTATCTTAAAATCAGTCATTTTTGTATATATTAAGTTCACCAAAACATCATGAGTCAAATATTGTTGCATTATTTGAATTAATTTTATTTATTTACTTTTCTTTTAAATTGTTTTCATGTTATATTTAAAAGTAATGCTAACCAATTTTTTGTATTGATCGGCAGTGGCAAGTAGCGTTAGTTCAAATAGTGTAAACAGGGAGAATAGGGTGATACCGCTGCAGGAAATGGACAGCATTGTTGACGCTGACATGGCGATGTTAGATAACAACCGTCTGCACTTCTACCGACGGATCCATTGTGAGTGGCTTCACCTAAACATTCATTATTATTCTATATATACACCTAGCCGGCTTCAGTCACCGATTACTGACTAGTTTGTGTAGGCATTGTAGCAAGTTTCGTTCATCAAACAAGCAAAAATATATTTTTGACATCAATCAGTCAAATGTTGCTCTATAGCTCCGCCCAACCAGTCGACATCAGAAATGCGTCACGAGGACAGCGACAGCAACGAAGAGCAAGAGCCGGCAAGCAACGCACAGATACGAGAGATGGACAGTATCGTGAGCGCCATGGAGGCCGACGTGCCGCCTGGGTGTACCTGCTTCAGGAGGAACGGTGAGTTTTTAGATGTGAGCTGGTATTGAACACCGACAGCAATGAGGACCAACAGCCGCTTAGAAGTGGTTTTGGTGAATGTACAAATTTAAAACAAAAGCTTGCCCATGTCTCTGCGGTTTTCATGACATCAGCAATTATTTATTATGATAAAGTTGATGTTTTGTTAGTAAGACAGTTTATGTAGGCACTGTCACACAAAATAATTCTTGATGAAGCTGCTTCTGTGACATTGTTAAAAAATATCGATGACAGTCATATGTGAGCTGTTCAAAATGCTACGCCATGCCAAATCGCCGCCTACCTTTTTGTAACGTTCTCAAGAATAATACTTTACTATAACAATTCTGAACAGAAATAGTTTATTAAAACCATGGATTACACCATGACTTTAGCAATGTATTCGAAACCGAACCGAAAGTCACATTGATAAAGTTACTTAGGTATTTATGTAACAATTTAATAAAAAAATTGCTCACGAATCTCAAATTTCCAGTCCAAAAGCTACATGGGAACTAATAAAAAAAAATCTAAATAGTTGAATGACTGAAATACTAATTTAACAGACAACCAGTATGTTTATAAGAAAGGCCACTGAAGATGCAGTGTTCGTTCTTACAAATTCAGTAGTTTAATTTTATTCCAAACTTGACTATTGGTATACTTTTAGATTTATCCATAGCCTTTGATACCATTTCCATACATATTCTTTTAAAAAAAGAATGTATATATAAACAATAGTGGTTTTAGAATAATGTTATCTGATATATTTCCAAGTTACCTTACAAACCGAAAACAATGTACTGAAATTAAAAATACTAATAGTCAAGAACTAACTGCTGAGTTTGGGGTACCCCAGGGCAGTGTCCTACAGAACTCAAAAAATATATAACCTCTATGAATCTCTCTATTTTTTATTTTGTTATTTAGATTTTACTGTTTGGTTTATGCTTTCATATTTGTTTTTTTTTTTATATTATCCATTTTTCTGTTCTTTGTAACAATCATTGTTTGAAAGTGGACTTTAAAGTATTCCAATAAATAATGATTATTACTTATGTATTTTAAAAAAATGAATTTTTTTATAATACTCCAATTTTGTGCATGTTCAAATGACTACAAATCTTTGTTAATTTATATTATCTATTACCATCAATTTGACTAAAATCAAAATCAATCAAACATACAAAAATTACATAAACTACAAGTTTATTTAATAGAATATTTAATGTCAAGATCTTATGTCCTGTATAGATACTGTTTAATATAAAAATAAAAAATATTTAATTACATTTTCAGAATCAAATACTAATCTTAAAGAAGTACCGAAGAAGCAAAACGAAACTGATGACAACAGGAGTGTGGAACAGGCTCCTGGTGAAAGCGAACCTGATGCAAGCAGTACTTCACAAGACACACCAGAGGAGAGCCGGATACTCATAAAGTTGAAATACCTCAATGACACTCTAAAAGAGGTCGAGGGCAGCCTTGACGAGCTTTTAAAAGATTTTAAGAGGTATGTCAAATTATTTTGAATTTCATCTAAAATAAATAGAACTCGAAAATTTAGGCAAGGCACTGACTGACTCCAGAGGGTCTTATAATGATATTTTTAAACTTGTAATGCATATCCACAACACTGGCAAATACCGTATATGGATTATGAAAGATTAAAATAAAATCTACCAGAAGATTCGTTCTATATATAAAAAAACTAAATTGAATACTTAAGCTGGATAATAATAAAATGACGTTTAACAATAATAAGTTGACATTATTGAATAATTTTATAATCTATTTCAATATTTTAAATTAAGGGATAAGACAAAGAAGATTCTTTAATTAAATTGCAAGTATTCGAGGAAAAATGGGTAAAGAAATTGAAATTAGTCTTATCATAAAAAATATCTATTCATACTATGTATGTCACAGAGTTTATATATATTCAATATTGTTTACTTTACAAAATCTCCTGGCATCTAGTTCATTCTCCAGGGTAATATAATAAATATAATCTATATGTGGCGGCTTTTTAATACTTACATTTAAGGAGCACAAAGATATTGAAGCCGCTCTATCGAACGGACTATTAAAATAACCTCACTGGAGCTGAAACATTCCATTGTTAGTGTTTATAGACCCCATTGTTTCATAGTTCCCCCATATGGAACAATGGGGTTCCATAGTGTTTATAGACCTCAAGTCTCTATAAGATACTTTTGAACTAATTTACTAATTTTAGAGAATGACTTATTCTCAATTAAAATATTATTGTAAGTAAATATGTGGTGATTTCAATATATTTACATTCAATAATAGAATCTGCCATTTTTAGATTTGGATCATTATTAAAAACATGCCGGCTCTTTTCAGATCAGTGGCAATACATTTTCTGAGCTGGTGGTTTAACTATGAAAATTTTTCAATAAAAATTTTGATATAATTATAAATTAGTCAGATTTCCAAAGTATCAAAAGTGCGTTTGTTAGACTAAAGCGACAGGGACCGCGATAGTTCTCTTGATATTACTTGATTTTAGCAATGAAATACCTAAAATTGTGGCGCACCAAATACGATACATGTTTTTGAACGTCATAGGCAGATAAAAATGAATCGCTCGTTGAGTCGTGCGTAATTCGTACACAGGCGTCACTTCGCGGAGGAGATATTGTCCGAGCGCGTGGTGCGGTTGATTTTCCGCGGCCGCGTGCTGTGTGACGAGGCAGCCACGCTGCGCGCCTGCGGCCTGCACCACCGCGCCGTCGTGCACTGCCTCGTGCACGCGCACCGCCCGCGCGCGCAGGTACACACACACACACAGGGTGGCCACGAGAGCGTGCTGTGTGACGAGGCAGCCACGCTGCGCGCCTGCGGCCTGCACCACCGCGCCGTCGTGCACTGCCTCGTGCACGCGCACCGCCCGCGCGCGCAGGTACACACACACACACAGGGTGGCCACGAGAGCGTGCTGTGTGACGAGGCAGCCACGCTGCGCGCCTGCGGCCTGCACCACCGCGCCGTCGTGCACTGCCTCGTGCACGCGCACCGCCCGCGCGCGCAGGTACACACACACACACAGGGTGGCCACGAGAGCGTGCTGTGTGACGAGGCAGCCACGCTGCGCGCCTGCGGCCTGCACCACCGCGCCGTCGTGCACTGCCTCGTGCACGCGCACCGCCCGCGCGCGCAGGTACACACACACACACAGGGTGGCCACGAGAGCGTGCTGTGTGACGAGGCAGCCACGCTGCGCGCCTGCGGCCTGCACCACCGCGCCGTCGTGCACTGCCTCGTGCACGCGCACCGCCCGCGCGCGCAGGTACACACACACACACAGGGTGGCCACGAGAGCGTGCTGTGTGACGAGGCAGCCACGCTGCGCGCCTGCGGCCTGCACCACCGCGCCGTCGTGCACTGCCTCGTGCACGCGCACCGCCCGCGCGCGCAGGTACACACACACACACAGGGTGGCCACGAGAGCGTGCTGTGTGACGAGGCAGCCACGCTGCGCGCCTGCGGCCTGTACCACCGCGCCGTCGTGCACTGCCTCGTGCACGCGCACCGCCCGCGCGCGCAGGTACACACACACACACAGGGTGGCCACGAGAGCGTGCTGTGTGACGAGGCAGCCACGCTGCGCGCCTGCGGCCTGCACCACCGCGCCGTCGTGCACTGCCTCGTGCACGCGCACCGCCCGCACGCGCAGGTACACACACACACACAGGGTGGCCACGAGAGCGTGCTGTGTGACGAGGCAGCCACGCTGCGCGCCTGCGGCCTGCACCACCGCGCCGTCGTGCACTGCCTCGTGCACGCGCACCGCCCGCGCGCGCAGGTACACACACACACACAGGGTGGCCACGAGAGCGTGCTGTGTGACGAGGCAGCCACGCTGCGCGCCTGCGGCCTGCACCACCGCGCCGTCGTGCACTGCCTCGTGCACGCGCACCGCCCGCGCGCGCAGGTACACACACACACACAGGGTGGCCACGAGAGCGTGCTGTGTGACGAGGCAGCCACGCTGCGCGCCTGCGGCCTGCACCACCGCGCCGTCGTGCACTGCCTCGTGCACGCGCACCGCCCGCGCGCGCAGGTACACACACACACACAGGGTGGCCACGAGAGCGTGCTGTGTGACGAGGCAGCCACGCTGCGCGCCTGCGGCCTGCACCACCGCGCCGTCGTGCACTGCCTCGTGCACGCGCACCGCCCGCGCGCGCAGGTACACACACACACACAGGGTGGCCACGAGAGCGTGCTGTGTGACGAGGCAGCCACGCTGCGCGCCTGCGGCCTGCACCACCGCGCCGTCGTGCACTGCCTCGTGCACGCGCACCGCCCGCGCGCGCAGGTACACACACACACACAGGGTGGCCACGAGAGCGTGCTGTGTGACGAGGCAGCCACGCTGCGCGCCTGCGGCCTGCACCACCGCGCCGTCGTGCACTGCCTCGTGCACGCGCACCGCCCGCGCGCGCAGGTACACACACACACACAGGGTGGCCACGAGAGCGTGCTGTGTGACGAGGCAGCCACGCTGCGCGCCTGCGGCCTGCACCACCGCGCCGTCGTGCACTGCC
The DNA here is from genome assembly GCA_963555665.1 of Dircenna loreta. Taxonomy (NCBI): domain Eukaryota; kingdom Metazoa; phylum Arthropoda; class Insecta; order Lepidoptera; family Nymphalidae; genus Dircenna; species Dircenna loreta. The sequence continues at coordinate 3,336,144 of OY743099.1, read as the reverse complement.
TCGTGCACGCGCACCGCCCGCGCGCGCAGGTACACACACACACACAGGGTGGCCACGAGAGCGTGCTGTGTGACGAGGCAGCCACGCTGCGCGCCTGCGGCCTGCACCACCGCGCCGTCGTGCACTGCCTCGTGCACGCGCACCGCCCGCGCGCGCAGGTACACACACACACACAGGGTGGCCACGAGAGCGTGCTGTGTGACGAGGCAGCCACGCTGCGCGCCTGCGGCCTGCACCACCGCGCCGTCGTGCACTGCCTCGTGCACGCGCACCGCCCGCGCGCGCAGGTACACACACACACACAGGGTGGCCACGAGAGCGTGCTGTGTGACGAGGCAGCCACGCTGCGCGCCTGCGGCCTGCACCACCGCGCCGTCGTGCACTGCCTCGTGCACGCGCACCGCCCGCGCGCGCAGGTACACACACACACACAGGGTGGCCACGAGAGCGTGCTGTGTGACGAGGCAGCCACGCTGCGCGCCTGCGGCCTGCACCACCGCGCCGTCGTGCACTGCCTCGTGCACGCGCACCGCCCGCGCGCGCAGGTACACACACACACACAGGGTGGCCACGAGAGCGTGCTGTGTGACGAGGCAGCCACGCTGCGCGCCTGCGGCCTGCACCACCGCGCCGTCGTGCACTGCCTCGTGCACGCGCACCGCCCGCGCGCGCAGGTACACACACACACACAGGGTGGCCACGAGAGCGTGCTGTGTGACGAGGCAGCCACGCTGCGCGCCTGCGGCCTGCACCACCGCGCCGTCGTGCACTGCCTCGTGCACGCGCACCGCCCGCGCGCGCAGGTACACACACACACACAGGGTGGCCACGAGAGCGTGCTGTGTGACGAGGCAGCCACGCTGCGCGCCTGCGGCCTGCACCACCGCGCCGTCGTGCACTGCCTCGTGCACGCGCACCGCCCGCGCGCGCAGGTACACACACACACACAGGGTGGCCACGAGAGCGTGCTGTGTGACGAGGCAGCCACGCTGCGCGCCTGCGGCCTGCACCACCGCGCCGTCGTGCACTGCCTCGTGCACGCGCACCGCCCGCGCGCGCAGGTACACACACACACACAGGGTGGCCACGAGAGCGTGCTGTGTGACGAGGCAGCCACGCTGCGCGCCTGCGGCCTGTACCACCGCGCCGTCGTGCACTGCCTCGTGCACGCGCACCGCCCGCGCGCGCAGGTACACACACACACACAGGGTGGCCACGAGAGCGTGCTGTGTGACGAGGCAGCCACGCTGCGCGCCTGCGGCCTGCACCACCGCGCCGTCGTGCACTGCCTCGTGCACGCGCACCGCCCGCACGCGCAGGTACACACACACACACAGGGTGGCCACGAGAGCGTGCTGTGTGACGAGGCAGCCACGCTGCGCGCCTGCGGCCTGCACCACCGCGCCGTCGTGCACTGCCTCGTGCACGCGCACCGCCCGCGCGCGCAGGTACACACACACACACAGGGTGGCCACGAGAGCGTGCTGTGTGACGAGGCAGCCACGCTGCGCGCCTGCGGCCTGCACCACCGCGCCGTCGTGCACTGCCTCGTGCACGCGCACCGCCCGCGCGCGCAGGTACACACACACACACAGGGTGGCCACGAGAGCGTGCTGTGTGACGAGGCAGCCACGCTGCGCGCCTGCGGCCTGCACCACCGCGCCGTCGTGCACTGCCTCGTGCACGCGCACCGCCCGCGCGCGCAGGTACACACACACACACAGGGTGGCCACGAGAGCGGCTGAGTGACGAGGCCGCCACGCTTCATTTATTTCGCACAGCAGTGTGATTACACATTCATAGAAAAGAACACTGCAATAAATTTAACTTATACATATTTTTCGTTTCAAAATAAATACATGCTATAAAATAAGCTGTGTTTATTAGAAAAAGCATAGAGTAATAGGTGCCGCTTTAATGAGAATGCAGTCAACCATTGTCTTCGTAAATCTAATATTTTGTTTGAATTATTGTCTTTTATGTTTACACTGTTCACTTTACACTGTACGTGTATTTGTTACTGAACTCCTTCACGGCCTTGACTGATTTTAATAATTTAGACTTTGTGTACAGTATTCAGTTTCAATGAAACCCTGCAGGTGGCGTTGCTATATGTCCAGGACAGGTATAGTATAATATATGAATTCTCCTCCGCAGCAGCCGGTGAGTCCCGCCGTGCCGTCGGGCGACGGCGTGGCGGGCGAGGCGGCGCCCGAGCGCGCCTGGGACCTTGAGAACATACTCATGACGCTGGTCTCGGTGGCGCTCACCGTGGTGTGGTTCTTTAGGTGACTATGTCAATAATATACAGTAGAATCCGGTTATAAGGACGGCCAAGGGACCGGTGATATTACGTCGTACTAACCGGAAGTCGTATTAAACGAACAGAAAAAAAAATATATTTTTCAGATATTACAGTTAAATGTCCATTTAGGTGATGAGAAGATAAAAAACTCATTTTAATCAAAATAGTTAATTATTAATTATTCAAATTATGTAAGGATGTGTAATGTACGTGTGTACCGCTTTAAGTAACTAGGTATAAATCTATTCTAACAACTTAACATTTAGTACAAAAAGTCTGTAATTTTTGTTTGTTTTCTGGTTTTATTTGTATCGTAGGAAGCACGAACTGCATTATATAAACGAGACATATAGCTTTTTATAGCGTCATCTTCAAAATTAGAATGTACAAACACATTAAGCGCTTCTGATGCTTTTCTGCTGCAATCAAAGGTGACGCGCGCGGCGATAGCGGAGATAGCTATTCATTTATTCCATTCTTTTCTAGGAATTATTTGTAAACACGGCGACGCTCGTCGTTGTAACCGGACCGTTGTAACCGATTATGTGTGAATTTCGGTCGTTAAAAGCGAATGGTCGCTGTAAGCGAAGTCGTAATAAACGAATGTCTTTTCATACAACGTTCTACTAAAACCAAACAAATGCTTAAACTTTCGTCGCTAAAACCGGTTGGTTGCTATATGCGGAGTAGTACTAAACGGACTATACTGTACAAGATATTTTAATATTTAACAATTACAAGATATTTTAATATGTAGCAAATACTATATTACAATAACTCTCGTTCAAGTAATCTCATGTAGTTGCTCTCTCGCTATTGGTCAACGAAAGTCAAGGTTGTCTACTTGTTATGAACAGCCACAGCCATCAATACATATTCAGATAGTCTTACAATAAGTATAAATTTTAAAACAATATTAATGTGTTCAATAAATTCTTTATTGTAACAACACTATTACTGCCGTACGATTTGGGTCCGAATAAAAACCCTAGCTTCTGACCCGCAAACAAATTTATTTATTAACAAAAAATAAACTGCGCATCTCTTCGGCCTGGGAAGGGTATTAATAGAAAGTGAAGACCAACCCCTTTCAAATAATATATATTTCAAAACTAAAATTGTTCTTTAGATAAGTGAAACCAACCACTTTTTTCTCCTTGTCCGTTGTCCGTTTACTATTTAGTTTAAATCGCATCGCATCGTTGATAAATTATAAATCTCATCAGTAATTCAGTACATTGACAAAGCATCGCGGGAATAATGTGTATATGAAACAATTGTGATGGTTTAAATTTATTGCGTTTTTAATTTTAGTTAAATTATTTTATTATTCCTTATGTATGACTATGTACAATATTTTATATACGATAAAAATATTATTTATACCGCGAACTGTATACACTTCGGTGGTGGTTGCTACGTGGTCTCTTATACGAAAAAGGCTAGGTAGCTTTAGGTCCGCTGTTAGTTAAAACTTAAAATGAGATTTTCTTAACTTAAAATGACCTCCAGACTTGATATTTGTGATTTCATTTAGATATGTGGTGGTAAATCAAAATAACGTTAGATTTATTATATTTGTATAGATTTATAACCCTCGGTGTCAAAATAAACTTAAGAGACTGCTCTTAAGTTGATTTTACACTTAGAGACTTTATTTTCGCTTCTTCTTTGAGAGTCAGAACACAAAATATTTATATTATTGAGATGATAATAGAATGAAATATTCGTCCTGTGTGATTACAGATGTGAATACTCGAACATGTTCACGGCGAGCGCCAGCGTGGCTCTGTTCGGTCTCACCGTGTTCTACAGCGTGGCTATATTCGGCCTCTATCTCTCCGACACGTTCTACTTCGAGCGGCGACCCGCGCCGCCCGTGCCCGCCAACTGAAGGACGCTCCTCTACACGCGCCGGAACAACAACGTTACACTCTATGAAAACACACACTACTGTACATTAGGAGGTGAATTCATTCATTCATTCATTCTTGTTAATCAATCTTGAGACTTCAAAAAACTTAATGAATATCACTTCAAGTATGATGCTTATAATTCTTTATAAGCATTGTTTCACTGAGTTGTCATACAAGATTCCGGAATGAGTTTCATGTTTCATCTAGTGTTTTTAATTTTGAAGAAGAATTATCTTATGAATAATCTTCCGTATAAAATTACTTGAACTTTTGTATGCGTACTAGATATATATAAATTCGTGGTGTCATTTATTGTAACGTTGTTTTTTCGAGTCAGTGTAAAATTAATCAGACAATGACTAAAAAGAGAAAAGTACATTGTATTTTGTAATATAAAATTAATATTGAATGTGGTTTAATATATCTGCCCCAAATGTTTTATACCTAATGTTGGTGCTTTCATGGCTTGGTATAGAAATCGATAAACAACTTGAAAATTAACACCGCCTTGAAACCGATTACTGCGCTGTAATATTCAAGTCGAGGCGTGAAGGAACTTCGACACGTGGTAGTCTGAGCTATTGATTGATTCAGCGGTCTCTCATCTTCATTATTATAAATTTACATATTATTTATATTTAATTCAATTATGTACTATAAATTTGATAATTTCTTCTAACTTCAGTACATACAGGTAGGTATGTTTCTGATTTTTTTTTCTTTCTAAGTAAAGTGCCTTATTATTAATTTCATGTTTTGATATATTTAAGTTATAATTCTTTTGCTTTTTTACACTTTTTTTTGGTACGATCTCAATGAGTATTTAATTTGTTTAACATCTACGAAATTTTATTTAGTGTATAAAAAAGAACATACAGATAGAAAGACAGCTCTTAAACTATTATAGTAAATTAAATATAAATAATCAATATTTATATCTGAATATCTCACTACGCCGTTTTCTTTTCAAGATGTTCGTCGGCAACTATACGTGTATAAATGTCTAAATAAAAATTAATATTTTTACTTATTAATTATGTGATGGATATAATTGTGTCGTAATATTTTATTTTTTAATGTTTAAATTAACAAATAGTGTAATTTCTCATTTAAGCTGTGAATAGTATAATTTATATTGTACTATAGAGACTATGTTACACAGTGTGAAATATTTATATATACATATATATATAACGAGCACAAATAGTTCTCAATTTATACATCATTCATATATTTTTCAATTTATCATATAATGCTACTAATATAAACCACACTTAAACGGCTCAACTGTCAAATATATGGTACATACATTTTTAATCAGGATTAACATTAGAATAGTTTATATATACCTGAATTTCAGACGGATGATGCCGGAACACACAGCTAGTGTTATCAAAATTTGTGATAGGCGAGTTAATATAATGAAATGTAAATACTGTTAGGGTGACATGTTTTATTGAAGGTTAAGGATTATTTTGCACTGTTCTATTTCTCAGATGATATAAATATGTGAACAGCTTAAATTTGTAGCCTCGTGTTTATTTCTGCTTAACATTTTATCGTTATTTATTTTATAAGATTATAATGAAATAAACTGAAAATCGTACTATTGCTTTTTAATATTATTAAATTTAACTTTGTAATACACTTTAAATTAAATAATTCACAAAGATAAATCTAACTTTCAATTATAAATTATAATTTATATGAATATATAAAGATCAATAAATGTCATAATGATCAATCCAAATTTTTAATTGTTTGTCTTAACTATATAAATGATATTATTCACAGTATGGACAATGTACTGTACGACTAGTAAATGATTTATTTTAAAGGGAAACAAAAATAATACTTTAGATACAAGAAATAATTTAACACAGAAATCAGTATTTTTCAAATTGTATGCAATTAATTTGTTGTCTGCAAGTCAGTATGTTAGTACCACGATAAATACATTTTAAACTCCTGTCTTAATCACATTTTTGCTTCTCGGTGTGAGAAATAAATATTAATGTAGATAAAAATTTTGAATTCCGCCGCTTAAGTTACCCAAACGAAAGACTCATTCTTTTGAGTAAGTAATGATTGAAAAAAAAATATATTTATCTATTCCCCTTTGAATTAATATTAATAAGCACATTGAAGCGTCAGGGGAGCCCATTTTTATATTATACTTATCGAAATTACCTATTTCAAAATGTATATTTGGGTGGAATGATCCGACAGCCGTAAAAACTACCGAATCAAGAATAAGTTTTAACTGAATATGTTTATGCAATTTATGCAGCTTTAGCTGTTGTCAGTAGTTCTTCTCAGCGATTCAAGTCTGATCCTTCCAGACTTAATGTTTAGAAATTAAATAAAATGTTTTTTAATTTTTTGTTTTGTCGTGAAAATTAATTATTCAATGTGCATCCAATATACTAACTCTACAAAAAAAAACAATTTGTCCGATAGTTTTGTTTTCGTACCTGGAACAAATATACTGTTAACTGGAGCAAGAAATGGTCACACCTTCCTGAAATCTGTTCATACGCAGTGCACAGACAAAATATTTGCCTTCACTTACTACCATTTAATATTTTCCTTTTACTTACTACCATTTACATTATGTAAAAATTATCTTATATTGAAGCTAAGAACTTTTTTAAGCTTAACAAAATTTCAGCTTCGTAAATTGGTTATGAAGATAAACAGCTCACTTGTAACCGAAATTTAATTTATAGTCCTAATTGCATTAATAAATTCGTACAATGCAAGTTACAAGTAAATATTGAGTGCCATTTTTTTGTCATTGTGCCATTTCAGTACTCTGATGCAACGAAATGGCACTTTTAAATTATTTATTTTTATGTTAAGTTATATACGAGTTATTACGAGTTTAAATGGTATTTCAATACCTATTCAAAGATTATATATATATCATTTAAGTAGGGATAAAGTTTATCACTGTCAAAAAATTGGATAACAATATTAAAAAAAACAAAAATTACTGAAAAAAACATTTATTAATGACAAGAATAACAGCTTGACATCGGTTTATCACTATTAAGCGTTTGATAAAATCTTGGGGTAAAGCATTCCACACCCCCTCTTGAGCGCATTTTGTAGATCCTAAAATTGGCTGATGCAATATTTCGGCCTTTTTTTATTTTTATTTTTAACCCTTAAATGGACGATTTTTTTTTACGTTTTAAAAGAATATATTTGTGTAATAGACATGTATTACTGTCTAGGAAAAATGAGTAAAAAAATCTAGACATGAATTTACTATTTTTTTTTTGCAATAATGTGAGTGTTGTTTATAAACTACATTGCGCATTCAATGACATTTTGCAAGTATGGGTAAAATAAGAGTGGATATTGTTTTTGAAATGTGTTTATTTATTCTAAATTATGATATTTATAAAAACAATTGCTTTTTTTCGTATAACATAAAGATACACGACATTTTTGGCACATTTTGAACGTAAATCCTGAACATTTCGGGAATTTGCACCTCTGCTGCTTATCCAGCCAAACTGCCCAATGACATGTCTGATCCAATCTGACGTCTTTCAAAGGAATTGCTTGAGCTGGTCCTCGGAACTTCTTCATTACAAGTTCTCTTTGTATTGTGCTCCCACTAGGTCGACCACGTTTAGCGCCATTTGCAGGTAGACCCAATTTGCAGAGGGTTTCGGCAAGTTCTAGTCTAAATGTACCCAAATTGAGAAGTTGATCATTTCCTTTTATATTATTTACCTTCTTGAACATAACCCATGAATTTATAACTGCGAGGTCCAGGAAATGATAAAATAAGCGCATGGTCCACTTGCGGCTCTTCATTGTGATGTGATAACGACCTATAAATGAATCTAATAAGTCCACGCCCCCCATGTGAGCATTGTACTCCTTGATGACTTTGGGGCATGGAATAGCAACTCTCTCTTTCTTCGATTTATCAAAGCGCGTGACTGTGGTTGCTGGTTCTGCTCCTACGTAAGTGGAAAGAAGATTAACGGGCTTGTTATCTTTCCACACAACAGCACTTACGTCAATATCATCCACAGTCGCCACGTTTTCCTCATAGAATCCTCTGGGTACGTTCTTTTTCATTATAGTGTTTTTGTCAGGCAATTTGCAGTTTCTCAATCGGTTTACTCTTACTGTTCCCAGTGAGAAAATTCCTTCCTTAGCTAAATAGGTGACGAGAGGCACAGAAGTATAGAAGTTGTCGAAGTATATGTGATTCACATTGCGTGGTACCATTCTAGCTAACCTGACGACTGTATTTCCAGACTCTCCCAAATCTGGCTCACCAGGTAAGATGTTATTTTTGGAGCCCCCTCCACTGTAAACCTCAAATCTATGAGCATATCCTTGTAGACTGCAGATGAGATATAATTTGAACCCCCACTTGTGGGGTTTATTGGGCATGTATTGTTTTATGTAATGGCTCATTTTGGTTGCACACATCTGCTCGTCTATGGAAAGCCTTTGGTCTAAGGGAACCTTTCCAAACTGGCAGTTGAGCATTTCCTCAAGAGGTCTTATTTTGAATAGCCTGTCATAGTCTGGATGATCTTTGGGTAAGCATAGCGTATTGTCGGCAAAATGGAGAGTGGATCTTATTTTTTCAAATTTTTTTAACGGCATCGTATTTTTTATGTGATCATAACCAAATTTATCACTCCAGTAAGCCCTGGTGTTTGGAAATTTTATGACTGAGGTGTAAATCAGAATGCCTAGGAATTTATTTAGGATATTTTCATTTATAATTTCAGGATTGGATATTTGTTTCTGGGCCGCGTATAAGTTACTTTGTTCTACAATTTGCTTTTTTAGATCTGATGTAAAATAAAATGAAAAAAAATCATACGGCGTGTTACAAGACAACGGAAAGGAACTCGGACAAGACAACGGAAGGAGAAACTCATATAACGGAAGCATTGAGCTTCCGTTATATGAGTTTCTCCCCTAAAAATAAGGCTGTCTTCAGCAGTAACAAAGTTCCGTTTTCGCCAAACCAGAGGTCGCTTAGAAATCCCTTGTGATCTACTCTGGGGTACTGCTTCTCCGGCTTCCAAAATAGGAGGGTCTGGCATATTTTGATCGTTGTCAATTACGAGAGGAGGATCAGCATCCACTTCATCAGACTGGGCATTCTCACCTTCATCACTATTTTCAAGGTCCCGAAGAACAACTCGAGCTGTTTGATAATAGTGACCTTCATCCTCTACTTCGGAGTCCGAGCCGTCTAAGCCATCTTCTGAATCTTCAAGAGTTTCTAAATACTTTGTAATTTCGCTTTCTAGTAATCGCGGCATGCTGAAAAGCAAAATAAAAACCCTTCACCAAACATGCATTTATTTAGCAGGCAATGCGCATTGTAGTTTTCCTACAACATACCAGATTTCGCGTAATTCGACAGTAGCATCAAGTAATTTTCAATGTTTTACAACATGAACATGTAATTGAAGATATAATCAAGCAAATAAAAATATGTTATATACTTACATTATATTTTATCAAAGTCCGAACACAGCTTCAAAACTTAGTTTCGCGCCACTAGAAAAGTTTTCTTCAAAGTGACATTTGACATTCATTTATATATTATATTATTTATTTTTTATTATACAAAATTCGTTCAGAAATAAGAACTACAGTCGCGTGCAAGTAAATCGACTCAAGCCTCAAGTGCGCATAAAAAGTGATATAACTTAAAAATGCCTTAATATACCTCTATATAATGTTTTACATAATTAAAGCCTAGTAATTGAGCTTTAAAATGGTGCAAGTTGCATGAAAATCGATTCAGTAGTTTAGTAAAAAAGGTTAATGCCAATGATAATGTAAAAAATGTTGAAAATTCATACAATTTCACAGTATGGGGCTATTGTGTTTAAATGAAACAAAATGCGCGTAAGATAAAAAATTTATTCGTGTCAATATTTGGTATTTCCTCCTCTAGCTCTGATCACTGTTCTCATGCGATTCTTCATCGACCTTATCAACTTTTTAATGGATGATTGTGGTATTCGACCCCACTCTTCTACCAACGCAGTCTTGAGCTCATTGATGTTTGTCGGAGCTGATTTCCTCGCTCTAACTTTCCTTTTGAGCTCGTCCCATATGTGCTCAATGGGATTTAAATCGGGGCTGAGCGGTGGCCAATGCATAGTGTGAATTCCAACTTCGTTCAGGAAATCACGTGTGGCCCGAGCAGTGTGACATCGGGCATTGTCATGCATCAAGATGAAATTTTCTCCAATAAAGCCTTGATAAGGGACAACTTGATCCAGTAGAACATTTTCAATGTAACGATCACTGGTCAGACCTCCTCCCCGGCCTCCCCCAGGAACGAAAACAAGCTCCGTTTTGCCTTCTAAGGAAATTCCGGCCCACATCATGCAAGATCCGCCACCATATGCAACGGTTTCCACAAAGCAGCACTGTGAAAACCGTTCACCGGGACGACGGTATACCCGACCTCTCCTGTCGCTGCCATGGAGACACATCCTCGTCTCATCTGTGAACAGGACTGACTGCCATTGCTCTATGCTCCAATCCAAATGCTCTCGAGCAAAGTGAAGCCGTGCTTGACGATGAGCTGTGGTCAACTTCGGGCCTGTAGCGGGTCTTTTCGGAGAAAGGTTAGCTTCTTTCAACCTTCTTCTAACTGTCCACTGACTGACAGTCACCCCGCGAACTTGACGTAGCTCCTGCTGCACATCTACGCCGGTAAGGTGTCGATTTCGGAGAGAGGTCGAGACCAAAAACCGGTCGTCACGCTCTGAGGTGCACCGGCGTCGGCTGGTATTAGGCCTCCGAGTGAAGGCACCAGTCTCTTGAAACTTTCTGTATACTCTCGAGACAGCGGACTGACTCATATTCAAACGACGAGCGACTTCTCGCTGGTTCAACCCTTCTTGCAATAGGGCAACGACTTGAGCGGCTTCCTCAGGTGTTGTATCCATAATTTTCTTCAAATGACGGCTTTAATTTGCAGAGATGTGTTCAGGTCAACGTCTAATGAGCGACTGATAAGAAAAAACGATTACAGAGGGTTTTTATAGGGGGTTGTGTCGCGCAAGTTGTGTATAGAGCGCAGAGCAGTTTACGGGAGGTTGCGTTCAGTTGCATTCTAAGTACAAGTGTTTATTTAAATTACTGATATTATGCTACCATTTGAAAGCCTAATTACTAGGCTTTAATTATGTAAAACATTATATAGAGGTAAAAAAGTAATTTTTTAGTTATATCACTTTTTATGCGCACTTGAGGCTTGAGTCGATTTACTTGCACGCGACTGTAGTTGTCAAAATTAACAAAAAAATAAAATAAAGATAATTTTATCTGTGATGTTTAGTATGTTGTTTAAAAACAACATTGTCCATTTAAGGGTTAACTCGTATATACCGCTGAAATGTTAATCCTCTTTCTTTTCGCCTAATATTGGCCCCAGCAAATGAAAACAAGCTTAATCCTCACTTCTGAATGCCCTTCCTCAGAACATACACAATCCATTGCTGTAAGTTCTGTAATGCAACACTGGACATAGACCTCTCTGCGGGTACAATAAGGCAACACTAGGTAGATCTTTCCTTGTCCATCTTTGCAACAAAGACATCTAAGACACGACTGCTCTCCATTAGTTGGTTGTCCACTGTTCATGATTTAGTGCAAATAAAAGATGAGCCTGATGGTTAGCTACTGTTAGTTAAGAGCCATTGACTAGCCTATGGGGCAGATACTTTAACTAATGCAAATAACCATTTATTTTTAACCAGACACCCCCCACCCTTCATTACAAATTTTACTTTATCTACAATATCTCATATGGTGATTCAGAGTGGAGGATCATCTTCAAACAAATTCCAAATATGTTTGAAAATGTCATGCCATGCTACAATAACTATTGGCAAGTCAAGCACGTCCATCTCTACTCCACCCCCCCTGTTTTCTAATCTTTAGGAGCTCTCTTTGTAACATAACAATTTTCTTCAACATTTGGATACCTGTAATTAAAACAGAACTTGTTAATAGACAATTTTAAAACCAACAAGAAACAAGTAGATAAAAAGTAGTTAAATGTTTGTATTTTGCCGGATTGAGGATTATTGAAAATGTATATAACAATAACCTCACCTAGACAAGATTTAATATGTCCAAATTCATTTTCAAATTAACACAAGATTAACAAGAATATAGAGATGAACTTGGAACTTGACTATGAACAGTAGAATTAAAGTTATTTTAAAAACAAGACAGTATCAAAAACATACATAAAACTACATATTAATAATAAAACAAAACAAAGATATTACCTTCATAAGAACTCCATTCCATTTTCACTCTTTACCTGAAAAACACAAGAAAAACATGTTGAGAAAAGTTTTAAATAAAAGATCTAGTTTCTGTTAATGTTATTATCAGCCATCCAAGGAAGTTAAATGCGTGGTAATCATGGTTGCGCATCATAACGCATTGTAACATCACTTATTAAGATTAATACATACTAAAAAATGATATAACAGATTTGTTTATATTTACCTTTCAATGGATGTCCTCATAGCATCATAGGTACTGCACATCTGTATAAAAGTAATGAATTTTATTCTTTTTATTTATTTATAAAACATATCATATCATACTAGTAAGATATTGATACTTACATAAAATGACCCCCAATAAAGATAAGGATTTCTTAAAAAAAACTTTTAAATTTTAATTTATATTTATTAAAATGCAATTGGCTTGCTAATCAAATAGAAAGTCAATAACAACAAAGCAACTCTTTCTATCGCTTGCGACGTAATTGCAGCGTGTTGCGCCTTATCCAGGCGGCGCGACGAGATCCACCCTTGGTCTGGGAGAAACGATGTCCCTTGCCAAGACCTCGTGAGCTCTTGCCAGTAGATGTAAGACCACGCATTTCACGGTGCTTGTGAACAGCATTTACTATCCAGTTAATCTTGGGATCACGACGGATGGCCTGTAAATAAGTACTGTTTTATTATGTGATGCCAACTGATATTGATACAAGATTTGAGAGTATTTAATATCAGATATACTGGTAGGTGAGTATTCAGCAAAACCTTTCAGATTGGTGCATGACAAAATGTTCATCATTTGACAATAGCTAAAAGCTTTATAATAATTTTACTTGTTATTGACTTGTTAAGTTTATAATACTTATATCTGTTGTAACTCACCTTGTGTGAAGGATCAACCAGAATAACTTCAAAGTATTTGTAAGAGGAATCTTGGGCTACCCAGTAGGAGTTCAGCACACGAAGACCACCGCAGCGGCGACCAACACGCTCCTGTGATAGAAAATGTTTACAATAAATATACATATAATAAATTAGGCTAACAAAATAATTATACTTAAGTTCGTATATACTAAATCTGTACCTCAGCAATGGATTGTAAGTTGCGAGTAGGCTTCAGTTGGTTGACTCCATGGCTCTTGGGCTTGCCGTAGGTGGCTCCTTTAGCAACTGGGCGTTTGCGACCACCACGACGCACGCGGATTCTGAAGATCACGAAACCTGAAGATGAGATTGGCTTAGATAAAATATTCTTAAAACAGACACTAAAAGGAGAAAAAAGTAATTCAACACTTTTCACAATCTTGTTAATTCTTTAGACGAGTTAAAATATATAAACATATTAAAGTAAAGACAAACCTTGCTTAGCGCGATATCCCAATCTCCTGGCTTTGTCGGGCCTCGTGGGCCTTGGAGCGCGGTGCATGCGAGTCAACTGGCGATACTGCCATACTCTGATACGTAAGATAAAACGCATAACATCGCTCAGCTTTTTACGATACAACTCTTGAATATATCTGTAAGCGCCCATCTTGGCGAGCCTGTGGCAGACCTAGCAACAAAATCAATACAAATTGATCAGAAGTCACATCATCGGTCTGGCCACGGAAAGGGAACATCCTTTACAAATGACATGCCGTGTAGAAGCATACTGGAATCGAGGTAAAAGTTGATAAAATATTAAAAATAAACGGCGCATTAACAAAAGTAAACTGAAATAGTTTAATCTAAGGTTAAAAAAAATAAAATATGACCACGATATCACTGATATATAGGGATTAAAAATACACATACGTCTCGCGTACTCCACAGGTAAACCGGAAAAGAGAACTGACAAAATCAATATGAAATTTGTAGTCGTACAAATGTCAATTTAAAATGACATTTATGTTATTATTGCCATACTGATGTATTCGGATATTCATAAAATATTAATTCTTATACAAAATAGTAAAGTGTGATCTTTATGAATATGAAATTTAATTTATTGTTAACAATCATAAGCAAAGAATATGATTATAATAAAATTTTGATTCCATGACATGATATAATCACAACTAGAAAGATTTATATATATTTTTATATGATGTTAATATTTTTATATTTTCTGAATATATATTTTTTTCTTTTAAATTGTATAATATTAGTAAATAAGTATATAAGTAAAGTTGCTTAATAATAATATGTTCGGAATAGATTAAAATAAATATTCTTGTCATCTTTCTAAAGGGATTGCTAATATACGATACAACTTCATAGTTACGAAATAAAAGCAGCAATTAATCCGCACAAAGATTGATAAGTTTTTGATGATGCGTTACAGCAATAAAAAATATCAAAAAATAAATAAATAAAAATAAGTTTAAAATATAATAAACAATAGCAAAGTGTGAATTTACATTAAACAAAGATATCACTTATACTTATGCAATTGGCAACATTAGATGCAGTTCAATAAATAATATATGATTTACGATCCTTTCCATTGATGAGTTTCGGCGGAACGGACGATACAACAAAGCCTTCCCCGTTAAATAATGGCTTAATGAAAAATAGATATAATAGCAAGTATTTTAAATGAAACTTAATTTACCTATACTCAAACTTTATTCATGGCTAGTATTAACATTGATAAGACTGAAATTATTAAATTTTCATCATGTTACTTGAAGATGAGGTGATTGAATTTATCGATGAAATTATTAGGAATAGGTAAGTACTAACATTTGTCTAATTATTAAGGTCCATAATAGATTGTAAATATGTAATTAATTAATATTTGGGATTATTTTTTTAGTATTTTTACAATACAACTGCCTGTTTTTTTGTTACCTGACAGCTATTTTATTATAAATTATAAGTTAATATTGTCGTTATGATCATTTAATTTTATTAAGACAGGTCGATAGTCAGTCGATAGTCATCGACGTAAATAATATTTATGTAAAATATTTGACGTTTTAAAATAATTCATCCTCGCATCGCAATTTTGTATTAGTAAAAAATGTATATATATATATAAATTGATTACAAAAATAACTGAATATTAATAATGATATTCGCTAAGCAAAATACAAACTTACAATGATCTTCTTGGTTGGGAAACTTAAAAAACATGTACATTTATAGTGTGTAGAGTGTTAAGCTCAACATGGGAAGGCATAATAATATCATAAAACGTGCAGTGACTCCATGTAAGCATCCGATCAATATTTGCAATACATCTGCGCATGTCACAGGTTTGCGCTTTAAAAGATGTTCGCTTTATTTCAGTGATTGGTCTAAACTAAAATTTGTGCAATTTTAACTACAAGGAACGAAATGAGAGACCATTTTAAATTGAACAAAGAACCAAAAATTTTCACTCTCCTATCTGTTTATAAACGTAAAATTTTATGCTTATTTTTAGATTTGTAGTGTCGGACCATTTTATTAGTATATAACATATAAAATGTAAGGGACTTAAATATCGATTAGCTGCTTGGGACTTTAAAGACAATGTGGAATAATTTATTTAATTTCATGAGTGAGTAAAAATTGAATTGTAAACCTTGGATTTTATGTGCAGCTTTTGCATGATTTTTGTGCTAATTTACAAACTCTTTTAACTTAAAGAAAATTTTCTCACGATAAAGAAACATATATGAAAAACCCGTAAAACTGACCGTCCATTTTTTTTTGTTAAAAGAAAGTAACTGTTCATTTGGGTCTCTCTATAAAATAATGATAGAAGAGCTATCGGTGATATATGTACGTACCTTAAAACTTTTAACAAAATAAGTAATGTCCCCTTCACATCCAGCTACGAAGTAACAGTGACGGAATGAAATCGATATGTCCTACCCCATATTCAAGATTTCTGAACGAATACAACGGTTCGATGAATTAAGAACGGCACGCCGCCATCTTGAAAGCGTAATTGTTGTCATGTTTACGTTCTATCAGTTGTATGTGGAATAAGTTTTATTATTTTTAATGCAAAAGTGAGTTATTATCATATTTTTTTGTGAAATCCTGGTATAAATACTTGCTACAGTAGTTTATTATATAATAATCTGTATACATATTGTTTGAGATATCAATTTGTGGATAAGTAGAATAGGCGCCAAAGTGATCATATTCGTTACAGTAAATTGTGTTTTGTTTAATTAGAATTGCGCAAATAACTGCATTTTATTTATAGTATTTAAGTGTTAGTTATTGTTTGCAGAACATATTTGATGTAACTGTTCAAATTAAGTGAGGCCATACGATGTTTTACGCACATTTTGTGCTGGCCAAAAAAGGCCCTTTGGCCAAAATTTGGCTAGCGGCTCACTGGGATAAGAAATTAACTAAAGCTCATGTATTCGAGACGAATATCGAGAAATCAGTGGACGGCATTCTAAAACCTAAAGTTAAAATGGCTTTGCGGACATCTGGCCATTTATTATTGGGTGTGGTGAGAATCTACTCTCGAAAAGCAAAATACCTACTGCAGGATTGTAATGAAGCCTTCGTTAAGATCAAGGTTAGTTTGTACTTATTGATAACAAAATAGTAAAAAAAAGTGTTTAAAAATGATTAGCTCTACTTAAAAATTTTGTAAACCAATTTCTGCTATTCAATTTTAAGAAAAGCAACATATATAGTCTATATCTTTCTCCTTGTTTTGATGAGAAGGATACTCAGCATTATTTTTCCATATTGAAGAGGATAATTTTCAGATGGCCTTTAGGCCAGGTATGGTGGACTTGCCCGAAGAACACAGAGAAGCGGCCATGAATGCAATCACGTTACCTGAAGTATTTCATGACTTTGACACTGCTATGCCCGAGCTAAAGTAAGTTTTAACCATGTCCCTTCTTGTAAAGGAATGAAATTAAATGATTAAAACTAACACTTTTAAAAATAAACAGGCAGAATTGTATTGTAGAAACTAAATAGTTGTTGTATATTATTTATATTCAAATCCTTAATTGTAAAAGTGTCTGTATGTTGATGTTTTACTTGATTGAACTTATTTACCAGCAAAAATGTTATCCATTCAATACAAATTTATAGAAAATTTTTAAGTTTGATAGTTTGCCACAGGTTAAATTAAATATGATTTTAATCATATTTTTTAAAATGGTGTGACAGTTTTCTGCTGGTAACATTTAATTTTAATCCAAAATCTTAAGTTTTAATCTGTAATCGTTTACCCATAAATTATTTTAACAGTACACCATCCAAAGATATTACATACAATAAAAATTACCTTACTTTTCATTACAGTGAGGTTGATATTGAGGCTCAGTTTTCGCTCAATCAATCTAGGGCTGAGGAGATTACCATGCGTGAAGATTATGGTTCGTTGAACCTTGTTACCCATGATGATGGTTTTGGTGACATGGGCTTTGACACTGATAACCCTGATATAATGAGAGAGGCTATTGGTAATGAGGGGGGTTTGGAACAGGTAATTTATTAGGAAGTAACAACAACACTAAAAGAAATTATAGTGAATCACATTTTTTTTAAATGTAATATATTGTTAACAAAGACTTATAAATAATCATGATTCTGTAATAAATGTTAAATTATACATTGCAATCTTGTACACAGAGCAATCTGCTATTTGCGGATGGTTCCTCATTAGAACTGGGTGGGAAAGACGCAAGCAACAATGCAGGGGTACCAACATTGGCGCCGCCGTCACACGAGCCTCGTATGGAAGTTGCACCACATGGGCCAATGGATGATGGCTTCGGTGGCACTATTGGAGACGTAGGCGATTTTGGACGTAGGTTTTAAGTTGTTAATTAATATATATATATTCTTTATTGCACACCACAAGTATGTAAAGTACAAGACAGGCAAACAAAAAAAGATATAAAAATGATAATAGTTTCAAGAAATATAATTTACTTAATTGATAAATAATTTAAAAAAGCTTAAATTGTAATTGTTTTCTTGTTATTGTTTTTATTTATTTCATTAACCAAGGTTTAAAAGTAGATGTAACATCCAATCTTGTGTCTTTTATTACTCTGCTTCCAGTCTTAGGAAGGAGTTATTCATAATGAGACTGATTTTATTACAGATGCTGGTGGCTTATTTGAAGGGGACTTGTTTGGAGATGTGACAGCCGGAAGCTCGTCAGGCGGTGCAAACGCCGGATTGCCTGGCACCTCGGCCCAACCACAGTCTCTGCAGGTTTGTAAAATGAATGTCATGTCTTTCATTTATTAAGATTAATTTTATGTAAAACAAAAATATTTCTCCGCAAATATGAAAATTAACGTAATTTAAAATTGTATGTAATATATTGCAAATCACGTACTCGCTTTTTATATATATTACATACAATGAAAACAAAACAATAATACACCAGGCGGAGATAGAGGCAGCGGGTGGCGTGGGCGATGAAGCAGTAGACGCTGACGACGACATGCATTTCGACGCCCCGCCCTCGCCGCACTCGCCGCACTCGCAACACTCGCATGCCGACGACACCCACTCGCCGCACCACTCGCCTCACCACGGGTACTGCTATCATTACACTTGTTTCTGTTCTAAGACAATTGTGTGAAAACCCCACCTTATAATATCACTCAACATTGTCAATGGTTATTTTTCATCAGAAAATAGTATGACAAACATGTAGGTAGGTACAACCACAACATATTATTTATTTGACTTAAATATAGTCTAGATCTAAATAGTCTATTTAATCATCATTTTAATTTGTGATGTTTTTCAGCTGGACATCTCCTCGAGAGGACGTCCGCGGGGACGATGCGCTGATGCCGCCTCCGGCCGCGCCTCGACCCTCCTCCGTCAGACCTATGGTAACCTACTACGTTGTACCTCATACTATTTAAATCAATGCTTCAAATTTAATTATAAAGTGTGAAGTTCTCTTATTGATCTTCGAAGACTTTCAAAACAAATAAATTATCATATTAATGTCATGACTAATCGACGACTATATTTGTTATTTCTATCATACGCCACACTCTGCAGGTTAGAACAAGTGAGCAGTTTTTGAATTTTTTTTAGTAAACATGTATATAAATGTTAATTAACAGGAGGTGGATATAGAAACGCAAGCGGAGGAGACACCTCACGAGGAAGCGATAACCATTCCCGCGCCGGCCCTCGACGCCGCCGCGCAGCAGCAAAATGATGAAGAATCCTTTGCTTTAGCACCCGTCGACGCTACTGTGCTTAAAGGTATGTGGACTTAAAAAATATGGCTTAAAAAAATAAATAAGCGTTATTAGAGTATATATATATTATAATGTCAATAAAATAATTTATATTCAGGATTAACAAAGACGAAACGCAAGCGCAAACTTATCGTAGACGATACAAAGAACATATCAGGAGAGGAAATGAAAAATCAATTGAGTAACACGTCAGATATCCTCACCACACTGGACTTGGCTCCACCTACTAGAAGACTAATGCATTGGAAAGAATCCGGAGGAGTTGAGAAGTTATTTACACTTCCCGCGATACCCATACCATCCAGAGTATTGTTTAAGGTAACATATTGAGTCATTAGCAGGACCTAGATGATCATGAGTTGCCAGATGATTAGGTTGCATAGAGTTGTCGTACTGAATGACAAATATAGTTTGATGTAATTGCTTCTTTTGTTCAGACTACATCTACCAAATAACGGACACACGCCACTGCACCAATATACAAAACAATTGACATTTTCTTGATTTCATAAACTTACTTCTTGAAAAACTAACCCAAAATAAATATAATAATAATCATCAAAGCTTTCTATAAACTCAACCATGGTCTCCTATAGGCACCTGCGACGCAAGAAACTGATTATAATGAACCGTCGACGACAATTACATCCCCGACCGTGTGTTGAGTGAGTACCTGTCGCGTTACAGAAGTACCAGCAGTACCTGACGCAGCGCATGGAGCCCGAGGCGGCGGCCGAGGAGGCGGCGCGCTCGCCCGACCCCGACCCGCCCGTCGCACGCAGGGCGCCGCGGAAGAGAAGACACGACGAGGTACGCACCGGGGAGAGCCCTAACAATTGTTGCGTCATTTTGAGTAGTTATCTGTTTCGCCTTAAAAATATTCAAATACCTTGCTGTTTAATCTACTTCAGACTGACTTAGGAATGGGTTACCGTACGAATTGTCTTTTAAATATCCTAAGTTTGAATTCCTCTGCAGACTATTCATCCGCCCGAGACTCCCGCGCCGCCGTCTCAGATGGATATGGAACCACCTACGCCTATTCCGCAAGAGTATGAACCTTCCATAGGTGAGTGATTGATTATTTTTAATATTTCATATCCATTTTCAGTCTTGACTAATATTCATCCGTTTCATTTAATAATATTCTTTATGTTGTAGTGATTAAACCTTAATTTAATCTTGCTTTCACTCGCACTTTTCTTATAATTTTCACGATCAAGCTTTCATAATAATTTTATGTAAATTAAATAAAAATAAGCTTACATTCTAACATTATACTAGTAATAAACTAGTAGCAGTAAGCTTGTTTACTAACTGTGCACTAACCGGGTGGCGCATAGAGGCGGAGCGGGAGAGGACGCCGCCGCAGTCGCCGCGACACGACACCGACCTCGACGCGCCGGGCACGCCAGGTACACGCACACCACCACACACACACGTACACATGCACTGGCACACTTACACACCTCCCTACACACCTACACGCACGTGCCTACATACGTACAATACTAGACACGTACACACGCACATACGGACGCTACTAAACACGTACTTGCGCATATACATAGGAAAAGTTCGGCAACATGGTAAAAATAATATGATACATTATTCAAAGACTCTTATTACATATGAAATTTAAATTTTATGTATCAAACTCAATTTTAGAATTTTATACTTATAACGTTTTATAAACATCAATTAATATAAAATAAACATTCATCAATTCAATCCGGAACCAATTTTGTGACTTACACACTTAAAAGTGATTATTAACATATACGACATTAATTATTTATCTTACGATATTAATACTTTACAAAATAATATTTAACATGCTTTTGGGAGGTCTTTGCAACTTTATGCTTAAACATGTGTATCAAATGTGTCGGAGTAACGCCATTAATTCGCTCTGCATACGTGGTGTCGTATGATGGCGTTGGTGACGTGAGTGGTGTCGCAGGCATGTTGTCGTCGCTGGGCGCGCCGCTGACGCCGGGCGGGCTGGGGCCGTTGACCCCGGGCACGCTGCTGCAGGGCGGCATCACGCCCGCCAGCCTGGCGCACGGGGCCATGACGCCGGGTATACATTCAGATCTCATACGAGGCTTTTGTTATCTCTCTTTAGATAAATGTAAGTATATAAGTCAAATACCTAGCTTGAGTTGAAATAAACGTGTTCCTATCTTTTTTTTCTTAGGAGGTCTAACCCCTGCGGGATTACATCACGGAGATCAGTCGGATTTAGGATTGCATGCAGGTTTGTAGTGTGCACACAAAATGCTTTCCTAAAATGAGATAGTGTCTAGAAATGTTAATCAATAGAATATACAAAGATCCTGTTTATAGAAAACTAGTTTATATGTAATTTGTCAGTAATCTGGTTTTCGTTGACCAATTTTTAATGACAAAATTATTTACATATGTTACAATACTTAATGTTAAAATGGTTTACACAAAAAGAGGATAAATAGACATGACAAAATTTTTAGGCGTATAGGCGTCTTCCTATGTATCAAAATCACTATTTCAATCAAAATAAAAAATCTTAAACATTTTTTTTATTGTCGAAAATACCACCAGCTCGGAAAATTAACTGTCACTGACTTGAGAAGAGCTGGTGAAAGAAACTCAGCGGGCTTGTCATATGAATTAAAATATGATGGCCTCTGCTAATGATAATAGTCTAAGTTGCACTCTAAATACTTCCTCTGATTAAACAGCTTTGATGCCAGGGGGCATGACACCTGGAGGCATGACACCTGGGGGAATGACGCCGGGAGGTATGACTCCTGGGTTGGGATTAGATGGTGGTATGACTCCTGCTGGACTGCACGGTTCGATGACACCCGGTAATATACTAACACATTTATGTAAAATAGAACACCATGTGGCTTAGTAAACTGCATTCGATAATTTAAAATATAGAGTTTCCTATCATCATTCATAATGACTTTTTACAGGAGGTCTCGACCACGGTGGTATGACTCCCGTCGGTCTCGGACACGGAGGAATGACCCCGGCCGGTCTGGGTCACGGAGGCATGACTCCCGCCGGTCTGGGTCACGGTGGTATGACCCCGGTAGGTCTCGGTCATGGAGGAATGACTCCCGCGGGTCTCGGTCACGGCGGTATGACTCCGGCGGGTCTCCAACACGGAGGAATGACTCCGGCCGGTCTGCAACACGGCGGCATGACGCCCGCGGGATTGCAACACGGCGGCATGACGCCTTCCGGTTAGCATTAGGAAAATGATCCGTTTCTCCAATCGCACTAAGAAAAGTATCGTCATGTTATGTCTGTCTTAGGACTACAACACGGCATGCTGCAGCACGGCATGGAGCTGCCGATGATGCCGCAGATGGGCGGCGAGCACACGCTGCTGGCAGCGACGCCCCTCACGCACCACACGCACGCCCACGACCACTTGCACTCCGCGCCCATGGAGCCGCTACCGCTGCCGCTGGATCACGGGGACTACCAGGTATACTTATGTAACTTTCGAGTATTCATTCCATTTCAAAATATGTCGTATTATATGTGTTTATCTTATAAAATTAACAATTGTTTATTGCAGAGTGGCATGCAAATGACCAACTTAGGGTACGACGATAACCACGGTCATCACAGCCCACCTCACGATTACGACTTACCGCTTAGCGTCGAGAATGTAAGTATCGACATTGAATATATTTTTATACTAAAAGTGTGATAAAATATACAGTAGCTAAATTAAACCTTACGTGCATTCTCAGAAACATTCTTCATTCATAACCACATCTACATTGCTTAGAGCCAGAATACAGTTCCACACCTCTCGTTCACTCGCAAGTCGCAATCCCTACACCTTCCTTGAAGATGGCAACATAATTATGTACATCACTGACGTCCAATCTCTAGAATCGAAATATTGTTGCTGGCGATATTATCATCGAGGAAGGCATTAGACTAATAAGCTTCTCCCCCCAGGCGGAAGAGGGCGGCGGCGAGGCACGGGAGGCCGGCGAGACGGAGGAGCAGTTCGAAGAGCGCGTCCTGAACCGGCGCGCCGCGCAGCTGTTCGCCGTCATGCGGCCCAAGCTGGCGGCCGGCCAGCCGCTGGCCTTCACTGACCTGGCGCCCCGACACAACAACAGGAAACAGGTACCGCCCCGTACTGCTGAGGCCACGGCCGAGAATTCGATTTCCGTACGGGACGATTCTTTGCACCATGGATTGTTGTTTCGTATGCGTTATTTATGTTCATATAACTTGCTTCACGAGTGCGGTTGTTACATTTGAACGTTCAAAGTCACGCCGTTGGCACTCAGGCATATATTATATTGATTATAATCACACTAACGAAAGAAAATGGTCTATAGCAATTGTTTGTCAAGAAAAATGAATCGTCATTACTTGCACACATTCCACATAAGGACATACAACCTATAATAGGTAAAGAAACGAATCCTAATTTCGTAATGTAACATACATATTATATTTTAAATTTAGTATAAAGTCACACGACCTTGAAACCATAGACATATAGAGTTTAATCTATGTATTTTATAAATAAAATACGTACAACTGTTATGCAGGTAATAAATGTAGGTGTAAACAAATTATTGAATCTTTACTATGTACCTTTTATTTAATTTTTTGGTTTTGTGTGTCATGTATTTTATTTTTGTATTATCATATACTTTTTATTTATTTCCTCTTAGGTGGCGCAAAAATTCTACAGTTTACTCGTACTCAAGAAACATCAAGTACTAAAATTAGAGCAACACGAGACTTATGGACCCATTACAGTTTCCAAAGGCCCTCAGTTCGAAACAGAGACGATCTAAATTAATAATTTATAGGAAATATCAAAAAGAGGGTAAATTCTGATAATATTGGTGAATCGGATTAGGTTGAGCCAAAAATATTGTGTAAGTGACGATTCGAGTTTATAGAGACGTTTTGGACCAAATATGTTTAGTGTTGTATTGCAACTAAAATAAAAGCTAAGTATAAAATAACGTGACGGTTAATTGGATCATTATTAATTATTTCTGATTGTCCAATTTACTGTCACCGAATTAATCGAGTGAAGTCTACTTTGCGTTAGACGATCTTACAATATGTGAAATTATGTTATAGCTCTTGAAAAGACGGGCTCGTCGGTTTCTATGAACTCGAATGTATGTATTGCGGTTCGGATGATTATGAGAGATGCCTTAATTATTTTTGCTGTAGTTGTAAGATACGTTAAATATTATTGTTTGAAATCATAAATTAGATGTGAATCGAAATGTGTCTTTGAACTTAACACTGGTACCTTTGTTGGTGACTTTAGTTTTAGTGGAAGCTAGGCCTATGTACGTATATATTACATAAATTCATCCCATTATTACATTATGTAACTGTAATAATGTTATGAATTTCAAAATGTGATGTATATATCTAACAACAGTCCTCATGAACGTGGATATTTATCAATCTGTGTACTTTGACTTTAACAAGAAATAATTTGTTATCTCTCACTGCACATTTAATTTATCAAACGGTCAAAGTTCTATATATAATCGTTACAATTCAAGTTTACAAAAATTGTAAATGATGTGTTAATTGTAATATATTGATTAAGCGGAAATAGCGGGATTCGTAGTTGTAGCGATTTGTTTAACTGACTCTATGTTTGGACAGAGAAGCAAATGTACAAGTAGTGTTAAGGTACTGGGAAACACCAAAAATCATGCAGACATTGTCTTTTACGAGAAGAATTAAATATATTTACATGTTTATACTATATTGTTGAGTGTATGGTGAGTGAATGATATTTGTACTAAAATATTTTTTCCAAATTGTATGCAATGTTTATTATATGTTGTATCCATTTTGGTTAATTGTTTGAAAATATTATGTAATAAAACAAAGCATTCAGAATGCCCAGAACTGTTTAAGCGACATTAGATTTTTGTAATTATTTAATAGTGTGCTTCCGCCGTTTCTGCGGAGGAATACAATTAGATGCATTTCATAATTTTTTTTTGCAATAAATTTGTTGATAATATTTTTTATTTCCTTTATTTTCCACTTATTATATATGTATTGGTATATTATATTTTGTTTTTAAACCTCCCTAATATGTTGTCAATTATTGATTAACAGCATACTTTTATTCGTGTAGTGTAAAAAATAATATCAGAATGTTGATTATACAAAATCTTAAATTGGAACAGCTGATTATTGACAGTATACAGTAATAATAGTTTTGAAATAAATGTAGAATTTTATGTCAAAATATTTAGTGTAAACGGTAAACTCAATCCAAAGCACCCCTCCAGAACTTGTTAGCACCAGTGCGATTTTTGTTTTTCCTCAGTTAATTGATAATGAAATTTTGCTTAAAAATGGTAAAATAGTTTTTGCCAATACTTCATTTTATTTTATACTTGTGCATGTAATAAGTTTGCATATTTATTTTATTGATATTTATTATTCAATAGCTTTATACAATAAGATATAGCGATAGCTTTTTAAAATTATCGCAGCTCGTTAACATTAATTTATTATTTTATGATAAAATACGTACATAAGTACAAAACATGAGTTCCTAGCTTTATTGGAACTCATGTTGATTAGCCAGTCAAACTTGTATAACTGAAAATATTATAAGGATGGGCAAACCTACACTTCCCAATGAAAAGGGTAATAAGAACCAGATCCTTAGTTCGTCTTATCTAAGAGGCACAATTTGACGTTTTATATTTTTGAACTCGAAACAACTTTCCATAGGATTGACACTACTGAAAAAAATTGTGAACATAATTTTGTTCTTTCTTGAATATAGTTTTATTTTATCACTAATAATATAATTCTTAATCACTAACTTTAAAATTCTAATCATAAGGATTGTTTTGATTTATATAAATAAAGCAAAACAATCGTTGTATACATTTTTTTTTCTAGCGTCATTACGAAGCCACTTAAATCATTTATCGTAGTGTAACGATTCTGCAAACTCACTTGTATACGAATAATCTATAAGAAATGTGTGTTTTTAATTCATTCATCTTTATAATATCAATTTAAGAAGGCGCCACAATGGCGCTAGTGTCCCACCAGTTCATGACATGCACTTATTAGGTGTAGACAAAATAAAGTTTGACTGAGAGTAAATAATAAATTGGAATGTTAACTTTATAACGACTGATTTTATATATCAAAATATTTTTATTAAAATGACGATATCTTCACTTAAATCAACAGTGCAAAAATATCTCAGAAATTCACATAATATATATTTGAGTTTTCAAAAACTTATATAATTTTGAGATATGAGTATTGAGCAATTTACCTGGAAAGGCAATGTTTTAAGATCTTTTTATTCTACAAATTCGTTGTCTACTAGAGATGACAAGATTCTCTGTAACTTTTTTGACACTGGTGCCGTTTTTACGCGTGGTTAGCACAAGACTTAAAGTCATGCGACCCAAACGCATGCCAGAGTCGCATATGACTTATGAGATCAAATTAATTATTTTCCTTTTGAAAAATATATTATATATGTAATCATAATTAATTATCTATTTATCAAAATAGTTATATATACATATTTTCGTCATGGACATACCAAATCAAAGGCCCTACAAAGAGTAAAGAGATGCATAGCAGTCAGCCTCGAAATTGTATTAAATATTAACATAAGGTGTTAGAGCGTGTCAGGTATAGGCGTATTTTACAAAAGCTTTTATCTCTCATTTTCAACGATACATGAGGGATAACACAGGTAACTTTAGTTATCGATGGAAGGTTGTCATACGTGTAGTCATAATTTTGCAAAATAAACAACAATCTATGTTGTGCAGATGACAGTACAGGTGATACTTGAAGGCCAGGCCATACAATTATCTCTTACAAAAGTGAATGAGAGTGAAACTACCGAGTTTGATGAGTCGTATTGTTGCAAATCTCAATCTCACAGATATTCTGAATCTCTTAAGTCTACGAAGAGAGGATGATTCAATTTGTGTTCATATTTCTTTGTCAGAAGAAATGACAAATGTTTCTAAGAGATGTTTTGATTTATAAACCTAAATCCTATGTATAATGTTTATTACTTATTACTGGGTATTTTTAATAGTGTAGTAGTCCTTGATTTTATTGAAACTTTTATGAAAGTCTCCGAATATGTCCTTTTTAATATCACAAATTCAGCTTGGCGCCCCCTTGTGCCGCCGTCCGGAGCACTAGCCCCGTTTGGTCTCCTAGATCCGGCGTTGGTTTGTATGGTCGTTCGAGGTTAAAAATAATAATTTCAAATGTTACATCCTTAGGTATACCTAAATAGTTTTATTTCAATCCGTACAGGTACCAACTACCAATATACTGAATAATTTTGATAAAAACTAAGTTTGGCTGGCTAATCCTTTCTAAACAATTGTGAAAAATAAACATACCTACAAATTTTAAAATATAATATAATACCTACAATAGTACCTACTGGGTTCAAAATATTATAGATTATTAAAGCAAAGTACAAAACATTCACTCCAAAAAGTAGGTTCATGGAGTACCAAACATTTACCATTGTGACTCGACTGAGCAAAAGTATATCTGGGTAGTATAAATTATAACTTATATCTACAAATTATACACATGACATTAATTTTGCTCGACTTAAATTTTGAGATTAGGTAAATGAACCATTTCCATAAAGAAGCCTTTACCTAATTCTAAGCAATAACCACCGCTAAAGATCTCTTAAACAAAAATAATCCCAAAAAGAACTTGTTGCTTTGATTAAGGATTATACATTTTTGTAAAGCTATGTTTTATCAAATAAAGTATGGCTGAGGGATAATTTATATTCCATTACTTGGTAGCCCGTGGTAAATTCCTTACAGGTACGTATAGCAGAAGAAAACTCAGCATCTATTTAGTAGGAATGATAGTGGGAACCAAGGGTAGTAGTCAGATGAATCTAATACGTATACTAAAATATGAAAGTCTTCGTAATAATTCCCGTTTTATGGCTATAGATGATGCAAAGATTGACGATATCCCTACAGAACGTACCACGAAACAGCTAAAGGGTATAATCTAATATTGCATGCAGACTACTATATATTTGAACTACTAAAGAAGTTTTAGAGGGTTTAGTGATCGGTTGGACAAAATCGGATTTCTATGAATCCATTCTAGACTACCACTAAAACAATTCGGGCTACATTCAGAGCATCAATGGTGAAATATCATCTGGTCGGCTTCACTTACGAACATCTAAGGAAAATACGGTTCATTGTAAAGCTATTTTTGCGGTACATGATGTGTTTCCATATTCGAACTAAGCCAATCTTTTTCAATATTGGTTTTCTTTTAACCCTATTTTACTCTTTGCCTAACCTTAACCCTATTTGACTATCAAATTATGGCTTACATATTGTGTAAATGGCATATAGTTTGATTTTTTACAGCTTCTAGGGACAAAGACCCACGTATGTAAATTTTATTTTGATGAAACGTATTCTTTTTAAAAAGGTTCTTGTTAGATAGATGGGCGATGAAGTGATCTTACAAGAATTATTTTTATTTTGAGGCAAGAAAACCTAAAACAATATTCCCAGCGTATTGCAGTTGCCTTTTGCGAAGTCGAGTTATATTGTAATGCATATTTTACGTTAGCCTATATTTTTTATTGAGCTGGGTCTTGATTTAAGGCTGCTAAGATGGAAAGAAACGAAACACACGGAAATATTTTTTTTTATCTCAATAAGTAGGTACATTAAAAAGAAAATTAGCATTAAGGTTTCCATGCTTCAAACTACTAACCTTAGCTATTTTTTTTCTTAGAAATCATATAAAAAACAGAATAATTTGCAATTATTATTGTGTTTATTGTTAAATATAAAATATGTTATCAAACTATGTTGGTGTTGTACTTGCGTTAGCGATTTATTTATTAGTAAAATAAAATTATTTACTTAATTTTAAGAACCACCGTAGTCTTAATTATTTACTTATAATTTAGATGTAAATATTGTACTATTGTTTGTTAATTAAACATTGTAAATCTCATTTATCATTTTATTTTTTTTAGAGTTATTAGGTATGTATGTTACCTAATAGTTCCTATGTTCCACAAACATAGGCATTTTCATTGCCTGTGTTTATGGACCGTAAGAATTAACAGGTAGAAAACAACAATGTTAGTCAATTGTTAATAATATATAATAATAAACTATAGGAAATTTCTGTACGCAAGCTCTTAAAACATCAAATATTTCACTTTGTTTCTGTGCCTGTTTTGGAAGAATTAGAAAAGAATTATAAATGGCAAATCAGTTTTTTTTATATTAAAATGTACATCGTCTGTATTTTTAGTTGGTAATTATTTGCAGGCAAAATAGAATGTCCAAACCTAATATTCACTCACCTTACGTTTCCTATGTTCCACAAACACAGGTATTTCCATTGCCTGTGTTTATGGATCGTAAGAAATAGAAGGTATAGTTCCGCACTGCAAAAATAGTAAAAACTACGCATTCAGACACAGAAAGTCAAGACTATAGTTTAAAAAACCAATATCTTTTTATCTGTTTGTTTGTTCGTGGATCAAGTAAGAAGCAATGGTCGGATATTAAAGAAATTTATAGTTATACACATTATCTAAATCAACCAAAGCATGTTTTTCAGTGCAGAAAACTTTTTTTTTCGTAAAAATAAAAAAAAAATATGTTATTGTGTTATTAATTACTAATATGTATTTTTTTACATTTTATGTGATTATATGATGATCTTCAAAGGAGGGCTGGGGTGTGTAATAGAAATTAATTAAACAAATATAGATTTATTAGTAGATATATATTTAGTTTAGTCGTATTAAGCAAGATTATAATTTTACTTAGGTTTATTTCTTTTTTACATTTATACTGCCTCGATATTTGAAATAAGGCTTTATTTTGTATTTAACGGTAATTTTATCTTAAACAAAAAGGAAACACAAGTTTTGCAAAGTTGAATTTCAACTATTTGAATTCGATCAAATAGTTGAAATTATATTACCATTAAAAATTTAATTTACCTACTATTCAGATGAATTTGATTAAAATAATATAAAAATCTTAAGACTTAATAATAATTTTATTAGCGTTTTATTGTATTTGATGCGGTCCATAAAGTGTAGTGCTTAGGGGTAACTACATTTCAGAAAAGAAGTAATGTGTTGTAATCGTAGAAGCTTTTGTCCCTATTTAGTTCCTATTCGTAAGAATTAGAAGGTCAATTGCAACAATTAAGGTTAGAAGGAGAATCACTTTATTACTAATAAAAAAAAATGTTGAACTTATTTATAAATTTCTAGAAGGTTATTCGATTTTTTATTACACATTATCTAAATCAACCAAAGCATGTTTTTCAGTGCAGAAAACTTTTTTTTTCGTAAAAATAAAAAAAAAATATGTTATTGTGTTATTAATTACTAATATGTATTTTTTTACATTTTATGTGATTATATGATGATCTTCAAAGGAGGGCTGGGGTGTGTAATAGAAATTAATTAAACAAATATAGATTTATTAGTAGATATATATTTAGTTTAGTCGTATTAAGCAAGATTATAATTTTACTTAGGTTTATTTCTTTTTTACATTTATACTGCCTCGATATTTGAAATAAGGCTTTATTTTGTATTTAACGGTAATTTTATCTTAAACAAAAAGGAAACACAAGTTTTGCAAAGTTGAATTTCAACTATTTGAATTCGATCAAATAGTTGAAATTATATTACCATTAAAAATTTAATTTACCTACTATTCAGATGAATTTGATTAAAATAATATAAAAATCTTAAGACTTAATAATAATTTTATTAGCGTTTTATTGTATTTGATGCGGTCCATAAAGTGTAGTGCTTAGGGGTAACTACATTTCAGAAAAGAAGTAATGTGTTGTAATCGTAGAAGCTTTTGTCCCTATTTAGTTCCTATTCGTAAGAATTAGAAGGTCAATTGCAACAATTAAGGTTAGAAGGAGAATCACTTTATTACTAATAAAAAAAAATGTTGAACTTATTTATAAATTTCTAGAAGGTTATTCGATTTTTTGCTCTTCTTATATAATAAGCAGTGAAAAAAATAAAAAATAAAAGAAGACTATAACACTAAGAAGAAATAGAAGAATCGACAAAATACTTATTGATATTAACAAAAGAGAGAAAACGATATGAAATGGCAACCTCTGTAATCTATATAATTCCTATGTTGCACAAACACAGGTATTTCCATTACCTGTGTTTGTGGACCGTAAGATTTAGAAGGTGAATGGAAACAGTGAAGATTAGAATGGAATCACTATTGGAACTAATTTGAGACAAATTATATTTTTAATCTTAATTATAAATTTACAGAAGTTTTTTTTTATCTGTGCATCTTTCTAATCTAATAGGCAATTTTTAAACTCTTGAGTATTAGAAAATAAAAAAAAAATCGATAAATTACTTTTTAATATTTAAGAAGAGAGATAACGTTATAAATTTAGAACCACTGTGATCTATTTAGTTCCTATGTTCCACAAACACAGGCATTTCCATTGCCTGTGTTTGTGGACCGTACGAATTAGAAGGTGCATTGCAACAATGAAGGTTAGAAGGGAAATATATATAAGAATTCTAATTTGATGAAAATAATAATATGAATGTATTTTGCAAAATCGTTAAGCTATTATATTTTGTGTTTTTTTAAAAAAACAGGTAAAACATTATCGTAAATTAAATTAAGAGTCGATAATATTTATTTATTTACTTTTCTGAAGATAGAAAACGGCGTAAATTTGGAACCAGGGTGGCCTATTTAGTTCCTATGTTCCTATGTTCCTAGTACGAATTAGAAGGTGCATTGCAACAATGAAGGTTAGAAGGGAAATATATATAAGAATTCTAATTTGATGAAAATAATAATATGAATGTATTTTGCAAAATCGTTAAGCTATTATATTTTGTGTTTTTTAAATAAACAGGTAAAACATGATTGTAAATTAAATTAAGAGTCGATAATATTTATTTGTTTACTTTTCAGAAGATAGAAAATGGCATAAATTTGGAACTAGTGTGGCCTATTTAGTTCCTATGTTCCACAAACACAGGTACTTTCATTGCCTGTGTTTATGGAGTGTAAGGAATAGAAAGATTGGAAACCGTCCCTTGAATCTTTAATATTACTAGTATTATTGGGACGGACGCTATATTCTGATATTGGGTTTTAGTTGAAGTGATAATTAAGAATTTCTTTTAACATTAGCATACAAATAATTGTTTCATAATTTTAAATTGTTTTAACATTTTTGAAAAAGCTTAAATTAGGTTTTTAAAATAGATATTATTGTTTTTATTTAGAGACCTCTAGTCACTTTCTACATCTACTATGGTCTTCTTATACATGATAAGACTAATGACTCTAAGATTTAGAACGGTGATAACAGATGGCGCTTCCAGATTAGTAGTCGATAAGGTAAGTTTGTTAGTGTAGTTCGCAATCTGTGTATTATTAATGATTGGCCTGTTTAACCAATAAATACCAACTTTTCTATACGGGTATAATGGGTATTATACCAGGGTGATTATATACGGGTATAATACCAATTACACCCATATGATAATAGTTAGTTTAGCGACTCACCCGGCAAAATCGTAACATAAAGTACATCACGCTCTGGCTACACGTGCAAGCACTTTATGGTACTCTGTGGCAAGCACCACAGAGTACTATAAAGCAAGCACTAAGCCGATCGACGGCACCACCAGCAAAAACTGGTCCCGTCAATTTCTAATAATGTCACCGACAGAGGGCGCGTTTGAAAATGTTTAACAGTTTAATTTAATAAAGTTATTTTTCAATATTTTGTTGTTATAATAATTAAAATTAAAGATATTCAGTACCTTTAAAATATTTTAATTTCATCTCTTTCCACTTTATAATAGAAATTATTTAAAGGGTTAAAAAATATTAAGGCCTAATAATTATATTTATAATCTAAGGTATAGCCAATTATAAAAAAAAGTATAATAAGTTATCAGAGGCCGATTTCTCAATTATCTAGAAAATTATTAATTGAAACGTTAAATATTATTTACAAAAGAACATAAACAACGTTTTCAATAATTTTGGAATTGTAAGTATGAAAATAAATTGACCAAATAAAATAAAATAATTCTAATGCTAACGATAAACTCAGAATACTCTGGCATGGCTACATGACCTTTTCTATTTATTTTGTTGCACAATAATATTTAAGAGTAAAGTATATACCTACCAAGAATAAATAAAGATATAGGTTTGAGGATATTATTGGTATAATCGCCGCAGTCAAAGTAATGTTTCAATTATTTATAATAGTTTTTTACCTTTTAGATTGTTTAGTTAAGACCCATCTATATATTAAAATATAAATTATGTAACGATACTATTTACCATATTTAAGTTAACTTGTGAATATACATTTTAATATTTCATTGAAAATGGTTTATATTTATTTTCCTGCTCTAAAATACGATTTATTATGAACTATATTAGTATAGTTAGCAAAAATGAAGTGTCTATTAACTTCAATTATCAAACATAATTAAAAAAATCGGTCACCCATTTCTTTACGAAAGATACAAGGTCACACCCAAGTGGAGATCCACACGGCAACTCTCTTAATGCCCTCGCGATCATTTTATAATACTGTTCGCTTTGAAATTAGGAATACCTTTGCTCAGTTATCTGTTCGTTAAAATTCGGAAATTATCTAATAGTAAGTTTAATAAACATTAAGTCAGCAGCATGTCCTATAGTTGGTATACGTGGTTAAATATTTGGAAAAGTATATCTTCCCTTAAAACGATATTCTTTGAGAGTGTAGTTCTTTCTAGAATAATAATATTTATATCAGTTTACTGGCTACTAAGAAATCTCATCTTATTTAATAGATCTCATCAAGGGTAATTTCCCACTAAATTATCTATTTTCAACTAGTTATTTTGGTTGGAATACATGACCCCTTTGACATTAAAGGAAACAACAGCAGCATTGAAGATTGTTAAGAAGTTCCTTTCCAAAGTTCATCAGATCAAAAACTTAAAAAGAATAATGAGCCCTATTAGGTACCACTGCATAATACTGTATCCTCTACCTGTTTATGTTCATATTTTTATTGCAATTCATGTTATCAACATGAATGCAATACATTTTTTGTAGTAATTTAAACAGTTGAGATCTACAAAATTTTCTAGGCAGGTTCAAATTTTAAAAAAGGCTAATAAAATTGTTTTGCATCATTTAATCGCCCTAAAAATGTACAATACAGCTGACATTCCCAAAACAGCATGAAATAAAATCGTTAACAATTCTACACGCCACGAGCAGTACTGGCCTTACATTATCGCCGACCTGACAAATATACTGGGAAACTATTCATAACATGATTTGAAGTAACAATCTACATATACGAGGAATAGGAATAATTGAGTTTTTACGTACAACATTTTATTTGCAGATTTTTTTTGTATACTACATAATTATTAAATAAACTGCATTCATGATGATGCATTGATAAGTGTAACACTTAACACATAGTTCTCGCACCACTAATAAGGAGGTTTCACACATTTGATTCCATGGCCGTCCACTCCAGATAGATATACAAGAAACCTCATGTAGGATGGCAGTAGCAGTGTTCTTAATGTAATTAGTTTAGAAAGCGAAGAGCAGCAAGAAGGCCATCATAAGACAGAAGAGTCCCATGGCCTCAGAGAGGGCGAATCCCAAGATGGCATATGAGAACAGCTGCTGCTTGAGGGAGGGGTTCCTGGCATAACCGATGATCAAGGAACCAAACACTGTTCCAATACCCGCACCTGAAATTGTACATTTTATTATTACACAGTTGCCTTAAAATAGTTACATGTTTTTTATTGAAGACATGTCTACACCAATTCTCTTTAATAAAAGAAAAAATAATGAAGTTTCAGAACTGCTACAGTAAAAGTAGGACTAAAAGGTAACCAAAACATGGTTACCATATATAACTAATTATCTATTTAGATGAATAACCTAAATAAGTGCATCTAATCTCTTACAACTGTTACATAATGCATCTAGATAGTTAGTGGGATGTAGGAACCAAAAGCTCACCTCAATGTGCTCTCACCATACAAATAATAATGCCAACGCATATGTATTATGTATACATGCATTATCTTACATTCCTCAGATTTTAGGGTTAATTTACACTGTACAAACAAAACTTATAAATAATTATGTCTAAAGGGCAAAAAGCATTAGAAAAGCAATCATCAAACAAAAAAGGCCCATGGCTTCCGATAGTGCAAATCCCAAGATGGCATAGGAGAATATTTGTTGCTTCAGAGAGGGGTTGCGTGCATAGCCAATGATTAAGCATCCAAACACCACACCAATCCCAATACCTGTGGGATGTATGTTGCATAAGCCTAAGATTTCCTGACATTCATTAAATAATAGCTTCTTTAAAAAACAAATTTACCAATTTGAATCAATGTATTCAAAAAAATTTAGATATTTAACTTCTTGTTTAAAATTAATACAAATTTTAAGGAAAAAACTAATCCACAGTTTATAATCTAAGTCACTTTTAATAAAATTAAGTATCCAATAAGAAAAAATGTTAAGAGACTGTTCTTGATGGTTAAATAAAATTAATCATCCTGTTTGTAAGTGAAAATCAATGTCCTCCATCTTACATGTTATGCAATCACTCTTGTATTAACCCTTTTGAAAGGGTGTTTAACATAGTTTTTAAATAGCATTTTATAGATTTTTTCACATCACTAATTTAACCATGCATATTAATTGTAAGCAACTAAAATAAGACAGACCACAAATGTTCTAGTCACACCTTTTGATTTGTTAGCCACAAATAAAGGTTTATCACAATCACAAAACTTACCAGAGCCAGCTACTCCAACTGTGGCAGCTCCAGCACCAATGAATTTGGCAGCAGAGTCAATGTCCTTAGTGACTGAGGTGGTCTGGAAAGAGCGCACTGCAGACAGCTGAGAGACTGGGGCAGGCACAATTTGGGTCTGGGGGAGGGCCGCCAGTGGCCTCACAAGAGCTGTGTTGCAGAAGATCTGAAAATTTGATATGCTTAAAAACTAAGTACTACCATTAGAATGAAATCATTAATAGTACAGAACTAGTTACTTATTCAATTCAACAACTTTAGTAAACAAAATAATTTTAAGTAGAGTAAAGTATTATTACAATTATGTCCAAGTGTAAAAAGTAACTTCACTTATTAGTATGTTATTAAGCTTTCATTAAAATAATAATTCAATATCATTGATAGAGTTGAGATAGAAATGATTAACAGCAGATTTGACATGTTATATAACCATAATCACTGTCATATTATAGCACAATTCTGAGGTTTTGTGATAGAAGTAGACATGCTTTTTAAGTATTAAAGCAGTTGTTAGGTTAATAGGAACACACTTACTGTGTAATCCGTGTAAAATTCAGTCAATTGTTGTCAAAAAAATACATATTCAAAGTTAGGTGATCTATTGAGTACTGCTGTATTGTAATATAACAATGATTTTAGGTTTTAGAGGTTTTTTATTTATTATATTACAGAAGTACTTACAGCAGACCTGGCTGCAGGGGCGATTAATCTGGCAGCAGACAGCATTTTTGTTTTTTTAATTTATGGGCGGCGACCGACAACTGAAAGAAATGATTGCTAGATATAATAGGAAGTTGTATTTATTGATATAATACTACAGGAGACTTGACAGTTTGACCGCAGAGTTACGTAATTTACAGGGCTACGTAACAGAGTGAGATAGGGAATTAAAATTTATCGGAAATTTTGTTATATAGCCATACGGATATCACTAAGCACTGAATTTAATTGTGAGAACAGCTATATTTATCACGTAAATATAATATAAGAAGGCAGCGGAAAATGGCCGAATCGGCAATCTATCTTTCGTTTCGATGTCAGTCTTCAGTGACAACTTACGATATCACAAAAAAATATTAGCACCAACGCGCACTATGTGCTCTTGAGTAACGATGAAAACACTTTTAATTCAGCTATTAACTAAGATTTCAGCACTTTTTCACGATTAGATTGTTCACAATTCTACGAAACTTACCAAAGAACACCGAGAAGGAGGAGACCGGCCTTTGGAATGTTCAATTTCTAAGTGGACAAGAGTCACAGACTAAAAATTATGAGTCTCTATTGGTTGTCTTGCGCAGATTGCGCCAGTTCCGCTGCAAACAGCCAACTATTGATCGGGCTGCGTGAATGACATATGCTTTAGAAACTTTTTATTTTTTAAATTTATAATGATACAGATATTCCTTATTAGTTGCAACCGTATTTCTATTATTATTTTTTAATTAGTTTTGAGCTAAAACATTTTTTTATTGAATAGTTTAAAGTAAATACAAAATAGCGCAGTTTTCCGGGAGTACAGTGTTACATTTGACTAGTCCATTATACTCCATTCGACATGGCCGTCTTCATGATAAACATCTGTAAATTTAATGGCTGTGGGATAACATTTCCATATTTAGCGGATTTAATTGAGCATATCGAAGACGTCCACATTGGTAACTATTTAATTATATGCATTTATTTTCTTTATAATTGTGTTTTTGGCCTTGTAAAATTAACAGTGGGAGGGTCCCATAATACGTCTTATCACTATGGTAAAGTTGTCAACATTGGAGTGGAGTTTTTTTACTTATAAATAAAAGCGGGAAATTTTGGTAAATATATATTTCAAAATAAAATCCGTAGTGCTTTTCAATTAGTAGTTAAATGTTCTTACAATTATTTTCGTGTCGTCAATTAGATTGTAAACATTAAACAGCTGATTGAGACGGTTGCGGGGCAACTTAACGAAAAAATGCATTTTATCTAAATATTTTTTTTTACAGATTATGACCCAGCAGTCATTGAACAAAAAGAAGCTTCGCAGCCAGCGTGTATACCGTTAAGCTATGTTTTGAAGTTTTTCACCGAAGCGTCGCGGAGGGAGATTCAAAACATGCCTACAGCTGACGTTCGTCGCCGACTGGTCTCTGCACCGAAGACTCCGTCTGTCCGAAGCAGTACACCCACAGGTTATTGCTATTAGATCTTAAAAAGTAATGTACGTTGAATTTTTTTTGCTTCTACAGTTATTTTGTTTTAATTTTTCTTATATCGTGCAAATGTATCGTGTAATCAACATTACATATTTACCTTTAGAATTAACAAATACTGTCTATTGGTGGACAGTTTAGTCGAATTAGTAGGCGTGCTAGTACTACAGGATATGAGTGGTAGTAAACTGAGTCAATAATTTTGCTTGGGTGTAACATGTGACTACAAATTGTGCATTAATTAAGGAAAGGGTAGTCGACTCCTCGCCAAGTTTGAACGATTATATAGGCAATAAGCGGCTTTTAAAGAGAGTGGTTATATTATATAATGAATGCTTAAACTGTCTAGCTTATGCTGTCTAGCCTAGCCTAGGCTTTAGCTGTATAGCTGTCTAGCTGTTTGTGTAGCTAATAAGTCCGCAAGTGTGCGCTCGTCGAAGTGCGCTTATATCGATCAAGAAGTAGTGTAAAACTTAAGTCGTAGACCATATAACTTATTTGTCGGTCGATACTGTACCATATTTATGTTTTTACATAATAATGATTTTAGATTCCTGTATTAAAATCAATCTTAGATTTCTTCCTACACACTCAATCCATACGTAATTTATTTGGAGATTGTAATTTCAATCTTTATAACAAAAAATGGATCAAGATCGTTTGTTATTTTGGCATAAGTGTCTGAATTTTCAACTGAAATAAGATCTGTCGTCTGGGCTCTTAACATATTCAAATTTATATTTTATAGAGCTTGACTTGTATTACACTCGTGAGGCTTAATACTAATAATACTTATTTATTTAGGTATTTCAGTCAATGAATTATTATAGTTTTTTAATTATTGTTGTTATTGTAATATTGAAAAGTTGTTGTTGCATATTAATTATGTAACAACAGTAATTTAATAACTTAGAACTTCATTTTTATAATTATATTAATACAATTTTATTTAACAACTACTTCAGAATATGTTTGTTCGGGGTGGAATCTATTTCTATTTACGTAAGCTACGAGTTTCGTCAAATTATCATTAACTTAAAGGATTCCCTAAACTAGAAAAATCAGCAATATTTATTTAAATATATACATTTACAGGTAGCGAAGTAGATGAAGACGAGCTCATGAGCCCCTCCGAGGACAGCAACGACTCTTGGACCACCGTGGAGGAATACAGCTCGGAGTTCATACTGAGATATGGCGTCAAGTGAGTTGGGTTACGTTATTAATTTCGTTGATTTTTTAAATGTTGTAGGCAGACCTTGCTATTACCCCTAATACGAGTTCGTTATGAAACGTTGATAATTTTCTAGCAGTCACAAAAAGAAATCTTGATTATGATTGGTTCCAATCACAACCAAGAGTTCAAGAAACTACCATGAACTTATATAGCAATATTGCTGCAATATTACAATAAACTTAATTTCGAATTCGTCCTAAAAGTCATATTAGTGTGATAATGTTTCGATAAAAGTTTTGATGACGTCATCCTAAATATTTTTTTTACAACAGTAAACATTATTGGCCAAATTACATTATACGATCTGTGCCAGTCTATACAACTGGTCTAAGTCGCATCGCATAGTGGCTGTTAGTCCGATAGTGCTACTCTCTGATTGGTGGAGACGCCTATTAGTTATCTCTCAAGGTCAAATAGAGTTCAGAGCGATATAATGTAATTTGCCCATACGATGGAGTTTTTTGACATTTGAAAAATAGATGTAACCTTGGTTTTTAAGTACAATTTTTTAATTTTATGGAAGCATTAATTATTTTACGTCACTAAGCAGGAATAAAACAATATTGTTATATAGAGCTCATGGTACGAATCAAAGTAATATTGTAATATTGCAAGAAAACTTTTTAAAACTATGATGGTTTTTAAGATATCATGGTAGGTGCTGGTTGTATACCTACAACATATAATGGGCTACAGTTACATATTGTGAAACGATTTAAAGCTAGGAATGTCTGAAAAATAACTTTTTTGTTTCATAAGTATTTTTCTAATATTTTAAATATATTTTGAATGCTTCATCTTTTTAATCTTTGTAACGCTTCGTTTGTTTTCACAATTAAGTCTTGCTTAAAATAATAAATAGGTAACTAAGCGGAAGTATTGTGAATAAAAAACACAATTGATTATGTTCATGTCAATCAATGATTGAATGACATGAACGTAATAAACATATTCAGTTACTCGGTATCTTTATTATTTATTAAATGAATGAATTAATGAACGTGCACATTGATTTTTTATCAGAATGTGCCTGAATGAATGTGAATGAAATGAATGAATGGGCGATCAAATGATAAACAATGAATTGCCCGGCACTGAACGAGTGAACGTCTGTATTCCCTTTGAGGGTGTGAGTGAATGAGTGACCGCATGTATGACAGCGCGGTGTGTCCGTAGGATGAACGCGAGTGCGATGTCGGGTGCGCTGGGCCCGGCGGCGCAGGAGAAGCCGTTCGCGTGCCCCGTGCCCGGCTGCAAGAAGAGGTACAAGAACGTCAACGGCATCAAGTACCACTCCAAGAACGGACACAAGAAGGACGGCAAGTTAGTATTTGGTTTACTTAATGACGAATGCTTGTATGGTCTGTGTTGTATCTACTGCGACCATATTATACAATTTACGGGGCACTATTTGACCCTTAAAATAGTGAGTAAGTGTCTCCATCAATCCTATATCACGAGCTCACTGACAGCTGTTTTACAATATAATATTAGTACTCTAGTTGACCTAGCACTTAGTAAATTATATAAAGAAATGGTTGTTTAAAGAATACTGATGTTACGTTGTATTGTGGGATAGATATTTATAATTTCAAACGCAATTTATTTTCAAAACGAAACGTTGGCCTCCTGGTCGGGAGACGTCCGGTTTCAATCTCATAAAACTCCTTAGTTTTTCGGTTATTTGTCTTGGTTCCACGTGTGATAAGATGAATTTATATTTTGCAATAGAAAATATCGCGTAATGCCTGCGCCAAATCCATATAAGCAGAAAAGTGTCCCTTCGCTTAAGAAACGTATGACCGCGCAAGAGTATTTCTGGAAAAAATGGGTACCATAAATTATTAAAATAATTTTGTATTATCAATAAAATTAAAAAAATAAAAATAATTTGACAATCTGATGTAGTACCTACTCTGTAGTTGACCTTGATATAGTTGTGTTGGTACTATTGGACAATAAGTTTGAACCAAACATATGTAATATACGTAATAATGTAGTATACGTAAATTGTTCAGATGATATAGCACTCAACTTTTAATTATGTACACAATCTTTCATGTTTTTATTTCAGGGTAAAAAAGGCCTACAAATGCCAATGCGGCA
Organism: Dircenna loreta; assembly: GCA_963555665.1. Lineage (NCBI taxonomy): Eukaryota > Metazoa > Arthropoda > Insecta > Lepidoptera > Nymphalidae > Dircenna > Dircenna loreta. The sequence continues at coordinate 3,293,927 of OY743099.1, read as the reverse complement.
AAAGCTACAAAACGGCCCAAGGGCTTAAGAGCCACTCCATATCTCAGCACATGTCGTGCGAGCGCTCCCTCGGGAACAAGCTGCCCGACCTGGTGGTGACGGCCTCCCCGGCGAGGCACGCCGACCACCTCGACACTAGCAAGCTGCTGCGCATCTACGACACCATCAAGCCCAAGGACCTCCCCTTCACCATCCCCAAACATAACCTCACCCAGTTCAGCATCATCAGCGCCAATCAAAGCCAGGCTCTCCGCCATTCTGTCCTCCTGACACCGAACGCTGGTCTGGATAAGATCAAGTGCGAAAGGTCCCCCAAGGTCACCGTGACCCAGGAGGTGACGTACGATGTGTCCAACCTGTCCCAATTTAGCGATCGTCGAGGCTAGGCCCGACGCCGCTGCTGTATAAAAATGTTCTCACATCGAGAAGGTGGCATCCAATTTTATCTGTTTTTTATATATACTGCATGCACCTTCATTTATTTAGTTATTTATTTCTCAAAGTTTATTATATTGTTTTGTTTGTTTAGTTAGAATTGTTTGCTGTGATGTTTAATTGTTTTAATTCGTTACCAAAAGTGATATAATTCGCTAGTTTAGTAAATCCAAAGGATTCAATTATTTTTTTCATTGTTTGCACTATCATGTCCCTGCGTTATATAAATGTTACATCGACAGGGTAATAGCTTGAGGCTTACTCTTTTGCGATTATAGATACATTTGGCTGACTTTTGTATAAAATACGAAAATTACTTTTCCAGCTCGTGCCATTCACACCTGTACTTAAATGTATTGTCGCTTACATTTTGTTAGATATAAGTTTTGTATTAATATGAAAAAAAATACAAAAAATAGCATTTGCTGTTAATCCATTTAGGATAATAAATATACTCGTAAATGTGATAATATTTTAGAAAAAGTAAAAAAAAATGCTTGTAAGCGTATACCTACTAGAGTAACATAGTACTTAAGGCTGACATTTCTTTGACTTGATGTAAGAGGAATGCTTTTTAATAGTTTATTTTATTGTAGTATATGTATGTAACAGAGAAATTTTTGTGAACCAAATTTTTGACTGCTGCTGCTCTATGTAACGTTTAGTTACTCTTAGACTGCAGTTTCCTATTGTCTGAATTTGACTATATATTTGTGCCTTTTTATTTCATGACTTATCATGATATTAATATACCAATATTGTAAATTATTATACCTAATTAAGGTTATATCTGTTTCAACTTATCACGTCTGAGGATTGGTTGATGAAAATTTTCCCGCCTTATTTAAAGGTTTGCTTGATACAAAATTACCCAATATATATATTTATATAGAGGTCGGTGCTGTTAACAAGGGAAACCGAAAGAGGGTAGCTCGTTAAAATTGGTCTAGTATAAATAAAGTGGTGCCTAATTGGTACCTTTAGTGTGATATTTTTAAAAAGCCTTCGCTTAAACGCCAAAGACGAAAAAACAACGTTCATCGTATATATATATAATTTCATTTTAATTAGACAATTATTTATTCTGTCTAATTAACAATTATCTGTTTATTTACTCTATACTACTCGAGCAATATGCGAGTGAGAGGTCGAATATTTTATCATATATCGAAGCGAGATAGCGTGCTTTTAGTAACGATTTTTTTTTTGTTACTGGAGGAAAATAGCTCCGTCTCTTGGATATGCAAAATATGTCAATGTATTTTGCAATTTAACAAAAATATTTTATTTTACAAACATCTTACATGTAATTTTATCGAAGACATTTGCTTAAAAAAATCCCTGAGAGGAATAATAACTCATCGTAGATTTTAGTATTTGGTGTCTTTTAGTTTAATAAAGACTGATTGTTGAAAAAATTCATGTTAATATGATCATGAACATTTTATTGCTTAAAATTGTCATTAGCAATTTTTTTTAATTTATAAAACTATGATTTGTTGTTATTTTAATTTATTCGTTAACTTTATAAAGACATGCGAGTGCTCAGTATTTGTGTTGTTTTATTTATTTTGAATGAAAATATGCTTCTCGGAGTGTTCGAGTGAATATATGATTGAAGACAGTGAAGTGTAGGTATCCTATTAATATGTACTGCCTTCCAAAAACACTTACCTTATTTCAACCGTTTAAGAAATTAACGATATCTTTAACATTGAAATAATCTGCGCGACATATATAAAGATATTTAATTAATATTTTTCGTCATGTCGTGTATTACGTTGCTTTAAGAAGTGCTAGTCTCAAAGGCTATATTGACTGACGGTCAATTAATGAATAGACCAATTTTTCATGTATTGTAAAGGTTTCTGAGAATGCGATTGGAGAAATTTCATTTCTCTGAATGTTAAATTATATGTATATGTTGATGTGGTTGTGAAACTCATTGTCCCGAATGAATATTTTTGTGTACTATATTATCAGATAACAATAATATTTGTTAGAACCATAGACAGAATTAACTGAACAGTGTCATAATATTGACAGTTTTCTAGATAACCAGCGACAGAGGCGAATATCTACCTTATCTGTAGGCCGGCGATAAAAAAAATCATAGTGCCCCGTGAATAAATTCAATTTGAATCCTAGAAAAAGACAAGAACATACAGAATAATCACTTTGTCTCTCTTACACCTCTACGCTTATTTACTCTACAATTGAATAGGAAACCAATCAATTCTCTATGTCTATGGTCAGAATGTAAGTCCAGATTCTATTTAAATTTCATTTCCATACTAATTTATATAACCGTTTGAAGTTTAATAATAAACTCTTATCTGAATCGGTGGTACTTCGTGCTTTAATAATTCGCAGTATGTTATGTTTTTATTCAATGTTGAGAAATGTGTGAATATAATTTTTTGTACCAATTTTATAATATAGTATAAGATTCCTATTCATTATCGGTGTTTAATGGCGTTGATCCATCATTGTAATAAATAATAAAGCTTATCACGCCATAATATAGTTTTATTTAGCACCCCAGATTAAATTGCTTACAAAATAAATAAAAAAAATGTAGAAATTAAATGTTTATTGAATAAAGGTATAGGTATTTATTCTATACATATGTAATAAAAAAATCTTTAAGACAAACTTGTTACACAATATTGTGAATTGTGCAAGGCAAGGCAGTTGGTATTAAAAATAATGCAGGTGATGGTTTTAAATTATTTATTATAACGCTTTATTTAATATACACATTACTATATAACTTAATATCACACAGGATAATAGAATATTTGGTGGAATGTGCTCATGAAAGCCGAATATCAAAGCATACACTTGTTATTAATATATTAAATATGTATAATTGATTATAATTGTATATACATAGGAGTGTCGTTATAATGTAGATTTCATATCGCAAACTAAACAAAACATATCTTTCATTTAATAACAGATTCGCTCATTATTTGACTCACGGCTGTTCCCGATATTCACTCTCTCTACTGTGAAGTCTTTGTACCACATAAGATAGAAATCTATGTATCTTTATCCTTTCTTTACAATACTGACAGTAGGAAAAATTTTAGCCAACTACGAAAAAAATATTTATTAAACAAAATACTTTTTTTTCAAAGTATATTTTTTTTACCTTTATGATGTGACGATAAAACAGATTTTGAACTTTCATTAAAGAAAAAAGGTTAATAATTTTTTTTGACGAAACAAATTCTTCTCCAACGTGAGATCACATATCTATTACTCATTTTATTACGGTATTTTATTACGATGATTATTTTTGATATTTATGTGTAAAGGATAATTTAATTATATTTTTTATTAATTTTAATAGTAGGTACTTGTAATGTTCTTGTGTATTGCAATAATAATATTTTACACATCGAAAGGGATATAATATGTCGGGACAAAATATAGTAGGTATGTTTAAACACATAAAGAAACGTGTTAAGGTTAGGTCTTTCTAAGACTATATAGTAAGTAATATATCCCTCAAATAAATGTCAATCGTATAATTTTGGCTTATGGAGGTGAGGGTGCCTCCACCATCTACCTCTAGCTTTACAGATAGATTCTTGTAAAATTATTAAATTTTTATTTGATAGGTAAGTATTGAAAATAATGTTAATTTTTATTTCAAGTGTCACTTTTAAAGCCCGTCGAAGTCGTAATATTGCTGTATTCTCAATACAGCAATACAGCAAATGTCTCAACATTTGACCGACTGAGAATTTAAAATTGACATTTTGGATGGTTTACCTTTAAATAGAGACAAGGAACACATTTTTTAGTTATTGATTTTGTAAAATAGATGCATAGTTACTGAGTACTACAGAAAGTCTCTATCTCGAACTGTTGTTAGAATATTGGGAACGTCCGTTAGTATACTCTATTAGATCCTCTATTTTTTGTTGGTAAGTTGTTCTAAAAGCGACATTATTTTGGCGTGTTGGGTCGATTCTCTCACTGGACACTTGTTCTGGACGTACAACAGCGCGCTTTCATCTTTCTGCTCGAAGGCCACTTGAGCTGCTTCTTCGTAAAATCTGTAAGATTAAATTTAATTCAATAACATTTAAATATTTGTCACACTTAACACACGTCTATTGGCCTAATGCTTAGTCGTCCTGACTAATGACCAAAGGATAAATGCAAAGGATAAATGTAGCTGGGAAGGGGAACAGTTTATGGGTTATTCGGGATTTGGTGTTCCGGCTCACTCAGTCACGGAACAGCAGTGGACTGGCTACAGCCAGGACAGCCAGGCTCACGACAACTACTTACTCGGCCTTCACATAATATTTGACTTTTATATTGTCTCTGCATCTCGGTAGATATTTCAGCGCCTCGTCGTTTTTCGCGTACTTTAGACAAGCGTCCACGAAGGGCTCGTAGCCGACGGGGGATTTCTTCGACTTCGAGAACCTGTCTAATTCCACCCAGTCGCCTTTTTCCGCTAGAGTTAATATTCTTAACCACCAGTATCTAGAAGCAAGTATTTTATGTTAAAAAAGTATATTTTTTATTCAATTTGTTTTACCCATTAAATAATGTTTATTCTCATTAAAATGTTTAACAAGCAACTTGGGTATAAAATAATAATACTAAAGTATATTTCATAATCATTAAAAAATATATAAAAACATGTTGCCGTGTTTCAGATGTCAGTTTATTCACCTTAAAATAAATATCCTAAATCATGATAAAGGATGGAAATGAACATATGTATTTAAGTAGTTTAATTAAATCTATACAAGTTCTTGGTGTGATTATATGCTGTGGATGTGTGTGTGTGTGTGTGTGTGTGTGTGTGTGTGTGTGTGTGTGTGTGTGTGTGTGTGTATGTGTGTGTGTGTAGTAGTTTCTCAATATTATCATAATAAAAATAATTTAACGACCGTAATATGAAAGTTTTGAAATAACTAGTTGATATCTTTGAATTTCAACGGTCTTGCAATAAAGTGTCCAATGGTTTATAAAAGAGCCGTGATGGTTTAGTGGTGGTACATGGATTCAAAGTCACCCAATTTAGTAGTGCTCCCACACTTTGTATAATATAGCCTCATAGGCGAGCCAGTTAGGCCGTAAGTTGGTGTTTAGTTGGTGGTTATGTCGGAGAACTATTCGAGGCGGTACCGAAATTTGAAACAACGGTTTTTCGCTGACTGACCGCAGCTACCTCTCTACTGAGATACCGGCCGGTAGATTGTTACAGCGGACCCGTCCGCGGGAAACTGGTTCTCAATACTACACGCAACAGTGTGTAAGTCAGCGGGGTACCGGTTGTGATGATGGATTTGCGGTGGTGTAATGGCAGCTGGGCATTGGTAGTTAGTCTCTCTGACCTTCCACCTAACTTTCCTGAAGTTAACATGAATATAATGAAGCCACGTTAAACCTTTACTCCAGAAGTTTCCGGAGCTGTAAGCGCGGCCACTACCCGTATTATTATATATTCCTGACAAGAGCCGGTCTCCAAACCTACCTACTACAGTCAAGTGATCGAGGGATTTGCAGGCAGTTGCCCGAACCATATCAGTGGGACAGGTTTGCTGGCAAAGGGCTTGGTCCACTTCTGGCTGCAATCGAAATCTGACGTGTCTCCAAGAAATGTGTAATCACATTACCAGCTCTACGAATCCAACATCAAAATCAGTACACACACTTACACCCTTGCGTGTGCCTCGTCTGCGGAGGGCTTGGGAACCGGTGACCCACGGAGCCCTTGATCTTGACAGCTGACCTGTAGTTTAGCTGTAAACTAGCTATCGCTGGGTGTCTCGGTAGACTTATAATAAAAAAAAAACATGAAATTTACTACAAGCCTTACCTTCTATCCGGCATTTTGTACTCGGATCTTAGTTTATCAGCCAGTTTAATTTCCCCGTGGTCGAGAAGCTTCTTCACAGTATCGTGGAGAGAGAGTCCTACGAAGCTCTGTCCGTACGTCTCCTGGAGACTCGACTGTTGCTTACAAAGTTTACGTGCTTCTTCACATATTGACGCTCCTGAAATTAAATGAAAATTCATCAATAATCAAAATATCTGTAAAAATAATAATTAAAACTATCTGTAAGTTTTGTACATTTCAGATTTTTTCCATAATATTTTATATTTTTATTAAAAATTTTGATAAACCGAAAAATATTCGTTATAATATTGTCTTATTTTATTGTACGAAAGTATAACAAGAAGCATACTCAAAGGACCCCTTTTATTTTATCGCCTAAATTTATTTCTGTCGTCGTGCCTCCACGCACTGCACTAGCCACATTTGAAGATGTTAATAGGCGATGATAACCACTTACTATAAGGTTAATGATCTGGTCGTTTTTAATCTATCTAAAACTGGACTTCATAGTTTAATTTAAAAAAAAACCTAATTCCATTTAAAATACGTAAAATAAAGCATTATAAGAATAAAAAAAAATCACTTATACACACAAATTAGCTAGTTTTATCAAATCAAATCAAATCAAAACTTGAAATACGTAGGACTAGGCAGCATTGTTTTAAGCCTTTCTTCGACTCTATGAGAAAAAAAACAAATTAACGTTATAAACGTAACGATACCAGGGCGTATGATCGAAATAGTTCCGCCTGCTCCTTCGAGAAGAATAAAAAAGCACCAACCCAGCTCGTTCTTGCCCTTCCGGTAGCAGTCCCTGGCGGCGCCGAGCGCGGCCTGCGCGTCCCCCGCGCCCCCCGCGCCCCCCGCGCCGCCGCCCGCCGCCGCGTCGCCCGCGTCGCGCACGTGCGTGGCGGCCTGCCCCGCGAACTCGTCCTCCTGCACGTACACCGTGCGCAGCGCCGCGCGGTTGTGAGCGCCGCAGTACTTTATGTACAGCGCGTGCGCCAGCGGGAAGCTGCGGATCGTCAGCTGGAAGTTTTGTATGACTTGTTACTTCGTCAGGTACCCGTCTGCGCCGACGACGACGAGCGAGAGAAATCTTTTCCAAATTGATCTTTCGGACCCCCGTAGCAGAATTAAAATGAATATTTGTCGTTTTTATAACAATTGGGTACATGTAACACAACTTGTACAATATTTTAGTTTCCAATGAAAACTAGTATTGAACCGATGAGCCAACCTCGAACTCGTGCTTGCCCATCTTCTCCTTGAGGTGTAGCAGCACGGTGTACACGAGGTCGGTGTCTCCGCCCGCTGTGGCCTTCATCAGCGCGGCCGCTCCCTCTCCCAGCGACAGCAGCAGGGGCACCTGCAGCGAGCTACGCGGCTCGTACTCCAGGATCTGAAGGGAGGGGAAAGTTAAGAATATGGATCAAGAAGAGTAGGAGATGGGAAATATTAAAATAGAATATAGATGTTATGACGATAGGGATGGGTCAAAGGTATCGCCTTAAAGGCGATTTGATTAAAATGGAATATTTTTCTAACCTTCTGCATACAATAAAAATTGTATGTTAAATTATATTTGTTTTATTTAATACAAGATTGTATTAAATAGAACCTGATTAATTCTAACTGACAATGCACAACCTAATATGGTGAAATTTATGTGAGTTTCAGACAAGTCTTGTGGCCAGCTTAGAGTAAACATAAATAATAATACAAAACTTACTTTAATAGCCAAAGCTTTCCTGCCTTTCTCAGCAGCTTTCATGGCAATAGTGGAGTAGGAGATTCCGGGGATGTTTCTCAGTTTCTCTCCTATTTCTCTCGCCGCACTTTCATTGTCCAAGTGTGGTTGAGTTACCTGTATAGGGTTCTTTGATTTCAAATATGTTCTTGTTTAAAAAGAAATATTATCGGCTATACATAGAGCAAAATATTTCACGAGTGCACATTGAATTATATCATATAAAGATGAATTATATAAATGAGATTTAATTCTAATTTTACAATGATTTTGAAATCTAAAGATTTGATTGGTTTTAAATGATTTCCTGTTTCAGGGTTGAATAGTATGATACATATATTATTTATTCGTAGTAATTTACCTTATAGCAAGCCCAATGAGAGAGAACTCTCGTCTGTCCGTCTTTCATCTGCAGGTAGGAGGCGATGTGTCCAGCGAGGCAGTGCAGGCGACGCCATATCAATCTATCTAGCAATATATGTTTGCCGAGATGTTGCGCTCTGACAGTGAGTTAAGAATATATCGGCGATAATAATGTATTTAGCTCATTTGTAACTAAACTTTCTAAATAGTTCTTAATTATTATCTAATTAATAAATTTTTGAGTATATAAAGAAAGATATACATATATAAATAAAGAAAGGCTCATTTTCATTTTTTTTCATGATTTGAAACTAATTAAATGTATAAATATTATAGTTAATGGTGGTATGCTATTGTTCAAATCTTTAGGAGCGACTGCTTCGGGTCCTGATGGTAATATTAATGCGCTTGTTTTTATTATAGAAGGAAAAACGAGCGCACGGGTCACCTTATGTCCAGCGATCACTGCCATCCACGATCTCATGCAACGTTAGAAGAGTCACAGGAATCAGATCATGAAGCTCTTCTGAACACTCTCTGTGATACACGCGGTAAGATGTGATATCCCTTCGCAACGATAAAGGATCTATCCTTGCAGTACACGGCGTCTCTGACAACTCGGGCGGTCCTATGGTACAAGATGATACCGGGGCGAGCCGGAACAGAGATGAAAACCGACCCGTGAAGTACGTGAAGTACTTGAAGTTGTACGTGAAGAATGTTAAACAGGGTGCCAAGAGTAAGTGCGTGGTATGCTTTTTTTTGCGTACGTCACGCCGTACGTCACGGGCAGGTACCAGGGGTGGTCGTATTCTTACCAGAGACCACATGGACAGAACGCTTCATCCTTGCACATCTGCAATATAGGATGTCCCAGATGCGTCACACCTTTGTCGAACGAGGAACGGTGAAAAAGATCAAAGGAGAAAATCGGCCACAGGGACTTGCACGTAGGTAGCGGTACAAATATTACTAGAGTTAGGTGGGCGGAGTCGTTGAAAGGGTACAGCAGGTGGGTGAGCGAGGTCGTCAAAAGGATACTGCAGGTGGGTGAGCGAGGTCGTCAAAAGGATACTGCAGGTGGGTGAGCGAGGTCGTCAAAAGGATACTGCAGGTAGGTGAGCGGTATGCCGACGCGGGGCGCCCGCAGCGCGTTGAGGGCGCGCAGCCAGCGGCAGGAGGCGACGTAGTGGTCGGTGAGCGCGGGGTCGCTGAGGAAGCCCTTCCCGAACTGCGCGGCGCGGACGAGCGTCTTCTGCACGCGCGGGTCGAACTCGTACACGGCGGCGTCGATGCAGTCCTGCACGGCCGCCGCCAGGTCGGGACGCACGAGCCGGATGTACTCGTCCGCGCGGTGACTGCGTCTCTGGATTATTTAGGTACGGGGTAGCAGAGACTTGTATTACTGTTATATTGTACGTCTTTTGTTGTTATGTTGTAAGACTAGTGAGTACATTTACGTTATTTTTTACTATTGAAAAGGTAATATTGTTCGGTGATCGGATGAGAACCGGTGTCCGTAATGTAGTATATCGGCAATTAGAACACCTAAACAGATGCTCAATTTTTTTCAAACTTGAAAGGGATTATCGCGTTTGCTCCGAATAATCTATGTTTTCTGGTAATAATTCAGACACTATCCAAAAAGTGATTATTTTCTGAAGTAGATAGTTGAAAAGTAAAGGGTTTGAAAAAGCACAGTGTTTATTAAAAAAACGCATAAATCTCGAAGGCTCTCAACATCACTACTTTGTGAATTACATTAATTACAATAATATCTTCAACTACATCTTATGAAGTATTAAAACCACCTGAAATTGTTTAGAAGCTTCGACCAAGTAAGAGCCCGGCGCCGTGCTGTTGATCCTGAATATCTTTTCCACTACCAGTGGTACTTTCTGTATGAGCTCGTGAGACATCTCCGAGATGACTCTCACGCAGTCGCTCTCCGGTATGAGGTGGAAGGGACCGTCGTAGGGGTACTTGACCGTAGTGCCGTTGAGGCCGTACACGCACATGACGTCGTCCCAGTGCCCGATGATGGCTTGAGAGCCACACCTAGTCATCATTTCAATATATGTATTTGTACATTGTTGACTGCTATTACGTGTGTAAATTAATTACGACTATTTTTATAAATAAAAATATTTTTTATATGAAGGTAACTGAATAACGATTATTCATACAGATAAAAAAATAATAATATTACCAAACTAGTTCCTTAGGCTGTTTAATATATTCCGTGTCGATTTCACAGTACTTGTTCCTGAGGTCCGATGAACCAACCCAGAGTACTCCCGAGTCCGTGAACAAGGCCACGTGCCTTCCATTTTCTGAAGGCATTATTGTTAGTATTTGTGTATACGCGTTTGTTATATCTGGACGCTGAAAATGTTTATAAGATTTATCCCATTCTTCATTAAATTAATAGAATGTTTGAATTATATAGAGTATATATAATTTTCTTTCAAAATAAATATACATATACATCAAAGTATTATTTTAAGTTTCAAAATTGTGGCCGGTCTCCTTACCACTAGCACAGGCCTGGACTCCCCGAGCTGACATCTATACACCTCCTTATCTCTACATACCAGCACTGAGATGCTGGGTGTCAATCGAGGGTCCGAGCTGATCACACACCAGCAACTTATTGGCTCATTTGCTCCTGAAAAGTATACTCTTGGTTAATATAATGTATCTATACTAATATTAGTATAGATACATTATATTACATTAATACTAGTATAGATACATTATATAATTTATATATATAAAGCAGAAGAGTTTGTTTGTTTGTTTGAGCGCGCTAATCTCAGGAACTACTGGACCGATTTAAAAAACTCTTTCAGTGTAAGATAGTCCATTTATCAAGGAATGCTACAGGCTATATAATATTACGTTAAGATAAGAAGGGGAGGAGCAGCAATAAAAAATGTTGCGAAAACGGCAAAATTCAAAACTTTCCTTGCGTGCGCTGAGTTAACGGTGAAAGTTACGCAAAAATCAACTACTACAAAATTGGTCTCCTCTAAAAGTTCTAAAAAAAAGTCCGCAACAGCATATGTCTAGCTTTTAAGATTAACCCACTATAACCATTTTTATGGTTATCAAAATAGTTCTAAAATAACACATTATTTGCGAAGTCGTTTGAATGAACATTATATTAATCCTTATCCAAATGAATAAGTTCTTTATCACAGGCACTTATTTTTTAACAAAATCGACCTTGACTATTTGATTTCAACCAATATGTAAGGAGTTAATAGAGTTTTTAAAATGATAATGGTTAAATACCACGCGCAAGCCGTGTGCATTAATGTGCGGGATGTGTGGAGCGGTGAGGCGGAGAGCGCTGGCCGAAAATTCTATATGAAATTCAGTAATTCTATTTTGATATTTTTAAAATGTTCAAATAAAACCATTGAGTAAGAAATTGACAGTTAGATCAACTAATATATATATATATATATATAAGAAAGTCGTGTTAGTTCAATTATTTATAACTCAAGAATGGCTGAACCGATTTGGCTAAAAATTGATGGGGAGCTTAAAACCAGGAGACGTACAAAGAATACTGTTTAAATCGTTCGACCACATTTATTTATATATTTTATTGCGAATTATTTATTTATTATCAGAATATCACAATTATCTGTTAGTTCCATACCAGGTATTTTAATAAATAGCGATAGATACAAGCGTATTTGTTGACTGGATTGAGTAAGTATCTAATAGACGGCGTTTTTTTAAAGTACAAACATTTCATATAAGCTAAAACTTAATAGAATAACCGACCACGTGTTGATGAGGCTAAATTATAAATAATATTTGTATTATAGGATACACAACACTGTGAAATTCAATATATATAAAAATTTTTATTCCATTGCGCCAGGTGACAGTCTACGAGTATTTAGCGACTATTAGATATCAGACTTATATATAATTAGCATTGATAAGTGTGAAAGGTAACAAATAACTTATTAATTACGAATTTGTAAAGATTTTCAGATTTTCTCAGCATTCCTTTTTAATATAAACTTTAACTATGAAAAATCTCCTATATTATACGAGTACTAATATTATAAAAAGGTAAAGTTTGTATGTTTATACTTTATAAGTCATTTTATTGTATAATCTTCAAAGTAAGTTATCAGAATCTAAAAATGTCTTAACCAATATTTAAAAATAACTTTCATGTTGGATCTAAGCTATATTATATTATTCCCTTGAAAAGTTAATAGGGCTTTTCGTATAAAACAATGTTGACCAAAAAAAGGTCGAGCAAAGGAGTTTCTTACGAGCCTTGTATTCTGAAGTTCTCGCGGACGGAGTCGCGGTCAACAGTTAGTTATTTATATATGTATATTACACTTATTACTTATAAATGAATAAATTAAGTAAATGAACTAAAATTATTTATATTTTTATTATATTTTTACTCACTAGGTAAGTCTGGTACAGTACGGACTTTAGGTTCAGACACATTACTGACCAGGACTATTCGGTTTGTAGTGGTGATCACCGCCAGGCCCTTTCCATGTGGGTTTGAAAATAATTGAGCTTTGCATACCTGTAAACATTTAACAAATAATTGATAAATATATACTTGTGCGAACAGTGTCAATGAAAATGTATTTAATCTATAAATTTAATCAACCATTCACTTTTATTCTGATTGTGACCAATTTTGATACCGGCCACAACATTTAAACTAACATAATATTTAAGTTAGGTTAAAGTCTCATAATAAAGGTAATATCTTGTTGTTTGAGAAGTAGAATGAATATAAAATAATATGAATTTAGTAAAAGCATTTTTGCAATACATTTTAACTTAAATTTAACTTATATTATTGTAATTAGGATACTGGGTACAGTATCTAATAGTCAAATAGATTACTTGTAAAAAATAATCAATTTCATAATATATGTATTACCTTGGTATCTCTGACCTCCAGTCCCAAACTGAAGGTCTTCTGATAGGCTCCAAACATATCATAGATAAGCACATCACCACTTTCCTGTATGCACAAGAGCTGTTCTCCATCCGACCAACCCATGTGTACAAGAACACCACTGTTCCACTGGAAGGTTTTTTTTATTAACACAGCTAAACAATATATTAATAATAAAAACTATATTTTTATTTTAATACATTCTGCTTTTCAATTAATATTGATTATATGTTAAATGGAACAACCTGTTAATTTGTCTAATGTATGTTCTGTGAAATATTTTTGCACTTGAGATAGTATAATTATTTTTAATAAAATTTCGAAATAATAAAAAGAAAATGTTACATACATGATTCTCATTCTACATTTTGTAAAAATACTTAATGGTATAACCTTGTACATAATATGTACTATTAATATTAAAATATGAACATTTGTAGATTTTCCTGTTACATTTATTTTGATATGTTATCAGTATGCAATTTAAAATGGTAATGTCCACTAATAGGAAAGATAACTTGCTTTGGTCACTTGCTTGTATATATATATATATATATATATATATATATATATATATATATATATATATAAAAGGTTTTTTAAGGGGCATTTTCAGTTATTTTTCGATTCCTCGGTAACAGTACTATTTATGGGATAAAAGGTACCCTATGTCTTCTTCTGTATGAGTGTATTGAAGGACAATTTTAAATTTAGATTGGTTTAGATACTAAGTAAATTTATTGTTTTAGACTTAGTAGATTGGATAGCAAATAAACAAAGGTTGACAATTTTGTATCTATACTGGATATAACTTATTACTTTCGATGTGCACATTAGAATTTTGAGTAGTCTTTGATTCTCAATATTTGTACTAAGACCATAAATATATGTGGCATACAATGTAGGTAAAACATTTACAGCCCTAAAAATAATCTCTATTTTCCAGTTTAAGTCCCATTCATAGAGAGATAAAATTTTTAAGAAGGTATGTGTAGTATTCAGTTAATAAATGTGAGTACTTGAGAAAACAGCTATTTTAAGATCACAGATAAACTTCCGGTTTATAGAAAGATTGTGAATACCATTAATGAACTCAGCTAGCTAAATTTTTTTATAAAATAGGTGTTATTACAGGTAAATTCAATATATAAAAATATTTACCAAAATTTTTGATATTATAGTTCCAACACAATTAAAAATTGTAATAACTGGTTTAGCTGTTGTGACAATTCTGACAAATTGTTTCCTGTCTCTTACAACAGCGATGGGTCCTCCATACTGGGCTCCACTTACAATCATGTTGCCAAGACCTTCATCCATTGACCATACCATGTTGTAAAGGTCAAATTTTCTGGAATTTAAATTTGTTTCTACATATTACACATAAACTGTTTTGGCACAATAAATTAAAACTAAAATTAGATGTTTTACAACAATTTCAGAATATATAATAATATGCATAGTGGGAGGCAGAGTTTATAAATATATTTAGGCCTGCATTCAATAATACTGGAACCATTTGATATGTAAGTGAAACAGTAACAAGTAAATTATATTTCAAACCTGTAAAAGGAATCCAGAAGAAACCAATCTGCTGTTAATAAGGCTGACATTTTGCAGACTTTTTATCAATAAATTTCTTTAAAGCTGATTGAAGTACAAATCATATAGCTTTATTTCACTTCTGCAATTTGAATTTAGACTGTTAACACAATATTTTTACATTCTTTTTTCACAGGGTTCGACATAAAAAAAAATTTGGGTGTGAATATGTTTTCATATTTATATTAGAAGAAGAAATCAGAACATCACCAGTCACAACAACGGTTGTGTCTTATTATTGTTGACACTTTGACATTGACATTAAATGTCTGTTCTTAATCACAGACAACTTACAGGGTAAGCCCTAAGCTATCCTTTAGATTGATAATATAGACAAATAAAACAAGCTATTATTAAATTTTAGTGCTCAGTTCACCAATGCTTTTATAAATAAATTATATTACTGATGATCTGAAATGCATAATATAGACCCAGTGAGATCACTGATCATGTATTCATCATATCATGTATTGTACCACTGGTAGATACCAGTGGTACAATACATGATAAATTATTACGGTCATAAGGGTAAAATTTAGTTGTATCGAAAGCTGTTTTCTTCTGAAAATTAATTTTTATAAGCTGTTCTAAAAAGACTGGTATTTTTGCAGTGAGCGCTCTGTTTACTAACGAGCTCTGAAAGTTGATACGTGTTAGTTGCGATTAGTGTACAATTAACATAGTTTGTTTCAATGCATTCTCTGTACGTACATAATGATATACAAAACAATAAGTAACTTAAACAATGACATTATTTGTCCTATGGTCAATTTTAGGATTTACATTTTGTAGGGTTATCATACGAAGGGATTTGTCATGGAGTCCGTGCATTTTGTACATATTATCCACTTACTCCTGGAGTATATATGTGTGTATTTTAATATAATATGATACTGTCTATTAGTATAAATCATTATTACAATTTTATTTCATGAATATTGCCTTTTATTACAAGTACAACTAGAGAAATAGACAGAAAGTGTAACAATAGTATAGTGAAGAACTATATATTATGGATTAGCTGTGGCCAGTAACTTGATCTAAGATCAAGGTTGACTCAATTAAAAAGTAATTTATCACTTAAAATCTGTTTATAAAAGTGTTTGTACTTTCTCGTGGAAAAAAAAAAAACATTCGGGAGTGAGAAATATATTATATTTTACCGACCGGGGCAATAAGCTATAGTAACACATTTTTTTTTAAAAGTCCTGTAGTTTTTTCGTGATAACACATATAGATAAACCGACTAACATATTTTTGAAACTTTTTTATAGATTTCAGCATGATATTCTTTATAGAATAAGATTTACTCGTTATTATATTCATAAATATGTAAAGATCTTATATCAATAATAAATAGGTAAAAAATAATATACATTTAATAGATTATTAATACCTATCTTGTACCAAGTACCGCATATATCCCACAAACGAAATTCTAGTATTTATTAAATATAATTTTTTATTTGATTTAGTTTCTCGAATTTATTCAATGAACATTTTGTCAATGTTTATTTTTTGAGACAAAATGTTTAAACGATAAACTATATGTTTGATTGCTTAATTATACATAAAATAAAATAAGGAATTTTTAATTAAGGACCTTAGAATATACCTTTAGAACACGTGTCGTGCTGAAACTATTGGAATAATTTTGATGCAAATTGCTATAGTGAAAATATAAAAGTATTATGTATAAAAGTATTAAGTATTATGTATAATAATTTAGTGAGCTGTTGAATCTATCATTTTACACTGAAAAAAAAATGATTCTGCGGGAGTTATGTATTGGCAGGCAACGAAGTTAATAAAAAATATTTATTTATTCAAAATACATGTTTACTTGATTAAATCTACTACAAGACTGACATAAAATATTATAATTAAATCTAATTGGAAACAATGGTAAATGTCGACTCAGGAGATCGGCGCTTTCCTCGTAAGCGGGAATCACTGCTTATGCTGTGATAACTCGGGATAGGCGTAACATCTTTTTATAATATAATATTTATATACGTTGTAACAATGCGTAGCAACATTATTTAATGCCAAAAATGAACATGTAGGTATAACCATGTTAAGCTTATTTACATTTTAAATTGAAATAGAATTAGTAATTCTTAGATGCGGGAAGAGATTCGAACCCGTGCCTATGAGATACTTTTGCATTTCCGGAAATTAATTTTTGTTAAAAATTAATTTAAATATTTTAAATTAAATAACACTTTCTAAGGCATATATGCATATCTTCGAATATGTCATAATAGTTCATGTACACAATGTCAAGGCCTAGTAAATGGCCGAGTTGTTTTTAGCAATCAGTATCTTCAATAAGTACGTGCATTAATTATATCAAACAGTTTCCACTTTCTAAGTGTGAAAAACTAAAAGGAATGGAATGGAATGAAAAGGAATGGAAGCCTTGTACCACAGCTTTCACAGCCGGTCTTGCGTAATAATATGACGATTTCTTTAAAGTCATTTAAAACTGGTATATGAAATTGACCATTAGGTCGTCATTCATTATTTAAATTATAATTAATTAATTTCCATTTCATTTCATATTAAAATTTTAATGAATGTTATGACATCATCAATATATATTATTTAAATCAATTAAAATTGGTATAATGGAAATCGGACTATGTACGATTATTATTTTCTTCATTTCATAATTTTGGTAAAATTTGATTTAAATATTTAATAATATTATTTTCACACTGAACAAAGTAAAAACTTTGTAAGTAATAATAACACACACATATATAAATATATATATATTACTTATGAACTGAAATGAGTTGTTACATTATACTTTTTTATGCTTCTAAATCTGAGTGTACAGTACTAATACAGTGTGTATTTATTTGTTTTTGGGATTTATAGGTGAGAAAGAAAGAAGAGTAAGTCTTATACTTAAATTATAATATTTGTCGTTAAAATAATAACAACTTATATTATGTAGATATATAACACTGTCATAAGGTCATTAAACTATTAGCAAACCAGTAACATAACCCTCATCATCATTAAGTAAGGATACTGCACAGAAAAACTAGTTATTTTGCAAAGAACCTACTAAGTACCTCAGTCAATTACAATGTTTTCGCATGAACGATTGCGAGCGGCCATATTCTCACGACTCGTCTTTTGTCCACGGCCTATTAACTACTGGAGGAATTCACATGAATAGCGATGATCCCACTCTCTCTATAAACAGTTGTAGTTGGTGTAAAAGAGATAGCAGCTAGGAAAGTGTAATTCATCACTGGTAATAACTTCAGCTGCGTGCACATACCAACCCGACACTCAATTTTGCTATGCCTAATCGTCATGGTTACGATTTATGAATTTGGAATATTTTCATAAATTTATTTCTTAGTCCTAATAACATATAACTTTGAATGGACTCATTTGTCTATTAGTTGTTAATGATAGAGGCTTTCCAATTGGTTTCATTTTTTATATTTTAAGTTCCCATATATGTAATAATATTTTCTAGTTTGGCTTGGTTTAATAAATGTAATGGGTCCCGTACAGGATAACAAATTAAATATAAATATAATACCTTTTATTTATATTATTGGTCAATGGTGAAAGGTTCAAGATTCATACCTTTTATTTATTTTATTGTTAAACATTTTTTTATTATACATACATTGCACTTATGAAACAACAGAATTCGAAGGGTAGGACTAATGAAGAATGAACAAGATTTTTTATGAATACTCTTGTAACTTATTTATATGTACATAATTATATTTACTATTGAGTCATAATAATAATTGATATGTGAGAACAACTTAGTATTCACGTAAAGAATGGTATTAAAGTAAACTAAAATAACTAACAACTACTAGTTCTATGATGCTTTCACGTTTACAAGGGCTAAAAGGATTTAAATTTTCAATGAAACTTACTGGTATTTTAAATGAGGTTACAATTTTAGAAATAATGCTAATATGTAATAGTACTTCCATTTGAAGTTATTACAATGAAGCAATACTAGACCATTGGATACAATGTTTCGTGGGACGTAAACAAACATAAATCAAGAGAGTCGTAATCGTAGACAACATTCGAAACTTTAACTGCCTATCAATTTTGTAGTTTCAAATCGACACGAACTATAAAAATGATTGTTTGTCTGTTAATTTAACTTAAAAAACGACTTCTAGCTTCTGAAACTTTGAATATATACAATTAATTTGCATCTTATACCACGTTGCTAGTGATCAAATTAAATATTTTATAATGAACTAAAGTATAGATATACAGATCTCATATAAGCTTTATGTTTTTATTTACACTTTCTGGTATTTTATATTGAGATAGCGAAAAGGTACACGCTATTTACATAATGTAATTAACTTACGTGGAATAAATTTTGTATTCAAATTGCACTAGCTTCACAAACGCAAACAGAGTCAGTATAAAAGTAAACTAGCACTTAATATGCAAGAGGGTTGGCATGAATCCAGCACATCACATGAATGGCGTGGATTGTAAATAAATTGTCAAAACTTTGTTGTTGTTACTACTTCAGACTGATCTGTGATTAATGTTCTTAGTTCTTGTTCTGGAAATAGAACTCGTGCAGTGGATTTTTTAGCATATAATTGCCAAAAGTACACTTTGTTTTTTTCTTTATGGCTTAATTTGAACATAATGCGTATAATGTCATATTTTGGCATTAATATGTCTTTACGCTCTGTTGTAATGGAACTGTGACAGTGGCATTTACTGCCATAGTATGTGTTGTTGATTTGTTATAACGAAATGTGTCTCTTACTGGCTCACACTTATTATTCTAGTCTAACAAAACAATGACTATCATTCTTTTCTAACTTTAGATGTAAAAATAATTTTCTGAAGCCATTTTCTTATTTTTCTTTAGTAATAATTTATTATTATTTTAATAACTTTTTCCAATGACAATTTAAAACTTTCGGCCGCATGAAGACATCCAGAACTTAAAGAGGCGCTTCAAATGACATACTTTGTGTCATTCTGGGATCATCCCTTGTAGGAGTTCATTTTTTATGACTATATATTTGAATATAGTCATAAAAAATGAACTCCTACAAGGAGTACTACTCCTAATACAACTTTGAATATATATTTTTTTTGTTATTTAGGTAACATTTCTTAAATTATTTTTGATATTCATAACAACTCCGATTAGTTCATGAATTCATAAATTATTTTAGTTTTTGGCTAAGTATCTCTTTGCTTGCATAAAATTCTGTTTATTATCAACAACATTTTATGTCAGTTAAATCACATTCACGTCTGCTCTTATGCTCTTTCGAGTGAAAGGTTTTTTCTTAGATTCCTTTAAAAACGTACATTCATTCAGGAGTAATTGATCTGAATGATATTTGACTTACTTTCTATGGGGATTATATTTATATATTACTAATACTTTTTCTAGATGACATTGAGAACCTGTACTTAATGTTGTTGAAGGTCTGATCTCTAGCAGTAAAATAATACAATGGTGGTGAAATTGGCAAGTGCCAACCCGAATAGCCACTTCAAATGTTATAAAAGATTATTATATCTTTATATTCATAGACCTAAAAAAGCTCGATAAAGTATTATATGATCTTTAATATTTGCTACTTAATTGGTTAAAAAATAAAATAAATAAACAATAAAAATCGACACAAATAGCAAACCAGAAATAAGAGTTATTCTTAAAATAACCGATAAATTTACATTTGTACTATTTTTATTAAAATTGTTGGAGATTGATTTTTGCACTCGTTGATGTCTTTTATATGTAAATAGATTCACGTATAGTTGCGCAGACGCAACTTTTTGCAGTGAAATTATATATATGTAATAATTATTTAGTGTTTTAAAGTTTGCGTATAAAAACATATTCCACTTTTAAATATTTTCCAGATCTATTGACTATTGACTAGACAATTATTAAGTACATTATTTTTGTTCATACTATCACTATTTTAAACAATGACTCGAATCGTATTTTTTTTTTCCGAACCTCCAAAATCAAAGAGCTTAACATTTTTTCAGCCAATGGAATGACTCGTGTCGTTGATAACATTATTTCAATATAATGGTTATTTTGCGTGACTAATGCATGGCTTGAACTAAATACCACAGCTTTTACTTACTCAGCTGTATGAGGAATCTTAGTACTGTTAAATGTACATAATTATTGTAAACCTACAAGTTCATTTTAATTTAAAAATTTATGATACATAAAAACATGACTTAAATAATATTTAACACTAACACTATTAATATAACTCAGAACCTTAATATATCTAGTTAGTTATAAATAATGATCTATATATATCCTAACACTAATTTTTTCAACATACAAGGCCTCAAATTTTTGATAGCGGAGTCATGACATCGAAATGAAATAAACAAAATGTCAAAACCTATCTCAACCTCTCCCTCCCCTGACAACGGTACTCGCAACGCAACCGGCGCACACGGCGGACTGCTTCAGGTCTCTGCCCTCACATCTCTCTGCGCACGCGCATTCCAAGAGGCTAGTTAAACTAAAATAAATTGTATTATATTATATGTGAAAATGTTACCTCTTAACGTTGTGCTGTGTGATATGTGAAATGTTGTGATTTATAAATAATCTTTGAGTGGTTTTAAGTGCTCGAATAGTGTTTGTGGATTTTAAAAGCTTTGGAAGTTGTCAGCGTCAAAGGTAAGTTGAAACGTTTTGCATTTTATATAGAGCTGTTAATATAAATAAATGATGGGTTCGCAAAGTTTTAAAGTTTAAACTTAATTTAGCTGACGTTGGCAGAGTTAAAGCTACCAAAGCAAGATGAAAGCTTGATTTTTTATAAAGTTACTAAACGTATTATATAGAACAAAAGTAAAAATGGAATAAAAATTAAGTATTCTATATTAAGGCCTTTGTTGAGTTACACAATAAAATAAGTAAGAAAAAAAAAAGTAGAAACCACAAAGGTTAACGCGCTCAACCTCTGATTTTTCTCGGTAAGTTGGACCATTTACTAAGACTGCTTTGTAGCCTCAAACTTGATTTTTAATAGATATTGCCTGTTTTGTTACAACATTTCTTTATTATGAAGTATAAGTGAGAAGTTAGTTGTGTTTATTTGTTTTAACGATCTAAGTTCGGATATAACAAATGAAGACTTATTTTATATTTCCTCGTTGCAATGAATATCATGATAATAAATATGTATTAGAATATCATATTAAGGTACTAGAATCATATCATATATAGAAAATATATATTAAGATATTTTCATCATATAATTTTAATAGGATTACATTTCCAAAAATATGATTCGTCCATTCAATGAGGTACATAAAATGTCATTATAATAATTGAATTATTAATAATTTATTAATTAAGTATACTTAGAAGTTATAGCTTACAATTTTGTAGTAGGTACTAGATACTAGGTATTGAAATAAAATAAAAATACCTTGTTAACAGCGTTTCTATTTAGTAATATTAGAGATATTGAAAAGGGTTAAGAATGCAATGGTATTTAGCAAAAAACTAGAATAAAGTATATAAAATGTAAAACAAATGAATATTTTCACGACGCATTAATAAGTAATATAATAAATACAAGTGTATTTATTATATTATAAGTGTATTTATTATATTATATTATATTTAAATCATCTGTATTAAATAATTAATCGGGTAAATAATGTACAGTTGTAGTTCACTCTTATTACAATTCTTATAAAATAAAACATTTATTATCAATCATAATTTAAATAAGTAGCATTTCCATATCCTTTAGAGAAGCTATTTCTAACTGAAATTGCAATCAATGGAACAAATTGCCATTGTCTGACAGACATCCAAATAGTTTACAAACAAATGTATACCACCTCGTTTCTCAGTCAAGGAAACTCGGAATTTGCATAGTTTGAATATCATACTATTGTGTCGGCATATTACTTAACAGACAGGCTTCAAATATTTCAAGTTGTATGAATTGCTTCTCGTAGTAAATAATGTTCTTAATATTTATATAACTGGTGAAAGTTTTTTCAGATTAGAAAATAAAAATGTCGGAATTTTAGCTCTATGATGGTAGAGTTAGAATATACATAAAAAAATAATATTGGTTCTGTTATATTTTTTTATTTGAATGTAAATGAAAAATTGGGTATTTTTTTTTATTTTATTGTTATCATAGTTTTCTATGTTCCCGTGAATATGAGTTTTTTCCCTTTCAATATATTTCCTACATGTTAACTCAGTAATATTTACTTTTCAAAAAATATCAAATGTACGGATATTTTTGCTTCGTTACTATTTATCTAAAATGTTGGCACAAAGCTTGTGTACAACTAAAACTAAACTAACTAAATATAGAAATACTTGATGGTACGATGAGTCTTGATACTTTCGACTTCATATTTGAAACTTTCGTTGAAAAACTGTAGATAGAATTATGTTAACTTACGTATTTAAAAAAAAAAAAAAAAAATTATCAAAATAAATATCATTTAACAGATACCTAGAATTATATATAGAATTCAATTTAAGAACAAAAAAAGAAACACCAGCTCTTTTCTATTTCGTTCTTCTAGTTTTTTACCTTGACAAATCAATTCTATTCGGACCATATTTTTATAAGAAACATTATATAAGTTCTAATCTTGGCACTATTACTTTTATAATATTTCTGATATTAAGTCTAAATAAATGATATTAAATGCAGCTTTCGTTTCTGCTTGCGGTGACTGGTCGTGTTGCTGGCAATGGTTCTTGTGTTTTCATTTTTATTTCTTAAATTATTAAGCCTTCTACGTGAATTGATTGCCATGGTTCTAGTTGTTCGTAAATTGCTCATTTTACTTATATTGACATTTGTGAAACAGTGATCACAATAAAAAAAAAACACCCGGCTGAGTTTGTTGTGTGGTTCTTCTCAGACCAGGGCGCGTTTGGAACCCTCGTAATTTTAACTTTAAGTTCAGAGGTGTTTTTGCAGAAGGGCTTATTTCGATAAGTATGGTTTCAAAATAGGCCCTCCTGACACCTCTATTTGACGTACACAAGTGATCACTGAGAATGATTCAAAGTGGAAAAGATTTAAATAATTAAAAAAATAAATAATTAGATATATAATTATTTAGTATTAAGCGGTTAATTTATTGATTATTTACGTTTTACTCTATAATATATTTATGTAAATAAGTTTGTTATTTCCATCTAAATAAAATTACCCTAATTAAGAGCGTATACAGTTACTTTGAGCTATATAAAGGTAAGAAAAGCTTATATGTTAGTCCCGAAAATGCATAAATCAAATGTTATTTTACAGACACATCTAGAATGTTGTCAAGCAACAGATAAACGCCACTAATATTGTTTGTTACATATAGGCTAAATAAAATCCAGCCAAGCGTTCGGAGCAAGAACACATTTTCTTTAACACAACAATTGTGTTTGTTTCTCTGGTTCATATTGTTGTATTTATGTCTAAAGTAAATGAATCAAGACAATTTAAGATAAAATGACAATTTATAAAACAAAACAGACATTGTAATCAATGAATGATGTTGACGTTATTCTTTAAAACTTTAAAGGAATGTTTCTAAGAAACTTAACCACGTTTGAAATCTATTTTCACTGGAAAGTAAGTTGTAACATTATAAGTTTTCATGTAATATTAGATTCTCAATAGTTGTTGATATAGAGTTACCTTCAATGTACGTAATATAATATATTAATAGACGCACGATCACTTTCATTTAAAAGTAGGTATATAATGTGTAAATAGTTTTCGAAATTGTCACTTGGCTTAATGGTATTGTAAATATTAACAAGGAACACGAAAACCAGTATTAGGAAGCAATGTTTGAATATTCATAATTTTCTTTTTCTGTTGATAAATTTCTATACATATAGAAACACTACCAACATATTAATTACCTGGTGATATTTTTTGTATAATTTGACGCAAGCTAAAAACTATAAAAAGAAAAATAAATATAATTTTTTTCTCAGATATTCAAAATAATAAAAAAAAATGTTTATTTCAAAAGGCAAAGACACATCTTATGAAACGCCAGCCATTTAATGAGAACGATGGCGTGATGTTTTGTAAAAGTTAGCTCGGCTACGATCATAAAAATTCTTAACTGGAAAACAACACAGAAAACTCCTCTTTAATCATAGATACAATAGCCATAATATTTTCAGGATTATGAGAGCATGAATTATTGATGATCTCAAAACTGTGACGTTGTTCTAACAAGCTAATTACATATACAAGAAAGATAAATGATATATATCACAACTAACAATCCAATAGTATTTATGATATTTTGTATTTTCTATCAATAAGTAGGTATATGATATGTAAAACCACATTGTACATGCATAGGCAAATTACCTTCTCAGGGCTTTATCTTGACACAATTACAAATATTAATAATCAAGAAGATTCTATTATAATTTTTAATTAATGTTAAAGTGAGTATATGTTATTATAATGGGGATAAATAACATACTCTCAGTACCGTGTCGATTATTAAAAGTTTGTTCGTATCAGTAAACCTTTTGTGCAAAGTTACCTTCGAGCGTAGTTCCGTCGATACTTCAACGTCAGCCTTATTCGGGCGCCATAATGGATCCGGGACGTTTTAATAAATCGACTTATTTTCTAAACAATAAATATTTTTTTTAACTGAATTGAGTCCATATTTGTTAAGATTTTAAATCCAATTTTTTCAAACTCAAGATATCTTTATACAAGTAGGCATTTACACTCACTTTGGAATCGTCAATTATTTACATTATAAAAATGTCAGTATAGTCAGTCCGTGAGAAAGTTACCACCAGCAGGAAATGCTGGTCTGCTGAGAAGAGACAAAAACAAAACAGTTGCTTTTTTTAAAATTAATTTAACAAATTCGAATGTAGTTTTACTGTTTAAAAACGGAAACATAACTTTATTATATTTTTCGAAACTAATTAATAAACATATTCTATTTTACAATTTTTAACCAAAAACAAAAGGGTAGAGAAAAAATAAATTCTCTATAATAAATAGGTCTGATTTCATAACAATCGCTTCATTTGGAGCTCATAAAGTTTCACCTCATTCTGGTTGCACTGTTGACGCAGCTGACTTCAACTTCATACGAACAGTATTTCAAAGGTAACTTAAACTGCATAATACGCTAAAGTTAATCTGCAAAAACATTTCAACTCCAAATAAAATGTGCAACTACAAAAATGTATAATATTCATTTTTATCCAATCTCCTGTTGCAATGTGAGTTGGTAATTTGTTTTTTCTCATCGAATATTTGTCGTTTTACTGCTGATTGGTTTCAATCGCAGATTGTAGATCGATTATTAATTACTGTTTGTTGTACATATGAGTTTTATTTACTTGATTATTAAATATAATAGCAACCATTTAAGATTGTCTTTTATTTATAAGTTATTAAATGTTATTTTGAAACTGTCATTTTCTCTGCTAATACAAATGTTACGTATAAAGTGAGATAAATAGTTTTAAAGTTTTCTATTCTAATTAAATAATTATTAATTAATTAATTGGGAAACCAATGATTATAAAAAGTGCCTGAAGACCACAATCTGCAACAAAGATTAATAAAGATATTTTTTTATACAAAAACGTGGCCCATATCTTTGTGATTTTAAATTTGAAGACAAATAACACACTGTAAATTTGTAAATTGAAAACAGAAAAATTACATATGAATTTCAGTTCCATAGGCCCAATATTGAAAGCTCGAGTAAATCTCGTTATAAATGCCAGTCACATACAATAGTTTGAACGAGTTACACAATCACCCGCGAAGTAAATGATAACTATGAACTCTAACTGAACTGAAGATCGATACGATCACGTGACATATAACATCTCTTTAGACGCGACCTTCGTTTAGAATATTTCTTAAGCTGCTATTAAGATATTGTATTGTGAAACAGATATAAGTTATATAAGAAAACATGTTAAATTTTAGCAGCGTTGTAATAAAAGGGTTTATATTTACAAGACCTGTCTAGAATCTGGAAAGCGATTAACTGAATGTCTAGACTGACACGGAATGCTTATTGAGCTAAGCCACGTCGGTTCGGCTTGACACCGCTAAATGGCAGACGTTCGGTGGATTACGCCAAAATCATGGCTCTATATATTTTGGGCTGTAAATTCTCGTTCGTTGATATTTTACTCTACTCTTTTTTGGCTTTGTGTCAACAATTGATGTATAAACAAACAATTTTAAAACAAAAACTTAATAATGACGTTTAGCTTCATTTATTTATTCTTATAATAATACATTCCAATTATACTAGCGGTTCCACTCAAGTTTACTCTGTGATAATGGATGCGCATTGAGTTTTTCTAAAATTTGGTTCATATAAGACTATCATTACATGACATAAAACTTACTACTACTTTTAAAAATAAATGAAGTAGGAGAATGATTCATTAAATTATAATCAAATCATGACTAGCAATATCTCAAGTCAATGGCTAAGAAACGTCAAATCAATAATTACACACCATTCGAAAAAAAACGCATACCTTAATTCTTTGTTGTTTATGAATTTTCTTCGTGTTTATATATACATGCTATAACCAAATAAGAAAATTAATTAAATTGAAGCTTCTGTTAAAGATAGGTCATAGTAGAATACAACACCAAGATGGCCATAAGAGACAGGAACTCGGCAGTCGTGGAAGCCTTGCTCGAGATGAGTAAGAACATCAAATCAACAGTGGGTCGTTACAGCAGTGTATTGGTAGAAAAATAATATGTAATGTTTAAATATAATAACTTAACCTAAATTTAACAAATCACATATTGAAATATATATACATACTAAAAAAAAAAAAAAAAAAAACCTGTGCAAATGACTAGCTTAGTACTAATTTAGATTTTTAAGATTCCTACTAATAATCTCTTCTGTTATGCATGTTTTTAAAATCTCTATTCAAAAATTATATGTTAACTTCACAATAATTGTAAAACGTCAAAAAAGAGCACGGATGACGTGTCCGTGGAAAAATAATAATAATAATAAAAAAAAATCTTGCATTAAAATAACAATATTATTTGATTCAAGTGAGCTAGTAATCAATTGTATATATATATTTTTAAATCGTTAACATGATGCTAAAAACGAAAAATTTTAAAAATCCAATTATTAAATTAAAAAAAAAACAATTAAATGAAGAATTCGAAAAAAAAACAATTAAAGACTGATTGTATTTAAAACCATTATAACAATCAAACAATGAAAAAATAATATATAACGATAATAGCTCAAATGTTACCTAATTACGAGTAAATATGTGAATCGGGAAGATAATTATTACCTAATTAAATATAAGTCAATTTGATAATGAAAAAAGAACAAGAAAACCTGTCAAAAGCTTCATATCTGACAAATTATTATCACAATGTTTGAAATAACATAAGGAATATGACATAAGGAATATAACATAAGGAATATAACATAAGGAATATAACAGCATATTTAATCTATTTTACTCATCAAATTATATCATGTACAATCATATTGAGTACTACGAGTAGCTTTGCGAGATATGAAATCTTCTTTATCTGAGAGTTTATTTACAAAAGCGTAGAACAATGACACTGTCGTGACAATGCCGCAAGAATATATCTATATAGAAGATTGTATTTGATGTGAGTCACTTAATATAATTGACATTTGTTTTGTAAGTTCGTAATTTAATCTTGATCTATGCTTTTTTATTTAAAAAAAGTTTTGTAATAGATGTTCTTGATGCAACAACAGTCATATTAGAAATATGTAAAAGGCGTAGTAATTAAATGCGAAATATAGTGAAAGTGAGTACTTTCTATGCCTATTATAAGTATTACTGTATATTCACACGGGATTATCAAATAGAGTGCCTCTCAGGGTTTTTATATTAAATTAGATATATAATTGATCAATATTTATTAAGTACTCAGTAACTTAGTATATATATGTGTACAAGAATAAAGAATTAAACGAATAAATTGTGTGCCAATATTCAGTCTTATATACACAATACCTCGGAAGGTTGGTTCATATTGGAAATCTTAAACTGTCAATCAGTCTTGGCAACATGTTCAAGCTTCAGTGATTTTTATAATTGCTTTAATTATAATATAGCTTTCATATATGTTACTCTATCAGAATAATTTAATATAAAATATTATTTACTATTATGAATTGTTTAAATACGTGGACTTTTCTAAAACAAATTCAGTTGATACGAAAGAAATAAAGAGAGTGCATATATATATAAGGTAAAAATATATGTATTAAATTATCATGTCAATTAATATATTTTATCAGAAAAAATATATAAGGAGACTAATTAGGGGAATAATTTTTTATAACTTTTTAATATGTCAGTCAGTCTGTATATTTGTGTATCTTTAAAAAAACTACTCTTCTCCTTTAGGATAATTCAATTTAGTCAAGTGTACTAAAGTTGTCTGTTTACTTGCGTAGGTGCCAGTCGACCTCGATACTTGAGCTTGACAAAATATAATAACTTATACGTCATATTTCAATGTGAAATCATTCAATCTTTTATATTTGTAAATTCATTATTTTATGATCAGTTATATAAGACCTTAACTTACTATACTTAATTTACATAAACAACATTAAATTATGTTTTTAATAAATGTGCTTCTTATACTGAGTTTTATTCTCACGTTATAGATTTAAACTTACTAATTATATGGAAAGGTTACAGATATCGATATTTCAAAACAGACCTTGTACATTCTAATACAATGCGGATATCAACTGCAAAACCTTTCGAAACAGGACCCGTTTATACATTCATATTTAAATGAATAAAAATAAATATTATGTAATCTAAACAAATTTTAATATTTTGTAAATATAAAGCTTCGGAATCTTTGAACAACTAAAAAAAATTAACTAATAATAAGTTAAATAAAATCCGTGTGAATTTATTCTAAGTTTCTCATGATCTTATCAAAGATAAATTTATATAATGTGTATTATATTTTTTAAGCTATACACTTATTTTATCCATGAAAACCGTCTGTTGGAAAATTCGTTCACAAAGTGGCTCTATCTTTTTTTTCCCTAAAGAATTTCTAAAGGAACCTTCGCGATACGAATTTCGAAAGGAAGATTTCGTTTTGCCATTTTATTTTATTGTTATGGTTAATTCCTTCTCGACGAAAGTTTTGAATTTAAATCGTTTCTCGAAGAGTTTTAAAACTTACGAAATTAATTTTATTTCAAAAGATAAGTTTACTCTAAATTTGTATCATTTAGAAAGACTAAGAATTTTTGAGAAAATTAAACACTGTAATGGTGATTGAAGTTTATTAATTATTTTTAGTCTTCATTCTTCAGATATCCTATTTTTCACATATAAACAAATTAACATACATGTGTATAAGTTTTAAAATTTTTCCTCAACGTAAAGGTCAGCAACGTAAATAAGTGGGGTTTTAACAGAGCCTTGGCGAACAGGCTTCGTTTGAACGACCTTCGAATTTTCTCTGAAAATATTGCTGCTTCGCTAAAAAACCTTAAGAGCCCAGCCAACATTAATTACCTATATTATCATCAAATATCACACAACATTTAAAATAATAATGAAAATATTGAATCAATATAAAATATTCAGTTTATTTATTTAACGGTGCAGATTTTTCTTGGACTCCGTTTTATTTTACTTATTTTAATAACTTATAAATATTTTATTTTCAAGTGCATAAAGACGATAAAGTTAATGAGTTGATTTAACAATATTTTTTTTATAAGCAATTGAAATTTATTTTGATGGAGTTTTATAACTTCACACGTTATGACATCGTGAGGGGGTAATATCGTTTAGTCAAAAGTCAAAATTGTCTAAAGTCAAAATTATGTTTTTACAGATCATCGTTCATTCATTCATCACAAGAAATCAAATCATATGGTCTTAACATTTGTGCCAAGTGGCCTTAAGTAAAATAATAAATACCGTGTTCTATATTATGTACTTCATGAAAAGTAATGTTTAATATTATATAAATATTAATCTATCCACATGTATTTTTAAAATCTTTTTCAAAGCCATTAAGAATTTGAAAGAAACCTCAGTAATATTTGGGTCATAATAATGAAATGTCAAAGGTATGCAAGGTAACAAATTGCCAATAAACAGTTGCTTGTGTGAAAAATATCGACAGAAGTAGGACCCAATAGATGGCGCTGTATTCGAATTATTAATTGTTCATCTACGGACATAACGGACAATAGTAGTACATGAGACCTTGTGAGAAGACAAATGTGTATATTGACTCAACTCAACCGGGTCGGTATAGACAAATAGAGTAATTGTCCTTACTGTAGATACTAAGTAAATATTAAGACAATCTCTGTTCTGTTTGCTTAGTTGCTTTGGACCGCATCTTATTTTGATGTTTATAATTTTTGATTTAAATTGTTTGCTCTTTGATGAATACCAATAGTTGTATGATATTTGTATCTCCGATATCTCATTAAAAATCAAAACCAACAATTTTTAAATCATATAGTTAAACATTGCAATTATAAAGCGTTCCAATGTTAGTCTCTGCTCAAGCGTGTACGGTTCCAAATGAATGGAGAAGAATCAGAAATTTCTCTCCTGTTCTCTATTATTAACATATTTAGTTTAAGGATAAAAATATATATTTAATATGAATAGCTTGTTACTTGTAAAAGAATAGTTGTAAGGTTATTTATATGAGGGATATCAAAATGAACATGTAATTATAACCTTTTTGCAATAAAATAACTTAAAATATGCGGGTTGGCTAGTAGGTCAATAGTTTCAACTGAATAAATACCGTTATTAGGCTAGCGGCGGACCGAGCTGGTCGTTGTGTGTTTAACTGTGATTTATCTTGCACCTGGTTTCTATAAGGCTTTATATAAAAAATATGCCTATATATATGCCTATTTCCTATTAATACCATGTAACATTTTATCATAGTAAAATTGAAGAATATATAAGATACTTCTATAGAAAATTCACCAAAAGCGCCATCTTACAAGACGAGTAAGAGAGAGACAAGCCGCTAAAACTTTTGCAATTTTTAATTGTTTATGTAGTGTAAAACGACATTGTCACAATTGTTAAGATGCATTGAATCGAAATGATAACAGTTTGACAGTTTGGTAATAGTTTTAAAATCAATCATACAATGTTAACAACGTTCGTCCATTAAAAGTACCAACTGAAAAGTACTAACATATAAAAACTGCTTCTACTTAATAATAGTATTTTATTATCTATGGTATTTATTTTATTATCTGTGGTATTTCGTTATCTGACCGTGTGTTTCTTATTAGCACGATAACTGTAAAGTCGTAATGGATAGTTTTAGGTCTAAGTAGGTGTAAGGACAGATGCTTCTGCGAAATAACAGTACTCTACCTTTTTCTCAAGTACGTCCGCGTGATGTGGAACCACTGAGAAGTAACTGTGTTAACGGTAAATGTTTATGTAAGATTCGCTGGTACACTTTTTGCGAGGCCGTAATCTTCATTTATTAAGATCGTGTAACTTTAGCATTGGCTTATTTCCTAAACAGTTAAATATATTATAATTTTGTAGGTTAATGGTTGAGTACTTTGTTGTTTAATAGTACTGGGTAGTTATTCACGTGTCTGTTTGTCCAACTTCTTTAGTTGTTTTAATATTATTTTTAAATATGTATAGCAAAAGTTGATTTCGCTTGTAGGTGTTCGGATTTTATGAACTAAATTTAAATATAAAATATCCGATGATCTCATCTTATAGGTAGCTTTGAGGATTGTTCTTTATGATTTGCCTCAATCTCTTAATTCTTTAGTGTTAATAATCTATTTTATTGTGTTTACTCAATTGTTTCAAATTTTCTTTAGCATTAAAAAATTGTTAAACCTTTTAATTAAAGTTAAACATTATTTGTATCAAACTATCCAAATAATAAGATAATAAATAAAGATAAGAAAATAATTTGAAAATATGCTTCAAATTGTAAGCTTTCTATTAATAATAATATTTATTCGGATTTTTACCTTTGGTTTTAATATTTGGTTTCTACGTGTCCAATGTTCGACTGTAGTGTCCTTCTCCTGTCCTCCCCGTTGGTCCTAGTTACTTGCATTTGGTCATGGGCGAAGGCACCATTTTACATTAAATAGATTTTCTGTCTGTTTGCCATTTTTTTTAAGTTTCTTTAGGTTTTATCTTCTATTGAAACTCTCTTTTAAAAGATTCTGGAATAGGGTAAGCTGAGTTTAACTCCCAGAAGACCCAGGTATGCGTGTTTATCACTTCAAAAAACCACCATTTGTCGTATCACCGCTCTTCGAGAACAGTTCCTCAATGCCTTGCCAAGTATCAAAGCCCTAGGTCAAGACATTGCGAGAGATTTTCAATTTCATGGTCACCTCCTGGGGCGCAAAACTGGCGTAAGGTCAAGTTAGCCTCGAGAAACTGGAGACAAAAGAGCGAAATGGTACTTACCACTGAACTAGAGGCACTTATAAAGCGCAGGTCCGGCCACACATCGAATACTGTTCTCATTTCTGGTCCGGGTCGCCCCAGTATCAGCTTCTTCTATTTTACGACGTGTGACCACGAGCTGCTGGAGTTGTATTATCCTAGAGAGTGTTCCAAATATCGCTCTACTTGAGAAACCTTCTACCACGCACTACTAAAACTTGGAATAAACTTTTGTCAGCGGTGTTTCCATTCAATACGATAACCTTCAAAAAGCCTACCTATTTCTACTTCGAAGGCCGTTAACGCTCTTGTGATTTTTGTGGTTTTGCAAGAGATCGTGGGCGGCGGTGATCATTTGTCATGATGTGATCCGTATACTTGTTTGCTCCCTTAAAATATGTATAAAAAAAAAAGTATTATCAAAATATCTTTATTATCAAATAAATATGGGATAGTCTTACGCTGGAGAAAAACCGGCAAGGAAATCTATTAAAATAAAATTAAAATTTAATTATTTATTCATTATTATTATTATTTACTTAATTAAAAATAAAAAGACCAGAGATATAATTGATATGTGAGAAAAAAATCTGAATTAAAATAAAGCGTGGCATCGAAAAGAAACATGAATTAACAATGCAATACTACTATGATGATTTTAAAAAGATTTAAAGGATTCAAACTGTCAATAATCAACATAAAAGTAATTTTATAATGTCTTATCATCGGACCTAAAACGCCAACAGACCCGTATTTATATAAATCCTGAACCTATCTAACCCACTAATTATATAGTTTCTATAAATTTCAATGGGTAGGAGGTATATTTAATATGCCAAAAATAGGCACTTATCAAAAAACATTAAACATTTTCATTCTATATAAGTATTGGTATTATAAAATGCCCTATACTGTTACTAAAATGAAATTGAATAAAATTAACTTTTGCCATTAGATTTTAAGATGAAATGAAACTTTACCCAATGATGTTATATCGAGAGAGAGAATGGCTTAGATCACAAAATAATGCAATAGTTAATTCCCTGTGTACGTTGTAATGTTTTACATTTGGAATTCATTGTGTTATTAATGTTATAATTTCTGAAATGTATAATATACACTGAGAGAAATATTTTGAATATTTAATATTTATATATAGCTAGCTGCTACGCCACCAACTAAAATAAAGTTGAAGGAAAGACATTACACAAATATTCAATTAACTTTGTGTTTTTTTATTTTGTTTGTTCATAAAAAAAAAATGGGATATCGCAGCGTTTCGTTTCAATTCGATTTATTGAAGTGCTGTGGGATACACTATATTTCTTGTTTTAACATCTGATGCTAAAACGAATACATCAGAAGGTTTTCTGATGCATGAGCAGGCCAAATAGAGCTGCCCGTGTAAGAAACATGGGTTCTCCAAATTCAATCTTCCTCGCAAGACACACACTTGTGACGACGGCCCTTGTGCTTCGTCTAGAGTCATTGCGAAAACGAGTCGCGCCGGGAAGAGCAAACGCTTGAATTTTCGAATTACATATCTGTCGGAATCATTGGGATACGTGGCAACAGTAAGTCAGTAACAGTAACAAAGGCGAATTTGAATTATTCAGTCAAAAATGTTGTAATTTTTTTTTGTCACCCACAACTCTAAACGTCATCATTCGTTCGTTATTTTCGTTCAATTTTAGCATGAATTGTCACGATAACATATGAAATTCATAGGAATGACAGTGGCGCCATCTGTCGAAAATTGACACCAACTCAAAAACCTCCGTGGGCTCATGCACAAAAGTTTGTTAAAGATTATCACGTAATCAAATGCATAGTTTACAATTATATGAAAGACATACGGACAAACGTTCAATTATATATAGGTATAGATGATTGTATTAAGTAAGGTTCATTAATATCAAATCAAATATTTACTTAACGTTACTTGCTACAACTCAGCTTAAAACTTTTGTCAGATTGTAGTTCTCAAATATTATTTGTATTTCGTTTATATTATTATTTGTGTTTCTATTAACTAAATAAATTAATTAAACATTAAAATATTAACGTATCTTTTAAATATTTCAATAATTTCACGTTTACACTATCAAATCATTTTCTAAAGATTAAAATTAAGAGGATACATTTAGTGATAGAGGAAGGTTGCGAATAAGCTTTCAGTGCAGGAGAGACCGGAAAATTAAATTTCTCCGGTTCAGGGAGAGCTCTGACGTTAAATCTCGTATATTTTATATGGTAGTCAATATACTATTAAACTTAACGTATGAATTTCGAGATGGAAATTTAAATTTATATCAAGAATACTTTACTTCGATGAAATAGTTTGAGCGTCAAAATATTAGGAATAAATAGTTTATCAATATTTTTGAAAAACGTTAAAATCAATATTATTAAATATTATAAGGTGATTGTTAAAATTATTGAAATAATGTGTATATTATGTATATTGAAGTATTGCATTCGTTCGTCTATGAGTTATAATAATTTTGATCTGTCTAAACTCGGAAATATTTACCAGAATTAATAAAATTAAACTTGTAAGGAAAGCATATTTTTTTAATTAGGTCGAAGTTTAAGTTTTACTTATATATTCTTGAGTTTAATCTAGGTTTAATAACATAAAAGCTATCGGGAGGCAATGTGGAAAATTTAAAAGTGTATGAGATGGACATTGCTACGAATACTTGAACTATATCGGTTCCGGCAGATAGATAAATACAAACATTTGAAGGATGATTCCTTACAAGTTTACAGTGTATGTTAAAGTTGATCTTTCCTTTTTTCCGTATCATATTATACTTTATTCACTGTAAGTAATTTTTATTTCAAAAGTATGTTATAATTTTCAGTTTATCTAAATCACTGGCAATAAAAAATGTTAAAAAAGCATGTTTTCCACCAGTTTTGTTTAATAGCACGGGGATAAAATTCATACATTTAAAAACGTTTAACGTCTGTAAAACCGTTATAGTATGCGATAACGACAAAAAGTTTGCGTTCGAGCGGCCGCAAGTGCTGCGTACTTTGTTTAATTTGTTTTTAACTTCCGCTGTGCTATCTAAATGGTCTATGCTGCACTTTTTATTACAGAGTAACTTTTTTACTATTACAATATAAATATAGTAGCTTTTTACAAACATTTTGAATGAAACATTAGCAGCTGTGGATAGATTACAATTATAGGCTGCAAGATTTTATCATCATTTTTATAAGTAATTTACTCGATAACCCCACATTTGTAATTATACTGGAGAATTATCTATCCCGATAAAAGACAATTATGTATAGAGTGCTAAATTCACCGAGTCTGGCAGCGATACGGCAGCTTATTTATAAAGCGACGGGACGGATTTCCAGAGGTAGCGGGTTCGAATTTCTGCCCATAGCAGTTTTTTTCATTATAATTTTACTTAAAATAAGTTTAACATGGCTAAACTTGCATGTTTATAGATATTTTGAATTAACAATTAAATAGCTTAAATGTAATAACTAGACATTCTAATTCTCAATA
The DNA here is from genome assembly GCA_963555665.1 of Dircenna loreta. NCBI lineage: Eukaryota > Metazoa > Arthropoda > Insecta > Lepidoptera > Nymphalidae > Dircenna > Dircenna loreta. The sequence goes on along the minus strand of OY743099.1, from coordinate 3,256,896 downwards.
ATTACTGTAATAAGAAAATCACTTACAAATCAATCAATCAATCACAAATTATAAGAAATAATTATTTAATACACACTTATATATCTTGTACAATGTTTTATTTTTATATAAATATAAGAACAAATATTTTATAATCTCGAAGAATGTTTCAATTTTTACTGCCATTAAATAACATGGAGTAACGTAAGTTAACGAACTTACGAGTGAAGTTAATTAGAGAGTATCAGGCAGTCTCTTATTCATAAACTTTATTAACACGCAAACAGCGTCGGAAGAACTGACGAAGTGTAAATGTCAAGAAAATATAAATCATATTTACACTCGAGTATTTTGTATTAAATAAAGAACGTTTTAAAATTGAAATGTTTATGAATGGTGTAAAAAGGAATTATAATTATTGTATATATGTATTTACAGATAAGTACGCAAATTATTTGTTTTTTATTTATTTATATTATTAACTATATTATCATAACTTTTATCTTTTGTTAAGTTTTACTTTCAAAATAAAGTGTAATAAAAAATATAATAAGCGTGATGTCTGCCAAAATATAAGTAAGTTTTTAAAATAGTAAATATAAAATTTATGTTTGTTTATATTATTTTACGTAATATAAACAAACAAGCAAGCAGAAAACTGTACTTTATTATAAATATATAACAAAAACTTGAACAAAAGATAAAGCATCTTTTGTTCAAGTAAATATCTTATGTGTAATTAAAAATAAAGTATTTAAAGCTTTTGAAACCTCTCCTTTTTCCAGTTATTTGGTTTCGGCCTAATATATCAATCCTTCCACGCCCGTCTCTCCTACATCATCTTAATGAAGACTTGCTTCTTTGTCATAAAAAATGACGTATTTGTTTCATGTCTTGTTTGGTCGCTCTCTTCTTTTGTTTTAATCCACATTCATACTTAATCTTTCTCCATGTTACTTGACCATACTACGACAAATTATGATGTCTCTTATGTTCTATCACCGGCGTTACTTTCAAACTACCTCTTTGATGCACATTACTTACTTTATCCAGTCTCAGCACAGCACATATCCATCTCAATCTTCGCACGTCAGCAGTGCATGTGCATGTCCAAGTGCATGCATTTTATTTATTCCTCTTATAGCCTAGCATTGTGATCGTAATTATAATATTATAAATACTACCTACCCTTCAGTCTATAGGGAAAACAGTAAAACATTTTGTAAACCAAATAGCACTTAAAAGTTAATCGACTTCGGAATATGTTATATCCAATTCACGAAATAACGTCTGCAAAAGTTAGTGAAGTTTTCACGTCAATTGGAAATGTGTATTACGTCAAATTCCATATAAGGTTATATATTATATATATTTTTATAAGTCTCGGGTGACTATTATTATAAAATATAACGTTAAGAAAACAAGACGTACCAAAGTGCCATAAAAATATATCAATGAATGAATTTTAAAAGTCCAACAATTCCAATTATATATTTATACAATTTGAATATAAAATGGAATTAAATTATATTCAAATGGTACATCTAAAAGTATAAGTTATAAAGATTTTTTTTGGTCTCAAGAATGTGATTTTTTTTCTTATGAAGGATCATTTATTATATGTCGGAGATGATAAGGCTTAAAAAAACTGAATAAAAAAAATATCTGCGTAAAATATGCAATAATTAATTAAATTAACATTTAAATACATATAGCTTATTTAAAGATATCCATATAATTATAATATTCATGATTTTGAATAAATTGTCTTCGACTAAGAATTTGTAAAATTTCATCTAAATTGCTTTGATAAGACATCAAAGGCGTATAAAGAGTATAAGTAAAGCCATTTTCGTAATAAAATGCAAATTGATATAGCCATAAGATTTTGTAGTTATTACGTCGCGTAAAAGTTAAGAACCAATATGCTATGTTTTTTAATGTACACTTTAAGACGTATCTTTTTATAGCCGTACCTCAATGGATGTTACTGAGACAGGATAAAACATAAATACGTACACACTTAATAGTAATTTTAATAAATATTCTGTTAATAAATAATTCTAGCATAAATATAAAACTATGTCTTTTTCCAGGTCACCATGTGGATCCTTCTGTTACTCTTCATGCCGTACGTCATGACCCAGCAGTCGTGGGTACCATGTTCAGAGCTGAACGACGACCTTCGTTACCCTTGCCGGTGCAGAGTACAAGTTGACAGAGCCTTGCAGCTACGTATTTTGATGAACTGTGATCAGGTCGTCTTCCCTGGTGATTTCCCTCCACTTCCGTACGGCGCCCCCATTGTTTCTTTCAGTCAGCGATGGGCTGGACAGCAGTCTTTACCTACACAGGTTAGTTTGGTGCAGTATTCTATGATTAATATATTATTATATGATATATGAGAATAATATATTCATAATCAGAATAATAATATATTTCATTTATGATGAATGAAAATGAAATGAATATATTATCCTTATATATCTCTGAAAAGGATAAGAAACTATTAGATTAAGCAACCATTATATTTGAAACACAACGTCGTTTATTGGATAGATGAATAAACCCCAAATTGAAAGATTTTCATACTTGATCTCGTAGGAAAATGATTACTCTAAATGCTAATGAATGCCAAAATAAATCAATTGGGGTAGAGGCTGCGGTAGGACAGTTGTCGATGTAAAACCACATTAATTGATTACGCTAAATTATTGTGACATGTTACGTTCATTCAACATTGTAAATAAATCAAAGAGTATTTCAACAAGTGTTACAGTATCAAAGTATCGCTACCGGCAATTAAGAAATATCCATTGAAACAGTGATCTGATTTCTATCACAGATGTCACGCGATTCATGACCTGATAACCACAGCTCGGGTAGTGCTCTCGATGCGTATCAACTTCGTCTGGTCCAAGTCGATCAACTACTCTTGATTACTTGATGATTATTTGCAATCATTTTATTTCTAGAATTCCAATTGATACAAATCATATATTATTCATCAATAGTAAATCACGTGTGGTATATTTTAAGCATTTATAGTATGTGGTGATTAAAAATATATGTTTCGTTGATTTATATAAAAAAAAAATTGTTCCATTTTCTAACCACAACCGTAAAATGGACTTCCCTATCACAGGGTGCTATCAATCATACCATGGATTATTTTTGTATAACATTATTAACATGTTATTCAACATTATACAAAAGATAAAAGAACGAAGAAAAGAAGAAGGATGAAGCATCATTTTGTTGTTTGCTCATTAATATTAATATGACACCGAAGTATTTAATAAATTGGGAGATTTTAGTGTAATCAATTATTAAACTAAGCATTACATTTTAAATTTAAATAAGCTCTTTGATAAATCGCTTTATATATTACCCTTTTTGTTTATTTACTTATAAATATGCACACAACGTTAAGTCGTGATTGATTAAAATTAAATCATTGTTTCTTTCCGTTTTCTCTTTTTTCTTTTCTTATGGATCCATTCTGTGGCACAGGTCGTGCAACTACAGCCTGACATTTCATAAGTGCAATGTATGCCTTTTGAAGTAATAAAATACTTTTGACTTTGAATGTTTTCGGCTATTTTGTAAGGTGACAGACAGATAGACGGTTTTTGTAAACATGAGTTGTTACAGATGCTTTTGGGACGCTTGAGGAACAGATAAAAATAATTTAGAGGAAGGGGTTGAGGTCTGTGTCTCTTTCACGGAGCTTTAAAAGCAACTCTTTGATGTCTTATGTGAAAAAAGTGTTACTAACCCTCCATTGAAATAATCTTGCTCTACTCTTTCTGTGTCTTATTTTGGCATTCGATATCCTTTTCGTACGATCACTGATATTCGGGAACGTCTTATGAGCATCGAGGTGGAATCGTTTGTTCAGGTGTAATAAAATCGACATATAAATTTGAGGTTCATACTAGTATTTGAAATTGGGAAACTGAGTTAGTTATATACAATTTTATGGTGATCAGATTATCAGAATATAGAAAATCTAGTTAAACTCGGAACTTCCGAAATAAAATTGATTTGTCCACAGCTATTTAAGATACAGCAGAAATTAAAATTATAATATACTTTTTCTTTCTTTGTGAATGATCTTCATTGATTGGTTTTAACCAATTCAATAGTTCCAAAGATGTATGTTAAGAATAATCTCAGATCAAAAATCTTATAAGCCCGTAAAGTAAATACGTAAAATTTTTGATAGATAGATATGTGTATAGTCTTTAAAGAACAAAAAAGTACAATAAAGAACAATATAAGATATAAAAACGGTACAAAGGCTGCCTTATCCCTACAATAACTTACATACAAACGTTTGAAAAAAGTAGTAGTAAATATGAATTAATATTACTGTATCTTCAATGAATAACTCAGGGTTTAAAGTGCATATTAAAATGATTAAAATATTTCAATATTATATATATACACAAATAATATAACATATATAATATTAAATGTTAGTAGATAATTAATGAGAAGTGGTTATGCTAATGACTTTTGAACATTGAGAGTGTTTTTATTTACAGATTTTCTCATCATACGGTCTTCCATTAAAAGAGCTGGACTTTTCTCATAATAGTCTCCGTCGGTTACCTGACCGTTTGTTAGCGGGTATCAAGGGAAATATTACAAAAGTTGTCCTAGAAGATAATTTATTAGGGGATAACTTGAATCCTATCTTCTCAACTGCAGAGTTCCACAATCTTCCAGCTCTAGAAGAACTGGATTTAAGTGGTAACAAGATCAGAGGGCTGGAAGAGGGACTTTTAATTGGATGCGACGTAATGAAGGTATGTTATTAATACTATTACATAGACATGGATAAATAAATAGTTTAAATCTTATTAATAATTAGGTATACACATATTTCGAACATATTTTGTTACCTATTGAAAATATTTTTAATCCTTACTTTTCAAAAATCTTTTGCTATTCATAAAACATTTGCAGGCTATTAAAAGGTTTTTTTTTCAGATATTACGTCTGGACCGCAACAATATGAATTTCGTCCCATCCTCCTCTCTCAATGGACCGCAGTCATTAAAAGTTCTTTCTCTCAGAGAGAACCGAATAGGTAAGTTACTTTTTAGCGTTGATTGAATGTACTTTGTTACAAAACTTAATTTAAAATGAGTCGAAAATATCCAGTCACCTGTTTAATATACTATTTTATTATTTTATTTTTTTAAACACTTAAAAGAAAATTGAGAAGGAACAAATCTATATAACTTAAAAACAAAATAATTGTCATACATAATATGATTTTAGCAACAATAAGGCAAGCGGCGTTCATATCTCAAAAGACATTACAAGATATAGATTTTCACGCCAACATGATATCCACTATCGAAGGTGGAGCTTTCATTCATTTGAAAGAATTGCAAAGCCTCGATCTCGGAAGGAACAGACTATCGAAATTTAATAGCGACGTGTTCCAAGGAATTGAGAACTTGGAGAAACTGGATCTGTCAGAAAATTTCATCGCGGATTTTCCAACTGTTGCACTTAAAGCTTTCGTTGGACTCAAGCACTTAAATATGTCTAGCAATATGATTACGGTAAATATACGAAAATATACAATGTCGGCAAATACAATTAAATAGTTAAGATTACAAGATTTAAAAATGTTACCGGAAAAGTTTATTATCCGTCTTAATATAAAATTTCTGGTACTAGAAAGGCAGGAAATGTGTCAAATAAATAAAATATTTTTTTCTTAGAATTCTATACAGAGAAATCGACTTAGGTCATATAATACAAACATTTCCTAGGAAATAAAGGAATTGTAAAGAAATGCAACATTTATAATACATATTATAAGATTAACCATATCTTTATCAATAATATTTGGGGGTAGACTTAAGTTTAAAAATATATTTATAAAGTTTAATAGTAACTATTTTATGTTTATTCTTAGGGCTTGGGTTATATGTCATTGATTTATTTTTATAATTTTAAAATTACAGAACATGGACCATAGCCATCTTAATGCTTTATCCTCTTTGCAAGTTTTGGATCTAAGCCGAAACAATTTGGTTAAGCTCTCTCCAGGGACATTTGTTGGCCTCATTGATTTGAAATATCTGGACATTGGAGTTAACTCTTTACGAACTGTGAGTAGATACTATTTTTATTTTCCAAAAGTAGACAATGTACCAGGCGACGGTACTATTTTATTATGGCATAATATGCAGATATAATTATATCTGTTGCAAACAATAATTTACGTCGATATAATTTAAGTAGAATTATATAATGTTCGATCGTAACAAGATTTTTTTTATTTCAGGTGGAGGATGACGCATTTGATGGTTTAACAAGTTTGGAAACACTTCTTTTGAGGGACAACAATATTCTTCTTATCCCTGCAACAGCATTGTCACGGTTGCCAAGTTTGACTTCTATTCACTTAGGTTTTAATAGAGTAACGGCATTATCTAGCGATATTTTACGAGCTGTATCAGAAGGTATTAATTCATTAGTACTTTCAAGGAATGTTATCAGAGAATTGCCACCTGCCGCATTCGAACATTTTAAGTATATACGTCATTTAGATTTATCTGGAAATCTCTTAAATTCGATAACAGCTGAAGTTTTTAGTGGTCTAGAGACTACGCTTGAATTTTTGTCTCTCAGTCAAAACAGAATTTTAGGATTTACGGGAGAGCGGCTTAAGTTTGTGAACCTTTGGTTTTTAGATATATCTGGAAATCAAATATCCGAAATTCCCGTAGATGCTTTTCAATCTATACCAAGCTTAACACATCTTAATATGAGTCATAATTTGCATATTAATGTATTACCTCAAAATCTTTTTAATCACAATGAAGGCCTACTTTCCGTAGATATAAGCAATGTTGATTTGAAAGCACTTCCAGTAAATTTGTTTTCAAAGACTCATAATTTGGAACAGATATATTTATCTCACAATATGTTACAAGAAATATCTGAAGGTACTTTCAAAAATCTTAAGAACTTGACTCATCTTGATCTCTCGTACAACCATATAGTAACAATTAGGACACCAGCCTTTGTGAATGTTATGTCAATTCAGTATTTATCTTTGAAAGGAAACCAGTTAAATGCGTTTAAAGGAGAATTCTTTAACACTGGAACGAGCTTAGAAGTTATAGATGTGTCAGACAATCAGTTAAGCTACTTATTTCCATCATCTTTTAAAATTCATCCAAGATTAAGAGAAATAATACTTACTAATAATCAGTTCAATTTCTTTCCGTCCGAACTTATTAGCACTTTGCAATATTTAGAAAAAGTAGACCTATCCGGAAATGTTTTGAAAAATGTTGATGAATTAGATTTCGCAAATTTACCTAAGCTACGTACAATTTTGCTGTCCAGAAACGAACTCGACTCTGTAAGTGAAATGGCATTTCATAATTCCACACAAATTCAGCACATAGATCTATCATATAATAAAATAGATCGTTTAGGTGATCGGTTATTTGAGGGTCTTATTAGATTAGAACTTCTAAATTTGGCAGGTAACTTATTGTTTGAGCTGCCAGATAATATATTTGACAGGTCAAGGCTACACATGCTTGAGTCTATTGTACTTAGCAATAATGTATTTGAACACGCACCTTTAAAAGCATTACAGAAGCAATATTTCTTTGTATCATCAGTAGACTTATCTAATAATGAAATTGTAGATATTCCTGCAGAGGATAGTGTTATGGTTAATATCAAAAAGTTGGATCTTTCATATAACCCCTTATCCGAGAAAACAATTGAAAATGTATTGACGGAGCCAAAAACTGTAAGAGATTTAAACTTGGCTGCTACAGGAATAAAATCTGTGAGGCAATTAGAAACACCATTCTTATATAGGTTAAATTTAGCACATAACAATATTACCAAATTATCAGAGAAAACCTTTGCAAGAACTACTATGCTGGAGTCTTTAGATCTTTCATTCAATCAAATTGGAGACGTTTCATCTTCATTATCTATTTCTTGGCCTAAATTAAAAAATCTTCAAAAGTTGAATATTTCTAATAATCCTATAATAATGGTTCTGGAAGGGAACTTTGAAGGATTAACTTCGCTCCGATTTTTGAATATGCAAAACTTAGAAAAATGCACAAAAATTGAGAAAAATACCTTTAGACCCTTATCAAATCTTGTCGAACTACGCGCTTATGGATACCCCAGATTAGGCTATTTTGATGTTCAAGGCGCTTTACAATATGTACTGGCAATGGAAAAATTAGATGTTGAAGTAAAAGATACCAATATTGGGCCAGATCAATTGCATTCCACCTTACATCCACGTCTTGAAGAATTAGGTTTAAGAGGAAGCAGATTAAAGACTATCTCTTCCGGTGTTCTTGCAGGTTTAAAAGCACCGGCCATAACAGTGCGGTTCCGTAATACATCTATCACCAATCTCCCTCCTGCAATTCTGTTTCCTTTACCACGATCATCACAAATAACAATCGACGTAGGAGGAAGCTCATTGACAACTTTGCAGCCCCAATTGTTAGTAGCTCTTGATGATCGTCGTGCAGATTTATCTATGTTCGGATTAGATGCTAATCCTATACGCTGTGATTGTAATGCTAGAGCGTTAAGAAGGTGGATACCTACTGTAGGCATTGAAGATATCAGATGCAACTCACCCGATCACTTATCAGGATTTTTATTAGTCGAAATCGGTGACGATGAGCTTTCTTGTGATATAAGAAAGAAAACTACAGCAACGTCTTCAAGTAGCATTTCGACAACTTCGCCTCCGAGATTAGTACATAGAACTTCTGCGGAACCAGATATAATTTGGTCAGTTGCACCATCACATGAACGTCCGAAAACACCTGGCGAACCTAAAGGTGCACCTGTCATCGGTGTGGCTACTTCTAATAATGACGATAATTTGATAATAGGCATAGTGGGTGGGGTTGTTGCATTTGTAGCGATTCTTATTGTTGTTATATGTATTGTTCGCTTACGTATGACGTCGACATCATATCGAGGTGCGCCATTAGCAAATAGTCCAGGAGCTGGAGCAGCTCAATTGTGGGGCGCGGCTTGGCCTGGATATGCTGCAACATTGCCACCGCCATCACTGTCAACTGCAACATTACCTCATAAAGTGCAATCTGGTCCAGGTTCTGTACGATATATGGCACCACCACCTCCAGCTCCATATTTTATTAGCTTGCCACCTCATGATGATAAAATTTATCGATAAGTTATTTATAAATTTAATGTGTAATGTTAAGCTTGTAAATATACAACTAATTATATAATTACGTTATGGAAATTCAATAGTTGACTCGCTTGTAATATGTGCTTTACATACTGTTAATGCCATTAGGACTGTTCCATTAAAAACTCATTTAATATACAAAGGGCTAGGTTTCATCTAGTCACCAGTGTCTGCGTTTAAGTCTGAATAGGCGAACATAACTAATATTATCAATGAGATATTTTATGTAAGTTAATAAACGAATACAGCACAAAGTTTGTATAGTAACAATTATTTAATTTGGGATCTTCTAAGTTAAGTAGCTATAAGTTTTCAGATTAAGCTTGAAATATTTACATAAATATATTATATTATTTACAAAAAAGATTTGGTTTTAATTTTAATTATATAGATTTACTTAACAATTTTTAATTATGTTACATATATAAGATACATGTTATAGAATATTTATTTTAAAACCTAAACAATAAATGAGTAACAAATTTTAATAAATACATTTTTAATTGGACTAACGTTTTCTATAAGACTTTCTTAGAATTGTTTTTGGTACATATGTATATATTACTTAATTAATGTAGTGTCATATACATATATATATATATCACGACAAATTTATTAGTTCTACAGTACTTATTTTACACGATTTATTTGAATATTGGATATTAAAATTAAGGATTTAATAAAAAAAACCTGTCACAATAAAGAAACCACAGCGCAATAGCGTATACCTTTCAATTTGGACACAATCAACACCTATTGTTTTTGGCTTTTAAAGCTATGAAGTGTATTTGTGTCTGCTGTAATCAAGGGATTGAATTTTAATTGGACGTCAATTTGCGTATTTAAAGTTGCTTAAAATATATCTGAATTGTTTTTAAATTTATATAGACTATAAAATTGTTCCAGAAATGGAACGTCTCAAAAAAGTATCCGTATAAGGAGTGTTTATTCTCCCATTTTCACGTCAGTTGATATTATGTAGGAAAATCTATAAATTATAAATTATGTTAAGAGAATAATCTGGTTCCAAATGTAAACATTACATTTCACTGATTGTTCACAATTTGGTTTAAAGTATATAGTGTTTTTTGAATCAAGGTTCTGAAGCTACTAATTTTAATCCTGATTTAAATCCAGTTCTAATGATTTGAAAATGTTAAATATTACAGTTTTTACACACTATGGATAATAGATCTATGTTTTATAGATCTACCGTTTTTGTAATGAATAATAAACTATAATAAATAAATTATTAAGATATTTTTTTTGTGTCTAAAAGTGTATTAGGAACTCATTTAAATAAACGGAATAAGTAGTATTTTTTTAAATTAATGATTCGGATGACTCACCTAAACTAGTTGGAACTGCCGACAAGTTTCAGTCTTTTTAGGAGGCCATCTTCAGGACGAAGCGATGTCGCCTTAAGCGCTTTATGAGTATCTCGTAAATAAGCCAGAAGTTCTTTAGTCGTTTGTCAGAAGGAATTATTAACCAGCCGATTTCTTAAATATTAAATATTAATAATTCATTTTAATATATATTTTTATGTTATTTAATGTTTTGTCTAAATTTCAATATAAAGTTTCTTAAGCTAGAAGTTTTATATAGACATAAATATATTTATTGTAATAAATAAATAAACAAAACATTAAGTAGTTAAATCCTAACAAATTGGCCTCGTACCTCGTCTTAAAGAGGCTTATATAGGATGTCCGGTGTTCCTGGAATGGCGGAGAATTCACCAGAGAAAAATTACATTTTGTTTGTATTTCCTGTAGGGAGGAAAATATTTTAAATTTATTACTAGACTCAGTAGCAATATTTATTTTTTATAAGCATGAATTGCGTACATTGTTTCCGTGTTGAGAGAGGTTTTGAATAAAAAAAAATGAGATGACATTTTTTTTTTGTGCTAAATTGTAATTAGATGTTTTGCAGGCTTAGTATATGGTCTATTCAAAAATCTGAATTGTAATCAGATGATTGTAGCTAATTACTAGCAAAGTTCAATATATTCACACCAAAACGAAAATAAGTGACTCAGTTTGCAGTTTGGAATTGCTTGAGCCAATTTAGATTGTAAATTTCCTGCCAAGAAACTAAATTGGATAGATTGACTTTTGGCTTTAGAGGATTGTTCTATTTCATATGAAGATAGTAAATACATTTATTATAACATAAAGGTGGTTTAAATCGTGGATATAGGTGTAGATGGTTATAACTTGGCCAATTGGGAAATTATCAAATGAAATGATATAACATATATTACGTAGTTATATGTACCAGGAAAATATTGCATGAATTCTATTATAATTTTTAAGGAGGATTATTGGAGGGATTGTTGTTTTTCTTTATTAATCTTTACTTATCTAACGTGAGCTGTTCGTTTTGTATCTGTATATTTAGAAAGAGGATTTTGTAATGTTGATCTGAAACTGAAAATAAATATCATGGACACTTTATATTGTATCATGTGATTTTTAAGTATCAGTATACTACAGATTTTTTTATTTATTTTATAAAATGTTTATCGGGAAGGAAGCCTTTATCATTTTTTAAAAAAACAGGGATCCACACTAGAAAAAAATGACAGAAATACCGAAAGAGTCATATCAATTCTGGCTTTGGACAATGTCAATAATCTTTAACGTGTGAATTACTCTTAGTTTATAGTTTCACAAGACTTATGAACTAGTTGCTATCATCTTATATATGGTAGAGCCAAGCTGAAACTACAGCAATTATATTTAGACCAGGGTAGTCCTTTATAATTAAGTGATTGGCTATCATCGTTTCGTGAGTGAGTGAGAGAGCCGGATACCCAAAGCACCGCCGTATGTCCTAATCTCCGCGCCCTTTCCCATACTTTATGGTTAGCAAACTATTTGGCGGACGTGTCTAAGGCTTACCATCAAGAAATGACTGTCAGGTCGTTGCCACCAAATCTGTGGATCTGCATTAGGGCCAGATAGTCGTTGCAGTTTTTTTTCAAGGCTATTAAACATTTTTTTTTAATTTATGGTATTAAGCAGAGATTATGTATAGATGTTTAAAAATATTTTTTATACTATCCTTTGCGATGTACATATCCATCATTCAACAGAAATAAATATTGATCTTATAAGATTTTGTCTTTGTTATTTCGTTCGTCTCCTTTGATGACTGGTGAAATATAAGGGGTTTTTAATTTTTTTCTCACGAGCAAAAAAGTTACCTATAAAATGTTGTTTGGAAAATAAGCTATTGCCCATTTTATAAAAAAATAGTTTTGTGGTATAAAAGAAGGAGGAATTATAAAACCATTTATAATAATGATTATAATACCTTATGTAATTTAGAAATGAAAATTAATATTTATATTACGTGTGTATATAATATAAAATATTTTGAAAGATTCAATATGTAAAACAATACATAAATATATAATGGTACCTAGTCGGCTTTGTTTCTCAAATGGGAAAGTTAGAGAGACGTTTGAACATTTACTTCACGAAGCTTATAAAAAGTATAATCAAACTAACTTTCGTAATTTACGTTGTTCCGTCACAATGCCAACAATTCAGCTTCACTGGAATGAAATTCTTTATGTCTCAGATGCTAATATATCTTTGTCTTTCCGTTACATAAAATTTTATAGAATGGGGAAAGTCGGTGATACTCGAATGCCTTTATTATTTTGTTTTTATATTATGATATTCGAATTTAACGCAACGTTGCTGTCAAATAGTTAAGAAAATAATTTTGTTATGATCATATGGGAATTATAATAATATAAATAGTTTAATCTTAGAGAAATTCTTCTAATATTTTAATAATTGCACTGAATGTTGCTTTAATTTTTGTTAATACTAAGGTCTGGGTATTTTAGATTCACTATTACCTGCTGGAACTATATTTAAGAAAACGACGAAAAGACAAGTAAGAGAGTCATATTTTAATACATTATTTAAAAGGAATAATATATGTTAAATATATCAATAATGAACCACTATTCTCACTTCCTCGTAGGACGCCTCAAAAGGTGACGTGTCTCTTAAATAATGATGTGTCTCTTAAATGATGACTTGGCAGAATATTTTCTGATTACAACGCGCGTGGTGTTCCAAATTATTAAAGACTGAACGTTAACGGAATTATAAGAAAAACCAGTATCTCGATAGAATAAAAACCAAAGTGTAAGTGGAACACTATAGTCATCTATTATGAGTTAAACAGATAAACTGTAAATGACTAATTACTTAGGACAGATGAGGGGAATCCTTCAGAATATAATGTAAAGTATTTAGAATCCTGGATGCCATTGTCAAATATTAAACTAAATGTTAATATAATAGAAAAATATGTTCATACTTTCGTATGAACATATTTTTCTAATACCATTAGGGAGGAGCAATAATGAAGGTAGATCAGATACAATCGTTAAGAAAGCACTGCAGTTTATTGAGAAGTTATTCGTTTAGGTCTAAGTATCACAAATCTGCTTTTTCAATATTACAATCTATCTTAGCTATCCAGTAATAGGATCTCATTGTTTTAGGATAAATAATTTTTTAAACGATATAGAGATTGAAGAATATTAATGGTCTTTCAACTGAACTCATCTACCGACTCCAGTTGAGTGCAGGGACAATGTAAAGGCAAATATGTTTATCGGAATCACATAGAGGAATAACCCCTCAGTTATTGGCAATATGCTGGATTAACCTTTGACAGAGAGTAAGTCTTGGCAATAAACCGTATTAACTTGTGACTTTGAGTTTCGTAATCGACTAGAAAGATTTTTAATTTTACTGTGAACGCAAAGCTGCAAAATCATCTGTACACATTTAAATTAAGAACTAGATTAAATTAGAAAAATAAACATCATGGGGAGAGTATACAATATTGCAGCACACCATTTTTTATTTTAGTCCAGACGACTTATTTCCCAGCTGAACTAATTGACGTCACGGAGCGCAGATAAGATGAGAACCAACTCAATGCTGCTGGTGACAGACGGTAACTGGTGACCATAGCCTATCGTGGAAGGCTTGCCGATACCATGTGATCTTAGAAATATTTAAAGAGCAGCAGCAGGTGAAGAATTTTATATATTGTCATAAATATATCGGAGATAAACATTTCGAACCAACTGATACTGATAAATTTATTCAACTAACTTCCAATCTGACCAACTTTGTTTTTCGGAAAGTTTTCGTAAGCGGTAAACGAATACGAAAAATGGATGCTTATATTTAATAAGCTTATAAATTAGTATGCAAGGACATGGTCGCCCTTGTATTGTGAGACTATTCAGTTTTTCATAATGAAAATTGTGAAAACGTAAACTTGCTTTGATTATACGATGTCGCTTCCGACTCCGCTGCCACTATTACTAGCACTTTCGCTTCCATTTCGGCATACGCTACCGCTCTCCATAACGCTTTAGCTTATGTTTTGAAAATTCCATTTTTCCTAATTATGTAATATAAGTCTGTCTTACACCAAATTATCGAATGTTTTGAAGATGACAATAGACGTTTGTTGTTTTTCATAAAATTTTCTATTAATCTTAATCTTTAACACAGTCTAGTAATCTAGTTTTTTGGTTTAGATGAAAGTAAATTTTTATACATATTGAGCTGAAAATAACCAATTATGTAGCTTATAGAACATAAACTAAAGATACTCAATTTTTTAACGCAGTTATTCTCTATAAAGCTGATATGAACGGGTATATATTTTATTATTTTAACTAATATATTCAGGAAAAAATAAATAAAACTGTAAATGTTTTGATGCGCTTGGCACTTAGAATGATAACACAAAGAAACTCAGACAAATGTTGCTAATGAAGTGTCTGATTTTCAACGCTACGAGAATTTGCTCAGCTTTATTTTACCGTCTAGATGTGCAGTGCACTTCTATTTTAGTAAATATTTTATAGTTTGTATGGATTTAGTTTTTAACTGAAGTATATTTATTTAATGTATTAAGTGAAGTATATAAATGTCATACATAGTTTCATCATCCATGATAACATAATATTATTTAAATTTTGCTACAGGTTTGCTAGGTACGTTTATACTTAATTACCTTATTTTTATTTTATATCACCTATAATAAAGTATATGTAATAAATAGTTTTCTTTGACTGTGAATACAAATACCTTCCTAAAACTAAAATAGTTTAAAATATCTTACAACTGTGTTAAAGTAATTCTTAGTATTGAACCGTATAATGCTATTCTCTGTCTACGTTTTAGTATTTGTCTTAATTTTCATGATCCTTGGTGCGATAAGAAAACCGCTTACTTAATATTTACTTAGCCGTCGGTCAATTTACATTGGACTCCATTAAATACTGTCCCGAAGCAGTATCTTATGTTTGCTTTATATCACGGCTTGCTCCTAAACAAATAGTCCAAAGGAGATGAAACAAAGTCTTTAACGTTTCTATACTTCATTTTATATCATACTTAATAATTATAAAATGTTATAATGTAACGACCTTCAACCCTTTTTAGGTTCCCTATTCAAAGGCAGTCAAAGAAACCTTATAATTAAAGCTCCGCTGTCTGTATGTCGGTCCGTCTCCTACGGATTGAATAAAATTAATTGTAGTGTCAAACGAAACATCATAATAATTTATTTATGAAATAAAGTTTGTTAACTTAAAAATGTGTCAAGTTATTTCATAACTAGCTGTTGATAGCGACTTTGCTCGCCCTTCACTCCCAACTGAATAAGTAATTTATTATAGTTTTCTTTATATTTAGTATGGGGTATGACTAAGACATCATTTGATGATGAAAAGTCTACAGAATTTTGGGGTAGTTTCGACATTTTCAGTAAAAACCTCACTTTTAACATTTTTAGTTAATATGGTTAAGAGATACCAACTTACAAAGTTAACTCTGTAAATTGGGTATTTCTTGGGCGTTTCTCTATATGCCAAAAATACTTTTGTGTGATGACATGTTTATGTAAAAGGTTCAAATTAGAAATATTTTGACTGTCTTTAGGTTACTTTAACAAACAGTACTCTGACTGTCACCATTTTGGGAACTTACCCTGTGTTCAGATAAATTATAAACATTATCAATTATACAAATCAACCATTAGAAAACAAACATCAAATAAAAATAATAAGACCCTGGAATGCTAAGTCTTTGCTATGAAATTCATTTTGAATTCAAAAATAGTTGCAATTAAGTTTTTTTTATAAGAATGTTTTTGTTTTACTGTAAAGATTTCAAGGCTACGATTTCGTTTTAATCTAACAAAATGTTAGGATTTATTATCTAGAAAGTAAATTAATTGAAAGTCATTCTTTACTAGAGTAAGTAGTTTTGTATTTATTTCAAGAATATAAAATTATCGTACCGCAGGGACCAATTCCGACTTCCGACACTCTTGCCTCTTATAATGAAATAAAATACTAACTGTAGCAAATTAACACAATAGGTGACATAGTTAAAAAAAAAAAGTATATTTCTTATTTTTTTATGTGAAACTAAATCTTTATTACTTTATTATATACTAATATATACATTATTATTTTTCATGTAATAAAAATTCGTGGTACGGTGTTTTTATACTGTACTACTTTTACAAACTACGAACTGTAGTAAAGAATGACTTTGAGTCGTTTTGAGATAAACTGATGATGTTCGCGCTGAGATTGTATAACTTTTCAACTTTAGTTATCGACTTAATTGCATAATATTATGCAGTATTTTATATTTAATATTTAATATTTTAAAATTATTGTTTATATATTTAATATATTAATATTATTTAATATTTTTTTCTACATCATCTAACGAGAACCATTCCAAACTTCTAAGCTATAAAATAGGTTTATTTCAAGGTTGTTGTTTTTCTCCAATAATATTTGATTTGGTAATTAACATGTTAATAGATAAATTAACAAGTCATGAGATAAAATGGGTTTATCGGTTTAAATTTAATAAAAAATACACGGAATCCATACTAGCATTTGCAGATGATCTTGCCATACTGATACTGATACCTGATGATCTTACACAACCCCAAACAATGTCAAATACTTTTAAATAAAGTGGGTACTTCAAAATTAGGAAAAACTGTTGTTACAATTACGGAAGCAGCTCTATTTAAATTTTTAGGCAAAAATAGATTACTAAATCTCCAGATGTAATTGTCGATAGCTTTTTAAATGATCTGAAGAAGGTAGATGATCAACCAATTCGTAATATTCAAAAATCTTGGAATCTATCTAACGTCACGTCTAAATTGGATTTAGCGAGTACCACATCTTTTTTTTGGACTTCTTTTTTTTGGATTTAGCAAGAACCATTTCTTCACCTTTCTGTTATAAATTCAGTCCACAAAATATTTTAAAGTAATAAAAGTACTTTAATAACAAAGTTCAATGATTATAACCATATAATTCTCTTTAACCTCTGTAATACCAAATATATCTTGAAGTGCAGATAAAACCTAAGTACGCATTAGACTCTAGAGCCCTGCAATTCTCACAGGTTCCATCACAAGACGCTTCATTAACTTCTTTTGAACGTGTTAGCTTTGTACAAAAGTATAAAAGAGGTGTTTGTCTATAACGAACTTATGTAAGATAATGAAAAAGTAGTTATATATTATTTATATATGTAATAAAATGTATCGGAAGTGTTAGTTCCTAATTCTCAATACTCATTAATATATTCGTATCTATGGAAATGGTGATTAAGATTATATCCCAGTTTGTCCACATTAAATGAGTAAATGATATTTTACTGTACAAAATGTCAAATCGTCACTCGAATTAATTTAAATATTATTTTTTTTCAATCATACAAATTGAAAGGAAACATTATATTGTCATTAGATTTTTTATCCGTTCGTAAAATATATGTATGGAAAAATGTCTTAGCGGTGAAAGTATCACAAAAATTGTGTACGAAGGAATTTCGTGATTTGAAATTGCAGATATTATATACGTCAAAACGTAGCTATCTCTGTTACGTTCCGGCCTCAATTTACAATGTGAATCTAGTATCTCGGGTTTCTACGGTGGAACTTACTTTATGCATTTTACTACTTTCAGAACGTTCTTAAGCCATAATACTACAATTATTTGATATAATTGTAATATTTAATAATTGTAATATTTTACATAATTATTTGAAATATATATTTATCAATAAAAATGGACCGTTATTTTCATTGAACGTGCCAATTCATTATTTTGATAAAATAACTGTATATTAAATAAAGATGTATTTAAGAGAAAAAAGTTGCCAAATCCTTTGAGAGATTAATTAATGAGTTTATTATAGAGCTTTGTAAGGGTTTCTAAATAATTAAATAAAACCTTAATATTTCGTAAACCCTCAACAGATTTAATTCCCATCAGAATTTTCAGCTTAAGCCTCGGCTTTCTACAAATTTAAAATGCTCAAGTGAAATAAAGTACATCAAAACAAATAGACATGTTAGAAATGCGCAATGGAAAAATTATTTTACTATTTTCTAAGTTATATCATTCCTGCACTATTCGAAGTATAGAATAATATTACTTTGGTAATACTATAGTTATCTCTTGTACGTGGATTTATTAATAACTATTGACATTCAGCTGTCTAGCAACAGATTTTTGGTTCTAAGCCGCTTCATTAGCGCAATGACTTGAGCAGCTCTTTCCGGAGTAGTATTCATTTTCTTCAGATGAATGCAACTGTAGTCACGAGATGTCCTTCCAGGTTGAGAGTTGAATTGCAAATGATGACGTTTTACTCAAAACACGCCCTTCTTATACCTGCATTTAGTCATGCAAACTGTAGTGAGCTAAACGAGAAATTTTGGGGTTTGACGTTATCTTTTTTTTTCGATAGAAAGGTAAACTGATTACCGCTTATATGGTTTCATTGGATTGGTATTGAAATAACCTATAATTTCATATTAAAAAATATAAAATTATTATAAACAAAAAAAATCAATTTTTTCAAAAATTTTTCAATGTGTATATATTAATATTAAATATAAGTACAATTACTTATCACTCGTCATCGCAAGAGGGCGCAGCCGGCCTTACCTTAACAAAGATGCAGATATCTCAATAGAGCGATGCAGCGTACTTGTCCTGCCCAAGTTATAAACTTCTATATCTATTCTCTATTCTGGATCGCAGTAGCAGCTTTTGCTATTTGGATGCGTTTAACGTCAGGCCCCTCGAGTTGTCATAGACCCAGTGCTCTGTGACAGTCTTAATTCTCCAGTTTTATGTAAAGAAGCAGGCCTGCTTTATAGTATTATCATAAATAAATTGAACTCTTTAATGCAAAATGTAATTCCAGAAATAAGCAACAATTGGAATTAGCAGTAAAATGTTTATTACAATTGTATAAAACCACTGGACGTGCGAAGCTCATTTCGTTTTATGACTCTTCGGAGTACAAATTTCTATTTATGATTTTAGTTTTATTTGAAAATTTTTATTATTTTTTCTGTCTACTGTTATGTGTTAATCTTCAACATGATTACAAACTTTACGTACCATATTTTATATTATATATAAAATTCTTGCAAAATATTGCCTAAGACTAAACTTACCTATATGAGGTACTATCGTTTTTTATGTATTTATTATTTAATTGAGGATTTATTGGTTCTTGGACTTATTATGTATAAATTATTTTTAATTATAACCTTTTATATTTTTTATTTATTTAAATAAAAAAAATCAAAGGAAAAAATTCATAGGCAATAATTTATCTACCTTACGGGGACTGAAAAGTACTGTTCACACTTGTACTTTATGTAAAGCTCTTACTTAGATCAAGAAATCAAAGGAAATTTAATTAATCTAATTTAAATATCTTATCTTTTAAGTAACGACAATTTAAAAATCACTGTATTCTTAATGTAATATGTAATGTTACAGAATAAACGTCACACAAATTCATATAACGTACCATACACTTGTAATCAAAAATCAATCACTAGACTTACATTACTTACATACATAAGATTACAAAACAAAAGATTTCATTTCAAAGCGGCTTAAGTTAGGACAGAAAATCAGAGGTCGACGGTACTACTGCTCTTATTGGCATTTTTCATTTTGTTTCTAGTTTTAATATCAGTCTGAATAAATTGGATTAATTATAGGCTCAAGACTAGTTATAGCTCAAAAACTTGATCATAATTACAACTGTATAATATGTACCTAATATTTATAAACGTATTTTTTCGCAAGAAAATAATGTAAATATTCGGAGTGCATAAATGTTGAGGGTTCTTTTGCATGGTAATGAATCAAACAATATTGTTAGTGTGTTTAATTCAATCAATAAATATTTTTATATCATAAAATGTTGTCATATAAAAATAATATACTTTTAAAGTAATTTTGTACTCTTATTTTTTCAATCAATATCTGAACAAATCTACGCAATGTTTTTAAAATCGGAGCAAATCATGTGGAGGCGTTTACCACAAATTTCTAGAAGTACTTTAAAATATTTTGTACATATGAAATAAATATATAAACCTTTTTAAATGACACAAATGTTTCATTATTATTATCAAACATTAACGGCGTAATAAATAAAAACTTGAACATAAAACAGATAATAATTTTGAAATATTGCGCTTAATATCGACACGTCATTTGTGTGAGCGATGTGTAATAACGGTACTAAGAGTTACGTGAAAACTTGAAAAACGCTGAGATAAAGAGAGTTTTAATTCCTAAATTGTATACTAAAGTGAGTTTTATATAATTTTGTACCACTTAAATCTTAAATAAGAGTAGTTTAATTTGAGATCTTTTTGGTGAGGTACTTTTTTTTTTTTTTATTTATTTATTCATTTAATATGAAAGTGCGAAATGAAAATAACATTTCGCTTCATAAAGCAGCTTTATGATGTAGATCTTACATTGTGTTCTTTTATATAATACGGGAGGTATCTTGTTGTTCCTCAATCATTATTTTCTTATCCTTGTAATAAAATGAAATTGATCATGAATTAAAAATGACTGAAACGAACTAAATAAATGCCGAAAATTTGTTAAAATGAGACTGTATTTTAACGAAGAGAAAGAAGATTTTGAATATTTTTTTAGAAGCGGCTTTAATTATCTTTAAAATTATTTTAGCGAATAAATTTTAATGATTTATTATAAAATAAAACTTATTGAGATTTATATTCGCTTAATTTTTTTTATAAAGAAAAATATATATTTCAATTTTCAATAATTATGAAAATTATTATTGTGTGTGATAAGTCTTCAGACAGACTTCAGACTCTTAGAAAAAGGTCTGATTTATTATTAATATTTCTTTTTTTATTAAAAAATACGTGAACCATGATGATGTATTATATTATAATTAATGGCTTATCAAGTTGCTGTATATTTGAATATTAAAATATCAAACTTCTGATGAGAGATGCTTGTAACCGAATCATGTTAGAGAAAAAATAAGAAAACATAATTGAAAGCAAAAGAAATGCATCAGAACACGTCCGCTCACTATGGCAGCAAACGCTTACAATAAAAATTTGCTTATGTTAAAAGGTAAAAGAGACCCGCAAGCTCGTTTGCCTGATCACCACCGCCCGCAGTTTCTTGCAAGGTCAGAGGATGCATAGTGCGTTGCCGGCATTTAAGGGAGGCGCTGTTTTGGAAGACACCCATGCCGCATCGATTTCGAAATATCGACGACAGAAGTTCGTTACACGTTAAATGGCTTAAATAGATTAAACAGTTCTTCTGAACACTCTCCGGATCAAGGCTTTCACATAGCCTTTGACAACTCGATTGGTGCAACGTTGCCATCAAATGTTAAAAACTGATACTGGGAAGATCCGGACCAGAGATGAGAAGAGTACTCCGTGTGTGCTGGACCTGCGCTTTATCAAATGCGCGCCTTTGGTTGGATGTAAATAACTGCCTCGTTATATTATACTCATATAAAAAGTGATTGTAAATCGCAAACTATTCCGACGACAATATTTATGTTATGTGAAATAAATCGAAATAACAATTTTACTAAGCTATAAAATGTTGGAAAATTTTATATTTAGTGAACTAACAAAGACCCTTATATGTATTTGCAGGTTTCACATAATGGCTAACAACATAAAGTTGGAAACTGGCTCTTGATACGTCAACGAATATCCGGCGTTAGAGAGGACACTGACTACCTTTGAAAAAGGACGCTACAAAATTACCTGTCCAAATGAGACCCGTGTCAAATAAGCAAAAACCTTTCAGTGCCTCTAAAAATGAATTATTGATGACCAAGCAATATTTTTTTCTAGAAAATATTTTCAATCATTTTGAATCGTAAAAATACAAGTCGGAACTTAGTCAGCATTTATTTAAAATATAGCATAATTTAGTCTTATTATGTACCTGGATTTTTATGCACTTTGCTGGAAAATCTCTGAAAAGTACATAGGATTCGGAAAATCTGGTAATTAACTTAAAGCAACGTGTGGACCTTTAGTCAGATAGTTTTATTTGACTAATATCCACAATTTTGAACTATGATCTTGGATAGAAATATAATTAATTTCTTTCAGTAAATCCTCGTACTTAATAGGAGTCAGACCAAAGACGTTTGATATAAACAAACACTAGAATTCAATTTTTTATTAAATTAAAATAAAAGTCAAATGTTATATTCAAAAGATCTACCCAAAATATATATACAAATAGTTACCCTATTATTCAAACAACTATTGAAATAGTATATTATTTAATGAATGTTTAAAATTCAAGTAAAATAATGACTGTTTTAATATAAGAAAATATCATTTAAATGTAAATATATTTCGAAAAACGTTATGTGTTTACATTTGATGTGAAATCGATTGTTATCATTAAATTGTAACATACAGACATCTGTACATACATACATATACATATATATATTTAAAAAAATCACAGCCTTTATTAGAGCCAAAGAAGATTTTTTCTGTCGTTATGTTTGTTGACGCATTACGCCAAAACTACTACATAGAATTGAACGCAGTTTTACTTATACATTGCTAAGTGTTTTACGTAAAATATAAACTCCATTTTACTGCAGATAAATTATTCTGATACCTTTTAATTGAAGCCGATTACCTGAATCAATTAACAGATTTTAAGAAAACTAGCGACGATCATGAAACATGTTTTTTTTTATTTATTTATTTTAATCTTTATCAACCAATCATAACGGATTTTCTATATGTAATAACAATAGCGACAGTACAAAAAGAAATGTAGCCATAAAATCGAATAGAAAAGAATTTAATAGAAAGACACACAACGTTAAAAAATAATTAGAAAAATAATCTAAAATATAATATTTGAAGTTATAACAAAAATAATTGTATTTTTATTCTACTTATTCAATGATGATAGCAAAAAAGTATCGGGTATTACATTACTATACCTGCCTGAAATTTGTATAACCTATCGTTGGCTTCTGTTCAAGCCAAACAAGTCAATGACCCAAAAAAAGCATGATTGAGAAGATTAACAAAAGACAAACGGAATGATATGAATGAATGATAAGAGCGTCGCGGAGAAGTGCCACCGGTTTCAAATTATATCTTTGTAACTTGAATTCGAACGTTAAAGTTAATTAAGTGCTGACCGATCAAGACAAAATATATTCCTTGAAGAAGAAAGGAACATTGTGGCAAGCACTATCCACTGAGATCATTCTAAGACTGTCTGTTGGCGGTTATATTGCTATGGATTTCGAAGAGTTCGTGTAACTCTAATTATTACCATTTATTATTGATGTATTGACTTTAGTTTTATTCTGCTTTCTAACTCAGACATACACTGTTGAGATGTTGTTATAGCAGAGTCATATATCTCACTTAAATATTTTTATTTTATAAAAGAATATAATTATAAAATATCCTTTAACCTTACTTCTTTATTATTACAAATAAAAACAAAAACAAACCTTCAGATAAAAAGTGCATATACAAATATGCACCTAAATACCCTTAATTTTTAAATTACATTACTTTAATTACGTAATTAAAGTATTTAGTGGCGTGTATCAATAAATTATTATTAAAGCTTCTTAATTCCAACCACAAATAAAACCTGGAAAATTCTGAACAAAAAAAAACTCTTTTCATAACTGTATTATGTTTTTGAATTTAAAGAAGTAAATAACTTTATGTCTAAGAAACTTTGTTTCATTATTTATATTTACATACCCATATGCATCACTTTCATGAATTTTATTTGAATGTTCAAACGTTTTTATGTTACACCCAATTTATTTAAAAAGAAAAAACAGTACAATTTTTATTATCTATTAATGTACAATAATTCTTAATATAACCAAATTGAAGATGCAATTCAACTTCTTGTAGTAGTTAAAGTTCCTTCATGTGATTTCAGTGCATTATATTTATCATGTCATTCATGAAGGCTCTGATGTTAAGATCTAATCATGAGATAATCTTGAGAAAATGAGAAAAACATTTAATGAATATAAATATGAAAGATTGTGTTATAATCTCAAAGGAAAGTATGAAGTTGGCGGGATGACAGGGTGCTATGATTTATTAGAAAACTTGAGAGACATGGAGGAAATGGATGGAGTGGGCATAATTACACTGAGATATCACGTTAAATAATGAAATATTCTTATATGTATATCATATCCTTTTTTTTTTGTTTATTGGGGAAAATAATGGGGAAAATTCTGATATCTATCTTTGATTGGATAACCAACAAATTTTAAGTTAAATAAATATATCAAATTTTGATATATTTTACTAATCCATAGCTATAAATAGTGTGAGAGAGATATAAATAATTTTAAAATAACAAAAAAAAGTATACATGCTTGTATGACTAATATTAAAGTCTAGGTTTAGATTCTATAACATTAGACACTAGGGTTGTTTTACAAACCAAGGACGAAACTGCGGCTGATTTCGAGCCGTAATTTTTTATGGACTCTGGTTGCGGAATTCGGTCTTATAACAAATGTACAACAGCTTTTAGAGGAATATTGAAAATAATTATATAATTAATTACCATTAAAAGGAAATCAAGCTTCAAGCAAGCAAGCAAGCAATCAAGGAAATCAAGCAAGGAAACTGAGGAGGGTAACAAAAATCAATTGAGACCAATTTCACAAAATTCTTAACATTCATTTTTATTAGTTAAAGTTTGATAATGCCAAATATAGTTTTATGCTTGGCTTGTATAATTTTCTGTATGCAAAATACTAGTTATTAACCAGAAATTCATTCGCAAGTTTCAAAATACAGCAGTAAGAAGAAAACAAAATAATTACAAGCAAACAACAGGCAACTACGGAAACGAAATGGTTTTTAATTACTGCTTGCATTCCCTATACTTATGGAGAACATGAAATTTTTCATCACTATCTTACATGTAGTATTACTTTATATACGAATTTTATAAAGATATTGAATGGATAATATAAAATAATTTAAATTATAGATTATAAATTATCTTTGTAAAGTTGGTCAAGACAAAGCTTACTTATGATTTCATATTTAGAATAGTTCCATACCAAATCTATGAATTTTAGGTTAGGGATTATATATTATAATATAGCAAGACATAAATACAGAGTTTCTTTCGCCAGCTCTCAGGTCAGTGGCAATTAATTTTCTGAGCTGTTAGCTTTGACAATGAAAAAATGTTTAGTATAAAACTTACTTTCAATTAAGATTTTGACAAATTACACATATACGTATACATACATACATATATAAATTATTTATAAGAAATAAACTATTAAACTAAATAATGATAAATAGGGACTTGTTATTGACGAAGATAATAAACGAGGTCATACTTATGCAAGCCAAATATGAATCCTATAACTGTTTTGAAGTCACTCAAGTTGAATTACAGTCCACGGTCAAGTTAGGGTAGCATAAATCAAGATTAGAGAAAAGAAGAGATTTCGCAAAAAAAATGTTGGTAGTGTTGATACCTGCCAACTGGTGGCTACACATTCCAGTAACGTGAACGTGATTCAAAAGTACCCCAGTGGATGGCCACTCCACCGTAACGCCACGTAACATTCCTCACAAATAATCCTGTTGAAGTGTACATAGCTGACTTTACAGTGCAATCAAATTCATCGCTAATAGCACTTAATACTGGAATCATGAGGGCGTAGTCCTGTCTCTTAGGGGGCAATGCCATCCGATGTAATATACAACTTTCATACATTGACAGACACAATTGAAGCTTTCAATTTACAACGTTTGTAGTAATAAACAAGGCTTAAAACATTCTTCAACATTAATATACTCCGTAAATCTATTTGAGAGCTTATCTATAACTTTTTTTTGAATGTATTGCAATCATTACTGAATGCTTTACATTTATAAATATAAATATATGAAGATGATAATATATTGCCATGACATAAACATTGCTCATCCAATGATAGTATAAAATATGCAAAAACTTTTATCTTCTCCGATACGCGAATAGATACAGACGTGACTTTATTGAATATATGTAACCTGGGGAAATGCCAAATATCTATTGGATTTATGGAAATTTGATTATATTCAAAGTTTATTGAGATTTTTTTCTTTTCCGGTCAACAATTTCATTTTTCCCAGTAGCATTAATATTTGGGTTCCTTTTTAAGTCTTTAAACTAAAACTTTTATTTAAACTGTTTGCCTAATCAGGCAGAATATAAAATTGGTATAATTTTTATTTATATTTTTAATATATTTAACCATAGCGAATTATCAAATATATTGAACTCCATTAATAAGCTTAGAGAACTGGAGTACAATTATGAGATAAGCGCTACATAGGCTAGTGAAGCTCAATGGCAGCGACATGTCCAGACTCACAAGACCGGCCAGCACGTATGTGAACTCGTTCTCGCGTGTCAGTTGATAACAAGCTTTAATTTTACGCCGTTCTATTTTATCTGAAAAAAAAAAGATTATATATTTATTTACAGAAATAGATAATAAGTCGCTGACACGGGTCTGTTTATTTACCATAAGATTTGGGTCAAAATTCACGTTTGAAACATAGACAAAAATATCAAAATCTAAAGTTGGGGCAAAATCTAAGATATTTTCTTAATCGTACTTTAATATATGCAAATATAAATCACCATATTCTCCAATATTTAAGAAGTCATGAATTAGTGTATGGAGATCAGAAACTTCTTAACTAATTGTCGCGATATAACATGGGTATGTAAATATCGTATACATTAGGTAATGTAAACGGACAACAGCTGTAGTCGAAATCAGGATCTGAGATAAAAAATAAACATGAGTTTGAATCGATATAGTTATTAAAACCTAATATCATATAATAATCATTTCTTTAAATATAAATATTTTTTACAGATTGAATTAAGAACAACATTACTCCTGGTGTTTTAAAAAAAAAAAACTTTCACTAAGCATTTTTCTTTAGATAACAACGTTGATAATTTCTAAGCTCCCTATAGACACGCAATAAATAAACACATAACCGACTATTGTAGGTATACTGCTCTCAAACCGACCGTGACCAAAGTGGACCCTTCGGTATTACGAAACAATTTAAAGCAATTACGTTTTGCGATTTGGATAGTTTTTGTTGCTCGAATTTATAATCCTTTATGTTTCGAAAGACTAAGGGCAATAATAAGGGTCAGCGAACGATAAATGAAATATTGTGTTTTGATTTTGACAATAAAAAGTTATTCTATCATAATATCATACAAACATTAGACCTGTAATCTCCTTTTCAATAAACGTTCTGTATATCGCATTTTAGCAAAATAGGTTTTAAGGAAATATTTTGATGATAAAAAAACGCTAAATATTAAAGAAAAATAATACAAATAACCGAGTTTAGGTTGTTATGGAAATAGTTTTTCAAGGTCAGTCCCATTGTGAAAGGAACTGGTATAAGACGATTTAAATATAACCTAGATAAGATTAACCCCGGTTTCGATTCGGAAACATACCTTCAAACACTTAGCGTTCTTATGGGAAAACTTTCATCAGATATGTGGCGTGTGTATTTTGTTTGGAACGAAAGGGAAAGGTTTTACTTTGTTTTATGAAATAATTTAAATTTAAAAGTGGTCTTGTAGAACAGCGTGTTAGCTTTTCCAACGTCTGATATTACCACAGCTTTGTATAAGGCAGTGATTCAAAATATCATTTGATGATCACATTTATTAGGATATTAAGATAGATAAGATATAACGATAAAAAATACATTTGTGAATATTTGCGAGTAGTACCTACTAGGAGGATTAAATATTGAATTCAAAATAAATTCTCCATAAAAAGAGAAAAAAAAAGTAGGTATTGTTGTTTGTTAACTTTAAAACTTATTTACATTCTGAAACCAAAAAGAAATCACTTTAAAACCAAAACTATGCATCTGAACACATTCATTGTCATTATTAAATAAATTAAACATAATAATATAAATTCATAATTATTGTCCGAAAGCGGTTAACCAGCAAGCACTGATTTTAATTTACCACTTGATTTGTCAATTAGATATTATAATTTCTCTAAATTACTAAATGCAATATTCGATTTGACTTTCGTTATGTAGTTATAATGATCAATTATTAAAGCCTCCGTCACATTTGATGATCAGGGGAGTCATTTTGGAAATTTACACTAATTAATATTTGGTTTTGAATCTACTTTCGAATGTTCTTTAGTTAAATTAGAGTACATACCCTTAGCTGGGAAATAAATAGCCTTGAAGGCCATTAAGCGTTGAAAGTTATTCAAATATATTTAAATACCGAAATATAAAAGTAATGTATTTAAATAAATCAAAAAGACTATCAAAAAGCTACTCGGATTTGCGACAAGCGAACTCATGAAAAGCGGGTAGAATGCGAAAATAATTTAAACTAAATACTAAATAACCGTTGAAGATATTTATGTTTATTATTATATTATGTCCATTATTATATTATATCTTCTTTGTATATTTATTTGTTATATATTTTGGTTTTATGCACCACTCTTCTGCTTACATTACTTCAATGTTATCCAAATAAGGTTGTCTGGAAGAGATCACTAGCGATAAGACCGCCTTATTGTATACCCAAAATATATTTTTGTTTCTCTTTTACTTTATTGTTTTTTTTTTTTTTACTTTTTATTTCTTATTTTTGTTTGCTTGTCTTGTACTTTACATATTTGTGGTGTGCAATAAAGAATATATATATATATATTCAAATCAAATCCTTTATTCAAATCAGTGTCTATATATATATAGACACTGATTTGAATAAAGGATGTGAACTCTATGGCCGGAGTGACCAAAAATGAGTATGCTATAGTATGAATGCGGGCGATGTGAGTCCAGGTAATCGGGAAAATTGGAAATCAAAGACCTCACTTTCTGGTGCTCTTAATAGTCACCAGGGCTCTGGTGTTTAATCAGGTATTTTAAGGTGTTCTTTGTTAAAGTTCAGAAGTTAATGAAAAATGCTCCAAAGCGGCTGCAGCAAGCCTATTTCTCGTCTACCGTCAACCTCTACTGAACTCTAGTAATAAAAATAGCACTAACTGCAAAATATAGACTATATGTATATACTTAAAGAAATCAATAACTTCAATAATATTTTTTTAGAATTCGATTCCAATACAGAACAATCCTATTTGTAATACAAATATTTACTTTCGGTATGTGGGCAAGGACCTTCTTCTCTTTCTTTCTATAAGTATTTTAAAAAATTATACATATATTTTTAAGATTACTAATAAAAAAATATAGTCGTGACAAACTCGATTTGTTAATAACCTTAGCAACCAACGTCATGTGTTAGTGTATCCGAAAATACAGTTCAGGGGAAATGCATTACTGAAACAAAATTATTCAGCAGAATATACGGCAGCTCCTATTATGTAAATATACGAATGAAATGAACACGAACATGTAATTGAGGAGCAAATTAACTTGATAATAAAATATATTCCCTATCACGTATGAAATGAAATCGCTAACATATTTAAAATAATTGCATATTAGCATTGTATTTTCCGTAGTTCACGGAATATGGAATGTTTCACAAATGCGAATTTTATAGTTCGTTTTCGCGATTTTACTCTTTTATCCGATTTCGTGAATGTTGTGTTTTGTAAAAAGCAATTATATATATTTTTTTAAATATGTTTTTAAAACTATATTCGTGAAAAGGTTTTTAGTTTATTATAATATAACTACATTGTTTTATTATTGATTATAATGTCATATAAATAAAGTTTGTTAGATGTATGAAATTCTCAGGTAAAGAATACAATTTTGTTTATTTCGTATTATATTTTATAAACATTTTTAATTTATTACTGGCCCGTTTCGTAATACAAAATTTCGTAATAAAATATTCTATCATGTTCAATCCAAAAGTTTATTAAAAGACACATACGTAACACAGGAACGATATTATATAAAATAATGAAAAAAAAAAAACTGAACTTAAAAGAGTGAAAATAAACTTCAAAAGCAATAGAAAAACAAACAGTGACTGTAACATTGTAACATTCGAAATGGAGTACAACTAATTTTTATTTTATTTTTTATTTTACAACAAACTCAGGGGTGCATGACTGCCGCGTGGGTTTTCAGTGGCCGCCGTATCAAAACTATAAGTGTAAGTTTTTATGCGGACCGTTTAAATAACGACGACGTTTAAATAAACGTGAAGCAGGTATATTATATATTATTTTATTTTGTATTTATTATAGTTTATATACAATTTACAATGCATAATTTAATCAGTAGTAGCAACAAAAAACCACTAAGGTTTCAACCCGTGCTAGCGTAGTCTATATATACATAACTAAAATAATCACTGTATTGATATTCAGTCTTTTCAAAAACAGACAAAAACCCCGCGTTACATTAATCGTCAGCCTCACTTTCTTTTTCAAGATGGCGCCTCGACCCCGCTCGAGGTGCGCCCTCTGTTCTGATTGGTCGTTTCGGAAAA
Organism: Dircenna loreta; assembly: GCA_963555665.1. Taxonomy (NCBI): domain Eukaryota; kingdom Metazoa; phylum Arthropoda; class Insecta; order Lepidoptera; family Nymphalidae; genus Dircenna; species Dircenna loreta. The sequence goes on along the minus strand of OY743099.1, from coordinate 3,225,691 downwards.
TTACAATATTAATAACTTATATTAAATTTATAACATTTTAAAATTATAAAACAATGTAAGAAATCGTCCAATAAAATTAAATAAAGAATTATAAAAGCAATTGCAACTTAAATTAATAAAACAATAATATTGTATGTGTTAATCAATAATAATGAATTCGACATATTAAATATAATTTTTAAACGTATTAAAAATACATACATATTTTTAAAATGTTATACTTTTAAAATCATTATAATTATGTGTAAAGTATTTAGTGGTGTAAATAAAAAAAGGATATTAGCCAACAGAATAAAACTCATTCCATGCCTTCCTTTAATCTGTCAGACAAAAAAAAAAGCAAGACGTGGCTTGCGGTTCATTTCAGTCAGCGCCTTGCACGTGGCTGGAACACACTGGGGATCTCTGAAGTATATTAGCGTAATATAGAATATGTACGATCAATGCATAATATACATACAAAATACACATACAGTGTTCCTTAATAAATAATACAGTTATGGTCAATATCAAATATTAATATCATAACTATGTATGTATGTGTGTGTATTCCCCAGTAAATCGAAATGTTTAAGTAAGTATTTTTTAAATAGCTTACGAGTCTAATACGTCACGAGCTTAATTAGTAAGTTAGATATATATGTTACATTTGGTAAAGCTTGTGATTTTTAGACTTAGTCTTTATACTACAAAAATAATGTTAAATATTTTACATAGTATATATATGAAAATTAAACATTTTATTTGATCGTCAAACATTTTCTTGCTTATAAAATATAGTACAGGTATTTTTTTTAATTTTTTTTTTATTGCGCGCCACGCCTGCACAAATCGGGTTGTAATTGTATATCATTGTTATATCTAAAATAAGGTAATGACTTTATCAACATAATAGTGTTGGAATATTAATCGTTGTTATCAATATTACGTATCACACCGACACTTTTACAAATAAACAAACATTATTACGAATAGTATATTAATGGTATACGATAATTCTAAGAATATATTTATATTCTTATTTCATTTACTCCCATGGAGACTTAGGTGTGCAAATGCAATTTCGTTTTTATATATAATTAAATGTATATATATATATATATATATATATATATCTAGCTGTTTGTCATAATCATATCAATTAAAATATATTACATGCGAAAATAGTATTTTAGTCTCATTTTTATTCCAAGCTTGTCAAGGAATTTCATGAGACAATTTCTGTGTAATCTCACGCATGACGAGGCTTGTGTAGAATACGGCGACAACGAAATAGTTTATACGCGAAATTGTTTTTTCATATATTATAAATATTAATTGCCTTTCTGTCTGTTGAAATAGTTTAATAGAAATAGAAAATGCATGTACAAATTAAGAGGAATTGGTATTTATTCAGGATTTTATTATGAAAACAAAAACAAATAATAATTCAGTTTAATTGCAAAACAGAATTTAACATTGTATAAAGTGTGAAACTTAATGTCGTAACAAATGTGTTTGTCTGTATGTGTGTATGTTTGTGTGAGTAGCTTTGTTTAATTTTTGGATATAATAACGATAATTAAATCAAAATTTTGTCATTATCTCATTTCTTCATTTAATTCATTTCATTATCTAAATGAAATATTATTATAGACAAATTCTACATTAATAACGTTTGTGGTATTTATTCTATACTGCAAAGTTAAAAACATTGGTTAGGATTTTTAAAGACGCCCATTAGTAGACACTTCCGTCCGAAAAATATGTTTATATATTGAATGCTGAATTTATCGAAGTAGTTAGCGAGACGGTAGCTTTTGTAAGGAATTTAAGTCTTATATATTACTTAAAGAGTACACGTAACAGTAAAATCATTGAATTTACATCTGTATTTATATAATATGATATTATTTTACAATAAAACTACTAATAAAAAAAATAACTTACTTAAAACTTACAAAAATAGTAATCAATCACAGTGTAAGATCTCTCCGATAACACAATATTAAATGCAAAAAACTTAACTCGTAGTTCCGTGATTTTAATTAGTAGCATTTAATTTTAACGCAAAAAAAAAATGTAAAAATAAAGGTAGGAGGAACACCTTCATTATGAAAGGCTCGATCACGAGGTGAGGATGAATCTCAGAAATATAGAAACACGATCAATATTTACCAAGAAACAGAGAAGGTAGCTTTGTAATGACGCGGTAAATAAAATGGCTTCGTTAATGGCGTTTGATATGTAAATGATTGATGCTGGAAGCGCCAAAGATTTATTTGATCAAATAATATCAATGCCTTACTAAAAGTATATATAACAGCTTCTTGTCAGTATTTTTGTATATATTAAATTAATATTCGAAAAGCTTGATAAATTATTTATAACGTTACCGGTGAGGTATTGTTTTCTCAAAAAGTGAATCTCAAGTTTCTCAAGAAGTGATCACTCTCATTAATCTAACAATAACTACACTGAGTTGCTTTAAATTAATATATATATATATATATATATATATATACATATAACATATAACATTACTTTCAATTGTCCCATATTATCTATGGTTATGTAATGCGTATAAAAAGAAATAATAGTTCCTTGCTCTCCATAAAATATAGGAAATGCAAGCAGTCATTGAAAACCATTTCGTGTCCGTAAGCTTTGTCTTGTAATTATTCAGTTTTTCTTTCGTTGTTGTATTTTGAAACTAACGGACTAGTTTTCGTAGTAAAAATATTTAAATATTAATAAATTTGTGTATATTTTCTTAACACCACTGAATTTATATGTAACAATTATAAATAATCTTTTATTTCGGGCTTGTGCGGGCTATTTTTGATTTTTAATTTAAAAGCTAGAGATTCCCTGAGAGATGTTTTTAAAGAAATAGGCATTCTTACGGTCGTTTCTCAGTACATATTTAATAACATCTTGTTTGTACGTCACAATTTGGATACATATGAAAAAAATAGTGACAGACACCCTATAAATACAAGAAATAGAAATAAACTCTCAACGCGGAAATATCGTCTTCAAAAAGTTAAAAAATCCTTTATGGGTTTGAGTGTACGCATATATAATAAGGTTCCACAAGATATCTGAGACCTTCCTTTTCTTGCTTTTAAATGTAAAATTAAAAGTATTCTGTTAAAAAAAGCTTATTATAGCATACAGGAGTTTTTGGTTGATCGTATTTCGGTCAACTAAAAGGTTAGGTTGTGGAGCTTTTGCTTGTTGACTCATTTGCGGGATATTCTAATGTACATTGTTAAATTGTTTTTAAAAGAGCAACTGTTGAGTTTCTGGCCAGCTCTTCTCAGAAGAGCTTCATTCCGAGCTGGTGTTACTCACGGACTGACATACTGACATACTATACTGACATTTTTTTAATGTAATGTAATGTATGTAATTGACGATTCAAAAGTGCATGTAAATGCCTACTTGAATAAAGATATTTTTGATTTGATTTTGGTTTTTCTATTTTTTGGAAAAGGTTGTGTATTTTTATTGACTACAGTAAACTACTACTATTCTTAAGTGAAATATTATTTTTAATCTGCTTCGAACTTTAAGCTTAGGAAAAGGTCGAGATGGAAAGTTAATTTTAGTTACTTTAACCACTCGATATTTCTGATTTAAAGTTCTAACAATTATTATACAAATCTTTTATTTTTCTATTGGTTTAAGGCAAATTGAATTAAAAAAATATATATTGTACAATAAAAATAATTTAAACCGAGTATCAACGATAATTTATGTTCAGTGTCTGTTAAGTTTGTAAATACTTAATAAACACTGAAAATAAATAAGTATTATATGTAACATTCAATGAAACTATTTCTATGTAGTCTAGTGTAAATATTTCGAAATAACATATTTTCAGGAGCTCAGATGAGCAAGAATTTTAAATGTTAATGATGAATTTTCGGCAGCTCAGGTAAATTATAATAAGTAAATATTTTAAGCTAAAGTTTTACTATAGTTTACTGTTTTTTTTGTTTTGTTTTAGTTGATGAATAAAATAATTAATATATACATATTAAATAAGCGAAATTCCTGTTCAAAGTGCCTAATTCTCAAGTTTAAAAAAGATCGTGTCCATCAAATAAAATTTGGTTCATAGTGATTGCTACACTCCTGACACTGATGCTATAATTTCAGAGGAACCGTAACTTTATGCATGCAGCAACTAAAAATATCTTAAGCAACTGCTTATTGTTCGTGCTTGTTGCTGCGTAGTGTTCCATGGCAAACTTGCCATGGAACGTCTGAATGGGGCTTATCAATGAATTGTTAAATTATGCAAGAACCGCAATTAGGATCAAAATGAAAATTAATGTGATCAGCCGTAGAAGACGGTGCTGTCAAGTTTTTGTCATTGTAGCTCTAAGGGTGGTTATGGGTGGAAGTATCCTAACACAATTTGATTGATTTGGTCGGAAAAGAGATTCACTTTGCTCATCTCAATAATAAAGAAAAAACAATTCTTCTAAAAAAGTAATGAGGCCAAAATGATTGCTACGTGATCAATACAAGATAAAAAACTCAAAACAAATTTTGTCAGTTGAATATTTGCCAAATCACAAAAAAATATTAAACAAATTATAGGCTATAATTTAAAAAAACTAAAAAATATATGTTACAAAATCACATGTTCAAATAGACTTGTGTCAAAAATGAGCAAAAACTCTTCAAAAATTTCATTAAGTATTATTTTATGTTTATACCAAAATAGCTGTAAAATGTTTACTATTTATAAGTTTATCATCTTTTAAAAATCTGTATTTACAATACGAAGTATTTTGAACTATATTGAATCGTAAAACTGAATCAAGTAGTAACTTAGTCTACATTCAAATATAGCATAATCTAAATTCATAAGCATTTTGTGCCTGGATTCCTATGCACTGTTCCTCAAAGCTCATTTGAAAATCTAATTACTGTAACAAAAGCAACGTGTGGGCTTTTAGTTAGATAGTTTTCTTTTAATTAAGGTCCGCAAATTTAAATTACATTCTTGGATAGAAAATATATTTATCTTAGAACATCCTACGAAAATTTATTTAATGGGAATCTGAACAAAAAAGTTTGATATAAATCAATACTACAAGACTTTTAATACTAGTTAAAATAAGCCAAATAACAATTAAATGTTCACTTTAGAAGGTTACTTACTAAATATATGCTGATATTTGAATGAGTTTTAGAAAAGAATTAAGCAAGTGAGCTTGATTCTAATTTGAAATCTATACATATAATAAGATAGTATCAGGCGGATGTCTATAACTTATAGTTATTGAAAAAAATCACATATGGGGGTTTTTTGTCTTTTTATCTGTTTGTCTTTACTTTCTCTACTTCAGAGACGAAGCTTCTTAGCATTCCATGGATTCACAGTGCGGGTGCCGGGCCCATCGCGTTGCAGGGAGAGGAGTGCAAACAGCAAGATCTTTAAGTAGGTTATAGAGAGATTTCGCTGTAATGTGATTTATTTAAAGTATTTCTATGTAATGTAATGATGTAATTGATGGTGATTAAAAAAAATCATTGAGTTTCTATCGCCAGTTCTTCTCAAGTTAGTGGCAATTTATTTTCCGAGCTGGTGACAGCTTTAACAATGAACAAAATGTTAACACAGAACAAAGCTGGTCAGATTTCAAGATAGCTCCGTTGGTATAAATTGAGAGATATATTTATGACAATATATATTAAACTCTTCACCTGCTGTTCATTAAACATTTCTGAGATAACTAGGTATTGGCAAGCCTTTCATAATGGACTATGGTCCTCTTCTGTCCTTGATTGCAATTTTAAAAATACACTTTTTCTCCACCTCTTCAAGGGACTCTAGAATCCACCCCATAAACATATCAGCCATTACTTTTATGCAATGTCTGAAACTCCCTTTTTTAATACATTTTATATATGCTTCCTTTCTTATATAAAATTCTAAAGGGATGTGAATATGACCAAATCTCCTCATTTCTCTCCAGGATTAATATATTTGATAAATATCATTCTGGGTTTCGTATTGACCTCAATACTAAAACTGCTGTTATCAAAGTTAGCAAAGATATTAGACGTGGAATGTACATAGATTAGTCTAATGCTTTAACACAATAGATTATAGCACCCTATTTTCTGTAGTGGTCTGTTACTGTTACCGTTTGTCGGTTAATTTGGATTAACTCTTAATTTGACTGTTTGTATATCTGTGGCTGTTTGTACTATCTGTGATGATTTGCAGTTTTACGTTCACAGTATTTTTTTTCGAGTGCTATTTAGTAATACTATGTTAAGTATAAAAATAAAATAAATATTATAATTACTACGTGTATAAAGTACATTCTAAAGTAATGTTAAATTTAAGTTTTACTGTTTTACCACCTTATTGTTCTCTCTTTCTATATTGTTTTTTTTTTCAGGTTGACTCGTCGTAAGGGCTTGTTGCATTAAGTCCACCTATGGTACCTAGATTATGTCCGACAATACGGATGTAAAAAACAAATTATATATTTTTAAAGTTATATAATTATACAATGTTTATGTTGTGTAACATTAAAAAGGAAATATATATACATGTACGGTACATTAAATATGTACCGTACATTTTATATATACCGTATATATACCGTATTTATATATATATATATATATATATATATATATATATATATATATATAAATACGGTAATGTAAATGGGATTTTACCATACCTTTGTAGTAATGTCCTCCTAAATACAAAGAAAAAGATGTTTTTTGTAAATTCGTCTATAAAAATCAATCCATCTTTTAATATATTACGATCATTGAACTCAAAAGTGAAGATGGCCGCCTCTCTGCCACTTATCTGACGTTCCATTAGAATGACAGCTCTTAATTGTCATATCGTCATCTTGTTGCTTACGTCAAACATTGTGAATGTCAAAAGTCATTGGCTGAGCCATCAAATATATTAAAAACATTTCTCTAATATTATATGTTAGGGTCATATTTTTACCATAGTAATATATTGTAATTATAAGACATAAGATGTAAATATATAGGTATGGATACCATTTGACCCTGGGTGAAAATAACAAAATACAAGCAAAGGCAGTTATTATATAAAAATAATGTAAGTGTATCAGATAATTTTCATTTATATTAAATATTGTGAAATGTGAAATATATGTTTATCTATTAATAGCACCATATTTTTAACACGAATAAAATTATATAAAAGGCGGTATACGTCCTTTTTGTGCCATTCAAGATGGTACAAAGAGGACTCATTTTCCCGCGCAATTGGCAATGGACGCTAACCACGGTGACTAATGGAGAAATAAAGGAATTGTGATTTTTAATGAATTATTAAGGAAATACTACTATCTGTCTTACTGATTAGAGAATATGGAATACAATTATATGAAAGACGAGAAATGTTGTTTGAATTGTTGGCTTTCGTCAACATATATATATATCTTAAAAAAAATATTTTCTCAATATTTAACAGCAACGTTGAGTTAAATTCAAGTATCATTATATAAAAACAAAATAATAAAGGCATTCGAGTATCACCGACTTTCCCCATTCTATAAAATTTTATGTAACGGAAAGACAAAGATATATTAGCATCTGAGACATAAAGAATTTCATTCCAGTGAAGCTGAATTGTTGGCATTGTGACGGAACAACGTAAATTACGAAAGTTAGTTTGATTATACTTTTTATAAGATTCGTGAAGTAAATGTTCAAACGTCTCTCTAACTTTCCCATTTGAGAAACAAAGCTGACTAGGTACCATTATATATTTATGTATTGTTTTACATATTGAATCTTTCAAAATATTTTAATATTACACACGTAATATAAATATTATATATTCATTACTAAATTACCTGAAATAACGATTTTATAATTCCTGTCTATTCATTTGTTATAACAGAAAAACTAGCTATTTATAAAATGGGAAAAGTTGAAATCAAAAATACATTTTGAATTAAATTATTTACAAACTAAACACTTATTACTTTTAAAATATAAACCATCGCAATTTTTTTTTTGCTTATAAGAAAATATTTAAAAGAGAGTCATTTATTTCTAGCATTTTAACAAAAATAAGAAAGACAATATCTAATTTCTAAAACATTTATTTTGGTTGAATTATGGATCCATCACAAAGGACTACTATATATATATTAAATTTTAAATCTATACATGATCTCTACCAAATCTCATAAAAAATAATAAAAAGTAGTTGATTAGCCTTTGTATTATTTTATTGTTGAATTTGATGCTTCGATAAAATTCGATAACCTATCAGATGGCAACCTATCAAACGGTTCCCTTGATGGTACGTCTGCAAGAAAATTAATGTTCCAATGTGTGAATACCGTCCGAATCAAGAAAAGTAAAACGAGGCAACACTATTTACCTCATATAATGTTTATCACTTTACTGTAGTACCGCCCAATCTCAGTTATACTTAAAAATGATACAATGTAAAATAAACAGTATTTATTATCAGTTTTGGATCACAAACATTACGAAATTCTTTTTTATAATAGTGGACTTACAGTTTACGTTACATAAGTGCAGTTTAATAAAAAAAAAACAAACTCAATCTTTAAAATGTAACGTTATAGTTTTAATAGAATTCAAGAAATATTATCTTGATATATATCTTATAACACATGTTATATTGAACAAGAGAAACTGTGGAATTCATTTCATTTAAGTTTAATAAACACATACGCAATTATTAACGTACGTACGTTATTATTAAGTTTAATAAACACACACATACGCAATTATTAACGTACGTACGTTATTATTAAGTTTGATAAACCCACACATACGCAATTATTCACGTATGTACGTTATTATTAAGTTTAATAAACACACACATACGCAATTATTAACGTACGTACGTTATTGTTAAGTTTGATAAACACATGTACGTGACATTGTGTATATGGCTCATGGTAATTGCAACTCATGAAACTGAAACTCTGAAACATACGGGGGTTACAATGATTTTCAAAAATAGAACAACAATGAGAAAAGTAGTAGTTGTAATGTTTTTTTAATATTACATTATAAACAGCACTGTATTGATTGATATAACATAACATAGTGTGTTTTTAAAATCCAACGTGCCACCAATTTTGAAACATTGTACTAGATACTATATTTGTATGCTATTTTAATTAAATGGGCAGCGTTTCGAACTTGCGACGTCCTGGAAAATGTATCATCGCTCTACCAATTGAGCTACCGTATCGCTTTTTTTCATTTGAAATCATATATAAATCTAAATCATTTCTCATTCCCAAATTGTTATACTTCTCAGGTTTTGACTGTAAACGTCACATTCACACAATTTCACAAACATCCCTTCAAACAAGGGTGGTATAGGAGTAGTGAATTGTCATGATTATACCTAAAAAATAATTTCATGTTCAAGGAACCATGAAATAAAGATAAAAAAAATATTACAATTATTTCGTTTTAGTTTAGGTTTTGATGAAAATGGAATTTCAACCCTTACTTCAAGGGGTGGCAGAGGGTAGGAGGTAAAATATCATTAATCAATCTTCATTTTTAAAAACCAAAAATAATCAAAAACCAACTTCTTTCTCAAGTGTTGAGAGATAACCGGAGTTTGAGCGCTCAGGGGGCTAAAGAAGGTAAATATCGGCAAATTGAATAGTTAACAGATTTTACTATAATTTGGACTACAACCTTTTTTTTTGTGTGACTATGTTAATAAAAAAAAAAAGTGGAAAATTATAAATGTTTGATGAACTGGCTTGATAACGCTGGTTAGTGAAATCAAGTTTCAAAAATATATATGATTAAGATTTCTAACAAAATTAAAATACTTAACTGAAATAATTTTGCGGAGAAACAACAAAATTTACGATGCAAATCTATATTGATTTACAGAGACCAGGTGACGGATCAGAAAAAGAACAGATGACAAAGGTTCACAAATTTGATTTCGGCTTAGAGCTAAAATTCCAGAGTAGTCACTAGACCACTAAATACTTTTGCTGTTGTCGAAGTTTTTCCGATAAATCTAAGTTACGTAAATATTTAAAATATTCGAATTCGGCAGGCGGCAATTCTCTGATAACATTTCTAGACAGTACTAATGAATTAATTAATACCTTCTAATACAGCTCATAAAATATCGCTAGATAATGCCGTTACTCTATTAAAACCTAATAGAAGTCAGACTTGGCAACCGTGACAATGCTGTTGCAGGGATAAGAAGAATATTGTTGTCTCTCAAAAGAAGTGTTTCCAAACTTGTTAAACCATCAAATACATCATCTTTCACCTAAAAAAAGATACTTCAAGTTACCATTGAACATTATAGAACTAATTCTATTTAAATTATATTGATATCAACTATTTTTATATTTAAACTTTCGTGAATCATGACTATTATATTTATATTTACCCGGCTGTATTCACGTAGAAAATTAAATCGGAATGTGCCCGACTAGTTTCGAACCCGTTCGGGGTCCTTAATCATGAGCTCTGAGCGTGGCGGACTCGCGGCGAGAGCGGAGTTCTCGCCGCGAGTCCGCCACGCTCAGAGCTCATGATTAAGGACCCCGAACGGGTTCGAAACTAGTCGGGCACATTCCGATTTAATTTTCTACGTGAATACAGCCGGGTAAATATAAATATGATATCAACTATTATTTTCAACAGATACATTTTTATCTGCCCATTGTGTAATAATAAAATAGTGCCTTCGTCTCGTACACTCGCTACTTTTGGACAATAATAATAATCTCTACTCACTGTCCGTTAAAGAGGTGACTCTTAAAATATCTGGACATTGTCCAATTATTTTGAATCAATGAGACCGACAAATGTACCTGGAGATGGCTTAACTTAATTGTTGCGGTTTAGATACAAAACGTGTAAAGAGTATAAATCATTGAGAAGACTATAGTTCAAGTTGTGTTATTTTAATATTTTAAAAATAAATCATGACATATTATCAGCCCCAAGAATAAATATAAAAAAATATTAAAGTTAATAAATATGTTTTTAATATCGAGACAATTGTGATAAAATTTCTAAGAATACTAAAAACTAAAACCACTAAAATCTATTACGTAAATAAATATTATTGATAAGTTTACGGTTCATCTTATAAATGTTGCCGAAAATGTATGTAACCTAGATATTACATACAATTCGTTTATTTCCTATGAAATGTTTGTATTACTTAACCTATGTCGATTTCTGTTAAGGAAACGCAAAGAATTCAAAAAAAAAAACTTTATTAAACATATTTCCTGGCTTTCCAGTATTAGAAATTTTATATTAAGACGGATAATACATTTTTCCCGTAACATTTCATAAATCTTACAATCTAAACTATTTAATTGTATCGGTCGACATTATATATTTTTGTATATTTACCGTAATCATATTGTTAGAAATATTTAAATGCTTGAGTCCAACGAAAGCTTTAAGTGCAACAGTTGGAAAATCCGCGATGAAATTTTCTGACAGATCCAATTTCTCCAAGTTCTCAATTCCTTGGAACACGTCACTATTAAATATCGATAGTCTGTTCCTTCTGAGATCGAGGCTTTGCAATTCTTTCAAAGGAATGAATGCTCCGCCTTCGATAGTAGATATCATGTTGGCGTAAAAATCCATATCTTGTAATGTCTTTCGAGATATGAACGCTTGTTCCTGAAACATGTAATTTAAAATCATTGTCTTGTTTAGAAAATATTTGCAGATTTATTCTTAATCTATTTTTTTAATTAAGTTATATAATAAAATACGTTCGATTAACGTTAAAAAATAACTTGCTTATTCGGTTCAAAATTTTGTATTTTAGAGGGCTTAGCAATAAAACTGCCTTTAAAATTATATTATCCCACTATTATATATTTCGTGTCACTTAGTTTCTCCTTTATGGATACCAAAGTACTGAAACGATTTTAATCAAATTTCGACACGTGTTCAATTTGATCCAAATTGAGAGATAGGATAGATAATATTTCAATTTAATTATTATTTTATTGAGCATTATTTGGATATTATTTGAAAGTAACAATTATCTGTAAGGTCCATACGATTTTATCGAGGTATAAGAGCGGTTTAAAGGTATTTGTTGACTGGATTGAGTGAATATTCAATAGATGGTGCTTTTTTTAAATACAAACGCTTTAAATAAGGTTAAATTTAACAGGATAACCGGCCTCGTGTTGCTGAAGCTAAAGTATAAGTTATTATGTCGCCCATGGACATCTACAACTTAGGAGCTACAATATGCTTTTTTCTTGAAGATTTTAATGTGGCATCGGTTCGTAAATACCTTAGGCGACCATTTGTTCTACAGGTTTGTCATGCGAGGCAAAAAACTTCTACAGAAGTAAGAAGGTTCGCCAGCTGTTGAGATGGTGAGGGTGGATGTTTTATTGCGATGGACGATGGCGAAAGTCTGTGGGTAGTTTAAGTCCAAACAACGCTTCAAAATACTTCCCATAGTATAAGCAATAGAGAATGCAGAGGGAATCTAGACCTCTACGCAACGTTTCGATTTCAGACACAAGTTTGTTTCATCACGTTGCAGGGAAAGGGGTGCAAACAGTTCCTGGGACTTGCGATCCAGGTGTAGGTCTAGGGGGCCCCTTTATTATGCACGTTAACGCTCACCTAGACTGATTATGCTCCTCTCCCTACCTGATAAAATGAAATGAACCAGAATGAAATGAACCTACTATTACCACTATTGAAGAAGGTTCTAGAAATTAATTTATGATAGCTCTAGAGAGGCGAAGATCTTAAAGTAAGTTATAGAGAGATTTCGCTGTTATACCTCTCGCTTCCACTTCTACCGCGTACAAATTAACCATCTCCCTGTTCTTGGTTTATTCCTCCTTTTCAATATAAACTTTTATTTTGATAAATCTCATAATTTGCTTTGATGTAATAATAGTGTGATGAGGTAAAGTTTGCATGCTTGTGAGTTTAAAAACTTTATAAGTTTATTTTTTGGAGTCAATCTTCAAAGCAATTAATATTTCTTAGCCAAGATTTAGAAATCATATTCACAGTGGATTTAGGGCAGGCAGACATTATAATAGAGCTTTTCTTGGGAAACAATTTTCGAAATAAAGTTGACCAAAAAAAGTTTGAGTGAAGAAGTTTCTTATTAGCTCTGCGTTCTGAAGTATATATATATAATATATTTAAATAGTATATAATATATTTCGGAAGCTACAGAACGTAACTAGATTTTACTAGAACCCAGCCCTTTTATTACATTATAAGTATATAATATTGTATTTAACTCAGTTTCCCAATTTCAAATACTAGTATAAACTTCAAATTTATATGTCGTTTTTATTACACTTGAACGAACGATTCCACCTCGATGCTCATAAGACGTTCCTGAATATCAGTGATCGTACGAAAAGGATATCGAATGCCAAAATACGATACAGAAAGAGTAGAGCAAGATTATTTCAATGGAGAATAACCGGCAAGAAACAATGAACGAATTTTAACCAATCACTTAATATTGTGTTATTACATATTTATGAATAAATAAATACATAAAACGGTCTATGAAATAGTTTATTTATTTAATTAAATCAAATGCTGAATGTAATTAGTGATTATTTTAAATTATTAAATTCTCTACTTTATTAAGTACCTGGATATTATATTAATATTAATGAGCAATCAAACAATATGCTTCATTTGTTCTTTTGTCTTTTGTCTTTTGTATAAATTTGGATGATATGTTTATATTGTTTTACAAAAATAATCCATGGTATGATTGATAGCACCCTTTGATAGGGGAATTCAATTTACCCTTGTTGTTTAAGCACAATATTGAACACATTAAATTATTTTATTTTTTATTATAAATCAAAGAAACATATATTTTTAATCACCACATACTATAAATGCTAAAAATATACCACACGTTATTTACTATTGATGAATAATATATGATTTGTATCAATTGGAATTCTAGAAATAAAATGATTGGAAATAGTCATCAAGTTATCAAGAGTAGTTGATCGACTTGGACCAGACGAAGTTGATACGCATCGAGAGCACTACCCGAGCTGTGGTTATCAGGTCATGAATCGCGTGACATCTGTGATAGAAATCGGATCACTGTTTCAATGGATATTTCTTAATTGCCGGTAGCGATACTTTGATACTATAACACTTGTTGAAATACTCTTTCATTTATAATGTTGAATGAACGTAACATGTCACAATAATTAAGCGTAATCAATTAATTAAATAAACGACGTAATAAGCATTTGTGTTTCAAATATAATTGTTGTTTAGTCTACTAGTTTCTTACTATTGTAAGAGATAAAATAATGCAGCAAACTAGTAATCAGTAACATTCATTACGATATGACTATAAAAAGAGACATATTCAAATGAACACTATAACTTATAGCTTTTTGGTTCTTTACTTTTACGCGACGCAATAACTACAAAATCTTATGGCTTTATCAATTTGCATTTTATTACTAAAATTGCTTTACTTATATTTTTTATACAAATTTGATGTCTTATCAAAGTTAAGCGAAGTGGAGACGCAATTCTACAAATCCTTAGTCAAAAATAATTTATAAAAAATCATAAATTTTATATTGATATCTTTATTACGTAAATATTTATTTATATGTTAATTGTTTTATTGTTTAACGCAGCGTTTTAACCTATATCATATCAGACATTAAATGTATGATCCTTCATAAGAGAACGAATCATATTCTTGAGACAAGTTTGAATCAATTATTTTATAAATTTATATAAAAAATAAATTAATATGAAGTCGGTAATGTATCAATAGCCTTTAAATTCAGTCATATGTTTTTTTTTTTTTATGGCACTTTGGTATGTCTTGTTTTATTGCCGTTATATTTTATAATAAAAGTCATCGGAGACTAGTAAAACTATATATCTTTGTCAACTTGAATAACAATTGTCTGTTTATACTCGATTCACATTTCCCAATAAAATGGAAACATCACTACTAACTTTCGCTGAACTTATTTCGTGAATCGGTTAGCTGTAAAGTGACATTTTGCTTACGACGTTTGAACCTGCTATTATTTTACTATTGCATCGGGCAGATCGTGGATACAATATGCGAATTCTGTTTTCCCCAAAAACTGTAGGGAACATCTATAAGTCAGTAATTACACTCATAATGCTGGGCTATAAGAGGAATTAATAAACGGCATGCATTGAGATGGATATGTTTTATGCTAGGAATGGATAAAGTAAGTAATGTGCATCAAAGAGGTAGTTTGAAAGTAACGCCGGTGATAGAACATAAGAGACATAATAATTTGTCGTAGTATGGTCAAGTAACACGGAGGAAGATTAAGTATGAATATGGATTAAAACAAAAGAAGAGAGCGACCAAAAAAGACATGAAACAAATACGTCATTTTTTATGACAAAGAATTCATTCAAAATTCTTCATTAAGATGATGTAGGAGAGACGGGCGTGGAAGTGTGAAAAAAGCTTTAAAGACTGTATGTCTTTAAAGCTTAATTACAAATAAGATATTTACTTTAAAAAAAGTTACAGCTTTTGATAAGAATATAAATATATAACAAAGAGTTTCCTGCTTGGTTGTTTGTTTATATTATTACCTAAAATAACAATTTACATTAAAAAAAAATGTAGTTGCCAGTTGTGAAGAACTTCTAGCAAATATAAAAACTTACGATAAAATTAATAATAATACGATAAATAAAACAAACTAATTTGCTTACATATGTGTATTAAAAATATTTACAATAATTATTACACCATTCCTTAAAATTAAATTATTAAAACGTTCTTTAGTTTAATAGGATATACTCGAGTGTAAATATGATTTATATTTTCTTGACATTTACTCTTCGTGAGTTCTTCCGACGCTGTTTGCGTGTTAATAAAGTTTATGAATTAGAGACTGCCTGATACTCTCTAATTAACTTCACTCGTAAGTTCATTAACCTATGTTACTCCATGTTATTTAATATCTCTTAAAACTGGTGTCTCTATATATTTATTACCTCTTCGAGATAATAAAATACTTGTTGTAAAATTTATATAAAAACAAAATTATGTAAAAGATATGTAAGTATGTATTAAATCCTTATTTCTTATAATTTATTCTTAAGTAATTTGCTTATCACAGCAAATAGATAAAATCTCTAAATACTCCGAATAAACTCTTTAATAGGCTTAAGTTATTTAGTTCTTAAATAAAAAAATATTATATTGAACACAAATTCTTTATAAATGTTTACACTGTAAATAAATGTATACAATGCATATAAACATTGAAGCGTGATCTGAATCATTACTATCTTCCCATTCAAGAGTAACGAACCATCCGATGATTGTAACTGACAACCTTTGTGTACATCAACGTATATCCAAATATTCATCAGCAAACGTATCTCGAAACATCATTTATAAGGAAAGGATGGGATAGAATAGAATAGGATAGGATAGGATAGGATAGGATAGGATAGGATAGGATAGGTTAGGATAGGATAGGATTCACGGTGAGTGCGACAAGCGATCCCGTGGCGTCCCACTATGGCGATGAGGGTAACCGTTGGTTTTTAGTGGGTAGCCTTAAAAATGGCAGCGTCATCTATGCTGCCGGGTAGTCCCACATAACCACCCTGACCGTCACCTTCTCGGCCGGGGGGTATCCGTAACGGATTTTCCAACGAAAAAAAAAAAAAAAAAAAAGGATAGGATAGGATAGGATTCATCATCATCATCAATTCTAACTTTTCTATTGACTAGAAATGACTTAAATACACTTTTGAATATGTTTATTTCCTATCATAGTTTTAAATGCAATCTTAAATTTTAGGGTTATCGATCATAGTCATTAGAGACATTTTTAAAAATATATGTTATGAAGGTAACAGACAAAGCTTCTTAGCATTTCATGAATTCACCGTGCAGGTGCCGATCCCATCGCGTTGCAGAGGAGAGGAGAGCAAACTGTTCCTGGAACTTGCGACCCAGGTGTAGGTTTAGGGGCCCTTTTGTTATACGCATTAAAGCTCGCTTTCACTGGTTACGCTCCTCATCCTACCTAACCAAAATGAAATGAACGAGAATGAAATAAACCTACTAATGCAGCCTTTGAAGTACGTTCTAGAAATGAACTGATGGTAGCTTTAGAGAGAGATTTCGCTGTTATACCTCTCGCTTCCCCTTCTACCGCGTACAAATTAACTATATTCCTGTTTAGTTCGTAGGTCAGTTCGTAATAATTGTTTACCTCAAATGCGTGATCTTTAATGATGTTTGTTTTCCATGTTCAATGGAGCTCCACTATTATCACGCGCTTTAACTGTTTAAAATACAGGAATAAGTCCGGTCTGGATGACGAAAAACAATATCCTCGGGGATTTTTACATCTAGATATGAAGTACAACCTTTGTCATTTATTTTTATTGCCTAAAACTTTGAATGGGACTGCTTCAGTAATCTATCAACACTTTGACCCTCTAATAAAAGACTAGGATTGTAAAAGGAGAGGTGAGGTGTTCCGTCTACCAAGACACAGACAGTGGAATTTACTGGGTTTTGTCCACAGTCTATCTGGCCATCTACAGAAATACTCCTCAACATCATTTATATGTTATAATATCAGGTTTATTGTTTGGGGTTACCTGTCAGTATGGCGAGATTGTTTGCAAATGCTAGTATAGATTCCGTGGCCTTGTTGTTAAATTTAAAAAGATAACCCCACTTTTTCTCATGACTTATTAATTTATCTATTACCTTAAAAAAAACCTATGTTAACTTTAAGGTTTGGAATAGTTCTCGTTAGAAGTTATGGAAAAAAAAACTTTGAATAATATGATGTAATTATGTTGAAAATTAAAGTAGGAAAGTTATACCATCTCTTGATATAATAGAAACTGGTGGAAAACATCCTTTTTTAACTTTAATTACTGCTAGTAATAAATAGCAATTTTTCACACTTTTTGAAATAAAAAATACTTATGTTACGCTCGAACAATTTCAAAGAAGTGAAGCTCATAAATTTTTATATAAAGTAAAATTTTCATTTCTATAAATTCATACGATAAATGTAAAGGTATATCATAGAACATATACTAGATTGAACATGGAGGTTCTGCCTGATCTGGAAGAATCTAATTTCCCTATCTCTCGTGCATTAAAAGCTTCCAATATCAACCTTCCTGTATCACTAAATATTTTATTTTTTGCTATATTTTGCTCTTCATAGGAAAATCTGATAGTGCAAAACTTTATTGTGATATTCTTTATTTATTTTATCATCATATCACAAATAAATCAGTGCTAATTTTTCCTTCATTATCAATATGTTTAGGATTACACACACATGAAAAATATTACTAATCTATATATATTTACAAGTATATATATAAAAGAAAGTCGTCCTAGTTACACCTATGTATAACTCATGAACGACTTAACTGATTTGTCTTAAAATTGGTGGGGGTGGTAGCTTAGAATCAGGAAAAGGACACGAAATATTTTTTATCCCGTTCAATCCCGTGTGACGTGATATCGAACGTTGTAGAAAATACAAAACACTATAAAACATGGTACAACAAAAAGCATCTGACATGGAGTAACAAAACGAAAATGACAGGTAAAAGTTATTTTTTCTACGGTTAAGTGCCGTTAAAAATTTGATAATTATGAATTTGGTAATTATCAATAAACCTCAGTAATCTGTATACCTAGACCAATACGATAGAACCTATCCCGACAAAGTCGTAATGCAAGAAGAAAACATTGCCAATGAAAGGATTGGATGAGGACAAGAAATTTCCCGTACTTATTCCTACGTAACATAATACGTAAAACAAAATCTAATTCTAAAAAAAGTGTTTGTCAATCAGTAATACTGATTCTGACAAGAACAGATTCATCGAATTGAGTTATTGCAACCTTTTGGACATACATAACATATCTTTTTACAAATATGCTTTATGAGCAGCATGGAAGACCAACTTTACGGACGTCAAGAGATGAATGCAATGATGCAAAGATCAATTTTTCAAGATGTGCAGCAACTACTTAAGGGAAACCATGCGTTGATGCGTTGATAAACGACCATCTGGAATACACAAGCGTACATTTAATTCTCCGACCATAGATGAAGTTGCCATCCTGGTTGTTGTTCACACAGCATCACAATAAATATCTGAAACACATTCTTCGTATGATACGTTGCAAAACTCACTGAAGTTTTGGCCAGGAAAAGATGGATATTATTTCTATATAAAAATGATAAATCCATTGAATGGCGATTATCAATATGAAATACATTTTACAATGTTTGCTTTTGTTTTCCAATAACATAATAATTACACTGTTTATTACCAGTAAGAGATTACTGCTTGAATAGATAAAATTTGACAGTTAACGGGCAGCCGATTTATAACAATTATGCTTAAAATTTACATACAAAATATTAAATCTCCTCTTTTAATTTCAGTAAACTGCAAGGAAAGTTAGCTCGATGAATTATTATATTTGATCATTCCGTAAAATACTGAAAAGTTTTTGCCGTAGATTCGATTATTTCAGCAGTATTGTCTCGACATGTACATCCAAATAGAAATGAAGCGTTTAACTTTCATTAGGTTGAACCAAGTCGCAAGTGCTCTAAGGAGTATATACATTTACCTGATTTACAATTGTATTGAGGCTTGATGTACAATTGTTACTAAAAGAAATATGAATATTGGTTTATTAACTATTCTGCCAGCAACGTACATAGTTGGCCAGATATCTTTATTATTTTACCTGTTATCCAAAATAGATAAAAATTGTTCACCTGCTGATTCCCGGACAAAACTACATGCGATATGGGGGTTTTCGGCATCCTCTAATACCAACCATGAAATAATTGTTGTTCAACGCTTAAACACCCCTGGCAATAACATTGACCAGTTTCTTTGCAATCTGCCAAAGTGATCCGTTTGCACGAACTTTGATATACTCAGAGATGTTGTTACACTTGGAATGCTTCATTGAAGAATTTTCAATGAAGGAAGTAAGACGATGCGGTCCCTGGCATTCCGGATGTTCTCATTCTGAAGATCCTAACCGATACGCCGTTTGAGTTTAAAAGACTTCAATTTCCGATAATTCTTGCATTTAACATGACCATTAACAAATCATAAGACAAATCCTTGAAAGTTTTTAGTCTAAATCTGGAAAACCCATGTTTGAAAAACCCATGTTTTTTCCATGCTTAATTATGTGTTGCTAGGTGCTCACGGGTTGGAAGACCATCTGCATTTTTTGTTCTTGTGTCTGATAATAAAACAAAAAAAGTCGTGTATCACAAGGTGCTTCAACTAAGGAGTAAAACCTATGCATCAAAATACATGAACAATAAAGAATCATTAAGATATCCATAACTTTTTTTTTTTTAACTTAATACAATTCAAGATCTGCTTATTTATTACCTCCAAGGTGAGAAAATGTTCGCTGGCTCAGCGAGTAAGTTATATAGAATAGTAAGATGTGGAAGATAGGTAAAAATAAATAAGATTAGATAGGATTTCTGAGGATCATTCAATATTCTTTAAGATTTCGAAGTGAAGCAACAATATTTTTAGAGAAAAATTCAAAGCTCTTTTTAACGAAGCCTGTTAGCCAAGGCTCTGTTACTCTCTACTTATTTAAGTTGCTGACCTTTTCTATGTTGAGCAAAATTTTAAACTTTAACACATATATGTTAATTTGGTAAATACTATTTATTATTTAAAAATAGGATATCTGAATAAAGAAGAGGCAAAATAATCAATAAAAATTATCATTACATTGTTTAGCTTTCTTTAAAAAATGTATCATTTAAAACTTTTGGATTAAATTTAAGTGTTGAAATAAAATGAATGTAAAAAGTTTTGAAACTAGTCGATAAATTATTTAATTTCAAAATTTTCGACTAGAAAGAATTAATCAAAATCATAAAATGAAATGGAAAAGCGAAATCTTCCTTTAGAAATTTGAATTGCCAAGGTTCCTTTAGAAATTCTCAAGGGAAAAGATAGAGTCATTTTGTGAAACGAATTTTCTAACAGGCTGTTTTGATGGATAAAATAAGTAAATTACTTAAGATTTTAATAAAAATTTGATAAAGTTATCTTGATAAATATGAAGCGAAGTCTAATAGGTTTAATATTTTTATTAATACGAAGTTTATTTTATTTATTATTAATTTAAAAAATGTACGTAGGTATTTATACTTTTATTCAAAGAAGCTTTGCATGTACAAAATATTATAATTTATTTAGGTTACTTAATATTTAATTTTATTAATTTTAATATTAATGTAGAAAAGGGGTCCTGGAAGGTGCGTTTTGAAATATCTGTATTTTTTTAATATAATTAGTCAGTTTAAATCTATAAAAAGAAAATAGGAAAAAACAAAATTAGTTACATATTTAATAAAAAAAAAAATAAAGGTTGTTTAAGTTCATTTTTATTTATAAATAAAAAGGTTAAGGTTTCGTATGACTAAATTTAAAAACTGAATGTGTGTGATGAACAGAAATAAAAGATTTAATGATTTTACAAAATCAATAAGTAGTTATTTTTGTAAGCTACTTGTATCGAGGTCGACTGACACTTGCGCAAGTATAAAAGCTTAACAGACAGCTTTATTACACTGGAATAAATTCAATGATCCTAACATTAAAAGTAGAAGAGTAGATATGTATAGTAATTTTAGTAGACTGAGGAACACATAAAAAAGTTATCGAAAATTATTTCCTTAACTCATTTGCCTAATAAAAATATAGTTTTTAAATATGTTAAATAACATGACTGTAGACAAGTTAAGATATTTTTTTTACCTTATCTATACACACTCTTATTTCTTTCGTATCAACTGAATTTGTCTTTTAAAAGCCAACGTAACTTATATAATTTAAAACAGTAAATAAAATTATATATTTTATATTAAACTATTTTGATAGAGTAACAGATGTAAGAACGAAAGTAAATGACAAAAGCTATTATAAAAATCACTGGAGCTTGAACATGTTGCCAAGACTGATTGACGGTTTAAGATTTCCAATATGAACCAACCTTCTGAGGTATTGTGTATATAAGACTGAAAATTGGCACACAATTTATTCGTTTAATTCTTTATTCTTGTACATACATACATACATATACATATATACTAAGTTACTGAGTAGTTAATTAATATTTATCAATTTAGATTTATTATAAAAACCCTGAGAGGCACTCTATTTGATAATTTCGTACGAATTAATATTACTTATAATAGGCAAAGTAAGTACTCACTTTCACTGTAGTTAACTTCTACGCTTTTAATACAATTCTAATATGACTGTATTTGTCGTATCGATAATAAAACTTTTATTATTCAAGCATAATAAATAACATTTTAAATAAAAAAGCATAAATGAATATTAATTTACGAACTTACAAAACAATGTCAATTATATTATTAACTAACTTTAACTATATTATTATTACGTGACTCACATCAAATACAATCTTCTATATAGATATTTTCTTGCGGCATTGTCACGACAGTGTCATTGTTCTACGCTTTTGTAAATAAACTCTCAGATAAAGAAGATTTCATATCTCGCAAAGCTACTCGTAGTACTCAATATGATTGTACTTGATATAATTTGATAAGTGAAATAGATTAAATATGCTGTTATATTCCTTATGTCATATTCCTTATGTCATATTCCATATGTTATTTCAAACATTGTGATAATAATTTGTCAGATGAAGCGTTTGACAGGTTTTCTTGTTCTTTTTGGTTATAAAATCTACTTATTTGTACAATAGTACAGTACAATTAGATATTGTTTTGAGCCATTTTTGTTTCGCTTTATTTTTTATTGCTTTTATGAAGTCAAACGGTTTTTTTATGTTATAAGAGGGCAAACGAGCGTGCGGATCACAGGTGTTAAGTGATCACCGCCGCACACGAACTGTTGCAACGTCCGAGGACTCACAAGAGCGTTGCCGGCCTTGGAGGTGGGTATAAACGCCTTTTTTGAAGGTACCCATGTCGTATCGATCTGGAAACACCGCCGAAGGAAGTCCATTCCACGTGGTACGTACGTACGTACGTACGTTGTGGTACGTGGAAAAAATGTTCTTGAAATATTTGCAACAAAACTCAATTATCAAATCATTTTGTATTAAAATACAAGATACTCATATATTATGTAATATCTAAATAGTCGTCGTTTTATCAAAACTGAAATATAAATTATCCGGCTGTTATGGAAATTAACTGATAATAAACAGAAGCTTCGAATTCGAATAGATTTCTACCGACAATTGTATGATGATTATAAGTTAGTATTAAAAATAAGATTTCATTATCAATTTAGGTTCAGGGAAATGGGTCATGGTGCATGAATCCATGATTACAGAGTAAACTCGAGTGTAACCGCTAGTATACTAGTATATACATTATTAGAATATGTTAGTATAAGAATCAATGAATAAATGAAGCTAAACGTCATTACAACGTTTTTGTTTGAAAATTGTTTGTTTATACATCAATTGCTGACACAAAGTCAAAAAAGAGTAGAGTAAAATATCAACGAACGAGAATTTACAGCCCAAAATATATAGAGCCATGATTTTGCCGTAATCCACCGAACGTCTGCCATTTAGCGGTGTCAACCCGAACCGACGTGGCTTAGCTCAATAAGCATTCCGTGTCAGTCTAGACATTTAGTTAATCACTTTCCAGATTCTAGACAGGTCTTGTAAATATAAACCCTTTTATTACAACGCTGCTAAAATTTAACATGTTTTCTTATATAACTTATATCTGTTTTACAATACAATATCTTAATAGCAGCTTACGAAATATTCCAAACGAAGGTCGCGTCTAATGAGATGTTATATGTCACGTGATCGTATCGATCTTCAGTTCAGTTAGAGTTCATAGTTATCATTCACTTCGCGGGTGATTGTGTAAGTCGTTCAAACTATTGTATGTGACTGGCATTTATAACGAGATTTACTCGAGCTTTCAATATTGGGCCTATGGAACTGAAATAGAATTACGACGTTCATATTAAATTTTTCTGTTTTCAATTTACAAATTTACAGTGTGTTATTTGTCTTCAAATTTAAAATCACAAAGATATGGGACACGTTTTTGTACAAAAAATATCTTTATTAATCTTTGTTGCAGATTGTGGTCTTCAGGCACTTTTTATAATCGCTGGTTTCACAATTAATTAATAAATAATTATTAAATTATTATTATCGAAGTAAAGTTAAGAATAGAAAACTTTAAAACTATTTATCTCACTTTATACGTAACATTTTTATTAGCGGAGAAAGTGACAGTTTAAATATAACATTTAATAAGTTATAAATAAAAGATAATCTTAAATGGTTGCTATTATATTTAATGAAAAAGTAAATAAGACTCATATGTACAACAAACAGTAATTAATAATCGATCTACAATCTGCGATTGAAACCAATCAGCAGTAAAACGACAAATATTCGATGAGAAAAAACAAATTACCAACTCACATTGCAACAGGAGATTGGATAAAAATGAATATTATACGTTTTTGTAGTTGCACATTTTGTTTGGAGTTGAAATGTTTTTGCAGATTAACTTTAGCGTATTATGCAGTTTAAGTTACCTTTGAAATACTGTTCGTATGAAGTTGAAGACAGCTTCGTCAACAGTACAACCAGAATGAGGTGAAACTTTATGAGTTCCAAATGAAGCGATTGTTATGAAATCAGACCTATTTATTATAATTTATTTTTTCTCTACCCTTTTGTTTTTGCCTAAGATTTTTAAAATAGAATATGTTTATTAATTAGTTTCGAAAAATATAATAAAGTTATGTTTCCGTTTTTAAACAGTAAAACAACATTTGAATTTGTTAAATTAATTTTTAAAAAAGCAACTGTTTTGTTTTTGTCTCTTCTCAGCAGACCAGCATTTCCAGCTGGTGGTAGCTTTCTCACCGACTGACATTTTTATAATGTAAATAATTGACGATTGAAAGGTGAGTGTAAATGCCTACTTGTATAAAGATATTTTGAATTTGAAAAATTTGGATTTAGAGTCTTAACAAATATGGACTCAATTCAGCTAAAACATATATTTATTGTTTAGAAAATAAGTCGATTTATTAAAACGTCCCGGACCCATTATGGCGCCCGAATAAGGCTGACGTTGAAGTATCGACGGAACTACGCTCGAAGGTAACTTTGCACAAAAGGTTTACTGATACGAACAAACTTTTAATAATCGACACGGAACTGAGAGTATGTTATTTATCCCAATTATAATAACATATACTCACTTTAACATTAATTAAAAATTATAATAGAATCTTCTTGATTATTAATATTTGTAATTGTATCAAGGTAAAGCCCTGGGAAGGTAATTTGCCAAAGCATGTACAATGTGGTTTTTACATATCATATATGTAAAATATGTATCAATAAGTAGATAGAAAATACAAAAGATCATGAATACTATTGGATTGTTAGCTGTGATGTATAACATTTATCTTTTTTGTGTATATAATTAGTTTGTTAGTACAAAGGAACAGTTTTGAGATCATCAATAATTCATGCTCTCATAATCCTGAAAATGTTATGGCTATTGTATCTAAGATTAAAGAGGGGTATTCTGTGTTGTTTTACAGTTAAGTTTTTTTATGATCGTAGCCGAGCTAACTTTTACAATATATTACGCCATGATTCTCATAAAATGGCTGGCGTTTCATAAGATGTCACTTTGTCTTTTTGAAAGAAACATTAATCTATATTTTTTTGTTTCAAATTTTTTTGAAGAAATTTTTATTTCGTACTAGCTTTTGCCCGCGACTTATCTTTTATAATATTAGTATAAATTAAGATAAAAAAAAGAGATTTTTTATAGTTAAAGCTTTTATTGAAAAGGAGTGCTGAAAGCTGAAAATCTATTGCTCGTGCGGCGTGTATGCGGTGTGTGTGCGGCGTCTATGCGGGGTGCGTCCAGCGTGCGCGCGAAATAGTATGAATAAGAAAGCGAATTAAGACCTTTTTGGCCTTTTTTTTCACCGCTTTGCGTAATGGTAGACATTCCTCTTGAGCATGGTTGCACAGACTTATTAGGACTAGGGGCAAATGATGGTGGGCTGCCTGCCAGAAGTAGAGGTAATTAAGGACAATAAAGAATTTATAATAATTAATTAGAATTGAAAAAGAATTTATTAATTTTAAGAGTGGCACTATGCGCTCACAATTTTTTTTATATTTGGCTCAAATTTACTTGTAGTAACACGTAAAACTGCTTTCAAACTTTTTTTGTTTTATTATTATTTAGTATTGAAAAAGTTGGTTCACAAATATAGGTGGAACCAAATAAGCTGGCACATTTCAGAGAGTTTATGCGCAACTTTTCATACATATTTTTATAAATGTAGCGGTACAACTTCAGCAAGTCTCCTTCGTTGAATTTTTTACGTAAATCTTGGTCGTTTCGAATTTCTATCTGCATTGACTCTCGCGCATTTTCAACTGAAATCGTGAAAGGATTGCTGAATATGTCCAACAGAGGTTTCAATTTTTTAAACTCCGAAAAAATATCTCGAAAAGATTGAATAAAAATATCTAGCTTTTCTACATGACTGAAATTAATCGCAGTTTTGTTGAATTTTTCAGCCATTTTCTTATAATTTGGAAAATGATTGTAATTTCCAGAATATGATCTGAAAAGTGTCAGTTCCCATTGAAAGGATGATACATGAGCGTAGAGCTGGGATATCGGTTGATTTTTGCCTTGAAGCCGTGTGTTCAAGACATTCAAATGATTTGTATTGCCAGCTAAAAAAGCCAAATCACACAACTAATCAAGATTTTTCAGTTCCAGGACAACCTTTTGCTTTTCCGGCAAAAATATTCCAGTTTCTTCTATTAAATTTAGAAATCGTTCCAGTGTCAATCCACGACTTACCCTCCTTACTTCTGTATAATACAGTAAATCTCTGTATTCGCTTTCGATGTCATCAAGGATTTGAATTGTCTGTGATTGAGTCCTCGTGATTTTATGAAATTTACAGTCGAGACTAGCACTTTCATGACATTTAAAAACTCATTTTTTTTAGAACAGAGAGCTTCTTGGTGTATAATACAGTGAAATTGCATGAGATCTTCAGCGTTTATCTATTTTTCTTGCAGATGCTTTTTCAGCAAATTAGCCCGAAATTGACACCAATCTTCAAAGGAGCACCGTCAGTCGCAACTCCCGATATTAGTGATAAGTCCAAATCAGTTTTTGAACACTCATCCAAAAGTACATTAAGTTTGTCAACTCCTTCGGTTTGACCTTTCAATGAACACATTCCTAATAACTTCTAAGATTTCGAGATCTTGAGTAACACCTCGTATAAATATTAAAAGCCGAGCTGTGGAGCTAATATCAGTGGATTCGTCGAGTGCTAATGTAAAAAATTCAATGATCTTAGTTTTTTCAATTAATTGTTTTCTTATCTTTTGAATACTAGGGGGTAGATTCCAAAAAATAACATACCACATTTTTTTTCATTAATTTTGCTATGAGCAATATTTCATAACTTATAGCGCGTGTTTGAACCGTTTGCAGTAATTTACTCAGAACAAAGTAGTATTTATTTTGTGATAAAAAGCATAAGATAAGTCATTTAGATAGCACAGCGGAAGTAAAAATAAATGAAACACATTACATAACACTTGCGGCTGTAAGTGTTTGTCGTAAACAAGCACTATAATGTTCAACATCTTTAAATGGATAACTTTTATCTCCTCGCTGCGCCTAAAAAAAAGTGGATAAAGACATTATGTAAAACACAAAGATTAATATAAAATAAATCACGTTAAATAAGCACAACTTCTAGCTCGCTTATACACTCATAATAAATACTCATAATATTGCAATTTTCGTTTCTGTTTTAATACAAAAAATTACCTAAATATTGTAAATATACTAATATTATAAGAAAAAGACAAAATAATAGATAAAAGAATTTTAATCTTTATTTTTATGATATTAATATTACCTACTCAGTTTAA
The DNA here is from genome assembly GCA_963555665.1 of Dircenna loreta. Taxonomy (NCBI): domain Eukaryota; kingdom Metazoa; phylum Arthropoda; class Insecta; order Lepidoptera; family Nymphalidae; genus Dircenna; species Dircenna loreta. Next base: position 3,197,580 of record OY743099.1, on the reverse strand, counting down.
TGTGTTTATATTTGTAAACTTTATAATTTATATTATTTATCTATGTTAATATAAATTCCATTGCATACGATATGGTTTACAGAAATTGAATGATATCCAAAAAGTCGTTTTTTTTATGTATTATGTAATGTGAGATATACTTTACATACACACACACACACACACATGTTCATGCAGAAGACCGTCGCGAAGCAGTGACCAAATGCCACTACGTTTGTTATAATTAACTGTAGAGAAAGATCCGACTGTTTTGAACTAATTTGAGTAAAATATAAATTAAATACTGACTAATATAAATTAGTGTCGACTAAACTTAACTTGTTACAAATTTTCCATTTATGAATAAAATCAATAGCAAGAAATAAATCAAAATTTTGATATCCCTAATTTTAATAAAGAATATAAAACAATAAAAATATAATATCACAGCAATTACTTTCTCGCAGCTTTAAGGAAAATTACTGTGGAATTAATAACAATGAATTCTTAATTAGCATAATATTAGTCCTTGACGAGGAAAATAACATAAATATTTCATACTAACATTTATGATGATGGTTGTGTAGGCTTTGTGTGTCGATGACTGATTTTAGTTCGAGGTCGAGTGTAAAAAGTCTATTCATAATAAAATGTAATGAAACACGTAAAATAACATATCCATTTCATGCAAAGTGTCTTCCAGACAGGTTAATCTTAAAAAATACCGATAATTTAGGGCCAAAATGGAACTGAATATTCCATTAAATTATATTTTAATCATACAATAAACGCAAACATATTATAACAAGTGATCGGTGATTTCAAGAAAGTATTTTGATACACATCGATCTTGAAGTTTACGAGAGAATGTAATGTTCCTTTTTTAAATAAGGCACTATAAGTTAGCACGAAATATTCAGTAACGTTAAAAACTTTCAGGACAAAATGACTTGTTTTAAGAATATTAATAAATAAATCCTGTTATTGGTAGTACCAATAGAGTGCTTTAAATATAACTAACAATAAAAGATTTTTTTTTACTTTGTGATAAATATTTGATTTCATGACGAAATTAATTGTTTACTGATAACGACGTTATTAAAAATACTAATTTAATAAAATTTAACTCCGAGTGGAAAATCATCATTAAAGCAATCAGTAACGATGACTTGATTCCCCAAGTTTTCTAATTTTATATTAGATTATACTTCAATATTGTGTCGTCCTGTTATGTATCAAAAGCTCCATTTAAGTCTTATTCACACTCAGATGGACGAAAACCGAAAACCCATCATTTATAAGCGCTTTTATTATTTCATAAGGGCCTTTATCATTTACTTTTAAGGAATTGAACCCTTAATAAAAGCGGAACGAATTGAATATAGATCAATAGCTTAGTCTATTTCATTTCTAATTTAATTAAATATTTATGTTTGTAGGAAGTAATTTACGGAATTATTAAACCAATGTGTAAGGGGTTGGGTAGGAGAGTGGAGTGAGTGACATTTAAATTATATTGATTGATAAAAAGAAAAATATCATTTTGTTTTTATAATACTTCTTGAATGTTTTTTAAACTATAAAATATGTGTTTTATTTTTGATCATTCCTATCCTATCCTATCCTATAACGTCTGGAAGCTAATTGCTACACCCCCTCACTCAGGGGAAGATGAGGGGCGGTTATGTGGGACATGCACCAAACACTAAACCAGACGGTTGCTGCCTGCCGTCATAGTGGGACACCACGGGATCGCTTTCGCATTCAACCGCAGCGCCACCCACCCAAGGCTGCTACCGCGCGGAGGAGGCGAGAACCCCCTCCGAGCCGAACCCTGTCTTTAGACTCCGACACTCGGAATCAGAAGCGAGCCCAGAATCTGTACCCAATCAATCGCTGGAGAGGATAGCGGTCTCGGTTAAGAGATGGAGTTTCGCTTCCCGCAAACCAAGCGCAGTGTCCTAGATAGGATCCTGCTCCCTCGGCGGCAGTCTTCCCGAGAGGAGACCACCAAGCGAGTCCCCAAAATAGGTAAATCAGTACGACTTAGCGGGTGTTCTGGTCCACCCACGTCTGCCGCACCAGGCGATCCGCCAAAAGAAGGGGACCCAACCACGAACCCGACAGGCCTGTACCACCAGCCACGGTGGTCTACCGAGACCAGCTAGAGAAAGGCATAAGTCGTGAACCCACCACGCCCAGACCAATCAACGCCAAGTGCAATCATGGCGTCGCACTCAGCAAAGACTAATCTAGGCAACATCAGTTGCCGGACCGTCTCCCCACCAAGCACCCTTCTATTAACTGCTTGGTAGAAAGAGATCCAAGTCCTACCAGCGCAGACGGCCACCCCCTCAGCAAGAAAGAGACCGCCGCACACCCCCCCCAACAATCTCGGGACCACTCCTAAGTCCACTCTGCAAACAGAGAAGTACCCGGAGCGACCCCGGCAAAGAGGGCCTGCGTCCTCCCACCAACGGGGCCCAAGCGAGCCTTCCACCGACGAAGGCCGATGGAAAGAAGCAAGAGCCCACCGCCGCAAGCAGTCTACCCCGAAAGGCAGCCGACCGCGCGACCTACCCCTGCCAGCCATGAATCGGGCACGAACCCTCATGGCTGACCCCCGCCGCGCCGGGTATTAGCCAACGATTGACAAGCCCCTGAAAGAACTCATCAATCGTTGTTGCCCAGGGAGCACCAGGCCCGTACCGCTTCCAATGCCACCGACGAATCCGGATGGCATTGATAACGGACAGGCACACGAGGAGGTTCCCGGCGAGGCCCCCTATCCTATCCTATCCTATCCTATCCTATCCTATCCTATCCTATCCTATTTTATCCTATTCTATTCTATCCTTACCCATTCTCTAACTACATCTACTGTATATCTTCCTACCTAACGGTAAGGTGTATAAAAATGTAACGACACAAACTACTGTAATAACAAACCCTTGAGAAGCCTTTGAATAGCGCTCAACTAAACGTTTTTCTAAGTAGTCACAATCTTCTTAACCCTTTCCAACCCGGAGTAGCATGAACAAAGTAATCGCACTTGTTCAAGTTACTGACGATATTCCTTGGACAATAGCTAACAATATTATTTCTTAACAACTTCCAATATTATTTCTCCTAGAGTCGACATAGGTTGTTACACTTATTGCGCGGCCGTATTTATAAGGTATTATTATTTAATATTATATGGAGAGATAAAAGTAAGATAAGTGTTCTTGTTTCGGGTCAAACTGTTTACTATCCATTACAAAAGGTTTCTGGTAGATAAATTTGAAATATATTTTTGGGTAATCCGGAATTATATTATCATAAAGAATTTAACATAGCAATGTTGTATTCTGTTTTGACAATGTCAAACGGGTAGAAATCTATCTGTCTTTAATTGGCTCAATATAAAAAATAAATAATATGGAGGATTTTATGATTGTCCGTATCAGTCCACGAACAAACATGAGTGTAAAGTCAAATTTGCGCAAGGTACGCGTACTTATGGGTACAAAAAAAAGTAACGCATTTTAGAAAAGGTTTGAAAAAATTCTTTCCTTATTTCCATAACGAGGGGCTTATAAATATATGTAGTCTTGAAAAGTAAATTCCAATAATCTCAAACTACCATTATTTAAAAAAGAACGCTGCACGTATAAATATGCATAATGAGAAATGAAGTCCGATGTTACGTGTAAATCAGTCAATTTCTCATACAGGTATTTCAGCCTGATATACTGTATTTTGAATAAAACGGGACGTTGCGAAAGTTAATTGAATCTGTTTTGTTTTGCTTTAGAAGCTACGAGTATACGAGTATAGTATTAATTACCTGAAACACGACGTTTACTGACATAAATTATGTCAATTCTTGGTGGCTGTAATCCGTTATTCGATATTATACAGCGAAAGAATAAAATAATATACGAGTATATACATATATATATATATATATATATAAATTGCACACTACTGTTGTTTCGTTTGACTTAAGAAGTATAAAAAAAATATTTTATTCTCAATTGTAATTGTTTAAATATAAATGTTTCGTTGTAAATCCTAATGATGAGACTGTCACTATCAAATATTAATGAACACTCAAGTCACTTACTAGATTGATCAACAATACTATATTTTGTGTATTACTATGAAATAGTCTTTCTCTCAATTTTTTATTATGGCAAATTAAAAACCCCGTTGTGCTATGTACTTCGTGTATTTACGATATAATTGTAAACACGGTTGCGTTGTTTAAGAATTAAAATATGGGGATTCAGCTGTGACATTTCTCTTAACATAAAATGGAAGCTGCCTTTTTTTATATTTATGATAAATTATTTATTCTGTTTTTGACACAATGCATATCTAAAAAAGGAACTTTGAAAGAAATCCATTGACAAATTTTCGTTTGTGTAATCGAAAAAAAAATATGTTCGTGTTTTGAATAATATGAATCAATTGAAACCAGGAAAATAAATAGTATCCAATTCAAAAGATACAAGTAAATTTGATAACGAAAAAGAATAAGAAAATGACAAATTATTGTCGTTATTCTGAAAGAACACATTTAACATACCGTATATAATATAACGTAATTTTTCTATGTCACTTATCACATTATACGATATACAATCATACTGAGTACAAGCTTTTGCGAGATCTAAAACCTTGTTTTTTCCGAGCATTTCTTCTTACAATAGCATAGAACAATGACCCTGTCGCGACAACGACGCAATGATATATCTAAAAAGATTTATTTTATGTACATCTAACTTTATTTCATTGATAATTCTTTTATTAATTTAAGCTTTGTGTTTTTTTGATAAATACATATTCATACATTACATATTCAATACATTACATATTATTTTGTAATGTATTGAATATGTTATGTATGCGAAATATAGTGAAAGTGAGTACTTTCTATGCCTATTATAAGTATTATTGTATATTCACACGGAATTATCAAATATGCCTCTCAGGGTTATATATTAAATTAGATATATAATTGATCAATATTTATTAAGTACTCAGTAACTTAGTATATATATGTGTACAAGAATAAAGAATTAAACGAATAAATTGTGTGCCAATATTCAGTCTTATATACACAATACCTCAGAAGGTTGGTTCATATTGGAAATCTTAAACTGTCAATCAGTCTTGGCAACATGTTCAAGCTTCAGTGATTGTTATGTTTGCAAAATAGGACCCGTATAAACGTAAACAAATTATTAAAGCTGCGGAAACTTTTGATAACTTTAAATACATACAAAATGTGTAAAAAATTAAAATAAGCACCGCATTAAGAAACTTTATTAGACTTCGATTCTTATGAAGTTATTTAAGATAAATTTATAATATTTTATAAGTAATCCACTTATTTGGTCCATTAAAACAGCCTGCTAAAAATGAATTCCCAAAGTGTATAACTTTTCAGTTGAGATTTTCTTAAAGAAGTTAGCAATTTGAAGTTCTAAGGGAAGATTTCATTTTTTCATTTTTTATTTTGTGATTATGGTTAATTCTAGTCGAAAGTTTGAATTTAAATAATTTATCGAAGAGATTTAAAACTTTTCGTTACAACATTAACTTTATTTGAAAAGACAAATTGAATTTAAAAAAATGTAATGATACAAATTTTTAAGCATTGATGATGACAAAAAGACGATGTTTAAAAATCTTTATTACTTTTCATCAGTCAGATATACTATTTTGAGGTAATAAATTACTAAAAAAATTAACAAATATGCATAAAAGTTTTACTCAATATAAGAAAGGCCGGCAACATAAATAAGTGGAGTGTTAACGGATCCAAGGACCTGAAAGATTCGAAGACTGTTTGACTTGGTATCTTTCTTTGAAAATATTGTTGCTTCGCTTAGAAACCTTAAGAGAGATTAATGGCCCAGCCAACGTTGAAAGTCAATATTATCATTGAAGATCACACAACATCGTAAATATTGTAAAAATACTTTAATTTTCAGAGCGATATAAAACATTCATTTTATATTATTTGACGCGGACTTTTCTGTGGGTCGTATTTTGTCTTAACAGCATCTCTACGGCCAATTCGTCTGCTGATGTCGTTTGAATTCGATAAAGGAAATCGAAGGGTCCCTATTGAACAATTGAATGTAATAAATCCTTTTCGAGATGGTACTGGTAAATATTTTTTTTTAAATTATAGTAAGATTACAAAGTTGTTAAGTTGATTTAGAAAATGATACAAGTAGAGTGTTATGACGGATATTATTTTATAACTTCACACGATATGACCTTTTATCTTGAGGAAGTGATTTCGTTTTTTAAAAGATCAAAGTAAAGGTTTGAACAGGTCACTTAACAAAAAATCATATCATATTTTTTTACATTTTTGATAATAATTCTAAAGCTACTGTAAAGTTTCCAGTACATTAATATTTCTACTGTATGCCAAGGAAACTCAGTAATATTTGGGTAATAATAATAAAATGTCAAAGATATGCCAGGTAACAAATTGCCTATAAACTGTTGCTTATGTAAGCGATTCGGTCAAAGCTGTAAATCCCCGGCAGGAGTTATAAATCTATGGAAAATATCGGCATCGCTTAATACAGTTACGACAATCCCTTTTGAGGTACGGTGTATTGGAACGACAAAATGGGTTATTAAGCGTTACAAGAATAAATTTGGAGTGTTTTCTGATTTTTAAATATCTAGTATTGATATTAATAATTTGATCTCCTAAGGAACGTTACTAACTTTAGAATTCCACGAGGGTATGTTGATGCTTCTCTAGTTTAACAATGTATACGGTGCTAGTTATTCGGTCTGTCATGGTATTATAATAAATAGATGAAGAGGGGGATTAAATATATTTCTCACGAGACCATCTAAGTCTTCTTCTTATCAAGGAACTTTTCAGATAAAAAAGATCATTAACATTAAAAACCAAACATTAAATTTTGGGGATTGTTCCATGGGTTGCTGGTTGCTGCAGCGTCTGGAATTAATTATAGAACACTAATCCAAAGTTTAATAAAAATGGCTTCGAAGTGTACGCGAGTACATACCCATAAACAAATTACGAACGCTTTTTCATCTAGTTCGCTCGTTTCACTCGCTCAGTCAATAAACTTAACGAAGCTTGTAGTTTCACATTATTCTAGATATATATTTAAAAACGAATAAAAAGCACAAAATTTTGAACCACTAGCTGGCGTTGAATTGGAATAATTAATGTTTTTTCCTTTGCAAATAAACGGACTATAAGACTATAAGAATTTATGAGAAGACAAATGTGTATATTGACTCAACTCAACCGGGTCGGTATAGACAAATAGAGTAATTGTCCTTACTGTAGATACTAAGTAAATATTAATACCATCTCTGTTCTGTTTGTTCTCTTGAGGTTTATAGTTATTGCTCTAAGTTGGTAATCTTTTACGAAAACCGATAGATGTATAAAATTTGTATATCTAATATCTCAAAATCAAAGCCAATATTTATTTTTTTGAATAGGCAAATATTGCACTCATCAAACGTTCTGACGTTAGGTCTTTGCTCAAGTTGCACAGTTCCAAATGAATGGAGAAGAACTGGAAATTCTGGACAGTTAGTCCATAATTAAAATTTTTAGTTTAAGGATTTAAATATGTCTACTATTAATTATTATATTACTACTATAATCTGGTTTTAAATGTAAAGAGTACTTGGTACGGATTGTTCACAATTTGATTTAAGATTAAGATCCAGTTCTGATGATCTGAAAAAGTTAGATGTTACAGATTTTCCTTCAGGAACTTTTGGAAACTTGTCAATAAGTTTAATTCGTCCCATTTGAATAAATGAAATAAATTGTTCATTTTTTTAATATCAGTAGCTGGGTGACTCACGTAAATAAGTCTCACGTACTCTGCTACTAGTTTGAGTCTTTTAGAAGGCCATCTTTAGGGGAGCGCGACGTGCTCGTTCCCGCCTCAAGTCTCGGTGCGAGGCACGTAAATATGTCCGCAGTTCCGACTTATTTGCACGAATCAGCAGATTTATTAAATAAATAATAATATCTTCTATTAGTTTTTATTTGTATTTTTTTATTATACAATTTTGTTAAGTTTCAAAATAGTTTTTTTTTTAAACTAGCAGTCGATATAAATTTATTGTAACATATGAATAAAGGAAACGAAATACTTGTTAAATCGAAATTGTTGTTAAATCCTAGCAAATTTGTCTCGTATCTCGAGTTAAAGAAGCTTGTAATATCCGGTGTTCCTGGAATGGCGGAGAAGTTACCAAGAAAAATTACATTTTATTTGTTTTCGTATATTTGAGGATATATATTTTGAAAATTGTTATTTCGGAAGTTCTATCTGGCAATTGTTATATTTTTTAATAGCTCTATGGCATTCGTTTCGAGAGGTACTTTTTTGGGTATTTTTTTTTAATTAAAGGTAAGTGGGTTTTTATTTCTTATGCATATTTTGATTCACTTTGTATTTGGGGTAATACTTACAATTCGATTTCCACAAAACGTATTGAATGTACAAATTTGAGCTACCAAGTTAAGTAAATCAACAATCCACGGAGAAGCATTCTGGAGCAGGGTTTAATCAAACAAACGAAGAAACTACTGGAAGTAGTAAGGCTATCCAAGAACATAATAAGGCTATGCAAGAACATTTTTATAATTTATGGGATTAAGCGGAGATCATAGTCAGGATCCCTAGAACACTTTTCAGGCTTTATTACTATCAAGCTGATTTTTCGTGGGTAGCTTCCTTTTTCGCCCAAGTTTTTTTCTTACAGTAATGTTGGTAAATGGTAGCTAATAGAGATGGCAAGGATAAAATATGTTGATTCGACAAATTTTAAAAATTTATTAATAACCGAATTTTTCTTTGTTAATTATCGAGATAGTCATGTAAATAACGTGAAAAAAAAAATATTTGTCCTACAAAATATAAGGTTTTGTTAGGGAGTCCCCCCTCTCCAACGTGTATCATAAACAAGGTCATGAAAAATAATTACTAATCAACTGAATTTTTTTATTGGGTAGCTAACGTTTGCATAGTTTACTACTAACATTGTCCAACTAATTGCTTGGTACGTTATTCCAGTCCTCCAGTTACATAGTTGAAAATCATGAAATTAAAAATAATATTATTTTGTACAGTTTGCTATTGGACCGCTACATTTTACTATTATCCTTGCTTATAAACACATGCGCACAGCATCTGCATCAGCACACTAGGTATCCTATGCTTGCCTATGCTGGTGTCGATCATAACCACGTAAAGTTGTTATTCGTCTTTCGTAAAATTGATTTGAATAGTATTCAATGCAAAATAGTAATGGTGTGTTTTTGTGTAATTTATTATCTGAAAACTCACGAACTCCCAAATCTGCTTGATAGTAATAAACGATGAAAAGTGTTCCAGGGATTCTGAACTATCATGTATTATATTTTCTAATAGTCTTTCCTGATGGAACCATAATTCAACCAAAAAAAAAAAATGTTTTACTAATTACATCTTTCTTTCTATTTCTTTATTAACTTTTGAAGAGTGGTGACATTCTAAAGATAAAAGACTTGTTTTTAAATCTTTCCTTATAAGCGAAAAAAGTTATGCAATGTTTTACATAAAGTCAAAACTGCTTAGCTTGTAAATAATTTAATTCAAAATGTACTTACTTCGGACCTTCCCTTTTATAAATAGCAAATGTTTGTGGTATTACAGAAGAATACTCAAGAATTATAAAATCGTCGTGTCAAGTAATAAGTAATGAATAAAATAATATTTATATTAAGTGTGTGTATAGTATAAAATTTGAATGATTTTATATGTACAACGACAATTACAATTACATTATACGACAATTATAAAGGACCTTGGGTGGGTTTGTTTCGTTGTAAAAAGAAAAAAATAGAGCGACGTTTGAACATTTACTTCACGAAACTTATAAAAAGTTTAATCAAAGGAACTTTCTTAATTTATGTTGGTCACTCACAATCCCAACAATTTAGTTTTCTTGGAGTGAATTTATTTACGTCTCAGATGCTAATATATTTTTGTCTTTCCGTGCCATAAAATTTGATAGAATAGGGGGAAGTTGGTGATACTTGAATGCCTTTGTTATTTTCTTTTTACGTAAGCATAATTTGATTTTACGCAACGTCGGTGTGTAAGTACTTAGTAAATAATTTTGTTATATGGGAGTTATTAGATTATACGTACAATTGCTCTCTAATACTGTTAAGATAGAACGTCGTTATTGATTATTATAAGTGAGTTTACTAAATATGATTTTTATTTGGAATCTTCATCTTGTACTTTGCATTTACTTTAGGATAACAATGTAACTTAACACTTTAGGATAACAATGTAAAAAAAATAAATGGATAACAATGTATAAAAGAATTACGTTTATATTAAGTATTATTTTTTATAATGCTTATTATTAATAAATAATTTTATTTTACTTTTATACAACTGTATGTTAAAGTACTCAATCTTATTCATATATGTAATATTTTATTCATTGTTTTGAACTATATAGTATTAAGTAACATACAACAACATAAATAATAAAAATGCGCGGATTTCATGCTTTGTGGAATTCTATTTTATATTTTATCCGTGGTGCTGGTTAGAAGATGTAGTAGGTACATCCGAGATTACAAATAAATTTAATAAAATATATATTTGAAATACCAAATAAATACTCTTTATAAATTGACATATAATACATTATGTACAACAATGAAGTAAAATGTTACTTTCTAGATACGCTAGCTCAAAGAGGGCTACCGGATGAGTCTTTTAAATGATGACTTGGTAAGACATTTTCTGATTTCAACAGACAAGGCATTCCAAGTAGTTAAACAGATATAGGGGTTTTTGGTATAGGTCAAGAGGGAGAAGCTGGTACTGGGGTGTCCTTGCAAATAGATGAGAAAAATACTCCACATGAGGCTGAACTTACGCCTTATAAAGAAGCAGGCGGTGGGCCGGAGTAAAATGCTGTCTCAATTTATTCAGCACACCAAGCTTCTTTGAGGTCAATTTGGCCTTAACCTCAATATGACCGCGGAACTGGAGCTCGTTCGAAATATCGCCGCCGAAGCATTACTCGCTGCGGCAGTTAGGGGAGTGCTCTCAAACGAAGGTGATACGACAAACGGTATCTTTTTAGCGGTGAACGCGCAAACTTGTGTCTTGGTGGGATAAAATTGGAATGAGTTAACTCGATGCCAATCTGAAACTTTGGCCAAAGAAAAAAATTTGAGGTGGAAGGTTCACCTACTGCTCTTATCGACATTTTTTACATTCTTTGTTTAGTTTGACTCTCAGTCTAATTATTTAGATTAATTATAGAGTCAAAATTCTAATTAAATACAATATGTCATATTATTATTTTCGACTTTGAGGGAATAATAAATAAAAATAAATACATAAAGTGAAATATTTTTGAATTTTTTTTTATTTCATGGTGATATTTTATTCACTTGAAAATCCATGACAAAACGGATAACGAGAGTTTTATATTTACATATATAGTGTGTTATGTAATTTTGTACCACTTAAATAAAAGTAGTTCAATTTGAGATCTTTTTGTGAGAGATTTTAGCAAAAGTGGGAAACGAAATTTACATCTCGCTACATAGAGCAGCTTCATGATGCAGATCGTACGTTGTGTTACTTTAAACAATGCGGGAGGTGTCGTGATGTTTCTGAACATTCATTTTCATAGCCTTGTATGATGATGTGATTGCTTATGAATTGAAGATGATTGAAACAAACACATTAAATCCCGTAAAATATAATAATGAGTGAAATTTTACGAAGAAAGTATAAATAATATTAAACTTAAAAGTTATATTTAAAACATTATCAAGAAAAAAAATACGAGTTATAATTAAGGAATTGTAAAAGTTCAGACTAATTAAAAAAATATATTAGGTTTTTTGTTTTTAATTTTGAATTTCTTGATACATGTTCTTGATACATTATATGAAGTAGAATTTACTTAAAATACATACATACATTTTTATCATTTTTAACAGGAAGTTCCTATTTTAATTCAGAATATCGAACCTTGGGATTTCGCCCAGTTTTGAACCCATTCAAGATTCTCAACAAATGTAAGCTCAGGAAGTAATTGATAGGAAAGCCAAGAGACCGATCGAAACGAATGACGATAAACTAGTAACCAGATAAACTAGCAATTTGAACATAGCCGCATAGTTTATCGGTGTCTTATTGGCTGCATTTTGGAGTGATTGCTGCATTGTACGAATTTTTATGATATGAGAACTCAACAATAACTTCAAAAATCTCTATTTAATTTTAATTCCTTATATTTAAAAGTAAGTTTAGTCGGGATATTCGAAAATATCTTTAAAAATAATTTTTAATTTCAAACCAAAGAGTATGTTTAATAATTTGTAGCTTTTTATCTTAACATGTACTCATTGGTAGGAAACAACTAAAATCCAAATTTTAAAATCACTAACTTCAACGGTGTAGAACTTTCATATATACGTTTCTCATCCCTTTAACCCCCTTTAGGGTGGGATTTCCAAGAATCCACTCTTATTGCTTATTTACACTCTTCAAGGAACATACTTGCTAAATCTGTCAGTCAGTTACTCAGTAACGGAAGAGTTCTATATATATATATATATATATATATATAGATTAAGTACAGATAAAGAGTAAAATTTTTACATTTACTTCGGTTTAAAAATTAACTATTTTCGATGAAATATTTGAGGGACTTTTGCTCATTTTTAACGCGAGTCTAATATGGATAGGTTATTTTGTAGCATTTTCAGATGTCAAATTCTGAAAATTAAACTAAAGTCGTGTCAGGTGTGAATCGTGTGTCTTATGCTGTTTAATGTCTGTTTGTATGTATAACAAAAGAAACTAATATTTTTTCTAAATTTGAAATATCTTGCTGCGACACAAAATATTCACAATCATATTCTAAAGAACCTATCTGATAATGAAGACCTGGAGTGTGATTCTCATTCTTCTTATCATGAAGGTTATGATCTGCTTCATGAAATTTTCTTATAACTTATTACTTTTGAGAGATTTACAAGCTCGTACAAATTATCTTAGTAATAAATAAAAGTGTAAATGCTCTTTATGTCAGATTACAATAATATTAGTTTATAGGTAAAAAGTTGTAAATTATTTTGCCCATAAACGAATTAATTTCTCAGGATCCTGGGTTTCAATTGAACAGCATCCTAAGACGAGGTTCCTGAAAATGTTCATCTTATATTAACAAAAAAAAAACATCAATTTTTGCTTGCAACTAACATATTAAAACGTTAAAACTATTCATATTATTTATTTATTTTGCTGGTTGCGCTGGGCTGACTGAATAATAACGCAATAGATACTAATAGACACATAGTTTTCTGTCTGTTTCGTATCTACAATATACTTAGCTGAACATCGCACGCCAAAAAACCTAACGAGTATTTGTTTTTGCTACAAATTTATTGATATTTAAATATATCAAAACGAGTCCGTACTTGTTATTATTCGGAAATTAGTAGGTACGCTAGTTTCAAAATTAGAGAAAAATAAATTAGAGATTGTTTGATGTATAAGACTAAAATTTTCTCATGCAAACGTTTACAATTAATATTCAAACGTTAGATACAAACTTAGGTTTTAGATTGAATCCTATTTCAAGTATAAAATATATAATAAGACCAATGCACTTGTAATAACCAAGTAGATTAATGAATGCAATTATACTTTTTGAGAAAACCAAACCGTAAGGTTTGGTTTTACGGCTACGTAATAAATAATTCATCGAGCTTTTCGAATATTAATTTAATATATACAAAAATACTGACAAGGAGCTGTTATTATATATGGCATTGATATTATTTGATCAAATGAATCTTTGTCGCTTCCAGCATCAATCATTTACATATCAAACGCCATTAACGAAGCCATTTTCTTTACCGCGTCATTACAAAGCTACCTTCTCAGTTAAGGATCTTGGTAAGTATTGAACGTGTTTTTATATTTCTGAGATTCATCCTCACCTCGTGATCGAGCCTTTCATAATGAATGTGCTCCTCCTACCTTTATTTTTACATTTTTTTTAGCGTTAACGTATAATTGTACCTAAAAATTAAAAACACGGATTTCAGGTTTTTGAATTTTATATTGTGTTATAAGGTGTTTATCGGAGGAGTGTCTACAGTTTGTTTGATGCCTATTTTTGTAAGTTTTAAGCTACCTATTTTTTAATTAATAGGTTTATTGTAAAGTGAAATAACTTTTTTTCGATAGATGCGGACGTAAATGTAATAATTCTTTTACTTTCTGATAATGATATTAATTACTATTTGGTGAACATTTAGAAATTCGATGTACGTAAGACTTAAACTCCTTACAAAACAGTGAGTTTTTGAAAGTCAAATATACATTTTTACGAAGGTTTTAATTAACTTCCTCTCAAGGATCCACTCAAAGACGATCTAACATATTTTTTTTTGTTGTTGGATTTTAAGTAAACTGTCGGCTAGTTGTTGCTTAACAACCAAATAATGTACCATCTTTTTTGATAAAGTGGTAGTTACAAACAGAGTTTTGAATCCAAATATTATTGAAATTTTTAAATATTTTTTTTGTTTCATATTTTTTTATGGGACGGTAGTATGAATATGATTTCCAATTTTATAATTTCAAGTAACAAATATAAATACAAAGAATCAATACAAATGAGATAAAAAAAGTTCATCTTATATCTTTATTTTCACATGAAAATGTTTGCGTGTAAAGGAAATTGTTTCTATTTATTCAATATGTTAGTGAAAACATAAAAAGATTACAAATTTAAAGTTAGACTAGGTCTAAGCTAAGCTAACTAGCTGATAAGTAATTTTTATTAAGTATTATAAAACGTGTATTATAAAAAAAAAATATATATTGGATAATAACAATGATGAATACGTTATAACCAAAATTAATAAGTTATTAAATATTTAAAATATGATCCAAATAAGTAATCTTCTTATTTGTTCAGAAGTTTAAGGGGTTCTTATACTCGATGAACGATAATCGTCACGTTTTCTTAGACCCTCTTTTCCCTCCGTGTAACATCTTGTCACACACTTGTACGTACGTATCAGTTAGCTTGAAGTTATTCTTATGTAACGATATTTTTTTAATGATCTTTGTTTGTTTATATAAAACTGTCCTCGACGAGCTTTGTTTAAGACTCAACAAAGAGACAATAGGTATCCATATAAAGACGTTAAAGTGTTCGTAAACGACAACACACTTACAGTATTTCACGCAGCCACAAGTGTTATGTAATGTGTTTCATTTATTTTTACTTCCGCTGTGCTATCTAAATGACTTATCTTAAGCCTTTTCTCACAAAGTAAAACCTACTTTGTTCTGAGTAAATTACCTCAAGTGGTTCAGCCACGCGCTATAAGTTATGAAATATTGAAGTAGTAAAAATAATGAAATAAATGTAAAGTATTTATTTCTTTCTAGAAACTCTTCCCAAATATTTGAAAATGTATTATATACCCGCACCGTGAATCCATGGAATGTTAAGAAGCTTCTTCTCTAGTTAATACTTTAATAATAAATACCATTACTCGTATATGTTATGCAAAAATCTTCGTAGAAAATGATATTATTTTATAATACTAATAATATTTTGCAAACAGAGTACCTACCTACATTTAATATATTCTTCTTCAGACGTTTTTTTAATTTTAAATAAATATGGACTGAAACTTTATCTAGTACACGGTCCCGTCACTCCGCCAATGGAGCTGCCTGCTTCGAAAATTTTTGCATTCTATATATAAACGTCTTTATCGGGACGCTTCTTTCAAATGTTCTAACCAATGTCCTATTCTATTTTATAATAACGTTGATTAAGATGCCACATACGAAATTAAAGTTTAAAATTGTCAATTTATTTTTGTAATATACGTATATTATGGGAAAAATATATTTCGTACAAATTGTCTCGTTATTCTCCGTGTCTTACACATGCCTCGTCATGTGTGAAATTACACAGAAATTGTCTCAAGAAGTTTCTTACGGATGGATGTCTTCGGATAAATGACACCAAAATATTGTTAAAAATGAATATTTATTTTAATATATGCGGTGATGATGAAGACATCTTGACCACTAATATATTCACCGAATGATATCTTAGTTATACTTACACATTTCAGTGTATGAACAATACATATTTATAACCAAAATACATTTGATCATTTAAAGAACGCACTTTGCCACATTTAAGTCATTATGGGAGTGAATAAGCTAAGAATATATATATATGTAGCTCATATCCCAATATAATGTTTGTTTATTTGTAAAATTGTAAGGCGTAATATATAGATATTATATAATTATTATATTATTACTTATTATATAATTTAATTAATATTATTCCTCATTTGATAAAAATGTGACATATATAATATGGGCCATGTGTAATTTTTTTAAGTTATTGCGATAAGGCGTTGACCCTCTTCTTTTTTATACGAATAAGACAATATTTATATAAATGAGAATATTTATATGAGAATAATTCAAATGGTTTATTTTTAATCTGTAATAAATAACAGTTACGTTGTATAACAGTTATATTTCTACCTTTTAAACCTTTGGGTTTAATATCCGCTTAATATTTACCATTTCAGATAAAAATAAGTATGGTATCCCATAAAAAACATAACTTGTGAAAAACCAAGTCTCGTTATGCACTTTTACCATAAAAAGCTATAAGATAAGATTTTTTAGTTTGTGTGTCTAGAAAACTATACCGAAGTTGCAAAATATTTTGTGGCCAATGTGGTTAAGTGTAAGGGGAAAAAAATCATAGTGGTTACAGGTTATAGAATTTAATGGTCCATTTCATATTAATTTTTGGAGCTAAGGTTAAGTTAATTTTGGGGGATTCTAGGGTTGGCAAATTATGATTATATACTACTTCAAGGCTATTGAAAATAAATATTCTAGACTGGAAAATTACAACAATAGAAATATGTCTTTCTTATACGAACTTATAACAGTTTGTAGCTAAACTAAAGCCATGTTCCGCCAACAGAGGAACACGGGTATACTCGGTTTGTGCCGACATAAATGTCAATAATATCAACATCGATAACATTTTAAATCTTAGCAACTATGTCTTACTTATTTTTAAAGCTAAAACATGCAAATTCAAATAAAAAAGCGTGCTCAAGTGTTATTGGCTATTTGAAGGTAGATTGAAATTTGCTACAGGGTAGCTTAGGGTCCACAGACTCAATAAGTTTTTCAGAAGTCTTATACATAAAACTGTTTTGATTTAACACTTGGTTGTTGTATTGTATGATGTATGGTATTTTTGCTATATCATTAATGATTAAAAAATTCTGAAAATTTACGTTGTATTGTTTACTGCACTACGAAAGTTAGACCTGGAGACCGCTCGTGCCTTTAAAAGCAATCAAAGGGAAGTATTGTATTAAAGTACAATTTTTTGCAGGATTAGCAAATTTTATAAGAGATAAACTTAAAATATTACAAAAAACTTCCATGCCTATAGCGGAGTCAATCAAAAAGAAGGCAGTCTTCTCTGACAAGAAGGGACAGAGTTCTAATCTAATCTTATCTTAACTGACCCAATCCCTTGTATCTGCATACATTATCAAAAAAATAATAGATTTAAAACTAACTGTAAACTGTGTGATTCAATGGAAATATGTAATCACTTCTATAACTGTTCAAAATAATACAACTTTCTACTCACGAAAGCTTCGCTTTTATTGAAAATAATAAATTTCGTACTGATTAATTGAGTTATGATCATAAAATATCTAATTGTAGTCTTCTTTATCTAGAAAGTGTAATAAGCAAAATTATGCCTTATTACATTTTGATTTGATATCTTAAATACGCGGCGTCCACCATCGTCGTCGCAGCTGGAAGCACGCGGACGCCTCACCGATTCTACGGGACGTAATCGGGACACGTTTTCGTACTGAGTGCAAAGATATTATAAAGGTAGATATATCGCCGCCTTACCGTTTACGGTGACGACGTTTTACGGTTGGAAATTCATAGGACTTAGCCAAAAACGTATAATTTTTAGAAAATAAATTGTTAATCTCGTCTATTCCTAAAGATTTGTTAGTTAGAAAATATATTTCACCTGAAATAGATACAGGAAGTACTACTGCACTATCTTTTTTCATTTTTCAGCTGGGATTGGATGCATGAATTAAAACCATGTTTTCCTATTTATTAAAGCTTAACCAATTTACTTAATAGCTTATAAAATAATAGTCGAAATAAATTGGACATTACAAAGCAACTGTATTCATAGTAAAAGTTGTACTATTTTCTCGTTTTGCTTCAAACATTGGTAATTGTATTCACTCGTGTGCATTTGAATTATTTTGGTTTTAATGTATAGATTTGTATGTAAATATGTCTTAGAAGGCAACGCATAAATAACTTGCATTGTTTATCAAAATAAATATTATGCATAACACTTAGCATAATGTTTATTGAAGGGTAGATTACAATTTTTTATGATATAGGAAGGCAAACAAGCAAATGGGTCACCTAAGCGACTGCCGTCGTCCGAGGACACCTGCAACCCAGGAGCGTGTGTGTTCCCAGCTTAAAGATATTTTTTTATATGATATTTTTATGATAAAATAACTTTTTATCGCTAACCTCAAACCATAAAATGTCTCGTTTATCGGTTGCTAACCCTTATTGTTGTCCTAAAACTTTTGTAACATAATGGATTATAAATTCAAACAACAAAAACCAAATCGCATAACGTAATTGTTTTAAATTGTTTCGTAATACCGTAATGGGCCTTTGAGAGCAATTTAGCTACAATAGTCGTTTAGTTTATCTATTGTGTATTTATACGGAGTTTAGAAATTATCAACGTTGTTCTTTAACATAAAATGTTTAATAAAAGTCTATTTTTTTCATTACCAGTCATAAAACATCTGGAGTAACGATTTTGACGGCAATCTATAAAACATAATTATATTTATATTATTGTTTATTATTTTGTTACATTCGTTTTTAACGTATTTTACATTTAGTGAATCACGTTTATTTTTTTTTTGAACTTTGTTGTATTATTTACAAATAAAAAAATATCGTGATTGATCCATATTGATTTTATAAATATGAGACATTGCATTTGAGATATCTCGTTTGAATGATTTAAAATATATTTCATTACATCGTTAAAAAATATATCATTCAAAATAAATCCCATTGAGAACAAAGAGAACATGATCTGGGTAAAAATAACGTGACCTCAAAGGTACGTAAGGTAACAAATTGCCATTAAAATAGCAATAGAATATTGTATGTAAGCATTTCTACAGAGCTTTAAATTCATTTTTTGGGGAAATAAATCCAACAAAATATCAGACGTTTTAAATGTAGCTGCATCAATGAAGACTTTTGCTTGTAAATTGCTTTTACAATAAAAATATTTTTCACAATAAAATAATACTTTTGTAAATTGTATTTAAATATGTTTATTTTATGAGTTTTGGTTTGTTATATAATTAAATTTAACGTAAGGATAGTATTTTTTTTATTAGACAGAGTAGTGCGAACTTAACCTGTACTGCAGGGACTGCAGCTTCTATTATAGTTTCCCCTTAGAGTATAGTTGCCCTGGAGCTGCAGAACAGGCTGCTGCAGGGCAGGACAGGGCAAATTGGAACCAAAAAAGCTGTTAGGGAATGTACAGCAGTAGCCAACGTAGTTCTAGTAAACATTAGTCGTTGAAATCAAAAAAATAGCTTTAAAATAATTTGTGTTCAAATGAAAATAATTTTTGTATTAAAACGTTTCTAACATGCGTTTACATTCCATTTAAATAAAGAAGAGAAAATTGAGAAAAAACTGTGATATTGATTTTTATAATGAGCTAGTAAAGAGCTCCTTGATATTGTATTATATCCTTGAACATAATATAACGCTGTCACTAGTTAGTACACCAAATGTTACTAATGTCATATCCATTATTGAACAAAGACAGTATTTGAAATATATCATTATATTTCGTAATGTTTTTATTATTACCAAGCAACTAAAGTTATTTTTGTCTGTAGAAAATCTGTTATATCTCGCATCGCTCCAAAAGTATTAGTTGAATTGTCTCTAAGACTGTTTGGTAATTTCAAATTACTGCCCGCAGAAACAATAAATAAAATATCTCTGGTATTGCATTCCGACCTAACACAGAAAGTTAAAATCCATGTTTTTTCTTTAATCTCGAACATATAGTATGCATGTATATAATATTATGCAAATATAAAGCACTTATGAAACGTCAGAATCTTGTTGCAGCAATTTTTTAATATCCGAAAAAAATTGCAAACATTTAATGAGAAAAAAGATTTGTCTGATATGAAATATTAGATTATAATCATCAAAAAATATGGAACTTTTATTTAATATCAGACTTATTAAATTATATTTGAATTCAGATTTACTAAAAA
Source organism: Dircenna loreta (assembly GCA_963555665.1). Lineage (NCBI taxonomy): Eukaryota > Metazoa > Arthropoda > Insecta > Lepidoptera > Nymphalidae > Dircenna > Dircenna loreta. The sequence goes on along the minus strand of OY743099.1, from coordinate 3,177,077 downwards.
AAAATTTTTAATTGTACTAGAATTCGTTTTTACAATTAATTTCCAAAATTTGTCGCTGAGTTAGTGAATAAAAAAATGTATGGCGCTAATGAAACGCATCTAAGGCTTATTATAATTCTAAAGAAAATTCTGATGATCCCAACTATGGTTTGGCAATTACCAACTTTTTGAAAATTCTACATATTTTATTATTTTTCTGTTATTACTTACGAAACTTTGTCTATTGACGTTTTAAACCTAAGGTACTATGTATATGTATAATTATTATTCTTTTGAATGTTTAAAGTAGGAATCTTTCAAGTCCTTGTAAATGTGAGAGAATTATAAAACTAGTAGCGGTTATTCTTGTCTCTTTATCGGTACCATTTTTTTTTTTTTTTCCGTTGGAAAAATCCTTTACGGATATCCCCGGCCAAGAAGGTGATGACCGGGTGGTTATGTGGGACTACCCGGCAGCATAGAAGACGCTGCCATTTTTAAGGCTACCCACTAAAAAACCAACGGTTACCCTCATCGCCATAATGGGCCGCCACGGGATCGCTTGTCGCACTCACCGTGACGCCCCGGCGGACTCTTTATCGGTACCACGCTTGACTTGACTTTTAATTTATATTCACATATCTACCATGTCTGCCACTGAAATAGTCAATAGCATGGATAATTGTTATTTAGTAAATAAGCTTATTGGCTTATGGAGAATGAGTACTCTATTGATTGGACTTACATGGTTCTTCTCCATGGACCATCTGGAGTCTGACGTTTCATAAGTACAATATATCCTATCTGAAATAAGACAATTTGACTTTGATATTTAATAGCTATGTTATGGAGTTGTAAATGCATATGTCCTTGAATATTATTTTGTTATACCACAAATTTATTATTAAAAAATTTTGTACCTCGGGGTCCATGGACTGAGGAACTGCAACCTTGGTGTAATTACGTTAAACATAATAAAAAATAAAAAGTTACAGTAAAAATATCGGGTAAAAATGTCTTAAGATTTCTGGATCGTATTATACTACGGAAGGAATTATATTAAGAAATAAAAATTAATATTAAGGAATAAATTATTTTAAATAAAATATTATATTAAGGAATGTAATAATAAAGATGAACGCTTCAAGCCTCCAATTCGTGATTTTAACGAAAAACGTGCTTCTTACTCAATTCGCATGGCGGTTTTATTGCTGAGACAAATACTTTTGAAGACTATATTTAGGTAATTTTTGCTGGAATTAATATATTGTAGACACAAAAATAATTTTTTTATATTTCAATTAGGGCGTCTTTTATTATTTTCTAAAAAAACAATAAGAATTTAATTCATTTAAAAAAAAAACGAGGCTTACAAGTAAAGAATTTTATTCCGTTTTTTAAGTTTATGATTCTCAATTCAATTATTTCTATAAAAAAACTTGATAATAAAGGCATTCAAGTATAGACTTCCCCCTATTCTATAAAATTTGATGACATGGAAAGACAAAGATATATTAGCATCTGAGACAAAGAATTTCATTCCAGAGAAGCTAAATTGTTGGGATTTTGACGGAACAACGTAAATTACGAAAGTTAGTTTGACTAAGCTTTTTATAAGCTTGGTGAAGTAATTGTTCGATGGCCGCTTGAAGGCTATTAACAAATAAAGCTGACTAGTTTCCATTTAATATTTATGTATTGTTTTACATAGAAAATGTTTAAAATATATAATACAACACGTACACGTTTAGAAAAATATTATATTTTTAAATGAATACTTACCTGAAATAACCATAATATAATAATTTATAATATAATAAATAGAAAAAAAGGAAATAGAATTTAAAATATTTAATTATAAATAATACTTAGCCATAAAACGATTGATATAACATAAAAAACGTGTTTACGAAGTCCAAAAAATATTGGAGACATAATAATAGATACCATAGTAAGTGTATAATTTCATTTTTATATTTAAACTTTCGTGACCCCCCAACCTCCGCCGCCATCTTCGCGGCATGCCCAGAGAGCTGCTGCACGCAGTTCACGCCGTGGGACCGCCACGCTTAGAGCTCATGAGTAAGAACCCCGAATGGGGTCGAAACTAGTCGCGCTAATTCCGATATATTTCCACGTGAATACAGCTGAGTAATAGTGATATAGTATAAATATAATATATAATTTCATATTATTATTTCTCACTTGACTTAGTATTAAATATGTATAACTGTATTTTCTTTTAACCATCGTCACAGTGGAGTATACGTTTTCATAAATGTATTTACTATCTTCATATGAAATAGAACAATTCTCTAAAGCCAAAAGTAAATCTATCCAATTTAGTTTCTTGGCAAGAAATTTACAATCCAAATTGGCCCAAGCAAATGCCAAACTGAACCACTTAATCTCATCTTGGCGTACATATATTGAACTATGCTCGTAGCTGGCTTCAATAGTATGTTTACAGAAAGTCATTACAATATTATCATATGGATAGGATAGCAGATAAAAAATATATAAAGGATTTAAACTCACTTACAATAAGTACATATGATTTATCATATTACAAATTTCAATATTGTACATGTCACCAGTCAGTTTAAAAAATAGTGAGTACACTGTAGAGTAAATATATTTTTTAAGTAATTTCAATGGTGCAATCACGAAACGTGAATGGAACCAATTATTATAGGATAAGTGGAAAAATATATATGTTTATTTCTTTGTCTGCCATATTTGATCAAATTAACGATCAAATATGATTTAAAGCACCGAGGCAGTTTAATAGTCTACAAATAGCAACTTGAAAGTGCTGTTTAGTGAAATAAAGTTTTCAGAATATATTTTATTCACATTTCTAACAAAACTCAAATAGTATACTAAAATAGTTTTGAATGTGAGATCTCAAACTTGTACATTGAAGACATTTCCTCACTAGGTAGCGTTTAGATACATTTTCTAAGAACTTTAAGTATCACCTTAAATATTTTGATTTATATAAAAGACTACATAATTAGCCTGCAAGTCAATTACAATTAAGTAACAAAAAATACCCTTTTTTATATTATCATTTTTTGGGATGCAATGGTTCTATGATAATATGTATAATAATTGCAAGATGGACCATCCCAGTCATTAGACTATATATATATATATATATTTTTTCCACAAATATACATAGGATGAACAAAATTTCTTTGGTCAATTCTCCATTCCAGAACACCGTATATTACAACTTTTAAAGTATTTAACTACGTAGTATTTCGGTTATTTGTAAGTCTGATATTATTTTATATTTGAAAAAAATTTAGAATATAACTTGATAAAAACAATTAATAGTTTGAAACAATTTATGGTAGAAACGCACATTCACATCCAATTTATTCAGATTTCATAATATTAAAAGCCAAGAACAATAGGGGTTGATTGCGTCCTAAACAATAATCAACGCAGTTACCCGAATGCGGTTTCGTAATTGTGTCTGTCTTTTTTTTAAATGTTTAATTTCAATTTTAATATCCAATATTCGGTAAATTAGTAACCTACTATTAATATATATATAATATTTGACGTGACATTCACAAAGGCCGATGTCCTAATTGTTACCATATTACATATATACAAGATAAATGTATCCGTTCCTTCGATATGTATAAGTCTTCGAAAACAAATTTGCCGGAAGTGCTTTTAAATCAACATTGCTTATATCTACGAAAAGTAGACTTCCACTGTGAGTGAAAAGATTTTGAGGTAATGCATTAATATGCAAATTATGACTCATATTAAGATGTATTAAGCTTGGTATAGATTGAAAAGCATCTACGGGAATTTCGGATATTTGATTTCCAAATTTGTCTAAAAACCAAAACTTCCAAAACCAAACTGCTTGTCTAAAAACCAAAACCCAAGTGTAGGCTTAAGGGGCCCCTTTAAAATGCGCATTCACGCACACCTCAACTGGTTGTGCTCCTCCCCCTACCTAACCAAATTTGAAATGAACCTACCAATTCCGCCCTTGAAGTACGTTCTAGAAATAAAATGATGATAGCTCTAGAGAGAACAAGATCTTTAAGTAGGCTGTAGAGAGATTTTGTTGTTATACCTCTCGCTCTAACTTCTACCGCGTTCAAATTAACTATATACATATTCCTGGTCAGCTCGTTGGTCAGTTTGTAATACTTGTTTACTTTAATTGTGTGATCTTTGGGGATGTTAGTTTCCCACGGAACAGTAAGCTCCACAAGTATCACGCGCTATATATGTCTAGAGTACAGGAATATGTCAGGTCTGTGTGATGAAACAACAATATCCTCAGGGATTTTATACTGTTTCTCATACATATCCATCATTATAGTCCAATCGCGAGTCGCCCCTGAGATAGAATGGGGCTTTTGTTTTGTTTTTTTAGACCAAACGATCGAGACGAAAAAGATGGTTTTCTTTAACAAACTCTACGAATCTATTGGTGGTTGTTATAGCCTTTTGGCACTCTTGCTACTGAAAGACACAGTAAACAAGTCTTTAGCCGTTCTTTCTGCCTCTCCACAGATATTGCAAGACTTTTCGGCAGCTTTACCTCATCTTACTAGATTACTTTAATCTGGAAGAATTCATTTGAAATGCATTTATATAGATTTTCAATAAAGCTGGAGACCAATCATGGGTGCGCCACCTTAAAGCTAATGGAATACGAAAGTCACCAATGATCCCCCATTTATACCTTCTAATACAGCTACAACCTTCGTGAATAGTGAAAGTCCTCTTTTTAAGATTTATTTAAAAAAAAATATATATTATATATTATCCTTGTTGAGCTTAATTGATAATTTTTACGTATTTTTAATTAAGTTATGTAACAAATTACAATCAATCAACGTCAAAAAGTAACTTATCTATCCGGTTTAAATAACTTTTAATGACAACGGTATATTTATAGAGGAAAATGGGACGAAATTTATATCGCTACGATCCAGATGTAAAATCTTAAAAAAATATTTTTTTCAATTTAACGTAATTTAATAACATGTACTCGTAATCAATAAGTATAAATGATAAGATATCAGTTTCAACGATGAAACATATCATTTGTGATGTTTGTAAATATTCATAGGCAACATAATATTTTTTTAAATGATTTTAACTATGTTGTTGGCTGTTCTTGTTATTATTTAAGGAGCATACCTTAATTCATACGTCGCTTTATACAAAATTTGTTTGTATAAAATTTCTTATCAAAAATTAAAATTTAATATTGTGTATTTAATATGTTTTTTTGTGTTTATATTTAATTTTTAAATATATTTATCATTTTTATTATCTATATATTTCGTACTTTTTTCAATTAGATGTTATATTTAAAAAGTATGAGAGGCTATATCTTTATTCTTATTACAGACAGTTTTAAAATATGATACGTATATACGGTGAATAGGGTTATATTGAGACTGTCTGTAAAAATAATTTGGTATTTTAAAAATAATCATATTTCTTACGGAATTGAATTCAACGCCCTACATACTTAAAAATTAGAAAGTAATCAAAAATTATTCTTATACCACTCGATAGAATCATTTTGTCGTTCCAATACACCGTACCTCAAAAGGGATTGTCGTAACTGTATTAAGCGATGCCGATATTTTTCATAGATTTATAACTCCTGCCGGGGATTTACAGCTTTGACCGAATCGCTTACACAAGCAACAGTTTATAGGCAATTTGTTACCTGGCATATCTTTGACATTTTATTATTATTACCCAAATATTACAGAACTTTTCAGTTCCTAGTGCCATAATAGGATCAAATTTCACAGCAATTTATTAAATAATACATGTACATATACATGAAATATTCATGAAATTAAAATGAAAAAAGGCCAATGGCTTTTGATAAATTAGTATAGGCAAATAATTATTATTAAAAGTATAAAAGAAAAATTAATTAAAAAAAATACCACTTTAAGATATGGTGTCATATCGTATGAATTTATTAAATAATATAGTATAAATCAAAATTGCTTACAACAAAATATTTTTTAAGTCAACATAATGACTGCGTGGTACTTTTATTATTTGATAAGTTCTCAATATATTATAGGAATGAGTTTATCATTGTAATATAATCAATATCCATCAAGTCAAGTTGTGACAATGACAAAATAAGACGTAGCACCAAAATGTCTGTATCGTCGAAGAAAAGAACTGAATATTTTAAATGTAAAAATTAACATAAAATTTGAAGCGAATATATATACAATGTTGTAAGATCTTCAAAGATAATATTGGGTTTTAATGTTGGCTGGGCCATTAAACCTCCTGAGATTTTCAATATTTTTAGAGAAAATATAGATAATAACTGATTTGAAATTTTTTTAATGGATTTCAATTATCAAATAATTTTATGATTTTATTTCGTGATAGTAATTATATATTTAATTAGATTAATCGATATTGAGTTGTTATATGTATAGATCAGATTGACTCATTTTTCATTATCTTAATTCTTACAATTTCTATAATATTTGTACGTATAAATATAAATATGTATATCAATTAATTTCCTTCATGTTTTTAAAAGACTGATTAAAGATTGAATGTTAATAATAGATTGTAAAGATCGATGGTTTGAAGATGATTTGAATATATTTCTAAATTTTTTTTTTAACTAAAAGTCATATTATTATTGACCTGATCATAAGTTAATATATTTATATTTTTTATTTTCAATATTTATTGTTATAGCGGCAACGGAACACATGATTTGTGAAAATTTTAGGTTTCTAGCTGTCTCGGTTTATGAGATACAGCCTGGTGACAGACAAACAGACAGCGCAGGCTTAGTAAAAGGTTCCCGTTTTTACCGTTCAGGTACGGAACCCAAAAAAATCTACAAAAATGATTTTCATGTATAAAAGCTCATTGCTGGTCATAAATAAGAGATAAACATATTACATACTAAATATGAATAATAAAATATACATTCTTAATTTTTCTTTTTGTTTATGTCATAGCATATTTTTTATTGTTTTTGTTTAAAGTTTACTAATGATAAAAATATATTTCTCCTTGATTTCTGTAACATCCCTACTAATATTATAAATGCGAATGTAAGTTTGTTTGTTACGCTTTCAAACGAAATCTACTTGACCGATAATTATGAAACTTTGTACACATACTTTTGGATTGGATTTGTTAGAAGTAACATAGGATACTTTTTTATTAAAAATATATATATCTGGCGGTAAGATAAAAAAAATCTGAAAGATTAAAGCAATAATGTCCATAAATATCAAAATTTAGCTACTTCAATGCTATCTAGCATTCCCCACGATAATATCAATTTCAACTAGTTATAGTTATAAGCAACTTAGATTTTTTTGTTTGCGTTATTTATTATTTATATGAATTTATTAAAAAAAAGAAATATCTGTCAATGGAAACAATTATGGGACAAAACTAAGTACTTCATATCCTGTAGAGTTTTTAAATTATCTTGAACTGTCGGGTGTACCGTCACATAAATGTAACGGAACATTTAAATAAAAGATAAGTACTGCAATGGATTCTAAAGGTCGGCAATTGTCAAGGACTTCAACACAAGGCGCTTTGCTGAAAACTTTTGTAGAGCTTTTGTCGCTCTACCAATTGAGTTATCATGTCTAATTTATTATTTTTCAAAAAATGTTAATAGTAATCAATAAATATTACATATTTTAGTTACTGACTGTATTTAAAATATGCAATGTATATTTTAATAGAATAACGAAACCTTAAATAAAGATTTAATCAAGATAAATATATCACCAAATCCTTTGAGAGATTTTATAATTATTTAATAATAATGGAACTTTTTAAGGGTTCCTAGTTAATGAAGAATAATATGAATTCCTAACTAATGATGAATTTGAACGGTCCCAGATATACTTTTCTCTAGAAATTGCAAATGATTTGGCAAACATTTTTGCAGCAGCCGCCTGTCTGACATCAGCCCTCCTTCGGAATTCAGTGTTCAGTGGTGACAGATGGTATCCATTGCTAATTTGCAAGTTCAACTTTCACATGTCATAATTTTGACTACTGTGTGAGTGAATGAATGAATGAATGAATAACCTATAAGTTTAAAGAGCATCCATGGATTTTCTTGCCAGTTCCTACCCATGGCTCTACTTTAGGCCTTTTAAGAAATTTCTTTTTTATCAAAAAAAAATTTAGTATCATTAATTTTGTCAATAAATACAGCTCATTCCAATTCGTAGTTTTGTGTAAAGATCTAGATCTACTTTGTAGTATTGTCATAGATATAGAGATAGCTTTATAGTTTGGAATGTAATTCTACAAGCAAGGAACCTCTGAAATTAGCAGTAAAATATTTATTACAACAGTATAAAAACCACTCCTGAGTCCAAATTTCTATTTAAGATTCAATTATTGTCGTTTTATTTGAATATGTCTACTCTTTTACGTAAATCATCCATATTATTATAAAATTATCGCCAAACTTTATAAAAAAGGCTTATTCGCTTTAATTTTGGTAAATTTACGAGGATACTTAAAAACATTGACGAAACGGTTAACATTCGTTTTATTTTTTATGTGCAGCAATCAATAAATGAACATTTGAGAACTCAAAATCAAAATTTATTTATTTATTTAAAAACTTTATTGTTCCAACACAAAAAATGTTACAATGGGCGGACTTAATGCTAAATAGCATTCTCTGACAGTCAACCTTAAAGAGTTGCAGAGAGTTAAGAGGCGGTACAATAAAGAAGGAAATTACAGAAGATATTAGAGTTTAGAAGAATTATAGATATATACACACAAAAAAATATATAAATATATATATAATTATACTTAAATACATAATTATATGAGTATTAATTACTATGAAAGATGCATACACAAAATAAATATTACATTGACAAAATTGAATGAGATAATTAGACAATTCAGCTACTACTACTAGGTGACAAGTGACATAATATATTTAAAAAAAGGCAATAATTCCAAATACTGTCTTAGATATTTACTTACTTAGATATTTGCAAAAAATATAACATAACAAATCTGAAAAATCTCTAATTACAATTTAAAAAATACAAATACTTTTATTTCACAATTGTTTTTATTCCACCCCTCTTCATTAATAAAACACTTTACTTTAATAAACCATTAATAACTAAATATATTCTCTTTAAGAAGATAATATTCATTGGCTATAGAGCAATATATTCTGTTTTATAACAAAGAACGACTTATGCTGAAAACTATTTGATTGTAACTTTAACTGGCTGAATTGTTGAAAACTTTCTCGTTGATGCTGACTTTTCAGCATCCCATCTTTCTGATATCCTTATAGAGTCTGGCACACAACTAAACAAACTTTATCAGTCCTTCTAAATATATTTAACAGTTGTGGATATTCTATAGTAAAATATTGTCATCTATAAGCTATCAAAATTTAAAACTGTGATATATTTGTGAGACTGTGACAGATTTACTCTATTGACGCCCCATACACATTTTAGAGTAGTTCGAGTTTATCTTAAAAAGAAATAAATACATGTTATATTATTAAAAAAAAAAAATACGTACGATACGTACTCTCTGGCGTTCTGTAGTTCATTGTAGTACTTCTGTTGCTGGATAGCGTATTAAAGGATGATAATATCGTGAAATGCGTGAAAATAACTAAGTACAGTATAAGGATGAACTTGAACTTTTAAACGTGATAAAAGCATAATGAGGTATCCGGGTGTTAAATGTTATCTCGCTGTATTTAATATCCCAAAGCTTATTCTGAGTTTAGCTTTACATTCGACCTTTTTTTTTTTCAACCAAGCCAAGTTAGTAAACTATCAAATAGAAAAGATTTTTTGGTCGTCACGTACATTTACAAAGCATATATACAATATCGTGTACAGGTAAAACATTTCGTAATATAACGTGCAATTCCGTTAAGAATTAAAAATCGAAAGCTTTTTCATTTCGAACGTTTCACGTTTCACGTTTGCACGTTGCACGTTTCTAAAATGTAGTTTCACGGAATAAAATCGGTACGAAATTCTAGGGATTCTCTTTTGATAAATTTATAAACGAACAATTGTTCATAATTTTCACAACTAGAGTTGGAGTTATAAGTGAAAAGAATATTCTTCTATATAACTAACCACGCATCTATTATGTTCTCATATTTACAAAAGTTTGAAAGAATCTAAATTTCAACATTCAAAATAAGACTAAGTAATTATATGAAAACTTATCATTGAACTTAGAACGCCAATAGACATGTATTCATACAAAAGCTGAACCTATCTTGGCCACACATTATGTACTGTCATTAACATACATAATAGGTACGGTATATGCCAAAAAATAGGCATTTATTTAAAACATTTTCGTTTCATATAAGCACGGGAATCTAATTTAAATTCAAACTTTTCTAATTACTTATCCGTATAATGACTTAACTCTCCTAACTGATCGGATCGTTGGTTTAAGCCAAACGGGCGCTCATATCGTAATCTATCTTTAGGGAAATCTAATTATTTTGAGATAAGAATTAATTTATTTCAATATTTTTTTTGTTAATAACGTCCTAATACTGTTTGAAATTGTTTAAAACATGTTTTGTTTCATTCAATTTTGAGATATTCTCGTTGTGATGATTTTCTAATTCAACATTTGATTTTTTTATAAACCTTCATGGTAATATTTTATTTTAACACAAATATCCTTTCACAAAAACAATACAAATCTAATATGCATTTTTTTAAATTATAATCTGAAAATAATACTCCTACTGAAATAAACTTCCATAAAACTTTTAATAAAGCTTTTTAGGGAGATCACAAATTAATGCAACGTTAACTCGACGTGTACCAACCTTGTATTGTTTAACATTTTTTTTTGAGTAGTGTGAGTGTTTTGCAGTAGAATATTAATAAAATTTGAGAGTAAAACGTTTTAAAAAAAAACTCAATCTATCAATGTATTCTGGTATGGTTGATTGACATTAATCTGAATCACATATGGCGTAAATTACTATAATAAAAATTTTTGGGTTTTTCATTTTCAACTATCATTTGTATTTTGCTTGTAGGTTGTTTCTATTAAATAAATTAAAAAATATATGTGAAAGATTGGATTACGAGACTGGTAAATTATCCATAGTAATCCGTACTAATATTGTTTGCTTATTTTATAGCTTTTTATTTCTTATTATTATCTACTACTTATAAGTAATTATATATCTGTTTATCCATAATGTATGTCGGTTTTATGTGTGTATAATCAAAAACACAAAAAAAAGGACGCAAACCTAAATATTATCATAACATAACATGGCACTAAAATATAAATATGTCTTATTCGTTCAAATGAAATGAAACGGAGAGTGCCCCAATCCTTAATGGCGATTTGATGCGCCTTGGTAGCGTCGTGAAGTTGACTCTTCGAGTAGCATAACCAGAAGTGCAACATTCAGTTGGGAATGAACGCTCGAAGAGAAGTCATCATGGATCTGTCCCTCCATTTCGTTAAATGGAATTAATAAATTGGAATAAAAAGTAATTAAGTATAATGCGATCTCTCATTCTACCTGATACCCACCATACGGCCATACTATGTCGGATAAAAATAAAATCTACCCTCCGAGATATATATATAGACTTTAATTGTCTTTTTTCTGATATTGCAGGTTAGTTACAGTAATTGTTAGCGTTAAGTATTTAGATTAAGATTTATCTAATTTTTATGATTAAAATATTATTTCTGATATTGCAGAACAACTAATTGAAGTTTATTAATTTATCCTCTGAAAGAAAAATATATTATATATGTATATAGATTATCAGATGTACTTTCGAAGAGAAACATTTTGATATATTTGGTGATACAGGTACGTTGCGAAGAAGCTTTTATTACAGGAGAGACAGGAAAATTAGATTCTTTCGGTTCAGGGAGAGCTCCGATGTTCAATCTCGTATATACTATGTGATAGTCAATTTACTATTAAATTTAGCGTATGAAGAATTTACCGAGATGGAAATTTAAATTTATATCGAGACTTATGAGTTTTACTTCGATAAAGTTATTTGAGCGTCAACATATTAGGAATAAGCAGTTTATTTATCAATACTTAAAGAGTGTATTAAAACATTTTTAAATTAATATTATTAAGTGTTATAAGATTATTGTTTTTAAAATATTAATTATTTCGAGTTAACTCTGAGAACATTATTATTATATTTAGATGTTTTCTTTCTGTATTTTTCTGAAAGCAGCTCTCACAAATATTCATTACTTAAATTGAAAGAGTACTTTATTTACTTTAGGCGATGAAATCTTCGTCCATTTCAAGAAAACCAGGAAAAATAAAAAAATCTGTTTATTATCTTTTTATAAAAAAAACAATTCTTTAATCGGTGTCTATTTGTTTTTTTTATATATTATTTAAAATAAAACTGAAAAATAATATGCATATACAATCTTTTCAGTTTTTGATTATTATAATTTTTTAAAGAAGTTTTCACTGACATTTCTCTTATATGAAATCAAGGCTTAGATAGCATATATAATAAAAAAAATGATGAAGACTTAAGAGAAAGTACCTAGCTAATGCTTCAAAGCTATATTTTTAAAATTCAACTTACTTTTGTCTTTATAGAAAAAAATAATCTTAGTAACGGCAGGTATATTTAAATAATTATTAAATTATTTGTTTTTAGAAAAATCTGTTGAATTATTAATTTTATTATAATTACTCGTATATGTTTAAACTTAAAACTTTGTAGAATATTCTTTTAATATACAAATTATAAACGGCCTCACACACAGCACTTAAATAAATGAACAGTTTTGGAATTTCGTTAAATTTTAAATAGAGAATGAAACTAAATCGTCTACTACCGTCATTCTGCGAATTGAGAACCGTATCACTACCCGCTTCGATAAATTTAGCATTCTATATATTAACAACTTTATCGAGACGAAGATATCACCTATTTGACTTCTCTCGAAGTTTATCGTAACACGTAATACTACTTTTGCAGTAATATTCGAAATAGAATAAAATCAAAAAGATACCACAACCTGAATGAATGTATGAAAAAATAGAAAAAGTATGAGAACATGATACAATTTATTCAAATAAGATACCATTTCAGATCCACGAAAATTGAATTAAGTGAACATATTAATTCCTCAATTCATTTGTAAAATTTTAATTTTAGCAATTAAAATGTACTAATATTTTTTTTTGTTTGCAGTCTAAACTCGTGTATTAATACTAACTTTAATTACCTTTTACAACAGACAGTAATTAATTTTCATGACTGTGTGTATGTATATATATATTATTCAAACTAGATTTTTCGTATAAACTTTGTTGTTCTCGTCTCCTACAGAAGGCGCGTCATGCGTGAAATCACACAGAAATTGTCTCATGAAATAACTTAAGAACAACCTTGGCTAAATGATACCGAAACATTGTTTTCTCGTGCAATTTATATTAATTGATATGGGGATAACAAAGAAAGCTAGACTACTAATAATTCAATATTTTGATGACACCCATTCCAGTGTATGAAACATACATATTCATGCGTATATGTTACAAAAATACATTTAATTATATGAAACGTAATTTGTCATCCTTAGCTTACGATGGGCGGAAACGAAATAAGAATAAATGTATTCTTAGAAATTAGTATTGCCCATTATAATGCTTTTATTTATTTATAAAAAAGTGTAGGGTATGATATCTGTCACTGTCAGGATTTAATGATGTGACAGATGACATTAAGGTTTCTTTTGGATGAATTTAAAAATTTACTCATTTCGATTTCGATTTTTGAAAACAATGATAACAAATTGAATAAGATGGCATCAAAATATTTAAATTTGAATAATTAGGGCCGATTATAACATCGTATGTGGATTTCACTCGGCTCTGTCTTAATGCGAATGTGTGTATGTGTGTGTTCGTTCTTATACATTTTAACAAATATATAATAACTACCACTTCATTTCATTGAATGTTTAAAAACTTATACTATTCTGTTTACGATTTAAAAATCTGCAAAAAAAAAAAGAAATGAATGAAGTTTTAGAAATAGCACAATTTATATATTGTTTTATAATCAAATAATTCCATCTTCAGTATTTAACACAAGTTGGTGCTTGTATATTCCAACGAAACCAGTTAAATATTGCACACATGTTGAAAATTACCTATATGAGTCAAACCATTATTGTAATACAAAATTTACCAAATACAAGTTAAAAGCTTGAATCATTATTAAGCTTTCCAGGAAATTAAATGTTTGCGGTATATGACCAAATACGGTTATGTCGAATTCGAACAACTCTATAATTGGGGCGTATGAAATTTTAAATTATCTCAATATTCTAATTAGTTTAAATTAATGATTACAATTTTAAATACTTCCTATAATCTATTAAAATTAAGAAGTATCGCTTCAAATAAATCGTTTACTATATTATTCGATTATTAAGAGATATTGATATCATATCTTTATTTTTACAAATCGATTAAATTTTATGATCGATTAAATGATACACTATTAGTATTAAAATGATTACGAATATTAATTAAAGAAAAACTAATCTATGGTAATATTTATTATAGAGTGCGCGCAATATAGCGTGATAGTATAATATTAGCTGAAAGTTGAGTATTATTAAAAACTGAAATAGGACTGATTGGAAAACGGTTCGATTTTGTACATATTTTTACCGATTATTTGTATGATGTCAAAACACTATGGAAGAGGAGGTCCTCTTCCGTAATGTTTTGACGTAACTAGGTGACTTTATTGTGACGTATAGAGAAAAAAGCAGTCTATTGTATATAATGATATTGATTTATTCAGAGAATGTGAATTTAAATTAATTTAAATAAATAAAAAAATCATTGTGTGATAAAATAAAAATAGCTTAATAATTTTATGGTTTTACGGATATTATTGATATTGTGTGAGTTATATCTTTAAAAAGTAGTGTCGACTTTAAAAATATGAAACGTCAAACTGTACCTCTTAGATTATAGCTAGTAAATTAAAATTTCCGTAATGGTTCCTTATTTTAAAAATAAGTAATGTTCTTTCCTTTGTATTACTTTAGGGACAGATTTAACCTTTGATGTGAGAAGACTATGTCTCTTTGATGTGGGTCTCATTTGAACTGGTAATTTTGTATTGACCTTTTTAGGGGTGCTTAGCATCTTTCCAGACACTGAAAGTTAAATGATTTATCGAGTACATTAGTCTGTGTTTTGGGGATAACAGAAAGACGAATGTTCCTTTTATTAAATTACATAATATGTAAATATACCTATATACATATATCAAAACCTACCAGATTCAATTACATACAATAATGGCTGACGAAAATATTTATTTCGCACAACTAATTAGCACATAAGTCATAGTGGATTCACTGAAACAGTAAATGACAGTATCAAGTAATCTGTTTAACTCTCGTATCAATAGTTTTCAACGGGATTTGAAAGCATGATTTCCAGAGTTCAGTTATATGGCGTAAAGTATACCCTCTTTCGTATTATTTATTTATATTATATATTGCTTGTATATGATTTTTTTATATTTTGATGTATTATGCACCACTCTTCTGTATACTTAAATCTTTTCAAAATAAAGTTGTTTGGAAGAGAGATTATGATATATATATATATATTATGATATATATTTACTCGGCTGTAGTCACGTGGAATTAAATAGGAATGTGCCCGAATGGTTAAAAACCCATTCGGGGTTCTTACTCATGAGCTCTAAGCGTGGCGGCTTGTTCTTTGTTAAAGACGATCAGAATTCAAATATTAAGATTAATTAATTGATTATCTCCTTTGGTCAATATTTCAATCCAACATTTGGTTTGACATTCTGTGCAGTTAGGATCACAGATCCATTACTTTAATATTTTTGAATTTGAAGTCCTTTCTCTAAGGAACCTTTCAAGTCAATTGTAGAGTAAAACCTTCCTAATTCATTTTCTAATTAGCCTTTGCTGCGTGTTCTTGTAATTAATATTCTTATTAATGCTATTAAATTTTTGATCCTCATAATAATTCATGTTTAATTAATACTATAATACTTGCTTGTACTTCGCGAGCAATTTTTAAGTATATTGGAATAGTATCTCGTAAGTAATTTGAATTCTTACTGTAATAGTAGTGTAATTAGTAGACGTACTTTAGGTTTTGGGATTATTCTATAATGTTATTAAATATCAATATTTCAGTATTTTTCCTGTTTTGACAATTGGAGTCGATATAAGCTTATTGTATTGTTTGCGAGTCCTTTTTTCATCACAAGGAGTTTTTTTTTGGAAGATACGACCAAAATATATTTTTATTGCGGGTAGACGTAAATCTTCAGAGCGTCGTCCTGGCTTTCCCAATTCCCTATTTTATTTCAAAGGTTTGCTGTAAAGACTGGGATTTTATAATTCCCCATCCTCGAAATCGCCTTAAAATAAGGTATCTGGTTCAGTACAACTATATAGATATATTTAATTAGCATTTCATACTAAGCTTTAAAAATAAATCTTTACCTGCAACCTTCTTATACTTAACTAGCTTTGTATTGAAAGCTTTCCCTGCGTGTTTATTTTTCATTCACAACAAAGAGTATGTTTAACAATTTTCAACTTTCTATCTTAAAAAATATTCATTAATTAGTAGTAAACAACTATAATCAAAATGTTCAAATTTCTCTCTCTCAGAAAAATTGAAATCTTTGTGTCAATGGCTGTTGTAAGTCCATCTGAGATTTTTGCAAAAAGTAAAAAGTAATCAGCGCCCATAATCTACATAATCGCTGTGATTTTGGAGAACGACGCATGTGAGAAAATTAAAAATATGAACCAATGCAGATAATTAATTAAACATTATACGTATCGTTTTTGAGATTGAACAAGTATTTTGAGTATGAAGTTTTTTGGAAGATTTAGAGTTTGATCCATACGTGTTTTACTTTTTTATACTGGCACTAAAATAAGTAGCTATTTGTTTGAGAAAGAAAGGAAAAAATCTAGATAAAAATAAAACCTATTTCGAATTTAACATTTTGTGCAGGTAACACTCATGATTTACGCCATCTTGAGTAAAATTTATTGTAAGGTTTTCTGAGAGGCGCGAAGTCACAATTGCTTACTGTGTATGATTTATTATAACAGAAATTGTATAACACTTATTATTATTTGTTAAGTGAAAATGAAATTCGTTTAGAAATTGTATTAAAATTTACATCAAAATACCTTTTATTATATTTTATGATATTTTAAGCAAAATAATTAAGTTAAAAAAAGAAATAAGGATGTTATGGATTTGAAATGAGTTCTAATGATTTCAATATGTTCGATTATTTTTGAATGGGTGATATTACTTTATTGAAATTATGACAAAAGTTTAATAAAACTATCACATACAGTTGTACCAGTTATCAATTTCTTAAGTCACCGAAATAAAAAAAAATAAAAGAATTATAGGATTTAACTGCTATTTATAATTTATTTATTTATTTATTTATTTATTGCATAGGAAACCAACGTGAGATACAATATCACCTATAATACATAAGTAAATATTATATATCAACACTTAGAGGTTAACTCAACATGTGTGATAAAAAACAAAAATGAAATAAAGCAAAATTAACAAACAACAAAAACAAAAAAAAAAAAATGTTCTAAATAACAACACTAACAGTATTAAAACTTAACTCTATCATGCACTTCCTTAAATGTACTAAGTAATGTAACAATAAAATGTAATAATAATAATAATAATAATAATCCAATTATAATTGTAATAATAAAGAGGTACAGGTAAATAAACATATAAACATTCCAAAATAAAAGAAAAAAAAAATAAGATAAGAATAGTTAGGTATTATAAAAAAAATCAACAAAAATCCAAGCAACTATGTATAAAAGGACAAAAAATATTTTTTAATTTTTTTCTTATAGACCCTAAAGGAATCATCAAAAAGATCTATCTTTATTTCCTTCTCGATACTGTTATAGGAGCCAAGTATTCTATTGATAGGCCCAAATAATCCCAAATTCGTCCTAAATTTTTTTCTTCTAAAAGTATTAGTTTTTCTGGCGTTTTGTCTTGGGACTAAGAACTGAATTTTATTTAATATCTGAGGACTGTCAATAGCGTTTGACGCAATCTTATGTAAGAAACACAAGTCCAACATTTGTCTTCGATCTAGCAATGACAAAGTGTTATATTTTTTAAGTAGTACACTGTATTTCATATTTGGATCATTCTTATCCTTGTAATTTAAAAAGCTTAAAAATTTTCTTTGTACCCTTTCCAACCTGTTCTTATGAATAGTATACAGAGGATTCCATGCTACTGAGCAATACTCTAAGTTGCTACGAACTAACGAATTAAACAATACTTGTCTCGTATAAGAATTCTTGAATTCTTTCGTACTTCTTATGATAAAACCAATAGTTTTTAAAGATTTGTGTATGATGTTATCAATTTGTGGTATAAAACTCATTTTAGAGTCGACTAAAACACCAAGATCTTTTATCTGTGAAACGTTTTCTAAAATATTTCCATTTATGCTATATTCGTATTTTATGTTGGATATTCTTCTACTGAAGGTAATAGTTTTGCATTTAGAATAATTAAGCTTCATATGATTTTTATTACACCAAGACAATAATGCATCTAAATCATGCTGCAAATGCTCTACATCTTTAAAATCATAAACATTACAATAAAATTTCAGATCATCGGCGTATAATTGATATTTGCTAAATTTGAAACACTTCACAACATCGTTTATAAAAATGCCAAAAAGAATTGGTCCAAGTATTGATCCCTGTGGTACCCCAGATGATGCAATGAATGTGTTTGATTGATGACCTCCCAAGACTACACTCATTTTTCTGTTTTTTAAATATGAATCAAACCATAGAAGAAGACTGCCATGTATACCATAGTTAGATAGCTTTTTTATCAAAAGGGTATGGTCCACAACGTCAAACGCTTTTGACATTTTGTCAACAGAACACGTGATATCATCTATGAAATCAACTAGATTAGTTGCAGTTGATTTTTTTTCTACGAAACCATGTTGATAATCCGAGACTAATGATTTCATATGCCAGGTAAGTGATGATGAAACCAAAGATTCAAAAATCTTAGAAAATATTGATAATATACTAATTGGTCTGTAATTCTCAATATATTTTTTGTCTCCTCCCTTATGTATAGGAACCACTCTTGCCTCTTTCCACCAACATGGAAATATTCCTTCACTCAGTGATTTATTGAAAATATAAAACAAAGGCTTAGCTAAAGAATTGCAACAGCTTTTTACAAAATAAGGACATATGTTATCTGGTCCCATTCCTTTGCCTTCATTAATTTGATTCAATTTAGACTTGATTTCATCTTCGCTTATGTTAATGTGGCCTAAGTGATCTTTTGATATATTCTCATTATCAACTAACATATTTGTGTCGTCTTTATTGTATTTAATGTAGGTATTCATAAAATGTTTTGCAAATTGATTGCATATATCTTCACCTTGAGAATACTGTTGACTGTTATAAGTCATAAGGGCCGGATAGTCACACTTATTATCACGTAGATTCTTTAAATATGAAAAAAAATATTTAGTATTTTTTTTAACTTTCAATTCTACATTTTCAATAAAATTTAGATAGTCTCTATTTATTAAAACCTCACAAGTCTTACGTAATATTTTAAATGAAATTAAATCTAACGGATTTCGGTACTTTTTATGTAAAATTCTAAGCCTATTCTTTTCC
Organism: Dircenna loreta; assembly: GCA_963555665.1. Taxonomy (NCBI): domain Eukaryota; kingdom Metazoa; phylum Arthropoda; class Insecta; order Lepidoptera; family Nymphalidae; genus Dircenna; species Dircenna loreta. Next base: position 3,157,259 of record OY743099.1, on the reverse strand, counting down.
GCCAACCTTTTCCTTAAATTTCTGGAATACCATTTGGGAAATTTATTTTGCATTTTTAAATTATATTTTGGAATGCATTCTTCAATAATTTTTCTGAGTTCACCATAAAACACTAATACCATTTCATTTACTGTTGTACATTTTAAAAGAAGTAATTCCCAATTGACATTTAATAAAAATTCGTTTATTACAGCGTAATCAGCTTTAAAATAATTATATTTAAGAGTAGGTTTAGGTGTCAGAAGTATATCTTCAGTGGGAGCAATATAAGAAGTTATATGTAATGATGGATGATATTTGTCTTCCAAACATACTTTTGACAGACTTTTTTTAACCGTAACATCTGGTACATTTCCAAAAACTAAGTCTAAAGTTTTTCCATAAATATTATTTATACCATTAAATTGAAAAAAACTGGTAAATGACATAAAGTCATTAATTATTTTACATGAAGGAGAACTTGAATTATAAGCGGTTAAGTGTTTCGTGTTGTCATCACTAATCCACTTTATAGCGGGTATGTTAAAATCACCTACTATTAAAGCATACTGCAATTCAGACATACGGTTCTCAATGTTCTGTGTAATCGTTTCTAAGACTTCATATTTTGCAGGTGAGGGAACATAAACAGCGCATATTGATAAAACAGTTGAACCTAACACTACATTAACCCAGATGTCTTCATATTTGGTTTCAAATTCATTCACCCTATAGCATTTTATTTTTTTAGATACTGCAATTAAAACTCCTCCACCATCCGATTTACTTGTTTCACTTGTCTCACGGTCTCGTCGAAATACTACATATCTATCGTCAAAGAATTCATTATTAGTAATGGTACAGTTAAGCCACGTTTCTGTTAGAATATATCATAATCCAAATTTAGTACAGCACAGTAAATATCTTTAGTTTTAGTCCTAATACCTCTCACATTTTGATAAAATATACTTAAATTACGAAAATCCATAAATTTTGATATAATGTATCTATAATTAATACAAACAGTTTAAATAAAACAAAATATAAATAACATAAAACTGGAAATACAACTACTTTTTTTTTTTCTCTAAATCTTAAAAAAAAAAAAAAGTGATTATAATAATTATATAAAATAATAACAATGCAGTAAACAAATAATAATAATTACAAGTAAATATAGAATTGTAGAATTATTGACACAAAGTTGCCAAGATATCCTTTGACTTAACTATAATAACGTCACTTTCAATAGATTTTCTCAGATACACGGTATTATTTCTAGACCAGACAAAACGATAGTGTTTCTCTTTAGCAAAAGTGCGCGTTGCCGCAAAAATATCTTTTGCTGTTGAGCTTAAGTGTTCAGAGATATATACAGGGGTTTTATGTCCAGTTATTCCAAGATGGGACGTGTTTAGTTTACTATTATAGTTTGCCTTGTTAAAATTAATAACACTTGCCAAAAACTTGTCACGTAGAAGTGGATTAGAAAATTTAACTAACACTGAACGGGGGCGGGGGGCACTTTTATTTAATTTGGCTATTCGCGTGCACTTAGTAATGCCTCCTTCTTGAATGGGCTGTCCTACTGTATTTCCGATCTTTTCAACGATCTTTACCAAGTTTTCACTTCGGTTTTCAGGTATGCAATGTAATTCTAAATTATAGGCTCTTCCCTCTTTCTCTAGCATATCAATAGTTTTAGCATGCAAGTCAACGGTATTTTTCAAATCGATATTACTTTTCTTTAAATTTATAATTTCGTTATTTGCCTTATCTAATTCCTGCTTAACGCTATCATATTGGTTGGAAAAATATTCCAATGAGTCCCTTATATTTTGTAAACCATTTAACTCTTCGCGTATCTTTCCCAATTCAATTGCTAAGGACTTACTAATACTATCTTTTACCTCCTTCCTTATGGCTGCTAATAATTCTTCGTTACACTTTGATGCAATTTCGCAATCCGTATCTGTTAATGAACTATTAGAAGAAACTGATATTAAATTGTTCGTATTACTTTTCAAGTCTCGCAATTTATTCTTAGTAGCTGCAGCTGTATTATTAGCGGGCTTTCGTATGTTACAAGTAGAACAAATCCACTGTGTACGACATATGGGGCTATTCAAATTCAGAGTTGCACAATCTAAGTGAAAATGTCGCTGACATTTTGTGCATTTAATTCTTTTCTGTGTAATTAAAACATTGTTTTTACAAATTTCGCATTCATTCGACATGTTTAGTTCAATACAAGACTTATTTTACAACAATATTATTAATGGAATACAATAATTAAAAAGTTTAGTTTTCCGCCACTGAGATTCGATCTTCTGAATGTTTGATTTTAATCATTTCACTTACTGTCCACCACTACACCAACAGTTGTTTAAATTATAATGCGAAAAACAACTATATATTTAATTTTTATTCTATACGATGTATGAGATAGCTTCCATAATCCATTAATTGATAGATGCAGTAGCACCAACAAATAAAATAAAATATATGTATATTAAAAAATATTTATATATATATATATATATAAAAAATCGGTTTTTCTAACCTAGTATTGAACTTGAATCTCTTGATTGAGAGTGCAATCCTTTGCCACAACACCAAATCGCTGTCTTAAATAATTCTCAAACTTGAGGATCAGTATTCTATTAATCTATTAGAATTTCTTTACGTCAGCTGTTGCTATTGGTGGTTGGTTAATAGTGGTCATTGACCTCACGCGTTTGAGCACTGCACTTTTAACGTCTAATTAACTTCTTTGTTTCACAGAGATATCTTTTTTTTTTTAAAATGAACATTTAATTTTGAATATAAATATTTTATAGTTATCACAGTTTTGTAATATGTGGTAGTATGAGGTAATAAGCCACTTTTCTTTAGCACACACTAAAATAAAACACTACTTTAATATTTAATTTGAAGAGCACTTAGAAACACGTCCGTACCGATTGTCTGTCGGGGGGGGAAGGGAATGTCAGAATTATTTATTTATATATATTTTTTAACCATAAAACAATTTTGATGCTTTCTTTAGGATAGCGGAAAAGTATTTTAAAACCATCTGTATCTTTAAGGTAATAGAGTTAAGAATTTATTTCAGACTCGCTTAAATTCACGTGGCGTTATGAATAATAATTAAATCCTTACTCCATTGAAAGACAGATAAAACGTTGGTTACATTATAATTACTGCATTGTAAAGCCATTAACAAAATGTTAATATTTTCTTGATTAAGAATTGTAAAAATATCTGTTTCCTATTCGGGAAAACTAAAAAAAAATGCATTTGAATGTACCTGCGTCATATATAATTGTATTACCTTCCATCTATGTTCAAGTAATAGTAAATATAATTAGTAATTAGTAATCTTTAAAAAGATAATACACAAAACTTACTAACTTACTACATTCCAGTATTAAAATAACTCCAGCACTAAAATAAGCTATTTACAACACTATTATGCCGTGTGCGTTAGACGCTCTGTGGATGGGTGAAATCTTGTGAGCTAGCATCACCAACAAGCGTAAAAGCAGAATAATTGTAGTTTTACAGGTGACGTATTGTGAAACATTCTTGCTGTGTTTATCTTTACAATAAAAATTGAATATGGTCTAAGAGCCCGCGACGCCAAGATCTTTGTTATATTATAAAAGCTGAAAATTCATCTATATACGTCCCCTATACTATATATAGTTATAAGCAAACACAACCTATGCAACCTGGGTCACGGTGGATTTGGCAGGTAACAGGTAGTAGAGGTGAGTAAAATTATATTTTCAAATTGGTGATAGTATAAAACTTAGTTTTCATATATTTTAACTTATTTATTTTATTTGAATTTGAATTTTAACAGATCAATTGAGAACGCTATAATGCATTCAAAAATTCCATCAGTGAAATAGTTAAAGTATTCTTGAAATTAATGATGCTACAAATAATGATAAAAAAATCAAGTACATTAAAAGTTATGTTAATACAAGTATTAGGAATAAATTATAAAATTTTATCTAGTTTTATACAATTTTCATTTAATTGTATCTGTATTTTCCCACGATTTAGAGACTATATTATATTGGATAATAAATAAACCATATAAACATTTATGTAACTGTCGATATATGTAAAAATTAGACTAATATTGATAATTTTAATTCCAACATTATGAAATTTTATTATTATTAATTTTTACTTCTATCGGAAGTCCCTATGACTGTCAGTATTCTTTTTTATATTTAAAGGCGGTCTCTTATATCACAGAAGTTTAAGAGGAGATATTTAAAAGAAATAGTACATTCGTAGAATCGAGTCGTCGTTCACTTAGTATATTGAGGCCGGAATGTAATAGCACATATAGCTACGTATTTTTTTACTATAATGTCTGCAATTTCAAATCACGAAATGCTTTCATACGCATATATATTTTTACAGCTAATATACTTTTCAGACACCTCAATATATATATATATATATATATTGTTTCCATCAAAATTGTTTTTTTTTTAATTTTATTTATTTAATATTTAAATAAACTACAAAGTTTCAATATGATATTTTGTTGCATATTTTGTCATTCCTTACTTACTTAGTCATCTTTTATTTATGTAATGGTTGCAGTCCGTCATATTAATTACCATTGTCATTTTAATTAATTATAAAGATAATTGAGGATTACGAACATTTACGAACATAAACATCGAGTATATTGCATTATTTATATCAATAATTATATAACTGAAATAAAAGTATATTTTACAGATCTAGCTTGCATATTTGAATTTATGATTTAGTCTATAAATTTTAAATGTAACCCGATGTTTCGAATGGCTTGCAGCAATCGTGTTCCCGACAAGACGAGATGTAGGAGTGTGTCAGCAAGTGTCCGGTAAATGCTCATCTACCTCCGACGGTTCATGAGATTTCGGACGTAGAATACGGGATGCATACAAAATGTCAAAATGTAGAACAGTTTCTGATGGGTATTGAAGTTTATCTAGTAAGTTTTTGTATTCAATTTACCATTAAAATGTGTATTTGTACTTAAAATAATAATAAAAAAAAAGCTGTTGGTGTCACTTATTTTGCTCGTAAGTAGAGAAAATGGTTGGACACTTTCCACTTCCCCATCTCCCTTCCATCACCGGACGTTCCGACCCACGGAGAGCATCCATCTTTCGTTGTGAACAATCCATCTGTCCGTACGAAACGCATTGCTTCGTCTTTTTTAATGCGTATAGCAAAGGACTGGAATAGCTTGCTTGCCTCGGTATTTCCGTCCGAGTACAAAGTGACTGTCTTCAAACGAAGAGTGAATAAGCTGCTCCTAAGTTGATGCGCCACCTACGACTACATTTCCACTTACTATCAGGTGTCAGTGCATCCTGAAATCAAACAAGGCTGGACTCTAAGGAAGTGTTGGTGGTAGTTCATAAAATTACTGACTTTCTTACAAAATCCTATATCTCGTTTTCCCGTAGACACAAATGCTGAAAGGGATTTAAAACGTTGGGTTAAATTTAAAACTTATAGTGTTATAAATAAATTCAATATCATACGAGTCAAATCCGCAAAAAAAAAAAATATTTTTTTTTAACGTTGAAATCTAAGTAAATTCTATTATATAACTTATTTTGTTTATGTCATTATAATACAAGTTCGTTGTAGATAAAGATATTTTTCACTGTACATTTGTTCGTACAAACATTTGTTCGTAAAAAAAAAATTGTTTTTCAACATCTTTTGCACGTTTTAGCTTTTTTTTTGTTATTATTTAATTTAATTTATTTTTTATAGCGATAAAATATGTATATATTGTATATGCAATAATATTATTTTTTGTGACCTGAAGGTACAAACGTCAGTGGCTAATGGATCTTCTAGACTTAGGCTTGATTTGTGGGTTTGATAAGATACTCACTACACTTAATGATATTGATTAAAAATTAAATAATTTTACAAATATTTTATTTTTATTGATTGCTTGCTGTGTAATAATCTTATCACGTCCTCAGTGATAATAAAATAGTAATATCAATAAAATAAGTAATATTAATATTTTTTTGGTTTATTGAACAATCCTAAATTGAATAAGCCTAAATTATGTATTATTTTGGTTTATTGAATAAGCCTAATTAAAACTGAGGACGTGATAAGCATTCTCGAGTGAAACTTATCGTTGTACGTAATGAAGATGGAACCTGAGCAAACTATTTACTCAAGTTTATCAATACGAATGTGCTTTGATCAGATTGATTCACAAGTTATTCTTATTTTGTTTGACAAATCGATGAAAATGTTAAATATATTATATATACAATTATAAGTAAAATACTGTTTCACTGCTTCTTCTTTTACGTTTTTTAATTGTGTTTATTATTTATTTATTTATTTATTTCATAATCCAACAGTTTATATACATAAGGTTTTAAATGGAATATAATATAACAATTACAAAAAACCAAGATAGGATTACACAAACATATATACATATATATATATTTTATAACAATTGATTACCGCTTCTATAGTTAGTTTGTGTATTGCCAACCTCCCCATGAGCAGACCCTAATGTATAGAAGCCGTCCGTGTATTGAATAATATTATTGAAAAAAAAATTTACTGATATATATTCATGGTTAGAAAATATTTTCTCCGATATTATTTTGGATATAAAATAACAAATATAATATTGTCTTGTTTGTTATGAGAAATGCATACTTATTTTTATTTTATATGCAATGGTAAATTAGTTCAAATAAATATTGGGTTTTTGTTAACTTGCTATAGTCAGACACTTATTTCATTATATGAGGCAAGAGCGTCGTAAACTGGAATGAGTCCCCGAGGTCCAGTAGTTTTATATTGTTGTGATAAATACACCACTATTCATTCTTGTAAATAATGACTTATACTTAAATTACTTTCTAGATTATGTGTGCTACCTTTTAGATCGAATATCTTTACAATAAAAAAAATAAGAATATGCTCATTTGGTAGGAAGTAGTTTAATAAAAAAATACTTGAATGCAGGTTAAGTTCCCAAGATGGTAACACCAAAGTACTAAATTTGAAAAAAATCTGTATTTTAAAGTCTAACCCTTATTGGAAAACCAAAATCATTAAAAAACATATTGACGTAAGGAGAAACGCTAATTCCTAAGAGTTTATTTCTTTTGAACATAGTAATTATCGGTTATTTGGTTCTGATGAGGGAATTTCTTTACTTAACCATTTTTAAATATCCAAAAATAATCCTTTTTCATAATAACTTTTGCCCTCTCTGTAACTCTCCGTGAGGAATTAAATTAAAATAGTATGTTATATTGAAATTAAAATAAAAAAATTTAATACCTTTCAGTCTTATACAAAATATTTTTTTTATTGTTCTTTCATCAGTTCGGAAAATTAATTGCCACAGACATTGGAAGAGCTGAAACTGAAATTTGGCGGACAGGTCATATGTTTTTTGTGATGTCATCCGTTAAGCTTAAATTACATAAACATTTTATAATATTTTATATATTTATCCATTTTGAATCAATAAGTATAATCACTTTTGTCTTTATTGTGATTACTGTTTTACAAACGTCTAACGTAACTATAATCACTTTTGTCTTTATTGTGATCACTGTTTTACAAACGTCAAAAGTTTACAATTAACAATTAAGGTAAATAATACCCTTAATAAATATTGAACTAGTCAGGTTACGATGGTGTTTTATAATTATGTTGCATATTCGTGGCGGATATTGTAATATCCGTTAGTACGAAACTGTTCCTCAGTTATGGTAATACTTACACGTGTGCTGGGAGCTTGATAATAAGTGTACGCATTGCCCCATAAGTGAGCTCCTCACTTTTTTGAGTCGAGTAACAGTTAACGCGAGCTTGTTTTAGTTCCTCGTATTTATATTGTTTATATTACTAAGATTAATCAAATTATTATATTCCTATGTCCAATATATTGAAGATTTAGATTTAGAAGATTTTTGATAAACTGAGTTTAAACCTAAAAAACTATAAAAATTCTGAACAAAAAAAGAGAATTTTCAAGCTTAAGCAATTACACCAAGTATCTACTTTAAGCTTAACGGACTCGGAACCAAGATTAAATGAAACGTGATATTTATTTACGTAAAAATGTTTCTGGAACTATATCTTCTAAGAGTGCATTTAGGACGAGCCAAGAATACAAATGGCTCCGATGGCTAACACATTGATTTTTTTGATTAACTTCCATGTGTGTTTTCAGAGAATACATTTTTATTTGTTTATACATTTCAGTATGTTAAGATTTGTAAAATTATAAATATTGAATAATAATTTCAAAGACATGGGCAAGAGTTAACCTCGCGACCTCAAGGAAATCATACGTAATTATTACGTAAGCTATTCATTACTGATCGAGTTAAATAAACTGTGAATATCTGATGAGATTCATAAAAGCTGCGATAAAATGGTAAGGAAGCAAACATTCTTTGGAAAGAAACCGTCGACAGATAAAACTGTAATAGGCTATTAGTGATACATTGATTCGGAGACAAACACCACTGTGTTGCCATTTTTTTTAATATAAAATAAATATTAAAGCAATTGGCGCCTTACTTTTTATTTTATAAGAAGGCTTTATATGTAAGACCAGTGAATAACTGAAATTCATTTTTTTTTACAATATACCAACACAACAAAATAAACTGCCAACTGCAGCTAATTAATATAATGGCTAGGTACTTAGATTGTTAGAAAGTTGTTACATTAATTCCTACTAAATAGTTTATATTATCTATTCATTTAATTATAAAGGACTCAAACTGGCTTGTTATTTTAATCACCATTACTCATAGACATGTTGTTAAGGAGAATTGACATTTACGAACTTTACCTTTAGATATATTTTACTATGTATATCATTCGCTATATAATTTATTGTTTTTTATCTTATATTAATGATATAATTTCGTTAAGAAGACCTTCTCTACTGTACAAAGCTAACATGTGAAGAAGATGTTACTGAAGCGCAATGTGATGCAGCCTGAAAATTGCAGAGCTCAGGAGTCTATTGCGTACTTAGCTTTTATCTGCACATTAAAATAGATATCGTATAACGGAGATTAAGCTTTTGATTAAAAAAACAAATTTTAATTATAATTTCAATTTTAATTTTAAAATTGGCAAGTTATAAGGATATTTATATAATATTTTTAAATAATATTACTTTATTGTGTGAACTTCATTACATTGTTTTCTCAGTACATATCTATTTTATATAATTTTAATACTACAGGTTGATTTTTTTTTTTGGGTATGGTTCAAAATCGTTCAATGCTGGGTCTCGGCAACTATGTCAACCATTTTAAAGGCTACCCACTAAAAACCAACGGTTACCCTCATCGCCATAATGGGACGCCACGGGATCGCTTGTCGCACTCACCGTGACGCCCCGGCAAATAGAAAATATCCTGGCGGCCTTGGAGCTATCTAACATACCTAAGAAGCCTTATTCTCAATTACCCATTGGACAATAAGCTATGATTTGTGATGTTGCTCCTCCACCGAAAGCTACGGGATTTCTATCCGACGGATGCAAGTCTCAAAATTACCCCTGGGAAAAGGAAGGATCCAGAAGGCAAGTAATATTTTCTTTAAAATTTTATGAAGTGAAAAATGAATTCCTCTAATGTATACGTTTCTTTCAGAAATTACATAGATAAGATATTCACAAAATGAGTAGTAATATAAAAAAAATATCCTTTGACATCCTGAAAGTCAATTAACTATTAATTAATTATTTAAGTTAAATATTATTATTTTATTAAAATTTAAGGAGATCTAAGTATTCCATAAATTATCCAACATGGTGTATAAAAGAACAACAGCTGAAGATAACGGCTTTTAGGGAACCGACTTAGCCACGTAATTGTTGAAAATTAATTATACCCGATGTGCGCTTAACATTTAAATATTCTTAATTCATTCTTATTATAATATTGTTTTTTATTTTAAAATCGCAATAACCACTGGACTAATTTATTTAACTGAAATGTAAATTAATCTTTTAAAAATAATAATATGTTTCATGAACACAAACATGATTAAAATACATATATTTTTCATTCTATATTTATTAAAATCAAAAACAAATGAAGTGTGATAAAACATTCAACTCAAAAGATGATGAAAAAGTGTGTTCGTTTATTATTAATTAAGAAAAGAAAAGAAAGATGTAATACATACATAGTAATGATGTTCTAAAACACTAGTGTATTTTCTTGTAAATGATGAAGGTATTGTAGCAGATAGCGTTCAATGCGATGATATAAGTTGGCAGCAGAAACAAGATCTAAAAGCTCATTAAAAATACTCAACGAGAAGAATGTAGTAAAAGACGCAAAGACCGAAGGACCATGAACTTGAGAACTCTGAGAAGAGTTCTCAAGTATACCCTAGAAGATATTAGGTTGATCATGGGCTTAAAATAAGAGAAAATACGATCCAGAACGACTTCTTTGCACTGCACATTAAAAAAGCAGGCAAGCCACTTGCATAAGCTTTCCGGTAGCTAATAGGAAGGTAACTTTGAAAAAATCTCTTGCACCATCCAATATCCAAACTAACTGGCAAGCCCTTTTCTTTACTCACAACGGCCATCTCTCCCTATAGGTATTTGCCTCCTTCCCAGGTAAAATATATTCGTTAAGGTTACGTCTGTATCTATTTGCCTTATTTAAAGTAACATTTGATAACTTTTATAGCTTGGCATTATATTAACTTTCAAATCATTTAAATCAATAAAGAAAATGTAAGTTCTGTTAAATAATAGATGGTACAAATTATTATTTTTATTAGTACTATGCTATAATTAAAAATAATATAGTTGATGACGTATTGTTATACGAGAGCTTCGTAGGAGGGTTTAAAAATGAAATTCTAACTAACACTAGAAATAATTGTTTATTATAAAGGTAAAACTCTCAATATACTTGTTAGAAAGAGTAAAATTATATAAAAAACAAAATAGTAATATTAATTGAATTATGACCAACTCTTACTGAGAATCGTGAGCTGCGCTCTTAAAATTGACCATCCCATATTAATAGTGCTGAAGTGAAATGGTTGTCAGCTATTCGGCCTCCATGGCTTAAGAATAACAGTACTGACATAAGTTATCATAGTTTAAAGTATTTTCCAAAAAGTTGTAAACATTTTACTATTGTGATTTATAAATTCTAATTATACTAATGCCACATTATGACGAAACGAAACAGTCATATAACATATTTGAATGATAATTATATGACTTTATTAGATTTGACTTATTAATATTTTTAATTATGTTACGCTTGATAAAATATTTTATATTAGTTATATTAAAAGATGTGATCACTTAGAGAAAGACTTTTGTTACCATTCAAGCTTTGAAACTCACAAGTAAACTTTTACAATGTTTTACAAGTTTGCCGTTTGAAATAAATGTTCACTTAGCTTTTGTATATTCAAATACAAAGACTTATTTGTCAGACAGTTATTTTGTCCTTCACTAGGAGTGTCTGTCCATATATTCCTTTTTGTATTGTAATATATTTCTAGCAAATTAAAAATATTTCAGTATATAAGTAATGTATAAGTTTACTAATTAATAAGTTCGTAGTACCCTTTGGGCAAAATATACCGGATTCAAGTTTCATTGATGGTACTAATCGACCTGATACATATATGAGCTGGAAACTTTACTTTGGCCGTTCTTCTAAGAAAAATAAATAACAGACTAAGTAAAAACTCCTGAAATACACAAATAAAAACTCTAAGACAAACTCTTTACGCTATGAATAAATTTATACTCATCCATAGAGTAATTTAAATGTTACTTCATAAAACATTTATTTTCTATTTCTAGTTATATGTAAATATAAAGGGTGACCCAGTAATATCGGTCAGTAAACTAGCTCAAGGGCTCTTAAGACTAATGGTGTTTATATTTTTATGTTGATTCAAGGTTATTGTTTGTTATCAGATATTGTTTTAAATAAACAAAATTTATCATATTTATCATAATTGAAAGCAGTTACGTTCACTGTTGGACGGATTCCAAAGCTTTCATAGGTGATATAGGGCGCAGTAGTGCAGCAAATGTTGTTCAGTTTGACAGGTGATATTTGGCGTCTTAAGTAGATTTTACAACTAAAAAATCAAATAAGTATCCATTTAATGGCGTCTTCAGCATATCTAAACCTCGGGATAGCACGGAAAAGCAAGCCAATGGCATTCCAGCGGAGGAGGGGACGCAATTTCAGGTAAGTCGTAACAACGGGATTATTAAGAAATAATTTCTGGACATATTTTTAAATATTTTAATTTTCTTCAAATTCATTATTCATTTAATATTGTTCTTTAATATTTAATTGGTTTAAGTTTAATGTATCGGTGTAAATAGCGTTGTTATTTTCAATCTTGATATAACGTAAAAACACTTAATGAACATGTAGATATGAAGAAAAAATAAAATAAATGTAGACTTTAATCTGCTACCAACGTTGAATTTTTATTTGATTTTTGACTGTTTTCAGCCAATAAGCTTAGAGAACTGGAGTACGATTATGAGATAAGTGGTACATAGGCTAGTGAAGCTCAACGGTAGCGACATGTCCAGACTCACAAGACCGGCCAGCACGTATGTGAACTCGTTCTCGCGTGTCAGTTGATAACAAGCTTTAATTTTACGCCGTTCTACTTTATCTGTAAAACAAGATTATATATTTATTTACAAAAGCAGATGATAAATCGCTGACCATGGTCTTCTTATTTATCATAGGATATGGGTCGAAATTGACGTGTAAACCACAAGAGATAAAAATATCAAAGTCTAAAGCAGTAGGTAGTTAAATATTTTTAATAAATAGTAGGATTAATTAGTTAGTTAAACAACAGAAATAGTTAGTTGATTAAGTTAGTCATTTTTACCATTATAAAAAAAATACATTTTAAAATGTTTTCTTAATATAACTATAGTTTATGCAGTAGTAATTACCATTTTTTTCGATGTCCAAAAAGTCAAGAATTAATGTACGGATATCAGATATAGCTTCTTTAGTTATTGTCGCGATGTAACACGGGTAGGTCATAAATATCGTATACATCAGACAACGTAAAGTAACAACAGCTGTAGTAGAAGTCAGCATCTGAGATCGAAAATAAACATTGAATTTGACGATAAACAAAAATTATGATAATAAAATTCCTTAATCTGTACAGGTTTTCTATCAGGTACTAAAACTTTGGTGACAGTGACTTCATATTTTCATCTTCGTCCCAAATAAAAAGTCATTTATCATGAGACCACTTACAATCAACAATACGTAGTCACTAGCAACAACTAGACTTATCTACAATTTCAAATAAGCACTTACAAATCCATAGTCCAATGGATCCGAAGTATCTCCCGCAACAACTTCAATAAGATTTTTAAGAAGCATTACAGTTGATAAGCCTGATTTTATTAAGATTGCCATCACCTGAGAAAAAAAATCTTGTAAGATCTTATTTTTTTTAACATAAAATCTTGTTATTATTTATTTTGTATAAAATAAACATTTATTTTAATACCGGCAAACTCATAATCGAGTTAAGATTTATAGCACTTTTATGCAGCAAACAATATACGTGGTAAAAAGAATTCTTGTGAAGGTTGGTGTTCCCAGCTAATTCTTCAAGCTTGATTAATTCCTTGTCGTTTTTATAAACAGCATTGTCAAGCACGAATATTTTAGCAGCATGAGCTTTTAAAATCTGAAGTCTTTTCCAAATCAGCACAAGAAAAGTAGAGTAAGTTATTATTTCGGAATCATGGACTATCAGTGGCAGATAGATGATATAAAAAGAGTTAGGGATTTCCATATTGTAATTCACTAAGATAAGATAAAGTATATGGTACAGCAGCACTGCAGCAAGCGGAAAGAAGATAAATCTTGATGATGAGATGGATGTGGGTTCAGATACGTTATTTTTAACATTGACTACGTCATCAAATGATTCTAATTCTGTGAAAAATGTTTTAAGTCGCTTTCGATTAAAAGTTAGAGCATTGAAACACAATATTATATATTCTACGCCAGCTACATTTTTTATAACAATGTGAGAAACGTTATAAATATCTTCGAAAATAAAAAAAGCTACAGAGATGAGAACAAGAACCACAGTGCAAATGTAACTGCATATAAGAACACATTTTCTTTCACATAATAAATAAAGACGATTGACACCAAGACACATTTGAAAAAGTATTAATATTTTAAACTGCTGTCTTATGTTTCTATTTTTAACAAAGTTATTTTTTGTTGGTACAGGCACTTCTGGGGATATTTTTCTTGGTGTTTGAATAAAGAACATGCTTTTCAATCTATTGTAATAATATGGATGCCTTATGTTTTCAATATTTTGTGGACTTATAGGAACGAAAGTCGATTGTTAAGTAACAATTATTCCAACTTAACTAACATACTACCAAAAAACTTCAATTAAAGATAAACAATTTAAAAGCTATTAATACAGTAATATCAAGAAAGTGATTTATATTCAATAATACTTTTTTATAGATGATTTTTTTTTAGTAATACAAATTCCACTGAATAAGAATAAAAAATACTTTATGGATAAATAGCATTTTTATACGTAAAAAATATTTTTATTATAAAAATCAGTTATGATATTGTTTTAAACTAATATTGGGTCTATTTGGCGATAAGAAATCAGAGGCGAAATACCTTTTTATTTTCCGACGTTTCCCCTGAATTTAACCACTCATGGTGAGCTGATCCCGTGACGATGGCTGGTGAAAGTTGGCCAAAAGGTCGGAAAATAAAAAGGTTTTATTTTTTAAGGAATTGTGTTTTAGTAAATTTAAATGGTATTTTTGAACAATTTAAATGATTAGGGTCAGTATAATGGTATTGTTTTGATCAATTAAAGCTGTATCATATTCCCTTCGGACACATTTAATTTTAAAACAGTCGTTATGGTTTTATTATCTACTAACGACGATAGCGTTGTGTCAGATAATGTTTTATTAAAATGACTAAAATATACTACGACACATTATGTCATAATTAACTCCTCCTACGAATAATAGACGATCCCGATTGGGTACGGTGGCGACAAATATAATTTTGAAAATAAATTAATATATTATTTTTTTTGGGGGGTTACCAATTGGCCGGAACTGGAGTGGCCTACAGTTCAGATTTGGTTTCAAGGTCGAT
Source organism: Dircenna loreta (assembly GCA_963555665.1). NCBI lineage: Eukaryota > Metazoa > Arthropoda > Insecta > Lepidoptera > Nymphalidae > Dircenna > Dircenna loreta. Next base: position 3,142,017 of record OY743099.1, on the reverse strand, counting down.
AGGGATGGGAAGAAAAAGTAGGTATCCTCTTCTTTCGAACTTATGGCTTCCATTAGTGAGAGTTGGGTTTTTGCTTTATCGGTCTCTATCTTGCTACTTAAAGCTATTAAAATATTTTAAAGAATTGGTTTTAAGATTATATTCAACAGTTAAACTAAAATATTTTTTAACTAGACCGCTATTGTTAAACTTAATACCTAAATTACAAAAGCTACAATTTTTATTAGGCTTTATTAGGCACACTTAAAATTTTTGATAGTGGAAAACTATTGACTTCTCAAATATATTGATATATATAGTATGAAAAAAATATAAATGAAAATGAAAAAATATAAATATATACATATGAAAATATATATATATATATATATATATATATATATATTATATAGTATCTCAGTTTAAATATAAGAAGTCTCTTCATTGAACAATAACTAAGCAAAAGAGCTTTATTTTTATATTTTCCCTATTCACGTGGAATTATATCGGAATGTGCTCGAATAATTTATAATACCACGTGAATACAGCCGGGTAAATATAAATATAATAGTCATGGTTCACGAAAGTTTAAATATAAAAAAAGAAAGAGCTTTAAATTAGTTGCCTTGGCATAAAAATTACATTTTATTCTTCATTATCAGTAAAAATATTTTATATAATTGTCAATTTTATATAATCGATAGTATGGTATTCAAAAAAAAATCGAAATTAACCGTACACATGTTTATTTAAATTTTATAGTCAATAACACTTTTCATAAATTAACGATAAATTACTACATACAATCTACATTTACAAGGTGACATTCACTGGTTGGGATAGAAAAATATATTATATTTTAAAGTACGATTAATGTTGAAACTAGTAGAATTTGTTGAAAACTTCCTCGTCGCTGATTTTTTAGCTCGATGTGACTGTAGAGTTTGTCACACAGCTAAACAACTTTTAAAATACCTTCTTAATAAACTTGTTATATACCAATATATAATTTCTTTTTGTTCTATGCATTTTTTTACTATTAATATTATTTAAAAAAATTACAGCTCTAGATATGAAATTAATATTTTAAATAGTTAAGTTTATATTTTATTCTATAAACTTGTTGAATTGATAAACCATTAACATATATGTAAGGTTGAGGGAATAATATTTTAGTGGTAGTGACATATTAACTTTAATAACACCCCATAGACTATAAGTGAACTCATTGTCATGTGTCATTTGTAGATACGCTTTTAGTTTTCGGCGTTCAATTTTATCTGAAAAAGAAATAAATACATTCAACATTTTTTTTTCTTTCGTGAACCATGACTATTATATTTATATTTACCCGGCTGTATTCACGCAGAAATTAAATCGGAATGTGCCCGACTAGTTTCGAACCCATTCGGGGTCCTTAATCATGAGCTCAGAGCGTGGCGGACTCGCGGCGAGAACTTCGGCGGACTTTCTGCGTGAATACAGCCGGGTAAATATAAATATAACATTCAACATTATCAAATTAAAAAAATAATTAAAAGGAAAGAAAAAAAATAATTAAAAGAATTTTATATTACTATATTCAAGAAATATTCTAGATTTGATTTGTGAAGATTTGTGATGTTGACAGTAATTATTAAATACAATAAGGATTAAAAGCGTACTGTTTTTTTTATAGTTTGTTTTTTTTAGGATTTATCACTTCATTGGATTTGTAAATAGATGCCTTTATTGTTTTGCAGCAACATAGTTAGTTCACAAGGAAGTTTCTCGCGGTTAAGTATGTAAAATAACATTGTTACATGTGGACTTACTGAGTTGCACTGTGTAGAGGACATCATTTAATATACTTTGTATCGCTGATACTTGAGTCTTGGTTGCGTTGGAATAATAACAAATTGCAACCAAGAGTATAACATTCTTCAAGAAATGTCCAAGCATGTTAGACAAGATTAATTCCATCGACTGCAAATAATAAATAGTGAGAATTGTTTAATTCCCTAATTACTATCACAACTGATTATTACAATATAAGTATTCAGCTTATAAATATTTTCATTTTTAAAATGTGTAACTTGATAAAAATCTTGTAGACGCGTAAATGACGAATAAATTCGCAATACTTAGTTAAACACAAAAATCTTTAAAATATTATTTGATATTTGTTTACTTGTGTAACTCATTTGGCGAAACATGTAATGATTTTTTTTAAGAAAATGGGTTTATTATTAGTAAAACAAATTTAACTATAGGTAGCCTAATTTTTTTTTCAATTTTAACCGCACTGCACTTATAAAACACTTGTAAAATTTTAGTTCCACTGTTCTAAAGAATAGGTAGGTGGATGGAGAAGAACCGGTAAGAAATTCTATGTGTTTTTTTATTATTTGTGAAATTTCAATTTCCCATTGTATTGACTATGTGACTTACAGCTTTAACTGATTGGTGACAATAAGTATTTAAAATTAAAATAAAGCGTGGAACTGAAAAAAAGATAAGATTAACTAACGACGCCACTATTAGATCTGTAATGCTCCTCCCTCTCTCTCTCTCTCTCTATATATATATATATATATATATATATATATATATATATATATTATAGCTTTAGATGTAAATGTAAATGAAGTACTACCAAATTACGAAGTTCTATTCCGCCAAACTCATTAAATGGCAATTTCATATATAGCATTGCGTTTTTGAAGATCACAATATTTGTTGAAGCTGATGATAGTAGCATAATTATTATCTAAAATCAAAAGTCATTTTTAATTAATTACCTATTATTAATACAAAAATTAGATAAATTAAATTGTGTTTATAATTTAAAATAAGTTATATTATATTTCAAGTTTAATACCGGCAAATTTATGGCAGAATTTAGTTGACGCGAGCATTTATGAAGATGGTCGTAGGCTCTATGTAGAAAACTAATATCGACATCTTTGTTCTTTGAGAAAATTTTAATTTTGTCCCACCGCAAAAGAAAACTTTGTCTTCTGTTATCACAAAATAATTGAAATGTACGCTCTTTAAGTAAACGACATCTTCTTAAAACAAAAACTAGTAATACGCAGAAGAAAATAATTTCTATGTCAAAGATAATGTTTGCTAAATATATTAAATTTAAAGAAATTGCAACTAAGCTATAAGAGACTATAACATATGAGCTAATTATACACTCGAATACATTACAAGTCAATACCACAACCACGGCAAAAGGCACCCAATTTATGGGTTTCGTCAAAGATACATTCTGTTCAATATTCAGAAACTCGTCAAATGTTTGGAGTTTATGAATAAACTTAATAAAGCTTCTCTTCGAAAGAAATGAGGCACTTAGACCAACAGCTAGGTATCCTAAACCCGCAGAACTAGTCATAACAAAATGGGACGTATTAAAATGACTATCGAAAATTAAGTATCCCGCCACTAATAAAATAAGAATTGTGCTATAAATACCACTTATAACGTAAACAACCCTTTTACAGCCTAATAAATATAATCGATTGATTCCCAGAACAAATTGAAATATAATTATAAATTTATATCTCTTTATAGTAGTGCTTTGCCGTTTTAGAAAATTGTTGTATGTCGGTGCTGACATCATAAATTATTTCACTTTTTAATTCTTTAAACGCTTTACAGAGTATATTATTATTTACAAATGTCTTTATCGGAAACGTGTTACTTTTAAAATGACTTAATGTTATATATTTAATAATAATGAAACCCTAGGTTATTATATTAATGGATTAATAATATAATTATTTGTTTTCTTATGAATCATTGAGTATTTAGATCAAATGATAATGTAATTACTCTATTTTCCTTACATATTTTGTCGAAATTCTACCTCCAAAAGTTTAATTAAAATTTCTTTTTTACGAAAATGAATGTTTTACTTAAGGTTTTCTAATCTTTGAATTTGCTTACTTTTATTATTATTTCGACAATCATAACTAATGTTTCTTACGAAAATACATGTTTTTTGATATTTTTAAACATTAACGTCGGTTGTCGAACGACAATCTTAAAATTTACTGGTTCGTTCAAAATATTGGTTATGATTTTTGGCAAAAGATGTCCCGATAAAGACGCTATATGCTACGACTGAATGGGAATGTACGGGTCTATCTGGGCTTTGACGATTGTGTTATGCTAAAAGTCTAAAAGTCATAGTACTGGGACTATCTGGGCTCGAAAGGATGAGTGCGAAGTTAGCACATTCTTTAGGGACTATAAAATGAACTTCCACAGGTTCAGCGGTTCAGATTTTTTTTATATAAATATTTAGTGATGCTTCGGTAATTCTAAATCTTAAAAATTGTCGGCATGGATCAAGTAAGAATTTGTCTATCGTAAGCCCCAGATATTTTATAGTGGGAGTTCTAGCAGTTGTAGAACAAGTCACGAAGTCATTACACGTGTGTGCTTTAGTCGAAAACCGATTGAGCGACTGGGTATTTGAACTATGAGATAGCAATATATTTATGATAAGTAACAATTTATTTACTCATCGATAACTTAGGATGTATTACAATATATAATGTACACAGTTGTGGAGATCCTCTATTAAGTATAAAGTGTATTTATACTTGTGTTAGAGTATCCCGCTCTTCCATATAAAATTACGTAAAAAGTATTTTTACACAAAATAAACATTTATTAAAATTATAAACTAAGAAGTAGGGAACCAAAAGTAATTAATATAACCAAACTAAATTATTTTGTGGATGCTATGTATATGGGTGTGTGTGTGAGTGTGTATGTGTGAAAGCGCTGTTAGATGTGTGTGTGTGTGTGTGTGAAAGTTAGTTTTTTAGATATTTAAAGTAATAAACTGTTATCAAGCTTACGAATCAAATAACGTAGCGCATTCTTAGAGTGGCGACGTGTCTCCTTCCAGTCTCTTCTATGAACAATTAAGGCTATGTCATTAGAAAAAATAATGATTTTGCAGTGAGATTTTGATTTGGAGCATAAGATATTTATGTAAATAAATAAAAATAATAAAGGGTAGAATTCAATACGCTACCTTGTGGCACTCCAAAAGTAATAAGCTGGATTTTACTTATATAGTACTTTTTATTCACATACTGGATGCAGTGAAATAAGAAACTTCGAAAAATATCTAATGGTTTGTCATGTATCCCGACTGATTCCATTCTTAAAAGAGACAAGGGCACAACAGGTGTATCAAACGCCTTTGAAATATCTAGAAATACTCCTATAACCTTTAATTTACTTACAATTTGTCTAGCTATACTTTTACCTTTCCGGAAACCAAATTTATTAAATGAAATTACTTTGTTTGTATTTAGAAATTTGGAGTTATGTGTTAAATATATATATATATGGATTTTGAAGATAACAGGTATAAAAAATATCGGCCCATACTTGCCTACTATAATTTTACCACCATTTTTATTTATCGGATGAACTAAAATGTTCTGAGCTAAGTATAGTGGTTTATTTATTTTTATTAACATATTTAATTGGAAGCTATATCATGTTATATAATGAAAAACATTATTTTAAAAAAAAATATGTAAGTTACAATGTATATACCAATTAAAGGCTAACTTAACATGCAATTGTTAGATGTTTGCTCGCTACAACTTTAGAAAACTATATTATTATACATACATACATAATAAAGTAGATGTATTTAAAAACTTTATGTTATAGAAATTACAATGTTATAATACTTTACTACCACCAAAAAATAAATAAAAACCAGAGGCAATAAACGAAAACGAAGAGCAATATAAAACTTGGCAGTCGTATAATAATATCAAGTTCTTGAAGAATTTTAGAAAAGTCTATTACTGTTATAGCTGATGATCTGTTATTGTAGGCTTTGTGACGTCATGTCTCAGTTTCCATCATACTTATTCAAATTCAAAAATATCTTTTTTCAAGTAGGCATTTGCATGCACTTTTGAATCGTCAATATGATTTTGATGACGAAATCTTAGATAGCCTCAACGTAATTTTGGTTCTAAAAATCGAAAATCAACCGATGATTTCTGGTATGTTTATTGTTTTTTTTTGGTATCATTGCTGTTTCGTACATTCCGTTCATTCCGTAAGTACTAAATGTCACAAAGCGAATTCTCTCTGATAGGACTTCAAGTAGTTTTTGGTTGCAAATTATGGTGAGTATACGAGTTTATGTGTGTAATATTTGAATGGATTTATGAGATAAATCCATGAGCTTATTTAGGTTTTCTGGGCTACAGACTGATTCCACTTGATTTCATTTGAATTGATATCATTACTGATATCCCCTAAACAACATTTTTCATAGTGCATTTATGAGTAATGTAAAGATAATTAAAATATTTAAATACACTTTAATATCAAACGAAATGTGATCATGTTTATGTAGTAGTGTGTGACTTCAAGGTTATATGTGTATAAGTGTATGTAAAAAAGTTAATGAAAGTAATACATGTGGGACAAATCCAGCAAACTAAAGTCTTTAGTTAAAGCTACAAAGCTTAACAATTACGGCAAACATATGGAAATTCATTTGAAAATATACAAAGTTAAATATTAACATGTAAACAATTAAATATAAAAACCGCAATAAAGCATCTGGTCATAAATTCAAATAAAAGAGCAGCCTAATAGACTTCACCACAGTAGGTATATTAGTGGAGTGACGGAGATTAAACATGATAAATGATTATTTCAATATAACTGAAATAATTGATAGTTATCGAAATAATTATATTAGTATAGACAAAAAAAAAGTAACATATATCGGTATATATTGTTTTTATAAATTATTTGATTACATTTTGGAGCACTCCTTATATTACTTTTATTAATACCTTATATTACTTTTGTTACCTTAATAACTTGAGTTCATTAAGTGGTTAGTCGTTTATTTATTTATTTATTTATGTACACATGTTTACAAGAAGCATTTAAAACAAAATTTGTACATTGGATAACTTATCTCTTGAAAGAGATCTCTTCCGATCCGAAGATTTAAAAAAAAAACAACGCAATTCATGGAGACAGTAGGTTTTTTGGTACAATAAACTTGAAACACAACAGAAAGCAACAACAATAATGACAAAATAAATGTATAAAATATTACTAAAAAGCTATATAATATAATATAATTAATGAATAGTACAAAGATATATAAAAATATGTAGGTAGTGCTTCTTCAATCTATATTTAAAAAATGTTATGTTATTATATATTTATTTTATTTATTTATTTAAACCTTTTCCACTTTGAATCATAATCAGAGATCACTCGTGTACATCAAATAGAGGTGTCAGGAGGGCCCATTTTGGTACCATACTTAACGAAATCCCTTCTGCAAGAACACCTCTGACCTTATAGTTAAATTGAAGAGGGTTCCAAACGCGCCCTGGTCTGAGAAGAACCACACAACAAACTCAGCCGGGTGTTTATTTTATTGTGATCACTGTTTCACAAATGTCAATATAAGTAAAATGAGCAATTAAGGAACAACTAGAACCATCACAATCAATTCGCGTGGAAGGCCCTATAATTTAAGATATAAAGGAAATTAAAACACAAAAACCGTAGCCAGCAACACGATCAGTCACCGCAAGCAGCACCCGTTCACAAACATAACGCAAGGGTCAGCCATCAGTCCTTCGCCATATTTGAGGGAGGGAGGGCGACCCGACCCCCAACGCTACCGCAAGTAATGACTTCTAAGCGAACGGTGTGATGCGGCCAGTTGAACAAACAATCGTATAAATATTTAAAATATCAAACCAATTTAATTGGATGAAAACGTGTTCTATTTTTATAGACTGATGTAAAACTCAAACTTGAGACATTTCTTTATTAAGCGTGCAATAACACCCTCTGAGATGTTTAGTCATTAATAAGTCCAAATTTAAGATTTTATTTAAGCCTACAGTGGCAAGGTCTCCTGAAACATTCATTTTATTTGAAATTATAATTATTTTAGTAGCATTTGTTAAATTTCTTCCATTCTAATTGCGCTTATTAACAAGTTAGTTGACAAGATTTTTAGTCTTGTATAATATTCAAGGTTTTTTTTTTATATGTAATTACTAAATAGGGTTTACATTTACTATAAAGCTTATAAAGTTTTCCAAAAGAAAAATTGGTTAAAAAAAGATAAAAAAGATACCTTCCCTATGCGTCACATGTTTTGTGAATTCGAACATATTAACCCAATATAAGATAAATTTAATCGTATATATATTAACCCAATATGGATTCAATATTTTTTTTTCTTTAGGGAGCCGATTAGCCGTTTAACTCCGTCATACATAGTTTTTTATAATATTAATAATACAATTAATTTTAAACTGCATGATTTGTTACTGCTTTCTTTGAGGACAAGAGTACGAGTAAAAAGAACAAAAAACAAAATATTTTGATACACATACGCGAAGCCATTAAAAAGTATATATAAAACCAGTACTAATCAATATTGTTCTTCAAATATCTTTGGATAGTCATTATAGATTTTATTTTTATGATGACCTGGCTTCTCCATGTTGCGTTTTAATCATGTCTAGGATTTACACAGCACCTAGAAATAATTACAGCACCCACTTAAAATACCCATCCGTTTTTAAATTAGCAAAAATAATTATTCCTCCGAAATTTTAAGATTTTTATATAGATTTTATATCTGAAATAATGACGTAATTATTACAGTTAGAGAAATTCTGATAAAAATATTAATTTCTTTGTTTTATTTTAATATTTGACTAACATTAAAGTTAAAATTGATTCAATAGGCAGATAAACACTTATTAATAACAGAGTTTTTTACTTACGATTTCACAACACAATTATATACGGCACTTGACGGTTTAACACGGCCACAGGAAATATACGTCGAATGTGGATCAAAATATATGACACCGGTTAGTCGAGTTAAAATCTACATTAGAACTATTGTCTCCCAAAAACACTATTAAACTGCACTTATCCTCAATCATTTATTACTTTACTTTGTGTTTTCGCGTTTATTTCTTTCTGTTGACACTTCACTCAAATTAAAACCGAACTGTCGTCGTTTTAATTATAATTTTTCCAGCTTAACGTCTAACAATTCTAATCGAAATTCTATCATTCAGATGTGCTAACTAATATCTAATTAATTTAAATATATGTGTTAAAGTTTGAAATTTTCACTAACCTAAGTTAAATTGTAACGTAACAAATGTTTACAATACAAATAAGTAGAGTGATAAGAGAGTACTGTCAAATAGACGCTTTGTTTGAACGACCTTCGACTTTTTCTCTGAAAATGTTGGTGACTTGCTTGGAGATCTTAAGAGGAGCTTATGGCCCAGCCAAGTCAACAGTGGAAGCTAATATAATCACTGAACTTCATACAATATCGTATACATTATATAAAAAAGCTTAAAATTTGGAAGCATTCATATTTTATGTGAGGCTGAAAAATATTGGTTTAGAATTATTTTTTCAATTTCAGCATCTCAACGTTCAATTGCTATACAGATGTTGTTTAAATTCTAATAAATCGATTGACTCTTATTGATTATTAATGATTTCGCTACACAATAATAAGACAAATTCTTTCAGAGTTACAAATATTTTATTTTGAACTACATAAATATGGCTCAGCTATTTAAGTTGTTTCACTATAAATAATTGTTATAACGTTCTAATGGAGACTTACATAATATGACACCATGGCTTCCACAGGTTTTGTAGGTTTTGTCATAGGTCAAAATGTAATATTTTTTTGTAAAATTTCTACAAAGAAATCATATCATGTTTTTTTAACACTTTTAATATTTGTTATTTATATAAACTTATTTAATTACAGCCTACTACTAGCTTTCAATTCACTTATATTTTATTTCCTTTCATGTCTTTTTTTATCGATGTGAAATTTTATCCCTTAAAAAGCCGTAAGGAACTCACAGGATACTCTAGTAGTATAGTGTTGTGACGTAATAAGAAAACTTCAAAGATACGCAAGGTTGTAAATAACATATGTTTAATAAAATGTTTCTTATGTAAGTGACTCAGAAAAGATATAAATCCCCAGCATGAGCTATAAATCTATAAAATGCTTTGCAATTCTTTTATGATATGCGGTGTATTGGTATATATAAAGTATTTCTTTTAAGCTTAGAAGAATAGTTATGAGTGGCTTAATGATTTATAAATGTGTAGGATGCAAGTAGGATTAACTAATTTTTTGTAATTTGATCACTTAATTATAAAAAAAATTGAGAGTAAAAAGGCTGTGTAGAGACTCTACATAAGATGTCAACGATGACAGGTATTCCATTTCTCGTATGACTATAATAAAAAGATAAACTTAAAGTACACAGGCTGTAATTTAATTATGTTTTTATAGAAATAAAGTTATACTGTAATTCCCAGACATTGGTGATGATTGGTACTGATATTAAATACGAAAGAGGGCGCTGTAATGGAATTATAAATGTTAGTTCATCCGCTTACATTGCCGTGACTAATAGTTAGTCCAAGAGCCCTTACGAGAAGACTAATGTGTATATTAATTTAGCTCAAACGAATCAGAATATACAAATAGAGTAATTATTCGTAATGTAGATAATAGATATTAAAATGTAAATAATACTTATTCTTTTTGATTTGTCGTTTCGCACTATATACCCTATCTTGATATATGTAGCATTTTCTGTAAGCCGTTTATTCTCTTATGAAAAAATGATACATCCTTATGCAAAGCAAACATTTCTTATTTCAAATGGGCATACATTGTTCCAAAAAAACATTCTGACGTAAGTCTCTTAAGTTCCATAGTTTCAAAGGTCTATGGTGAAGAAACGGCAATTTCTTGACGGTACTGCAATATCATATTTAGCACTAGGACAAAATGGGTAAAATATTGAAATATAATGAATAACTTATTACTTATAAAATAATTGCTGTAAGGTTATTAATGTAACAATTTATCAAGATGTTCATGCAATTATAACATTTTGCAAAAAATAAACTAAATATATGCGCTTACTTCAATATTTAATAAAGTCAAGTCAAATCAGTTGTTTTATAAATAGATGACTTCGCGTCTGGGTGTTCAAATTGTGTATATTTTAATAAGAAAGAGGCATCGGGTATTTTATGATTTTAACATAAAGTACCCGATGCCTCTTTTTAAGCGTAGCTTTAAAAAAATACTTTAAAAATTTACCTTAAGGAAAAATTAAAAGATTAATTTCCTAACTCTTTTGTATTTTTAATTATTTTTTTGTATGTTTAACCGACCGTTTTAAGACTCTTGTAAGTAACAAAGAGTTTGTTTAATCTTTTAATTGAAGTTAAACATTGTTTGTATCAAAGTATTTACATGTAAAAAAAAATAATTATAAATTATTAGGATTTCTAGCTTTGGAAACCAAATCTAATGTAAGACTACAGTGTATATATATTGTAGTTATAAATAAACATTCCAATGTTTATTCCAATATAAATTCTAACTTTTCTAATTACATATCGGTATAGTGCTCTACAGCTGACTGGTTCGTTGGTTTAAACTAAATGGACGCTCGTATCGTTATCCCTCTTTAGGGTTATCTATTAGTATTGAGATTATAAATGAATAAAAATGATTTGAATATATTTTTTAATAAAATCATCGTAGTTCTGTTCAAAATTGCCTATAAACATGTCTTCGTCATAGAAAGTTTTGTTTTTAGTAAATAATTAATGGAATATGTTTTATTACGGACACTTGAATCCAGAAAAACGAAAATAAAAATCTTTATTGATTAATATATTCCCACCGTTCAAGCTCGAAAAATTAATTACCACTGAAAACAGCTGGCACATCTGAAAAGAGCTGGCAACAGAAGCTCAACGTTTTTGTCGTTTGTTTTTTTTTAATACAGTAAACAAACACACATACGGACATTAAATAAAGCGCGCTAAATAAATATTTATCTCTTGATTTCTCTCTAAGATCTCTAAATATCTTTAGAATTATATATTCACTGAGTCTGACAACGATACGGTAGTACAATGGATAGAAGCTACAGGATGGTGTCCAAGAGATCACGGGTTCGAATTGCTGCCCGTATCAGTTTATTTTTCATTCAATGTTATTTAAAAATGTAGTAAATGTTGAAACTGTAGTTTATTTGTGACAAACGAATCCAGTTCCGAATTTTAACTAAACTTATTGAGATTTAAGTAAATATTCACTCATAGTATTTCAGTTATGGCAACTATTTTAATAATTCAGTGTAATATTTGTAGACTCTGCATTTTATTTTATTTTATCGCTTTATATTTATTGTATTTAATAATTTATCACTTATTGTTATATTAACATTGTTATATATCTTATATTAATTTTTAATATTATTCAAGTTTCTTTTCTTTCATAATGTAAATCCATTTAAAATGAAGAGTACGAGTAATTAATTCAATACCTTTAAACAACAGTTCTTAAAGCGACTATGCTCAACGCTGACACTGTTAGAGTTAATAAAGATACGAAATATCAAATAAACAGATAGACATACTGGTATGAAGGCTGAGTTATATATGATTCACAAACTGATCTATATATGACGTTGTTATATTACTATATCGTCGGTGATACTGCAATACCGCGTAAGCCACAGGTGCTAATAGCGCGTAACTGGTGGGTGACAAATTTTACAGGAGAGCGAAAAAACTGAATAATATTTATCGTTATTACATCTTTGGCTGATTGAACTAGAAACTAATTGTAAATTGACGTACTTTAGCTATCAATATGATCCATTAGTAAGAAAACCTGATAGACGATTAATAAATTTACTTTCGCGGTATTGAAACATCGTAAATGAATTGTTGTTGAGCATTTTCAGTATTTACGCTTATTTGTAAGAGGGATAAAATAAAAGATTAGGTATTCAAAAATATTATTTTTATGCGTCTTTGAACACGATATCAGTCTCATATAATTATTTCAAAATAAGTAAAAATATTATTAACTTTAGATGTAAGCAGTTTTAAACTGCCTACAATAACTATAGAAACATCAAAAACATAAAATAAACATTTAGAAACAAAAAGTGTACCTACTAAATAAGTAACTTAATAAGTAGATACGTAGAAGACAACAAAAACATAATTCTAACAAAGTTTAGAAAAATATAAGTTCTACATACTACGTAGTAGTAGTAAGTAATGAGATCTTACATTTGGAAATACTCTTATTTAAAAACATGTAACGAAGTTTTGGTAATAATTCAGTAGATACTTTAACTAATGAGATCTTAAATCTTGATATAGAAACTTATTTTTTTTTAGAGGGTAAATCATCGTAAAATTGATGGCAATCACGAGGAATAACAGTCTTTAATTGTTGCAAATGCTCATATTTACTTTCCAGTATAGGCAATCTAGACTCATAAAGCCTTGGTACGTTGCTTATCAATGTAGAAATATTCTTTGGTCTTCGAGGTAGTGGAGTAAAATATTCACTTTCGAAATGCTTTATAAACTCGATAGTCCCATTAGGATTATATTTCAAAACTCGCAAGTCCACAACACAATCATCGCCAGAAACACGCCCAGGGCGAATAGAGTCGTAAACTTGGTACTGTTTAACACTGTAGTCTTTGAAGAAGGTATGATCGGGTTGTTCGACTTTGTAAGGAAAAGGATTCTTTCGAGCAACTTTGGTAATAGTTGCATATTGCGATGGCAGGAAAATCTCGACATTTTTGAGTTTTCTCTCAATAAGTGAATGCACCGAATCCACCTCCATTTGGGTGTGGCCCTTCTCCAGATACTTCTGTGTAATGGTAACTTTCTTATCCATCGCTAATCTAAGGAGAGCGTTAGAAACAAAACTGTTTCTATTTTGCGCAGTACAACCATCCGTCCATATAATTACATCCTTAAGATTATCTTGTAACAATTTCGTTATATAATCTACAAAGAACGACGCATATGTGGTAGCTTTCAGATCACAGGCGGTCTCGTCGAACCAATAACAGGTAACATCGTTAGTACCAATGTTAAAAACTGTGAAATTATGCACTGCCAATTTGGTTTTAAAATATAGCGCACTAGCCGACAAAGTAGGACATAATTTCACGGCTTGCAAATCTGCAGTAATAGTATGAGCAATCCCTTGTTTTGCAATTTCTTTATCTTTAGTCTTTTCAGCTCGAGCTAAATTTTTCAATTCAACGTGACGCTGATAATCTTCTTCGGAAACATTACCTACTGCATACGAACTACAATAATCACAGGCATCTTTTTTTGGCTGAAAAAGAGCTATATTTTCCTCACTTAATATGTCAAAAAAGAGTTTTCTCGAAGCTACTGGCTTGGCTTCTGACGACGAATATTCAACGTATAGCTTGTACAATTGTGCTTTCGATTGTATTATCGGTTCTACATACTGTTTCGTGGTTGATTGGCGACAATAATGTGAGGGTAATTTGGGTAATAAAGATAAATAGCATTTGACAGAATCTCGTTTAGAATTATGCGAAATCGGAGCCGGGTTCGAATTAACCGAATTCACAAGTGTCTTATCACCGAGCCAGTAGCGAACAGTCCACTCTTTTATGCCTAAGGTCGCCAGAAAAGTCTTTAAACAAACTCTTTCCTTTTTGCCATCTATTTGTAAATAATATAATTTAGTATCTGATCGTCTAGAATTGCCTTCAATAGTCTTCCTTTTAACGTGTTCCGTGTCAATCATTGATCTTACATACATTTTTTTCTCAAACCATGTCATGCTCCAAAAACGATTGAAAACGTCCTTTCTAATGTCTTCAGATAGGTTTGGGCAAAAAAAAATTTTGCTGCGAATACAAAATGCTGACATACACTTAGGGCCCATAGATCTTTCAGGTTTCTGCTCATTCTGATGGTACTTATTACCTACTTTCTTAAATCCAAGATAAGCTTTTCCTAACATTCTATCCTTCTTGTTTAGTTGTCTTTTCCAGGTTTCAGAGTTAGCTTTACGTTTTCTTTTCCTTGAGTCTCTTCCAGCTTCTGGTTCCAAATTTCTTTCTGGAAACCATTCAAGATCATTAGATTCCATAGGTTCTATGTTAGTAATATCAGATAACGGCACGTAGTCAGGATCGGTGGTGGAGTCATCGGGAGAAAAATGTACGATGGTTTCTTGAGCAACAGGCGGGACATTAGTGGACGAAGTGCTAGGATTTTCAAGGTAAATTTGTATAACTGTTTCTTCTGCAACATTCGGGATAATATTGGATGAAGAACTGGGATCGTTATGAGTAACATCTGTAGCCACTTCTTCAGTGAATATTGGCACAAAAGGAGATGAAGTACTAGTATAGTCTGGAGGTAAAACAACAAACGGTTGTTCTGTATGTACATCTGGAATCGCAGTGAATGAAGCCTGACTGGGAGATATGGGAAAACATGTTGTTAACGTATCGCAATTAGCTATATCCTCATCAACATCTGTTAAGTTTTTGGGTGACTCATGAATTTTTTGAGGTATATTCACTATGGTTGGATTTTGAGAACGATTTTTGTCTAAAACACTCTGCCTTTTACGAAGAAGTAGTTGCCGTCGTTTTTGGAGATCCCTCAATGTTGTGACCTTCATACCATCATCATTTATCTCTTCCATAATATTTTTTTTACCTAAACAGAAGAAAAATGAGTTACAATGAGTGTGTTAAATCCGCGTAAGTAGGCAAATCATTATGCAAAGAGAATGTTAAAATACCGCGTAACTACCATAACAAAAATATTAACATTTTTAATATTCATTAAGATAAGTTTTAAATCAACTAATGCTTTCAAATTGTACCTAAGGTATTAAAAAATCAAAGCTTAACATTTACTTACCGTTTGATCCCAAAATATCAATGAAAATCACTTATATTACGTTCCAAGTAATGCTGTGTAGATACGCGGTATTGAGGATAAAATTGTCAGTCCACAACTCACGCGGTTTCGACAAGTGTAGTTTGAAGCGATTTGATTGGTTATAGCGCTCGCGTTGTTACACGGGACGATGCCAATCGCTGTCTAGAATTCATAGGCGCGAAATTTCAATTTTGATTTTTTCGTACTTCCGCGGTATTTGCAATTGTTACTTACGCGGTATTGCAGTATCACCGACGATATGCAAGGTGCAATATTGTGCAAAATTTTTTCAGATACCATTAAAAACTGTAACAATATAAGACAGTTTAAGAATATGCTAAAATTACATATTAGAGACAATATTATATAACTTAAGTATTTGTATAGCTACTGTTATTTTTACATAAGCTATTGATTGTTTTGTTCATTATTAATTTAATTTAACTTAATTAATGAATATACATTACATAGAATAATTACATTAAGATACAGTTTGAAGATTTAAATGTAAATGTAAATATACAGCCGAGGTAGAAACGAATGTAATGCAAGAATCAGAAAAACAGCTTAAATGTATACATATTATTAATCTCTGTATGTGAACGGTATGTTCTTTATGACAAAAAAATATCTTTAAGCCCAATTTTAAGGATATAGCAGAAATGGAGATTGAGATTTTTTTTTGTAATGTTATGTAAATACTAGTTAGTTCGAAAGATGTAATGTTTTGTTTGTAAATAATAGTCCCAGGTCAATAAATAGATAAAGTTTAAAATGCTCACATAAAATAGGAAAATGTAAAAAAAAGTGAAAAAATAAGTCACTTCAAAAGATGTGCAAAGGCGGCCTTATCGCAAGAGCAATTCCTTAAAGACAAACTTTTGGAGAAATAAGTTAATGTGAACGCGGTATAGAAAGAACAAAATATGTACGAGACATGTAATATTAATGTTTGAAAATATTGAAATATTTAAAAAACATATATGTTTATATAAATAACAATGATAATAATATATAGATATATTAATAGAAAAGAAGGTTTTTAAGGTTATAATTTTAGATGGGAGATTCAAATTAATATATAAAAATTTATATTTCTTCCTTTTTTTATGATTTTTGCATCTTACGGTTTTCCAATAAAAGAGCTGGACTTTTTTATAACAGTCTCCGTCAGTTAGCTGATCGTTTGTCAGCGGCTATCAAGTGGCATATACCAAAGTTGTCGTAGAAAAATATTTATTACGGGATAACTTGAATCCTATCTTCTCAATTGCAGAGTTCCACAATCTTCCAGCTCTAGAAGAACTGGATTTAAGTAGAAACAAGATCAGAGGACTTGAAGAGGGACTTTTATCTATAAAAATATTGTGTGAATTATAAAAAAAATCTATATAAAATATTTTTTTGAAAATATTTTTTTACAAAGCTTTTTTATGCAAGTTGGTAATTATAGATTAAACTGTGTCCACAAATCATATTATCTTATTTTATAATTTATGATATTATAGTATCTAGTAATAATATGTTAGAATTATTTTTGCCGTCTTGGCCACACTATCTTATAAAATATCAATCAATATACTACTGTGTTATTTGTTTTAAAATTTAAAATATGGTAATACCATATTTTAAATTCTACAACTACTTGTACTATTCCAGAACACCTCTGTAATCCCTTTATCGTCGACGACTAGCAATTATCACTTAAACGTTAAGCTCGATTGCCAGCAGATTAAACTTAAATGAAATGAATTCCACAGTTCCTCTTTACAACATTCTTCAAATAGGATATATATTATAAATGTATTGGATTTTTTTTTTTAATTTCTATCTCTAATTTTTTTGAATTGGTAAGTTGATTTGTCTTTGTTTAAACCATATTGTTCACAATGCATGCATTTATTACAAGAAACTAATTCTGTTATTTAGTTTTAAATAATCTTTTATAAATCTTACTTAAGGTTACGTTAATCATACGCAAAACGGGTGCGTTGCTAGTTAACAATAAATACGTGTTATCACCAGACCAATACCTTGTGGTCTTGATGAAACTGAAAATTCTTAGCTTAGAAAATAACCTAACTATCTTGTTTATCTCAGTTCTTTTCTATAAAACTGGATTGCAGGGATACATAGAAAATAACAAGATAGAAAAAAATGGAGAAAGACTCCCAGACCAATATTATAATGGTGTAAAAATTATAAATCCTTATTGTACTTCTTACTGAGCCATGCGCCTTTTGAGCTACATGTGCCTGTAATCTATGTTGCTGGGTTATCCCATAAAAATAACTTATAAGTTGCCGTTCCAAATATTAATATTCGAATTCTCCGCATTATCATCATACAAGTTTATATACTCACATAAAAAGAGAGTGAAGGTTCTTATAATTAATTAGAATTACTTAATTATATATAATAATATAAATACAAACCGTACATTGCGGTGTGCCCCAGGGTAGTATACTTAGTCCGACGCAATTTTTGGTATATGTGAATGAAGTAATACAATTGAATCTATGCAAAACCAAGAAAAAAATATATGTAGACGATACTTCTTTATCTTTTCACAGTAGATAATTGCGATAATGTGTTTTTTGCTGCTAAGCAGGGTTTTAATATAGTTTGATATTGAATGAAAAAAATAAATAAAATATATAACATTTTCTATCTGGAAATTTCAACAAAACTTAATCCAGCCACTAAATACCACCCATTATATTATTATTCTGTTTCATACTATTCGTTAGATAATGTTCTGTTACGTTATTTTCTGTTTTATATATATTTTTTAATTATACCCACGCTAAGATTTATTTAAGATCTGTGACGATTGACACATTAACGAAGAAGGCGAACAAAATTAAAGCTTTAAGTTTACTTATTATATAAGTATTAATATAAATTCATTGATTTTTTTTTTTATAATGAAATTTCTGTCTCATACAAGAAAATTGCTCTAGAATGAATTTAATACACTTCAAAATGTAATAAATTAAACCAGTGGTCGTTGTCATTGACACCATTACTTTGATTACAATATGAAGTAATATTCTTGTCTTATAGCGCGTATAAGAAGCGGTTGTTATTCATACCCTTAAATAATTTCACATTAATTAGCAAAAACAGAACAAAGGCAATCTGATCAACGCTACGTATTAACATAATAATAATAATAAAAATAATAGTTGAATATATATATATATATATATATATTATATTTGAATATATATATATAAAGAATCTTGTAGATTTCAAAAGTAAATTAATGTAATTTAAATAATCTTTTTGTTACTATTTTATTTTCTTTAATTATTCATTTTTGTCTGGCTTAAACTTTTAAGCTGAAATTTTTAATAACAATTACAAGGCTGTTTGAGGTTAACAAATTCTTAAATAAAATTATAATTGTATAAAACTTTCTGTAAAACTAAATCAAAATCCTTTAGGACAAGAAAACCACTTTCCTAATATTTATTTAGCCTTCGGTAAATTTACTTAGGATTCCTTTAAACTTATCAATCCACATCTACTTTCTTGGTGTATTTTTAATTGTAACCAAAAAAAAATACATAATGTCGAAAATATATATTTTTTCAAAAATCTGTATATCAAAGTACACAAATACATAATTATATATTGTTATACTGGTGACGTGGTCTTATTTTAGAATTTAGCTTATTATTATTTTATGCTACAGACCACATTTTATAATTGCCAATTTCATTTATTTCGAATTATTTTTAACCATTGAATAGATGTTTAATGGGTAGATTTCTATCTTTTGACTTTATTTTAACGATTTCAAGAGTACGGTGGTTCTAACAAGTAACACACATTACTGTTTATTATCTAGAAAGTAAATTAAGTAAAAGTCATTATTCACCAGAATAAGTAGTTTTGTATTTATCACGACAATATAAAGCTACTGGAACTCTGGGACTCATTCCGACTTCCGACGCTCTTGGCTCATATAATGAAATAAACTACTGACTGTAGCAAATTAACACAATAGGCGACGTAATTCATCACCACGTACAAATAAACAATATTTTATTTTTATAATGACAAACTAAATTTATATTACTTGAAAACATTTGTTAATCATGACCTAATCAAAAAAAATCTAAAATTAATATTTAATACCCATAATATATAGATTTAATATACATCGATGTTATTATATCTCGCTTAATTTTATAAATTTTTTTTCAATATATTAGTTTTTATCAAATTATAATTTTGATAATATTCTGAGCTAAAAAAAATGTTGATGATATTTGAAATAATCACTGGTGTATTATTTATATATTGCTATCTGAAGTTTTAGATCGAAAAAACAGAAATGGTATAAACAGCTGCTAAACTTTAAAAAAAAATGATTTTACCAATATAAGACTGAAATAAAATTCAAGTTTACTAAATTATTCGAAGAAAGAATCCGAACTCACCGAAGCAATAACACTTTATTTCACAACCTTCATTTAGGCTTATTCAATAAACCCAAAATTAATACTGAGGACGTGATAAGCATTCTCGAGTGAAACTTATCGTTGTACGTAATGAAGATGGAACCTGAGCAAACTATTTACTCAAGTTTATCAATACGAATGTGCTTTGATCACATTGATTTAAAATTCCTTGTCTCATTTTAACAAAACAAACACTGTTAATTAAAAGCAATTGGATGTTTAATTTTCACTATTTTTCTTTTACGTAATTGTCTTTCTTCTTAGAAAATATTTATATATAACTTACATATATTTATTCATCCCAGATTGGTAGATACTATCGTAAGTCTGTTTATTACGTACCTCCATATAAGCAGACCCTAATAAGCTAAAAGTGGTACCAAATAAGTGCAATGTGTGTCTTTGTTTGTATCTGTCTAAACTTTTTAATTTATTTCTATGATTATAACTGCTATTTTCTAGTAATCTACGCTTAATAATACGTGTAAGGCGTAGCACTAGCTAACTTCTTTATTTTCTAAATATCTACTAGAACTAAAGTATTAAAGTTAAGTTTTTGTTATATTATATTTTGGAAGATTTTGTTATTAAAAAAATCTTAATATTATCGTTTACTTAGACGGTTATATGAAAAGTAATAAAGGCGAGAAGATACTTATATGTAGAGGATTTTTATTTAAATTCTAATTATAATTAATAATTTTTTTTACAAATATTTATTGATTCATAATCGCAGCTTTCACCTCTGACTTGTATGATATTTTTCAAAAGGTATAATATTTACGTATAAAAACGTAATTTAATGAACAACCTTAAATACTAAGTTTTGAGCACATAGGGTCTAATTAATTTTGTCTTAAAGTCGATAGTCTAAAATTTGTGGTCGGATTTCCAATCCGCTGACCTGTTAATAAATTACTTAAAAAAAAAAAAAATGGTATTCATTTGTTCTGTTGTTCTCATAAAATATGGTGTGTGAAGTATATGTGTGTGTGTGTGTGTGTAAGATGTGCAATGAAGATCATCAAAATTGTTTGATTATTGATTTCTATTTCTATAGTTATGTATATTTATTTAAAAAATATGTGATTTCAATATTAGAATTTTTCTTCAAATATTATATGACAATACAATTTTAACATTTTTATACTCATAAATGAAGTCCACAAAAAATTCAGACGGTAAAAGTTTTTTTTTTCAAAGTTCAATAATAAGTGATACGATATGTATCTTGGTGTTCAGATATAAGCTAAGTACGCATTAGACTCTATAGAGCTCTGCAATTCTCACAGGCTCCATCACAAGGCGCTTCCTTAATAGCTTTTGCACGTGTTAGCTTTATAAAAGCAAGCAAGCAAGGAGACATTGATAAACCCAACGCTTGCGCCTGTCCAGTATTTTTAACGTGATAACTTCTTATAATTCGATGGAGCTGGCAACACAACCAAAAAACATGACTACCCAATCGATGAGTCGATGAGTGAACTCATGGAGGTTTAGCAGCGCCATTCGCACAGTAAATAATCGCTGCTTCAAACTTGAAAGCACAAAAACAACGTGAGTACAGACAGCGTATCACAGCATCTAGAACTCCTGCTCAGACGGCTGCTGCGAGAAAATCAAAAAACGAAGGACAACGCAAAAACAGATCACGCCAAGCTGTTAACTAACTGTATTTATGAGTACAAATAAATGTAACTTGATCAACTCCATTGTGATTTCTGTTTGCCTCCTTCTCTATATCCATACAAAATATCTATCAAACAAATAATATTGAAATTTTCTTTTGGAAAATGCAACCATTCCATCAGTATTTTCTTTTAACGTTGTCACGTTCAACGTGCATAGTACATTATACATAAGCGTGCATAGTACATAAGCGTAGTACATTAGCTGATTACATAAGCGTAGTACATAAGCTGAGTACATAAGCTTAATAAACAAGATGCGTACATAAGCTTAGTACATAAGCTAAGCTTAGTAATCATAAAAATGGTTATAGTGGGTTAATCTTAAAAGCTAGACATATGCTGTCGGGGACTAGTTAACCTAGTAGTAGTTGATTTTTGCGTTACTTTCACCGTTTACTCAGCGCACGCAAGGAAAGCTCTAAATTTTGCCGTTTTTGCAACCTTTTTATTGCTGCTCTTCCCCTATCTATCTTAGCGCGATGTTATATAGCCTATAAAATTTCGCGATAAAAAGACTTATACTGAAAGAATTTTTCGAATCGGTCCAGGAGTTTCTGAGATTATCGCTTTTAAACAAACAAACAAACTCTTCTGCTTTATATAGTAGTATAGATATGTCTGGAAAAATAGCTTGGCGATAAAAGTATCAGGAAAAATGTAATTGGAAATTGTTGTATGAAGGCATTTCGTGATTTGAAATTTCAGACATTATATACCTTTCCAAAAACGTAGCTATCTCTGTTATTGCATTCCAGTTTCAATATACAGACCAAACACAGAAAGTCCAGATTTTAAAGTAGTTTCATTGTATAGAAAAATACTTTCAAAACGTTCTTAACACATAATTTACATATTATTTACAGTTTTTGTAATACTTGATAGCAACTATTGAAATACACGTTTCTTTATGTAAACTAATAACGTGTATATGTGATATAATAACTGTAGGTATGTTAAACAAAGATTTATATAAGAGACATCACCAAATCTCCTGAGAGCTATGTTAATAAACCTTTTAATGGTTTCTAAACATATGAATAAAACGATTATATTTTGTGATTAAAATGATTAAAGTGAACAATTAATTACTTACGAATTATTATTTCTTTTAGTACATTATGTTATTTACCTTGTGTTTACCTAATATTCGATTAATTACTTCACATATCAATATTGACTATTTTTCTTAAAGAATTCTAGTAAATTCTTAACGTTCGTTCGTTCGTTCGATTCGTAAATAGTAACTTATTACAGTTAAGGGGGAGTCCAGCAGGAGACAGAAATAGATTGAGATAATGAAAAAAAATAATGTTCTTGGAGTTTCTTGCCAGATCCTATCTATGAATCTACCTTTTGAAACCGTATCACTAACTAACTGGCGTTTCATAAGTGCTAAGTAATTAAAATTTACAATGTCTGCTTGTATAACCTACCGTTGGCTTCTGTTCAAGCCGAACAAGCATGATTGAGTTTGACAGAAATTCAAACGAATAAAAAACGAAGCGATAGTAGTATATCTAGAAGTATATATGAAATAAAATTGAAAAAATGTTACAAGCAAAATTAATGTTTTAAATTGTCTGTAATGACCAAAAAAATATAATTAATTTTATTGAAATAAAAAACTATGGTACGTTCCTCAGTATTAAATTAAATGGTCATTCTGTTTGTTTGCCTTATTAATCCTCCATATCCAAAAGCTAAACAATCTGTAAAATTGTATGTTTTCCAATTAAAATTAATTATTATTTGCATTTATTTTCAGAATAAATTAATTAATTACTACCAATACCCTTTAATTTGCACATACAATTTCTATTTATATTAAATGATTGCAACAGACAGAAAAACAATTAATGTTTTCTGCGTATATTGTTTATATATCTTTATGAATCTAAATAAAAATATAGTAAATACTTATAGGCGATTGTTATTTAAATTGGTTAGACCTTGAAACTGACAATAAAAGTATGATTTCTTTACTTGTACGAATTTAAAAGAGTGTGTAATTAAACCAAGACACTTTACCAACTATAGGGAACCATTGATGTATTACAAATAGGTACAGTGTGTAATCTAATCCTATTTTATATAGATAAAGATAACGCAAGCAGAAAAAATACTCTATATATCTGAAAAAGTTCAATATTTTCAATAAAATCGGTATGGCGGTTAGTAGCAATGACTGAAGGTTGATTGCAACACAGAACAATGCTTTGTTTATCAAAAGATTTTTGTTCCAAGTCTGGGCCACAAAATAAGCGGGTACTTTGAAAATTTTCAATAAAACCTTTTTTATAGTTTTGACAAAGATGTCTTGTTATCCATCTCAGCCACCTACATCATGCATTAAACGATAACAAAATAATTTGACAGAATATACAGCATTATTTAAATGGAGTGGAACGAATGAATTAAACGCGAACATGTTGAATTGAGGAGCAAATTATAACGCTACTAAAATATATCTTCTTTCATGTATGAAATTGTAAGCACGTTTACAATTTGTATGGTTCATTTTTACTATTTTTTTTTTTATATTAGATATTGAGTAATTAGAAATATTAGAAATAATACTGTTGTGCAATTATTAATTTCAAATGTATGTGAATGCTAGGTAGATTTTTTGCAAATTAGTATAATTAATTTTAATACACTTTTTTTTATAGACTTTTTTTGTAGATTTTGATACACTTTTTCTGTAGATCTGGAAAATTCTTTCGTAATTTAAAGTTAAGGTACTTTGAAAATGATTTCTGGATCGGATTTAGAGGTTTGAAAAACAAGTATTACATTTTTAAATTGAACCTAACGTCTCGGTAAAATTTATTCATAATTTAGAATAAAAACAAATAAATGTACACCATGTTATAAATAAAAATAATTTATTTAAATAAATAAGCTAAAATATAAGAAGAATGTCAATAGTACCAACCTATTAACAAAAACGAGTATTGTCACACAGCATTTTAAGAAAGTAATATAACAATTATTCCTTGTTAAATTATAGTTTTACGGAACTTTTATAATATATTTTGATGTTTAATATAGCGCAGTAAATAAATTAAGAATAAATTAGAAGGATAGAAGCGGAAATAAAAATTTAAACTAAGGAGAGTCGTAAAACGAAATGAGACTCCCACGTCCAGTGGTTTAATATTATTGTAACAAACATTCTGCTACTAATTTCACCCGCTGCTTGCGTCTAGAATAACATTGGACATTATAGGGTTATATTTATTTAAGTATGGTCTGGTGATGTTTTAAAGACCAACATATCATCCTCTAAGAGTTTATTAAAAATGAATTTCACTGAAATGAACTCACAATGTAAAAAAATAAGGAAAGTGAGCTCTAACAGAAATAAGTATAAAAAGGCTACTATAACTAAGGTTTTTTCTGACCGTAAAAGTAAACTTAACAGCCTTTTATAGCGTTATCTGTAGGCCCTATTCTTCCGGATACTTTCTATCCGTCATCAAATTTTATCAAACTTGTAAGTTTGAAAAAGGTAAGAAAAGTTAAGGGAACTAAAAATAATTGAAAAATAATCAACAACGTAGTATTTTTTTATTTTTAATAAGTGAGTGCATAATATCTTTAGGCATTTAAAACGAGAAGTGGAAAACGAAAATAAAAAAGTCGCTTATCTCGTAGCTTTCGACATAATTGAAGATTGATGATGCAGATTGAGTTTCTGGCTTTTGGATTGAAAGCATCTTTAATCAAGAAAGCTTAAGTGTAGGTTACGCGATATCATTAATTTTATCATTAATTTTATTGTAACTGTATTTTATTATATTGAATGAAATTATTATTTATTTAATTATTATATTTTTTTATTGTATTGAATGAACTGTTAGCATGGTCAATGCTCGCCAACTAGTGCTGTAGAAATATATTCTGTTATAACATTTTTTTCTTTTGAATAACTAATGGATTATTATATAATACGAACACTCAATCTGCATCAATTATTATAATTTTAAAATAGGGTTTGAGTACCTATTAGCTATCTACATATAGGTAGGTAGGACCTACCTAGGTAGGTAGGGAGGTACAATATTGTATGTATTATAGCTGACTCTTGACTCATAAGACGTGCCTATTAGCAGTAGATTGTACGTCATAGGAATATTCATAGATTCATATTAGATTAATGAATTGTAATGACGAAGCAAGTTAATGAAATTAATTGTATCATATTACAAATATTGCAATTGTGATTACTATTGAGACTTTAAATGTAATTTACATTGTGTCTATTTTGTTTATTATTTTAATTTAAAAGACTTTTTTAATTCAAGCCAGAAACTTTCTCTTTTCCTTATCTTACTTTTGTCTTACAACCTTGAACCCCTCCCTGCTCCTCACGTTAGCAACGAATTTGCAAGTATTTTTAAATCAGATGTAAATGTATTGCATACGTTTCAGAAATAGGAGTGACATATAATGTTTTGAAAGATAACACTCCTATATCCTATCATAAAGTACACGAGTAAAACTCTATTTAATAGTATTTTAATATTCACAATTTATTAAATGACATGATTACAAGTACGGTTCAAGATCAGGTTAATGATTGAACATGTATGTAACTTTTATAATATTAAAGGAAGACAGCGATAACTATTTATAACCAAAAGTTATCAATACTGATTTTTTTTTCTTTCTGGTAGATACTATTATTCCTAACAATAAACAATTTAATGTTTATTACTATTAAATTGATTTGACAAAATAAAGGGAAGTACCCTAGAAAATTTATTCTGTAATAATAGCAATATCCAAGAAAATAGCTAAGCTATAAGTAATAGTTTCAACAGCTTAAGTGCTAACTTATTATTTTTTTAACCGTAATGGATTACTAACAAAGATAACAAATATTTTATCAATTGAGGTCAACTTTCACATAGTTAAAATAAGAACTACAACATCAGGAATTAATTATTAACAAATAACGATTTAGAAACTTATAACTTGAGAAATTGTTCAAAATCTTTGAAACTTCTCCCCAGTCTCGTTTTCGGCGTCTCATCGTTTAAAATACGTTTTATATTTAAATTATTTGAGATTTGAGACCCTTTTCTAACAAACCAAACTTTGCCTCGCCTCTTATAGACATTGTTATATTTATATAAGTTATGTCATATATTTGTTATTTTTTAAATTAAGAACAAATTTATTGTTAATCCATAGTTTTAGTTAGTTAGTTTTAACCTTCATTTAGTGGTGAAAATAATTCTTTGCTGTAACCTAGGTTCATTTCTTCAAGTAAAATATTTTACCGAAACAAAAACTTCAAGCTAAAGCAATGACACAAAGTTTTTCAACACTTTAAACTTAACGTACTCGGAACAAAGATTGAATTGAACGTGATCTTTATTTATGTAAAAATATTCCTGGAACTACATCTTCGATCAGAGTATTCAGAGCAAGTCAAGAATAATAACGCTCCGATGGATACATAATTGATTTTCAATATTGAATTCAATGTGTGTCTTTAGAGACTTTGATCTCACAACGGCAAAATAAGTTTCTGTATGTTTGAAAATGTCTATAAACACGTTTAACCATGATATCAATGAAAAATTTATAGATATGGGCAGAAGACGATTTCGCGACCTCTGTGAATCCGTTCCGTTACTCTGCCAATATAAATACCGCATTCGTACCCGCTTCGCTTACAGTCGTCTTTATTGGCATTGAAGCGATATATATTAGGTTTCATCAAAAATTCTTAACAATATTTCAAACTTTACTAAAAACAATAAAATTAATAAAATGGCACAACCTAAACTAATTTTGGAAATTGTCTACAAACATGTATTAACGTTACGTCAAGCTAATTAAAGTTTTATATTAGAATTGATTCTTTCGTTACGATAAAAATGGTAAAATATATGCTAAATTTATCGTAGTGGATAGCAATAAGTTAGCTCAATCAGAGGGATAGGATGGACTTACAAAGGTCGTAGATTCAAATATTGATTCATTTTTTATTCTACATTTATTTTAAATTTTCTGTACGTATTTTGTTTTTAAAAAAATACATTGATTATAAATAATAAGCATCCTGTAAACTGTAAACATCCTGTTTTTAACTGGAGAACTTTTAAATAAAGACGGTAGAAAGGTTGAAAATGCATTGCTTATCGGGGTAAAGAAAATTAAAAAAAGAAATTAAGTCCTGGAGGAGTTTTAGTTGTTCGTGAACTGCTCGCTACAAATTGACATCTGAAACAGTGATCACAATAAAGAAATGCCCTTCTCAGTTTGCTATATGGCTCTTCTCAGAACAGAGTGCTATTTCTAATTTTAAGGCGAGAAGAGTCCTTATACAACTGCTTATTTCGATAAATAGGATTGATGTTGATAAGTAGAACCTTGGGAAAAAAGAAGAAAGTGGAAAAACAAGAAAGTGGAAAAGATGAGAATAAATGAATGAGATTAAAGTCGTAAGCTTCCAAATAAATATATTTCTTGGAAATTCTACCTTTAACGGGTAATAGATAAAGATTTTTTTTTTAATTACTTACTATAGATGGGTTTAATGAAAATATTATAGATGAATCAACTAATTCGCGGACTTATTTCAAGATGAAAAAGATTACTACTGAAAATTTACAGTCCTATTTACTCGATTCGTAAATATTTCAATATTAAAACGTTCTTTACTTTAATACAAAATACTCGAGTGTAAATATGATTTATATTTTCTTGACATTTACACTTCGTCAGTTCTTCCGACGCTGTTTGCGTGTTAATAAAGTTTATGAATTAGAGACTGTCCGATACTCTCTAATTAACTTCACTCGTAAGTTCATTAACCTATGTAATTCCAAGTTACTTAACAAGTCTAAGCCTGGGTCTGTCTTCGAGCTTTTTAAATATTTGTTCTAATCTATGCTAATATTATAAAGAGGTAACAAATACAAAATATGTCCAAGATATGTAAGGCTGGTTTGACACTCACGTGAGAGTCAAATTATTAAAATGCTAAACCGAACAAACAAAAAACAAAATCATTAAATAATTGATGATAAAATCACACCAAGCTGTTCTAAATATTTCTAATAACTTATAATTAAGTGATTTGCTTATCACAGCAACAAGATAAAAATTCTAGATGCTACAAATAAGATACTTAATTGTTACTTAGTTCTTAAATAAAAAAAAATATATATTGAACACAAATCCTTTCTATATGCTATGAATAATATATATGGTAAAAAATGTTCGAGCATGAAATGCCCCATCACTATCTCACTATTCAAATGTAACGGACCGTCCGACGATTGTATCTGGCAACCCTCGTATGTACATCAATTATATTGATTAACAAACAAGCCTCGAAACAACATTCATAAGGGAAATCATAGTGATGTAACATCATCATACATGGTTTGTGGTCTCAGCCCTCATACCGGTATGTTAGTCTGATTATTTCATATCTTGTCTTGATGGCCTCCAAAGGTAATCAGCATGGAGCTGAGGACTGAGGACTGGCCTCATAGACGTTTTTGTTTTCATATTTTATTAAATAAAAAGGTATTGAATCAATTACTCTCACTTCATTTTAAATTGATTTATATTCTGAAAGTAATATGGTAATATAACAATAAAATATATATATAATTTAGGGTATATGATAATGGTAAAGTAACATTAAGCTATTAAATTTATTCAATACAGTAATATTTTATTGCAGCGCCCACAAATATTACACTGAAATATTAAGTTGCCATAACTGAAATATTTATAGAAAACTTTTACTTGAATATCATTAACGATAGGATAGTTAAAAAAAGTAAGAAAAATTCCTATTCGTTATTCATTAGTAGCTAGCTAGAGATGTAATTATATTTATTAAATTTTAAAATACAATTTTTAATTTTAATTTTAATCTATTTAATTTTAGTGTATTTGTCAAAATCATCCATAAAGGTTATATTATTGCAATAATACCAGAGTTACTCTGTAATATAAAATACAATATAGACCATTTAGATAGCACAGCGGAAGTTTGATATAGAACAGTACGCATCACTTGTGACTGCACGAGTACAAACTTATTGTCGTTATGGCGCATTATAACGTTTTTGCAGACCCAACATATTCTTAAATGTATGGCTGTTGTCTTGGCTATTATACAAAGCTGGTGGATAATATGGTTTTTATTTTTAATTACTGCTAGTGATAAGAAACATGGTATATTTTATACATTTACAAAAATTACTTACAACCAAGTGAAAAATGGCGCTGAAGATAGGAAAGATACACAAGTTGAACATACAACTACTGTAAACAAGTCAAGTTGCTCAAATTTTGGTATTTTTCTATCAGCCGATATCGTGCAATTTGCTCGTAGCAATGTCCATCTCATTCAGTTTTCAATTTCCCACATTGTATCCCGCATCTTTTTTTATTATATTAAACCTCGATAAAACTAACATCGAGACTAAAAGAGGTGGAATTTATTAATTCAATGCTTTTTCTATTTAAATTATGTTTGATGTGTATCAAAACACCAGCTTAGCGATTTTACCCTTTTCCCTAATCCTTAACCTAATTTTATTGTTGTTTAGAAAGCAATTATTTATAATCTCAATACTAATAGATAAACCTAAAGAGGGATAACGATACGAGCGCCCATTTAGTTTAAACCAACGAACCGATCAGTTGGAGAGCACTATACCGATATGTAATTAGAAAAGCTAGAATTAAAGTTAGATTCCAGTGCTTATTTATAACGAAAATGTAAAATATATTTTTGGTAAATGTCTATTTTTGGCATATTAAATAAACTAGCAAGTGTAAAAAATAAGTGGTTAAGAGAGGTTAAGGTTACATGTCTATTGGCGTTTTTATATTTAAAATAAGGCACACAACAATAAGGCAACATTTTTTAGTTATTCGGTAATGTAAAAGTTAAAAACCAAGATTCTACGTTTGAACTTTGTTAACTTAAGCTTGTCTTTTTATAGTAATACCATAATGGAAGTTACTTAAACGAAATAAAGTATAAATACATCCACACTCATTAATAGATTTTATAAATATTCTATTAATAAAGAAATCCAGCGAAAATATAAGACTATGTTCTTTTACCAGATAGCTGTGTGGATCTTTCTGTTACCCTTCGTGCCATGACCCAGTAGGTACCATGGTACCGTGTTCAGAGCTGAACGATGACCTTCGTTACCCTTGCCGGTGCAGAGTACAAGTTGACAGAGCCTTGCAACTATATATCTTGATGAACAGCAATCAATTATCTTGATGAACATCAATCTTCCCAGGTGATTTTTCTCCACTTCATTACAGATAATTAAAAGCATAAATCCATACTGAAATCCGACATTCAAGATCACTTTTAATATTCAAAAGTCGTTTGTGTGATCATTTCTTATCGATAATCTATTAATATTTAAAATTGTGTTATACTATTACTTTAATTTATTATTTTAATAATTGTTATAATATTTAGACGACAGAACTTAATACAAATAGTTAATATAATGCCAATACTGTATTAATAATATTAATACTGTTTTGTACAAATGTCGTTGAAAATTACTGCTTTCTTCTCAAAAAGTTTGTCTTTAAGAGTCCTCTTGCATTAAAGCAGCCTTTGCTCTTTTTCTGTATAGCTTATTTTCTCGATTTTTGTTTTTATATGCATTTAAAACTAAATATATTGATTGATTTGAGGTTATTACAACCAAACCATTAGATCCTACAAACTATAGAATCGGTTAAAAACATCTATAAAAATCTTTTACATTACAAATATCACAATCTTAATTTCTTTACTTTACTTTATAATATTTATGTTGTTTCAGGATTTTCAGAATGTAATTCCTTTATCACCGCTATTTATAAAATATAAAGGAAATATCCAATCGATTACTTTAACATTTTACTTAACTGTTTACCAATTCCAAATAAAAGTATTAACCTCATATTTATCTGTCATATAAATAATGTATGTTATTACATATATAAGATCTAAGCCAATGATTCCACCTCGATATTCCCAATACGTTCCCGAATATGAATGACCGTACGAAAAGGATATCGAATGCCAAAATAGATACTTGGATATAATGACGAACTTGTATTGTATTCAAAGTATTGACTACTTTATTATTCCCACTTTATCTGAATTACTAATAATACAATTATATGTTATTTTGGTACAAATAAATACGGTTTGATTAATAGGGGGTAGGTGTTATTAGCACATGGATATTTTGGATAAACCTTCTAAAGTAAACATTTGGTTTTTATGTTTTTTTGCAAATTTTAATGAGTATTTTAAGTCTAGCGTAATCTAGTATTATCTAGTCTAGTGTAATCTAGTATATTTTTTTATTCAGACTCGTATTAAGTATGAGGGTTGGCCAAGAATCATTATTTATATATTTCTATACAAGAATGTTATTTAAGCTTGAAACTTGTGGTTCTTATTTGAAACGAAATTATCTAACCAAAAGTCCACACACGTTGCTCTAATTTTAGTAATACGAATTTCAAATGAGCTTTAAGGTACAGTCTACTGAAATTCAGGCATATGTTGAGTATAGTCTAGTTTGGCTATATTTTAACTAAATGCAAACTAAGTTCCAACTTAAAACTAAGTTATAATTCAAAATGGTTGAAAATATTTCGTCAATGCAGATTATTATATTAATAAATACAGAAATAGTTAACATTTTAAATCTACGTGGTTTAAAAATAAATCATTGTTGGATAAAATTAAGGGTTTTTAATCATTTTTGACACATGATTCATTTGGACAGGTGATTTTGAAGCGTCCTTTTTCAAAAATATTCAGTGTCCACTCTAATTCCGATTATTCATTCACGTATCAAGAGTCAGGGTGTTTTACGTTCTGTTGTAAGCCTTTATGTGAAGCTTGACAATACCTAAAAGGGTCTTTATCGGTTTTGTGTCATTCAATATATAATATTATTTCATCTAGCAGTTTTGTGTGATTTAAATTTATTGTGCATTAGAAATAGCAATTACTTCTGTGAAAGAAAATGTATACTACTGTAACTTTTTGTTCATTAACATTTCCTTCTTTTTACCATAATCTGTATACTCATCAGAAACATATATAAAATCTTATATATTATCCTGATATTGGCAGGTGTTGAATACCTTATGTTGTTTTATTGCCCTATATTTTGTATAATAAAAACCTTCAATTGTTTTTCCATTTTTCATTTTTGCAATCCTGTGAAGTTCAAAGAAATGTGTTTGAAAGTGTATGAAATTTTCATTAAACTTACAGCTGTTGTTAGATATCTGGTACATAAATCGCATAATTTTTGATTTACAAATCTATTATCTTAGTAATAAAATGCATTTTGTGTCAGATCACAACAATATTTTGTTTGTAATTTCAGATACCTTTTTTATTTGGTAAAAGATTACAGTAAAAGCGCTGTACCAGTTGACTTGCAACTGAAAACTCATATAAAAGCTATACTGAACTCTGCAATTGTATAGCACACTCTTCGAACTTCAGGCCTTATAACACCGGAAAGCTTTGCAGGCATGCCCAAGGTCTTGAAAACTCTTACTAGTTTATCGTCATTGATGAGACTCTTGGATTGCCAATCAATTACTTTCAACGTTTGCTGGCAAGAAGCTCGAACGGGTTCAAAGCCCAGGCAAAATTCATATATAACTGACGCTCACCTCAGTTATATATGAATATATATCGAGATTTTACTAAATAATAAAAAAGAGGTAAAAATCACTGAATATATAATGATTCTTATGTAACTAACTATAAAAATATGCAGCGAAATATCTTTACGACGATTAATATGGTCAGATAATTATAGGTAAGCGTGTTTCAGCATACGTTACTTAATATACGGCACATACATAAAAGTTATTAATTTTTCTTTATCATTTTTAATTAAACTAAAAAATATTCTACCCACAATATTTAATCTTCGAAAACCAACATTAGTCTTTCTCGAAACACAATTTTTATACAATAATATTTTTTTATGTTAAAAAATATCACACACCCTATATAAGTAACTTTGTACCGATAGTTTGATTTATAAAAACGCATACAATAAAGTCGTAAGATAAACAACATTAAATCGAACAAACCATTAATTATATACTTACGTTGGTTATTTATACATGTTAACAAATAATTCATTATTATTATCGATGAGTTGTATTTATAGGCGGTGTTAAAATAACTATGAATATGTAAATCAATCCACTTCATTTATTAATAAATGTTCTTCACCGAAACAAATATGTTTAAGTCTTCATGGATCACGAAAAATAGAAAAACCTTAACATATTATTTCATGATTTAAGTATGAAGAAATACAATTATATTTTTTCATATTTATTAAATTATAAAATTCTATAATAATTGTCTCGTCATTCAAATTTGTTTTTTAAATAGTTTCTAAAGATAATAAAGGTGAATATCCTCGTTGAATATTATTTGTAATATCTTCGTCATTAATTTCAATTACAATTTCATGCTACATAATTTCGCTTCAGTCACCTTAAATTTTTGAGCAATCTTTACATCATACAATGAAAAATATAAGAATAAGATATATTAAATTATAAAACAACGTTTTATTTGCACCATGACAGACGGACCAACATTGGTCCGTCTGTCTACTGTCCGGCTGGTACTGCTGCATGAATTTTGATGAAACTTTATTTGTTATATAGCTATTATAGGCAATATATATTTTTACATAAAATGTTTTTTTTTCTCTTTTTAAGCGATAAATGTGAAATCTATTGAACGGTTTTCTCGAATATTATTTTTGTTCTGTTTGTAATTGTTAGGAGATGATTTTTATGAAAGAAAAAATAAGAAAGTTGAGCCAAATTTTAAAATGAAAATTACTTAACGAACCCATCAACGTTACTTATGTAACTTTATTACTTTTGTCATAGCTGTCAGACGTTTGACAGTTGGCGAGATTGATAAAATACGCGATCGATAAAATATTTAAAGCAGATGAATCGGTCGGAATTATTTTATTTTTGTTATTAATTTTAATTTTACCAACTTCTATTTAATATTCATAATTAAGAAAGGAGACCGTCCTTCGGGTCTACTAGTGTCAAATAACACTACTGTTAAATGAAAAATACACAAGTATATAGGTAAGTATATATTTATATACATAAGTATATAGGTTTTCAAACCCTCGTTAACCCTTTCTCAGTATTTTCCAGTTTTCTCATAATTCATAACGTCGTTATTATATCTCGCTTACTTCTTACTTTCCCATTGAAATGAAACCCAGTCTTCCAAAATCATGTTTGTTTGATGTTTAATTATTACGTTGGATGTTTTATATCTTAATTTTAAAATTGTTACGCTAATTATGTCTTAATAATAATAAAGCATTTCGTGTCAGTTATAAGAATTAATATATTTTTTTGTGTAAGAGAAAATGTTTCAAACAGTCAACAGCTTTTCGAAATCCCTGGCAAGAACACCTCTTATTTAAACACCTTAAAATGGTTTGCTCGGATTTCAATTACGTTGCGATGCTTTCATTCAGTGAATGCTTTAATTACAGTGAAGTGCAAAAGCGAATAAGATGTTGATAGCTAAAAAAGTAAGATTCAAGTAATCAATTTACTTACTATAGTATCATTTAGTTGCAATTTCACTGCTAAATAAATATTACAATAAATTGTAATCCAAATTATAAAACTGAACTGAACTTTAAAACTATATATATATACATAGTTATAGATATTCATCAAAACTTTTTTTCATGCCTGAGCTTATACAGTAAAGATAAGTCACACAAGCTAAATCTGCTTCTAGCTTTTTGAATTGAAAGCAAACCTTCCCCAGGCACTCAAACTGTACAGTCTTGCTTCCAAGCTAAAATCAGTGGTGTAAAAATAATTAAGTCTAATGTTTTACAGCGGTATTTAAACATTTACGAATAGTCATCATCACTGAAATACTGAAATATACCGTTTCAGTATTTTAGTTTTGTAAGCCCAATGAGGTATGAAATTTATGATTCTAAAAGGCTATCAATATAGGAATTAAAGCCCATTCATAATATTCATTACATTCATAGTTAATTTAAACATGATTTAACGAACCTACCATTTTGTGCTATAAAAATAAGTATGGATTGAACGAAAAAAACCTTTCCAATAAATTTGAGGGAATCAGCACCATACATTTATTTTCTTAGAGACATATAAATTAGTGTAAACCAGGATAATTTCAGGAGAATTTTGAGACTTAGTAAAAATAGCAGTAAAACTAAATGGAATAAAAAAATATCGACAAAAAACGCCGGCCGTCCCGCCCGTCATGTTTTGAGCCCATGATAAGACGACAATAATCTGGAATGGGTTCGAAACTAGTCGGGAAAAGACCGATAAATTAACGTGAATACAATAAATAAATAAATATATTTACCTATCATGGTTTACGATTGTTAAATATTAAATTAATTTTAATTAGTAAATAATAATGTTATTTATAATATAACTTAGAACAATATGAATTTTAATCTTCATTGCGCCTTCTGTTTGCTCATTTGTAACATATCTATTTGTTTTTACGAATTTTATTTTACCTTTACTTAAGCATTTTAAACTTATATATTTGTAGACATCGGCCGGCAAAACTGGAAATTCTTATTTCGATTAAATCTTTAGAGGATTTATAAATCATAAAGTTTTTATAAATCCAATAAATATTTTGTGTATTCAAACTTTAATTCATTATTTAGAAAGCCTTAAAAGGTTCTATAATTTATTAAATTATCTTTGAAAGAAATTGGCCATATATTCTCTTAAATAAATATTTTGTTCAAGTTCAGTTATTCTATGAAAATATACATTTAATAATTTAAACACTGCCAATGAACAAAAAATTGTGTATTTAAAAAATATATCTTTATTTTTAATTTTATACTATATTGTATTGCTTATATAACGTTGTCAAAATGGTATATTCTGGTGAGTTCTAAAGTAATATTTAGATTGAAGGAGAAACGGACTAAGAGATTAAAATTCAGACAACTTTCGTTATTTATGGAAATATATTTTCATTTATACATATTATAAAATATAAATTACTTTTACCATTGCAGTCTTTTACAAAGATAAAATCTGCAAAGGCTCTTAATGAAGCGCCCTGTCTTTGAACCTGTGAGAACACCGCTGTAATGTAATGCAGTACTTAGGTATTTTTTATCTACGTATCAAAATAGACATCGTA
The DNA here is from genome assembly GCA_963555665.1 of Dircenna loreta. NCBI lineage: Eukaryota > Metazoa > Arthropoda > Insecta > Lepidoptera > Nymphalidae > Dircenna > Dircenna loreta. Next base: position 3,104,734 of record OY743099.1, on the reverse strand, counting down.
TTTTAGAACTTAAGGCGAAATATGTCAGTTATTATTACGCGTTAAAATGAAACTACCTTCATTATCTGGAAGTCTTTCATATTTAATATATGAGTTTTAACAGAAAGTAATAGTATAAGAAAACTATGTTTGTACATTAAAGTAAATGTTTTTTTTTATTCTCAATATTGGGTTCGAAACTAGTCGGTCACATTACGATTTAATTATACGTGAATACAACCGGGTAAATAAAAATATAATTTTGATGATATATAGTTTACGCTATTTATTTTATTTATTTTTATGATCCCTTCAGTTTGAACAAAACGGGTCATAAGCATAAACACTAATAAATTATATATTTTAAAACAACATGAATATTTTATGTAGAGGGTAGGTGTAATGAAGTCGAATCACTTTATCACAATCAATTAATTTAATGTTCGATTTTCAAAATAAAGAGAAAAAAAAACGATTTTTTATAAATAAGTTGGTGCAGGCGTCATTTGTAAAATTTTACCATTAGATAACTTTTATTTATTAAGTCTCCAGTGATTGTTTGAATTCCATTCATTATTCTTCTTTGTATGAATTGTTTTAAGGCTAGTGTCCAAATTTTAAGCTTATCATAAATGACCAGCTCTGTACCTTAAAAAATTTTTTTCTTTGAGATAATATGAAAAGTCTTTACATCCTGAAAGTTAGATTAACAATTTTAAATACCTAGGTTTAGCAGCTAATTAAAGATGAATGAAAAAATATTGTGATATAAAATTAAGGAGATCTTAGTAATCCGTAATTTCTTCAACATGTTGTATAAAAGTACGACAGCTGAATATAATGGTTTTAGTCACTTAGGCCGTATTTTAGAAAATTAATTATTCTCCTTGTGCGCAAATACTTAACGTTCAAAGTTTTTCATATTATATATATATTTAACTGTAATTCGTATTCTGTACCAGATTATTCTATTTTAAAATCATTTTATTTAAAATGTATATGAATTGTTTTATGAAATATATTATGATAAATCATGCAAGTCCAAAGTGGGTTAGGTTTATAATAAAATATAAGATGTTAAATTTCTGAATTATTTTAACATTAGATGAAATTAATATTAATTTTATTATTTATTTATATAATTATATTCTTTATTTATATAATTACGTTCTTTATAATCGTCATCTAAATAATTATACTAGTAATTTTATGAAAAAACGTTACAAAATATGATAATTTAGGAAAAACTTGCTTTTGTTTCGGTAGTTCTAATAGGAATTTAGCCAAAAATCATCATCAAAACGGTTTATGCTGGGCTGAGAAACCACAGATGCTATGTCTGCTCTTTTCAACAGTTAATGTTCTTTGAACGAATTTTGAATGGCTTATTGAAATAAAATTATTGATGTATCTATAATTTTGTCAATATATATTTATTATTAAAGGTTGAATAATTTTAAAATATTCTATTTATGAAGTCAATCTTACAGTCTGTTTGTCTGGATGAAACTGATCATTTATTTCATTAAATTAAAATAATTATTGTATTATGTTGTGTGCCAAAAACAAGTTTTGAATAAGATACCAATATAACAACGAATTGGTTTGTTAAGGTCTATAGAGATAGCACTTAATAGTTTATATTTACGTTATATGACGTCACAGTAAATTTTAACGTGAAAGCTTTATACATGATTCCTTTTTTTGCTTTTTATGCAAAATGTTGTCTAAATTACTTTTATAAGACATCAAGCCGTCCTAAACGAAAAAGTATAATATTGTCATAAAATGCAAAATGATGTAGACATAGGACTTTACAGTTATGCTACCTTAAAGCTATACCTTTTATACTTTTTTTTTAAAGAAATAATCTTCTCGGAAGCTAAAAATCTATATATTCAATAACGATACTTTATATTTTTTAAAAAGATTTAATCAATAGATTCGCGTCATGTGGAAGCTAAGATTAATGTATTTTTAAGAAAAATCTTAAGGCAACACTTAATATAGATGTATTTATTTTACTAAAGTCATGTATAGCTTCAATCTTATTCTTTTAATTGTCATGATAAGCTTGTCTGTAAATTGTTTTGTTTTATCATATTTTTTTAAAATTCTGAATAACACAAATAACAGGATTACTAAAAATATTTTTATATTTGTTGTAGATGTTTTTGTCAGTAAGGATTATTTTTTAATGTTTGTGAAGTTGAGGCCTTCAATTTCTAACCTCTTCTCCAAAAGAAGCGCCTTATGCCAGAAGTCATACACAATGTCCAAACTAACTGCCATTAACGCTTATTCGGTGTATTCGGTTTATTGGGAGATCGACTATGGCAAAAAACAATTTTGATAATCATTGGTCAATTGACTGTTCTTTATATTTTAATAACTGGTGGTTGATAATATTTAACTAGCGTCCATCATAGCATTAATATGTCTGTTACTTACACGCTTACAGCTGCTTTAATAGTCAAAGCATGGTAGTATTCTGCCGCCCGTCACACAAAACAGCTTGATATTAAAGTTCCCATTTCCTGTAGTACCTAATAATTCACCGAAAACAATAAACAGGCTCTTGAATTTTCAGAAGGAAAACAAAATCATCTCCAGGGTTAGAAAACACCACATCCATTCTCTATTTGCTGACAAAATCCAGATGCAGGTCGGATCCGATCGCAAATGTAGTTCGACGCGAGCGTTAAATTGGCACTCCGTACCAGTCAATGTTATTTATTGGTTAAGTAGATCCAACAAAGAGGACATATGTTTATCCAAGGAAATGAATAAGCCTTTTAAGTAATTGAGAGAGACTTTTTACCGTCATAAATTTAAATTTATAGATCTCTCCGCGTAATTAGTGGTGCGTAACGACGGATAGTCAGTTTGATACGCAGTAAATTCCCCAAGGATTATGACTTCAACAGAGAGGATCTGTGAGAGTTTATCGTTAATAGCGTTAATACTGTGCAAAATAAATCTTCTAGAAATTGCACTTGAAGAATTAATGCTAAGCTACGAATTTGTATTAATATTATTTATCGAAGCAAAACTATTTATAACTATATATTTGACTAACATCATCGTATATGTAACATACATGCTTCTTACTCCAGACAAAAAGAGAAAAGACTTGTACATTCATTGAAAAGAGAATCGAGAATTTAAACCAATGAAAATCGCCGAAACTCTAAACATTCGAATTATTGGACGATAATATCCAATCACGTTTTTGAATGGTGGTCTATTTAAATTTGGTCTCTTAAAATAACAGTCTGATGGATATATAAGTATAATGTTTGAATTTTGGTATTATATAATGCCCATTGTATTACTGTATATCTTCAAAATTCATTTTAAATATAAACTTTGTTTTTATTTCACAATTTCATCTTTAATTTGATTTAAATCAAATAATATACGCGTCGTAATATAATATCGATTTAATACAAAACATTTTTAATTTTGATAATGAGTCAAAGCCACAAAGTATAACACCAGCTCAAAAAAATAATTGCAGTGGTAATTATTTTTTTCAAGAAGCAGAGCTGATTAACAGAAAGGCCTCGTCATAGGTATTTTTATAAAGTCATACTAAAATCCTTAATTACATAAATACATAATCTAAGATATAAAATACTCTAAAGAAATCTTGTCTGGATCCATCCCTTCATATGCACGGTCTAAATCGGAAATATTGTAGTATCTATAACCTCACGAACATTGCTTAGTTGCTTTCTTAAATTTGTTAAACGGTAACGCTTGAACGTTTTCCGGGAGCTTGTTTAAAATTTGTATTCAGTGCCCCATAAAAGATTTACTTACTTTTTTGAGCCGAATAACAGGTAATGTAAGCTTAAATTTGTTCTTCGTATTTAGATTGTGAATACTATGTTTAATAATAAAAGTAGTAGAATTCTTATATGCATATTTAACATTATTTTAAATATACTGTTCGCTGACCGTGAGTACTTTGATTTGATTAAACATATTTTGTAAAGAATCTCTAGGGTCCCGATTATAAATTGCATGGATAGGTTTTTAATACAACGAATACAATACGACATTATACTATGAAAATAACTGCAATAAATTAACTTCGTATTCCTAAAACTAGGCCAGCCAGTGGTAACATGATAACGTTTAATAGAGGGGTTTGTAAGCCATCCTCATTTACATTCGCAAGAGGATTTGTTAGCGATTCAAAGTCAAGATTAACATCTTTACTTCTGGACTCGTATCGAATTATTCTAAGTCTATGGTTTAGTTGAGGAGGTGTTGGTTGCTATTGCTGGAATTAGCGCTGGATCTTGTATCGTTCTAAAACTAATATTATCATTGAAATTTATTTCTTTTTTAGTTTCAAAAGTGAATGGGACATTAAGAAGTCATTCTAACAAGAAATCTTCTAGCGTATATAATAATGTTTAAATATCAATGAATAATCAGCAATTTGGATTGCCAGGAGTCGAGATGCCGTACCAATGATTCCTGATGAATTATACTGGGAAATACCACAAAATTCTTTGATATTTTCCGATTTAATTTAGTTACACGGAATGTTAGACAATCAACCACGGTAATTTTATTAAACTCTTATCTACTCTAATCTGATAATTTAATTAAACTTATTGATTTCATATATAAGACTTTTAAATGAAATGAAGAATTTTATAATAATTGGTTTATATGAAACAAGCTCTGTCATTATCGAGTTTTGATTGAAATTTCATATAATTTGGTATACGAGAGGCATTCCGTCTGTATGAAAATGTTGGTCAATTCCCAGTTCGTGATTCGTATTCATTTCGTCCGGATGCATTTACATAATTGAGTTGCTCTTGTGAATTGTGTAAACTGAAATTGCTCATCTCATATAAAAATACTTTGCCTTTTCGAAAAAAATAATTGTGTTGTTTGTTGACGTTACCTTAGTAGGGTCAGAGGTAAAAATTATTTCACTTTATGCATAAAAGTTAATTAACAGTTATCTACTGTGGATTTATCCTTTTTTACTCAGGAATTTAAGATAAAACAAGTAGGTACCAGGTTTGACTACGTCATCAAAAAAATAATCAAGGAAGTATTTTTGAAACATTTTTCAATAGTACTTGTTGGTTAAAGAAAGTAGTATCATATATGTACGACGAATATACACTAAAATCAGTAGCCCTACAATACGAGTACTTCTGTTCCTTGATCTAGTAATTTATCGGATATCAGATATTGAAATAAAACATTTAATAAAAAGGCTGTAACAATCAAGAAACCGCATTCGTGAAATTACGTTGACCATTCCATTTGAATACAATCAACTCCTATTGTTATTGGTTTTTAATGGTATGAAATGTATTTGTACCGCTGTTGTGTAATCAACTGACTCAATTTGAATCAATTGGACGTGAATTTGCATACTTAAAAATGCTTAAAAAACTACGTTTTTTTTAATTAACTTATATATACTATAAAACTAGTAAATTGTTACAGAAACGGGACATACAAATTATATAGGAAAATCAACAAACTATTGATTATAGTTCGAGAAAAATCTGGTGCCCAATATAAAAAGTACATTTCTCTGTGTAAAGTGCTGGATCACAAACGTCACTAAAATAAGTTTCTGTGCTGAAGCTACTATTATACCTATAATATATATCGGCGCAACAACGAATTGTACGACTAATGAAAATCGGCGAGTCATCGTGCAGGTGTTTCAAACTTTGTAAACAAGTGATTAGTGATATTTGCCCTACTCCTTCGACTATGCTGTGTATAAAAGCGAGGCACAAGGAAGGGAAACGGTCGATTCGTTTGTTACTGTTCATACGGATAACAACTGTGTAAAATTACTTTACTTAAAATAAAGTTTGAGTTTACTGTATTGGTTTATTTCTATTATGGAACACCAAAATATCAAGGAAAATAGATAATGACGTCAGCTGTGCCTGACGTCATAGTTTTTAAAAGATACCGGACCGGCTTACTTCGACATATATAATATACTATAATATAATATTTAAATATATACATCGGCACAAGTGAAACACTCGGATACCAGATGCCAACTGTTTAGTAAAAATTATCTTGGCTAAGTTCACACACCCTATTACAAATCACACGCGTCCTCATTCGCACACTTAAACATGACCCTACACTACTAATTTAAATCCTTACTTTAAATATTTGATATTATAGTTCCCACAAATAATAAATATAAATTTCAACGCTAAAAAAAAAAATTAATATTTATCTCTGAAATTCCGTTGGGAACTTTTGAAAACTGGTTGAAATCGTCCCATTTGAATAAACGTCATAAGTAGTGCATTTTCTTTTTTTAAGGAAAACGGATCACTCAAGTAAATAAGTCGGAACTGCTGACTAGTTTCAGCTTTTTTCAACAAACTGACTTAATAGCAGAAATTCCGTTACATTTTTCTTACTGAGGTAGGAAATTCTAAGTGTGGGGAGGGGAGGTGAGACCTCCTCTCCACCTACTCCTCCCCTCCTCACACTTACTATAATCTAAAAGATATCTTTCAGCAGCCAAATGAGGGCGTCTATAATATGTACATGGTTATAAAAAAAAACAAGTTATTAAAAATATAAATATAAAAAACAGTATTCAAACTATTATGACCGTTGTGCTATAAAGATAATTTCCAGACTTGGTAAAGTAACCTAAAAGTACTTACACTTTAGTAGATGCTACTGGAGCTCCAAGAAGACCAGAGGTGTTTGCGCCATAAGTATATTTTATTCTTTTAGACTTGTTTTGTCAATATTGATTTAAAAAAAAAACCTTTGTTGTGTTATGTTTATTGAAAAAAATATTAATATTAAAAAAAACAATATGGAAGACAAGTAGCTATAATACAGTTCAATGCAACTTTTTAGCAAATGAAATATTTATTTAAATTGTTATAATGGCGCGTTAAGCGTTATTAAAATTGAGAGCAATTTTAAAATGTAAGAGTATTTTAATAAATTAAAGTATGAGACTATTATTATTATAAAACAGTATATATTTTATAAAGGGTACTAATAAAAAATATATGTTTAACATAATGTACGCGTCGGGGCAAACACTTTGTACGTGTTATATTCATATACTCGTACATACAAAACAAAAGTTTAAACTAACTTCATCTCATTGGTCCATTCAATGTAACAAAACAATTTTAAACAACTATATTTGCAAATTAAGTTCTTCAGTTGTTGCTGTAATTAAATTAAAATGACCAACCCGCTATTAATAGTTCAAATAGGTTCGGCCATTATGCGTTGTGTGATATTTAAATGATCGAAAAAATTAAAAATGGCCTATAAACATGTTTATAATAAAAATAATAATAATAATTATTTATTTATTTCAGATTTACATCAGTAAAAACTTAAAACTAATGTTCGTACGACGCATTGTTACGATTCGGTCTCTTATGAAGCCGCACCCCACAGACACATCAGTGGTGAGTCCCATCGTTCAACTAACACATTCAGAATTCCGTTGGAGAAGTCACGGTGACGGGCTAACAAAAAGTTGCATCGTTTTCGCACAATCGCATTAAAGTCATCCGAGTGCGCTTCCGTAAAAATGTGTGAGGCACTGCACTGACTCGGCAGCCCCATCAGAACCCTGAATGCGTCGTTGTACTGGACTAGTAGATCGCCGTATGCCCGCCACAAATATTGAGCCTAAAGACTGCAGGTGTGAAATGACTGGCAGTATGCTTTAAAAAGTGTTCTTTTGATTTCGTACACCTTGTGAATCTCCGAGTCAGCATGTTGTATCAGACAGACAGACATACCACAGTCATAGACATATCACAGTGTTATATATTATTTGACGATTGGATTTTTCGTTCTAAATTAATATAACAATGTTTTTACTAGAACAAAAAACTTTCATATTTGAAAAAGTAGTTGAAATTTGAGGCTTAATAATAATACCAAAATAGTTTTCCATTGCCTTTATAAAACAATATCTATTTTAATGGGCAGATAAAAACTAAGTACTGCACTAGACTTCTGGAAGTCTGCAATTCTCAAAGGCACTAACATACGGCGCTTCATTAACAGCTATTCTAAGTGTTAGCTTTGTACAAAAGCGCAGTAGAGAAGGTCTTTATATATAACGTACTTATATAATAAATTATATAATATAAGCTAAAGAAAAATAATTTATGTAATTATAAATTTATAAATATGATTACAACAAAATATATGTCGGTGAAAGCGATTTCGGAGCTATAGAGCCATAATCACTTACACTCGGTGTTACAGTTTTCATATTATTTCATATTATATTTCATAATCTCGAAAGTATTATAATATAACCTCGATTTGAAAGTATTATATTAAATACTATAGGTATAAACCTATACTATTTAATATAATACTTTCAAAACATTTTTTATACATAACATACCTTTTATCAATATTATTTGTAATACTCTAGATATTAATTCTTGAATTATTCTTATTGCTTTCATTGATGGTATTAAAATAAATAAAAGTATATTTTGACTAACGTAGAGTTAAATAAAGATTTATTTAAAAGAAAAAAATCGTTATTATTTTTAGAACTGTGTAAGTTAACAAAGAAAATCAGAGGTTTTATCAAAATGTTTTTCATTCATTATTTAGTTTTAATCCAAATTCGAATTAGTCTAATTAATTAAAGACTCAAGATTTAGGCTCAAAAATTTGATGGAAATTATGTTTGAATAAATGTGCATTATAAATTATATATTTTTTGGTATGAAAATAATTTAAGAGTGTACAATTAAATAAATGTAGAGCCTTCTTTTTTACTTTACTGATTTTCATTCTTAGGCCTCCATTCTTCAAGCATGTCGTCTCTAGAATTCCTTGTCTTCATCTATTCGACAAAACCATTTTATTACCATTTCATTTCTCTTACACCTCCTATTCGTTTTGTATTCTATTATTTTGTTTATAATAAACTGTAATTAGGTTTTTTATTAGTGTAAGTCTGCATATGATGAGACCAGCAATGGTGGAGCGATAGATCCATCATCGCTTAGACTAGGTGTTGCTTCATGTTACCAGCGCGGTAAAATTTTAAATATAAATTGCTTAAATGCAGCTTTATTTAACATATAAGACGTGGTCGTATGGTTCTTATACTTCCGTACCATTTATTATTCTGTTGTTTAATGCTGTTAAAAAGGTAAATTAGATTAAAGATAATTATTATAGAATAATTAAATATAGAATACTATATAATAATTTGGAATTTTATTTTAGCCCCGTGTTTTTCATTTATAAATGGAATTGTAACTCCTTTAACTAAAAGACTTAATTACCACCAAGACTGTAGTAAGTGTAATGTAATCTTGGTGGTGATTGAATTGGCTTTGTCTTACTGGCTGGATACTAGACGCTTTTAACAGCTGTTTGCTATTTGCATTCGCATTTACACAATCAGCACACAATTCCGCCCTCCATTGAATATAACAGCGGATATAATACTGAAGGGTTGTTACAGGATTCTTTGTTGCCACTCTTTTTATTATGGCAAGGTCGAAGAATCGCTTATTGCCAAGTATAAACGAGACTTAACTCTAAGGCACCCATTCCGCGTTAGTATCAGCATATCAGTTCCAGTCTCCGTAGTAAAAAACAGATTAAAAATGTTTGCTTTTAAAGCTTTGTGATAATTTAATTCTAATTGTATAACGAACAAATCAAGAATTTATGCTAAATGTCCTATTTATTCTCCGTTTTTATTTTCCTTTTTTTTCGTTACTTTACGTGTTAGGTCGTTAAAATATTTAAGGAATCTTTACCAGATATCCACACTGATATTCATGTTTTTTGGAATAAATATGGAAAAATATAGTAATTATAACTCTGTGTATTTTTATAAAATATTGACAAAATGTTTTAGTAAAAATGTTTAACAATCACCTGAGACTTTAATATATTTATCTGATGAGGCTAACATTTTAATTTTAATGCATATTGTTGATAAATACAGACAAGACAGCGGTTTGTCATCCGTTTTGTGAAAATAAATATATAATCTTGTTTTACAGATAAATTAGAACGGCGTCAAAAAAAAAATTGTTACAATGAGAGCAAGTTTACACTTATTGTGTGGCATTGTGAGTCTGGACATGTTGTTACCATTGAATTTCACTAGCCATTTACCTCATCGTCCTCCAGTTCTCTAAGCTTATTGATTGATTTAAATAGATTTGATTTATTTTTTATGATTAAATTTCTTAAACACATATGTAAATATAGAACCTTTTTTTTTTTTTTTTTTTTACATTGAACTAAGTTGTTGCTTGACTACACTCCACCTGATGGTAAGTGAAATGTAGTCATAGGTGGTAAGGCGCATCAACTTAGGAGCAGCCTATTCACTCTTCGCTTGAAGACACCCACATTGTACTCGGACGGAAATACCGACGCAGGCAAGCTATTCCAGTCCTTCGCTGTACGAATTAAAAACGACGAGGCAAAACGTTTCGTACGGATAGGTGGAATATCCACAACGAAAGGATGGATGCTCGCCGTGCGTCGGAACGTCCGGTGATGGAAGGGGGATGGGGGAATTAGTTCATGTAATTCCTTCGCACACTCACCAAAATGTATCCTATAGAATACTGAGAGGCTCGCGACTCTACGTCTGTGTTCGAGACTATGGAGTTGAGCGTCAACCAGCTCAGGGTCACCAATTAGCCTCTTAGCTCGCCTCTCAATTGAGTCCAGAGCTGCAAGATGACATTTTGCGGCACCAGCCACTATATGGCCACAGTACTCCACACACGACCTGATTTGTGCTTTATATAGTACTAGTAATTGTCTCGGTGTGAAGTACTGTCGGACCCTCGCAAGAACGCCAAGCTTGCTGGCGGCTGCTCTTGCTCTAGACTCAATGAACCGACCAAAGTTGAGGTTCGAGAAAATCTCTATCCCTAGCAACTGAAGTCGGTCACTGTATTCCAAAGATACATTCCGGAAAGTAGGAGCCAAGGTGAAAGGGCTCCTTTTAGCAGTGAATAAACACGTCTGCGTTTTGGTGGCGTTGAATTTAACAAGGTTGGCATTGCCCCATAGGGAGACTGCCTCTAGCTTGTCATTCAAACGCTGCACCATGGCTTCTCTTTCAGCCTGTACTTGATCTCTACTGGCCCGATTACTCGGCAGGTATCTTTCCACCACTGTGCTGTCGTCTGCATACCCATAGATACCGGGTTTGAGCAGATCGTTAATATGCAGCAGGAAGAGAGTTGCAGAAAGAACGGACCCCTGAGGAACTCCGGCATTTATTGTTAAGGGCTCCGATGAGCACCCGTCAACAACCACTCGGATAGTTCTTAGATTCAGGAAGTCCGTTACCCAGCCGATCAGACCAGGAGATATACCGTACGCTGAAAGCTTGCTTAAAAGGCCCGCATGCCAGACCCTGTCAAATGCCTTCGAGACGTCTAGAGAGACGGCGACCGCTTCTCCATTCCTCTCGATAGCTTCGCCTAAAACATGTGTAGCATACACTAGAAGGTCCCCAGTGGACCTATTTCGGCGAAACCCATACTGTTGGTCACTGAGGAGATCGTTACCTTCTAGGTATGTTAGAAGGCGCGAGTTCAATACACGCTCCATAATCTTGCAGAGTATGGAGGTGATTGAAATCGGTCTATAATTTGCAGGATCGGCACGACTGCCCTTTTTGGGCACTGGCTGCACGTTTGCAAGCTTCCAGGATTTCGGCACTATTCCAGTCTTGAAAGAGAGGCGATACAGACGTGTCAATATAGGAGACAACTCAGCTGCACATATCTTGAGCAGAATAGCTGGTATACCATCAGGACCACTGGCTTTGTTCACATCTAGACGACACAATGCTCTCCATACCTCTTTGTTTGTGATGCGGATTTCAGGCATCGAAATCCCGCAGTGAGGAAGATGTGCTGGGGTTGTGTTGCCAGTGTCTAGATGCGAATTTTCAGCAAAAAGAGAAGCAAATAGATTCGCTTTCTCTTTCGCTCCATGAGCCAGAGATCCATCTGGCTTCAGCAGAGGAGGCAGTGAGGTTCGGCAGAAATTCGACTCAATCGCTTTGGCAAGGGACCAGAAAGCTCGACTGCCTGATGGCTTACTTGAAAGCTTCTCGCCAATTTTAGCGATCCGACCAAGTCGATTCCTCCGTAATGCCTTTTTGTAGGACTTAGCAGCTTGGTTAAAGGCTCTCTTCTTGAAACTTACATCCGGAGCTTTGCAGTCTCGAGCATCAGCCCAAGTAACATATGCCGAATGCTTCTGCTTTTCAGCATGACCACACTCGGCATTGAACCATGGGCGAGCTTTGCCACCGATAGGTACTTCAGCAAACGGGATAAAATACTCCATTGCCTGATGCACCACATCAGTTATAGCATCCGCGCAACTCGACGGATCCTCAGAAGAGAAGCAGACCTGCCGCCAAGGATAAGATGCAAAGAAGTGCCGCATCTCATCCCAATCTGCTGACTTGTATTTCCAAATTCGCCTAACACCATGGGGATCTAAATCCGGCTGGGAATAAGTAAATACAGATTTCACCAGACAGTGATCAGAGGTCCCCAAGGGGGAGGAAACCTCTACAAGGTACCTGTCCGGATCAGTTGTCAGCAGAAGGTCCAGGCAATTAGCTGTATGGCCTTCTACATCAGGTACCCTTGTCGCTTGCCTTACCAGCTGAAAGAGGTCCAAAGACAACGCAAAGTTCCGCGCTTCTCTTCCAGCATGGTCGGTCTTCTGGTATGGGAATAGCCAGTCTTGATGACAGGCATTAAAATCCCCCAGAAAGACGAGCTGCGCTAAAGGGTACTGATGCAGAGCCGTATCAGCGGCCTCACTGAGATATTCAAATAAGCGAGTTGTCTCCTGATCACCGCTGTGCGAACGGTAAACACAGGAATACAGGATTTTTTCGTTTCCTGTGTCTACTAAAACCCATAGCACTGAAAAAGTGGGGTCTTCAAGCTGGCGGAGACGCATAAAACAGAGGTCATTCCGGACATACACACAAACCCCGGCACGTGGGCGGAAATTATGCTCCAACGTGTAATTAGGAAACTCGAGGTGTGCAGCGGTCAAAGGACTTTGAATCTGCGTCTCCGTCAAAAAGAGCAACTGCGGCTGCTCTGTCTCCAGGTGATGGTGGACAGGTAAGATATTAGAGTGCAAGCCTCTGATATTAGTGAGGTGCACATGGAATGAGGAGGAGTGCAACCGCTGTGAAAACGTTTTGCCCTTTTTGACTTTTTTCATAAGAAATAATTGTGGAGTGAATAGGATGGAAAATGGCAGTTGAACGAGGCGCTACGTATCGAACCCGGCGTTGAAACTGGTGTTGTCATGCCACTGGGGGGCTAGTCTGGAGACTGCGGGGACGCCCGAACCCCCCCAGGGATCGCCATCGGGCCTCCTCATCTGGTCGCCAGCCAGCACGATGGAGCCACCCTGGGATTTTTCGCAGTTGGCGGGGCAGCCTTTCGTGGATGGCTGATCCACTACTTGGGCCCCCAACTACCTGCGGTCGGCCAGCGGAAAACCGTTTCTTCGGATCCCGCTACCCTCCACGACTAGACACCCGACACAATAAACACCAACTCGCCGCCTAACCGGCTCGCCAACGTAACGCAACTGTTCAGACCCAATTTCCCATGAACGGCTTCATCGTACAACGTGCCGGAACACGACTAAGTCGTTTTGCGGCACGACTTTTGTCGATGGGTGGTACTTAACAAAGGTATATTAGGCGAGGAGTTTCAATCAAAAGCTCAGGTCTAAACTATTTAATAAGAATGACAAATACAAATATTATGTAGAATAATATGTAATATGTAGAAGGTAAAAATGAAATTGCGGACAAGAGACGAAAAAAAAATTCAATAACATTTGAACATTATAAAATTTCCATAAATCCAATAGATACATGTCATTTCCCCAGGTTACATATTATATTCAATAAAGTCACGATATCTGGCTATTCGCTGTATTGAAGAAGATCAACTTTATGGCATGGCAATAAATATATTTTTAGTATTAAATAAAAATAAAATCTAAATAAACAAAATTATTGCAATAACTATTAATTGATAAGCTGATAATCAAAGTGACGAAATATATCTAATATGACAATAATTTCAAGCTTAAAATTTGAATTCCTAATGCGTAAAAAAGTAGAAGTTAAAGTACAGTAAAAAAATAGGGAACCGTGGTAGGAACTAAAGAATATAGTTTGTTCATACTCATTCTCTTTATTCATGTCAAGTTTTTTATTTAGTATTCTTACAAAAGTATAATTTCATTAGTATAATATTTTTTTTAATATTCTTAGAGTAGGTATATTGTAGAATAGTGCTACTAAAATAGGGAGCAATAATTTTATGATGTGTTAGCATTGGCGATAAATACGGTACAGCCGATGTAAGAGATTGTTAGTTAAGATAGATAAAAAGAAAAGAAGACTTTCTTCACAGCACCAGTTTACTCGCCAGCCCAAACCCACAGACCATTTCACAGTCGAAACATAAAGCAAAGTTTTTGGTACCAAATAACAATTCAAGAGGTTTCCATGTAAATCGTATACACAGAAGTAACATATTTTTTCTCAGTCAAAAAAAAAGCAGGTTGTTTACTATTTCTTGTTTTATAGACTAGCTGAGCATCTATAAATAAAAGATGGCACAAAGAATAATAAACAATTAAATCTTAAGTCGAGATTATAGTTCCATGCTATATAAATGTAAAAACTACGAATAAAAATGTTTAACTAGCTTGTAAGAATATTTCTATATAGATGGTTAATTAAGAATAGTATTATTCTAACATACTTTTTTTTCTTGCAACAGTGAAAAGTATATATTAAAAATAAGAAAAGCGTAGCTATTTTACTCGAAAATAACCATTAATAAGAAACTGTTTGTATGAGAAGAGTAAATGAATACAATTTTCTTTAGTCTATAAAATTACTCATTATTACTTTTATGTTTGTAGAATCCTTTTTTACTGTACGTAATCTAAGTAATTAACAATTTGTTTTTTATTTTTTTTTCCTAAATGTGAAGAAAAATAGTATATATGATAATATTAAAAGTTACTGTCCTCAGAAATCATTTTGTGGAATCTGGCTTATTGTCTGTAAAGTAAAAACAAAAACATAACACTAATGCGAGTCTATTTTAATAACTTTTAGCTTACAACATTATGAAAAGAAGAGCTTCGACAGGTTCTCAAATATCGGAGAAATTTTAATTATTATTATATTACGTTTTGTTTAAGCACATCAAGATTCCTACCTTTTGGACTCTGATAACTTTTCGGTAGTTATTTTAATAAAATATGTAATTACAACGAGGGCAAAAATTTATTTTCCCTTCAAAAAGTAATTTAATTTTAAAAGGAACAAATGTTATTTTCATTTGCCTGTGGTCAAATATCATTAAAAGCAACTAACTTTCTAATAAATTAAAAAAATTGTTTTCTCTTATTTATTTTTTAGTACAATTTTTTGTTGTTTTTATTGTAGGGTGTAGTTATTTTCAATTATAAATTAAATTAAATATAAATATTTCTTTTCTCTCATAATACGAATCCTTATAATTTTTTTATCAAGGCACGAGATCGTAACCTGGAACCTTTAATTAAGAATTACAAGTATTTAAATTAGATATTACATACTTTTGACGTTTTAAGAAGGTTGCACTTTTCGTTGTCACAGCCTGACTATCATAGCGATGCATGCTCTCCGTCTTCTAATGTGAGGTCTAGGTTCTTTATCCATCCGCACGTATTTTATATAAATAATATTGTCTTTTTGTCATGTATCATCCATTGCCATCACGTTATTATGTAAGCTAACTGACGTTTTTGTTGTTTATCACGGATTTCTATATAACTTAAATACATCTTCCTGATTGAAATTATTTATATCAGTATTAATATAAGCCTTAAAATTATAGAATTCTTATAGTTCTAATGGTACAAATTATAATAAAACTACTAAGTACAACATTTAAGGATATATTTGAATGAAACAAGTCCTCTTACCATATAATATCTATATACATATTTATTAGGCTTTATTCTAGTTATTTTATCGTAATTTGCTTGACTAGTTACTAACCA
Organism: Dircenna loreta; assembly: GCA_963555665.1. Taxonomy (NCBI): domain Eukaryota; kingdom Metazoa; phylum Arthropoda; class Insecta; order Lepidoptera; family Nymphalidae; genus Dircenna; species Dircenna loreta. Next base: position 3,088,609 of record OY743099.1, on the reverse strand, counting down.
ATTCGGGGTTTTTAGTCATGAGATCGAAGCATGGTGGACTTGCCACTTGAACAGGGTTCGAATTGAAACTGGTCGGGCAAGTTGCGATAAATTACCATGAATACATCCGGGTATTACAGGGAATACAGTCATGGCCTATAACTAATACAATATTAGAGAGATATAAAGAAAACCTATAGCAGAATTGAGTTTAGTTTATAAGGATGGTCGTAGGGTAATTGAAGCGAAGTAAGGTAGGGTAATTATATAAAGGTAAAATAAAACATCTCCATATGTTCATGTTTCGTCATTCTTCCCTATTCCTTTTGTCAAAAGTTATCATTTTTGCAGACGTCTATTGACGACAGCACTACTTATTATCAGATAAACCGTCTGCTTGCCTGACACCCAATCTACGGCTAAATTATATAATAGGAAACTACAGGGGCTATTTACAAGGTTCTTTAATCTTTTTTTTTGTATGATTTGTGTCATTAAATTGAGATTACGTAAAGAATTGAAATTAATATTTTTATAAAAGTCCATTGCTCATTCGATGCTCATATGATCGCTTATTCTACCGAAATATATAATTTCATTGTTTTCTTTGATATAACGTTAGCCGCTTTAAAAATATTGTGGATATTTTGAAATCGTTCCTTATAAGTAAAATAATGAGTGTATTTTTTTTTTATTTAAGTTTTAAGTGTGTACTTTTAAACAGAAAAATTTGAGCGACGTTTAAACATTTACTTCAAGAAGTCTATAAAAAGTTTCATTAACGGTACTTTTGTTGTAACGTAATTTATGTTGGTCCGTCACAATCCCAATAATTTAGCTTCGCTGGAATGAATTTCTTTATGTCTCGGATCTTTGTCTTTCCGTGTCATAAAATTTGATAGAATAGGGGAGAGTCGGTGATACTTGAATGCCTTTATTAATTTGTTTTTATATACGACAATTTAATTTAACGCCTCGTTGCTGATACATTTAGAAAATAATTTTAAGTTTATACTTTTGTTATGTATTTTAATTTTAGGGAGGCGTTTTATAAATAATAATAATTGCACTGGACTTACATTTTTTTCTTTGAGTACCTACATTTAAGATAAATATCACCTGATGTATCAAACTTAATTTATTTTGTATTTTCTCATTTATTTTTTATTATTATTTCATTTTAAACTTTCCCGACGTTAGGATTCTTCCAGTAATCATGGTTATTAGAAAACAATATGTTATTCTTGACGGCAAGTCAGCTAATTAGTCATATACCTCCAACGGTACCTTAGATTCCGAGCATAGAGTTTAGGATGTACACAAATTGAACTAACTACTGTTAGACCTCAAGATACTTCTTGAGGTCTCAAAATGCGCTTACAGACATATAATTTTACATTGTGCATGAGTTGACCAAAAGTGTTAAATAGTCTCCAACCATCTCCTATATTTTAAAGACACATTTTTCAATTTCAATTACTTCGTGTTGCATTCGTTTGAATATAACGTGTTCATTGAATGACTAGGCTTTACTATATTCGCACACTTCTCATTTCAACTTAGGCCTATTCTTGATATACGAGATATTTTTCCTAACTCCTCTTGATTTGAAAAATTTATGATAAAACCAAACCAAAGTCAAGTTTACATAAATAAAATAGTCTATAGTAATTAAACATTTGGTTTTCTATATATATAACGTTGTGTTTGAGGCATTAGTGATAAAAAGGAAAAGACAAATTGTTTCTGTTGTCCATATAAACGTAATTATTGTGAACAGGTTACGTGAAACGAAAATCGAAGTCATTAATAATTTTATTAACAACGGCTCGAAGATTGCGTATACTGAAAAAAAAAACTGAAGATAAAAATAGAATAAGAAAAACTTATTGTTTATCGTAAAAGCATCTCGATGAATATTCATTCTGACCCTTATCTAAGAAGGAACTAATTTAGAAGTAACTTTGCGTTGACGCCGCAAATAAAACTTCTGTGTCGATACGTCTGATTTGTAAATGACTGATGCCGATACCCCCGAAGTTTTCTTCGTCTAAATTATGACTGATTAATAAATGGATTCCATACCTAACTTAAAAGTCCTTTAACTAACTAAATTAATTCATTTTAGGGGTCAGGTTTCATTTCGTCAACTTTAATAAATTTAACTTTAAGATATAAAAAGTCGTTGCTATTACTAAAAATCCTTGGCAATGAAACTACGTTTGTTGCCAAGAAATAAATGTTTAATAATGTTTTATATAAAATAAATTAATTGAATTAATAAAATATTGTAGTAATGGACCAAGTTTCTGAGACTGTTACTGTTTTAAAAGACGATTTACATAATATTTCTTTCCTTACTGAAATGGTTTACTTATTTGTGTGATTCCTTTTTTATACTTAAACTGTCGTGATAAGTGACTATTATATTTATATTTTCCCGGCTGTGTTCACGAAGAAATTAAATCGGAATGTGACTAGTTTCGCACCCATTCGGGATTCTTAATCATAAGTCAAACGAGATTATATTACATTTCTTACCTATTGCTGTCATTAATTCGGGAAATGACCGCTATCTATACTAGCACTAGATACCAAAGTGATAGTACAGACTTGAACAGATGTGATCAATAGATCTACGATTCTTAACGTTCGAACTTCTAAATTATTTAGATATTGGTTTCGGAGTACTAAGCTCAAATTAAAAAAGGTACTTACCTTTTTATGAAAATTATATGCAAAAAGCAATTCGGCTAAAACGCAAAAGCATTTAAAAGTTTTAGTAATTTTTATGGTAATATTAATGAAATCCTCTTCTAGCTTATGACTATGTGAAGAAGGCTTTCATTTTGAATGAATGAATAGTGTATCATTTTAGTGTTGTGTACTAAAAAAGGCCAAACATCAAATTTAAGACATGAAAAAATTGATGTGCTTTTAAATGAGGATGTGATGAATGTCCAGGAGGTCTCAAATTTTTCAGAAATCACTGTTGATGCTTAATTACAACCTAAGATAGGGATCTTAGAACGCTCAAGAGACTACTGCCAAGTTATTCTGTTATATTTATTTACATAGCAGTGTCCTATAAATAATTACTATTTTCGTTCCACAAAAGAGAGCTGTCCATGTAATTTAGTGTTAGGACCAAGCGGTACTTTACGAGATAAGTTTAAGCAAATCAATACACTCACCAGTAAGTATTTAAAAAATATATTTGTACAAAAGAATACTAATAATCTAATTAAGCTTAGTGATTCGCAATATGAATATAAGAGTGTTACAGAAGCAAGCGTTACTTTTTACTTGACTCAAAAATTACTAATTCTGTTTTAAAATACTTCAGTTTCTTTTAAATGAGCAATGTTTATAGACATAACACATAACATAATTTTATTTTACAGTAAATTCGTAGTCTCGAAATCTTTTTCAGTACTAAAGTACGATTTCAGTACTGACAAGTAACACACATCAGTGCCTTTTATCTAGAAAGTAAATTAAGTGTAAGTCATTCCTTACCAGAGTGGTGGCGTATTCATCAGAACAATATAAACCTACTGGACCTCGGGGACTCATTCCGCTATACAACTCCATTACATCATACCATGAAATGAATTACTAACTAGAGCAAGTTAACACCGTAGCTGAAGTAATTTAGCACAATAAATAAAACAAAAAAAATAATCAAAAGGTTTATATTTCTAATAAAGGAACTATATTAATAATATACAAATACATTTATTATTTTCAGCCCAAAATAATATCGGTCAAAATGTTTTCTAACTTCGAAAGTTAATAAAAATATATATTTAATGTAGATATTATATCTCTCTCTGCATTATACAAAAAAATATTTTGATATATAGCTTTTATCAAGTTCCAATCTCGTTCACTTTATAAAAATTAAATTTAAATTATATATATTTTTTATTATGTAACTTAAAGCTATAAATGAAATAATTCCTTGCTCATTCAAAAATATTAATGGCATCAAAGGTTAGTCTTAACTACTTCTATACAAATGTATAAAATTGATACAAAATACAAGTTTTTTACTAAATAGTTCCAAGAAAGAATTCCAACTCAAATAAACGTTGTGTAATAATAATTTTATTCACCACGTTCATTTTGGCTTATTCAATGAACCCTAAATTAATACTAAAGACGTGATAAGCATCCTCAAGGGAAACTCTTCCACTGTACGTAATGAATATAAAGACCCAACAAACTATTTAAAGTTTATTAAACACTTCGATCAACAGCTCTTATTTTTATTTTATTTGACAAATCAATGACATTTAAGTATAAAATGTCATTTGAAAAGTAATTCAGTCAATTCCAAAAAACTAAATATGGTAATGAGCTTAAAAATTTTGCTGAGAGCCAAAAAATATTTTACAATAACTAATTTTTCTAGAAAATATTTATATGAAAGTACAGTGAATATGACTAACAAATATTAATCTTTGAAGCAAGGAATTTCTTATTGAAGATTTTGATATAACTATGCAACAAAAGACTTATTACTCTCTCTACACTGGTGATTACAACAATCAAGAGAGTCCTGTTTGAAAACCTCGGGAACGTTTGCTTTCAATTTCATTATGTGAGAAGCGGATTCCGCTTGTGTAACTTATCTTTGCTATATTTGAATAGGCATTATAACTATAAAAATAGGCTTTGATGAATTTATATGAATTTATACGAATTTATATGAATTTATATGAATTTATACGACTAAACTAAAATATTTTTTTGTAGTACCTACACTTGTTTTATTATTTGGATAACAGGTATTTTTTTTATAGAATTGCATATGAAATGGTCAATCCAATGGTGATAATGCCGTCACAAAATTTGGAAAGTTTTAAATAGGTAGTAAACATTAAATAATGGGAAGTACCAAAAGATACTGTTACACACAGGAGAATGTAAAATGAATGTCGTTTCAGGTCCCTCACGCTCTGTTAAAAACGTTAATATAGCTATCTTTTCAGTCTCTCTCTCTCTACAGTCTCTCCCTCTCTCTCTTCATTTCAGACCTATGTGAATCGGATAGCTGCCTGCTACGCAGTTCGATGGATAGCTAGCTTCTGACCTCCTACTTTTGTAGCATAGGGTAGGCTTGTGTATGGACGCTAGTCAGGAAATAAGTGTGTATTAGAGACGAAGCTTCTTAGCATTCCATGGATTCACCGTGCGGTAGCCGGGCCCATCGCGTTTCAGGGAGAGGAGTGCAAACAGCCCCTGGGACTTGCGACCCAAGTGTAGTTTTAAGGGGCCCCTTTAAAATGCGCATTCACGCTCACCATCAACTGGTTGCGCTCCTCTCCCTACCTAACCAAATTTGGAATGAACCTACCAATTCCGCCTTTGAAGTACGTTCTAGAAATGTACTGATGATAGTTCTAGAGAGGCCAAGATCTTTAAGTAGGTTATAGAGAGATTTCGCTATTATACCTCTCGCTCCCACTTCTACCGCGTACAAATTTACTATATACCTATTCCTGGTCAGTTCGTTGGTCAGTTCGTAATACTTGTTTACTTTAATTGTGTGATCTTTGGGGATGTTAGTTTCCCACGGAACAGTAAACTCCACAAGTATCACGCGCTTTAACTGTCTAGAGTACAGGAATATGTCCGGTCTGGATGACGAGACAACAATATCCTCAGAATATATATATATATATATATATAATATTAGAAGACGTTGGATGTAAAACCTGCTTACAAAGGTAATTTTGTCTGAAGCCTCTTTAGCCTCTGAAATACAGGATGGACCAATTCTCATAGTTAGAATATAGTCACAAGATTGCTATTATTTCAAAATGCAAGAGTATATAAAAATTATTAGATTTAAAAACTCCTTAAAAATTTACACAAGGTGAAACAACCTTTATATATATTAGATATAAGTATAGTACAAATTATTCATTAGAACGTACATGCAACTTCTGTTCACACTTCACCTATTTTATATTTGATAAAAGATAGGTCACTGAGATAGGTCACAAAGGTAATCAAATACAAAATAATATTCTGAAATAACACAAACAAAATTAAAACGTAAGTCATTTGTGTCCTAGGTCTCAAAATGTATTTCATCTAGCGTTATTATAAACTGGCTACTTAAACAATTCTAAGAATTAATGATGATATAGGGAAGGAAGGATGTGTAAAAGAAAGCACGGCATTTTGTGGGTTTTAACTTTTCCGTTCTGGAAATTTTGATCTACAGAACAAACCCCGTGGACGGCCGGAGACGCTATAAGTTATGAAAGATCGCTTGTAGTCAAAAATATGACATAATTTATAAATAATATTTATACCGAGAGAAATAAATAGTATTTATACCGAGGAGCTCCTCGCCAATACATTGAAATATAAAAAAAAAAACTACAAAATGTATAAACCAAAAGAAAAAATAAATCACAACTATGTTTTTCTAGTAACTTTCAAGTATATAGAAAGAATTTTTTTATCAAATTTATTATGTAGGTTTTTTTTTATAAAGTCATTATTCAAATTTTTATATTACAATATATTTAAACTTACTTTTATTTACATTACGTTATCATTATACATATATTTGGCTGATTTCATTCTGTAATTTTTGTAAAAGCAGCTTTGACAAATATTACTTATTTACTTCCTTAAATTGAAAGAATACTTTATTTACTTGAGACGAGATGAAATCTTGGCTCGTAAAATAAATCAGTTTAATTTAAAAAAATAAAGGTTCACTTGTTTTTATTTTGTAGTTAAAAAGTATATTCTTTTTCAACATAGGATTGTTGTATTTCCTTTTTTTTTAAATGTATTCATCATTTTTCTTGGACCGGTCTTTTCATTATTTTCATTTTCATTTTTATTTAAATTATTTTTAACATTTTTCATCTCAATATCTTTGATATTTAATTATAAAGCTTAATTTTTTAATGATTTAAGGAAATTAGAAATGATGAAGACTTTGCATTGAGCATTTTAATGAGGTTATATTTTTAATATTGTACTTGCTTTTATCTTCCGATAGATGTATTGAAATTACCTATTTTTAGAAAACATATATTCTATATTATAATAACTACTGGTATATCTTAAAGCACAAAACTTTGTAGAAGTTAATTTTATTTTAAGATACACCTCAATATTATGCAATCCTGATTGCATAATATTGAGGTGTATATTAAACTGTACCTGTAGTACAGTAAAGGTACAGTTTAATATACACTTCAATAGTACACTGGTACAGTTAACCCATTTAGCATAATATTGCTTTTCTAACATCCTTTAAATGTTTTTGAATTTCTTCATTTTTAACTTTAGTTGAAAAAATAATTCAATTAACATTTGGGTAAAACCATCCCGCCGGTCTGCCAATTGAGCTATCTTGTCACTATCCGCGTTGGTAAAATTAGCATTCTATATATAAACGTCTTGAAGGGGTCATCTATTAGGCTTATTTCGAAAATCCTTTCAATTCTTTTCGAAAAGTAAGTAAATACGATATCTCTAACTTTGTAGTATAGAATAACATTGAAAAAATTCCTCAAGCGAAATTAATACGCCATGAAAAAATAATTATGAAATGTTAATAAAATGGTACGATTTTTACACACACAACATTAATTTTTTTTTTTTTGACTAAATTGTCAAACATTTTTTTTCTATCACCTTAGACTATAGTTATTTTTCATTTATGTTTTAGGTTATTTTATCCATGTCAGACTATTTTCGCTATTCTTATTGGTTTTTCTGTGTGTGTTTAACGTCTCAAATAAAAATATTTTTGCGTTCTTCTTTCTAATATTTGAAATTGTATTATAATAAGAAAAAAAATATATTCAAATAAAATTCCACTTCATATTCATGAAAATAAAATTAAGTGAACATTTTGGTTGTTTGCCTAATTAATATTCAATTGAGATAATTAAATATTATGGTACCAATTTAACAATGTTCAATTCGTGAAATTTCGTTTTGCAATTAAAATGAATTATTATTTGTTTTTGTTTTCAAAATAAGTTCATGCATTAATGTCAATTTCTATTAATTTGCTCATTTTCTATTTTTATTAAACATTATGAACACAGAAAGGTAATTATTGTATAAATAACATATTTAAATATATGATATGTATTTAAATATGTTATGGGAACTTTTTTGTATTAACTATTCCAATATCCGAGTGTTCTGTTTTTCATGCCTTGTCATGCATGAAATTACAAAAAAAAATGTGATAACCCAAACCGCCAGATCACTCATAATTCACCAAACGATATTTGGGTAGTACTTACACATGTATGAACCACATATATTAATTCCAGTGTATGTTAAAAAGTATGAATAAACACATTTAATTGGTCAAACTTTAGTCACCACAGGGGTAAATGAAAAAATATAAATAAATATTCTTAGAGGTCTCATTTCCCATTCTAATGTCTGTTTATTTGTTAAAGTGAGGGGTATCATAAATATATATTATTTCATTATTATATTATTATTTCTCAAATCATTTAATTTAAGTTTTTATGAATTTAATAATGTGACCTACAAATTATTTGCCAAACTCAATATTTTTTATGCGATAAGGCATTCACCCTGTTCTTTTATATTTAAACGTTATTAGGCTTTTTACTTTCTATCTACCAAACCAAATTATTGACATATTTTTAGAACCAAACGTACGTAAGTAAAAGTGCTTCCATTTTTTACAACAACTGAATGGGTTGTATTCCAACATGTTTAGAAAAAGCTCTTGTAAAGCCCAAGCTCAGCCAGTCCATAAGCCGGTAAAAAGCCAGCCCATAAAAATGGAAAGCCCATAAACCGTAAACGATTTACGTACAATTTGTATTTTGCCATGCCTTCCTGAAGTATAAGAAATGTGTATAAGCAATAGCCGGATTTTGTCTATTTTTTTTTTATTTAATGTATGAATATATTATTTTAGGAAAAATAAACATGAAATTGTTTAACTACTCTTTCTCTGTTGTTAGCTTATATATTTTGTTTAAAATTTTACTACTAAACACTTTAACAGTAACTGTACCTAATAGTTTATATATAGTATATATATATATATATATAATAGTATATAATAGTATATATATATATAATAGTATATATAATAGTATATATATATATATATACATATATATATATATTTAGAAACAATATTTGTTACTAAATCTGTGGGCGTAGGATAAATGTTGGGCACTAAACAGAAGACCACAATTTTACACGTTTATTTATTAATCACAATAATCCACATTTAAGTTTCGACCGCTCATCGGCATCAGTGTACCGACATTTCATACTTCTCATAATTAACCAATTCAATCACTCCATAAATATAAGATCACTTCAAAAAATAGAACTCTAAAGCGTTAAAATCGTTGTCAGCATCCCTTTTTACAAGATGGCGCCCCGACCTCGCTGTAGACTCTCTAGGCACTTTCTATGTTCTCTAGGCCTCTGCTCTGATTGATCGCTAACAAAAGTACAATATTTTATATACTTTATTTTCTTGTTTAATCTTTAAATAATTTTATAATGTTAATTTTCGTTACTTTGTCCAAAAAAAAACAATGCAGTAGTCAAGACTTCCTGAAAAACCTGAGTGGAACTTCGTCTTGGACGTCAGGGTCACTGGTTATTTTTCTTGTTTAAATTTTTTTTTTTCACCTTTTTCAGTTATAATTTATTTTTTCTTCACTTAATAGAATTGCGTTCTTTTGTTAGGTTTGTTACATACAAATAAAACTTTTAGATTTGAAATGATATATTTATTTTTCTTCACGCAACGGACCAGTAGTAGACTAATAATAACAATAAAATATAATGTAAAAGACGATAATTAAATGAACAAAATTGCCATTTTAGTTAGAATTGATTCTCTACGTGATACATCGAGTAAACTTGATTAAAATGACAATGTTTTATAAAAAATATAACGAAGTGGTTATTTCATAATTATTTTAACCCATATTCATTTGTAAAAAAAAATATATTTTTCAAAATATTATAAATTGTAACCAGTTACTAAACCTTAACGTACACAGAAAGGTGAAATAATAAAAATGAACAGTAAATATATATTTAAACTATTATATTTATATTTACCCGGCTATATTCAAATAGAAATTAAATCGGAATGTGACCGACTAGTTTCGAACCCATTCGGGGTTCTTAATCTTGAGCTCTGAGCGTGGTGGACTCGTGGCGCGAGCTGCGAGCAGCTCTCTGGCCCCGACACGAAGGTGGCGGCAGCGGTGGGGGGATAATGTCCATGTCCAGAAGTCAGATAATGCCTACGTTGCACTTTGTTGACTAATTGGGAAGCTTCTTTAGAGCTTTGAGCATAAATACGGTCATTTTGTTTGTTTAAATGTTGCTCAATTGTAAAAAAATTCTCATCCGTAAAGAAAATTTTTCTGTGACCTCCGTTTACCTACCGCTTCAGTAGTTTTTTCGATTTTATCACCATTATCTTCTTTAAATTATCAGTTAAGAAATGACCAGTACTTTTTTTTCGTGGGTAGTAGTGAATAAGTAAACATCGTTTTCAACATCTCTTCAATTTAATTTTGGTTTTAAGTGTACAATACAATATTTTACAGTTTATTTACCTTAATATGAGTCTTTGAGGAACACTACCAACCAGTAATTATAAATTTCCTGTAATTATCACTGCACTATAGTACTTTCACAGCACAATAACCGTTGCACCCAATAACCATAATGGAGTCAATTAAGGAATCTCTTGCTGCTATGACTGATTTGTTTCATAGCAAAATGAATAAGTTCCAGAACTATCTTAAAAGTCCATCATCTCTAACTTCATCTTCTACTGTGTCATCCGAATTCACCGCCTTCAGGACATTTATTCTATCTGCACTGCAAACACTGCAATGTCAAGTAGAATTTATTGGCAAGGAGATGGATAGGCAAGAGATGAGAAGACGGCGCAAGATCATCCTTCTGCATGGAGTTCCCGAAGACAAATCTGAGGAAACTACAGCCCGGGTAACTAGCCTTTTTGCTGCTCACCTAGATTTGCCCAATTTCTCTTCTGCAAGCATTAAGTCTTCTCAACGTTTGGGGCGTTCCTCTAAAGACAAACCAAGACCTATCTTGGTTAAATTTTTGGATGTCAGTGTGAGAGACAAGGTTTGGTTTGCCAAAACTAAACTTAAGGGGTCTGGCTATACTCAGTCCGAGTTCTTGACTAAAACTAGACACACCACATTCATGGAAGCTAGGCAGCGCTTTGGAGTTAATAAATGCTGGTCCAGGGGCGGCTTAATACACATTCTGTTGCCAGATGGCACAAGGCATAAAGTTGAGTTTATGTCTGAACTCAACGCTTTAGCTAGTGTATCCCCAAAGCCACTGACGAAGACCACCGTTGCCAGCAAGACATCGGACAGTAAATCTCTCCAGAGATCAAAAAGACTCGTTAAAAAATAGTGTTTCCCCTGTGATTGTTTGTAAGTGATTTTCTGTTTATATTTGTCACGTTCATTGATTTCCTTCCCTTGTTTCGTTATAATATTATTATATATATATTTGAACTGTTTAGATTTAGATAAAATAATATAGTGCAGTAGTTTGTTAGTTATAACATTAGTTAATTAATGGTATTATGATATAATTGAGTTGCTGTCAAAATGGCTTGTTGCCAATTCTGTCAATGTAATACCGTTTTTAAACTTTAATGACTTGGATTCCAGGAATCGGCCCAAACTGTTTAGACTATTTAATTTTAGTCCCTTTTTATGGTTTGTTAATTTTTTTCTATTAGTTTAGTATTAAGTAGTATTATTTCCAATATATTTTTTTTATAGATAGTTTAAATGAAGGTGACAATCCAAAAATTTATAAATTAGTGCTAATATTTTTTTTTTCTTTACTGGTGGGTATGTTTTTAATTGTTTTATATTTTTTTTCTAGATATACTTTAATCTAGTTTATTTTTATTGTATATTCATATTATTATTTATATATATATATATATATTTTATATTTTTGTAGTTTATTATAATTTTACTGTCATGTTAAGTGACGTTAACCTAAACGACGAATGTTTTCTCTCTTTTTCTTCTTCCTCGGATGTGTTGAACTCTAGTGACAGTTTTCAAAGTATCCCTTCATTAGGCGATAGTCTTGTGTCTTATTTCTCAGATTGCCTGAAGAATTTTAATGTAGTTCATATTAACGCCCAGAGTATTCCTGCTCATTTCCCTGATATGCTCTCTACATTTGCTTCTAATAATATACACGCAATATTAATATCTGAATCTTGGCTAAAACCCTGTCTACCTTCAATAGCTTACTCCCTGCCAGGATTTTATTTAATACGAAATGACCGCATTGGGCGAGGAGGCGGTGGAGTTGCTATTTATTTGCGTTCTCACATTCCTTTTTCTATCATAAATGCCTCACAAACTCAGTCTGCAGGTCCTGAACATCTTTTCATTGAACTTACACTTTCTCACTCCAAAGTTCTCCTTGGTGTCTATTACAGCCCTAATCTTAATATTGACTACTTCTCTTCTTTTGAAAACCTTTTGGAACAACTTTGTTCTTCTTATACCCATACAATTATAATGGGTGACTTTAATACTTGTTTAATTAAAAACGACCATAGGTCCGCACGCCTTAAATCTATCGCCAACGCCATTAACTTGCATTTCCTCCCTTTGTCATCTACTCATCATGTCCCTAACTGTAACTCCTCTCTTTTAGATTTGGTTTTAGTTTCCTCTTCTGATCATGTTGAAAAACATGGTCAATGCTCTGCACTGGCTTTCTCCTATCATGATCTTCTTTATTTATCCTATAAGATTAAACCTCCTAAATTAAAACCAAAAACTCTTTTTCAGCGCAACTTTGGTAGAATGGACTTAGCTCAGCTGCGTGCTGATGCTTTAAATATTGATTGGTGTGAGGTACTTACTGCACGTACTCTGGATGAGCAAGTCGCTATTTTTAATTCTCTGCTAAGTAAGCTCTATGACGTGCATGCTCCTATCCGACCCGTTCGTATGAGACATCTTCCTGCTCCCTGGCTAACTGAAGATATAAAAAAGCTACAACAAAAAAAAGTTACAGCCAAAGCCAAAAATAAAAATGAACCCAATGACTTGAATAAGGCCAAATACATCAAAATTCGTAATCGCTGCAACAGGCTTTGTAGAGATAATCAACGACGCCATATTTACAGATCTGTTATTGAAGAGAAGGACTCAATTAAAGTTTGGAACTTTCTGAAATCTCTAGGAGTTGGTCGAAGTAAGCAAAATACTGAAAATATTTCCCATACTGATTTAAACAATATTAACCATCATTTCTCCACGTCTGCACCTCTGGATGATGCTACTAAGACTTGTACAATGAACCAACTTTCATCTCTTCCAACTCCGAATTCTCCAACTTTTTATTTAAGTCATTTTTCCGAATGTGATGTTAAGAATACCATTATGTCCATGAATTCTGATGCAGTTGGTCCTGATGCTATTAGTCGTAAAATGATCATCCCTATCCTTGACATTATAGTCCCTACCATTGCGACCTTATTTAACAACTCTATTGCAATGTGTGAATTCCCCTCCTGTTGGAAAGATGCCTATATTGTTCCTCTTCCGAAAAAGGGTAACGCTTCCTGTTCTTCAGATTTCCGACCTATATCTATCCTCCCTTTTCTCTCAAAAATTCTTGAGCGACTGGTTCATCTTCAATTAAGCGCTTTCTTATCCAAAAATAATCTCCTAAGTAAATTCCAATCCGGCTTCCGTCCCGGTCATAGTACGACTACGGCCCTGATAAAAATTACCGAGGATATCAGGTCAGGTATGGACAACCGTCAGGTTACGGTATTGACATTACTTGACTTCAGTAATGCCTTCAATACTGTAAACTTTGATATCTTACTAACTGTATTGCGTAGTCTTAACATATCTCCATCGGCAACTGACTGGTTTCGTTGTTACTTGCGTGGGCGCCGGCAACGTGTGCGGTTAAATGACCTGTACTCTGACTGGAGTGAAGTCAATGCTGGTGTCCCGCAAGGTGGCGTGTTGTCCCCTCTATTATTTTCAGTGTTCATAAACACTATTTGCTCTCAAATAAATTCTTTCTACCACCTGTATGCAGACGATCTTCAGATTTACCGTCAGTCAAATCTTGATGACCTTGGAAATACTATTTTTCTAGTGAATCAAGATCTGGCGCGTATCTCTAATTGGAGTAAATGTTTTGGCCTTAAGATAAATCCGTCGAAGACACAGGTCATTATCATTGGTAGTTCTAGGTTGATTGCTCGCATTTCCGATCTACAACTACCTCCCATTAGTTTAGAAGGCGTTGTAATTCCGTACAGCAATAAAGTTAAAAACCTGGGAATCATATTTGATCAAACTTTATCCTGGAATTCTCAGATTAGTGAGGTGAGTAGAAAGATGTTCGCAGCCGTGGGGTCTATGAGGAGAATACGTAATTTTCTTCCAATCTCTACCAAAGTTGTTTTAGCTCAATCTTTACTTTTTCCAATTTTAGATTATGCAGATGCCTGCTATCCTGATTTACGAGAGGATCAATTAAATAAACTTGAGCGCCTTCAAAACCTCTGCATAAGGTTCATATTTGGCCTTCGCAAATATGACCACATTTCTCATTTCCGTAAAAAGCTCAAGTGGCTTCCGATTCGTTTTCGCAGGAATATTCATATACTTAGTCTTCTATACTGTCTACTGTTCAACCCTTCAAGTCCTTCCTACTTAAGAGAACGATTTGATTTTTTAAGTAGCTCTCATAATCGTTCTCTTCGTTCCAATCAAAACCTTATCCTTAAAATTCCTTCTCATTCATCCTCTTTCTACTCGGACTCCTTTACTATACATTCCATTAGACTTTGGAATGATCTTCCACTTAAAATTAAAAATGCTAAGTCGTGTAAATCGTTTAAACGGTGTCTAAAAGTTCACTTTTTAAATTTATAATGTTTGTCGTCTGGTTATTTATTTGTTTATCTGGATATTTATAAGTTTATTTATGTATGTATTTAAATATATATATATATACATATATATATATATATATGTATTTATGTTTATGTTTGTATATATATATTTATTGTTTTTATATGTATGTAATTAGGTATGCTTGTATATATTGTATATATAACTCCCTTTTTTTTTTATTACACTGTAAACACGCCCACCCTACGACTCCAGTATATTTATTTTCCTCCATGCAATGGTTGCCTGGAAGAGATTGCTTTTTAGCGATAAGGCCGCCAAAATTGTACCATTTTTTTCTCACTGTTTTTTGTTTTATGTTTTTGTAATTTTATACTCAGGGTGTACAATAAAGAATATTTATTATTATTATTATTACCTCTCTTATAGGCTTCAAGTCCTAAGTCATCTTTTAAAATACGCGACATGATTCTAGATGCAAAAAAAAAATAAGAATAACACAAACAAATAAATGAAATAGCTTCTATTCTTTTCACTTATTCTTTATTTGCACATGAACCTCAATGTATTTTGATAATGGGACTATTATAATATTTTAAACATAGTTGTATTATTTTAAGCATTTGCCCTGTGGTCGTGATCTATAAATAGCGCTGCCCGATGTCTTCCGAGGTGCCGTAAGAGTCGGCTATAAGGCAAAAATAAAGTGGAAACCATTGTGCACCCACATCCGAAAGGTGGCGAAAACCCTAATTTTCTATCCATAAACACGTATTCTAAAGAAGAGCTGACATTAGGCCGGCGGCTGGTCATAAAACCTTTCGCCAAATCGATTGCATCATGACAAATTGACATATTGCGTAGACCCCAAATAATTGGGAAAAATTGTAGGTGGATAATAAAAAGGCAGCGATTTTTCACGGCTGTAATAATTAGAAAATTTCTTTTTTCTAATATATAAACAATGGATTTTCATCAAATGGTGTGAAAGTTGACAATGAGGTATAAGGCGATATTGATGTACCTACTATGAATTTGTCGTCTAAATAGAAAGGTAAATGTCGATTATAAAATGTGTGATCTAATCGTAATATGTATGACTGATCATAATACGGAGGAGAGGGAAGGGTGACTCTTTTGGCTTTATATAGCTTACGTCGTGAGGGTGCTGTGACTTGCTCGGGGAACTCTCATTTGGGGAGTACTGCCGGGGCAAGTCTTCGTTTTTGTCCTGCAAGAATTTTGGTGAAGTGTAGCTTAACTTAGACACTTGTTCATCACTACTTATTGAAACATCAACATTGTCTGTGTGTCATTGTTGTTTTCAATTTGACACCACCACATGTGTCGACACCACATGTGTCGACCACCAAAAAGATAATATTCAGAAAAGCCAGCATTTATATTATTTATTAGGACAAGTGTTGCTGCTTAATCCCCACCAAACGCATTGATGATTGATCGCAAAAAAAAACGCATCTACGTTAACATATTTCGCACATAAATATATTGCATAACCATAACAAATCACATATACATATACATTTATCTGCCTCCATATTTTTTTTTGAGTAAAAGAGGTCATCGAAAATGCATCATATTGCACAGTGGAAACATTTATTTCAAAGAATAAGAATTTAGAATAATACATTCATTTAAAGTTTATACAGTACTGTAAAGATAGTAACAGCTGAATTATATTATTATTCTTCAGCGATATAATATTGAACAAAGAATGAATACAGTAAACATCACTTTTCCGATAATAAAGTTCTATAGCTTTAAACAAAGCATACATTCATGAATACTAACGTTTCTACTACTTCTTAATCAAAAAGCAGATTGAATCAATTTTTGCCAAGTCACGGTTAATTTAAAATATAGTTATAATGACATATCTATATGAGAGATCTGCTGATTTACACCTAGCAAAGTATTCCTTTTGTCAAAATGTAAATGTGTACGTACAGCCACATGATTTTATTATTGGAATTTATTTTTAAGAATAGATTTACATAAGGTCCCGGTAATTTACAAAATAATATAATCATCATAATTTTATTCAAGAATGCTAATATATTTACATATTATATTATTATTTTATATTATAATATTATTTTGTTATTGTTGAACCTTTCACCAACCTTTAAAATGAATAAATGAATTAATTGATAATATATATTTATACATTATACTATTATAAATAACTTATAAATAAGTTTATGAAAATTATGCTAACAGAAAGCTATTCTCAATGACTGAGCAAATGAAAATTTATTTGATAATTTAAAATCGGTAGTCAGGACAACAAATTATATGTTATTCATTTTTGAAATTAAGATTTATAAAAATGACTGTGTAAGACAGGTTTATTTCAAGACTTGAATTTAGTAAAATAATAAAATGAATATATAATAAAAATAGCTCCAACGTTATCTAATTATTGGCGAGAGCCAGAAAAGTGTTTGACTCATAAATAAATTTGATATCGAAAATAGAACAAACAAACCTTTTAAAAACTTTATCTGACAGATTATTGTCGTTATTCAGATATAAAACATTCATAACTAGAATAAAACGCCTCCTTTTTTATATTTCACTCATCAAATTATATGTTAAAAAATCAAACTGAGATTTAACTGAGAAGAAATCATATCGCTATAAAGGCGAAAGAAATGAAAATAAATATGTTTGTTGATTTATCTATAAATACGGTAGTTATTCAAGTCAATTAATTCGTACAAATCTTAAATTAAATATGTTATATAAAAACATGGAAATTTTTTTAAGTCTTCCATTTTTATCCACTTATTTTTTTTCATCAAAACAGGCTATAAGAAACTTCGTTCACAAAGTTACTCTATCGTTTCCCTTAGGAATTTGTAAAGAACCTTTTGGATTTCGCTTTTCCGTTTTATTTTATGATTATGGCTACTTTTTCCAAGCCGAGAGTTTTGAGTATAAACCGTTTATCGAAGAGTTTTAAACATTTTCGTAACGACATTTGTCTTGATATCAAAAGTTTTAGTTCAGCTTATACTATCATTGAAGGCCAACTAACACTACATATATTTTTTTTAAATGAACCAAATTTTAATACAATATAAAAAAATCAGTACAGTTTTTAAAAATTTAATTTATGGTTTCACATCTCGCAATATGAGACGTATTTTGCCAATGTATATTGATATACTTTGTTTGAGAACGCAGAAATATTGGTTATATGTCTTATTTTGTCAATGTCAGCATCACGAAGTTAGATTCCTTTGCAGCTGTCGTTTACTAAGATTTCAAATCATATTTTATAACAGTTTTTATAATTATCATTGAACCTTTTTATTTAAACACATTTTAACAGGTTTTATTTATACGTTGATCTGAAATTATATACGTTACAAATAAATTAGGAACTTACAAGGATTATTAATTATTTATTAAAGTATTGTTTATTAATAATTAAACTTCGAAGATACGTAAGGTAATAAATAGATTTTCAATAAATCGTTGCTTGAGCTGTAATCTATTAAAAAAAGAGGCAACACTAAATCTAGTCACGAGAACCCCTTTTGGAGTATGCGGTGTATTGAAACAACAAAA
Organism: Dircenna loreta; assembly: GCA_963555665.1. Taxonomy (NCBI): domain Eukaryota; kingdom Metazoa; phylum Arthropoda; class Insecta; order Lepidoptera; family Nymphalidae; genus Dircenna; species Dircenna loreta. The sequence continues at coordinate 3,070,052 of OY743099.1, read as the reverse complement.
TGGTTTGTCGTGCTTATGAATATAGTTTCGTATTCTTTACTGATTTATAAATGCTAAGGATTTTTATATTTCAACTTTAGTGAACCAAGTCTATTATATTTATATTTACCCAGCAGTATTCACGTAGAATTAAATCGGAATGTGCCCGACTAGTTAGTAGAACCATTCGGGGTTCTTACTCATGATCTCTGAGTGTAGCGGACGCGCGGCGTGAACAGTTCACGGTTCGAACTTATTCCGATTTAATTCTACGTGAATACAGCCGGCTAAATATAAATATTATGTTTAGAACGCATGTAATGGTAATTATTTCATTCCGAAAATAATGTTACTAATTTCAAAGTACCAAAAAAGGTGTGTTGAGACTCTACTAACAAAGATCATAGTCAAGACTAGTAATTATCATAGGATTATAATAAATAGGTAAACTCAAAGTGTAGAGTCTGTAGTATCGCGTATATTTTAAAGTGATATAAAGACTAATTTCAACCTGGTAGGTTGTAATGTACTGGAATTGTTAATACTTTATCATTTGCATATACAGCCGCAAGAACTAATTAGTACATGAGACTTTATGAAAAGACAATTGGGTATGTTGATTCACCTTAACCGGGTCCGAATAGAAAAATGAAGCAATTGTCCTTATCTATAGATACTAAGAGCCAATTCAAACAATCCCTATGCTGTTTGCTTTTTGAAACCATTGTAACACACCTTTTCCTGGTATCAATGGTTTTTCATTAAGCATTTTATGAAAAATGGCGGATGTATAAAATTGGTATCTTCGTTGTATCGTTCAAAGGCAAAATCTACATTTTTTATTTTAAGTAGGCATGCATTGTACTTATAAAACGTTATGATGTTAATCGCTGCTCAAGTTTCACGGGTAAAAAGAGTAATTCCATGGAGAAAAATGAGAATTTTCTTGCAATTTGTCCATTATTACCATATTAATTATTATTTTCATTTTACGTATTATTTTATATTTATTAAAAGTTAGTATATTATAGTTATACAATGGATAATAAAATGTAGAACCATTTATTATCTATTTGCAATAAAATATTTGAAAATATGAAATTACTTAATGTCATATAATTACTTATAAGTCCATATTGAAATATAATTTTCTGTCAATGTCGAGTTTTAGTAATAGTACCTTAACAATACTGTGCTAAAGTTATTTTCAAGAAGACACTACTTTTAAAGAAAATTTGCCAAAAGGCTTCCGTAAGGCACTTCTTACAATGGTTCCTGAAACTTGTAACTTTAAGCTACTTATGTAGTCTAAGAACGACAATATTACAATTGTTAAGATGCAAGGGACCAAAATGATATTGTTATTTTATAAAAGAATTTTGCTTTTAATTTTTGTCTTAAACTCTTAACTTTTTTATGTTTAAAATGTATTTTCATGTTGCTTCAACAGATTTAGATATCTTTTAAGCATTAAAAGATTTTAAAATCCTTCTATTGAAGTTAAGTGTTGTTTGAATCAAACTATATACAAAATAATATGATTTCTACGTTTTGTGTAGTATTTCTAATGAAAACATATTAATATTATTAGATATTATAAGATTATTTTGTTAAAATTAGAAGTGGTTCTGAGAATATATATATATATATAGTTTAATACTACATTCACATGTTCAAGAATAATAATCACTCATTCTGGTAATGAATGAAGTTAAAATTGGATTAACGGAAGCAAATTTTTGAAATTAAGTCGAAATATAATACCTTAGTGAAGCTACAGCTGTCATAAATATGAAACAAAAATTCTACATGTTTTGTTTTAGATGGCAGTTTTATCGAGGTTTAATATCATACGGAGATTCAGGAAATAGAATTTTCATCAATTCATTATGAATGAGATGGACATGGTCACGAGCTCTTACACTAACAAAATTTAAAGGAATAGCTTTACGTATTTAGAGTAAAAGTATATTTAAGTTCTGTATCTTACCTATTTTTCGTTTCATATTTACACTTTGTTCGCTGTAAGTTTTTTTTTTTAATATTTACCCGGCTGTATTCACGTGGAATCATATCGGATTGTGCCCGACTAGTTTCATGAACAGTTCACAGCGCGACTCTGTAAGTATTTTTTCTTTAAAAAAAAAAATTGTAAATTTACTAGTTTTTCTAAATTACTGGCAGTAATAAACGTTATTTTTTTTTTCACCAGATTTGTTTAATAGCAAAGGGATAAAAATGTTACATATAAAAACGTTTAACGTCTATTAAAACGGTTAAAGTGCGCGCTAACGACAAAAAGTTTTAGCTCGCGCGTGCACAAGTGCTGCGTACTGTGTTTAATTTGTTTTTAACTTCCGCTGTGCTATCTAAATGGTGTTTACTTTTTATCACATTGCATTTTTTTTATTATTCTATTATAACAATTATGGCAGCTTTTACCACCATTTTTATGAAATTTTAGCAATTCTATCTGGATTAAATTATATGATACAACTTTCGTAAATACTTTTAACAAATATTGAAAATTATGAGAAAGAATAGGATATTGAAATCCTAATATTTTTTTTGTAATTTAATATAATTTTTACCTTAATGAAATCAGAGTTACCTACCTCATATTTAAGTGTAATTTTTTGAGTGCGCTACAATGAAGTTTCATTTAATTTAATAAATTTATCTCACTATATAGCTCTTAATGTTGCTTTATCGTGGTTTATTAACATATCTTTTTTATATATTTTTTGTTTTTGAAACTAAAATCCAATAAAAATAAAGACTCAATGAACTAATTCAATACCATTTTTCTGAATAAAATATGAAAATAAAAACTGTATTTCATAACCCTACTGTTTTGGATTGCATTTAAAACTATATTGTCTAGTGTCTGTGCGGGTCACTTTTGAAGGAAATCAGTGAGATTAATCAAATAATCAAATTGAAACACTTGAGCCTCTAGTCCAACTATGAATACTAAGTTCACAAACTTATCTATAAGTATCATGTTACTATAAAACTAAGATTCTCTCTTTAATGGATCAATCTATTTACCAATTGAGATAAATTGTGTCTAAAAGCACCTTAATGTACTCAAGGGTTGTCAGTAACAATCTTCGGCTCTAAGTGTGGCGGACTCGCGCCGTGAACTGTTCACGAAACTAGTCGGGCACATTGATATAATTCCACGTGAATACAGCCGGGTAAATATAAAGATAATAGTCATGATTCACGAAGTTTAAATATTAAAAAACAATAAACAATTAGCCTATTCCTAGTATCTAAAAAAATTTAAAAATTTGTATGGTAAAAATATGAACACAATATTCATGATTTAAATAAATTGTCTTTGATAAGACATCAAAGGAGAACAAAGACTACAAGTAAAGCAGTTTTCGTAAAAAAATATAAATTGATATAGCCATAAGATTTTGTAGGTATCAGGTCGCGTAAAATTTAATAACCAATATGCTACGTCTTTTTTATAATGTAAATTTTAAGGCTTGTCTTTTTATAAGCAATATCATTATAGAGGTTATTGTTACTGAAAATACTCCTTGATGATAAACATTTATTTAGCTGTTATGTTTCACAAAGCTTTTCGAACGCTTGGTTTGGTCCCGAGAATGAGATGAGAGATGAGAGACTTTTGAAATACACCAATATGTTATCTCTATCTCTTCTCAAACATGTCTCTACTGTGTGGATTCCAATTTACAGTAAATAAATTGATAATTTTATTTTTTTAATTGTGTTTTTGAGATTTTAATCAAGAAATATTCCTTTTTTATCCTTAAGACAGCTAAGAATTAAAAGGGGCATAAAATTAAATATAACGGAATTATTTTGAATCCCCTTTTCATTACTAGGACCATTTATTTCAGTTATTGCAAAAAGAGACATTACATTATGTACTTAAATTACAATCACTATCAAATATAGTTTTCCGTGCCTAAAATTTAATCGGATTGAGAACGTAATTTTTTGTATAATTAAATTATTTATCACAGTATTGTTAGTACAATTGTTGGTACTCTGTCAGTCATATAACACGAGTGTCGTAAAACAAAATTAATTTCGGACGATCAATGACTTTAAAGCATTGTATTAATGGTTGCTCTTAATTGAATTAAAACATTATTCTTCTGAAATATAAAGTATTTTAATGCCAATTGCCTTAATATTATATATATTTTAATAAACTTAAAGAAATGCTAACACAACAGCCGCCTTTCTCGCAATCAATATAGAGAAAATTGTGTGAAAAGTTTTTCTGCCGGGCGAAGTATAGTCACTAATAGCCTATTACGGTTTTATCTGTCGACGTTTTCTTTCCAAAAAAAGGTATGCTTTCATAAAGTTTTATAGCAGCTTTTATGAATCATGTCAGATATTTAACTCTATCACTAATAAAACTGATCTAATATTTTTCTTAGAAAACATTAAGAAAACTGAGCATTATTCCAAAAATATCCATTATTCTTGCTATATAAATTAAAATAAGCTAATGTTAACGTAAACGTAAATTAAAAGATGCTCTATAAATTGTTAACAATATTTATGCTCTAGTAACGTAAGACAATATGTACATTAATATACAAGAAAATAGAGTCATTTATTGATGTGGCATTTTCTATTTCGTTTTGGTTAATTTAAACACTAATTAGTTTGCTCATGAAATGTACTTACAAAAGGTCATAAAAATCTAGTTTGACTAACATGTATTATAATATTGTACCTCAACTCTACAAAGTCCTTGGTTTTTCGGGGCCTTTTTCGTCACTATGACCATCAAAACATGACGTTTTTAACTTTTCTTTGGTTCTCGTTCAGAATGTCTTTTATTTGTCAGTGCAAGATGTTTGAATAATATTTATTCTTTAAATAAATATATAGTGTGGTTCAAATATAAAAAAAATACATCACCAGAAAATATATCTTAAAGATGATAAGTGCAAGATAAAAATTAACTTTCATGGTGATATTAACAATTGGGAATACACTTATATCACACTACACATTCAGGTACAGCAACTAAACAATTAACTAGGACAACCAGGAGATCCCGAAAATTTGGGTCTATTTGCGATAAAACCATAATATAGCATAAAATATCTCATTCTGGAGGAAAAAAGCCACGGAACTGGTACAATATTATAATACCTTTGTTAACTCCAATTGTCGAAACATGAAAAAATAGAAGTTTGTTCCAACAAATTTTAACATTGCTTGGGAAGTGCCGGTAATTGGAATGATTATTAGTCAGAACTGCTTCCGAGATACAAAGTACTTGAAAAGTCACGACTGTAAATTTTAAATTCAAAAACATGTAAATAAGGCAACTTTTTTACTATGCACACAGACTTAAACCAAATGTACCTAAATTAAAAATATAGACCAAAGGAGTTTTTTACTTCATAAATCTTAAAACGATGTACTGACCTTTAAAAACGAACAGTTTGAATTTATTTTCGAATTTAAGAAAAAATAATTTTAAAAAATTGAGATGAAATTTTAAAAATGTTTGTAGATTTTGTTGTTTATCCAATTCTTTAACAATTTAGACGTGAATAATAAATGTATTATAATTACAAATTTTAATAAAGTAATCGAAGCAAAAGCTATAACGATAAATGGAAATTTGCGTGGTAAATTAAAATGGAAGATTACATATTTACATAGGTTACTTTACATTATTTGTAGATTACTTAAGGGTAAATATAAGGTATCAATTACTTTCCCCGATGCAATAAAATATCTTTATACCAGACTCTTCTTGAAGATGGATGTTGAAACACAACATACACGATTGAAGTTATTAATGTGAAAAGGATATTATACTGATATATATTTCTAGCTCAAGTCTAAAATATGATCACCGTTAAGACATCAAAAAAAATATCCCCAAGTGAATTGGTGCCTAAACAAAACAAATTTGTTAAAAATGGGCTAAATATAAAGCAGCTAAAATATTTATTTCTATTTCAAATGTATCTCGGTATTAGTAGACAATATTTGTTCTGTGAAAGAAAGTGTATGCGAATATTCTCTTTCATTTACAATTTCATACTCATTATTTTTACCATAATCTCGTTATTCATCAATGACATATACAAGACCTCTTATATTATAATGAAAGCCGTGGCAGGTATCGAATACCTGATGCTGTCATTTATTGCCCAATTTGAACAACAAAAGAAACTCCAATCTTTTTTCTCACATTTGCAATCCTTTGATGAGATACTGAATATTCAAAATAATGTTTCAATAACTACCCCAAAACGTTGGTACCTGATTCCAATGGGAGGAGTGGTCCTATATCATGTGCTAGATAGCTCACTTTACTTTTTATTAATTGTCTCTTATGAAAAAATAAACACAAATTCCCAAGCATTTTATTTTATTTATTTACAATTTATAGTTCACGATTGCGAGATAATTATGTATACAGCTTTTATGGTCATGATTTTAAAGAGACTTTACATTTTAAAAGCTCATGCTTATAAAATATTCATCATCAATAATAAAGAAAAGACGAACGTTAATCATTGCTATAAGATGAGTGACCTAAAAAACTTGGCTGAAAATGTGAAACTCGACTGTGGTTCTTATCATAAAGTTTATGATCTGCTGCACGAAACTTCCGAAAAACTTTCTGATCTTGTGAGATTTCCGGTACTTAAATTGTATAATGTTTGTTTTCCAAATGCATAAAACTTAGTCTAATAACAAAATGCATTTGCTCCAGGTAACAATGATATTGATATCATCAGGATTGTCTACAATATTATTGTTTCAAAAATTGATTCTTCTTGTTAGTGCCGAAAACAGCCCTGGATCCTATCGGGTTGTGAGTATTTAAATAGCTTCGAGCATGTACATTGTAACGATTGAAATTAATGTTTTAAACAAAAACATTTTCAGATTTTACAAGCCACTACTACTATAGTGAGCGGACGTTGCCTGATGCATTTGCTGCTTATTATGTTTCCTTGTTCAATTTCTAATATGACAAAGCTACAAGTTTCTATCATTAGAACGATTATTTATGATTATTTAAATACAAAGCAACTTGGTAAGTAGTTCATTTAAATACATCATTAAGAATCAAATGCTATAATATTTTTAAAACTATAATATTTTATATAAAATCCCTAGGTCCTTCAATAATAAGTGATAGGTACACAGAAGAGAAATTACTTATAATTTTAAATCCTTTTAATATGTATGCAATATTTCAAAATATCATTTCATTTGGTAAAATATTAGAAAATTTTCTCTATATATATAATATTGATAAATTTGAACGGCGACAAATCAAGGCGCTGTACCAATTGAATTGCAACAGCGAATTTTCGTACAGGCTGTGGGGTGCCGTACGCCTAGATATGTCTCTTCCATTGAAATACACCAGCCTGTGCATCTCGTACCTTATCATTACTGTGCAGTTTTCTAAATTTATTGATTAGCTTGATGTACTTTAATTATTCTTAATTTAATAGTTATTATTTTTAAATAAATGAAACACATTTTGATAGTTATTGTTAAAATTTTATCAAAATTCAAGTAATTTGAATCCAAAACAGTATTATACAGTTAATAAATAGAAATATTTGTAAGTTTTGAAGTAAAGAGTGTATAAATTGCCAAAACCGATCTAAAACCTTTGATATATGCAAGCAAATGGTACTGTACTCCAGAGTACAGTACCATTCACCATCAGGCAGTAGTCCGAGGAACTCAGTGTGGCTAAATGGAAGACTTTGTACCCATCCGGATGAGAGGTCAGCAGAAGGTCCAAAAGTTTTGACTCTTCACATCTGGGACTGGCGTAGGCTTTGCTATCAGTTGTGTCAAGCCATAAGTCAAGATTAGTCCGTGAACAGGTCTCCCCACATGATTGTTTTTAAGTGAATCCAGCTATTCAGAATGGTTTGCGTTAAAATCACTAAGTTTTACGATCTCTGTGGATGGGCTCTGCTGCAGCACGAGGTTTGTGGCCATTTGGACGTGGTCCGGCAAAAGGTCGGTATTCGTATTGGACCTGTATAGATACGCATAGACGCTAGGGTGATCGTCGATGTCTACACGGAGCCACAAGGTAGACAGGTCCCTAGCTTCAAGATTACCGAGGCAACGGGATCTAACAAAAACACACACTCCAGCCTAAAATGTATTGGCGTGCTCCAAACAATAACTAAGATAGGCAAGGCACGATGTGTCCTATGGAAATGATATCTGCGTCTCGATCAAAAAGGGCAAGGCTGGCTTTGCCGTCTCGAGTAGTAAGTAGTGTACATCGTGAATGTTTGAATGCCTTAATATTGCAGAAGCCCACGGTGAGAGTGACAGGAGATTTGTATCCGTTGCTACTCTTGCCTTTGAGGGTGGCGGCGACGGCAAATATAAACCGTGATATTCTCATGTGAAATATTCCGTTGACAACGAAATTGCAACGTTGATATATAATTACTTTAAAAATGGTTCCATTTTCATATAAGATAGGAGATAATATAAGCATGTTAATTTGCTCCTGAATTAAACTGGCTTGTTTCGTGTTCATTTTATTCACATACCAGTATTTACAAATTATGAGCTGCTGTATATTTAGTCTGAATTATTTCGTTCGTGTAATGCATTTTACTTTTTTAATATATAAACTAACGTATGCCATAGGTTGAGGTTAATAACAACCTTAATAATGTATCGTAAAAATATTTGTAACGATATTTTATATAAAAATCTTCGAAATACCGCTGCTATAAGATTTTTAACTAGTTGCCTCGTTAAGAATATCATGCCAATCCACACAAATTAAAAATCTATGCATTACACAAAATATCGTTCTGTGTGGGAATCGAATTTTCATTGAGTTTAGTTAGCTGTCTGCACATTATTCATTTTTACTTTTATTTTCAGATTGTTTTTGTTGATTGGTTGTATTAATATTATATAATATAACACGTGTAAATGTATATGTAATAATAGGTATAGGACCTATATATTGCAAAAAAAAAAAACTAATAAAAGATGCAAGTTGATAACATCATCTGATTGCATTTCTTAAAGTAATTAATATGTAACAAATTGATAATCAACTCAACTAAAACTAAAACTATATTAAACTATATTACTAACAATTTATTTGTTTTGAAACATGTATCGCATTTGTATTGACACATGCATTACTTTATTTTTCTTTAAATATTTTATCTACTATACAGTTTGGAAAGCTATTTATTTTATTTATGGATATTAAGCTACTATTATAATTTATATACCATCATCATTAGGGCTACAACAGACAGATAAGCATTACATATGTTGAAACAATGGATTCTCACATCCAGACTTTTAACTAGTAAACCTATTATAGCATGAAACCTAAGACTAATGTGTTGGCGGTAGTAGCGTTTGGAATGAATGAGCATGGGATCCGTCCCTCAATTCTATTATTCATCCGTGTTCCTTTCTTATCTCTTACTTTTATTTTGTTGTATGAGAAGAGATACCGGGCTTCCAAGAAGGTGATGGCTGGTGGTTATATGGGGCTACCCGGTAATATAGATGACGCTGTAATTTTTAAAGATACCCACTAAAAAACCAACCTTTGTCCTCATCGCCTTATAGGGACGCCACGCCATCGCTTTCGTACTCACCGTGAAGAACCAGCAGGAAGAACCATAATCATGCTATTTCCAAACCTAATCTTAACTTTAGTACTTGTCCTAAACTGAATCTACACCTTGATTTTACTTTCCATAGATATCAATTTATTATGTGAATATTTTATTATTGATTACATTATACCCTAGTATAAAAATAATATTTGACCTCTCATTAGCTTGATAAATGTTTATGATTCTCCATCTGGACATATTTATTAATAATTTATAAAAAAAATGTAATAATGTAACCTTTTGTAAATGATTTCTTTGTTGTTATTGATAGTTTAATTTTATTTATTACTCTTGGTTTCATCAAAAGGAAATTAAAGCAACTTCAACAAAACGTAACGTTTACAAATTGAATATAATGGAGCTCAAAGGAAGCTATTAAAGGCTGGCACGGACTGTTACATCATAAGAGGATTTCTCTCTTGCGCAGTTCTGTTACAATGCAAATTGGTGAGAAAATTATTGCTAGTGCCCTGTTTAATATTATACCTCCATATTATTTAAGACAAAAATCAAAACTTGTGCGACCGTATTTTATCTGTGGTCGCTAAGAATTAGTATTAGAAAATATAAACTTGCTTGAAAAGCTTTGACGATAACACAATTAAGACTTATTTTACTATCACAACATTTGATTGACTCAGGATTGTGCTTATTTACTAAGATGCAACGAATAATAATTGATTTTAAGAAGTCATTAAATGGGTCTTTTTAAAATATTCATTTTATTTTTCTGATATAAGAATAAGTTAAGAAGGCATTTAGTTTGTCAGTTACGTCATTCAGATATAAGCCCTATATTAGCATGTAAATATTTTAGATATTTGTAAAGTAAGTTCGGGTTCTTTAATATATTTTTATAATGTAGCAAGTTATTTACCTGTAAAAAGAAGTTCAATTTGTAAATATAACAATATTTGTAAAATAGGATTTGTTACCTTTAAGCATGTTTTGAATTTATAATTTAATTTCGTCTTTAAATTACAATAACAAAATTGTGATAACAACAATAAATTATTTTCTTAATATAAATCAGGAGAAGTCAACAACGAAAAATTACTTTGTAACGTCAATCAGTAAAACTTAAATCAATTTCGTAACACGGATTCGTAAATCACAAGCTGATCGCAGAACGAATACTGAAAGAAAAATAAATTGCAGCTTTTAATAAAAAATAAGGAGGGAACATATAATATTTTTTTGAAAGTCCGTACAAAGGATATTTTCCAAAAATTAAATAGCTGTTAGGTTTGATAAACATACATGTAGTGGACTGAGCGAGGGAAGAGGGCGAATGAAACTTTAGATTCGTATTTTATAAATAGAAGCGCTGTGATGCACTCTATAATCTATCTTTAAATTTGTTATATAAAAAAAATGTTAAATCGTTTAAATTTATTCCAGATATTCTATATTTCATTATGTTTTAGGAATTGAAGATAGCGTGAGGCTAAATGTCTTAAAATGTGAATGAAAAATCGCATATGAATTATCTTGTAAATTATATTATATTTTATATTGCTGGCCGTACTGTAAAGCTGGATGCCGTAATGCCATATCAATTTCAAAATAGATTTGTATATAGTCAGCTCATTGTCTGTTATCATTCGTGAGTTACGTCCTTTTAACCAGTAAATAAAGCGTAGGGTAAGTGCATACTCAAGTATTTTACATTGTATTTTATGGGATTTTCTCATTGTTAAGCATCACGGTGCCACTATCAGGAGTAGCATGTTACATGTGCTACTCTTGAGGGAAAAAGTAACGTGTGTTTACATGTTATAATTTGCAAATATTTCCCAAATCTTAAGCCATTCCTCTACTTTTTTTATGTGATTTTGAAGGTTATCTGATGTAGCTACTACATTTATGTGGATAACAATGCTGTATTACTTGCTTACCTTGCGACCGCAGTATTGTCTAATGTTGGTAGGTCAGCGGTAAATATGATATAGAATACTGGGCCCAGTAATGGTTATGGTTTTCAGTAACATAATTTTTTTATGATTATCTTAAATAATTGTAAGATAATTTACCTAATGTACCTAAGTTAGTAATATGTAGTTAGTTCAATATATTAAGGATAAATTAAGATCTTTAAAAATCTGATATTTAGAAATTAGCGAAATACTAATTTCTAAATATTATATATGTATATTATATTATAGATTATATATTAGATTATATTATAGATTATATATTATACTATAGATTATATTATAGAAAACGTAGCTTTACAACATCCTACACAAGTTTCAATCTATGCCTCAACACGCATTATGTTAAATTATATTATTACTAGAATGTTAACTTATTTGCAAATATAAACACGCCATACTTGTAAAGACAATATATAAATTGGACATAATTTTTATAAACGAAATAAGACTTTGTAACATTTTTCATGAAACTTAAAAAACAATATTTAAAATACTAATTCATTATTCCATAATTTTTGAAAATTGGTAGATCATGACGAAATAGGTAACATAAATGAAATAGTATTTCAGGGGCAGAGACATGTTTAATTTATCGATACTCAACAAACTGTATGCAAACTCATTATCATGCGTCATTTGGAGAAACGCTTTCATCTTTCGTCGTTCGATTTTATCTGTAAATAAAAAATATGTTTTCAATCAATACCCATACCTCTAAAAGCATATTTTTTAAAAAACAATAGAATACTAATATTTATATTGTATTAGTCGTGATAAGAATAAAATGAAATTTAGTACCGTATACATATGTCCAATAGAAACGATTCGTTTTAAAACGATATATATTTATATAAAAATAGTCATACAATATTCAAGCCAATCACTACAAATATAAAGTTACCTAGGTTCAGTGCAGAAGGGGCCCTATACATCAAGTCCCGTGTAGCAAATACTTGAGTCTGAGTAACGTGAGAGCAGACACAGCTAAATCAAAAGCATTGCGTGCTTCGCAAATCGTCCAATCGAATAATATAATTCTAATATTCTGGAATATATATATATATATATATATATATATATATTCCAGATATATATATATATATATATATATATATTCCGGTATATATCTATATATATATACCGAAAAACTTATACCAAAATTAAGTTGATACAAGCATTTATGAAGATAGTCGAGGTTTTAATTATTTGATAGATAATCAACGTCATCGAAATACTACAAACCTTTGTTTTTTTTGTTGTTGTGAAATAGTCGAAATGCATGCGCCTTAAGTAAACAAACTCCTTTCATAAGAAAAACTAATAATCTATAACATATCCATGTCATGAGTATTGTGTCCTAGACATGTTAATTTTAAACTAATTACTCATATTATAGAACAACATGTATTAAGTTTAATGAATATTCCATTGAATTATAACTCAATAATATAACAACAACAAACAAATACCAAATAATTGGTATGGTCAATGAAGCACTGTGACCAATATTAAGGGCTTCATCAAGGATCGAGGGATACGAAAGAATTTAATGAACTTGCTTCTCATTAATAATACGGCGCTCAAGGTTAGTACAAAATATTCATGGCCAGCAAACACTTACAAGATAAAGTGACTTGTGTTAACAATCTGAATATAAATTAAGGTTCCGGTTACTGTCGGTGCTAATAAGGTGCTATAAATATAATTAACAACAAATTTAATGTTTTTACATTGTAATAAATATAGTCGATTTATTCCTAAAAGTAATTACAACAATAATAAATTTTAACCGTTGTATTGTTCACGGGTATTTCGTATCATTTGTTTTTGTTACGAGCACTGCGACTGGTTTCACTTTTAAATGTTTTGACTCCTTTACGAAAAATATTATTTTCTGTTAACGATGTTCCTGAAAATGTACAAAAAACAAAATAGAGTAAGATTAATGAAACATGTAATATTCATTTAATTAAAGTAATTTTAAAACGTAATTTTTTAAGGTTCCAAAATGTGTTGGGGTGCTTTTTTTTATTTACTCTTAAATTTTCTGATATTAAGATAATATTTTAATATTCTGTCATTCAGTTATATATCAAAAGATCTATCTATTTATCTACAAGTTTTTCATATTTGAATATGAAAAAGTTGTGTATATTCAGATTGCCAGATATCAAAGATCCATCATAAGGGCTTTTACCATTTAATTTTAAGGAATTGAAGCCTAAATAGAATAGAATTGAATAGAATAATGATCGATGGTTCTGTCAAATGAATAATATCTTATGTTTGTAGAAAGTAGTCTATGAAATTAATTAGCGGATTGACACATTGTTTGTACAAGTTGGTAGGAAAGTAAAATTTCCTATAATTAAGTATAGTAATTGCGTCGACACAACTTATTCTATAGTATATTATATATAACATATATATATATATATATATATATATATATTATTTCCAAAATAGTATTCTTTTGGAAATACTATATCTTCTATAGTATTTCCAAAAGAACGAGAAAAAGAAGAAAATGAATAATGAGGCAGAACAATAAACATTTTTGTTACATTCAGTTGACCTTTTTCCCGTTACACAACTAGTTAACGAAAAAAATTTTGGCAGTTTGTCTTAAAATCGAGCAATTGAGAAAAATATATTTTAAATTCGTATATGGTATATATAATTTTGGAAATACATTTTTATTGCTTTGCAAGTTGTAGTTACTTATTTACTTTCAAAAATTTGATAAACAATATGAAGCTGTTAAAATTATAGTGTATAGGAAGTTTCCGTTTTGTCTTCTTACTCCTATGATAAAAGAAAAGGACAGGTAAATGGTGAAACTGCTCAGTCACTACCAACGGGTTAGGAACTTAAAGATCAGATTGTTAGTTCCGTAGCGGAGGTATTCACTCGTAAATACATCCTGAGACGAAGTAGGAGTATGTTAGATAGTAGATAATCTATTAAAATGTAATAAACATAAAATAATATATTTGAATTTAGTGAATTGACTATCGTACAAAAAATATGAGATTAAACGTAGACGCTGTCTGATCTGGAAGAATCTTATTTCTCTGACTTTCCTGCACCACAAGCTTATATTACCAAAATGTTCCTTTACGAGTAAGTCTCCCATTTACGGAATTTTCTGTAAATATTATAATTATGAAGATCCTCATATTCTTTTGAAAAAAAGGTGGAGCTTATTTTACTTTTGCCTAATAAATTAACATTTATCAGAAATAGAAAAATTTATAAAATATCTGAATTCTTATAAACATCGTTAACTTTTTCGTAATACTTCGTTTAGGAGATGATAAAGAAATGTGAGTATAAAATCAATCTGCTCCTTATAAAAATAAGTCGTTCGAAGTTTGCGCAAAATATGTTAAACCTACTAGCATTTATTAAATAAAAAAATAGCTTATAAAGTTGAAGTAACTATGAGTATTTATTTCTAAAATGCTATAAATTCTCCTAACAAAACAATTTTTTGCATTGCTTTATATTTTATTAAAAATTCTTGGAAGTAATTCGGTGCGCTACGGCACGAATCAGTACTTAATAGTTAAATGAAAGTTGGTCTGTCTGCGTCTCTACTATTATTAACAACAGCAGTTATTTATAACTGCGCAATGGTCTGTAACATTTGGTATTAAAAGTGTTTCTTACTAAGTAAAGTAAATAAGTAAAACAAGAGTAGTTCTTTTAGAAAAGTATGTTCTACTTTTTGAAATATTCCTTATTATATTCCGAATATATAACCTTGAAGACGTACAAGTACACCGCAGTGAAATTCACCGAATAAATAATAAAAACAGTAGTTCTTTGATTGTTATTCGAATAGCCATCTGCAGAAAAAAAAATATCGAATAATTCTTTAGTTTCTACGATACAATCGTAGATCGCTAATTAAAAGCTTTATTGAAAAAATATGTCTTTAAGAATCATTCATCCAAGCAAACAATTTGTTATTAAATATCAGACTACCCGCAAAAATAAAAAGTTTCAAGTAATCGGCATATACTATAAAAGCTTAAATTATAACTCTGTCTGATCGACTAACTTTACTAACTGTCTAAGTGTTAGAAATTTCTTTAGACAAAACTGAAATAAGTCTTACACAATTCCCAACATTGAACAGCGTGGTTTTAATAAAGAAAAAAAAATACAAGAAATACTTTAATATTTAAATATATTTAAAAAAATTCAAAAAAATTCAATGATGATTTACCTATATAAACAGTCTTTTCAGAGAAAAATAGAAACGAAAGAGATAATTATTCTGATACTTTTTGTTTGTTTCTAAAATTGTAAACTGCGAATGGAATGGAATGGAATGGAATGGAATGGAATGAATGAATTCATTCCATTTATTTAATGTCTCAGTACATATTTTAGTACTTTTTGTTGTTTTTTATATCATTGATCTACCCATACGTGATAGGTGTGACATATTACTATATTTTATTATTATTTTTTATTTGATTTATGAAATTTAATCATACTTAAATAAAATATTATTATTTCCTACTAAAAGACTACAAATAGCTAGCGGCCTCTTTTTATTAGCAGACAATCGATAGAGATGTGTTTGTAGATTCGAATCACGTTCTTAGTATTAATTTTTGGTTTATTGAATTCTACGTGACTTCCATACAAATATTAAGATGGGTATTCAATAAATTCGGTTTACTTTAACATCAACTTTATCATTTGGAATTTATTATAAGGAATCTACACATTTAAGGAATAAAATAATAGTATAAAAAATATAACCACTTATAAAGAAAATGTAAAGAAACTTTTTCTTACGAAGCTATAGTAGCAAATTTATTTACGAATGCAATCAATTATTACGCTTACATAAAATATAACACAGAAAAAAAAATGCGTATTTAATCCTCGTAAATACTAATCATAAATTTGGCTGATCAAGAGTGTTTATCTCTCTATATATAAAGCGGGAAATTTTAAAGAAACCCTTTAACAAAAATATATCCTGATTGTAAGAATTGTATTTTTTTTAAAATCATGATAAAATAAAATAATTAATTTAATAAGGCTAATTTTCCTAATGCTTAAAATTTTGCTCATCATAGAACAATTTCAATGCTTATTTTTATTTTTTTTTTATCATACATTTATAGATAAACATATATATATATATATATATATATATATATATACATATATATATATACATATATATATATATATATATATACGCGGTGTATTTAAAAGCGGAATGTACCCGACTAGTTTCGAACTTATTCGAGGTTCTTATTCACGAGCTCTAAGCGTGGCGTGGACTCACATGGCGAGTCCGGCACATTCCACTTTTATTTCTCCGTGAATACAGCCAGGTATAATATAATAGTCAGTATAATAGTCATGGTTCACGAAAGTATAAATATAAAAAAGATACAACATTCTACATTTTCATCAATCTATGGTAGCGGCATTAATCAAAATGATGATATTAGGTACGGAATTGATAAAAAACAAGTAAATATTACTTCCCCGCTAGACTTTATGAATTATTTTATTACGGTAAATTTTGTTCTCACCTTGGCAACCCTGGAAACAATCAATGTGGTGAACCATACTATTAATTGATTTCATTTCTATCTTAGTAATCGCTGACATAGTTTTTGAATGGATGACAAACACTTACCATATTGCGATCTCAAGCTAGGTGTCCCTCAGGATAGTGTTGTCTCCCAATTATCTAACTTCATTAATAAGATGACAATGATCACTATATTATTTAACGGTAAATTACTAAATAGTGCTGTAACAAAAGTATTTTCTGATATCAGTTCTGTCAGTTGTTAGAGTAAGTCGTTAGGGTTGCTTGTAAATACAAAAAGTCACAGCATTTCACTCCCGTCATAATTAATCAAACACAAAAAATATTATCTTTTTCGACTGTAATGTTGACGGTATTAAATAAGAATATCGGAGTTCTGTCAATAATCTTGGTCTTACTATGGACAATTACTTATCCAGAAACGTTGATTGGAGAAATTTGTCGTAAAACCTATGTTGTGATTGATAGGTTGTGAAGAAGGAAGAACTTCCGGCCCATTAAAAATTCAAACTTGCGCAAATTTTTTAACGTAAAATGCTACTTTGATATGTGACAAATTATTTTTAATTAGCATGAACGTTTGCAAAATATGATTATTAAATTTGTATTCGGGCTGAAGACATTTCATAACATTTCGCTGTATGAAGTCCGACTGAAATGGCTTACTTTACGAGTAAAGCACACTTTAATACTACAATAGAATTAAATAAAATATTCAGTTTTCTATTAACGGGCCATTCTCTCAATTTCTGTTCAAAATATGATAATATATTAGCATTGTTCGTTAGCAGCAAAGTTATGGGAACTCCTACAGTATCCAGGCTGCGGAAATGCGATAGTCAAAGTTTTCTTTCATCACAGCCTAAAAAAACTATCTGACATTGTTTTCTCTCTATTAAATATTCATGTAATAATCAGTCCGATATAAAATATTTTATGGAATATCTAAGCTTTATTTTTGACAATATATATTTATAAATATCTTACACATTCACACAAATTGGTAATATTAAGTAACAAGTGGCACGTATCTTTCCTTAAGTCCAATCTTAGATAATTTTGTAACACTATCATAAGTCTTTATTGTTTCAAAATTATACAAAGATATACTGAGAGCCCTGACAACTTCATTACTTCATTGATTTATTCCTTACCTGATTGCAGGAATTTTATATTTAAAAGATAAACTCTATTAAACACCGTAAATCATAACTTATTTCAGATAACTTACAACTTATTTACAAGCTATGTATGTATCATATATGTCATGGTACATTCACATCGAAAAAAATAAATTTACAAGGACACATGCACCGAAGGCCGGTCGTAATATAGTATAAATTCATAAAAATTACAGCTCAATAGAGCGGAAATTCAATATGCTGCACAATTTAAAGCCTCGATGAAATCTTTGAAATTTGTTCAACTGTAATAAAAACTGATTTAAGCTATAAAAAAAAAACAATACGTAAACATAATCAATGAACCTTTATTAATATTTAATCTTAATTAAATTTGCGTTTCAGTGTGCCCACACTCGGCATTGAACAATGGGCGAACTTTTCCACCGATATTACATCGGTAAACGAAATAAAATACTCCATTGCCTGATGCACCACAACTATAACGACCATCCGCGTAACTAGACGGATCCTCAGAATAGAAGCAGACATCTTTCTAAACATGGCTAAGATGGATAAGATAGGCATTAAAGTCACTGATGCAGAGCAGCAGCAGCAGGGTGGAGATGCCGTATCTCAGTGAGGCCGCTGATACAGCGGCCTCACTGAGATACTCAAATAAGTAAGTTTTTATCTTTTAAAATCAATAGCGTTAAAAAAGTGAGTCTCCAAGTTGGCGAAGACGCAGAAAGCAGAGGTCATTCCAAACAGATACACAAAACCCACATGGCCAAAAATTATGCTCCAATGTGTAGTTAGGAAAATCGAGGTGTACAGCGTACAGCGTTCAAAGGAATGTCTCCGTCAAAAAGAGCAATTT
The DNA here is from genome assembly GCA_963555665.1 of Dircenna loreta. NCBI lineage: Eukaryota > Metazoa > Arthropoda > Insecta > Lepidoptera > Nymphalidae > Dircenna > Dircenna loreta. Next base: position 3,050,865 of record OY743099.1, on the reverse strand, counting down.
CAGCTGCTCTATCTCCAAAGTCTCGATGGACACTAGACAGGTAAGGTGTAAGATTAGCAAGCCCCTAACATTAGTGAGGTGCACTTCAAATGAGGAGGAGTGCAACCCCTGTAAAAAATTCTTTTTTTGAACCTTTACATAATAAAAAATAATGGAGTGAGTGGGATGGGAAGTGGCAGTTGAACGAGATGCTACGTATCGAAGACTGCGGAGACTGTGGGTAATCCTGAATTATCATATTAATAAAAACATTTTAAAACAATAAAAACAATATTTTTATATGTATATATAGTTTCATGTAGCCATTATTTCACAGCTATACATGCGTGTGTGTACGTAGTCAAGTTCTTTCAATGTAGGTATGTGATTTGCTACCCATCTGTTAAGTAAAAGCCTCTTTAAGTATAAGAAATGAATTTAAAGGTATAGTTATGTTATAAAATATATAAATATAGTTATTCGTTACACTTCACATGCCATTTAATTTGTTGGATGGAGTACAAGTACACCCTGTATATAAAAATCGAATCTTAGTCATATTTTCTTTTTAGGTATCGTCAAACAATCAGCATAAAACAAAATGCTTGCTTTAGGTTTTCCACAAAGGGATTTAAAGGGTCATGTTGAAATGGAAAATGAAAGGTAAAGTAGGGATTACCTGATATCCATAACCCGAAACGTCGCACGTCAACAGATTTGAAGATATCCGGCGGATGTCCGGTTGTTCAGCTGAAATTTTATGAAAATTTTTGAAAATGGTAAAAAATTATGAGATTTTTCATTGAAACAGTTAGTAATCATAGGTGTTTTATTATTTTCTGGAGATATGGCTTAAACATATAAAACAAAACCCTTTTTTCGTCAACGACGCTATTACGAACGATTAATAAAAAAAAAATTGACATTAGACAAACCTATTGGAAAAAAAAATGTATATTCGTTGATGTATAAAAAAAGAGTAAAGAATGTCTATGTGACATTAAGCCCGTCTTTAGTGCATTATATTGTGTTTTGTACAATGAAGAACTAAATAAATTATAAAAAATAACTGTTGGGTTTAATACCACTAACTAGTCCGAATAGTGATTTGAAGTGAAAACTTATTAAATATAAGTTTTTTACTGTTATTGTTAGAGGTTTTCCTTATATGTACGAGTATGTATAAGTTATTAAATATAGCATAAATATTGGTCCCGTATTATTGACGATATGGTACAGCCATATTTGTATTTACAGTAGTTCCCAAAGACAAGAATCATAATTATTTGCTAGCGCATAGGTCTATCTATGCCTATGGTACCGGTTAATCAGTTTCAGCATTCCATGCTTTGTTCAACGTTTAACTGAAAGGTTTGTATACCAGTGCGGATGACCAGCACATCACTATCAATAATAAATATCGTTTATTCTATATTATAGCGGACTTATTCAAGTTTCAAGCTCAGATATATTATTAAATTAAATGTCTATAACATTTAATTTAATAATATTATACAATTTTACTGTTATGTAGACGAAACAAACAAACAGAAACTTTGCTAGCTATTTTTTAAAATCTGATACTGCGTCAGCTCGACTTGAACTAACTTTTTAGTTTTTGACTAAGCATATTCAGAATTCCTCAATTATCATATTCAAAATTAATATCAACGTAACTGGTTTGCTGCAAAAATATATAATGCCTACCTTTACATACTTCAGAAACTAAGTTAAAATAAGTTTTTAACTTCATTTCATTTTTCATTTATTATTATACTTCTTGAAACTTTTGTTCAAACATGACAAAAAAATATATGGTTTTCATTTGTTATATCAATCGTAATAATTTTAAAAACTTTAATTAAAAATACAAAGTGGTTAAAGTATCTTAGGTCGCTTCTGTTATCTTTCCATCACGACCTTCTCCTAAGCAAATATTTCGAGGTAAATTGAAAATAATGTTTTGCTTACGTATAGTACTTATTTCTTGTATTCAATTAAAATATATATAAATTAAAAATATATTTGTCAGAAATATTAAATAAGTTTTAATATATATTTTTTATTCAATAACCCAATTTAAATTACAAAAAACTTGATAAACTTCAGAAAGCAGTGCGAGTCTCAAAACACTTCAACAAAGGAAAGACTGGCCAATGCAAAGTAATGCGAAGTAGAAGTGGTTTTCAATTACTGCTTGCCTTTCCTTTTTTTCAGACTATACGATAATATTATCGATCATATAAATGATGTTGTATAATAAATAATATATATACATTTTAAATAGGTTCATTTATATTTTAAATTACATTTTTTATTATAAGAAATAAAGGAGTTTAGACAATGTATACAATTTGTACATAACGACAATTAAATGAACTAAACGGTATAACGCAAGGAGTTTCATACAGTTTAATATTGGGTTTCACTCTGTTCATTAAGGACGGAATGTAATATCAGAGATAGAAACAGTTTCAAAGGTATTATGTGTTTAATTTGAAATACCAACTAGTTTCACAGTCAATTTACCTGATTTTGTACTGTTAATACCTCATAGAGGTATATAGAACACATCCATCCTCCAAACCAACTGCAGCAAACAAATATTAAAATTAAATATTTTTGTCAGAGAAAATTGTGTAAAAAGTTTCATATAAGCTTAAATTTAATAGGATAACCAGACACATGTTGCTGAAGCTAAGGCCGCACATGGAGCTACTCAAAAGGGACGCAACTAATCAGAAATTACAATTACAAACTAGTTAGTAATTGTATCTCGTACACGACGCTTTTCAAGTTTTGACAATTCAGTCACTTCTATTTACAAAGTACGCAGTAAACATGTCAAGTGGGTCAAGAGAGAATATCGACGACATCGTATTATACTATTATCTTAATACACGCCACCGAAAGAATATTCGCTGGTTTTGGATTCACCCGTATATTCGAAATAATATGAACTGCAAATTATCAGTTGTAGCACGAGAACTGCGTGATACAGATAATAAATTTATAGGATGTTAGGAAAATATGGGTTATGAATTATTTAAAAAATCAGAAATGTCAATTATTTAAAAAATATGAAATATAAATTATTAAATATTCTATAAAGTAGTTAGGGCTGACATTCAGATATAATTTATTTTCCCTAGTGGAAATAAAATAATTAACAATCAGACTTTACTTGTAGGTATATGTATATTAAAATGATCACAATATTTTTGGTTTGTGTCATCAAACTAACAAAAGTATATTGTTTTTATAATTCTAAATCAATTATAATATACGATTACACTACTTCATAGTTAGATTTTTTTTTCAAACATACTCTATAGATTGCATTCTTTTTAATCTTTGTTTCACTTATAAGAAACATTTGCATTCATACTTCTTTCACATACACCAAACCCCGCAAATACAGAGGATGCCGCCATTTTGTGAAAAATTGCGCCAATTGCATAAATTAATTCGTCTATTGCTACCTCCAATAGAAAAAAAAGCTTACTTAATTAATCTTTTAATCTAACGTTGCAATATTTTCTGCTATTAAATAAGAAATAAAATAATATTATCTTATTATTAATAACCAATTACAATATAGATAATAAATGTTATCATGAATTTCTTAATGCATCATTTATTAGAGGTATTTTGCTGATGACCTCAATCTGATAATACGGGTCAGCATTCGCCGAGCGCGTCGCAATACTGTTAATGATATAAGCCTCTTTGAGGATTAATGTAATGACCAAGCTTTAAAACTAATCAGCTTTCAAGTAATTGATCATCATTAATATATCATTAGATAATTGTACCTATTCACTATTATATAAATCAACAATTTACCCCTCGTATTATATCTCTCGATATATAATATGTATTATATATCGTATATATGGATATTGGAATTTGCGTAACAAATTAATTGCTCTTATCCCTAAATGTACTTTTAGTAAGTTTGTTATAATTTTTTATTTAAAACAGTGTGGGTTATTGTATTTGCTTTACTTCTCGTCTGTTTATAAGAAACGTTGATAGTTTGTATGCAGGCTTATGCTTAGTTTAACCTTAGTTCAGCTAAGCGTAAGCTATCTTAACTAAGGTTAAGCTAAGCGTAACCTTAGTTTTTTTTCATTTCCAAAAATTCTCAAGTTCTTGATCTCAGACTCAGACTTTGTTTATATATTTCTAACGATCTTTATATATTTATTTTTCTAATTTAATTCACCCCGACAATATGTATTCCAGAAATAAAATACTAAATAACCAGACTTCAAAAAATATATCTAATTAAATGTGTCTAATTAAGGAATGCGATCAAAAATACTTCATTTATATAAAAAAATGAAATAATCTGTTAGAACTACCTAACCATGATGTCGCACTGAATTATTCTCCAATTCCAAGAACTAACTCATCAGTTTGGCAGCAAAATGCCAAACTGCGACGCGCTATAATACAGATGTATATTACGTCTGTATTGTAGCGCGTCGCGTAATGTAAAGTATATTACGTCGGTATTGTAGCGCTTACTTCAATGAATGCCGCTCAATAGAATTACTCTTGACATTAATCTACTCGGTTATATACAAGAAACCTAGTGACATAAAACCATACATTTGTTTATATTTAAATGTCCACATATTCATTAAATGGTTAGTGAACATGCAAACTATATTTTTGATTACTTTTATAATTTTAGAGATGGATTAACATTTTGTTCAGTGTTAACACGTTACTTCATTATTTTAAATGATTATTTAAACTCATAAAAACAACGGGTAGCTGATAAAAATGTTGTTACTTTTATGATTTACAGTTGTTACTGGTTTGAAATTTATATTTGACCGTAAATAAACAATGGAATATATTTTTTACTACAGCTCATAATTTATATAATGCCTAGATAGAGGCAGGGAAGTAGTATATAATAAGATTTAAGTTCTCAAATTATTACCACCCTGAGGCTATTAATGGAGTCTCGGGGTGCAATAAAAGCAGTTCGTGCAATTTATTAGTTTGCAGTTGAACCATTAAATGCCGCAAAGCAAACATCTCGGGTAAACTATACCTTCTTCAAAACAAACTTGTGATTAAGCAATCATTATTGCCGTCATATACAATTAAGATACAGATATCAGAGAATGTTAGTTGTTATATATTTGCCATTTATATAGATTTCTATCTTTTTTAATGTAAGGTTACAAGGCAGGAAGCAAAATTACATTAAAGACGCGTCAGGTAAAAAATTGTGAGCGACGTGAAAGAATAAAATAATGTCAGTATAAAATATCTAAAAATGTTACAATAAATAATTGGATACTAACTGCTATTTCATTTATTGCTATCAAATAAAAATAAATATTATAAATAACATATTAACTATCTGGTGATTATAATGGGAATATATATAATATAATAAAATAAAAATAGTAATACAGTAAATAAAAATAGTATGCATAAAATAAATAAGAGTAACACTGCAAAATCATTGCTTGTTTACTAAAACACTTAGTAGGATTCTTATTTTACAAAAGAGAAAGATTTAACAAGATTGCCCTCCGAGGTCCGCTTCAGAAAAACGAAATTGTTTTAAACCTATTAAGAAAGTTTGCGATTTGTGTGAGGACTATAGGTGTTTAGTTAATAATTTGAATTTAAAATACATGTATGATACATTTAAATAGTTATCTTATCAAATATTTAATTGAAGATCAGACTGTTTTTTTTTATCGTCAGACAAGCAAATATTGTTACGTGTACGAATTACGTTGTCTATAGACATCAAAAGTTAAAAGCATCATTACTGGTTCAGAAAGGCATGATTGAGTGTCGGACAGATGAGGAAGCTGACTTATATTAGTTTTCAATGTTGTTATTGTTTAATATTATTTATTTATTTATGTACCAGAAAAAACTTCAATATAAAAATTATACAATGAAAAAAACATGTTTATTGCTAAGTTATCTCTCAAGTGTATACATATGAGAGATAATTAATTTATCTCTTTAAAATATCTCTTCCGTTCGTTACTATATTCTCAGTAAGCAGGTTCCTTTTCATATACGTCGAAATTAGGCACGCGTTTTGTAAAATTATGTTAAAATAATATTTGATAAATGATTTATTTTACATTCTTTATTAATTTAAACGTTAAATTAACTTAGCAGGGTAATATATGCCTTAATTTTAACATAATTTTATTCTTATTTATTCAGATATTGTATTATTAATTAATTTATATATATATATACATAAAGCTGTATCATAAAGCTCCACTCTTCGACAACTAGTATTACAAAAATACTATTGCGAAATCAAAATAGAATTACATGAATAGTTTATTGACTTAAAATTAAAGAATAAATATATTTTTATGTATGCTTGTGTGTTCTTGCATATATTTGAGTGTATGTGTGTTTGTGTTTACGTGTGTGTGTATATGTGTGGTCTTCTGGACATATGCACTCCTATTATTTAGAGTTGTTTTACTTAGCTTAGATTTACTTTATTTTAATTTAAATTGCATTTAATTATAAAACGTTTTTTTTTACACTTTAACTAAGTTGTCGCAATTGGAGTCCGAGGGAAAGAGCAAACATTTCATTCTTTACGTTGTTATAACTTTACACGACTGAGTTTGTTATAACTTCATACGATTTGACACAATTTCTTGAACATATTAAAAGTTCTTGTGATTTCTCAAAGACATGGTTACAAAATAAAAGTTTGTACAATTACAAGTTTCTTTATAAGAAAACAATTATTTCAGATATTGAATATTGCTTTATTGTTTTCCATCGCATTTTATTTTGATATATATGTAGCTATTTTCTTTAAGTTATTGGTTCAGAAATTAAAAGATGTTCAAAATTTGATTCTTTGATAATCGTAGTTGTAAATGATTTGAACGATTTCAAAATTTACAAGCATTTATAATCTTTTTCTATAAGATAGTTTAAAATATGCGGGTTAGTAAGTTGGTTAAATGTCTCAACTGAATAAATACCGTTATTTTGCTAGATGCAGACCGAGTTTGTCGTTGTGTGGTGAACTGTAAGTTATTTTAAACCTGGAAGATAAAAGGCTGTATACGCAATTTACTAATTTCTTGTCGATACCATTTAACTTTCATCGGAATATTTTAAAAACATTGCTCTAATTAGTTCAAAGTAATACTTGTAAAAAACATAATGTCGTGTATATATTTATTATCGTCAATATATTAGGAATAGCTAGTTAGCTTGTAAAAAATATGAATATAAGAGACATATGTTAGACTAAATGTAATTATTTCTTGTTGATGTTAACTTATTTTAAACAAGATAGCCGTTAAAAGAATGAGTCAATCTAAGTGAAAGCAGACCAATATATATATATATATATAAATATACATTGTATAAATATATTACGCTCACTCAATTAAACATTGTTCATACACTGAGACATCTTTACGGAATAATCTATAAGTTTAAACGTAAGCATATTATCGAATCGCTAAGCTAGACCGTTTCCAAAAGTATTAAACATATAATTTAAATAAAACAAGCACTGTGCTTTGATAAATTGAATCTCTTTTATTCTCGTGGTCAGTTTTATGGAGGTTTTATACCATAAAGGAGATACGGTAGACAATGTGGAAAATTGAAGACTGAATGACTTGCTCCATATGGTTACCGTAAATATACAATTGTTGTATTATAGAAGGTTAATTAAAAAAATAATAAAAATCTGCCTAATTTTTATTTTTTTTAACCTTTTGAGATCTCAATGTCATGAACAAGTGTACATCGTCTTACAACCTACAATATACTTAAACCATTTTAATGATTTCAAAAACAAATTTCTTACTATTGGTCACTTACCACACAACGACATCACACACAACATCCACATAAGTTAAATATATAAATAAAATCTTAATCAGCAGTTTTCCTTATCTTTTATATATCTATTTGTTATGATACTAATTAAGCAATAATACTTCTTAATTTTTTATTGATTGCAATTCTCAAATCATGACTGTCGAATTATATATATATATATATATATATATATATATATATATATATATATATATATATATATATATATATATAAATTCAAAAAACATATATATAAATTGGCTAGAAACATTACGTTAAAGTATAATTTTGTCAGTTTGTAAAATATATGTCTGGAAAAGTATCTTAGCGGTAAAAATATAGGGGAAAGTTGGGTACGAAGGCATTTTGTTATTTCAAATTGCAGACATTATAGCCGCGGAAACGTAACTATCTCTGTTATTACATTCCGTCCTCAATATACAAAGGGAACCCAGTATGTATTTATAACCCAGTATATATATTACGATTACACTGAACTGCGAGTTTGAAAACGTTTTAAACGCAGTTTTTTCATTTAAGTCCCTCGCTGGTCACACCAATCTAGACAAACATGCCCCACTCACTAGAATTATGAATTATTCTGTTTCTATTTTAAATATGTAATACTTTAATGGAAATAAAATTTGGGCTGTTTAATAATTTTTAATGTTACATATATTCCTATGAATCTAAATAAATCAAGAGGCCCTGTCCACTTCCTAGAATACATGGTATGGAATCCTGTCCAGAAAGATTAATTTTAATTCCATTACTTTTAAAATTAAAATTGTTTATATATTTCTTATTTAAAACATTTCGGACAGCTTGAGCAGTTACTTTAAAAATGCTTTACATATTTAGTTAATTCTTAACAAAACTACAGTAGCTAATTATATTTTCTGTACCTGGCTTTAAAATATAACATTTAGTTTATAATTGAAGAAAATATAGAAATGTTTTACGTTGTGTTCTGTTTCAAGCAATATCTCCTAACAAAAAAATAATGAAAGAATGTTATAACAGCACTACCTATTAATTAATTTAATATCATAGCTTTATTGCATTTTATATATCCAAGAACGTGAAAGCATACTTTATCTTATATTATAATTTATATATTATACTCGTATATCACCATTTTATTTTCAGGCATTACAATTTTATCAATATAAACTGGCAATGAAAATTTAATTATTTAATGATTTTGGATAGTTTTCATCAAAACTACACACAATCATTAAATAGTTAAAGCGCAAGTTACTTGGCTAATGATAGAAGGGTTATGTTAATAAAACCGTCACTACCTAATGACAGCCATTGTCGTTGAAGATAACCACTGATGACCAATACCAAGATGATACCAACTTGTATTTGTGCAAACATAACCGCTCTGTGGTGCACCATTACATAATAAATATTCATATGACTAATTATACACATATTTTAATGAATGGATACAATAAAATATGTTATGGAAAATATACAAGTTACAGAAATGTAAATTCAAAGTAATATCACCCTATCTAAGGCAAGAGTGAATAGGGTTTTACTGAGTTGATGCGTCTTTCCATCTACGACTTCATTTAAACTTCCCATCAGGAGGAATATAGTCAAGCGTCAACTTAGTTTAAGTGTAAAAAAAATCAAAGAAAACCCTCTCACTTTCCTCCTTGGAACGTAATCGCACTTTGCACCCATTTCTTGACTATGTACTGAAAGAAGCTGCCTGTAACTGTATAATTCCATTCAAATGAATTCCTCGAAATTATTTGCAATAAAAGCAGCAATACTATGGAATGCACTCTCTGTTAAACAACGATGCTTCCAAACGCTAGCTTTTTTCTAAAACAAATATATAATAATTAAATACAATTATATATGTGTCCGATACATACTCGTACAGTTTTTTATTATTTTAAACTATTATTTTTAATATTCTTTATATTTTAAAATCATCCCTATTTTATTTAGAAATATATATCAAATACTTATATTTATCTACTTGTGAGTAGGACATCAGTAATAGATAAATATTTCAGAATGTAAAGAACTACAAACCTTTGTGATATTGCATTAAATCCTAGCGACGGTGATATTGGTTTGTGGCTTATTTTATAATAAATGAGATAAATATCTATTCCTTATCTCATGTTATTATAAAATATAAACAAAATTGAAGGTTATTGCCCTTAATGATAAAAAAATATTATCCTTATTTTAAGTTGCATATATTATTTTGAAAGAAAAAAATAAATGTACTAAGTCATACTAATGAAAGAAAACTCTACCATCACATACAAACATAGTAAATTTTATTTTCTATACATTATAAATAGAATATAAGAAAGATGGAAAAATGTTCATATTTAAACTTTCATAACAAATATATAAATATTAAATATTCGGCCATATTCACGATTCACGTGAAATAATATCGGATTGTGCTCGACTAGCGAGCGAGTTCATGAGTAAGAACCCCGAATGGGTTCGAAACGTGTCGGGCACGTTCTGATACAATTTCACGTAAATACAGCCGGGAAAAATACTTTTTACTAAGAACCAAGGATACATCTGAAAATTTCACATAGGATATAATCAACATAACAATAGCATTAGTTTTTACTACATGAAATATACGCTATTACAAAATTGATAAAATCTAGGATAAAAATCTGATTCTTAATTTTATTGCCATCATAAATATGTTTACCCGACTATATTCACGTTAATTATATCCATTTTCCAGGAATTTCACCCAGGTAGGTTCAAACCCATAGGAGGTTTTTATTCAAGCACTGTAATCATGGCGGATTCACGGCGCGAACTTATTACCGTCAATTATTAAGTGGACTAATGATCCGATTATTTGAATCATTATCATTAGCTGAGCACGTTATACCAGTGAGAATATCCTCTTAAGGAACGCATGTGATGGCCGTGCCTTAATGTAAATAAAAACAATGTCATTTATAGCGTTGGTTTGAAAATGATCAAGTAGAAATAAGAAAATAATATATACTCTTTTACTGTCGTTGATAATTCTACAACATATAAATATATGAAATATTATAGATGGAGACAAAAGTTAATTCAAAAAGTTAATTCAAATCTATAATCTGAAATTCAAATCTAAGGATTGAATAACTTCTGATAACTAACTTGAGTTCTGTTACAATAATAATTATAAAGATCACTTCCTTTTTTGAAGAAAGTAATAACCTATTTTTAATACACTATTTTAAAAAACTTTTCTTTATATTCATGTATTTTGTAACAACATTATCGTCATATACATAAAGCGGGGAGTAATTAAAGATACATTAACACACTATTCGTTTTTTTTAAGATCTTTGCTATCGTTACAAAATATGTTAAAGAATAATTCTTAAAGAATTATATAATTTTGATCGTATTGCAAATTTTATATTTTTATATTTTATATAAGAAAAAGTTAAACATTTTCGAATACAGAAAACTACGACCAATGGTTGTATGGAATTTAAATTAGAGCGCTGAAGTTAACGCTTAGGTAAAGCTAAAAGTCTTATATATTATTAAAAGTAATAGGATCTTCAGCTGCTGTAAGAATTGTATCTAAATTCAATTTAATTAAAATAATTTGGTAAATTGGCTTGAAAGTATTTTTCTTTTGGTGCATTCAAATGAATGGAAGCATAACTGGCAATGCAAAGCATGATATTTGAGGAATTTATGGCAGAATAAAAAAAATCATTTGTTCTTTTTTTATTGCAGTTTACTAGAAGTTGTTAGTACGTTTACTATCATTAGAATGCACTATTTTGCTATATAGATGTTTAAAGAATTCGTAGCCATTAAGTACTCTGCATCTGTATTGAAATCCTTTATTTAATTTAATAAAAGTTGTGGCTACCTTTGGTGTTGTGGTATTAATAAATCTAAATTGATTTCGACCATCTTTTACCTTGAACTTGAACATGAGCAAAATCTTTCTCTTTTTCTTTCATATATATAAGGTAATAAAATTGGACGATAAAACGACACAGTAATCAAAACACAAGTGAGTTTCTCTGTAAAGAAGATTTATTGTTTTACTTTACATGTTTCATTCATATACTCAAATAAACGTATCCATGAATTACATGAGAAAACTTTCCCTGTAAAGAAGAAAAGACATTTAATAATAATAATTTATTAAAATCATCCTATTTTTATGGTAGAACCGAATCATTAGTCAATGTCAAAAGAATTTATTTTTTGAGCCTATAGACCGCTAATTATTTGAGTTATGTGTTAAATAAGACTTAAATACCTCTATCTATCTATAGATCTACAGATATAATCTAGATCCCATAGGTCTCTAGTCTCTTATTACATAATTACGGAGGAAAATTGCATCGTTTATGTTTTCAATTTTAAATTTGCTAACAGAGAATGAACATTTCTGAATTTTACTTCTTTTAGCATAAAATGTTCACTTCATCGTCGTATTTAATACTTTATATCAAAAAGAACTAATTAAATTTACAAACTATAACTTTGAAGCCTTTTTAGTTGTTTTCTAACTACACACCCCAATTCTCGAGGTTAATGAGGAAGATCTCATCGTAATCCTTGTTTCGGATAATCATTTAGTTTTATTTGGTTTCAAAAGTAATTACTTTGAATATTGAAAAGAATTTTACACAAAAAAAAAAATATTACTAAGTTTTCTAATTAAACAGTGAATATAAAATATTACATGTCACATGTTGTATAGCCATTGTATAAGTAAAGATAAATATCAAAATAAAAAAAAAAACAGTTTGCGCAATTTAATTTCATTCAACAATTCAACCTTTTTTTATTCTCTTCATACATTATTACACAGTGTACATAAATGTTAGTAGTACGAATACGGTATAATTTTTAATGGTCTCTTAACTATTACTGAAGAAATCGATGTTTTTTTTCATTTTTCACCTTACAGTTGTCTTTTCTGTCTTATCGTTCGTCTATTGCTATTGTTAGTTCGTTGTATTTAGATTTTTTTTTCTTGTTTTTTTTTGTTTTCTCTATATTTTTTTTACAACAAAGTCATTAATACTCTATAACGATTAATTTAATTGTTTTGGTATTATTATATTCAAATAAGTACCGGTTTTATTTATTTTTTTATTTAGAAAAAACCTACCTACCTCTGGCAATACTTCATTTTATTATATTTATATTTACCCGGCTTTATTCATGTAGAGCGTGAAACCTGAACCTTTTCTACGTGAATACAGCCGGGTAAATATAAATATAATAGTCATGGTTCACGAAAGTTTAAATTTAAAAAAACTTCATTTTATTCTTAAATAATTTAAGTTTGTGTTTCAACTAAGAGAGGAGAAATATTTTATCACTGATGAATGGACAAATAATGAATGTGTTTTAAATTTTGAGCTTTTTAATAAAATAAGTTCGTAAGTAAATTTTAAGATTTTGGTGAGTACAGTATCTACTAGTAAGGTTAGGTAGCGTTACTAAAAATAGTTATGTGAATTATCTCATTGTTGATTTCATTTTTGGAATGAAATTCCAGTGTAATATAATACAATTTGATTCTTTAACATTGTACATGCATTTTTTTCATTCATTCATAAAATGAAAATATTTAGCAAATGAATAACAATTTAACAAACGAGCGTCTATCTAACTTATTACATATAAGATAAGTTCAATTAAAGTTCAGTGAAGCCACGCAATTCAAAATTTATTAATTATAAATATTTTTAAATTAATTACTTATAATAAAAAGGGCCTAAACTAAAAGATATAATTAACGCATAAAAACAATTTATAAAGAAAATTCAAATTTGGAAATAAATTTGTATGATATAAAACAATATAACGAAGCCTCATAAATGTATGAACGTTAAGCTTATAATTTATTTATAACCCTTCGCAAAATGATTGATAGCATAATCGTAAAAAAGGAAGCATATAAATAAAAAATAAGAAAATAAAAATCTTCATCAATCTGGCTAAAAGACCTTGACGATAAAACTTGCAATAGCAATTTTATTGAGATGGTAATGAACCCAAAACAACCACCCATCCTTAAGCTGAATTTGAAAGTGTCTGAACGTGTATGTGTCTTACTTGACTCACCAAATGTTAATGTTATTCTATGTTACGTAAAAAGTGCTTAAAATATTCGTAAAACTTTTAAGCTTTTTTTTATTATAAATATGACACACGATATCGATTATTAAATTATTTTTTTTTAATTTTAAATTTTGCTACTTTTTTGGTATGTCGTAAAAATTAAACATTCTGATAATACTTTCACATAGTGCGAGTAATGGCTCACATATTAAGGAAAAATCTTATAATAACAGATATACGAAGGTTCTCGCAGCTATATGTGAGCAATTTTAATTATTTTATAGGTCGTTAAGTTGTGTAGATTTTTGAATAGATAAATTTTATTCCTAAGAAAATTAAACTTATACTACAAGAGAATAGTTATTGTTGAGCGCCGGTTATGTAATTTACTATAATATTTATTATATACATAAATATTGTAATTATTATTTTAATTTATATTTTAAAATATTCTTACCATCGGTGTTTTATTTTATTTTTATTAGAAAATTAAGAGTAATTAAAAACTTTATTTGACTACTATTTTTAACAATGTAAGAAATCACACACAAATAATCAGTAACTTTTTATAATGAAGTTAAAGAAAATGACAGAAAATGTTCAATATAAAACGTTAAAGTAGAAGTTTGTATATTTATTTGTACTTTGTATTTTAATGCATCAAATGCAATAATTATTTCAAAAAGTATATCTATCTTCTCTATTATTTTAACTTTGTGTGTAATGAGCAGTAAATAATGCATTTGGAAGACACTGAATACTCCAGTTAACGATGCTAATAAATGGGTCGTCTTGTGCCCGAGCTTTGAAAACTGCCACTTACTTATTTTCCCTACGTTTACCGTAATCCACGTTGAAAATTATATTTTTTAAAATTATTGTTTCGATTAAATAAATGATTCATTGCAATCTCTTTGATCTTCCGAACATATCTGATTTATCTCAAGAATACCTTATAATTTAAGTAACTTTAAAAACATATAAGTACAATTTTATATTAATATTATGTTCATTATAATGATTGAAAAATACTTTCAAATCCTTCAATATTGCAGTATTTATATACAACGATAAAAGTTATTTTTGATGTTTATAATTATTATTTTACAACGTTTAAAGTAAACATTTGTAGTTTCCGTATTTTTAAGTAAGATATGGTATTTTGTAATTGTTAAATATCCAAGTTGACGTCAGTTTTTGATTTACGATTATACTTTTCAAAATTTAGCTAAGGTTTACTGAAGTTAAGAGAACGCAATTTTTCGCTGTTTACGTCTCATGATTTATGGTTACCGTTATATTTTATTGCACCTATTACGCTTTTATTGCTGGAATTTAGAAATATTAAAGGAAATTCAATAATTTACAAAATCTCACGTAATTTGTATGAATCATATGTATTGTGTTATATAGTAAGAAGAAAATCATAAACTTACCTAACATTTACCTACCTAATCTAATAAATACATAAAATCAATACGCTTTATATCAGAAATCTAAAATAACAAACCGATCTATGACTGACTGACTGATTGTAAAAAAATAACACTTTAGTTATTCTTGTTATCGTATCTTTAAACTTATGAGATATATAAAATAAACGTAACATAAATTGACAATTAATAGTATCGAAGAAATCTTGGAAATCCCTTCAACTGTAAATAAAACTTTAAATAGAGATCTAAAAATAACATGACGTAAAAAAAAATAACCATGAATCAAAATGAATAAAATATTTATTTAATTATCAACTAGGTATATATATCATTAGTCAAAAGAGCCCCTGAGATAGTTTAATGACCCGAACGGGTCAACAACAAAAAAACGGAACACTCAGAAAAGTGTTCCGTTTAATATCTTTTGACATATATGCTATTTGGATGTATATTTTAAAACTTTATAATTTTAAACTTAAAAACACAGACTTATGCTTTGGTCGTAGTGTTAATACATTAGCAGGTGTAGTCTTTACATAATGCAGCAGTCTGGATGAATATAAATATATCCACAGAATAAAGAGCTTGTCTTCTGTATAAAAGTAAAAATGGCCAAACTAAACTTTCCAGTGACAATGTAAGTCCATTAGTTGCGTAAATGAAACTTAAAAGTATTTTATATCCAAAAGAAAATTTAAAGTTTTTATTTAAGATTTCTGGGAAATTCTACTAAATCCACGGAAATATTTTTATAGTAGCTGGTAGTATAAATGGAAGAAGTAACATAAATGCTGACAGAACTAATGAAAAATTTATGACTAACAGATACAATGAGGGTATAAAACAATAAAAATGTCGGACATGTAAGACTCAGTCTTGGAACCCAAGCGTAAAACTAAGCCAAGCCAACAAGCAAAGACTAAAATTCATTATGTATACAACAAACACTTGAAAAAGCAGACATTTGTAGAAGTTTACTTATAAGTCTCAAAGCTTGAAGAGCAATAAAAATATTTCTAAACGGAGCAATAAAAATCCCTCTTAATAAAACCCATAAGAAAGAAAGTGTTGAACGAATAAAATTCATAACATTAACTAAAATAAAAATTATTTAATCTGTTGTATAAATTTACGTACCGTGTTAATTAGAATTTCAAATAATTTATTGATATCATATTCAATTGTGATTATTAATATTAAAATATATATATTATTTAAAATACTTTAACATTACTGTCCAATAAAATCATGTTTCTTAAGTTCTATTATATTTATATTTACCCGGCTGTATTCACGTAGAAATTAAATCGGAATGTGCCCGACTAGTTTCGAACCCCTTAGGGGTCCTTAATCATGAGCTCTGAGCGTGGCGGACTCGCGGCGAGAACTGAACGGGTTCGAAACTAGTCGGGCACATTCCGATTTAATTTCTACGTGAATACAGCCGGGTAAATATAAATATAATAGTCATGATTCACGAAAGTTTAAATATAAAAATTTCTTAAGTTCTGTTTGCAGACGCAGTAAGTACAATTATAATTTACTGGTTCTCGTTTGAAATTTAATAATGTTGACTTACATGATAATTTAAAAGAGAAATCCAATTTCTGTTAACGTTGGTATTAGAGCATTTAATGTATTAAATACATTAGAAATAAAAGAAAACCTTAAGAACAAGATTAAACAAAACGTGAGTAATGATTTACAGCAAATGCTTGAAAAACTACTTTTTTGTGAGTTTTGGGATTCCGTGAGACCTGAGATGAGATTTCTAAAATCCTGTAGATTAGAAGGTATTAAGGAAGCATTACAATAAAATATATAGATCGTTTGATCTGGATTCAAATCTGTTAGCTTCACAAAAACTTCAATCCTTCGGTATTCAATGCTACAAACAAAATACTTTTATATTTAAAGTGTGAAAAATATGGCATAAGAGGACTCGCTCTAAATTGGATAAATATTCAAAACATTGTCACACAATTCGTGTAAATATCGAGATTAAACATCTAGTCAGAATTAATGGGTCATAAATCTTCGAATTTACTCAATAATTCTGGAGTCTCTCAAGGTAGTTGTTAATTTTGTACATTCATGATTTACTTTATATCACGAATCATCGATCTGTGCCGATGACATAGTATTAGTTTCAGATTTTCAAACTAATATTGCCTATGAAGTACCTAGTCGTAAACAATCGGATGTCAATTTGGTGTTGTATTGGCTAGAAACAAATGAAGCAATCAATGCTTAATTCACCGAGTCTGGCATTGAAACGGTAACTCAATTGGTAGTTCGACGGGACGGTTTCCCAGAGGTCGCGGGTTTGAATCCCCCCCCCCCCCTCCGGATCGGTTGATCTTTCTTATAAATTTATTTTAATAAAGCAAACTTTCAAACATTAATTTAGAAATGTTTCATAATTTCTAATGTTTTTGGAAAGTACATCGACTGCCTATAAAAGGCGAAATTTTTGTAATTTGTATTTTTGTATTTTCCAGTGAACTGGCAAAACACAAGCAGATTCAATTTCAAGCAGATATATAACATTTTATTTTTATAATAATAAACACCAAAAAGAAAATAAAAACAACGATATTAAAGAAAGCAATACATAATTTACAAAAGGCAGCATTATCTCTAAAGCAGCGATCTCTGCTAGCAAGCTTGAGGTACAAATATTTTTTTTTTTTAGTTACTTGTACCAGTGAGAAGGGGTGTATAAGGAAAATAATTTTAGTATTAATAATGTAATATACTTACATAATAATAATAATACATAGGTACATATGCACATACATACAATATATAGTTTGGTACATTACCAAACAAGAATAACTGAAAAGATATATATTAATAATAAAAGAATAAGAAATTATAAAAATAAATGACAGTGTACTTACAATGTAAACTCATTTTAAGATTAGCTTTTAAGCTGAGCTGCTACTATTGATTTCTATATCCATTAATTTATTGTATTTAAACATACTTACTTTCGATATCACTTTGTTTTTACTTTTATTTTCTTACTAACATTACTCACATCTTACATTTTGATATAATTTTGTATCTAAAAGAGGCTGGTGTTAGTCACATGAAGCTGTTTAAAAAGCTTTTGTGTTTAAACTGTTTAGTGGACCGCGGGTTTGGACCGGCGAGCCAAATTAGTGCTTGAGGCAAAGTGTCTCTCTGTCCTAATTAACATTCCTATACAAAGGCTGTATGTTGTCCTCGACAACGGTCATGTAAATTATAATATGGTTGGTTGCTGTTTTCTGGCACAATACGACACTATTTTACAGGCACTTTTGGAAATTATTATAAAATGGTTATATAAGTTTAACACTATACATTCATTCCAGTAAATCGATTACTTTTTATAACATTCTTATTGGCGCCGAAAAAAATAAATTTTAATTTGTTTTTTTATATGACGAAAATCAAGGTTAGATAGTTTTGGGATTATTAAATAAAGTGCAGTCATAAAGTGAATTGCAATGTTTGAAATTCTATCTTTTTGGCATTAGTCAAATGTATACGTAAGATTTTGTATACGATAAGTACATTTGATAAGTACAATGAAATATTTTCTATTTAAGACTTAACAATCTGACCTTCAACTTGTATTCTTACTTTGATCGAAAGCAAAATATTTTATTTCTAAAAAATCTATTTTAAAAGATGTCTTACGTTCTTCAGCCCCTAATAAATGGCTATTATTTGATTAATAAATGAATAGATTTATAAACTTAATATAACTTCTTAAGCGGTACGCAGAGATAGGTTGCAGAATTTATTTTTAATGACTAGACATTTTTCTATTAAGGTCTAAGAAAAAGAATCATCTCTATAGAAATTCTTAATTAGTCAACAGAGTACAACGTGGACTTTATCCGACTTCAGTTATAGTTTTGTGGAGTCCTAACTATCAAGAAGTCACAGAAACATATTTTCAGAAAAAGTCATCACAATTATTATTCCTTGAATTACCAGATTAATAATTTAAATGTTTCATAAACTTGATTGTCAATTGTTATACTCTTGATTTATTCCGTATCAAACTGATGGAGCGTATTTCATTATAGACCTCACAAATGTATTACAAAACAAAACAAAGGTTGAAGAATTTTTAAACTTTTTTCAATTCTGAATACAGAATCTTGTAGCCGATATACTTTAGGAGTAATATACTAAAACTGTTTGTTATAAATAATTCATGTAATTGTATACAATGCCTTTGAGTAATCACTAAATACAGCATCAACTTGACCACCACTGACCACGACAGAAATAACACATGCAATAAGCCCACAAAGAACACATTCTGTAGAATTGGCATCAGTAAAACCATGTTGTTATTTAATAATTATAGACCTTAAATAGGGGTAAATTTAATATTTTAAAAATCATGGCAAAGAGACTGAGTTAAAATATAGATCTATAATTTTTAAAGTCGTGATTATTGATTCAACCAAATTCAAAAACTGGTATAACAAATGACTTTTTTAAGGCCTCTGGGTACTTGCTCAAAATGAATAACAGACTAAATGAAAAATAACGTTGAGGCATTGCTTTCAAAAACACCACTGAACTATAATTAATAGTTATTTTTTTTAGAGTATGGCAATCACTTCTTACCATAATAAATTTGGAGTCACTAAAAAATCTTTAAAATGGGCAATGAAGAATTATTCCATAAAGAGAGTGCGTGTTTCAACTGATGACTCAACGATAAGATCTCTTGCATTCCGCATTAAATTTGTTATATTATTATAAAAATTAACATACATTACAGTATTAAATATTTTATAGAATAAAGAATTTTTTTTTTAAATAGTAAATGACGTGATACATTTCAGTAATTTCTTAATGTATATTACTTAATCTTATAAAGTTAATATGCTTTACTTGTTATGTATTTGGCATAATAATATAACAAAATATGCACAAATTTTAATCAACTCCAATACCGGAAATACCTACAGAGCGTGGTTTTATTAAATTTGTGTTACGTGGGGAGTTTCCCAAATATCTATTTCTTTATTGGATTTATGGAAATTTAATTATATTCAAATTATATTGATTTTCCTCTCCCCCTTATCAGCAATTGTGTATTTGCTAGTATTAGTTTTTGACTTTCTGAAAGCATTTTAACTGACACTTTTTATTGAGAGTGCTTGCCTAATGTACTTTTATTAACATGAATATGTAGGTAGATACAATAATAATTTATGTTTTTTTTAAAATACATTTGGCCTTAAAAGTAATTATATTCTTATTAACTCTATTTATAATCTTAGAGGACTGGAAGATAATCATGGGACAGTTGGTGCATAGGCTAGTGGAGCTAATCGGTAGAAAAAGGTCCGGACTAAAAACGGCCAAAGCTGAGAATTCGTTCTCGCGACAAGATGATACAACACTTATTTTAGGCCGTTCTACTTTACCTGTAAAATACTAATTTAGTTCGTTTTTAGATCAATATAACCTACTACTTTACTAGTATAATATATTTATTTCCAAAACCATTTGATACACATTTAACCGGAATCAACTGGTATATTAGAAGAAATGGGTCAAAAAAACTTTTCAATCACAATAGTTAAAATATCGTAAGTTAAATTTTTATATAGTTTTGCCAAAATACCAAATTGATGGTAACAAATTATTTACGTAATTTCTCTATGATATAACTGTAATATTGACTAGATTGTTCCATATTTAATAAGTCATGAAATTATGTACGGATTACAGATAACGGTTACATGTATAGCCATGTTAAGCTTACTTTAATTTAAATAAATAAAGAATAAAAAATAAACCTGTTTTTTATTTTTTTTAAACTTACATAGGTTTAATCAAATCTTTCGCAATGCCCACGTTAATAATGAAATACATAGAATAAATTATTTAAATGAGCTTGATCAAAAAAGTTAAAATACTATTTTATAAAGCACTTATTTCTACAAATAACAAAGTTTAATTAAATTACGTCTTAGCCTTAAAATCAGAGTGTATTTATTTATTGAGCTTTTTGAAAATAAACACATATTACAAATTTATTTATTAATATTAAAAATTATACAAACGTCTGGTATAATATTTAATATTTTTTTTATAATTAAATATTTTTTTAGATTTTATTATCTTTCGGATTCAAAATAATCGTAAATTCTAAATCAAAATACAAAATACTTTTTGAAAGTAGTTTTTTCTTTACGAACAGGAGAAAAAAGGTTTCCTACGTTGTAATTACAGCATCAACTAAACTTAAGACCAAACCCTATTTTAATCAAAGTAAATCTCCTAGGGATACTGAGTATTTCAAATATATTAACATAATAAATCTAATAAATAATCTAAAAGGATCTTGAATTGCAAAAGTTAAGCACATATGACTGTGAATAATATACTTGTGAGTTCTGATTGCGAAATTCAAGGTCCGTTGAAGGAAAGTTAAAAGGAAATAGAGAGGAATAATTAAAATTATATATTTATTGCTAATGGAAGAATAATAAGAGTGATAAAGGAGATTGTTGTGATTAGCTGTCACGCAGAATAATTTACATATTGTATAAATATAATTAATCAGGTTTTAAAAGGTTAAATTACAATATAATCTAATAACTAGAGCTATACAAGTGAATATAAATTATGGGCTGGTTAAGCAAATGGTTGCAGTTATGAGTGCCGCCTGAGTCGATGTTAAAGAAAAAAAATAATAAAAAAATCAGCCAAGTGCGAGTCGGACTCGCGCACCGTGGGTTCCGTATAAACTTGCAGGTATATAAGTAAAAGGTCACCCATCACGACAATCGAGTCATAGTAATGGTCTTTTTACATTATTTTTATTTACATATGTTTTATTACTGATTGAAAATATGCGGCTTAAATTGCCATTTAATTCGATTGCGTCGATATAGAAGTTTGACATTGTTACAGTTTAAAAGTATTATGGATTTGAGTATTTGATATTAATTTCAATCAATTTTCAAACGTATTAAACGTTTACGCGTTCCGGAGAAAAAGGATAGTAACTTTAAAATTATTAAAAATATTTGTATTATATTATGTAACTAAAAATGTACGTCTTCCGCGATTTTTCTCTTTTTTCTGAGCTATAAGACTTTGCTTCGTACTGAATTTCAAGATACTGAAGTACTGTGTAGGTTTTGATTTCCTTGTAAGTTTATAAAATTTGTGACATAAACGGCTGTATCCTTGGATTGCGTTAGTGAAGATTGATTTTTTCACAAATCTAATGGACTTGGGTATTTGATATCAATTTCTGCTTAATACCTCTGCGCGTTCCTTAGAAAAAGGGTCTTGACAGACGGACGTACAGGCAACAAAGTGATCCTATAAGGGTTCAGTTTTTTCCTTTCGAGCTGCGTAACCCTAAAAATATTAATTATTTATTTGATATAAAAAAAAATAAATAATCTTAAAATGGCTTAGAATATCTATAGACAATTTTAAGCGTAAAATCTTATGAGTCATAACTAACTAATTTATGATCCATTCATTCCAAACAGAATTGTCCATCTATTTTTTTAGATAGAAGTTCAACGACCCTAACACATTTACAAAATACCAACTTGGCGTTAATTCAATATAAAAGTCAAACATATATCGATAGCCAACTTCTCTTTTGCATAAAAAGCATTGTAGTAAGATTTCAGGAAAAGGATTGTATGCCTTATGTACAATATATTTTAATTATAAAATTGCTTACAATTTATTCAAATGTCCGAATATTTTAGTAAATATAATCTTTATTTACTTTAAATTTAAGCTTAAAGTTGGTTAGTAAGCATAGACAATCTATTTTTTTAATAAAGATAAACTTATTTCTAATGTTGCTACCAACTTTATTTTTGGTTATTAATGCTTTTTGAATAATAAAAGCACTTATATCCGGCATTGTAAATAAAAAAAAATACTAAATTCTTTATGTCATGGGCTGCTAGAGTCCACAGCACGGCTTACGCTAAGTAAACTTTTCGGCGTTATTAAATAATGATAATAATACGTTTTCCCGACCATAACAGATATTTTATTTAAATATGTATACTTACAAGAGCTTATAGATGTAAAATATACTGTCAAATATAAAAACTAAAAAAGGATACAATCTACAATTATTTTGACGTCACTTACTATAATCAAAGAGGAAATGGGACACGTAAGTGTTGCAAAGGTAGTTTGTAGCCTATTTTATCAACGCAAGAAGTGTAACACTTCCGATCTGACATCAGCTCTCGACCCTAATTGGGATGAACTGTATCATAAAGGTTATATAGAACATACCTTCATTTCCTCGGTTAATGCAACATTGAAACCAACTTTTATCTTCATATTCAAGCAAAATAAATTCTTTAGTTTCTGTTTGATATTTTACTACAAAATAAAAATTCTTAAATATATTTATATTATAAAGAGGAAACATTTTAATTTGTGTCTTTGTGTTTGTATTGTTTTTACACAAAAACTACTGGACGAATTTAAAAATTCTTTCATCCTTATAAAGCTGCATTTTCACTGACCGACATTATATATTATATTATACCCTTGAAATAATAGGGATTTTCTTCAAGAGAAATTTTTAAAATAGCGATGAAGAATGTATAACGAAGTTTCTTATGAGCAATGTATAAAGTAAAGAGTAAAAAAAAAATTAAAGTATTAATGAAAAAAGGTCAGAGTGCTTATTGGATGTTTTAGTAATATGTACTTTTTCAAAATATGTCATGTCATTCTAAAATATTCTATTCATCATATTATTTTTCAAATATTTGTATATAATTATAACTTATAATATTATACTTATCATATAAAAAATATTAAAATCAACTTACAAGCAACAGTAATTTACTACAAAGGTTAATATAATAATTTAATATGCGTTTTGTCTCAGGCACATCAATGAAGTGGTGACTAAATTATGGAACAAGCCCAAAAAAAGGTATATCCAGAACAAAATATAACATTCATTTTGTAGAAACAACGTATAAATGAAAAATATAATTACACATTTAATTGATTTCTAAATATAATTAGCCTTAAATTAAATATCAGTACTACCTATAATATATCCAAAACAATAATAAAAATGCTCTCATGTATATTACGCGTATTAACATTTGAATAAAACTAGGTCCCGCATAATCCCAACACGTCCGCATCGTAGACCTCGTAAATGTACAAGAATGTGCGTACAATTCTCTGCGCTCAACCAGATTTCAGTCGTATACGTGACCGAATCCATTTATGGATGTGTATTTCGTATTGAAAACCAGTAGAATATAATTTATATTTCCAAAAAAAAAAAAAACCTTTTTATAAACTTTAGAGAAGCTACACAATTTTTTAATCTTTCGTGGGTGGAAAGGAATATCGTAGTTCCCTAAAATAATATAGGCCTATGTCGTGTGGGTGGTCTTTGTTATTTTGAGCACGCCCTTAGTGGGATTCTGCACGAACGTTAGAGTGAGTGTGAAAGAGAATTCTCGGCGTCCCACTGAGGCGATGAGGAAGACCGTTGGTTTTTTAGAGGGTAGCCTTCAAAATGGCAGCAGCAAAGTACTGCCAAAGAACCCCCTGACGTCATTGGGCTTACAAATGATTGATTTTACTAGAAGCAGTGGTGGTCTTTCAAAGAAAAATACTTACGAGTATAACTAATAAATAAAACAAAAAAGTATTCATAAAATAATAGTATCGATAGGGGTACAACCCTACGTGAGACTTATTATTATTATTACGAATTCTTTTTATTTTGGCCGATGTAACAACAAATGGTAACAGAAACAAATACCTATTTTTATCTCTTTCATACCATCTAAGTTTTAATTGAGGTGATTGCGTAAGACGTATGACTTTATATTTTAAATAATAATTATTACGACGTGTTATGTGACTCTTTTGACTTAGTCGTAGAAATTAACTCTCAAAGGGAAATGAAAATAAATAGCGTTTGTATTGCTATCACACATATGATATGGTCGTTAAGGTCTTTAGTGTATGACTTTCTTTAAATTTTTATTTTGTATAGTAGTACGATATGATGATGATGATGACACAATATTCGACTGAATGGCAAGTGTAAGAAGATGTAATTCATACACAGATAAATATATATAAGCGTGCCTCGTTATTTTACAGGAGCTATCAAATGTTCAATAATTTGTACGTGTACAGAGATGCATAATTTGGAGACTGTTTTTCTCATTAAATTAATTAATGTTCATAGGCACTTGTGGAAATATATGTTTCTCGAAAGTCTTTGACCTATCGGTAGTTGTCTAGAATATAACATTTAAGTTATGGTATTTAATTATTTTTTTCTGGGGGTTTGATCATATAGGGCACCTGCCCACCGAGTGTCAGCTTGCCCCCATATCTGAAATTAGGCAGACATTTACATTACTTATATATTAGAACGCGATAAGGGCTTTTTGGCTTAGTTTCTTTTCCAGTTTAAGTAAAGATAGACAGTTGATTTTTTATGTGACTTAGAAAACAGTAAGCTCAGCTCCTATTAAAAATTTGGTAGCTCTAGATCAAAGAGGGGCTTGACTGTGAGAGTGTAAAAAGGTCGTTTTTGGCGTAAAGTATCATTTGAGATATGCTATTGCGGCAGTCATGCAGTCATTTATGGGAACTTGGTCGAGCCCTGACGCACCCGTTGATAATAAAAAGAAACTAAGAAAAGTGAACAGGAATTTAACACTATAAATCTAAATTTTAGTGCAGCTTTTAACAACGCTCTTACTTTTAAGATATTGATTTAAGTGCTTCACCTCATCGGTGGTGTATCTTAAAAGGCAAGTTTAATCGCTAAGTTGCAGAGTTTTAAAACAGTGTATGAGATAAAGTTGCGGCAAACTTCGTCGATTCCAATCATCTACTTTAACCTCGGTATACCTGTTATATATTATATGTTATAGTTTGTTGAAGTTGTTATTTTATTTTCTTCCATGTGAATTCATGTCTTATACAAATAAGAAACATACAAATAAACAGAGAAGCTTAGAAAAATTTTGATATTAAAACTATTTCTCTTTTTTGTTTTTGCAAGAACATTTTTTTTATAATCCATTAATCTATATAATAAAGCACTTAATAAGGTTAGTTTTTAATTACAATATTATTGTGTGCAATGTTTGTCTTAAACATCACCTCTTATTTTCCAGCATTGAAACCACTGCTTGAAAGTTAGCTGAAAGACAAAATATTGTCTTTCATAGTCTATCTTATCTAAGAAGTACCGTTTGACAGTGGGTCAGGTTAAAAAATAGGGACGCTGTCAAATAAATCAGATATTATAAGATCCGATTATTAAGAGATATCCTTATATTTTTTTGTATTTACCTATCGCTTACAGCTTTGGGTTTTTGTCAATTTATTTTTTATTAAACTGAGACAACCACTATTAGTTACTTAATTAATGTACCATTATGTACCATATTATGTATTATATAGTGCGTAGACGATAATTTGACAGTACATTACTATCTGAAAGTTGAGTTTTATTAAAATCTAAAAGACGAATGGTTTAAAATTGGTTCTATTTTGATCTTGAACATCATTCACACATTTTTACCGCGTTCTTGTATACCAGTGAGTTTTAAATAGTGGCAACACTACGGTAAAGGACGCAACTAAGTAGTTTTGTTGTGGCGTTAAAAAAAAATAATGTCTATTGTATACAAAGATTAATTTGCATTTTCAGAGAATTGTGCATTTTGTCATAAAATATAAATATATTAATAATTTTATTATTTTAAGAAAAATGCTTTTGAAATTGTGTGACTTACGTCTTTACGAAATTGTTTCGACTACGAAATATGAAACGTATCTCAACTCTTAGATTAAATTGACTTAATAAATTAATTAATTACTTTCAACAGTTTTCAGTGTCAAAATTCCCACAAAACGCATTTACAATATATTTAGATCTCTCCGCGCATTCTCCATTACTCAAGAAGGTATCAAAAAGGGCACTATATATTTTTTAATTATTTACAAAAACCAAATTGCAGTCTACACAAATGTTACTCTATTGTAATATACTATAAGTTACTAAAATAGATTTCGCTACAGTTTTAGCAAGCCCTTTTTTTAGTTACTTAAGAATATTACAATTTAGTTAATATTGCCGCGCTCCAATTTTTTATTTCTGGATTAAAAATAAGGCTGTTGCACTCATGTGAAACAAAAAGCAAAAGTTAAAATAATACTAAAAATAGTTAATAGTAATGTATTCCAATATATTTTGATATTATCAAGGAATTGATGCGTACAGATCCCACAATGAAATAAATACTTTCAAAAGACGTAAGTTCGGCGCAGAGGTCTTTTATAATTTAATATTATTTGAATAATATACTGAGCATGACACTTTTTTTTTTTTTTTGTTTTTTGTTTTTTTTTTTGTTATTTTTCGAGTTAGGATATTATATTGTGTTTATCGTCTTTTGACTGAATCAAGACATGTAATAAAATTATATTAAGAGTAACTTGCTAACTGACTTATGTTTTAGAAGCCAGTAATTTGTTAAATGTACCGATTTTATCGGTTGGGGTGAGGTGAAGAGCAAATGAAGTCCCCGGTATTGTTAGATAATAATGTGTGTTCGATTGTTCTTCCATAAATGTAGAAATTTATAATTGTTTAAATCCTTGTGTATTCACTGATATAATTAAATTTTGTAACATTGTGAGTCACCGTTTGTAATTAAATTTAAACTTGGGCATGCTCACCATTTGTTGAAAATTATAAATTGTTACTAGCGTTTAGTGGACTAATTTAAATATCATTGAAGTAGGGGATGAATAGTTAAATTTGGTTAATTAATAGAAATATGGTCACGTAGCGTCTGTTAAAAAATATATATATATATTTTTTTATTTATATATATCTTTAAATTTAATTTGTCCATGATCACTGATCCATTACATATAACACTGTCAGTTGATGGGCTCTCTTGAAAGGTTTATATGAAAAATATCTCAGTTATTTCTTTAATAGCATATGTCTTGATAATAATGTAAGTAATCAGTATGGAATATCTTTTCTAGAATGATTTCGTAGCATCAACCCTAGTCCAAAAGAGTTGCAAATAAAACAAAATTAAAAAATACATCATACTTTTTAATCAATATATTAATTGTTTCTACCTTTGAATTTTTAAGAAACTGAATGTATATTTAAATTAGTTCCAAGGTATATTGTGGTTTAATGTTGAGTGGTGAAAAGTATGTAAAAGAAAAGTCTTAAGTATGAACGGGTTAGAAGAAAAGTTGTAATTGTTAATTTTCAATAACAATGGTACTAAGCTTTCGCCCGCTCTGTATAAGTAAAGATAAAGTTCTCTTCATATCCTATCCTTCCACGATAATGTTTATCGGTATGAAGATGACGGGTGATCGCTATATCGCTACTAGGTCGCTAAAAAAATGTGTACTAAATTTCAAGATGGTCGGTTATTAAATAGTAAAAGGCGGGAAAGTAAAAGCGAAAAAGAAATATCAAACAAAATTATTTTTTTTTTTTGCAAAACTAAAAAAAGAACTTTAAAACTTCATACTGTTTCACTTTAAAGATTCTTGGAAAAAATATAGGTTTAAAAACTAATGTTTCGTTCTAAATTATCAGACAGTACCTATTTATTGGACTCGTATGTAGGTGAGGTTAGGTTATATTTATTTAATACATAATTTGTTGTCGGTTAGCTCTTAAATCATCCGTTCCGCGAAATCTACTCTTCAGGAAACTAATAAACGATTGTTATCAGCACGCGACAAGGGAAGCGAGTACAATAACCCATACAATTTTAAGCATGAAATAAGTAATTACCTCGCTACGAAATAAATCTAAAGATAAAAGCAATTAAATTCTTACAAAGCTTCAAGGATCCATCTTGTAAGAGAACAAGTACCCTGATAAGATAATACCATTGTCATGAACTGCTTTCCCGTATTGTTATAACAAAAGACTTAAATAACTCTCTCTTAATTCTTAGATACCCGCATTTAATAAAGGTAAAACAACATGGGATACATTCGTTATTTCTAGTGCACGGAAAATTTTGATTTGTTTTCATTTCATTCACTCAAAATGATTGGTTTGTTTTGAATTGTTTCTCAGTGTCAGTTTAACAATGCTTTAGAAATCAATACAATATTTAAGGTACATATATTTGTCTTAACAGAAAATTTAAGGTTTGATTTTCTATTTAAAGGATAAATATTATTTTTCAGATTCCTTCTAGCATTGTTAGAGTAATTTGCCTTTAAACTCCAAACATGGTATGGCATGTTGCAGTTTAAAGATTCTATTACTGACTATTACTGTTAATAAGGTAAACATTTTTATGCAACAATATTGTCAACCAACTTTTTTCGATTTATCTTTACGTTAATCCTTCAAATAAGATAAATAGTTGCAAAAAATTAAATTTCAATTTTAGAATTTCCGGAAAATTTACTGAACTGGGATCTCACTTCTTCCAAAAAAATAAATAGGTCTTTGGTTGTAGGCTCTAGGAGAGACAATGTTTTATTTTTACTAAAAATTGTTATATTTTGGCTTGTTAATATGTTTAACATTGTTATAAATTTTTCCTTAAAGCAAGATTTAAGCTTAGACTTATTTTCTTTAAAATATCTCAATTGTTATCTTATTTATTTTCGTATGGAGGTCTTATCTCGTTGCGAGTGTTACAATGATAATCGAATAGCTTTTAAAAGACCTAGCAACGCTGTTAATAACACAAAAATATTCTTTATAATCGCTTAACTAAAGAATTATTATATGAAAGATCCTTTTTGATTCTGCTGATACATAAAAAGTCAGTTTTTGCCAATACCAACGATGCCTTCGTAGAGAGCAGTATCATTCAATAAATTTAAAATTAATTCTTTAAACGTGACGCGCATCGCGACTTGAGTCGGCCATGCTTTGAGTTTATGAGTGGGTTACCACGAAAGGGTTCGAAACTCGTATAAATCGGTACTCGTATAAGTTGGGAAAATTGGTATAAATTAACGTGAATAAAATCAGATAAATATATATATTTATCATAGTTCACGAAATTCTTATCAAATTATATTAATCAAAAGTTAATATAACAAATTGTAATAAGGTGTAATGTTACATTGACTAATTACCACTGATCACAATTTTGCTGATTCAGTCTACATGATATTTGACGTAATGACATGATTGATTAAACGTATTGAGCCATGTAACTACAAGTTACGAGAGCATTTCAGCTGAATACAATTGAACTGTTTTCACTGACGTCAGTAATATGATAAAATGAATAAATAGTATCTAAATTGATTTTATTATTTATTCTGTGTATTTTAAATATTTAGGTCTATTACAGAATAAACCTAGCTTTTGGTATATCTTATGTGATATTGTGATATATATAAACCTGTTACTCGGCATTGATTACCATGTTTCTTAAAGAAAGGAAAATGTATACTGTATATATTATTCTGATCAAGATCTTTAATGAATAAATGAATGAAAAATACAAAATATTAACTAAAAAAAATATTTCGCTGGAAATTATTCTACTAATGAAAGTAAATCTAGATACAATTAATTATTATTATAATATTATGACAAATCGTGACAGAAATAATTTAATATGTTATAGCCAATTCGATAAACGTTTTAACAAAAAAAAAAACTTATTATCCGTTATAACTTATAGATATTATTTTTGTAAGCTTTATGAATATAATTTTAAAATATAACATATTTCTTTAATTTTTCAACGAAAGTCAGTCCTGATATTAAGATTTCTAAATAATTGAAATCTTAATATCAGGATTGATTGTTTTAAATATTATTCAGAGTTTCATGAATTAATCAAAACATTTTTATAAAATTTTTATAAAATTTAAAAAAATCTCGAATCAATAATAGTACAAAAATAATTAAAATATATCATTGCATGAACTACCAGTTACCAACATAAGAGGCGTATAACTTTTTTAATATCGATTGCAAGAAGATATCATTTTTGTATCTCAATAAGGGTAGAGATATTGAAATGTTATACTGAAAACTACTGAAAACTAGTAGAGCATACCACGAGAGCCTGCATTATTCAGTGTTCATCAGCCAATGCTTTAAGGCAGCTTATTTGCGGTTCCACCCGACCGACCAGTTTATATCCCGTTTATAACGTAATGTTGCTAATGGAACAGTTGAGAGATAGCAACCTATTTGATAATGGAACAGGGAACCAGTGTGTTCCAAAAAACGAAAAACCGTTTCAAGCTATGAATTTGACCCCGTTATCTACAAAATGCATGCATTATTTTGAGTTACAAGTACAAGCTTCAATTATTAAAATAAATGAGGTATTATTATTACGTTACCCAATGTTCTGTTTAACGGTAATGATCTAAATAAATAAAACCAGTAGCTCCGTTGGTAGAGCACCAAGGTTGGTATTTCAGTGGTAGAAGGTTCGAGGAGCACGTTTTGATGAAATTTACATGTTATGCTTTTATAATATTGAATTATAAAAGCGTAATATGTACGTCGGTTTAAAATGTAATTTACTCTTTAAAAAAATCAAACACATTGTTATATTATTTTCGTTTTTGTTTTCTGTAAGTGCTTTATCTTCTAACATAGAATGCTAACAATTTGTATTATGAATAATTAAGTGCAAAATAAATCATTAAGTATTGTAATAAATGTCAATTAACACTGAGACTTGTGAATGAACGAATATGGTGTAAATATAATTTTAACAGATTCTTTTCCATGAACCCACGGTTTTAGAACCGTGCAAATAAAGTCTGACGTTCCATAAATACTTTTTCATCCAAATTGAAATTAAAACTATATCTTAACTTTGTAGAGCAAAAAGAAACTGTAGACATGACCAAAATTTTACTTTTCATAATCCGGTGCTTTTTCACTATATACGAGTTTATTAAGAACGATTTCAATAGTAATTAATATTTATTAATATTCAATAGTTATTAATATTTCATTTTATAAATAAAGTGTTTTAAACAAATAATATTAATTAATATTTTTGTGTGAATATTAATATTCATTTGTATAGTTATCGTCAACTTTCGAAACATTACATGAATTTAATATAAGATCAATTTAAATGGTTATATATTTTCTTATAATTAAAAACGTTACCTTTCCTCCAAATTGAATAGAGGACAACAGATACAGTAAAGATTCATTATCCGAAATTGTATCGAGATATTTGAGATTAGCATGTTAGCCAGCGACTGAATGAGCTAAAAGTAACGTCATAAATGAAACTGACGAAAAACTTCACAAAAGAGTTTTATAAAGAGCAGAAAAAGGTCGGAAGACCTTTACATAAATAAAGTGTAACCGGTCGATGTGTGTTCCTAGAAGACGTATAAAAAAACAGATAAGAAGGTTTGAGCATTCTATAGGTAATTATCTTTATAGATAAAAAAGCAATATTTATAAGGTTTCTTTAAGTTAGCTTGTTAAGAAGTTCATAATCCAGATAATGTTTTTTGCTATGTTTTTTAAGTTCGACGTAGGCCTTATAAAAAGTGTTGACCCTTATTACGGACCTGATTAGAACTAATTGAGGATATTATGCGGATAGTAATATATATATATATATATATATATTTAATTATTTAATTATTTAAAACGTATGTGAATCGCAATGGCCGGTGCATTTAAAACCTTAATCGAAATATTTAAACTTTTTGAAAAAATTTAATAATGGAAAATAGAAATCAAATATGTTATTCAACGAATGGTTGACCCAAATGGAGCGAGAGTAAAGAAAATCGTTTGAATAATGAAACAAATAGAAGAAGGTCACAAGGGAACTTACTGACCCTACACTTAAAGAAAATATAAGTAGTTTTGATAAAAAGGTCTTGATGATATACTACGTCAGAGATATCCAACAATATAATATTGAAACCAAAAGCCTTAGAAAATAATGAATATTTAATTACAAACCTAAATTAACCTCAAAAAATATTGTCATACTAAACATCCGCTTTAATTTATTGATATTAAATTTACTTAACCAAACGGTAAAATCGTCAGAACCAATGTAGAGTTAAATAATAAGTATAATAAATTGGATTTTCTTTCATTGATTGGTCATGATCTTGGATGAAACATGGAGTCCTCATATACATATGTTATTTGTGGTATAGAAATAGTTCCGTTCCATACACGGCCCAAAGAAAAGACCACGTCACAATGTTGACACTGATAGTGTAGTTTACTTTAATTATTTTCGACGGCATACGGTAATATTATTACCCATGTAGTAACATATTTATTGATAACATATTTTGTTATCCTTTAGCTTCGTAAGTTACAATGAGGTGTTTAAAATAAAAAGGCAATATGTTTAAAATGAATGTTGAAAAAAAATACCTCAAACTGTATATTAATAAAAAATAAGCCAGCTAAACTCAGCAATGGGTTGCTTGAGTTAAAAATAAATCTATCATACCTCTATCAAATTATAAACTGTTTCATTATATTTCAAGGCCCTACTGGCCTGATCGATACAGTAAAACCAGACTCCGAATTCCAGCCAGGGTATAGGAAACCAGAACAACCACTACGGCACCCCAAAGCGCATAAAAAACTGTAATAGATAGGTTCTGACTATTAAAAAAAACAATAATTCCTGAATAAATAAATAATAATACAAATAAAAATGAAATTATAATACCTTATAGAGGAACAAAGCCATACAAGCGGTTCAATAACCTATGTTGACTCCCAATGTCGCAACAGAACAAACACTGAAATATTACGACTCATAACATTAAAAAAGTCACTAATACGAAAGTATACCTACTAATTTATGTTGAGGATTGCTTCAGCAAACTTTGAAACTGCCTGAAAAGTGCCTGCAATAAGAATTACGAATATTTCATAATATTTAATCAGCCCTGCAATTAAAAACACGAATAAGAACAGTGATCAATTAACTCTCACCGAAGGCTAGTAAAAAAATAAAATAAAATTCGTAACTGCTTACCTAAGAAAGGATCAAGACATATAATTTAATTTACAAAGACGTGCTAATAAACTAAAAACCAAATAAAGGTTAATTAATAATATGAATTAAAGGAGAGAATAAATTTATTAATTTTAAAGCAAAAACTTCATCATCATCTTTGAGAACGAATAAGTGTAATAAATTGATTTAATATTGTAATATTGTTAAATATAATAATGAAATAAGGGTAAATCTATATTTCTGAAACAAATGACAGCTATTCTCAAATAATATTAAGCAGTACGATACCAATATAACCAATATAATTAGCTGTCAATAGATAATTTATCATCCTAATATCTTCAGTTTTGACAAATTACAGACAATAAAATAGACATTGTAAAAATATTTAAATGATTACAGAAATTTCTACGTAATAAATTTATATTGTACACAATATATTTACGAATATTTTATTTATATATCAAAGAATATTATTAAATTTAAGGAAAAAATATTTAACACAAAATTAATACCAGTATCAACAATAAATTTGCTTAGTCCACCACAAGCCACAAATTAGAAAATTCCTTCAAGAAAAATTGTAAAAGCTTTACCAATTAACTCCCAAATTAAGCCTTAAATTTGTCATAAGATAAATTTAAATCATACATCAAGAGTAATTGGCTAAAAATATTCTATTATTGTTTAAGGGATAAATTTGTATAATTTTTTTATCAATATCTTGAATTGGAATGAAGAATAATCAAGTATAGAAAAAAATTTACTATAGCCAAGTATAAACTGTTCAATAAAGACTACATTGCGCTATTTTTCGGACGGAGAAGTATGAAATTCGGCACAATTCTAGTTAAAATGGAGAAGACAGAGAATATTTTCATAAATGCATTAAGCATTCATTCAGCTAATGAAAGAACATACACACACTGTTTGAAAAAATCTATGGACGTGTATGACGATTTGAATCTTTTTTATATATTAAATAAAATTGATACGGGCAGGGATTTGAAGCCGATACCTTTGGGAAACCGTCCCGTCGCTCTCCTAATCGAGCTACTGTATCGCTGTATTAAGAAATGTCTACATATTTGTCTTTTTTTTGGGACAGTGGTGACGTGTATTAGGATTCATATGATTGTAAAAAAACTTTTCCAAGCTGTTCTGTTGCTTGCACTTAGTCTAGGAAAATATTTTTTTCAATTAGCATTTCAAACATAGACAAAAAGAGCATTGCAGCGCATTTCGAGTACCAATAGCTAGTTACAAATATATAATATAATAAATATAGATATGTAACTTTAAACAATTTTAACAACTCATTTTTTTAACAGTTAAATACTGTGTATGTAATTTAACAAAAATAGTTTTTATTTAAATACATACGTTTTTTTGGGTCCACACCCGTTGCAGGTAATTAACCCGTACGTCACGCGCCTTCCTGGGTTTATTCAAATTAATGAAGTCTGTGTAATAGAGAACGCATTTGTTACGATTAATGGCCCTGACGTGCTCCAACCCTTACTTCTTGCCCTACCTTGTTACAATTATGTTGTGACCTAGCCCTCGTTCTTATGACTAAGTTTTTTGTTATTATAACTTTTGTACATGATTTAGGTTAAGGACAAGTTATAAAAAGTTGCAAACAATAAATATCCCGTGAAAAATCTTAATTACGGTAATTTTAATGAATATGATAAAAAATATTTGAATGTATATTTTTTATAGAATTTAATGTTCAAGAAAAAAATAATACTCCCAGATAATAAACGTATATACAAAATTGAATACTGTAAGAGTTTAGGTAAATCTTAATTTGACTTTAATTGCTCCACGATTTAAAATAAAACAGCAGAAATATAAACACAGTGATTACATTACACAAAACAAATTAAATGTAAACGTCGTTAAATAACTTGGAAATTGTTTTCTTTAGATATTGGATTTCAGATAGATTCACTTGAAGGGTTAGCTGATTGTTAGCCGATACTAATGGTACATCTTGAAATCTTACGCTGTTTGTACATCCAGTACAAAATAATCTAAAATTTCTACTATAATAATCTAATACTGCATTAATCTTACGTTAAATCAACGAAAAATTAACTTTAATGCAGCATCAGTATACCTTAACTGCAGTATTGGAGTCAAATTGGAGTAATTTATTTTGGTTTCATTTTATACTTTTTTATAATTCAATTTTATACTTTTATTTTAATTTAATACTTTTGTTTATAAATACACAATAACCTTATAATGTTATAAATCATAAATGTACGAGGGAAGAGTAAAACTGTTGAAAGGAATTGTCCCGTGTCAACTTTATGTCCCTAAAAGTACTCGGTATCCTAAATGACCGCTCTGTATATTTCAGGGTAAAGAATGTAGAGAATTTTTATATTCGTCTTCACTAGTTTTATATTTTTTAATTTGTTACACCTTTGAGGTTTCCGATCCTTATTTGATTAAATTGCTGTAGTTAAATGAAGTTTTTAAAAAAATAATATTTTACCTACCCATAAAAAGAAGTTACTACGTTTTGTAGTCTCATGTTATTTCAAAATTATAAATTTAGATTTATTTTTCGAGGAAAGTGCAGTGTCCATATAAACTCATGAGAGTTTTAGGACACCAAGATACATTTTAATTATTGCTATCAAATATTGTAATATAAATAAATAAATAAACTTATTTGTGAGTAGGTTCAAGTAAATTACTAAAGGACGTCTAAAATTAAACTATTGGTTTAAGACAAAAACAAGAAAAAAAACTGGTCTTTTATTCGATATTACAGTACAACACAACACGTTAACACCTACTTTTTTCAGTGTTAACTTTTTTACTTTCAATATCCGTAGCATAATATTTGTAGCATAATAGTAGCCGCCCATCATGATATTTTTTATTTACCATTTTAATTATTTACCATAACCACTTTCAAGCAGTATTAACAAGAAGTTAAGTAAGTTCTTATTTTAATTTTATTTTTATACGATTGAATTTTTAAATTACATGTTTAAACATATAAAATCATTATTATAACTTTAGAAAGTTGCAAATTTTAATTGTCAATTTGTCACAAGTAGTTTGAAGATCTATCTGCTATTACTACTACTACAAAAATAAGAATAATTTAATATATTTAATTTGAATAAAAATCAACTTATAATACATTTTTTGACTTTCCGTTAATCAGCTGTTAGTAAAACAAAAAAAGACTTTCTGCTGACATTTAATATAAAAAATCGTCAGTAATCAGTTAAAGTATTCGTTACAAAAAGGTAAAATCTAGCAAAGCGAATATCGAACTGAATTGCGACACGATATTTCAATTTATCTCACCTGATAGCCGGATTAAGAATTCATCCATTTTAGTCATAGTTTCGGATTGATTCATGAACTAAATACCATAAAGTGGAATTTAATATCATTGAGGTTTTTGATACTTTACATGTTCATTATTTATTATTTTTATTTAAAAAAATAATAATTTTTAATTATCATTATTCGAGCTCGTTTTAAGGTTACACTACACATAAAAAAATTGCAAACAATTTTTTTTATTGTATTTTTATCAAATATATTTTAAACTAGATTCAGACTATTTAGTTCAACTATTTTCTCAATAAATAATTTGTAAGAAAGTCTATTGTATGTATACTCGTATGTTTTCTATATGTTTTTAAAGTTATAAGTTAGATTTTAGTGTAGAATATGGCATAATTTGTAATATCTATTAAATATTTAAACATCTGGAAAAAGTTTCAATTTATGCACACATAAACAATTTACTAGTTTATTATTTACAAATTTATATATTCAAGGTATCTCTAAACTTTATTATACTTCTTAGAATTCAAACAATATTCTTGTTGTATTAGTATTGAATAAAATGGAGCAGTATATGTGGGTTTGTGACATTATTTTCATATTATTTTCTTGGATGGGAGCAAGCTGTTTCTGAACCTCGGGTGCCATAATAGCAGAACACGTCGCATCCATATTTCTGGCGACAGATGCGTGCCTTCCGCTCCATCAAGTACATCAATTTGAATAATATCAAGACAAAGAAGGTCATTCTTAGGCATGTTGGTAAATCAACTATACCCAAGTTACGATTCCAGTACAATGTTACATATATAATAAATATTTGATTCACTTATATGTTATGAATGTTAATTATCCAATTGAGATTTTTTTTACTTTACTTAATAATAATGAAAGTTTCTAGAGTCGATATAATTATTATATATAACAATAATATATAAAAGGTTGGAATAAAAATTATACACTTAAATAAAATAAAAAAATCACTGTGCTCTTGTTCATTTATTCAGCACCGTCCTGATTGTGAGCTTAAATAAATCACTTGTCGCCATAAAATTGTATAAAATGGAGGAAGAGCGAAAATGAACAGTCAAGTAAAAAATTAGGTCATAAATTTCCAATCCCCATATGAAAGGACGAAAGGAAAGTTATTTTCAATTACCTGTTATAAGATTGAAATTATAAAAAAAGTAACAAAATTAATTTATCTTTTAGTTAAGTCTACAACAAAAGAGGTTAAAAACAATATAAAATTGCAACGTCAATTTCTTAAGCAATTTTGTATTTAGTCTGGATACTCAGACTGTTTATATTTTTAATAATTATTTTCTTGAAATTGTATTCAGTGATAAAAAAATATACTTTATTTTATTTCATGTACCACAATAAGTTACACAAAAATGAAAATTAACAAAGACGTATACATTGGACAACCTTATCTCTACAGAGAGATCTCTTCCAGCTACCCACGAGTGTTGGATAGGTTTTGATGGCAGATATAGGTACATAGATATTTAATAAGATACTTAATTGTAATACTAATAGATGATAATAAAAAAAAAATACATATACATATAAATAATAATAAAAAAAAAATACATGTACATATAAATAATAATAAAAAAAAAATACATACAATAACAATATATATAAAAATACATACATAATAATATATATAATTAATAGTGCTTCAGTCTTCATTTAAATGCCATTACGGAAGGGCTGCAAGTAATATTTGATGGAAGGGAATTCCATAACCTTGCTGCATGTACGGTAAAAGATTTGGAGTAAAAGTGGGATTTATAGGCAGGAATATCAAAAGTTTTTTCTAGGACACAAGAACGTTTTGGGCGGCTACTGGGAAGTGAGAGTTGAAAACGTTCATGCAAATAAGGGGGGGCAAGTTTAGAAAGAACGTTGTACAGCGTGGTTAGGATGTGCATATTCCGGCGAAAACGGATAGGGAGCCACTTAAGTTGACGACGGAAATCTGAAATATGGTCAAACTTGTTTAGTCCGAAAATAAAGCGGATACACAAGTTTTGAAGACGATCTAGTTTATTAAGCAGCTCCTCAGATGCATCCAAATAGCAAATGTCCGCGTAGTCAAGAAGGGGTAACAAAAGAGATTGTGCTAGAAGAATTTTAGTCCGCAATGGTAGAAAATTCTGTAAACGTTTCAAGGAGTGAACTGACAGATGAATGCGCTTGCTCACATTGTTAACTTGCGATGTCCAGGATAAATATTTGTCAAATATCAATCCTAGATTCTTAACTTCTTCCGAATAGTTTTAAAGAATACTTTCATTCTTTCATTTACACTAAATGTATCGTCACCTATAAATATTACAGCTAGCATTAAAAGGGTTTTTGCAATGGGATCAAAGGGTCTTTACCACAAAGGACTAAGGAAATGAATAGTAAAATAGGGGTTATTGGAAATCTACATTTGACAATGTATATCCAGATTGTATTTATCTGACACCATTTAATGTCAGCTAAGATTTAAATATGTAAATATTATTTGTAATGGAAATGTGTAATTATTATGTTTTTTTTATCTATCCTGTGAAAAAGTACTGTTTGTTTCTGATACATACTCGTATCGAGTTTAAGTTTGATAATAGTATAGTATTATTTTAGTAAATTAGTTTAAAGATATTTGAAAATCCATAAATATGTATAACGCCATGTTGACGGTATTTACTTTCTAACCGAAAAAATATTTTTTTGCATTTTATATTAACATTGAAATCGTGTTATAACCGAAATTAATATTTGATTTTTTTTATAAGCATGTGTAGAAGTTAACTTAAATTATAAATATAATAAAAAAAAAAGTACGGGACCTCTTTTTTGGATTTCCGAAAGAAGCTTAACAAATGTCGTTACCGTCTCGATAAAAACTATTGTATACATAATTCTTAATACATCGGATCCGGTATCGTAGCTGCAACTGAAAGAGCGTCGAGACGGTTTTTCAGAGGTCATAGGTTCGAATCTCTGTTCGTTAGGATTATTTTTTCATTCTATATTTAGATCAAAAATTTACAGTTAAAATTAACACTTTTAATATTATTGGTGAAGCTATCAGCAATAAATCATATCAAAGTTTATTAATTTTATTTTATTCATCGGGTAGTTAATTAATTAGTTGCACTCGTATGAAGTATAACCCTTTTCCTTTTTTTAGCACACTAGTAATATTCATTTAAATATTAAAATAATTACTAATAGTAAATTTTATTTGAAATTAACAGAAAATATGTCAATACCTACCTTTTAATTAATTGTTAACACGTTGTCAATAGAAAATCGTTTTAAACACACACATATTAAAAAAGCGCATACTTTATTTAGTGTATTCAAAATAATATAATATAAAATATGAATTTCATTCTCTTTTTATTCAAGTAAATGACTTCAAAGTAGCCCTGTCAGGTACAATCCCGGTATCAACGGTATCAAGGCTTACCGGTGAATAATAATTTACGCCTCCATGACAGTGTGACCTAGACAGTGATTGATTCACGTTCTCGGTAATATAATAAAGTAACATTCGATTATATCTAATTTTACTAGTAATTACTTGTACCATACATAAATACAAAAAAAACTTAAGTAAATTAGCGTCCCTTTCCATCAAATGTATTATGCCATGTATTTTAATAGAATTTAATATTTCAGTCTTGACGACTTTTTTCCTTTTTAATTAAATTAAAATATTGTGACAAAACTCTGTCCGTTTTAATTAATATTTCAATGCGTTAGAATCATGAATCAAATGTTCGCAAAAGTTTCAAATCTAATCACGTTTCACATACATTTTTCTCGGACGATAATTAAATATAAGAGATATTAAAATGATGGGACAGTCATCGTTATTTTTAATCGACTTATAAATTATCAAAGAAAAATGTATGTTTACCTAATTTTTAATATAAATTTTTAATATTCATATTTTATTATATAGTAATATTGTTTTGTTATTTTCATTTTTATTTACAGATAAGTTTTTTTTTACATAAATCGACCAACGGGCTTAATATTTTATGAGGGAAATAATTATCAGTTCTAATATTAATGAATCCCCGACTTAAAATATTTATTTTTGAACTACAATGAGATAAAATATTTATAGATATACCTTTAGAGGTAAAAGTAAATAATTAAAATGAAAGCATAAAACAAATAATTATGAAATGTAGGCCAATAAATAATTAAAAATTCAAAGTTAGTATCGCCGCTATAACAATTCTCGGTATTCGAATAATAAGAGCTCATTAAAATACCTTCATCTGCAGCGATGGAAGCGTTATGAATAAAATTAGGGGATTTTTTTCATTTCATTGTTTTCAAATTAGTAAGATATTTCAGTTTATGATATACCATGATAGGATATTGTATTTAGAGTAGCGCAAAAATAATAATACCTCCTGTATTTTTTTACTATGAAAAAAAATATATATAAATTGAATGTATGAAAAATGTCTGTATTTGAACAAAAATGACATTATATTTAATTATCAAAAGTGCAAGTGGATGTATTACCAATATTTATTGATTGATTTATTACTTTGAATCTAAGTAATATTAGATCCCTGTAGTGAAAGTAACCAACAAACAAAATAAAGTAATTAGTTGAAGAATATTAAATTTTGTGGCTCACCGTTTACTGAGTCTTAAATTTAGTAGTGACGTAAATTGCTATAATGAAGGGCAGCGCTTATTATCTCAAAGAAAAAAACTGAAATCAATCTCAATTTCTTTTTTATAATTTTGAGATGCAGTCAAATATATTAAAGTCCTTAACAGATAAATGTTTTAAATTAACCAATATTGTTACCTGTTATTAATGTGTATTATACAAGTAAAAAAAATAATTTATGAGTGCAAATAAACGTTACTTTAACGGAATTAAATGTCGTTTTCAATTAATATTATATGAATTATTTTAATTCAGTGATAATAATTAAATTCAATTCATAAAAGTATGCAACTTTATATCAATGCTTCTTTATTACGTTATCACGTAAAATTATTGACAATTATTCGATTTTAACTTTCCTTTTTTTATACATTGAGTCCCCTCATTTGTACTTTCTATTTAAATTAAAGGTTGATTGGTAGAGAGTCCTATAGCAAAAACAAACTTTCTAAAATTAGAATGTCATTATACATTAATTTTCACGAAAAGTTTGTCTCTCCTTTAGATAAAGAAACTATACAATTTGGCCAACGTACGATTAGATAAAAGCTGAATAATATATTATAACTCAAATACTAATACACCCACAAACATTTATCATGTTTTTTACTAATAAAAAATAATATAATAGGCCTTGCCTACAAGTATACAAGATTTATCTTAGATACTAACATCTAAGATAAATCTGGTATACTTGTAGGCAAGGCCTAGTGATGTGTCATACAGATTCCATAATGCTCACCATCAGGCTTTTACAACTCATAATTCTTTAGTAGCTGTAGTTTTTACTTATATTCTTTTATATCTGTAATTTTAGAGCACTGTGAGAGCAAATAACTCTTTTATTAATATTATTATAATTGGTATTCCTTTATAATTTATCTGTAAATTAGAATAGAACACAGAAAAAGCTTAGAATTAGTTTGATTACTTTTTGCTGTTACAGAATAAGACACTAAATATTACTGTCGTACTTTTTTTTATTACTATCCTACTTTATTTTTATATATAGGTATATATGGAAGTTTTAGAAGTTAAGAAGATTTTGGAAAAAATAAGAACTTTAAATGTGATATACAACACAATGTACCCGGAAATTAAAGAGAATAATATATTGAAATATATCGATTTCGATTAAACGCGAGCCACGAAAAAGTATTTAATGAATTATGTTCTTTTTAGATTTATTTACACAATTGCCTTTGTAAATTTTCAGTGCTAATATCTTATATTAAAAATAACTAATAATTGTAAATAATGTCATAAAAAGCTGTATATATTAGCTGTAGTATTATTATAGGATGAAAAAAGCACGAGATATAGATAATAAATGATTTATTGAACAAACTTTATTTCCACACTAACAATTGAGTTTTGGAAGAATAATATGAATCATTGTAGGAAAATTAATTTAAATTTATTGTCAAAAGTTAGATAATCAATTATTTATTATACTATTAACCTATCGGAAAGGTTTTCAGATGACTTGACAAGGAATTTGTTATTTTTGTGTAAAACAATCTTCGAGAAAACAAGAGCTAAATATTAATAAGGCTAAATAATATGATTTTGTTGTTTAACATTGCTATCCATTTATTTAGTTTTTTTTCGTACTGAATGCAATGAAAATAGACTATTTCCATATATTGTATTAAGACTTTTATTTTTTTATTAATGTTTTCTACATAAACTGGTTATTTAACGTAACTAGATTTTTTATTTGAGCGTTTGCTGGAGTGCTATAAATCTTTACGAGGTAGACGTTCAGTTGTTTTATTTGTTGTTTTTATAATGTCCTTGAATACTTATTTGCACACCCTGTGGTCTCATTGGTCCGTTTTATACTTTTTGTCCGTAAAATTTTAAAGCACTTGTTAAATTTTTGTTGAATTTTTCAAAAGAAGAAATCATATTTTCCTGCTTATATTAAATGTTAAAAGCATTTGCAGTCAATATTTATATAACTATGGGACGATTTCATTTTCCATATCACTTGAAATATCGGCTTTTAAGTTTAGAATAGAATACATATTTTGTATTCATAACAAAATCTGTATTCTATTTCAAAATCTGGATGAACTTTCAGTTTTGAATCTATCTAAGTAGTAATCTTATCATATACATGTCATAGTTAAAAGTAATTTTTATGCTCACTGTGCATTCTCATTAACTACCCCTAATGGAATGGTCTAGCATTTATCTGGTAGCCTGACTGTAGTGTAGAATGGGTTTGCAGACTGACTTCTTATCGGGAAATGGGAGAGCTTTACAGCTCAGGCAGTAGCTGGATGCTGGTAGCTATCCTTCCTGTCATCCATCCATCGAGTGATTTCGCAAGTGTACGTCAGTGTACGGGAAGGGAATGTGCTTTACGGCAACTACGTGGATAATCAGTTAGTAGGTTGATTACGATTGGATTTAGTCCTTTACTGATAGCCTTGCAAGTTTTTATAATACTTTCCGATGACGCTAAAGGTTAGATCTGCCAAATAAAGGTGCCTG
Source organism: Dircenna loreta (assembly GCA_963555665.1). Taxonomy (NCBI): domain Eukaryota; kingdom Metazoa; phylum Arthropoda; class Insecta; order Lepidoptera; family Nymphalidae; genus Dircenna; species Dircenna loreta. The sequence goes on along the minus strand of OY743099.1, from coordinate 3,005,902 downwards.
TATCTTAGGCAACTTTAGTGCCGCACAACTTATATGTTCTTGGGGTTGGTGAATATGAGATGAGAGATTTATAAAACAAAGCGGCAAAAGAGAGGTGGGACATGACATTTAAAAAAAAAACAAGTTTAAGGCAACAATGAAAACGACACCTCGAATTCAAAACAAATCGATGTAATAAAATAGTAAGTCGACAATAATATTTCTTTATTATTCTGGGTACTGTTTTATATAATTTTTCAAGTGATCTCTGACATTAATTTAAAGAATTATCTGAACAGAGAAATCTGCTGAAATTTGTGTCAACTTATTTCTCGACCCTTTTCGATCCACATAATGTTACACAAATATGGAAACTTAAGAAAGGAGATCACAGCCTCCTTTGCTAAAGCCTGTTGAAGCCCTGGCTCATACACCAAAACAGAAATTAAATCTATTTTTATCTTTTTTAAATAGTTATTCTCATCTCCACTTAGTATTTTGTTGCCAGAAATCCGTGTCATAAGCAAAAAGCTATGGAGACCTCTGTGTCATCTGGGTTTGAATAAATATAGTGAGGCTATAGTATATTAACCATAAAAAAATATTGGTTTTAAATATTTTTAAACACTGTCGTATTAATGATATTTAATGTAAAAATCTTGAACGAATATTATAAATATAAACAATTAAAAGTGGATACTATTGGAAAAAAAATCAAGTTAATACAAAACTGCCATGATTGGTCGCGCTGTTGGTCACATCATAATATTAAAGCAATTTTATTACTGTATAGCGTTAACAGATATTATACGTAACATAAAATAATACTATTAGCTCCTTGTGCTGTAATGAGTTAAAACTATCAAACTTCACGAGCGCCCGACTTTGTGCGGGAGCTGTCAATCTGTTTTTCGTACCGCGCTGTTCACAATATTTTATATGGAGCAATATTCAGCATGTATTCAACTCTAACCTTTTTGCATACTATTTTATTACTATTAAGAAGGAGATAGGTTAACTGGGGACTTTTTTTATTTATTTTAGTCAAAGCTATCGAGAAAAACGGAGAAGCAGTTACTGTTACTCCAGATGTTGCGAAAAGGTTCGAGACTTATTCAAACCATTTCAACTCATTCAAACTCTTTATAAAAGTAAAAATTAATAATTTCTTCAATACTCTTATAATAAACGTCATCTCAGCTGGAACTTGTATCTGTCATAACATATTCCACTTTATACATCCAGTCTCTGTAGGTTACACTCTTCTCTTATTACTATTCATATTCATATTATAAAGTCTTTATTTCACATGTCATTCATTCAGCCGTGTCACGTAACCAAACTAAAAAAAATATTTTTTCTCATCTTTTCTATCACCAGTTCTTCTTTTTACTACCACCAGTTTTTTACTTCAACCTCAAGGGCAAATGAGATTTATTGAGACAAACTGTTTTTGAGAAACTATCAATAATAATTTAAAAATTATAAAAAAAATGTTTAAAAACACTGAATGTGTCTCAAAATAAACTATATTTGGCCAATAAATTTATCAAATATCCTTACCAACTTCAAAATGTCTTATAATCTCAGTAAAATGGCAGCCGGCGACGTGAGGTCGTTGTGATATCAATGATTGCCTTCAGGGGGAGCCATTATCTAGTGTCGAACTTCACCCGTTTCGATTCAAAATTATTAGCTCCAGCCACAATTGGTGCCACTTTATGATCGTAACTGGAGACGTGATTTTGTTTCCTTATCTTATAACTAACTGGTTTTTCATAAAGACTTTGTCGGAATCTCTAAATATTCTCGTTCAATGATCGAAATTATACATGACTTTCAGTTTAATATGGACGCCAGATGAAACTATCAAAACCAACTTTTGCTATCTCAATAGTCAAAAGTCACTTAAAAACTCTTTTCTGCTTTAATTTTAGTAAGTAGTAGATTTCTACTCCTTATGAACTTAATAAGAAATGCGAGGAAATCCATCAGGAGCTGTAACAATTAAGTTTTTTTTTGGTGACTTTTCACGTCTCAATAAAATAACATTAACTCCAGTTAACCTTCGATGGTTGATATTAAAAAAAAAACACTGAGAAACCTCTTTCTTTACTTCCCCTAACACATCAATACATTGTTTCAAGTTATAATTATTATTTTATTTTATTTATTTATTTCATGTACCACAATAAGTTACACAAAAATGAAAATGAACAAAGACGTATACATTGGACAAGCTAATCTCTACAGAGAGATCTCTTCCAGCTACCCATGAGTGTTGGATAGGTTATGATGACAGAGATAGGTACATAAATATCTAATAAGATACTTAATTATAATACTAATAAACGATAATAAAAAAATACATGTACATATAACTATATATAATAAAAATACATACATAATAATACATATAATTTATGATATGATATTATTAATATTAAAGCCTTAACTTCTATTGAGTTGTTTAATATGTTCAAATTAAAACTTTGATAACCTCCCCCTTATTTTGGTAACTTGTAAAGTGTTATAAGAATTATAAATATAATAAAATGTTATATTTATCATATATAATAATGATTATAATGACTTATTTATAGATCAAGAAATGATCTGAAACCTTTACAATATCATTAATACTGTAAAGGTTTTAATAATGTTTAAGGTCAAAAGTATCACTACCTACTGTATAAACATTGAAAATACTCTCAGACCTCTTCAGACCTTTATTTCGTACGTCAGAGATTTGCTAACACCTCTCTGAAAACCAGTTTCGAAGTTAAATATTGATAAACCTTATTTTCCACTTCACAAGTTGACCATCTTAATGAGTTTGAGGCTTGGTTTTAGAATTTTTTTAAATTAAAATTAAATATAAAGTGTTTAGGATTCAGAGCACTTAAGTTTTGATTTTTTTAAGAATGTTCTGTAAAAAACGTAGTCTTAATATAATTAAAATAATTAAGTCCTTGTGCTTTTCACATCAATACTATGCTAAAGCAATACATGCGTATATATTATAAGAAATAAACCCAATAAAATTGAATATTCAGTCCAATAAATAGCCTACTATAATGTTTAATTTATTATCCAGTCCAATAGCCTACAATGTTTGTATTTCTCTTATTACAACAAAACTCTTAAATAAATTCAGAGAGCTCCAAAATTACTACAGTAATGTCATTATCGCTTAAAATATTTTTCGTTCGTTTTAGTCTAAATGTCATATTTACTAACTGAGGAACATATAAGAGAATAATTAATAAATTCTAATAGAACTTATTCACTAAGTATATTGCTAATGTGGTCACATTTTTGTATTATTTTCAATTTATTCAAAAATTAAAAGTAAGTTTTCTCTCGTATGTAATTTATAGTTCAGAATTTATTATTTATTATGAGAACAATATAACAGCTTATAAAAAAAATCTAGCTATAAATAAAACCAACTTTAGCTATTACACTTACATTATCCAAGAAGTTTATAACTCGAAGACAAGTTAGAAAACACAATCTATCATTTTCGTATTTCATGTTAAACTTCCTATTTAGGTTGTTCAGGCCATTTGGATATAGTCCAAATAATTTGAATTCAGCACTAAAACCTTTACTGATTTGATTTTCTAAGACCGACATTAGAAACCAAAATGTTTTCATCGTGAAAAGACAAACTTTGCACTTTGCACTTTGCACAAACTTTGCACGCAGCGGAATTTCTTTGTGCAATTGGGTATATTTTTTGATTATGGCATTTTTATTTTTCTTATTTTATAAATTATTTTGTCTGAAGTCAAATTTTTATCAGTTATGCAGTTTATTATAAGTCATCATGTAGGCGATTATAAATACGTCATGAGTTTATAATTGGATACGCAGAAACGAAAATGACAGAGGTTGTAAAAATAAGCAATAAACTTATTTCAGTGTCTACTAATTATCTTATATTTTCTTTTCAGCTATTTTTCTAGCCAGCGGCCCAGAAAGTACTTGTAATTTTTTTTATAAAAAGATTCGCTTAACCTTAAGAACAACAATAAAGTATATTAATAGTAGTAGTTCTCGAGTAAAGAATTTCTATCCTCTGTTTGAATTTGGGGATATTTCATGGCGGCCGGCCGGCCAGCCGGAAGAGCCGGCCATAAGTGTGATTGAATTAAAAATCTGAGTCTCTTTGAAATTTCAATTATTTTTCCTTAGACAAGTTTGGTTCAAAAGTGACTAAGCGACACTCTAAAAGCAGTGTGGTAAAAATTCCACGGATCAAATTATTTCTTATCTATGTAATTAGTGGTTTAAAAAAAAATATTAAGTGGTTGGATAACCATGGTAGGAGATTTCTGACCCAAAAAACACGTGCTAAATAGTCAGTCTTTATTTTAAGATTAATTATAATTATTTAAGAATATGGAGGTCATTGTAATATTATTTAACTGAAATATGTTTCAGATTTTTTTATCATCCGCATTACTAAATATGTTATATATTATAAATATATTATATGTTATATTATAAAATGTTAGTAAATTTTAGATCATAGTAGAAAAGCGACTCTAAACTATTTAAAGCCAGTGAGCCGTATTTAAAGCATTGTCAAACTTCGTTCATAATAAGCATTGAAAAGTTAAGAATCTTTTCGGTTCTTACATTTTATTTCTTCTTTAAAAGGATTAAAATACTTCATGTAAAATTAAGTTTCCTTACCAATACTTCAATATTTTGAAAGTTTTGAAATCATCACCCAAATATTATTACATTAGACACTACAAAGTATTTTTGTATTTATATCTTATAAATATGAGCCAATCAAATGAAAATAATTCAACTTTAATCTTGTACCTTAGTTTTCTACTCTAGTGGGTTTAAAATCATATTTCACGTATTAATAGCGTCAAGATAATCTTTAACTAAGAAATATCAGCCTCAAGCTATAGCTTTTACTTCCTATTTTCAGATAAAGTTAATTGACTCGCTGTTCTGAGGATTGGCTTAATAACTTTCGTTATTCCCTCTCTTCTTAGTATATTTATTTTACATTAATTTTATTTAATATTCTGGCTTCTGGCATATGATTGAAAATCCCGAATGGGTTTGAATCTAGTAAGGCAAAATCCGATAACTTAGAATACAGCCAAGGTAGATATTACCTATACTTATTTTTTTGCAAGACAGGGCCAGTATGAAAGATATTATTATTATTATTATTATTTTAAATTATTAAGAGTTTATTATATAACAGTTATGATATGGTAAACTTTTTGGTAACCTAAATAAAACTCTAAAAATGTAACGAACTTCAGAATCAAGACAAAAACATAAATTCTCGCCAAGATTCTGTTGTACTTTCAACTTGTGAACCGAGTTTCAAGATGAGTTATACAATGTAAGTTTGTCGATTTATTTCAAAGAGACTTTGAAATAAATTCGTTTAACTTATATGAGGTAATTCTAGTACAAGTCTATCAGTTGATGTTTAAAACTTCGATGTATATTAGGTTATTCTCTTTGAAACCTACAAAATTAACTTATCACTTCAGTAAAGTTTAAGAATATAACAAAATAGAATATTATATATATATATTGTAATAATTATTTCAATTTTCAATATGGTACGTATTATTGTTGTACTATTTCCATTGTATCTTACGTTCAAAGGATATTTAAGCTCTTGTAATGATCATAATAAAATTGCCTGAAACCTATGTAATAAGTTTATATGTTTTTTTTTTGTTTTCAATCAACTTAAGTTGATTCACCAATAGTGTTACATTTATCATGAACTATTATGAAGGATTAAGCTTCGTCTTGTAAAGCTTTCCTATAAAAAAGCTACACAGCCTTATAATATAAGATGATTGAACTATATATATTTGAACATATATATATATTTGAACATATAATTGAACTATATATATATATTATGTATTCGATGCATACTGTTATATATAAATGACAGTTTGCATCGAATTTATATACAAAGCTTTCCATCCGCAATGTCAAAAGCAAATCCCAGCTATAGTCGTTTTCAGTCGTCTATATAGTGCCGTGCGCTTGGAAAAGGTGTACGAGTGCAGAGCGGATTACAGCGTTATTGCAATATTCTTACAGTATTTACATTAGTCAAAAAGTTTTACGAGTGAAATTATTAATATTTACTAATAAACTGCCAAATTAAAGGTAGCCTTATACAATATTACCTTCTAATTATTAAAGATACAATCAGTTAGTTAAATCGATAAGAGTCAATAAAAAGTTTAATATTAGGACACCACAAACAAAAATATGACTAATATTTCTGAAATATTATAAAATATAAATATGAATTATGAAATAATATAAATATGAAATATGAAAAAAATCATAGATATTTAGGAGATATATACAAGCAAAAACGAATATCTGATTCTATTTCCTCGTACGTTTTGATCAACAGAATAAGCTGTGATATCATTTTTGTCTAGCACGACCGTGTGCTAAGTATCATCGATTATATCGATAGTATTGTCACAGTCGATAAATATAATATTGCCAGCTTATCGATAGTGCGCCTATTTTGGGACAGCATGACATAGAAGCTATTTATTTTTCATTTCTCAGATTTCAAATGATAAATATTATTTTGAGATATTCTAGAATTTGAATCATTTCAATCAAACTGTAAACCTATTTAATTTATTTTTTAACTGGTTTAGTTAAATGGGTTCTTATGGGACAAAAATGTTACCGAAAATTACAATACTTTCTATGGCTCTCAAATTTTTACTTTAATTATTTTTTCAGGAACCGGCTGGCCTTGTATGGATTTCATATTTTGATAAAAAAGTATATTTTCAATTCATTCGAAGTAAGATTAATTTCACCACAAACTATAAAAACAATACATTTCTGCCTTCCTTTACATAAATTCAGAAAGCTTCCACCGGTATTATATAAACAACTTTTATTTATATAATAAATAAAACTATATTTATTTCGTTTCATTTCGAAAGCTTGTTTAAAATAAGAATAAATAATAATGGTTTCATAAAATTAGGTAGATGTTTGATTCTATTATTATATTATGTTAAATATGAAATATATTTCTTATTTCAAATATAACATTAAAAATTATTAATAACGATATTATGAATGTAGGTATACATTTATGTATTTTTTACATCAGATGATGTAAATTACCTGAGCATTGAAAAATAAAACGTAGAAACATTTAAAATAATGAAACGATACATCGACCAATCTTTGCAAATAAAATTTAATCTCGTCTCTTTTCTAAATTGTTAAATAGGGTTGCGTTTAGAGTTATGCAAGTGCACTTGGAATCTAAAAGCTTTTTCTTGTTAGATGAGTGGAGAATTCATAAAGTGAATACGGACATTTTAAATATTTGAACAATAGCCTTGAAAAAACATTTTGCCTTTTACTATATCTTATGTTATTCGTTACTTTAAATAAAGCGCTATTTTTATTACTTAAATAAATTTATAAACATGATTTAGTTGTACAAGCTTAATGCGTAAAAAGAACCTTAATATTAACATATTTCTTAATGTTCTTTTCATCAGTCTCATAGACTTATAAACGTACGCATGTATTGTAGACACGTTTTCTTAAAATATTATAAGTACGTAGTTTAGCCTCCATCAGTTTCATAGAATGCTTATGCATGAAATTCGTTAAATCAAAGGTCGAGAATCAAGTACTTAAGATGATATTCATGATTAGGGTTATAATACTTGCTTTCATGTAAAATGAGCTTGACCTTAACTATACAATGGCCATAGGACCTGTCCGGTCACGGAAAAGAGCTTGGTATATGGTTTTAAAGAATTATTATATAAAAATCATTTATTCGTTACTGGACTTCAATCGTATCCTTAAGAGTAATAAGTAAATAAGGTTTACTAGATCGTAAATTGTCATATATATAAAATAAACTAGTCATTTATTTGACATATATAGTCGACAAGATACTCAATGGTTGCTCATATAATTTATTTATTAAATTACAGCTATTCATATGATTAAATTTTTCAGTCTCATTCATAAATGACAATTAATAATAAGTTATAGTTCAAGTAAAGGGTACTTGTGTGTATTATATAATGCTTTAACTTTGAACCAAGAACAGGTAAATCGTCAATATTAGCTTAGGACAAAAAAGGACTAAGAAATTTTCAGAAACAACTAATTTTTACTAGTGTATCTGAAGAAACGGCACCATTTATAGTAACTTTCCGTTGTCTATTTGAAAAGTACAAGGTCGCAAAATCAGCAGCCCCGCCACGAACTCCGTAACAGTGTAGTTTACGTATTACGGTCAACGCAATCTAAGGCCTTAAAGATACATAAAAAAAATCCAATGGCATTGAATTTCCAGGTGTCACCGCTTCAAAGATGCGGGGAAGACGGTGACATAGGTGTTGATCAGTGCTCACGATACTGTGTAGATATTGCTCTTATATATTATAATTACTAAAAAAATCATCTGTAGAGGAAGCTTAATTAACTATAATGCGAGTAGGTTCAAAAATATATAGTAATCAAAAGTGATATTTAAATTTAAAGACTTCAATAAAGAAAAAAGCTTACATTTTGAGTTTGAACTTCATCGCATCGTTCGTGACCGACATTATATTATTATAATTTTTTGACTTGGCGAATCATCATCCAAGTTATGTTAGAAAATAAACTAAACTTAAATTGTCTGCTATAGTTAGTGTCTGGGATAAGAAAGTTCGGTGTTATATAAATAAATTTAGTTGGATGTAGCATATTTATTTTGCGATTTATTCTTCTAGTCGTGTGGACAAGTATTCCAAAGAATTTTTTCAAGTTTAACATGAATTATATATTTATATTTTGGAACAAAAACAATATCTTGATATAAAAACAACTACCGCATTAAAAGAAGCAACATGAGGTACATAAAACAGATATTACCTACAACTTTTATTTCGAATTTTATTGCTCTCCTTAAAATTTTAAAGCGCGCACTTGCTTTAGCTCCAAGCGTTCAATTAATATTAATTTATAAGAAATAAGCGCAAAATTTACAGCGACAGGGCCTTTGGAGCTAAATTTATTGTACGCAGAGCAGTACAGGAATGTTAAACAGTTTTGCGCACTGCAGCATGAAACTTTCTGTCTACCATCGGGAATAAGAAATGTCGATACGCTGAGGGTTTTTACTAGACAAATTATTACAATTTTAAAAATGTCAAAAATATTTTGTTATATATGTGTTAGAATGCTATTGCTTGAAAAATGTATGCAAAAAATATTATATGAAATAAAATCTTTTTAAGGAGTTTTCTGGAGTCAAAATAATAAATAAAAAAGAAATCCCAATCCATAAGTGGTTAAGGAAAATAAAAACTTCTTCGGCTCAAAATAAATGCTTCCTCAATTTGAAATAAGAAACGATCGAATAGTAATGACACCATAGCTCTCGTGCGTGATAAAGAAGCTCATATTGTCTTTCTGCTTACAACGTACGAGATACCAATCTTTATCACCATTATTGCAAGAGTGGGTCGTTCGCCATTTGAGTTATATCCCATAATGAACATCTAATGAGCCTTACTTATTCTGTTCGCTTTATGTCTCTCACAATGGGCCGTTAAAGCTGCAAATACCCACAATAAATATAAAAAGGGTCTTCGATCGTCTTCCAATACTTCACAAACGGATGGCTACCATAGCATCTGACGTAACGGCGATGACTAAAGTCTACTTAAAATAATAAACTTATAATAAATAGGAGGCAAGTTTATGAATCTCTGCATAGAAAAATAAATATTTTAATAAAAATTAATACTCGTATTTATTTTCAAGATAAGACTCATTACAGAAACAGAAGTCTCGAGAGAGTTAGCCTCAATGGTTACAGAATATAAAACCAATCAAATTAAACAAAGATCCAAGTTAGAGTTGGAAATTAAGTAAAGAGTACAAATTTACATTTAATATTAATTTACTTAACAACTTATTATACAAAGATTTTTAGTTTATTTTAAATAAAGTTTATTTGTGATTTATAAAATTATTAGCCGAATATCATATAAAATTGATATACTAATGTTTAATACGAACTAAAACTATAGTGCTAGTAATTTATCATAACGTTTATACGAGCTTTTATTAAGTCTTATTTATGTTTTAATTAAATAAATATTGTAACGAAGTCATTTTAAAAACTCTTATATATGTTATGTATTCTTATATGGTTGAATATGATACTGTGTGTAAGTACTATATTTTGACAATAATATTTACTTAACTTTTTACTATTCTACCATATTGTTAATTCAACCCAGCGGAGCTTCGTTAGAGTTCGTAAACAGTGCCGGGTGCATTGCTAGAACTAATTTAAAACTCGTTGATCAAAAAGCAGATATTGAATAAAAAAGTGTATCACCGAAAAAGACTGCCTTTTATTTGCTGCAATATGGTGAAAATAAATTGCAAGGAATAAAAGAGAAAAAGTTATAATAGATTCATATTAGACTTCTTCGTCTTTGAATCAAAATTATTCTTGCGCTACTTATTATCTATAAGTAAATTTATGGAAAACATTATTTATATATAATATATAGGCAAATTATTATATATTTTTTTAATTATACTATTTCATAAAAAAGAAATCCTATTTAGAAGAAACATACTCATTTCAGATTGGAATTTGATCAGCTCGACTAGCTTAGAACCCATTCGGTTTTTAGTCAGAAGATGGAAGCTTGGCAGTGTCGCGGCGTTAACTAGTGATTTAACGACACCTCAGATCGACGTGAATGCTGTATTTGTATTGAATATTATTGGTTTATAAAAATGAAGACACATAATTCATAGAACTGTTAGCCTAAAAGTCAAAATGTGTATTTAATGTAAGCTTTGTTATTTATTCCAATTAGTTGTTACAAATAAATCTTTTAACCTTGTATTTAATTAAAGCTCGTTAATACAATTTATCTAAATAAACGTATATTTACTAATTACAAGTACATATATAAAATAATTATTTTATTATATTATGCTATTAATGGACTTGACAGACGTTGTCCTTTCTTAACTATGAATATTAAATTGGAGTTGGTAAAATTAATATTTTTAAAATATATATATATATATATATATAAATCTGACCGATTCATCAGCTTTAAATATTTTTTCAATCGTGTATTTTATGAATCTCGCCAACTGTGAAACGTTTGTCTGTCAAACTGACAAAAGTAATAAAGTTATATTAGTAAAGTTGATATGTTCATTAAGTTATTTTTTTGTTTTTTTTCTGTAATAAAAACCGTCTCCTTACAGTAACAAACGCAAGACAAACATTAAAGAATACAGTTCAATAGTTTTTACGGCTATCACGGTTAAAAACAAAACATTTTATATATAGATTATAGCCTTTTATGTTACGGAGGAGTAATAGCTATATATCTAATAAAGTTTCATCAAAATTGGTCTAGCAGTTTGTTACGCTTAAGCAGGACTGTATCAAAAATGTTTTTTTTTAGTTTCTGTTTAATGTACAGAATTGTACTCTTCTACAGTTTAATTATGTGTATTGATTAGTTAGCTTATTCCTCTAGCTTATCATAATATGTCCAATGCCTTGAAAATCTGTAAACTGTTTTCTCAAATACTGTTTTTTTTTATCGAGTCTTAATTTTTAATAAAGATGTCACCAAATAATCTCCAGTAGGTACATCTGGTCTTTTGAGGTTCAAGATTATTTGGGACTAAAACACCTGTCATTTCTTAAAATCAAATGATATAGGCTTACCAGCGAGGGTTATTGAATATTCTAGACTTGACATATATTTTCCAAGAAATTATATAAGAATAATAATAATTTCATTATTGCTTACTACACGTAAAATGTATTTACTAAAATATACTTTTAGCGTCAGTGTGCTTATTACATATGTATTTAACAGGCTTTACTCAAACATTTATCGGAAATTTCCCGACTAATTTCGAAAATGAAGCCACGATTCCGTTATCCTTCGAGCTCATGAGTAAAAAACCCAAATGGGTTTGAAACTACTCAGACAAATTCTGATAAATTAACGTTAATACAACTAGGAAAATATAATATATAAAATAAACTATAATTATTTCTATATATGGCATGCAACGACAACGCAACAAAGCGATAAAATAGGGTGCAATTTCATAAACGGTATTATTTACCTTAACTAAATATATTTTTTTAAAGAATGTAGGATATAAGGATAAAACGAATATAGAAAACATAATTAATTACATTTATATAAGTAAATACTCAAAAATTATAATAATATAATATAAAAAAAAATTAACACTCTTTTTTTTTTTAATAATATAACTAAAACCAAAATTAAAAATTAAAAACTAAAAATTTAATAATATAACTAAAATATGTTTCTAAAAGCTTTTTAAATAATAAATAAGATTTTTTAAGTGAGTGTGACAGTTTGTGTGATTTTAATTGTGACATTATTTTAACATGTACTTTCCAGTATTATGTGGGTTATATTTTCTTATAATAATTAAATAATATTTGTATTTCAACAAACATTATTTAGAGTTAGGCAGTATCAATAATTTCATGAAATTAAAAAAAAAAACTTTTACCGCTAAATTTTTATCGTTTGGTACTATGTAACCACTGCGCAGATTACTGCGCATTAGTTACAAAATAATTCTTAGTTCTTTTTTTAAAAGTTAATCTTGTTGACGTGTCTTGCATAGATATATTTAGTGCATATATTTATTGCAAAATGTGCCTTGTAACACCGAGTTTAAATGATGATGGCTCCGCCATTGCTGGCGTTGTCATTTTTTTTTCAGTGAAGAATTTATTAGCTAGAATTATCTGTATTCCTCTGAAATAGAATTCAGCTTGTTGGTGTAGTGGTTAGTTGCCCTGTCTGTTGAACCAAAGGTTTTGGGTTGGATTACCATACAGGACAATTCTTTGTGTTATCCAAGACTAGAGTTCCTTGAGTATCCGCTATTTATATTTGTAAAATCCTACGATACAGCGATTAATTATTTTCTTATGTCTGTGACAGAAATAATATATTAAAATAGATTAATTCTTTCAATAATTTGCATAATATGTATAAAAATTAGATATTCATTGATGTTCATTTATTTCATAATAAATATTTATACTTAGTTTTACATTTGTAGTGAGAAAATAAATAAAATATTATTTTATATCTTCTAACGCTGAACACGTTACCAACAGCTATATAAACCACTTCTATGTGAAAGTAAACTAAATCTTTAAGAAGGCGGCATTATATTAAGCAAATTCCAGAGAATACTAAAACAGGTCACGTATGAACAATTGTAGCATTACAAAAGCCAGGCTTAGCACGTCGTTGCAATTCCTACGGAATAATCCTTGGTGTTTCATTAAATTAATCTTACGAGTCCTTGGAAAGAAGAAGTACGTATTCAGTTAGACGTATAAATTAATTAATATTTCCAGCTAAGTATGTACTTTGTAATGGTTGTTTATAAAAAAAAACATTTTTAAGTATTCAAGTCTACATCCAAAGGGTTATAAGTATTTTAATTAAAATAGATTTTACACGATAAAAAAAATGATTAATTAAGTTAAATAAATGTTAAAAAAATCTCATTAGCTTTATTTTATTATAAAAGGGATATTTCATCCAACTATACTGTCATTACTATGCTATGACTGCATGTGTTTGAAAGAGACAACAGTGCATTCAAATTAAAATTTATTTATCAATTATTTTTTCTATTTTAATTTACGTTAATAATATAATTAAGTTAATGCTTGTCGTAAAGTTTTAAACTTACTTACGTCCTAAAAATTTAAAAAAAGAACCCAAGTAAAATTTGCAGAAGATTCAAATAAATAATATATAAATAAAATAAATAATATATTAAAAATATGCAAGATATTCGTATCAAAATATTTATAAAATTAAAATATAGTGTTTATGTTTTCCGCAGGAGTTTAAGCTATCTTTGGAATAATATAAATTTTTAATACCAATTTTTTTTTAAATATAGATTAAATAAACCAATTCGGCAGAGATTAAAACCTGCAACCTGTGGGAGACCATCCCGTAGCTCTTCTAATTGTGCTTACCAATTAATTGCTACGGTATACCTGTCGATTTAGAATTTTATACAAATTTGTCTTTATACGTGTTAGGCATCTTCGATAATCTTCCACTGTTTTTATCTTTTCTGTAAGCATTCAAATTATCCTATGGACCTATGTCAGTTAGCGAGCGTTACTTTTGTTACATGATTTTACTGGTGGATCCAGCTTAAGGTCATATTCTTATTCATTCACACCTGAATGGTGGGTAAATTGAGAAATATAATTAACGATTTGAACTATTCAATATTTGTTTAAGCAAACCATGCTACCAATTTAAAAAAAAAAAAAATTATTTATATATTTGAAATATTTTTCTCACTTTATGGTTACATTAAATTTTTTTTAAATCTGATAATGTCGATGTGTCTAAATAATAATTCCTTATTTCTGTCTTTGGGGCTCTATAGAGGGAAAAGTAGTATAGAAATAAAATGTTAGGAAACTATCCGACAATTTATTAAGATTTGAAAAAATAATATTTTCCTAAGTTACTATTTTACAAGTAAAGAAGCACGTTGTACACTAAAGAAGTATAAAGAAACAATATCAGTCCATCTCATTCCGTCAAATTGGTTAATTATTATATTTTTATATGATCGTTATAATGTTTGACGATGCCCTATTACTTTTTTACTTTCGTAAGCAACCCAACCGCTGTTACTTTTGGACCAAAAAAATGGGAATAATGAAAGCAATAAGCATTCCTTTAAATCTCTGACCGAATGCGAAACGTAATTCCTTTATGTTTCTGTAATGCGGTCAGATGGTTGTTTGAAGTCGGGCTATAAAAATAATTGCCTAAAGAATAATAACGTCTTAATGCCTAAGGGATCGCTTAGGGCGCCTCAAAGGGCAGTAAAGTTTCGCCCTTGTCACTCAATGTCCATACCAGCCACCCCTGCATTAGCATTTAAATTGATGGCTTACTCTTAAGCCTTTTTTACTAAGTTTAATATACTTTTATCTATGTTTTAAGCGACTCACATTTTATTAAGAAATTTATTTTGATTTTCTTTATTTTAGGAAATAATGGACAAAAGTCTATGGTTAAAAAGTAGCCTTTTAACACAAAAAGTACTCAAAATATGCTGAATACACAATATGTCTTATATAATTCCAATATAAGCTCCTCCTAAGCCACCTAAGAGGAAAGTAATCTCCTTCAATTTCCGTGCGAATACCTAATTACCAACGTTCCTATACGAGTTTTAAATAAGGATATTGCGTGCAACGCTCAGGACGGTGCTGCTACAAAGAAATTATAAAAAGCAATTTCACTTTTTTACCCTAAAATAAAACTCTTTATAAACATTATAAGGCTGCCGCAACGCTCCAAATTTATTTTATAGTAAGAATTCAAATCTTCTCAAAAACAAGTTTTAATTCATCACCATTTTAAAAAATATCTTCAAAACTTTTTCTTCATTTCATTATAGTTACATACTTCATGAGGTTCCTGAATAGTTTTAAATTTTGGTAATCATTATAGAATATTAAAATATATTTTTTTCCTTTTTTTTTAACATATGTATATTTGTAATAAAAATCTGACTTATGTATATCCTATTCCAAAACGTTATTTGAGTGAATCCGATATCATAAGCTCTTTAAAGCAGTCTATCAGTACGGTATCAAACTATACTGAAGTAGGGATTTCCCCCATGAGCATTCTGGATAAGCTTCACACATTTCTTCAACATCCAACCAACATTGAACTGTCAACAAAAATAATGATTACCCCTTTTACATTGCCCAGATTACATTGGAAGGAGGTGTAGAAGATCATCTAATGCTGGTTGGTCAGCCTACACGATACTTGTAAGCCACTACCTCGATCGAACCCTCGCATCCCGAGGGCAGACCGCCGTCAACATAAACAAAATGTTATAGCTTGTATCTTATCTTGTGGAAAAATATTGCCTATATATTTCGAAACTACCATTCCATGTCGTAATATTGCAAAAGCGTCGACTGTTAACACGTGTGGGTTACGTGATTTCTTAAAATCAATTACTTTTACTAATAGGTACGTACGTATTTTAAAAGCCCTTTTCATCTAGATTTTGAAGGTGATACAATTTATAATACATTGAACATGGTTGAAATAATCTGTTGTCAATAATCTATTGTCAATTTTTCAAAAAGGTTCTATTGAATTATAAAATCTTTTACTGAATATATGTTAATCGATTGAGTGTACATTTAAAGTAAGTTAGTAAGTTATACTATCATTATTATATCTCTATGTAATTAGATAACATATTTACTTTTTGGCGTTAAATTTATTAATGTATTTTTCAATTTTATAATGCGAGAACAATTTTAAATCATTAATATCACATGAAGTCTGGATCAGACCACCGTTATTTATCTTACAAAGAAAATACAATTTTATTTCTATTTGACATTATTACTTATATAATGGCTACATAAAGGTTTTTTTTAAAAAAATATTGAAGATATTATAAGTTATAGATTAAACAGTGGCGTGGCGTGGTGTTCAGATACAACAGAGGCAATAAATAATTACAAATTATTTGTTTTGGAATTATTCAAATCAAGGTTTCCATGCAGACAAATTTTACTATCCAATATTTTTGATTTTCTGCCTTTAAAACCCTTGCGCATTTTTAGGGTTAATAAGTAGTTTCAATTCCATTACGTCACCTATGTCGTATATGTCGTCCATGTATAAGTTGGACTTTTAAGTAATTAAGTTAATTATCTACCCACCTACACGCTAGGTTCAAGTACCACCAATGGAAAATTTCATGTTTGTGTAAAGTGTGCTCAAGAGATTCTTTCATTATAAATAAGTTTGTTCACCCAATAGTAGTGCTTCACGTTTCGCTAACCTTCAAAAGATTGAGGTTTATCCAGTTCAATCCGGCTTATTCCAAGCACGCTCTAACGAAAACCGTACAGAAACACTTGAGCGAGTCAAATAACTAGACCATCCTTATAAATTATTAGAAACAAACAATATATTATAAATTTGTTTAAAATAGAGGTAATTGAATATTGGCTCTACTTAGTTTTTAGCTATTTACATTGGGCAGTTAGCACATAGTTAAACATTTGAATACGAATCATACTTAGTATGATATAATATATTTGAATTCCTTTTTTCCACTAAAATAAAATAAACACTAAAACTGTATGAGAATTCGACAGATGTTTTTCATTTCATCCGGCTTTGTTTATTTAATTCCTTTCGGCTTCATGCTCTAGTGTACTTCGAAAGATTGCGGCTTAGCAATTTCGCTCAATATGGATTATTTCTAGCTCGGTGAAAACCCCTTTTATTTTAAATCTTTGTATATATAGGAAGAGGTAAGGAGGAAATTTGTAGTGTATGATTTTTTTCCATTTCATCACCTGAAATGTTAATACGGAATAGGTATATATAAAATTTAACTGAGAACAGAGCTGAAAGAAAAACTAAATCAACATTGGTTCATCTGTTTGAGAGCTTTGATGCCACAGACATACACAACGTGAACTTATAATATTCTTCTTTTTAGTCCTACAAAAATTTCCATACATACATTTCTCATGTTTTTTTTTTATCATTATGATTGATTTTTTCATCGGTAACAATGATAAATAATCAAACAATCATAAAAATATTTTTTTTTATTATTTAAATAATCACTTATTAATAAGCAGGGCAGTTTATTAGGTAAATAGCAATTTAGATATCGGATACTCGTAAGACTTAACCCGGGAATTAATAACATATTTGGACAGTTATTATATATAGAGTATTAGTCAAAACAAAAATTTAAGCTCTAGTTAAGTGGTATCTGAGGTTTTATAAATAGGTCCTTATTTTAATACAACCACAATATTAAAAAAGAAATACTATAGGTAGATAAGTTAATACCGCGTGACTTGCGCATTTCACGCGGCTGTTCAGGAGCTCGAGTGATATGACGTTAACGTTTAAACAGTATCCCGCTGGCTGTCGTTGTGGTCGGACGAGTTTCTATTGTTATTCTGATCGTGTTTGTTCGCGTGTCTAATATTATATAACGTTACTTGTGCAGTTTGTTTTTGTGGCAGTTTTCTGGAATGTAATCTTAAAAGGTATATTTTATATATTTTTTTAATTTATTTTTAGTATTTTTTTTTACATAAAAATAAAGTCAGCGTTGTTGATTTATAATAATAATATTGAAATTTTAAATAAAACACTATGAAATATTTTTTAATCTTCTCTAAGTTATATTTTTGTTTAATTTAATTCTAATCGTCTCATATAATATCAACCTATTCTTTATGACGCAATATTTTTCGATTTAATACAAACTAAACTAAGAAAAACAAGATCGAAATGCGTTATAATGTTTTAAATAAAGTAGGGTAAGTCAAGACTAATTATGGGCAACCGAATAATGCCTTTGTTAATTACCTCTGCGAGTTTTAAGCTCTCGTAAATAATGCATGCCGTTCACATGGGATCTAGCCTTCGGGGCTTACTTTATTTCTCCCTAAGGATAGACCGTCGGTCAACCCAATGGTTTCGATTTAACTTGACTTACACGTATATATAAATTTTAAGTATAAATTTATAGTTTGCTCAAGGTTGCAGATGAATTGAATTTTATTAAATTCTTAGCACTCAAAAAGCATAGACCTTTAAAACACAAAAGACTGTTTAAGTTGTTAAAAAGGCACTAAAGTATACTTTGTATTTTAAAAGGCTAAGTAAATTGCAGAATATTAGTTTGATAGAATTAAGATGAGATAAATTATAAATAAAAGCTTCTTCTATGGCCTTAAATATAATAAATTAAACTTCGTGTGATAAAATTAGCTTTCACGTGAATATTTATAGTGTTTTTACATTTTTAATACATACATTAAAATATAAAAGGGTTATAAAAACATTGACGTTAAAATCTAAGTTAAATCATATCTTAGCTCGTTCTTATCAATTTACAAAACACACTTTTAAAATATTTAATTTGAGTTTTATTTATTTATTTTTTTTGTTACTAAATGACAATTGTTCTTCAAATTTGTTCCAATCTTGTTTTTTCATAATTTCTATTATATTTATTTTCGTATTTCTATTTACGTACTAATTCTGTTAGAAAAATAATGACTATAATATAGCTATTATAGTCCAATTTATATATTTCTTGTAATAACTGGTAGAATAAAGACTTTAATAGCTATTCGCTCGTTCGTTTTTATAACACAAAAGATATTGAAATAGAAAAATATATATTACTATTCAAAATTGTCATTAAATATGTATAGCCATATTAAGTTTAAATGTTCAAATATGTATACGAAAAAATTATCAAAATCACAGATCTCTAGCTAGCACACCCCAAAAGGTAGGTTGCACGCCCCAAAAGGTAGGTTGCACGCCCCAAAAGATAGCAACCTTTTGTGGTGTGCAACCGGATGAGTATACCACATTCAAATATCTCTGCAGTTGTATAATAAAAGTTTCAAGTTAATACACTACTAAAATATTTCAGAAGAGTTTTATTTACTTTTCAGTAAAAGAAGTAACATGGTAATGCCGTGATTTCCATATTTTAATATTAATAGGTAGGATGGCATAACACATGCCGGTCTCCCGAATTACGTATTTGGCCAACTGAAATATTCATCAACTTGTGGTACACTGGGTTCATTCTAAGCTACACTTAAACCTTATAGCTAATATATTAAAGACTATTTTTCAACAGCATATTCAACTAAATATAATCAACGTACAATTTCGAAAATACTTTGTGTTATTTTATCTGTAATTTTACTTACGTCACTGTGAGTTATTACTTACTTTATTTTTAGGTTCGATTTCTTTATCAAATAGTGTGATAATTTTCCCACGTTTAAATATTTTTTTGACTGAGTCGGGGCTTAACAATGTTGTCAGAGAAAATAGAGTACGATTTTGTTTTTGACGTGTCTAATATATTTATGAAGAAATGTTACTTCTAATTTCCAAATACTCTGTTTGGTCTAATAATAATAACTGTAGACTTAATTTCAACAGAAAATGATACATTTAAACATTGGTACTTTTAGCTTAGCGATAAATTTCAATATTCAAAAGCACTAAATAAAGTTTTAGTAGTAAGAAATAAAATTATAGAAAAAAGTACTTGGCTCTTAGAGGATATCAATAAGAAACATGTAATAGTTAAACCTTAATACAAATGTTGAATGTGATGTTTTATTTTATTACCTTTTGTATGACATATATACATACAATATAGTTTTGTCACAAAATCTGACCCCAAATAGCTATCGTTTAATATGTAATATATAATGTTACTTTACTTATGTAAGCGAAAACTAAGATATGTTATTTAACAATAATTTATTTTCGACTACGGAAAACAAAACTAAAGCACATAAAAAAACAGCATTTTCCCAATTACAAACAAAATAACTCTAGATATAATAAAAAGCAATGGTACATTTTAAATTAACAAATTACGTATTTATATTTATTTTTCTAGACCTTATAGCAATTTTTTATATTGAAACTTTGGTAAACCATGACTTTTATATTTATTTTTACCCGGCTGTATTCACGTAGAGTTACCCCGAATGGGTTTGAAACTAGTCGGGTAAATATAAATATAACTTAAAGCAAAAGCGGTTTCTTCTTAATAAAGTTACAAAAACTCTAGTAGAAATATTTAAATTTCTTACTCGAATCTCGTTCCGTTTTTAAAATAAAATAAAAATCATCTCAAATATTCCTGAAATAAATTACTTCAAGAAATACATTAAAAACTGCACAAAATGTTGGCAGTATAACGTTATCTATAAAGTGTCGCTCGGTTTCAAAGAAAAACGTAACAGCGTCTATTAAAAGGAAAATACCACGACCTCGATCCGAAGCTTCAAAGGGCTGAGGTCTTTTGACTGGAAAATATCGTTGAGACTAACCTTGAAGCCATGTTAATGCCGTTAGGTTGTGAATTTAGTTATTTGTAATGTGATTTTCATGTTATAAGAGTCAATGCTGTTATTAGTATATTCGAGTAAATTTCCTTGATTAAAACTTGAAAGCCTGAAGTGATAAAAATTTAAATTAATTCTTAGACTTAACCAAACGTTTTATTGTTTGTCAAATAGTATACATATTAAGGTAACTTTAATACAGTGATTTTGTTATTTATTTGAATTTATAAAAGACAACAAGATGTAAATAAAATATGAAACATAAATAGTATATACGTTTTCAGATAAAACCGAATTTTTTTAGAAGGTACTTCTGAAAGGGCGACCGAATTATATATATTAAAATCTGGTATATCGTTGGTGGTAACTCCTTGTCCAGTTTGGCTCTCTATAATTAGAAATGTGTATGCAAAGTTGTGCTTGTTTTTTAACTTCCCCACAATTCACCACGTTTATTATTAACGAGGACCTTTACGACCTTTCTTACTTGGCTATCAAATATTTGACTTTCACAGCAAAATTTGTATATTATTAAGGATTTATTGGACAGCAAAGGTCGATTTCTAAAACAAAAAAGTGATAATGTATGCTAATTCAGGCAAAGTAGTAATAGAAAAAATAATAAAAAATATTTTTTCTAAATAATTTTACGCTTCACGGAAGTAATGCAATGATTGGAATTGTAGAAATACGTATGGTATAATTAGTAAATTCATATTTTCTATTTATATAATATTGTAATGCGTCAAATATTAAGTGCACGGGCACATTTTCAGTGAACTGTAGTGTATTTTTTTTTTTTTTGCAATATGCCTTTTGCCGAACATTTGGAATAAAAACACGGTTTGTCTATGCTATCCACCTGGAACAAGAGGGTTTTTTCTGCCGCAATCAGGATCGTACAGAATTAGATTTTGGTATGTACGGTTTTCTGAGAGAAAAACATGGGAAATATTTTTATTTTCCTGTTTTATATTCACAACTTTATTGATTTTTATTTTGGAATTTAAACATAAATCAGAACTTATTTGCCCTGTACAAATTTTTCTATAGTACCTAACGTTAAATTTGTAAGCTTTATTAAAAACGGTTTTTATAAATTTTAAATAAATATGAAGCCAGACGATAAAATAAATTTGAAGCCAGACAATGGAAAATAAAATAGTGGTAGTTTAATCAGTTTTCAACGGATGGACTGACTGAGGCCATGTTGAAATACGGTCATTTCAAGTATAAATTTCATACAGTATCAGGCAATAGTCATTTAATAAAATGGTTAAACAAATGCACTGTTAAAGTTTAATCATAATCAATCGAACTAAAAGCATAAATATTAGGTATATATTGTTGATTATACAAAAAATAATATATATATATATATATATATATATATTATTCAAATAGTTTCTAAAATAAAATGAATCTTGCTAAAGGTGTGCAATTCAAACTACTAGAAATTGGAAGTCAATGTTAGTTTACGGTTCGTCTCAAGTCAACCTATTGATGTTAGTGGTTGAATTCAAGCCGTCCCTGGATCTGACCATGAAATATTCAACTCGATTTAGTTCAAAATAATATAACTACATTATACCTTGAAACTACTCGGCATATAGTACATACTTTATTTATATATACTTAGTCTGGCCTTAATACTGTTACACTTAAAAATACAAATTGTTAACGACAAATAACATTTATTACTTTTACAGTATGTTAGTTTAATACATAAATATAAAAAAAATCAAAATATATAAAGTTGATTCGAAGTGGTCTCCCTTGGCTACAATACAGTCCCTTAAAAGTTGAGGCCAGTTATCAATAGAAGCACGCACTCTTTCCATGGGAAAATTATCATGGCGTTTAGAGCTTATCTTATATATTTAGTTTGTCAAGCTGAACTCTCTAAAATTGACCATAGATCATAATCCAGCGGATTAAGATCGGGACTAGACGACGGTAAGTCTTCAGCTCTAATGAAGTCCGAAACGTTCGTTTCTAACCAAGACTGCGTGGAACGAGCTTTATGACCCGGCTCCGAGTCTTGCTGGAAGGACCATACTTGGTTATTGAACATGGTGATGTTAAAGCGCTTAACTACCTTCTCAAGAAAGGTATCTTTATATATTTGTACCCATGTTTTGATACCTTTTTCACAAAAATATGTCTCAGTCACTCCTTAATAGCTAACACCCGACCAAACCATCACTGAAGTCGAGTAATGTCCACGTTGCATTCTGTCGACTAGAGAGAGAGAAAACACAATTAACAGTCGTATAAAAATGACAGATTCGAAATTCAAATGAAATATTTTTTTAATTTTTAAGTGTAACAGTAACATATATATAATTAAATATCTTCTAAATATGACAGTATCTTAATAATAAAACCATACAAATGGTACGTACTCATATAATAAAGAAATCACCAAAGCATAAATTTTGTAAGAAAGCAAATTAATATCTATTCAAATTTATTAATAAACAGACAAATACACTTTTCTTTACTAGGAATACGTTATATAATATAATAATACGTTAATACGAATACACTTAATTTTTTCGACACTAGAAAAAAAATATCAATGAAGTCTATAAACATAACATTCTGCTTGAATCGTGATATTAATAAATAGATGGAAAAAATATGGAATAATATTTTGTAATAAAATATATGTACAACAAAATTATATTCTGAATTGAAAACTTTAACCACTATTCAGTAAACTACATTGACTTTTCTAAAGCGGTTGCTAAGCGTCCATTAGAGCGATTCATTTAGTTAATTATTTGATGGCATGACAATGCCCTCACGACATTCTAAGATTAAGCGGCTAAGTGATTAATACCGCTCAGATTTTGTTATCTTTTACGTGATGTATTAACAAAATAGTTACTTGTTTAATATATATTTTCGTAATTAACATACACTTTAATTATATAATAATATATATGTCTTAGTTATATAAACTGAACAACAGATTTTATTTATCTTATACGTTAAAGAAAAAAAAGTTTAACTTTTTTTATTTACGAAAAATTTTTTTTCTTTATTAATAATACATTAGAATTTTACCATTTTTGCGTTTTTACTTTAAAGGAGTTAGGAGGATAGTTAGATATATTTTTAATTTCCATAAAAAGTGTAAAGCGTTCTTTAATTCGTCTCTTCGTAGGTACAATTATAATTCCAAAACGAATGTATAAATTCTTTGCCAGAACTCCAAATGGCTTTTGCTGAGTTTAAAATATGATTTCAGGTTTTTGAATTGTTTGGATATTGATTAAACCTCCTTATAATCTAATGGTATATTTGTTTATATTACATTTACAAATTCATAAATGTATAATAACGTGATATATGTCTTAGGAATACGATGATATTGAAGCTTAGGATGAATAGAATTTTCTTCTTTTTTTCTTAATATCAACTAAAATATTATACGAAGATAAAACTCCATATAACTAAATAACTATATTTACACTTAGATATTCAACATTATTAATAAGTAATATAAAAGCGTTTTATCATAATATACAGTGTGGATATGACCGCACATAATATCAACCAACAAACAAATAGGTTTATACTAGTTACTGTCACAGTGCTTTGAGAATACAAAACAATTTTTCATTTCATATTTATAAAACTCTTTAACAATGGCATAACTTTGAAAAAAAAAACATTTTAACGGACAACCTTACAGCCATAATAATATTACAAATGAAAGATCCGAGATAAAATATTGCTGTCAGTAATACAAGGCAACACAATAAACACAAAGCTTAATAATTTTCCACACTAAAAAGCCTTTGTATATGTATCACTGAAAGCAAACATAGAATGTCTCTTTAAATTATAAAGAGATATTAAGATGAAAATGTAATTGTAATATTTCTGTAGATTTTAAGATACTGTTTTTAATATTTTTAGCACTTTACAGCTGTACCATAACTAAATTATATTTGTCTTAAAAAATGTGTGCAATATTTCTTATCTTAAATCTTTATAGCACATTACCTTCGTCTGACTATCCCCTCTGATTGAAATACTAGGCCATCTTTTATATCTAAATTGTTTTAAAAATATATACATTTTTATCTTTTAATCAAAAACCATCCATTAGTCTTATTATATTTTATTTTTTGTGTTTTCGCGTGAAATAATATTTTTTTTGAGTAAACAAATATTCCGCAGGTTTATCAGAGATTTGCCCCAAACAAATTTGATCAAAAGTCATATGCGAAACAACAGACTTACAAACAAAAAATTATAACCATTGTTTTGAGTTATTTGTTATAAACTATTCAAGCATTTTTGTAATATTGAATGTGCAGATATTGTCTCGTTACTATTTGAAAATAAGTAAATATACATCAAATTATGTTCCTCGCTTATAAATATTAGTGGTCAGTTTAAATTTGCTTATTCATATGAATGACAATTGTTGTTAGGAATAATGAAACTATTTGACACTCAAATTAGCTTTAAATCTTTATAAAGAAAATGTAATTATTATTTTGATTTAAAGCTTTATATAAATAAACATTTGATGTAGAAATAGAATATCAGAATAAGACAATTTCATTAATTATCGTCTAGACAGTAAGCATTTATAAAACACATTGTCTAAATATTTTTTTGAGACAACCAATTGCTTACTTAGATAAAAATAAATTTATCGAATTTTCGTTTTTAAGTATTACAAAAATTGATTTATATATATGTATGTTGTTTCCAAATGCACATTGTACATATATTTAAGGACAACTAAATTTAACAATTTTCTATATCTTCTTTTATTATAAGCTAGAGAAGTAAGGTATAACAGTTTTAGTGTTCAAAAATTTATTGAAAAGCTCCATTAAGGACGCGTTTACAATTTTGCCGAAAATAATCAACTTTTCGGTACATATTACTACAGAATCATACAAAATCAAACTTAGCGTAATAAAACGTATCATCAGAATGTTCCTTTACTTTTAATTCCTTCAAAAAAAAAAAACAAATATTATAAGCTATAATATAAATAAAACGATTTTCGATCATTTCGTCACACATATTCCACTATTTCAGCCGTATTTTCGGTACATTTTTCTTGTATAGGTTGCCATATATTTGAGAATAAAAAAATACCTTGGATAAGAAGACATACTTAACTACAATCCTATCAAAAAATAATTATCAATACTTAACAAACAATCTTAAATTTTTTTTTTTAAAGTTTTTATAGTTCACACATGAATCTTAATATACGGTAATAAGGTTTAATAAACCTTATTACCGTATATTAAGATTTTATATTAAGACGTGTTTTTAGACGTACATATATTAAGACGTGTTTTTTATAATTTTTTTATTACAAATATTTCTAAAATTGAAACACACTCTCAGTCGGTCTAAGACCGTTATCGTGCGTGGTCCTGTATCTCTTATAGGCAAAATGTCTGTTGATAAAAAGACCATGAAGTATATAGATGGATGGATGCTGTTGGATCTCCTAGATGAATTCGACTAGGTGCACCAAGTTTAGTTTTGTTTTTTTTAAACAAAAAACGTATTCATTTCTTACAAGAATATTTAAACGAAAAACGTTTCCGTTTCCTACAAGAATACATAAACGAAAAACGTTATTGTTTTGTTCAGGAATACGTAGACGAAAAACGCTGTCGTTTCAATAACTTATAAAAATTTTGTTGTTAAAAGCAATCATTTTTTAAATAATATCTATTAATTTCAAAGGGGCTAGATTTTTTGACGTGATATATACAGGCGAAAATGCAAAGATTGTGACATGGCACGAGTTTAGAAATTTGAAAATTTTATGTGACGTATTTTATTAACACGTAACCGCCGTGGTTGTATTCTTAAGAACAGTCTCAGGTCACTCAAGTCTGATGTCCAACATAACAAAACAAACCTAAACTCGGCGCCCCTAGTGCAATCCGTCTAGGAGATTCAATAACATCCCTCCATTAGTATACTTCAGGGTACTCCGTCAAGTCTGATGGAAAGATCTTGTCAAAACTGTCAAAACAAGCATAAACTCGGCTAATCTAACCTTTTTCGTCTAGGAAATTTAGTAGCAGCCTTCAACGTTTGGAGCACAAACAATACTAATATCATATAATAAAACATAATATTTAACATTAAAAAAAAAGAATTTAAATTATTAAAAGTATAATATTTGAAAAACCAATAAATTCAAACTATCAAAATTGTTTCATGTAGCCATTATTTCGTGACTATACATGCCTACGCAGACAAACGCATGTGTGCGTAGTCAAGCTTTGTCAATGTAGTTATGTGATTTGCTACCGATCTATTTCGTAAACGCGTCCTTAATATTCAATACAATCTTACCTTTTTTAAATGCTCTAAAACAATTGTCTAAATATATGACGAATTCATATCACAAAAAAACTGTAAAGTTACAAAATCTTTAAGTAAGGAACTTTACAGAATTTCAACAAATTGTATTTATATCGTTTAAACACAATTTGTTAAAATGTTATTAAGTTTATTAATGAATATATTAAATGAGGGAGTTAATAAACGCCATCTGGGTCATTTCATGAACATCATAACAAATTACCCCAATTTATTATAGTGTAAGTTTCAGTATTACCAATTTGCCAAAACTATTATGTGGATAGGCATTCTCTCTAAATAATAGTAGCCCTTTGTTTAACTTACTGGATCGAGGAAACAGTAACCCCTTTCAAACCTACAGCGAAAAGCTTTACAAAATGGTAGCTCTTGCCGTATATATTAGGGGGTCTTCTTGCTACTGTTTTTTCAGAAATAACGTCTATTTTACATTTGAGTTAAGCAACGTTCTAGGAGTTTGATAATAAAGGCTGAAATATTATATTTTTTTCCTTAATTTCAATTAGATACTGCGATATGTCTTTTCTTATTTATATATAATATAGAATTACTTTAATCTATGTCAATAGCTACGGCTCAAATAATTTTCTATCACTGAGGCGTAAATAAAATAAGTTTAGAATAAATACATCTTACAAAGCCCAAATTGAAGTAGCAAAGTTATTAAGCTCATTGATTTCCTCTGCTTATTTCTTTCTTCTTCTTTCTTCTTCTTTGTTATCTATATTAAGACAAAATATCAATTTAAGTAGAT
The DNA here is from genome assembly GCA_963555665.1 of Dircenna loreta. Classification (NCBI taxonomy): domain Eukaryota; kingdom Metazoa; phylum Arthropoda; class Insecta; order Lepidoptera; family Nymphalidae; genus Dircenna; species Dircenna loreta. The sequence goes on along the minus strand of OY743099.1, from coordinate 2,977,706 downwards.
AAGGATAATATTAAAATTCTAAAAACCTTCTCCCTTTATTGACTTAATTGACTAATTCATTGTTAATAACTGGTTGGTATAGTAAACCGTGTTCTATATTATCTTGTAAATTACTAAGTTTGTTTTTATCAGGACTCTAATTATTAACTTATTAATTATAGATGTGTTGATATCTTTCAGGATATAAATCTATATATCAGTAGAAAAATAATCTGTTAGTGAGAAAAGGTCTGTTATGGGCGCACCATTTATTACGCGCGCCTCAATAGTGCTCGTATCTCTGAGATTGGTTTTGGAATTGTCCCGCTCAAATTGTCTTCTTCGTCTACTCTCATTTATCTAGCCATGAGCTTCTATTGAGATCTTGTAATCGATTGCAAATGTTTTTTTTATTTCTTTTTGTATATAGAATTGAACATTAATGACTCATTGTTATTAATTTATTATATAATGTAAGTAGGTAACTAAATGAGTGAATATAAAAGATTTTTTTTAATTCTTCACCAATTTTCAGACATTTAATCACTACAAAACACTCAAAGCATGACATCACCAAAACTTTTATCCAATGCATACATCTTAGGCAGAAATCGTCTAATCAATTTTACTTTTTACGTTAAAATAACATATAATTTTTTTTTAAATTGAACTAAGTTGATGCTTGACTACATTCCACCTGATAGTATTTGGAAATGTAATCGTAGATGGTAAGGATTCAACAACTTAGGAGTCAAAAAATCATCAACATAGGAGTAAAAAAAATCTTGGCTCAGCATTAATAATGATATGTCTTTATTAGTTTTTGTAATTATATCATTAAATTATTTCCATTCTTAATTTATTTTGTGAAATCCAATAAGTTTTGGTTGTAAATACCCTTTTTTAATTCATTTTTATAAGTAAAATGATAAAATAATAAAATTTCAATAACTAATATGGTTCTAAGGTAAATATTGAAGCTATTACAAGAAGAATATAATATAATAAATGACAGTTCAAAGATAAAAGTAACATTTTTTAAATTTAAAATTAATAAAAAGTTAAAAATATCAATTGATGGCATTTGTGCTATAAAATGAGTATTATAAAAAAATAACAACCTTTTATACAAGATAATACAATATTAGTTCTAGCTTTGATTAGGGTCCTTAAGGGAATGTTATTATTATTCAGGTACAATCAGTTCCTGGACATGTTTGCAACGGTAATGTGCTCGCTGATTGTGAGCAATCTAGTTTAACCAGGCCTCCAGAGGCAAAGTGATTGTTTATGTTCAGCACGAGCTTAATAATTTACTGTTCAAATTGGATTGAAGCACCTAGATAATTAGAGCTATTCTATCTATGTTAATACGCATTTCACTAATTAAATTCATAAAATTATTCATTAATTTATGTTTAATGTAGACTTATAAAATTAAGAAATATATTTCTAATCTTAATTTATAAAAATATTTACGAATAACATTCAGCAATTGCGAGGCAATTGGAATGATTTTACCGTTCTGAATAGAACCACCCCCAATATTAACGAGTGTAAGAAAAGTGGATACCATCCAACCATTTTTCCAAAAGACAACATTTTCAAGGAGATGTTGGTCGGACTAAAATGTGTGAAAATTTATACTAACATATAGTATATACTAAAATATATACTAGAAATATTTGATAATTGATCTAGTTATGTGTATAGTGCAATCAAAGTACGCTAGCACAAAACTTAATTACCGATTTACTATTCAGCAGACTCGCGAACTCATGTCGTGCGACTTGGCAAATTTTGAACCTAATAGTATTACGTGATCCAATTTTAACATAAGCTTCATTTAGTTTTAATCAAGGTAATTTAGATCAATAAATAATAGGAATAATTAAATCTACAATATTTTAATAAATATAGAATTAAATAATTATCAACACGGGTCCCATAAAATTGTTCTGTCATTTGAGTTGGCGTGTCACTACCAGCTTTGATGAATCAAGTTTTATATTTTTTACGGGACGGAGATAATGAAGCGATAGTTGGCAGAGCGACGGTTTGGTATTTCTGAATTTGTAGGTTCAACTTCTGCCGGGTTGACTATTTGTTAGTTCTAAGCATTTAATATGCTTAACCAAGCTTATTATAATTACCAGGCAATTACAAACAGGAAAATTTATTTTTCAAATATATTAAATGGGTAGAAAAATCACATTCCCACTATCTTTTGTTTTACTTTAACAATAAACATAATAATTGAGTCACAAACAATATTTTTCTGTCGTTATTTTCCCCCTTACAATGAAATAAGAACCGTTCGCTTTTGATTTCTTGACAGTAAATGAATATCCATTACATTCACCCATTTTGTACGAGATTATTTATTGTGGGATAAACTACCAAAAGAAAATATGAAATAGCTTACAACAATAATTTTTATTTCATTTTCATAATAGGATTTATTTTATGGTCTTAATGGAAGTATTCCTTTTCATTGTAATATCAAAAAAGTTAACTTACTTTAGTTGTGTTAGATAACATTTTTAACCTTTGACCTTTTGAATTAAAAATGAAGGTTACATACATACTAATAGCTATTGCGACATCGTCAGCTCTCACGCATATACTCAAATAATAAATTGTGGCAAGGATATAATCTGCTACATTATTATTTGACAGACAAAAATTTAAATCTGAAATTCCGATTTTCAAAATAAATTTTAGCCTATACCTTACCAAAAACTAAAACTGTACTTTCATCTATAAAGTTGTACAGAAATATATTTTTTTAAATCTTTAATCATATAGTTAAAACAATATATATTTCTTGAAAATATAAATTAATAATAATAAGTAAATAAATATTACCGGACATTATAATACACCGTTTGATCCCAAACTAAGTAGAGATAGTGTTATAACTAAATACTTAGATACTAATTAGTCAGACACAGAACAAACATTTGAGTAGTTTTGCCCTGGGTGGGGATCGAATCAACAGTCTTTGGCTTCGTAGCAAAAGATACGCAACGCGAAAACAACTGGCTTGTCAAAATCTACTTTGACATCGATTTTTTGAATATAACTTTATGTAAAATGAAGTTTCATATGTGCACTTCCAGTGTCATTAAATCCTCAACCTGGCCTCCCAATTTTTTTTTCTTATTTATTTCATTAAAAAAATATAACAGTTTTTTTTTTATTTCTGAAGATAATCTAATGCGTAATTTCGTTTGTTTCAGAATGTGTAGAGTGAAATGAAATGTAAAGACAATGAACCTAAATAGGACGGTATAAAGTGAGTAATGCGATGACAGTATGACCAGGTGGTTGGCGATGGTGACGCTGGTAGTGGTGGCGGGAGCGGTGCGGGGGTGGGACTGTGTGTGCAACCCACGGGAATGTGAGGCCTTGGAGCCAAGCGGATGCCCAGGGTTAGGTATTGTCGTGTGGGACCCATGCAGGTTTGTTTCCTTGTAAAATAACTAAAGAAAAATCAGATTAAAACATAAATAATTTAGCCACTTGACCTTTACATTAACTAATTCAATCTTACTTTTTTTGATTTCACAGTTTTTGGGTTAGGTTAGTTTTTTTCTTAATAACATTATAAGATGCTATTAAAAATGCACATAAAATATGACTTTCTGAGAATACCTTGAGTGTTCGTTATTAGTTTTACGAAGACCAAGCTGGCAAGATGAAGTTCGCGTGTAAACTTTGATAATATAAAGATGTCGACTTACTTTGCAACGGAATTAATAACTTTACCAGATTATATATATGTATACCATACATGCATCTGCAAACATACTATATATAAACATTACATATTTTTATTCCTTCCATCAATCATTACTAATATGTTTTTTTTTCATTTACTTACTACATTAATAAGAAAATATATTATTATAAAATCAACTTTCATTCTGCCAGGTGCTGTAAAGTGTGTGCGCGAACGCTTGGTGAAGACTGTGGAGGCTTCAAGGGCACATGTGAACCCGGCCTAAAATGTTACGAAGGATCTTGTGCAACTATAACGTGAACTTTTTTTTAACACCAATGATCTGTATCATACGTGTATAGCTATAACAAGACATATCTTCAATGTAGCCTACGAACGGACCAGACGAAAATAATGAAAATAGGGTCTAGGACCGACAATAATTTTTCTTTATCTCGAAAAATCGAGATGATATTCATTTTAAGAACATTTCAGATAATGTTAAAATGAAATCTTGCTATGGTTACAGTTTTATTTATTGTAGTCAGTTTTACTTTTATACTAATTTTTATTCTAAGCCAATTTTGAATTGTTATTAGTCCACATTTAATACATATTTGACACATTCAGTTAATGTAACGTTACAATAATTGAAAAAAAATAAAGTCGTATTGCAAAATTTCACTTTCTAATATATTATTGAAAAGTTCAAAAGAGCAATTAAAAGAAAACAATATTAATGTATTTTTTTTAAAGCATATAAAAAAGTAATTAAATTAGTACTAAGAAGATTGTAAATGGTAAAATCAAACACATTTTTTTTGTAAGTCATGAATCACTTAGAAGATAATTGAGTTTCATTATTTGCTTTTAGATCAAACAGCTCTTGAAATTAAATACGATATTAGAAATATCGTTCAAAACCAGACAATTCGTTTTACGTTTAATTGAGATTATAATTTAATACACAATTTGATTATAATACTACGGTATATACGGTATTTTTTTGTTAAATTTATTTAAATATGTATTCTGTATTATTCTGTATTATTAGTTCTTTGGTGACGTTGCAAAAACACAACTATTTTTATTTCATTTATTTAAATTAAGAACTGTAAACCCTCATGGTCTTCCTTTCATATAAAACCTATAATATAAAAAAAAATGTAAATAAATCCTACAACTATTATACGTTGGAATGTACGAAAAATGTAAATGAATGAATATACATTTTTTTAGCCTTTATTGCCTTCTTATAATCAATTTCAAAAGTAAACCAAATAGAATTCCTTAGATATATAATATAATAAATGTAATCATTATTTATATTTAAAATTATTTCTGTGTGCTTCCAGGTTACGAGTAGACTTAAGTATAGATTATTCTATAATTATCTTTAATGTAAACAAAAACATGTCTAGGTCTGTAAATATAATTTGAATAGCATTTTTATCTTATAATAAGGGGTTATAAAGTTCTAGTTATTAAATTATATAAGAATATATTTTGATAGTTTATTTGTTTGATCAAATATATTGGCAATTAATTTTAAATCAATTTAATTATCTTTTTTATTATTTGTTTTACCTTAAATTTCATAAAAAGGTTACCTTAGACCTAAGCCTCTTTTTTACAGTATAAATGTATAAGATATACATAGTTAATTTAATTCTTATATTTTATATTTAAATGCGCTTAATATTCTATTAGTAAATAAATAAAAAGTAACAATGAATATAACAAACAAGTTTATTCAAGTACACTCCAGATGGCTTGTAGTTTGTTCTGAATGTATTTTTTTTCGTTTTCGATTTGCCGTTTTAAATTATGTAAAATTAAATGTTAGAAATTCCCCATGTAATTGTTTAAGATCGATAAGCTATTGTAGGAATAATTGTAAATTAATAGCATATTTAAAGCTACTTGTTAATTGTGCACACATTGATAATTAAATCAGTTAATCGATACTGTTTACGTTTTATTTCATCCGTACATTTCTCTTTAGTCTCTAATGTTTGGTTTCTTTAAATTTAAAAATAAGATTTTTAGATGTGCAAAGAAGATACGTGACGATAAAGATCATCCATACATACATACAATATAAAACTCAAATTTATGGGGTCATGATAAAAGACGTTCAACTGATACGTTTTATATGGTATTATATGATTCAGTACGGTAGAACTAGTTAGTACTGCCGTACTACTACGTACGTTAGTACGTACGTACGTATTAGTATCGTTAGTACGTACTACTACTACGCACTAACGATACTAACTTTATTTCTCGTTAAAATAACAAGTAAAAATTAGTAAATAGTTTCCTAAAAAATAAAAAGCGGATTTTTTTATTTAAATGTGTGAAATTATTGTTTTTTTTTCATATAAAAAACTATTTCATAATACCATTTGTTAAAATTAAAGGTGCTCATTTCAAAATGCGTAAACAAATATTATTTATCATAAAATCATCGACAAATGTATTTTATACCAGTTGAGGGTACAACTTAAAGAAATTTAGAATTTCTTCATATATTTCACATTTATGAGCAAAATCATATTTTTTTTGCTCAAATATTTATTGCTCAATTTTTCTTTGGAGGTATGCCAAACGTGTCAAGCGGAATATTATTTTTGTTTCACACTAACTTTACTAAGGTGGCGCTTGCGTTATTTTTTCATGATGATCAAAGCTACTTTACCTTTTTTTTTTAACACATTGTCACTTAGGGAGGCGAGTAACAAAAATAGAAAATAAGGATATATTCAATTAGAATAAGACATATAATATGCTGTTTTCATTTTAAATTCAAAGTTGAAAAAGCGTTGAGGTCTACAAATATTAATACTACTATTTTAACGCATAGATGTATATATATATATATATATATATATATACCTTCACTTAATGACAATTTCATATGATAAGACTTATTTTGATTCAATTTAGTATTGACTTGTAATTTAATCGTCATTACTTGTCTTTAATATAGGAGTCAAGAATCAAGTCTTATTATATTTAATATTATAAATTATATAATTAATTTAATATCCACCTCATTATGCTCACAGAATATATTTTCTGTAGAACAATAAGGCAGCCTTATTCTAAGTATTTTTTTCAGACAACCCTAATATTCATTATATCATTATGTCAATCAAAAAATTATCACCAATTTAATATTTAACGAACCTTTATATTAATACATCGAGGTCATATATATTTATTTAAACAACATATTATATACATTGAGCTTTCACCAATAGGTACATACAGATATGTAAAATAAACCACTTCCATTTAATTACAACTAAACTTATGTCGGTTTATGATTTATACTAACATTAAATATTAAACTCATGGTGCATACAATATCGTAAATTGTATAATACCTAATATGAATACAGTATGCAAGCGTCCGCTAATACAAAAATAATTTATTTAATTTAACAGAGCGGTAGTTAGTCTCGTGTACACTAATATTCTGGTAAGATGAAACTACAAGATGAACGCTTAAACCTTAGCGATTACACAACATAAAGGGCAATTCATAATGGATTTAAATGTTTTAGAAATGCAAATTAAATCAAATTATGACAAATGTTTAAACAATAACGGAATCAAACTTAGAGTTTATTAATAATAGTCTAAAGTACGATATAATATAAAATAAGTTATAATATTATATATGGTTGACCATTCATTGACTTTTTTCCCCTATCGATAATTTGGTTCAACACTTTAAAGTTCCTTTTTAAATATATTTGTTGGTGTTTCTGTAATGGTTTCTGTGAACGTACCCTTAATGTTTGTACATCACCATCAAGACCAAGATAAACAGAGCTTCCTAAGCAAACGCCTTAGGCGATAATTGCATCATCCCTTGCAATTCTCCGTGATAGCACTTCACTATCCTTAGCAGATCCAAGGCTATACAATAGTATTAAATTTAATCCCAAATAATTGTTTATGCACTAAATTTCTATCTCATTTATGAATGTATCTCAAAATATATATTTTTCAATAACGCCATGCTATAACTTTGTTTTTTTTTGGTAACTTTGAATTTTTTTGAGGACAGAAACTTAAAACATCTCAATAAAATGTATTTATTATATTGCATATGTGTAACAGCGAAAAAAATATATAGAAAAGATACATTCATACTAATTTATTGAAAATCGGTATCTTAGAATTTGAAATATTTTTTTATGGAAATAAGACATTTTTTTACAAAATTAAACATAAAATCTTTTGGTAACAATTTTCCATTGCACTATCTGGAAGTTGTTCGAGATAATATTCAGAATAAGGACAGAAAAAATGCACATACTTAATTTTTATAGCCCACAGGTTTCGTGATTTTTTTACTGCCAATAAAAAAAGTATCGATAACAAAATAATATTATTCAAACTAAACAAAAGTTTTGCTGCAATGCGGGTCTGAAATAATGGTTCGTGAGAAATAACCATAAAGATAATACCACATTAGGGTCATTTAGAGGACGGTGTATTAATGTTACTTATCCAGTTTATATGAAAATTTCTTGTCCATGGTCGGATAGCAACTTGTAAGCTAATTTCATTTTAATGACCTCCGACCGGAACGCGACGTGCTATCTTGCGCATTCACTCAACGCACGTTCCTTATCTTTAATATTATTTAGAATCACTTTTTTTGAGTAATTTTGATTTATTTTATGCAAAAGGTTTTATATTACATAAGGGATTTATATATACAAAATAATGAATAAAAGTGGTTTTTATATCAAATAAAAATTCATATTATGTAGTTGTATTTTTCTTAACATATCTTTGAATTTCAAAGTTCAACAAAAGAAATTATTTATTTTTATGAAAGTATTACTTTTTAAAAGTAAAAGTATAAGGCTCAGAATATGAGAAATAACTGGAGGTATACAATAAAAGACCCAGTGGCGATGAAATCTACACCGAAGACCTGTCTAGATCAGTCGTAAGCAGAAGCTTAGTGAGATCTTAAGTGGTCTCGTCTCTCTCCCGGCATGGTTGTGGTCTATGTTTTGATACCAACTATGCTGGTCAATCCTAGTGTTGGCTATTAAAAACCTCTCAAGACATCAGTTGGACCGACGTGTAGTCTTCTATCTCACTGAGATAGTAAGTGAGCATAGTAGTCTCTATATCTCCAACGTGTAAACGGTAAATGAAGGTGTAAAGAAGGTTTATCTGTCTCGAGGTGATGATGGACTGGATTCAGATTTGGGCGCAGGCAATGTTAATGAGGAGCAGTTTTAAGTAGATGTGAAACCGCTTTTTAAAACAATTCCCTTTTTTATTTCTAAAAATAAATTTCAGTTTTTCCAGGTAGAAAGTCTTCAGTGGGGAAGATCTATAAACAGATATGAGTTACTAAAAGACAAATCATCGGAAAATCTTATGATAATATAGTATCTCTCATTTGAGCTACCGTATCAACGTTACGTCTCCTATCGGTTTATTTTTCATGTTTTATTTATTTTTTTAAACAATACATATTAAATTTGTGATATTGTCTAATCTCACACTGTCTTATTTGTTTAACAACTAACAAAACATGGAGTATTTGATATTACAAATAATTTCGTGGATTATCATTAGATAACTCTAACGAAAATAGTAAAATGAATGAGTTACAGAAACTAAACTCGTCTCAGAAGCAGACTCGTAAAATTGAAGGATATTATTATGTCTCAGACTTTCCTCCATTCCTTTTAATGCAATATATAAAAACTATAAAACAAGAACAAAACGTCTCAAGGCTAATACTATCTTTATTGGTAAAAGGTACTTACTTCTATAATTATACCTAGTCTGAACATATATTTTTTTATATAATATATAATCTTATCCACTGTAATATAACTCACATTTAAACATTGATATAATAACATTAAGAATATATGAAGCCTAATCAAAATTATGTCAAAAAACATCTTCACTGCTCTCTCATTTTTTTTCAATGAACAGTTAAATAATGATCATTGCACCTGTCTTGCGTTGTAATTTAACAGGCTGAAAGTCCTTACTTATTTTTTAAAATACGCGACTTTGATTTTGGTGATCTAATCATGTCCTGAGATTAAATGTTTTGCTTCCGGGTAGATTTTTTGCGAATTCCTTGACTGATTTGATTGCTTTTTGGTACGACTACACTAGTAGTCATCACGTAGTCGTACTACACTGGTATTCATCACGTAGTCGTACAACACTAGTCGTCATCACGTAGACGTACTACACTGGTAGTCATCATGTAACTGTACTACACTAGTAGTGATCACGTAGTCGTACTACGCTAGTCGTCATCACGTAGTCGTACTACGCTAGTCGTCATCACGTAGTCGTACTACGCTAGTAGTCATCACGTAGTCATACTACACTGGTATTCATCACGTAGACGTACTACATGTATGGTAGTCATCATGTAACTGTACTACACTAGTAGTGATCACGTAGTCGTACTACGCTAGTCGTCATTACGTAGTCATACTACACTATTAGTCATCATGTAGTCGTACTACACCGGTAGTCATTACGTAGTCGTACTACACTAGTAGTCATCACGTAAAAATCTAGGATGATAAGATTTTTTTTGTCATAAATTGAGAATGTTCATTATTCTTATCAATAGCCCGGTATACAAACATTAAAATACTAGCAAGCGGATGGAGAGTTTATAATTGTATTTTATTCCATATCTACTTTTTGTAATGTTATCATAAAACCGATTGCCGCAAAAATGATAAATACAATGATTTCTTTTATAAGAATAAAATGTAATTTTATTTTTTGTGAAATGTAACAGAATTTATGGCAAAACTAAGTACACTAATGTACTTTTTTAAATATCTGTTTTTAAATATGAAATAATATATTTTGTAATCCTGTATAACATTCATTTAAATACCTACAAATAAAATGAAATACATCGAATATAGAAACCTTAATTAATGTTGCCACACAGACCAACCAAAATAGCTTAACCATATTCTTAGATATAGTATAATATTCCTGGAAAAATCAATAAATAGAAGTCTGAGAATTTAATTCATTCACCGAATAATATGGAGAGAAAATTTGCAAAAGTATTAAGGCATATAATTTTAATGAATTAAATGTGAACGTTAGACTACTTAATTCATGTTTTATTCTGGCCTTATTAATCTCAGTTCATTTATAATATTATTAATATTGACTGGTAATCAGAGAATATATACGCTAAAATGTAGATTACGGTGATACTTGCAAATCATTTAAGAGAGTTTACTATTAACATTTTTTTTTATTGTTAAAAAAGAAAATAAATTTTAATACGTAAGAAAAAGATTGATTTTTATATGAATTCTGTTAAGTTTTTATCAATCGCAACATGGTCCATCGAAATTTAATGAAAAAAAGCAAAAATACTCTGTATCTTCCAATAAAATAAATCATGTCGTCGTAGTATATTTTTACATGTGTATATTTTGCATGTAGTTTTATTATAAAACGGACTTTATTTGAATATATCATTTTCATAAAGCATTATACTGCACTGGAATTACTTTATGAACGGTATAATCTCATGGCCGCGATCATATGACTAGTAAAGGCTACTGCAACATGTGGCGAGTTAATGCGATTGCGGTATTTAGTATAGTAGATGAACATGCCAAATTACATTATAAGCGTGAAGTAAGTTTGTTCATTTCATACTCTACTCATATCATAAAAATAATATATTAACCCTTAGCGA